>CM062807.1:368421846-370885322 GCA_031772625.1 Pinus tabuliformis | reverse complement strand
GACTATCAAGCTAGCAGTGCTATCTTTGGATATCAGCTACAATGACAATTCAACTTATTGACCATCATAAGTGATATCTTTATATTTTTTGTATCTTAGAATCACTATGTATTTGTAGGTAAACAACTATCATAATCTTAGGCATTGCCATTGTTAAATGAAATCTATAAGTAGTGTTATGGATGGGAAAGCCACCTCTAAGAGATACATGACAATTCTGAGATGTAACAACAAACCTCTGTAATGTTATTTTGATTAATGCAATTTTGATCTTCTGAGAATTTTATAGTTCTTGATCCTGCCGCAATGTTGATCAGGGAGTTGCCCACTCTCCTGACCAGGCTTTGTTGGATTAGTTGTGTGCATAGGTTTATTTCTATTGTGCTATTTTCTTGTTGTGTAATGTTTATCAGTGTGTTTTTGTGAGTCTTAACTTGTCGTTACTCTGATTGTTGTTATAGTTATTACTTGTTGTTACACATTGTTATGCTTATGATTGAATGTTCAAGGAGTAGCGAAATTGTGGCCTACATATACCTTGCATGTTAGCCTTGAAATAACTAGTCGAGCCACAGGTTGAAAATTAAAGTGGAATTGGGTGAATTGTATGATTCATACCTAAACACCAACAATGTGTACCCTTGGAAAATTACCAGTAAAGTTTGGGGTTAAACCTACGTGATAACAGGAATGTCAGGTTAAAAAATACCCCAAGTATAAACTTTGAAGGGGTAAGGGCTACAGTGAGTGGGGCTGACTTTCTAGTATGTTTGGAAATTTAGTTGTGGAAACCCCAAGTCAAGGTTCAAGGGAGGAATGCTAGGTAAACTTGACTTAGGGATAGAGTCAAAGTTGACCAGGTTACAGTAGTGGTTTTGGGCCCATATTTTTTGTGTGGCCCATGGTAATTTCCCTATGGAATTCACATAATGTCGCCTTAAAAGGTTGGGAGTACTTCATTGTAATTATGCCATGGATGTGAATTGAAATCACTTGGGCAGCTTAACCAGCTTTTTAGCCAAGGGATGTAATGGAATTATGTTAGGTTAGATTTTTCCTCCGAGTTAAGTTTTACTAGGGTAAATATTGTGCATTGTGTTTATGTTTACTTTGTGGTTGGTTAATTTAATTATTTCATGGTAAATATTATATTTTTTCTCTGGTAATTTCTACATAAAGTGACTCAAATGAGTCAAATAAGTTAGAAGAAGAGGTGGAACAATATAATTCAATTTTGACGAGGTGTATTTGAGTAAGGAAAGAACCTAAAAGTTATACCCCACTTGATTTTAAATCTACATTTTTGTTAACTTCCACTGATGATGAACTAAGATCAATCGAAGAGGCACTTTGACTCAGCAAAAAGGTAGGCATTGCTTGAAAGGTATGGTTGAGGAAATGGATCCTTAGGACAAGAATGAGACATGGGATTTGGTCAAATTACCTATGGAAGGAAACTTCTTGGTTGCAACTAGGTTCTCAAGAGAAAATTGAATGCAGTAGGTTAGGTTGGGAAGTGCAAGGCTTGAAAGGTTATTCCCAAGTTGAGGGAGTTCGCTTTAGTGAGATATTATTCATTGTTGCAAAGTTATCTTCCATTAGAGTACCAATTTATCTATATCTTTCATCTAGTCTAGAGATTGAGCAATTGGATTTTAAGACAATATCTCTACATGGTGACCTGGATGAAGAGATATACATGAAACATCCTAAAGGTTTTGGAATAAAGGGCAATGAGAAGGTAGTCCATAAGATGAAGAATTCCCTCTATGGTTTAAAGAAATCACCAATGATGTGGTACTAGAAGTTTGACATGACCATCCAAGGATTGGGATTTATAAGACACCACGCTAATCATTATGTATATCTCAAGTCAAAAGGAAAGTTCTTCATATGTGTAGTGTTGTATGTTGATGATATGTTGTTGGTTGGAATAACATGGGTGTAATAAAGGATGTAAGATGCAACTATCCTCCAAGTTTACCATGAAGGATATTGATGCTAAACATTTCATTATTGAATATAAAATTAAGAAATTCTAGGTAAATAAAGGGAAGTATGTTTAGAAAATTCTAAAGTGTTTCAACATGCAACATTCTAAACTAGTGAAGGTACCAATTCCTATTGGGGCAAGACTAATTATTGATAAGTGTCCAAAGACACAAGAATAAAGAGAGGTAATGGAATATGTTCCATATGCAAATGTTATAGGTATTCTAATGTAGGAAATGTTCTTCACTCAACCAAATATTTCTCACGCAATGGGAGTATTGAAAAATTACCTGAACACACTAAGAAAAGAGCACTAGTATGTTCTTAGAAGAGTATTCAAGTACTTGTGCAACACAGAAGATCATGTGATATGCTATCGCAAAATATAAGCATGATGGTAAAAAAACTATATAAGTATTTGTTAATTTCCACAAAGATTGCAATTTGGATTAAAGAATATTAACTAGGGCATTTCTATTCAAGTTGTTTGGTCAAGCTATTTACTAGGTGAGTAAGAGGTAGTTAGTCATGGAACCATTGAAAATGAAGGATAAATATGTAGTTGCCACTCATGTAAGAAAGGGTTACGGTAGTGAGGTTTAGAAATTATATTTTCTCAACAAGAAATAAGGATAGGTTGTGATAGTTAGAGTAGATTACCATCCAAGGATAAAACGTATTGATGTCTAACATCATTTCATTAGAGACATGGTTTAAAGCAAGACGGGTTTTCCAATGAAAAGTAGTTATCGTCAAGAATGTCATAAACATTCTAACAAATTTCGTGAGTGTTGGTAAATTCTCTTGGTGTAGAGAGGATTTGGGATTCAAGTGACTCGATCACTAAAAGCATTGAATTAAAAATTCATGCAAAGACGACACAAGGTGGATAATTTTGAGGTATTTTACTCTTTGCAAGTAATCGCATTCGACTAGATTTTATTCTATTCATTGATTGGTCAAGTAAGGCAACTTAGAATGAATCTTCACAAGCCTATCTGGGAATAATTGACTAGGATAATGAGTTGATGGGACAGTTAAAATCAAGTTGATGATCTAGTTTATAAGAGGATAGTTAAGTCAAGAGTAGTAACCTCAATTGAATTTGAGCGATTAACTAAATTTGAGAATTGATGCAGTAGCTGAAGGATCGTAATTGAGTAGACACACTTATTTGACCATGACTAATGGTCTTCTGGTAGTTGAAGGGAAATCAACTATAGTCTAAACTAGTAAAAAATGGTTATGAATCACAAGATTCCAAAGATATTGGACAATGATATTCAACCACCTATACTAATTTAAGAGGCTATAAATTATGGATTTTTATGCCTATAAATAGAGCATGATGTAATGTTGGTGAGAGATGTTGAGATGATGAATGATCACAATTGATAGAGATTGTGTGATGTATGAGCACATTGGTCTTAGGTGTGGACAAATGTCAATGTTCATTGCACTCTGGCTTTGATATTCGATCAAAAATGTAAGAGTGGTGAAGCTCAAATATTGGTTTCTTTTATTAGTTAAGGTCTTCCTGGATAAAATCTCTATGTGTTATGTGAATCTTTGTGTTTTGCTATCATTTATTTTATTTTCTTTAAGTTCTTGTATGTGCATTTAAATGTTTGCGTCAATTGAGCTTCTAGCCTAGTTATGTCTATTTGACTCTATATTAGGAATTTTTGTATCCAAAGTGTAAATAAGGTGTTCTAAGCCCAATAATAACCTTCACTCTAATACCACTTTGTTACTCCCCCAACCACCCATTTTGGTGCATTTCTAACTCTACAATTCAAAACTTTGAAAAATATAACTCCAAGGGATCAACTAGACAATATATTAATATGGAGGAAACAATTTTAATACCATTGTATATTATTCCCATCAAGGCCCATCATTAAATGGATTAACATTTAACTATTGTGTAGCATAACCTTGTTATGATATGAGTCATTATTATATCATTATGGCACCCCTCATACCTTAACCATGCTCTTTCATATATGCCTAATTCACACTAGCATGCAATGCAACATTTTCACAATCAGAGGAACATGATTAAACATGATGACATGCATGAATTATTACCAGCATGTAAACATAAGAAATATATGCAAAAGAATCATAATATACATAACTTAGAAAAATTATATTTTAAATGAATCACCAACTTGATGCATACCTCATATGTTCCATCTAGCCATAGACCACACCACTCCAATACTCTTAGTCATGGATGACCCTCAATCTAGAGATAAGACTTCAGTACGGAAAAATACCACCTAAAACCAACTAAGGTCTAAATATATCACTAAATATGATTTCTAAACTACCATCAATATTCCAATCGACAAATCATCACAAAATTTCATAAAAATATAATTAAAAATATGAAATTTATACTATGAGCGTTAGTTTTCCTTAGAATTTCGGATTTAATTTATTAATTTAGAAAATAAGGAATATGAAAATGTACAATCACTACAAATGATAAGAACACAAGATATACCCTAGGAAACTCTTTTGGGAGAAAACCCAACTGGAAGGTGAGGCTACTCTACTCTCTCTCTTTGAATGGAAATGCATTCAAGTACAAATAAGTAAGACTTATGCCTTTGGTATGCTAGAGTGCACAATCCTCTATATTTTCTCTCTCTCTTTGTCCACTCTTATATACTCTTCTCATCTATGGAACAAATGCACTCGAATATATTGGAACCCCTTTCCCTCCTAGTGGCCCAATCATTAAATAACCCGATAGCCTACTAGTGGTTATGTTCGACTCCTTTAACTCTTAACAAGAGTTACAATATTGAATATTATAGAGTCTTATTCATAATGATCATATTTATAGCCCCTTTTCCATGAATAATAGGAGCTGACATGGTATCCTCTTGAAGTATGGTTGTCAATTTTGATATGTCAACTTCCGAGAGGCATAAATGTATCATAGTACCTATAATTGAGGTGATTTGTATGTCATTCGAAAGCTATAGGAATGTAGATTACGGAAATATTTCCATAATAAGGTCGGGACCACAAAAATCATTCATTTAAGGCCTCAAAATGGATCCTAATTTTTTTACCTAAAGTTTTCTAAACAAGGACTACTAGTAAAAATATTATTGTGCTTTATTCCTCCACCTTTTCACTCTACAAGTATCAATATATATGAAAAGTAATATAATGATCCAATATGGAGCATACCTCCCCATTTTGGAAGGATTTTGGTCCCAAAAAGCTTCTAATTAATTAAGTGACGAAAATTTTCCTCCACCTTCTCTCGGGTTTACCATTTAGCCTTTCTTGGAAGCTATCATTTCAACCCAATTTTCCAGAGGTCAAGTTTTAAATGTCTTGTATTTTTAGACCTCCTATGTAAAATTATATCTTCTGTCAAATCTACTCAGGAATCTAGTGCAAAACCTCTAATAAGGGAGGACATGTTCCTCTTCCTAGTCTAACATGGAAGGCTCATAGAGTTTTATATTCTCTATGTTTACCATTGAGCAAATGCGTATGTATGGGGGTAGACTAATTCTATAGGAATTATCTCAAACATTTTCCATAATATCAAAGGGAACATGTCACATAGCCTTTATTTTCTTACCAGAACCCTACAACCTCTCCTTGTTCAACTATATTCATACTTTGACTCCCATCTTGAATGACTTCTCTATTTTGTGTTGATAATATCTAGCCTTGTATTTTGTATGTGACTTCTACAACATCTCCTATACCTATATATGGATCTACCTAATCCTCTCAACTAATTTTTCTACCCTTAAGGAATCCCCTGTAAGATAATCCCTCAATCCTCCTTGCTGCCTATAGGCAATATTTAAAGGTGAAGGTGTAAACTATCCAAAACAATTTTCAAATGGGGACTTATTAGTAGAAGTGTGGATTGCTCTGTTGTAAGGGTGTTATATATCTACTATATTTTCATCCTAGGTCTTCGAATGATTTTCATTGTATCTCATCAAAAGCTACACCAATGTATTATTGACTACTTTCGTTTATGCATTTTATTGGGGATGGAATGCTATAGAAAACATAAACTTTTTATCCATGTTCTCTCATAATGTAGTAAAAAAACTCACTAAGAAATATTGTGTCCCTATCTAAAATAATTCTCCTCAATATCCCAAAGTGCACCCATACCTGTCCAAAGAAAACTTAGTTGCTTATTCCTATTGATTTTCTTTTTATGGGGCATTATAACACACATTGTGTTGATTCTATCAACTACTATGAACAAGTATTCATGTCCATTCCTCCTTGTTTGTAAACTTCCCATAAAGTCCATGGAAATTGTTTCCCAAGGATGAGTGCGTACAAGTAAGGGATTGTATAGACCTTGTTTCCTATTAATAGGCTTGTTGGTACAACAAATCATGCATACTATTATGAACCTAGCTACCTCTTCTTCAATATTAGACCAATACACATACCTATGTAATTTTTCCATTGTCTTTCCTACACCTAAAATACTTGCAACCTTGGAGGAGTGAGCCTCTCTAATTAGTTACAATCACTCACCTTTAGGAACACATAACTTATTTAACTTATATAGTACCTTGTTGTGGAGATGGTACTCAATTGTGTTATCACCATCACACAAATAACTCTAGCATTATAACTATTGAAATGCCTCATTAAAGTCCCCATCCCCTGCATGTGCTTCTTTCTAAGCATCATGGGTGAAAGAATCCATGTGCATCAAAGTTCCCAAAGCTATGATATTTCATATGCATGGCATTGAAATAATGTTGGAAAACTTATTTATGTTTCTCTTCTTATACTTGATTACAAAATGAAATTATTATAGAAACCCCATCTACTTGTATTGCCTAGTATTTTGTAGCTTACTCTGGGCCTAAAGGTACTATAGTGGCTGGTGATATGTGTGGATTATTGTCTCCTTTCCAATCAGATTATGTTTCCACTTCTTCATATCTTCAACCAAGGCATAAATATCCTTGTCATAGAAAGGGTAGTTGAAAAATATCACATGGAATACTTCATATTGGTAGCATATAAGCCTTCCTACCTACATCAAGACCGCTTCCATAGCATACCCACTTACATATATCTCCAATTTAAAGGGTTGTTGCAATTTCAGTAATATTATAATTGGTGATTGATTGATATTCTTATTTAACTCCTCAAAGGCCCTCTGTTGACCCTTTCCACACTGCAAACTCTTTCTGCCCATTGTTGTGGTGTGGATTGGTGCTTCTAATGCTAAAAATAAGGTTATGAGTTTCCTTAGGTACTATGCCAACCCAACAAATATCTTGACAACATAAACATTAGTAGGAATTGTCCACTTCATGATGGGCTCCATCTTGGAAAGATTCCCTTCAACTCCCCTCCACCAATCACATATTATAGATATAAAAAATATTTATTTGTAAACTCATTTCTTAAGATTTTCTAGTAGTTCATGCTTATCTAATGTCCCTAACACCTTTAACAAATTTGAAATTTTCTCCTCCCAGGTAGCATTGTATACCATTATATCATCCAAATAGACAATAATAAATGAATCTATAAAAGGGTGAAGTGTATCATTCATTAACCGCATAAATTCAGTTGGTGAATTACATAGGCCAAATGGCATGACTAACCACTCATACAAACCTTTCTTGGTTTTCAACACGATCTTCCAAGTGTATTATTCTCTTGACTCAAACTTGGTGATATCCAAAATTTAAGTCTAGCTAGGTGAAGTACTGGCTTGATATAATTGATCTAGGAGATAATCTATCTTGGGTATGGGCTACATATTCATCAATTCACATTTTCCAAGTCTCACCCTTCTTTGATGTGATGATGATGGGTTACCCACATGATGAGGTACCTAATCAAATGAAACCACGTTCTAGTATTTTTTATAATTGCTTCTTCACCTCACTTTCTTCTATAATGGACTACCTGTACAACCTAATGTTTGACAATGAGGAGTTTGGAAATAGTTAGATATTATGATCCACTTCCCTCTTGAGCAATATCCCTTTGGGATCCTAGAAAATGCCCCGATATGTTGTAGAAACCATTCTAGTTGTTGTTTTTGTTCCTTATTAGATCCCTCGAAGGATTACTTTTCTCTCATTAACACTTTTATAGACTGGTTTTCTCTTAAAAACAATAAAACATACTTCTTACTAGAGTTGATGTTTCGTAGCTTGGTTGGCAGTCATCAGTGAAAATTTTGACTTTCCCTTGTGTTTGTTGATGGCGAATTATTTTACATCCCTGATGAGGTGGTACTATTTGGCTCTCTACATGAAAATGAATATTTCATGTACATATAGGGACTTCCAAACACCACTCTGCATACACGAAGGGAAATTACAAATAGTTCTACTTCATCGATAAAGTCAGAATTAGAAGAAAAATTGTTTTTGCAATATTTGGTTACCTTATTTCCACATCCTTATTTACCCATCCCAATGGATATGGGCTTGGATGACCATGAACTTCCAATCTCAATTTGTTGACAAGATATGTTGCAATAATATTTCCCTACAATCCTTAGTCTAACAAAGCACCAATATTTGTCTTCTTGACTTGTATCTTTATATAGAAGAGTCTGGTATTTCTATTATCTTATTATTTCTTAAAATTACTCCTATTCACCCCCTTCTACACTAATGTACATGCAATCTTCTCATCTACCTCAAAGTTTCTTTCCACATGGCTACTCAAATTTGTGGCCGTGAATTTTTTCTTCTTATTATCTTTAACTTTTTCTTTAGGTGGAGCTTTGGATGCAACTTCCATCACTTCTCCTTGTTGAAAATAGCAACAAGAAATGATAAAAATAGAATCCCGAAATTTTAGTTTAATTTGTCTTTGAATTAAACCGAGAATTAAAATCGAATTCTATTCTCATAACAACTTGTAATAGTTAACTAGAGTGAGTTGACATAGTTAACTTAGGAATTTCGAGTTGGAAGTGTTTCTGAATTCATGTATATGTTCTCCCTATATTATAGGGGTCTAGGATGAGTTAAGTATGAATTGTAATTAGATAACTCAGTTTGCTGAGTTAAGTCCAGTTAAATTAGTTCCAAACTGTTTGAGGAACTAATAGTGAATTATTAGTCAGTTGGTACAGTAATGCTTTCACTAGTGCTACTCCAGTTAATTGAAGATTCCCTTGTCAGAAACTAATGCATGTCGATTCTGAGAAAGACCGAGTTGAGACTAGAGTGTAGGGACAATTTACTATTTGTTGTATAATTTTCTAAGTTGTACAGATGGCACATGTAATCAGGAACCGAACCTCGAAGTGATTGTGCAGTTTTGGATGCAGTCGTTTCCCTTTAAGATGGGCTAATTAGCCATAGGAATTGTACAATTAAATAGGGGCTTGGAGAGCTAGATAATTGGCTAAGTGTTGGCCAAGAGTTTGCTTGTGAGTTGGAGATTGATTTTACTAATTATTGGGATTGATCTTGTGAGAACAAGCATTGTATTATCATATTAAATTTCTGATTAATGAAACACAGGGAATGGGGTTTTGAGTTGTGGTTTTCCCCATATATTTATTATGCTATCCATCATTGGTGTTCTTCCTCTTGTCAATTATTGTTTTCATCGATCATTATGGGCTTCCCCTGTAAAGAGTAGAAGTAGATTCTTGTCTTTTGCTTTAGTACATTGCATGAGCTTGGGAATTTATAGGATTTTCTATACTCTTATGTATGATCATCAATGGTATAGTGGTTGTAGTGGTTGTTGGGATCTTTACACTGGTTTCCTATGGTTTTTGTCTTTTTGTCCTTCACCCCTTTCCACTCCTTCTTCCCCTCCTTGTAATCTTTATGGTTTCCCTTTCTTTTGGCCTATGTTCTCTAGGTAATATGCCTATACACAATCCTTATCCACTGAACTTTTCATTAATAGCATCAATTTCTTCCACAAATGGTTGTGTATACCTCCAAGATACTTGAGTAGTACATCTAGGTTCCTTGGGAAGATACCCAACATTATAGCAACCTTTTTAAATTATGTGGTGTATTCATGTACACGCTACCCCTATCTCTACATAAAGTAATGCATGGATCCATTGGTCCTATACATATGAGATAAGCTAAAATTGTTAGTTTATGAGGGTTTGAAATCCTCCCACTTAGTCCATGGAGGATTAACCTCAAGGTATCCATGTGCCTTTCCCACCAGGTCAAGGCATCTATTCTAAAACAAAATTTGTTATTCTTCCTCTATGTGATGAACACTCAAATAAAATTCTAATTGCTACAACTAGTGATTTAATTTTAGAGCATCAATATTACCTGATATGCCTTGATTTCAACCTTTGTTTCCATTCTAAATAGAAAGTATGAATTGTTCACGACACTCAAATTAGGTTGATTCTTTTCGAGTTCTTTCTCAAACTCCCTCTCTAATTCTTCTTGATCTATCAATTTCCCCTATAAACCAAAATTTGTGTTATAAACTCCATATTATTCATATATCCCAAGATTATTGGTCAAGGCCACCAAGAGGAGGCTCACATTATAATTTATATCTATGACTTCTAATTTTAGCTATGCAAACCTCTCCTTCGCAAGATCTGAAGGGTTATTAATTGATTTGTTGGCCATTGCTAGGGTTTTTTTACTTTTGGATTAGCTATTATTAATACCCTACAAATCCCAAAAATATACCCAAATAAACCTTCTCTAATATCAATATGATTCATAAACTTTCATGGATATTCGACTGGACAGTTCATCACTATAGATATGATAAATTTATACTTAAAATTTCAAAATCTATACTATCAGGGTTATTTTTCCTTACACTTATGGATTTATTAAGCTATTATTTTATGTATGAAATATGTAAAATATGGAAAATAAAGAATAAGAAAACATACAATCACCGACAACCATAAGAACACAAGCTATACCCTAGGAAACCCTTTTGGGAGAAAACCTAGCTAGAAGGTGGGGTTGTTTTTCTCTCTCTCTTTCTCTGAATGGAAATCGATGCAAGTATAAAGAATTAAGACTTGTCACCTGTGCTGTGCTGCTACAATGCATAAATACTCTATATTTTCTCTCTCTCCATCCACTCTCAGCTACTTTTCTCAACTATGGAACAAAATGCACTCATTACGGGAATTTTGAGGTCTAAAATGGGCCTCCTAAGGAAATTATAAAATAATAGTGGAAATAATAAAACAAAAATAGATTATATCATTAAATTTTAGATGAAAAGAAAAACTTATTTTTCAAATCATATTTTCTTATTTCCCTATGGATTTACTCAAGTTTCGAGCATAAACACTCGTTGGATGCAAATTTGATTCCTTGTCCAACGAGTACCCATGTTGCATACCTTCGATGGACCCTACTACACAAAAAATGAGAAATACATGAAGAACATGATTTCAATCATATTTTTCATGTAGAAAGGTCCATCGAAAGTAAGAAACATGGGTACTCCTTGGATGAGGAATTAAATGTTGCATCCAATGAGTACTCCTACTTGAAATTTGAGTAAAACCTTAGGGAGATAAGTTGAAAATACGAGTTGAAAAACTAGTTTTATTATATTTTATTATTTTTAATATTTTTACATTTTTACTCCAAAAATGGTGAATCATATCCCGTGGTTGGCATCATCATCCTGAATCCTATTGGTTCTTATAAAGTCTATTTTGGTTGTACAGTTTCTTAGGAGGTCCATTTTAGACCTCAAAATTACCCTAATGCGAATATAATGGAACTTTTTTCCCTCTTAGTGGCTTGGTTATAACATAGCCTGACAGCATATGAGTGGTTAGGTTTGACTCCTTAAACTACTAGTTAGAGTTACAATATTTACTCTTCTAGAGTATTATTCATCTTGGTCACATGTCTAGCCCATTTTCCATGAATAATAGGGGTTGACATGACATCTTCTCAAATTATGGTGGTCACTTTCAATAGGTCAACTTCTAGGAGAAATAATGTTCTCACACGAGCTCCAATTAAGGATATTATTACATTTTTAGAAAGGTATAAGAATATATATTATGGAATATAGGTCCATAGTAAGGTTTGGACCAAAAAAGGAGGTCATTTAAGGCCTTAAATGGGTCCTAAATCTTTTCACTTGGAATTTTCCAAATTGGGACCACCAATAAAAATGATCATGGCACTGGTTCCTCCACTTTTTTCACTATAAAAGCTTCAATATGGACGAAAAATAAGATAATAATCCAATCTGAATCAAACAAAGTCATGGTCCATGGTACTAAACTATAGTAGCCTCCAACCTATAGTCTCTCATCCTCCATGAGCTTACACAACCTAAGGTAGTGCACCCACAATCCTTATGCTTTTCCACTACTCTCCCAGGGCTTCCAACATGGGTTAGCTATGGATACTTATATCCTTGTGGCTTCCATGAGTTCCAACTACACTCAAGAGACTTTAGGTAGCCACCAGGCCCCACACCAAGGAAAGTTATTCCCATACCTAGATCCACCTAATATCTCTAGGATAACAATATCATAGGGTCACACTACCCTCAGAGTAGGTACAATGGTCATAATAGTCAGAACAATGGAGTAGAATTGAACAAATGATTCAAAATGATGGGGATTACACTAAACTCTAACTTTTTATGTGCATGTGCACTTTGTATAGGTGGAACCTCATGAAGCCCCTTTCCCACTTTTTGGATAATTGGGATAAAAACATGACCATAGGAGTTTTGATATAATGTTTGACTTAGACCAATGGCTCCATCCCATCACTTATACCTTAATCCTCTTTCCCACTTGTGGAGTCATAAACTCACATATTATCTTTTATAACTTGGTTTATAGTCTTTGTGTATTTTTTTTAATATTAGTATGATTACATATTTACATAGCTAGGCTAGCTAGCCTTTTAGCACATAAGCTCGCCAACTTAAAATCACATAGGCACTTTCGCCTCAAAACATATATTCATAGGAACCTTTGCCCCAAAATAATTATATATGCATGGGCACACACACCCAACACATTTTGGCTCACCATATTAATCGTGATATGTACCATTTAAACCATGGTCACCATACCTAGGTTCGGGTTGTTATAATTCAACAGTGGTGATGGAAAAAAAAATTATATCAAGAAATTGCACAAAAAAAATAATTTTAGTAGTTATTATAAGAAACTCAGTAAAAATCCTCGTAATAACATTACAAAGGACATCACCAAAACCATTAAAAAATACATCTTTGAATGAATAAAAAAAGGGAAAACTTATATCAAATATTCCTTATTGTAACTAGGATTTATGGGTTACCTAAGATCCGTGAAGATAGCACACCCTTTAAATATAGTGTTAATACGATTGAGGCTCCAAGCCAATTTTTTGGCTAATGATCTTGGAGTTTTTGTAGCTAGAAGAGATTCATATATTGAATATTTGACTTTCTATTGATAGGATAAAGAAACTTAGGGTGACTAACAATGAAATTAGTCTTGTTTTTAATGTTGCGCTCTCTTTTATTATTAACCTATTTTATGATTTCATTAATATTATTGAGCATATCACTGATCCTTAGACAACATATCCAGTGGAGATTTTTCTTATATGTACTTTCCTCAACTTCCAAGGTGAATTATATAATTATATATGTGGAGTTGTTAAGGGATCCCCCTTATCCCCTGTCGTACCCAATTACTACATGGAGCATTTTGAGTTAATTTTTCTTTACTCCTCTCCTTTTAAACTAGATTTCTGACTGAGATATGTTAATAGCACTAAAGTGAAGTGTCCTTATGGTACTAATTAACTCAATTAATTTGTTGGGCCTATCAATAGTAGGTTAAAACATATTTTATTCACCATGGAATTAGAATAAAATTCCATTCCTTTCTTAAGTGAGGCTAACCTATAGAAACGATGATGGGTCTTTAAGCCATCAAGTATTTTGTGAAAGGACCCACACCAAGTAATACATTTATTATGATTCCCATCATCAATCTTGACAAAAGGTAGGGAATCTAAACACTCTTTCTACTAGGGCCCTTAGAATCTCTAATGATAAGAATTTGTGCCAAGAAAAGCACCATCTAATCAGTGACTTTCTAAATAGCAGATACAAAAAATGGTATGTTGAAAAAACTTTTCAGAAAGTGACATAATCTGTTGGGATCCATAAGCCTGATTAGAACCCTAACACTAAACATAGTGAGGTACTCCCTTATGTTCAATGTACATTAACAAAAGTCTCCAAAATCATAACTAAGAGGAATATTACAACTATTTTTTAACCCCCTTGTATCATCAAGGAGCTCCTTAAATTCAGAAAAGATCATATGTACCTATATCCTAATAAAAGTGTTTATTGTATTCCTTATTCATGTGGCCTTTCCTATATTGTTGAGATTGGGAGGCCTTTTCAAGTTAGGATTAAAGAGAATATGGTCACTGTTACTTGTAACCATGTTAGGTCCTCAATCTTAGAAAATCATTACAATAAGACCAAGAATTAGATTTATCAAAAATAATAAAATGTTGACAAAGGATGATCACTTAAGAAAAATGGAAAGTAAGGGAGGCTATGATAGCATGAAAGAGTATAAGTGTATTCATAAAGAGGATAATATTAATTTGAATAAATCTCGACATCCCATATTTTTAATTAGGATAATCATCTTCGAGTTTAGTTCTCTTCCCCATTCCCTTTATTTTTCTTCTTCTTCTTAGATTATTTCTCATTTGTTTTTTCTCATTTTTCAATCCTCTCTTCCCTGTTGTTCGTTTATTCTGCTCCCTTTGTTCCCTTTTATTTCAGTCATTTCCCTTGTTAGTTTTTTTTTTGTCCACGATTGAAAATCTCTCTGCAACTACTTTTTTTATTTTATTCCACTCAATTATTCTTATTTATTTCTAGTTGTGTACCCCTTTATTTATATAATTATTTTTCTTTGATTCAATTTATTATTTTCTTTATATATATATATATATATATATATATATATATATATATATATATATATATTTGTTTATTTTTATGTTCTTGATTTAATATATTTTTATTTATTTCCCTTGGTGGTGATACTTAATTTCTTTGCCAACTTTCTTTCTAATATTTTTACTTGACTGTATATTGCTTCATATTTTTAAGTACTTTAATCTTCTATATATAGAAATTTTTACTTAATGTGGCAACATACTTGAGTATATATTTCAATTATTTATTTTAGTTGTTAACCATATAGTCATATGTGAATTTAATCATTACACACACTCACTCACTCACTCTTAGTATTTAAATTTTATTAATTATGAAGATGAAATATTATACAATTTTTCAGTGTTGTTTGTCCTCCACTTGTGAAATTAAACCAATACAATTGGAAAAAGTCCTCTATCCAAATAGTCTATGCTATGTTCATGATAACAAAAAAGCTAATTTTGAAAACAAAATCTAACATCTAATTTCCCAAAGACAGAGCTGAGAAACCTTTATAATGTAAAAAAAAATAACTATAAGCCTAGTCATAAAATAAACTAGTCTATAATGTGAAAAGTAGCACCCTCTGAAGGGGTTGAACAACTCAAAGTTGAAGCCTTGTATTAGAAATTGCAAGTCTAGTGGGTAGGCCCTGCTAATAAAAGGAAGGTAACTTGGAGCTAATGTCTTTAAGTTGTACCTGAAATTCATCCAATTGTAGAAGAATTTCCTCCTTGGCCTTGTTTTGATCCATCAACAATATCCCAACAAGCTTTCAAGAAGCTTCTACAAATAAACCATCTTCTAGTATTTTATACCATGGGCCCTCAATGTACTCCCATATATATTTGTGTGTTTCTCAAAATGAAGAATATGTATCACTCCCTATGTAGTTGTTATATATATATATATATATATATATATATATATATATATATATATATATATATATATATATATATATATATATCTATATATATATATATATATATATATATATATATATATATATATATATATATATATATATATATATATATATATATATATATATATATATATATATAGATAGATAGATATATAGATAGATAGATATATGCAGAAGTCCATCCTAAATACATACTTATCAAGCCTTGAGAGATATCCAATCACCTAAGGTGCAAAGCTCTCTCAAAATGAAAAATTTAAAAAGAGAAACATGTGCTCCAAGAGATTTTATCCCTCTTGATATTTGATAAATCTAGTATTAAGATAGACCTATTCTAATATATTTTTACAAAGCATATCAATGATAAAATATATTATTGCAAAGCATATGAAATATTTTGTCATTTATTTTTAAATAAGTATTGATCATGTTATTTAATTACGAAGAATATTTTGGAATGTGCAACTTTCTAGTAAATGAAAAAGGCTGTCAGTCCTCTGTCATGAAACCCCTTTCCCTCATGAATCCCCTTTCTTTCCTTGTACTCCCTTTGTTTTCTTATATTTGGATAATTTCCCTTGTTAGTTTTTCTTGTTTTGTTTGTTTGGTCCATTATTTAGTATCTTTTCACAACTACTTCGTTTACTTTATTCCCTTCAATTATTTTCATTTTTATAAGTGCCATCTCATGAAGATATTTTCCAAATTTTTGGATGCTTGGGATAAAAACATGACCTTAGGACCTGTAATATAATATTTGACTTATCCCATTGGCTTAATCCCATAATTTATACCTTAGCCCCATTTTCCAATTATGGAGTCATAAACCCCCATACTCTCTTGTCTAACTTGGTCGATAGTCTTGGTATATTTTTATTAATATTACCATGATTACATATTTACATAGCTAGTATAGCTAGCCTTTTAGCACATAGGCTCACCAACCTAAAATTATACAAGAACTTTGGCCTCAGAAAATATATGCATAGGCACCTTGGTCCCAAAATGCTTATATACACATGGGCACACATACCAAACACTTTTTGGCTCACCATCTTAATCATAATATGTACAATTTAAACCATGTTCACCCTAGGCCCAAATTGTTATAATTTCATGGTTGTAATGGAAAAGGACAATTATATCAATAAAATGTATAAAAAAAATGAATTTGAGCAGTTGTTGTAAGAAACTCGGTGAAAATATCCTTAATACAATCATGAAGGACATAAAGGAAATCACCAAAACCATTAAAATATCATCCTTCGAAGAAGAAAACAAGTGAAATGTTATGAAAAAATTCCCCATTGTAGCAAGGATTTATGGGTTACCTAAGTTCCATAAAGATATCACCCCCTTTAAATCAATTGTTAATAAAATTAAGCATCCAAGCCAAATTTTTGGCTAATAAGCTAATATTTTTTGTAGGTAGAAATTATTCATATATCAAAGATATGACTTGTTATTAATAGGATCAAGAATATTGAGGTGACTAACAATGAAATCCTTCTTAGTTTTAATGTTGTGCTCCCTTTTACTATGATCCTTGTTAATGACAACATTAATATTGTTGAACATCAGATTGATCCTTTCACAATATATCTAGTGGAGATTTGTCTTAGATCTACTTTATTTAGATTCCAAGGTGAATTATATGAGTTTATATGTGGAGTTATTATGGGATCCATCCTTATACCCTATTGTAGCCAATTATTACATGAAACATTTAGAGTTAATTGTTCTTTACTCCTCTCCTTTGAAACTAGATTTTTAGGTGATATATGTTGACACTAATTTGAAGTGGCCTCACGATACTAATGAACTCAATGAATTTGTTGGGCCTCTCAATAGTAGGTCAAATCATATTCGATTCACTATGGAATTATAATACAAGCTCACTCCCTTCTTAGATGTTCTAATCTTTGGAAAGGATAATGGATCTTTAAGCAATCCAATGTTTTGTAGAAGGACCCACGCCAAGTAATGTATTCATGATAAATCCTATAATTAATCCTCCCAAAAGGTAGTGATTTTAAATACTCTTGTTACTAGAGCCCTTAGAATCTCTAATCATAAGCATTTGCACCAAGAAGAGCACCATCTAATCAATAACTTTCTAAATAATAAATACAAACAATGGCAAGTTGAGAAAGCTTTTCGAAAAGCTACAATGACTCCTAGGATCTATAGGCATAGTAAGATCCATAACACTAAACATCGCATAATACTCCCTTAGATTCAATGCAACTTAAGAAACCCAACAAAATCATATGTAATATGAAAAGTAAAAATATTTTTTAAACCCCTCATACCATCAGGGACCTCCTTAAATTCACAAAATTGTATGGACCCCTATCTTCATAAAAGTGTTTATTGTATTCCTTAATTGTGTGGCCTTATCTGGATTGGTAAGAGTGGGAAACCTTTTAACGTTAGGATTAAATAGAATATGCACCCTATTACTCATAACTATGTTAGGTCCTCAATATTGGAAAACCATTGCAATAAGACCAAGAATTAGATTTTATCAAGAATACTTAAATATTGACCAAGGTTGATCTCTTTAGGAAAAGGAGAAGTAAGGGAGGCTATGGAGAGCATGAAAGAGTATAAGCTTATTAATAAAGAGGTTAATATTAATTTGAATAGAGATGAACATGCCATATTTTTTAATTTGGATAAATATCCCTTAGTTTAGTTCTCTTCCCCTTTACTTTTCTTTTTCTTCTTCTTCATAGATAGTTTCTCATTGGTTTTTTCTTGGTTTTCAATCCTTTCTTCCTTGTCATTTCTTTCTTGTTCTCCCTTTGTTCTCTTTTATTCTTATCATTTCCCTTCTTAGTTCTTTTTTGTATGTTTTTTTATTCCATGATTTAGTATGTTTTTGCAACTACTTCATTTATTTTATTCCCTTCACTCATTCTTATTTATTCTAGTTGTGTTCCATTTTATTTGTTCCTTATTTATGTAATCTTCTTCTTTGACTCAATTTATTCTTTATGTGTTTATTTTTTTTATTCTTTATTTAATATAATTTATTTTATTTCCCTTGGTGGTGATTTTTAATTTAATTACCAGCATTCTTTCTAATATTTTTAACTTATTGTATAATGCTTCATACTTTTATTACTTTAATCTTTTTTATGTAGAAGGTTTTACTTGATATGGTGACCTACTTGAGTATATATTTCAAATATTTGTTTAATTTATTAATAATATACTCATATATGGATTTAATCATTACACACACTCGCTCTTAGTATTCCAATTCTATTAATTATGAAGATGAAATATTATACAAAGTTTTAAATGTTGTTGGTTTAACACTTGTGAAATTATACCAACAACATTGAAGAAATTCCTCTATCCAAAGAGTTTGTGTTATGTTCATGATAATAAAAAAACAAAGGAAGTTTTCAAAACAAAAGAACATTTAATAGCCCATACAAAGAGTGAGTCGAGAAACTTGGATAATGTAAAAAAAACAATTATAAGCCTACTCATAAAAGAAACTAGACTATAATGTGAGAAGTGTCACTCCGTGAAGGGGTTGAAAAACTCAAAGTGGAAGCCTTCGAGTAGAAATTTGAGGTCTAGTGGATAGGCCCTACTAAAGAAAAGAAGGCGGCTTGGAGCTAATGCCTTTAATATATAGCTGAAATTCATCCAAGTGTAGAAGAATTTCCTCCTTGGCCTTGTTGTGATACATCAATATGATAGCAAAATAACGATTCTTTAATGCGAATAAATACTTAAAGAAATCGTAAAGAATGTAAAAACTTGATGCCCAAGAAAACATACCTCCAGCCATTGATGCTACTCACACTTCAATATCAAATGAATATCTGCTCCTTGCGGCAAAACTGAATAACTAACTACTAAGAATAGAACAAGATGACAACTCTTCACAGAAAAAACACAAGGCGACTAACAAGAACCAAAATGGAACTGACATTAAACTCCATAGCCCCTCCAACGAAATTTCTTCACTAAACCTTGATCGCATACACCCCTGAGTACTACCACACAGTTTGCTTCACCATCAGGCCTTTGGGAACAAGAGCCATAACATATATTATACAATAATCAACTCAAAGACTCAAGCTCTTGACCTCGAAGATATTGAAATGCAGCAACAGAGTGTGTACCGCTACTGTAACTAGATACACTATATTAGCTAACATGGGTGCTAATATATTAAAACACATGGAACCAGGAAAAATCACTATAGAAAATCTGAAGGCACTTCCAAGCTCTGCTCACTCTATCTTCATGGTGTAATGCTGAAGGGGATTGAGTTAGTGAGCTTGGGGACCAAACAGAAGTATATATAGCCAAGCTTCCATCAAGGTTTTGTTGGCTATGTGTCAAGTGTTCCATAGATCATGGTAGAGAACTACAGAGGGAGTAATGGACCACTCTAGAAGCTCCCAACAAGAAATTAATTAACTGCAGTTGATTTCCGTAATTTAATGAAATAATTGCAGTTGGTTTCCATAATCTAAGGAAATGACTACAGTTGGTTTCCAGAAATTACTACAGTTGGTTTCCAAAAAGCCGTTGGGAGAGGGAGCTTAACATTCTCCCACTTGGTCCATACTTCCAATATTAATGTCTCATCTTAAAACCCATTGATAATCTGTATTAAGTAATAGATACATGAATCATGGAGATAAGTCCTCTAATGACAAGTATTATCTTCCATGTATTACTATGTATTTATTTCTATTAAAATTTATGTGGCAACAATTTCTTAATGAATAAACCTTATGTTTATTCTTGGTCCTACACAGATGAATTTTCTCAAATCAAATTAAGGTGCACATAAATATGAGAAAACATCACAATAGTTAAGAATTTCATTAAAATAGCATTGTCCATACAATGAGAAACTACATAATGGAACCAAGTCCCATATTCATTACATGATCCTTGAATTTAAACGGTGGCATGCCCTTAGTCAAAGGATCAGTGATCATCAACTCAGTGCTGACGTGCTCAATGACCACTTTCTTTTCTTTAACACATTCCCTTATATCTAAATACTTAATGTCAATGTGTTTATTTTGACTCCCACTTTTGTTGTTTTTAGCCATAAAAACAACAGTTGAATTGTCACAATACATTCTCAATGTCTTAGAGATAGAATCCATAATTCTAAGCCCATAAATGAAACTCTTAAGCCATACACCATGTAAAGTAGCCTCAAAACAGGAGACTAACTTAGCTTCCATAGTGGAAGTGGCAATCAAGGTCTGCTTGGCACTCCTCTATGATACAGCTCCACCGGCCATCATAAAAATGTATCTTGATGTTGATTTGAGTGAATCAACACATCCAACAAAGTCAAAATCTAAGTAGCCAATTGCTTCCAAATTGTCCGTCTGTCTATACATAAGCATGTAGTTTTTGGTTCCTTGAAGGTACCTCATTACTTTCTTTGCAACTCTCCAGTGGTATAAACCTGGATCATTGTGATATCATCCCAACATTCCCACAACAAATGCAATGTCAAGTCTTGTGCAAACCTGGGCATACATTAAGCTTCCGACAACAGAAGCATATGGAATGTTCTTCATTTGTTCCCTTTCAAATTCGTTCTCTGGGCATTGGTTCAAATTGAACCTATCACCCTTCACGATGGGAGCGACACTTGGTAAACAGTCCTTCATTCGAAATCTCTCTAAAATTTTATTAATGTAGGTTTCCTGAGATAGACCCAAGATGCCTCAACATCTGTCTCTATGGATCTTAATGCCAATGACATAAGATGCCTCACCCATATCCTTCATATCGAAATTTTTAGAGAGGAATTGTTTCACCTCATGCAGCAAACCCTTATCATTGGTTGCTAGCAAAATGTCATCCACATATAAAACAAGAAAACAAATTTTACTTCAACTGACTTTCAGGTATATACATTGATCCATAATGTTCTCTACAAAACAAAAAGAAGAAATTACTTTATGGAATTTCAAATACCATTGGCGGGATGCTTGTTTTAAACCGTATAAGGATTTCTTCAGCTTGCAAAACAATTGCTCACCATCACTAGAGGGGAATCCTTCAGGTTGTTTCATGTAAACCTCCTCCTCTAGATCTCCACTGAGAAATGTCATTTTCACATCCATTTGTTGCAACTCTAGGTCAAAATGGGTTACTAATGCCATAATAACACGCAAGGAATATTTCTTAGATACAAGAGAGAAAGTCTCTATGTAATCGATTCCTTCTTTCTGAGTGAATCCCTTAGCAACAAGTCTTGCCTTGTATCCCTCAATGTTACCCAATGAGTCTTTCTTTGTCTTAAAGACCCAGTTACATCCAATGGCTTTTGCACCATTAGGCAACTCAACAAGATCCTAGACTTAATTACTCTTTATAGAATTCATCTCTTCTTTCATGGCAACGTACCATAATTCTGATTCTTTCCAACTCATGGCTTGTGAAAAGGGCTCGGGATCATTTTCGGGAGCATATACATAACATAGTCATTAGGAATTTTTGATCTCTTTGGTCTAGTAGATCTTATTAATGTTGTACCATCATCTTCCTGAGAAGTATGTGGTTCAACTCGTTGTTCAAAAGTTCTTGGCAAATTTTGAACTACCTGATCTACTGGAATGTCATCAGCAGCTTGTGGAACTTCAAAAATTGGTTGTTCAACACCAGTTTGTACTTGAGGGGTGCTATGAACAATAACCAATCTATCACTTGAGGTGGAAGGTTGAGATTCTGAATGATCCTTCTCAGAAAATATGTCCTTGGTTTGATCGCTCCCACTGATCAAGTCATTTTCAAGAAATTTTGCATTTCTTGATTCCACAATCCTAGTGCTGTGAGATGGACAATAAAATCTGTAACCTTTAGACCTTTCAGCATATCCAATGAAATACCCACTAATGGTCCTTAGGTCTAGCTTCTTCTCTTGTGGATTATATATTCTTACTTCAGACATGCATCCCCAAATGCGCATATGTCGCAAACTCGGTTTCCAACCTTTCCATAATTCAAATGGAATTTTAGGAACAGCCTTGGTTGGAACTCCGTTAAATATATACACTGCCATCTTAAGTGCTCAGTCCACAAGGATTTAGGAAGATTGGAGTTGTTAAGCATACTCTGCACCATGTCTAATAATGTTTGGTTTCTTCTTTCTGCTACACCATTCTGGTCGGGTGAATCAGCCATGGTGTATTGGGCAACAATCCCATGCTCTTGAAGAAATTTTGGCGAATGTCCTAGGTCCTTGTCCATCTTCTGTGTATCTACCATAATATTCTCCCCCTCTATCTGATCTCATGATATTAATTTGATTGCCGCGTTATTTCTCTAATTCAGCCTTAAAGATCTTAAAGGCATCTAATGCTTCGTTCTTTTTATGAAGCATGTAGAGATACATATATCATGAGTAATCATCTATAAAAGAGATGAAGTATCTATGACCATGTGAGTCCATGCCTGGACTACATATATTAGTAGTATGATCTCTAATATGTCCTAACTCCTATTAGCACCTTTCTTTGACTTGTTGGTTTGCTTTCCTTTTATGCAGTTCACACAAGTCTCAAAATTAGTAAATTCTAGAGTATTAAGTACCCCTTCATTTACCAATCTTTTAATTCTTTCTATGGAGATATGACCTAATCTCAGGTGCCATAATTTAGAGGAATCTTCATTAATAACACATCGTTTAGTGCTAGTGTGAACATGCATTGAATCATAAGTGACATTTTTTTGTAAATTAATACAGTAAAGACCATTAGACAAAACACCTTTCCCAACACAATCATATTTATAAAATAAAATGAAGGATGTTTCTGAAAAGTTAAAGGAATATCCAAAATGTACAAGCCTTGAAACTGAAATCAAGTTTCTAGAAAAACTTGGAACATAAAAGGTCTTTTCTAATTCTAAGACAAAGCCCCTACTAAAAGTTAAATAACATGTTCCTATAGCTTCCGCATGCGAGCCCATCTTGTTTCCTGATAAGATGCTTTGATCACTTCCCACTGGCTTCCTTAGATTTTGCAAACCCTACAAGGAATTAGAAATGTGAATTGTTGATCCAGAATCAATCCACTAGGTGTTAATATTGACATTAACCATATTAGATTCATAACAAACAAACGAGATTAAATTACCTTTGTCCCTAAGCCATTTTTTAAATTTGGTGCATTCCTTCTTCATGTGCCCCTTCTTTTTATAGAAGAAACACTTGGAATCCTTCTTGATATCAGCTTGGGGAGGTACTTTACCTTTCCCTTTCTGATTGGCTTGAGATTTTCCCTTTCCACGTGTTGCCAGCATTGCACTTTCTCCCAGTTCCATCACCAGTCTCTCTTCCTCTTGAAAACACATGGCCATGAGTTCATTAATTGACCATTTATCCTTATGTGTGTTGTATGAGATTTTGAAGGGTCCGTATTGGTGCGGAAGGGTGTTTAGGATGTAGTGCACCAAGAAGGACTCCAATATTTCAACCTCAAGTTTCTTCAATTGAGCCACAGTGTCCCTCATTTGCATGATGTTCTCGTGTACACCTTTCACACTGGTGATTCTTAGGGATGAGAACTTCATGATTAGGGTGCTTGCTAGTGCCTTGTCTGAAGTGACGAATTGATCATCAATGGCCTTCAATAAGTCTCGGACCTTTTCATGCTGATCAACGAAACCACAAGTACCAACTGAAATTTTAGTCTTAATGAACATCATGCTTAGGCGATTAGATCGCTCCCATCATTCATAAAGCATGATGTCCGCTGCAGTGCTGGTATTAGTGAGTGTTCATGGTTCATCTTTCCTAATAGCATAGTCTATGTCCATCCATCCCAAATGAAGGAGAATTCTCTCATTCCAGAGCTTATATTTATCTCCCTTAAGTTCAAGGATATCACAACGAATTTCAGAGAAATTTGCAGGTTGTACAACTACATAAAATTAAATATCACGTGCTTATGTTAAATTTGAGGCCTAAATAATATTTCATGCTTTACCAATGTAAATCATGCTTAAAATTGAATCTAATGACATAAAAATTGCCTGTGGGCTAAATTTACAATTCAAGCAGATTTAATTATTCTTTATGAAAGAATTTATCAAATTATTTACTTAATTCATAATTCTAAAGGGTATATTATGATTATAATTTGATATAAATTCTATCTTAGATTTGAACTTTATGATAAAACTATTAATTCATAATTCATGTGGGTAAGTTATGAATATTTTATCCTAATTAATTATATAAATATAATAAAAATTGTTATGGGATAAAATTTATTATATTTAGTATAATTAATTACAATTAATGTCTAAATATTCTTTATGTGATCCTAATCAATCATAATATATATTATTTAATTAGAGATGTTGTGGCTATTCTCTAATCAATTAAAATTATATGGATCACTAGACATTATTTGTTACATAAAAATTGACTTGATATGAGAATAATAATAATTTGCATAAATAAAATTATAATATTCATGCAAAACATTTAACGATGGGTCTCGTATACTCATCCAAAATAACATGTTTTAATTAGAGTATAAATAATCAATTCATGAAAATTAAATACGTTCATAATTAATAAATTCTGCACAACAATTATCCAAATTGCATATAATTGAACTAAATATTATAACCATAAAAATTGAGCAAAAATTAGACATATTTCCAAATAAATGCCTTAATTCATAAAATTCTCAAAATATGACATTTAGCCAAATAGAACATGTATATAAACACCAAGGCAGAGATAAAAAATTGCTCCGATACCAAATGATAGCAAAATAATGATTCTTTAATGCAGAATAAATACTTAAAGAAATCATAAAGAATGTAAAAAACTTGATGCCCAAAAAAACATACCTCCAACCATTGATGCTACTCACACTTCAATATCAAATGAATATCTACTCCTCGTGGCAAAATGGAATAACTAACTACTAATAATAGAACAAGATGACAACTCTTCATAGAAAAAACACAAGGCGACTAACAGGAACCAAAATGGAACTGACATTAAACTACATAGCCCCTCCGACGAAATTTCTCCACTAAACCTCGATCGCATACACCCCTGAGAACTACCACGTAGTTTGCTTCACCGTCAGGCCTTTAGGAACAAGAGCCATAACATATATTATACAATAATTGACTCAGACTCAAGCTATTAACCTCGAAGGTATTGAAACGCAGCAACAACGGAGTTTGTACCACTACTGTAACCAGATAGACTATACCCGCTAACGTGGGTGCTAATATATTAAAATGTGTGGAACCAGGAAAAATCACCACAGAAAATCTGAAGGCACTTCCAAGCTCTGCTCACTCTATCTTGATGGTGTAATGCTGAAGGGGATTGAGTTAGTGAGCTTGGGGACCAAACAGAAGTATATATAGCCAAGCTTCCATCAAGGTTCTATTGGCTATTTGTCAAGTGTTCCAAAAATCATGGTAGAGAATTGAAGAGGGAGTAATGGACCACTCCAGAAGCTCCCAACAAGAAATTAATTAACTGCAGTTGATTTCCGTAATTTAAGGAAATAACTGCAGTTGGTTGCCATAATCTAACGAAATGACTGCAGTTGGTTTCCAGAAATTACTGCAGTTTGTTTCCAAAAATTACTGCAGTTGGTTTCCAGAAAGCCGTTGGGAGAGGGAGCTTAACACAATAGTCTCCCAAAAAGCTTTCGAGGTGCTACTACAAATCAACAATCTTATAGTATTTTATACAATGGGCCCTTGAACTCCCATATATACTTGTATGTTTCTTAAAATAAAAAATATGTGTCATTCCTTCTATACTAAGCATATGTAAAGAATCAACATAAGTCCATCCTACGTGTAGATTTATCAAACCTTGAGATACATGAAATCACTTAAATCTCTCTTAAAGTGCAAAATCTAAAAAAAAAAAAACATCTAGCTCAAGAAATTATATCCTCTTGATATTTGATAAATCTATAATTAATATATATTTATAGTAATATATCTTAATAAAAATCATATCAATGATAAAATATATCATTGCTAACCATATCGAATATTTTATCATCTTTAAATAAAAATTAATCGCATTATTTCATTACAAAGAATCTTTTGATAATGTATAACTTTGTGGTAAATTAAAAAGTTTGTCAATCCTCTTTCATGAAGCCCCTTTCATTTCTTTTGTTCCCTTTTCTCCCTTTTATTTGTATTATTTCTCGTGTTAGTGATTTTTATTTTGTTTCATTGGTCCATGATTTAGTATGTAAGACAAATCTCCACTAGATCTATTGTCTAAGGACCAATGTGATGCTCAATAATATTAATTTCATCATTAATAAGGAGCGTAGTAAAAGCGGGCACAAAAAATCTAATCTTATTATCCAAATATTTGGCTTGGAGGCTTAATCGTATTAACAATTGATTTAAATGGGCGTTAGCTTTATGGATGTAAGATAACCCATAAATCCTGGTTACAAAAGGGAATTTTGACATAATATTTCACTCGTTTTCTTCTTCGAAGGATGATATTTCAATACGTTTGGTGATTTCCTTGATGTCCTTTTATTAAGAATATTTTCATTGAGTTTCTTATAAGAACTACTCAAATTCAATTTTTTATACATTTTCTTGATATAATTGTCTTTTTCCATTACAACTATTAAAGTATAACAATTTGGGCCTATGGTGACCATGGTTTAAGTGGTACATATTATGATTAAAATGTTGAGACAAAATGTGTTTGGTATATGTGTCCATGTGTATATAAGCATTTTTGGATCAATGTGCCTATGTGTATATTTTCTTAGGTTAGAGTTCGTGTGTAATTTTAGTGTGGTTAGCCTATGTGCTAAAAGGCTAGCTAGTCTAGCTATGTAAATATGTAATCATAGTAATATTGATAAAAATATACCAAGACTATAGACCAAGTTAGACAATATTGTATGGGGGCTAAGGTACAAGTGATGGGATATGGGATAACTCAAATATTATTTTAAAACTCCTAAGGTCATGATTTTATCCCAAGTATCCAAAAAGTGGGAAAGGAGCTTCATGAGGTGGCATTTATCAAAATAAGAATAATTGAAGGGAATAAAGTAAATGAAGTAGTTGCAAAAAGATACTAAATCATGGACCAACCAAAAAAATCAAGAAACACCAACAAGGGAAATTATCCAAATAAAAGAGAACAAAGGCAGCACAAGAAAATAAAGGGGCCTCATGAGGGAAAGGGGTTTCATGAAAGAGGACTGACAACCTTCTTCATCTACCAAAAAGTTACACATTCAAAAAAATTCTTCATAATGAATAACATGATTTATGGGTTAGAATTAGATTTTATAGGTAACATGCTTAAATATTCACCAAGGTTTATCAATTTATCGAGAATTCTTAAATATTTTCCAAGGTTTATCATTTTAGGAAAATGGAAAGTAAGGGAGGCTATGGATACATGAACGGCTATAAGATTATTAATAAAGAGGATAATCTTAAGTTCAATAAAGCTCGAAACCTCATATTTTTTTAATTAGGATAATTATCCCTTAGCTTAGTTCTCCTCCCCTTTCCTTTTCTTATCCTTCTTATTTTTAGATTGCTTCTCATTTGTTTTTTGTTTTTCAATCCTCTCTTTCTTGTTGTTTGTTTCTTGTGCTCCCTTTGTTCTCTTTTCTTTCAATCATTTCCCTTGTTAGTTTTTGTTGTTTTATTTTGTTGGTCCATGATTTAGTATCTTTCTGAAACTACTTTGTTTATTTTATTCCCTTCCATTATTCATATTTGTTTCGAGTTGTATTCCATTTTATTTGTTCTTTATTTATGTAATTAATTTTTTTTGAATCAATTTTTTTTTATGTTAATATTTTTTTATGAGTATAGATTTTTATTCTTTATTTAATGTAATTTACTGATTTCCCTTGGAGGTGATTTTAAATTTCTTTGCCAACTTTATTTTTAATATTTTTAACTTATTGTATAATGCTTCATATTTTTATTACTTTAATCTTCTATACATAGAAAAATGTCCTTGATGTGGTGACCTACTTGACTATATATTTCAATTATTTATTTAAGTTGTTAATAATATACACATATATGAATTTAATCATTACACACTCACTCAATCTTAGTATTCCAATTTTATTAATTATGAGGATGAAATATTATACAAAATTTTTAGTGTTTCTGGTTTAACACTTGTGAAGCTAGACCAACATCATTGGAAAAAGTCCTTTGTAAAAAGAGTTTATGTTATGTTTGTGATAACATAAAACAAAGGAACTTTACAAACCAAAAATAACATCTAAAATCCCATACAAAGAGTGAGTGTAGTTCTATAATGTAAACTAAATAACTATAAGGCTAGTCATAAAATAAACTAGTCTATAATGCTAAAAGTAGCACCCTGTGAAGGGGTTGAACAATTCAAAATTGAAGCCTTGCAGTAGAAATTGGAGGTCTAGTGGATAGGCCTTGCTAAGAAAAATAAGGTGGTTTGGAGCTAATGTCTTTAAGATATAGATGAAATTCATCCAATTGTAGAATAATTTCCGCTTTGGCCTTGTTGTAATCCATCAACAATCTCCCAACAAGCTTTTGAGGTGCTACTACAAATCAACAATCTTCTAGTATTTTATACCATGGACCCTTGAACTCCCATATATACATGTGTGTTTCTCAAAATGAAGAAGATGTATAATTCCTTCTATACTCAACATGTAGTTGATGTGTGTGTGTGTGTGTGTGTGTGCATGAATGTATTTATGTAAAGAATCAACATAAGTCCATCCTAAGGGCAGATTTAGTGAGAATCAAGATATATCAAATCACTTGAGGTGGAAATATTTCTTAAAGAGCAAAATCTAAAAGAAAAAAACATGCACCTCAAGAGATTTTGTCCTCTTGATATTTGATAAGTATATAATTAGATAGATCTATACTAATATATATTATTACAATGCATATCAATAATCAAATATGTCTTTGGAAAGCATATCAAATATTTTATCATTTCTTAAATAAAAATTAATTGTGTTATTTAATTATGAAGAATATTTTGAGAATGTGTAACATTCTGGTAAATTAAAAAGGTTGTCAGTCCTCTTTCACGAAGCCCCTTTTGTTTCATATGTTCCCTTTGTTCCCTTTTATTTGGATTATTTCCCTTGTTAGTGATTTTTTATTTGTTTTGTTGGTCCATGATTTAGTATCTTTTGCAACTACTTCATTTATTTGATTCCCTTCAATTATTCTTATTCTGACAAGTGGCACCTTATCAAGCCCTTTCCTAATTTTGGATACTTGGGATAAAAATGTGACTTTAGGATTTTAGATCATGTTTGATTTATCCCATTGGCTCAATCCCGTCACTTATTCCTTAGCCCCCTTTCCCACTTGTGGAATCATAACCCCACACACTCTCTTCTCTTACTTGGTCTATAGTCTTAGCGCATTTTTATTAATATTAGTATGATTACCTATTTACATAGCTACGCTAGTTGGACTTTTATCAAATAGGATCACCAACCCAAAATTGCAAAGGCACTCTGGCGTCAAAACATATACACATCGGCACCTTGACCCCAAAGTTCTTATATACACATGGGCACACATGTCGAACACATTTTGGCTCATTGATGGTGGAATAATATGTACTCTATTTCCAACATTTAATTATTGAATCCGAGATCATAAGGCTTAGAGATGAAAGCACACAAAATGAAGGATTAGAGCCTATTCTAACCTATGCTAACAAATAATACTAGAAATAATTAACCATTAAGGATTATAACTTGTCACTGAACTATGGAACTCTAATGCTTATTAGGTTCTGAACTACAATCTTTCATTACCAACAGACAATGTTCATGTAGTTTTATTTATGTAGCTTATTAGGTCTTGATACTTCAGTGGTTCTAATCCTATAGTGCCGCATACAAAAACTCATTAAACATGTTGTAGAAAATTAAATTGCAGAAAAATAAATATCGACAACTATAAGAAAAAGTGTGTGAGGCAAGTAAAGAAGAAAAGGCAATAAAATGCAACAAATGCATTAATAAAATAACAAAAATAAATGCTAAAAAAGCTTAGAGTCATAATGATATATTGTAGATCCTTATTTGTTTTAAGACTCTTTTACCAAGTGGCTTCAAAGCTCTTAATCAATTAAGGAATCCTAAACTACAAACTATAGATTATTTAGTATTCAGATGCAGAGTCTAGTTTCTGGTACTGAATTAAGTATCAAAATTACAGTTATGGTTCTGATACCGAATTAAGTACCAAAGTTCCAGTTATGGTTTTGGTACCAAATTAAGTACCAAAATTACAGTTTTGGTTCTAGTACCGAATTAAGTACCAAAATTGTAGTTTTGGTTCTGGTACCAAATTAAGTATTGAAATTACAGTTTTGGTTCTAGTACCGAATTAAGTACCATAAATCTGGAAATTAAAATTCAAAGCAATGAAATATATTAAGAAACCAACTTCAATACCTCTTAACTCTTAAGCCTTGAAAATCAATTTGAATTTGATCATAACACATTCTACTTAACAAATTTGAAAATAGAGCAATAAATCTAATGCTATGTGAAATACAAATTTAATGAAAAATTAAAAAGAAACATGCCCAAAAACTAATTTAAATTAGTAATATGCTCAAACTTCAATAATTAATCTTCATTGAAATGATTTTTATTCTTCTTACAAATGGAGGTTCGAATTTATTACAAAATGTCAACTCAAAATAATGTCAAATTCATCCTTGCATCCTCTACTACAACCTACTATCCCCTTGTTGTGAGATCCATCCCTATTTATAATACGTAATATGGAGAAAGTGATAATATTGACTCCCATATAACTCTTGCTTCCATGATATAATTGAAGTAATAAAACAAACTTATTATGATTTAAGATCATGTTGAATCATTGTTGGGAATGGAGACAATGCCACTTGGCATTAGTTTGACTTTATTCCAAGTTTAGACATAATTTCATATGTAGACATAATTATTAGTAGTTGTTGGGCTGCAGGGGTAGAATTAGGTAGAACTGTTGACCTGGTACTGAATTAAGTATTGAAATATAAAAATGGCTTGAACTGGTACCAAACTAAGTACCAAACATCCATACTAGATTGAATTGGTATCAAACTGCCATAATGGAATTAAACAGTTACATGAATAATATGCCCACACTCATGGGATACTCTAGTTGTGTCTACTGGGAATAACATGCCCATCCTAACTCTTGATGATGTGGTCGAATATTTATTATCGAAGCAGACAAGGTAAAGAAATAAGAAATGATTGACCTAAGATGTGTTATTGATAAGAGGTTAACTGGTTTACAAAGGTAAAGCAAATTATCCAAAAGGATATGTAGGTCAAAAGGAAGATCTAAGTCTCCTACTAAGTTAATAAGAATATGTTGGAAATGTGGTAAAGTAGGGAATTACCAAAGAAACTATTAGCTACAAATTTATGAGCAAAGAAAGGGATCTAATGAGAAGTTGACAAAAGGGGGAACTTCTTTAGATGAAGGAGGGCATGTTTGTTTATCTTTGACAAGTATGCAGTTAGATCATGGGGCATGGTTAATCAAGATAGGAGCAATATGATGCCTCACAAGGAGTGGTTATCTAAATATGAAGAATATGATGGAGGGATGTCTATATAGGACACACAATATAGTAAATCAAGATTCAGTTAAACTAGTATTAAAACACGTTTGGAGCGTAACATTGGCATGGGTTCTACATATTCTAGGTTTAACCAGGAACCTAATATCTATCAGTCAATTGGGTGATACAAGTGTGTGTATTGTATCTTAGAAGGATTCATGTAATATGGTTTATGGTGTAATGGTGTTGATGGGTGGTGTTTATATTGGGACATTGTACAAGAGTTCAAGGCATGCTGACCCAAGTGGTTAAAATAGTATAGTCATTCCTTAAAATGATGGGTTATCCTCCTATCTAATTGATGAAACAAGTTGTGGCATTAGAGGATGGGACACAATGGAGAGAAAGGACTTCATGATATGCAAAGAAAATGTATGGTTGAAGTTTTACCTAGTAACCCTTTCTATGTCAATTATTGTGAACATTGTATTTATGAGAAATAAAATCATGTTAGATTCGCATATAGTGCCACAAGGGAAAAAAAATAATCTTGAAGCTAACTGATAGTGATACATTTGGGCTAGTGCCAATATAATCACTAGGTGAATCTACGTCATTTGTTTCCTTTCTTCGAGATGACATGGTTTTATTTCTTGAAGAAGTAGAACATTTTTGAGAAATTTTAGGAGTTAAAATCTCTTGTGGAGCCAAAAAAAAAGAAAGGTAAAGGCTTTTAGAAGTGAAAATAGAGGTGAATTATGAAGTAAATGGTTTAAGAAGTCTTGTAAACAACATGGGATGGTACACTAAACAACTACCCCATACACTACTTAGAAAAATGAAGTCACTTAAAGAATGAATAGGATGTTGATGGACAAGGCAAGGAGCATGCTTAGTAGTGTAGGATTGGCACAAGAATTTTGGGCAGAGGTAGTCATGGTGAATGCATGAAGATGGGTTACACTTTTTAGCCAAATGTGGCGATGAAATTCCAAGTTTTTCCTCTTTTATCTTAAAGCCCTCAAAATTCATATAAGCATTGTGAATTTTGATTTGGAGTAAAAATACAACATGTGGAGAATTATGTTGTTATCCTAATGATATCTTTTGCAAAATAAATTAGTGTTGTATAATCTCTCAATTTTTCATTAAATGCAATACATGTCCTTGCAAATTTTCGCACATATTAAGAGGTGTGTGTGTCTTCACGTATCATAACTTATTTTAAAATGTGTAATATATATATCTATAACTAGTAGGAAATTCATGCACATATATATATATAGATATATATATGACATATGTAGGAAATTCATGCACAAGACAATATTGCAATTTATCAAGGCTAAATTACAAGGAAATGCTTCCGCATCATGGATCAATTGATTTCTAAGAATGTCTAAACTTACATATATTTAGCTTCTTTTGAGCTACAAAAGGATTAATGAATAGATCAATGGAATCAATGGTTCAATCTTAATGGGGATGGTTATTCTCTAGGACAAAATATTAATTTGTGGCACCCACATAGATCGAAATTGGTTGGATTTTAGTTGCATTGTTACATGGCACCACTACACCTTGCCTCAGAGAACCCAATGAAATGATAATGGTTCACATGCTCATTCGTCTGGATGTTTATGTGAACTATAAATTGTCCTTTGACAATATTCTCGATATTGTCCATAGTATTATGTTTTTGGACTTTATGAAGTTTGTGGTTTCGATTGGGCTGCTGCAAGAAGGCATGAAGATTAATTGTCCAATAAGAAACAAGAGGTAGGCGAGTGGCGACTCTAGAAAGAGGTTTTGTGGGTTAAGTAGGGCAGACAAGAAAATCCTTGTTGTTGTTTAATGGAACTAAGTTCATGGGGTTATGGTTCACGCATGAATATAACTTTGGGAAATGATTGAAGGCTCACCACAACCCCCGATGGATGCCCCACTAATAGGTAGTGATGTTCAATAGGTCTACAATGGTAAAGGTGAAGAATAAATGGAGATTAATTGTGAACAAGAATGACTCTCATGCCTATGATAATGTTGGTGAATGACAACGTTAATGGCTATAGTTTTGATAAAATCAAGTCTGGCTGCATGGAGTAACTTGAATTTAGTAGTGATAATAAGTAATGATATTCCTCTATAGTTTTTGATAAAATCAATCCTCGCTACATAGAGTGACTTGAATTTAGTGGTGATAATAAGTAATGATATTCCTTTCTTTTGTTCAGTATTAATGGAGAATATAGTGTAAGATGATGTGTTTGTTGGTCTCGGTGCAAGTGAGGTAAGCACTAGGACGTTGTAGAAGAAGAGGTTTTACATACATTGGATTTGGAGAGGAAAGCATCAAGTGAGAGGGTGACAACATAAATGTTGGAGCAACAGAAAAAATTATAATGGTGTCGATTATTGCATGTAAATAATGGCCATTCTTCTATAACACTTGGTAAGGCATGCGTGTTGGTTGCTAAATTTGCCTACTTTTCACTTGCCTTTTTATCCCTTTCCTGTACACATTTCATGTCCTTGTTGGTCGATTTGTATTCTAAATAGAAAAGGTATACCTATTTTCATGTCTTTGTGAATTATTAATCGATGAAGCGTAGTCATAGGGTATTATTCCCTAAAGGAACTTGCTAACTTAAGTTTCCTTGCAGATTCGAAGGAATGATGATCATCTCTTGATTTAGTGTATGATGACTATCAAGCTGGCAACATTATCTTTGGGTATCAGCTGCAATAGTGGTTCAACTTATTGACTAGCACAAGTGATATCTTTATATTTTGTTGTATCTTGAGAATCACTGTGTATTTGTAGGAAGACAAATGTCGTAATCTTAGGCATTGTCAATTTTTAAATGAAATGTATAAGTAGTGTTACAGGTCTAGGAAAGCCACTGCTAAGAGATAGATGAGAATTCTAAGCTATAACAACATACTTCTGTAATGTTATTTTGATTAATTCAATTTTTAACATTCTGAGAATTTTATAGTTCTTGATCTTACCGGAGCCCTAATTAAGGAGTTGGGCCCACTCTCCTGACCAGGCGTTGTTGGATTAGTTGTGTATGTAGGTTTATTTCTGTTGTGTTATTTTCTTGTTGTTTAATGATTTATTAGTGTGTTTTTGTGAGTCTTAACTTGTTGTTACTCTGATTTTTGTTCCAACTATTACTTGTTGTTACACATTGTTATGCTTATGATTGAATGTTTAATGCTGAGTAGGGAAACTGTGGCCTACATATACCTTCCATGATAGCCTTGAAATAACGAGTCAAGTCCTGGGTTGACAATTACTGTTGTATTGGGTGAGTTGTATGATTTGTATCTCAACACCAACATTTTAGCGTCGTTTCCATGGAGGCTATCGAAGGCACGAAAGTACGACCAGTATTAACCATAGGACCACTCTCTCATCCTGGGGAGGGAAGTTTTTCACCCTCCTCTAGGTCCTAAGCATTAGATTGTTTTGTTTCTTTCATAGGAACCACTCTCTCATCCTCGGAAGGGAAGTTCATTCACCCTGTTTCGGGTCCTCAGCTTAGATTTTGTGGTTGGATTTTTTTTCCTTCTTTTTCTTTCCTTTTAGGGGACACTCTCTAATCTTGGGGAGGGAATTTTTCACCCTGCTTCAGGTCATGAGGTTTTTATTTTCTTTAATGTTTTCCTTTCATTTTTTGATTGCATGAATAGAGATACGAATAAAAGGGGCGGAGGAAAGCCCCAAAAAAGAGGAAGGAAAGATCTATGAAAAATTACCTATGTCCAAGAAATCATTTCAAAACCTAAGTCAGGAGCATTGTTGTGAGATGTTCTTAGGGTGTGATCTCATACAAGATCTAGAGGGAAGTCAATTTCACAACCAAAACCTCCCCTAATAACAGAATCAAAATTCAGGGAAGAAGAAGTAACAAGCAGAGGATCGAAGGAATTGAACATTGTGAATTCAGAAGAAGAATACTTGAGGGAATTCTCTACACCATTTGATCAAGGAAGTTTTGTCAAACAACCTAAAACATTCATTATAGAACAACCAGAACATGTTGAGACTCCAAGTGAATATTGTAAGATATTCATGACTCCTGCAACTTCTTCGATCGAGTTCCCAATTGGAGATATTAGGGATGATGCACCTATGAAGCCTATTCCTTTGACAACATTATCTAGCTTCCATGGTCTTTCTTCTAAATTTCTGGACACATTCCTATTTGAATTCGACGTTGTCTGTTAGGGCTATGACTATATTTTTGCTTCCTGGAAATTGAAGATATTCCCCGCCACTTTGAAGGGAACAACTTTGAGATGGTTAATGGGTTTAGGGGGTGAATATATTACTACATGGGATGATATGAAGATGATTTTACTCAAAAAGGGTCAAGACTACTGCAAACCTTGAGATGATAAGGAAGAAATTTTTAAGATTATGCAGAAAGAGGATGAGAACATGGACGAATTTGTGGAACGTTTCAAATATAGTTTGCAGAGATCGCGCCATAGTGATCTAGATAAGGACATCTTGAAAGTAATTTTTCATCAGGCACTAATGGAGGAATCTTTGGAACTTTTGGACATAGTAGGAAAGGGAGATATATCAAAGGAATAATTTGACACCATTTGTGAATTGTGCATTAAGTGTTCACGTGGAGTTGTGAGGCATAGGCAGGGGACCCGAACCCTCAAAACATCCAGTGGTAGAGTTATGAAAGTAAAAATTGGAAACTTGCTAGACAACTTGAGCACTGATATCTTGAGCACACTATCCTCACAGCTGGACGTTTTACAAGTGAAACAGAAGAAGATGGAAGTAGAGAAGGCTATGTCCATTTTCTTCCCTCAATGCAGGAATAACAACCCGCTAAAGTAATGTCCACTGAATGTAGAAAATCGATGGTAGGTTAACCCGTTAATGCAATATAAATCAAAGAAGAATACGATAACCTACTTCTACTATCAATTTCTGGAAGCCAAAAGACTGAGATGAACAATATAACTAGAAGGAGAAGTATCAATCACACAATACACATGAAAATACTTTGGGGAAAGCCTCAACTAAAAACCCCACAATATTGTATTATCATACAAGGTGGAAATACATAGGAATTATACAAATCCTTAGCTCTCACAGCTAGTCAACTCTCATTACAATCCTCACAGATGCTCACAGGAAATCATGGCTTCTCTTCAGACTTTCTCTCTGCCCTCCAAGCTCCTATTTCCTTGCGTTATTCATTGTGGATGATTCACCTTCAACCAAGTGGAAAATAGCTTCCAAAACTGTGCAATCCTCGAGGATTAAATCCTTGACTGCATGCATGAGTTTTCTATTTGAGAAAACACATGCAACTGATAGTACAATGTCCTTGACTTTAATCTCAACTGGGTCTTTCTCAGAATAGACATGCATGATTTTCTGATGAGGGAATCTTCAGTTAACTGGAGTAGCATTAGTTGAGTGCATGCATGCATCAACTGACTGTTAACTCATTATTAGTTCCTCAAATAGTTTGGAACTAATTTAAATGGACTTAACTCAGTAAACTAAGTTAACTAATTACAACTCAAATATAACTCAATCTTATCTCCTTAATTTAAGGGATAATTCTTGCATGACTTCAGAAAGACTTCTAACTTGAATTTCTCCAACTAATTAATTTAAAATAAATTAATTAATTATTTCCAAGTAGCTGTTAAGACTAAATTTGATTTTAATTCACAATTTAATTCAAGGAAAAATTAAATTGGAATATTCTTATTGCCATATTTCAACACTCCCTCTCAACAAGAAAGGGATTATCTGCCACCCTGATCCTATCTCTACGCAACTTGAAATTACACTTTGATAATGCCTTTGTTAAAATGTCAGCATCTTGCTCCTCTATCGAAATATATTTTAGCAACATGATCCTCTCGACCTGTGAAAAGCCACGGGAAACAAATATTTCCTTATTCTTCTCCACACTACCATCAGCAACTTGCTTTACCTTGTAAATCCAATGGGAATTCACACCTGACTTGTCCTCCGGTCTCGGAACCACGTCACAAACACTGTTACAAACTATGGAGTCATACTCCTCCACCATAGCATCAACCCAAATCTGTTGTTGCATTGCTTCCTCAAAGGGAGATGGCTCAGTCTCAACACATTCCCCAGTAAGGGCCATGTATCTAGTGTACCTCTCAAGTGACCTCCTCTGTCTGCACTGAGAATATGGTGCTCCCACATTCTCTCTCACATCTTCCAAAAATTTGTCAGCTTCTCTTGTGCGCTTCCGTCCATCTCTCGAAGACTCTACTTGAGTGGATGTCTCCACTCCTGGAACCTCTGCATGTGGCTGCTCCACAGCAGTCTGAGGCTCCTCCTCCTTAGGAACCAACCGTTCCTCCACAGCCTATAGTTGGAGCTCACTCTCAAGAGAAACTTGCATGGCCTTCGGATTATCAAACTTGAGATCTCTACAAACTAATGTCCTCCGACTAGTAGGCAAGTACACCCGATAGTTGTGAGGTGTATCAATGTACCCCACAAATATCCCCAACTCTGTTGTTGGCTCAAGCTTCTTCCATGCATCCTTTGTCACATGGAAATACACCGATGAGCCAAAGATCCTAAAGTGACCCACATCTGGTCTCTTACCGGAGAAAGCTTCCTCTAGTGTCTTCATCCCAAGTATGTGATGCAGGCTTCTATTATGTAAATATACCACTACGTTGCATGCATTAGCCCACAAGTGAAGTGGTAGGCCTTGTTCATGTAGCATTTCCCATGCTACCCCTACAATAGTTCTATTCTTCCTCTTGGCCACGCCATTCTGTTGTGGGTTATGAGGTGCCATCAACTCTCATTTAATTCATTCTGTTGCAAAAAAGTCCTTAAACTCTTGAGAAACATATTCTCCACCATTGTTGCTTCTCAAGGCCTTGATCTTCTTCCCTAAATCTTTCTCAACCAAAGATTTGAACTCACAAAACTTTGTGAAAGTTTGGTCCTTATTCTGCATGAAATAAATCCAGCATTTACGAGAATAGTCATCAATGAAAATCACATAATATCTTTGCTTCATTTTAGATTCCGTCGAGAATGGTCCATACACATCAGTATGAACTCGCTTAAGATAGCCTCTGCTTGACTGTCTCGATCATGAAAGGAATACTTGGTGTACCTTCCCAAGGTACAACCTTTACATGTGTCAATTTGCTCAAGTTTACCTTTGGGAAGTCCTGTAGATATCTGTTGCATTATCTTCAAAGCCCCATGATGCAAATGGCCCAACCGCCTGTGCCACAACTCACCAATGTCTTGGCTTTGCACCAATTCTTCTTTCGTACTCAATGTTGCACAATCATCTACCTCTAGTTTATAGAGATTCTTCACTCGAATCCCTATCCTCTTGGTCCGACCTATGTCTATGTGTCTTAGGAACGCCTTTCCTTTACTGAAGACAACATCATAGTGTTTGTCCTCCAACATCATGACTAATACCAATTTCTTTTTCAGTCTAGGCACATACATCACATTTTTCAAGGTGAGAGGAGCTCCATGCTCCCTTTGAAAAGAAACTGTGCCCACTCCTGAAACACTATATCTTCCATCGTCACCCATCTCTATGCACATATTGAGGTCTTTCTCCTCCAAGGCACTGAATAAATTTTTATCATTGGTCATGTGGAATGAGTCTCCACTGTCAAGATACCAGACACAACCCATCATCGATGACACCATGCATGTGATGAGGGTAAAGTCCATTTCGAACTGAGAGGCTAATGCCTCTCCTTCTGATCCTTCTAAGGATCCCTTCTTGGACTTCTTTGATGGGAAATTAGTTGCATAATGTCCCATCTTGTGAAAATTAAAGCATCTTACTTTATACATGTCAGCCTTCTTCCCTCCATGAGAAGAATTCGATTTGAAATGGGAAGCCTTCCCCTTCCCTTTCCTTGCCTTGCTAAGGCCATATTTTCTTCACCATCATTCTTGGATGAAGAACCATCTCATGTTCTCCTCCTGATCTCCTCCTGCATAAGATCTAACCACAGTCGTTCCCAATCCGGTAGTTTCTCCCTTCCATTCACAAAGTCCTGGTAGCTATTCCAACTCTTTGGAAGGCCAAGGAGAGCGAGGTTCACCATATCATCATTAGAAATAGTTATTCCCACACTGCCAAGCTCATCTCTGTAGGTGGTGAGCTTGTTCAAATATGTGGAAATAGTATCACCCTTCTCCATCTTGATTCTTCGAAGCTTATCCTTGAGCGCCAATTTCCTCTGGTCACTACTATTCTGGTAGAGGTCCTTCAATGTCTTCCACATTGAAAATGGAGTATCCTTCCCATGGAGGCTCGAGACAATATGGTCTCGAACTCCCTCAAGGATGATCCATCTCGCCTTCGCCATACACTTCTTCCACTCAGCGAACTCTTGTGCATTAGTTGAAGCTGGCTTTGGGATTTCTTGATTAATGAATTCCTTCAAGCCATTGTCTTCTAATACAGCCTCCATTCTATCTTTCCATGCTATGTAATTTGAGCTACCTTCCAAGGCATACTCGAGTCTCAAGCCATAAAACGTGTTGGCATTATGATGCATGTGTTGTACTTGATGGCAACCCTCTCATAGAAGAATATCTCACTTATGTATAACTGGGTGAATCTTCAGAAGAGATATCAGATGTGACTGATGGAGGACAGCTCAAAGGAATCAGATGATGAATCTTCAGAAGAGATATCAAATGTGACTGATGGAGGACAGCTCAAAGGAATCAGATGATAGTTCTAAGTGTGACAAGTTAGCTTTGCCATCAAGTCCAAAGGGGGAGATTGTTGGCATTATGAGATAAGTGTTGTCCTTGATGGCAAACCTCACTGATGACAAATCATAGTACAGAAGGTCAGCAGCAAGGAATTAATGATCAGACAGAAAGTCAGCAGCAAGGAATTGATGATCAGACTATAAGAAGAAGAGAAAGTTCATACACGCAGGTTCGTTAAGCCCAAGTCGCGTGTACACGCTGGTTGGCTTCAGCAAAAGCGCGTGTATGTGGAAAAGTACCTTTGGTCCATGGCGGTTATTCCTTGGAAGTTGTGCCTATGGTTTTGGACCTTGGCGTCTCGGCGGACGTGTTGATCCCTAGTTTTGAAGTTGATGGTATTGAATCTCTATGGTTTTGGCCCTTGGTATTGAACAAGGCCTAAGGCTATATAAGGAGAAGGAAACCATTAGGCAAGTGCATCTGAAATGTCTTGAATATCTGATGAAGCATTAGATCCAGTATGCAGGGTTATGGGTTGATGATGCATTGCTTGATCTGAGCTAAGGAGAGATCTCACCGGTTGATGGAGAACTAGATCTAAGGAGAGATCGGGATCAAATGGTTTGAAATGAACTATCTTTATGATGCTTATTCTAGATCTACATACTGACGCATGTATTGTTCTATAAATGTTATGAGTATGACTGATGTCTGGTACAGCTGCAAGTTATGAGAAATTATTTTTAGATCTGTACGCGGGTTGTCTTTGGCAAAAGCGCGTATACACGCGGGTTTGATTCATCGAAGTAGCGTATACATTGTAAAGCTTGATATTTGAAGTTGCAGATGGATCTGATGGTTATTACAGAGTTCTGTGTCTGCTCGGTGTTTTGGTGACTGTTGTTAACAGGGTTTCAGTGATTCAGAGTTTGATGATTGTTTTGAGCTTCAATGATAGTTATGGGTCCAGTATGAAAATTGGATGAAAAGTGGCCTTGCAGATTATGTGTTGTGCTTCAATGTATCCAGTCTGAAAATTGATGAAACGTGGTACCTGGAGGTGAGAAGATTGTAGGCAAGCACCTACGTACTAGTATCTAAGCTAGTACAAAAGCTAAAGGAGATCTTTGGAGCATTGTAGCAGGTAGCAGCCTGCGTACTAGTAAATGGATCGGCTAGTACAAGAGCAAAGGGGGTTGTAGCTCCCATACTGGTATAAGACTGCACCAGTACAAATATTGTAAAAGGATTTTCTTATTAAGAAGAAGATTGAGATGACTTGCAGCAGGTGGTTTTCACCCACATTGGGTTTCCACCTTATATCTTTGTGTTCATGTGTGTGGCTCTTGTGTGATGTTCTGTTCTGTTATTCTGCACCTGTTTACTGTTAATATGCTTAATAATGATCTGATGCATTTATTGAAGATTAAGCTAACTGAATTATAAGATCTCTGGATATACGCGAGTTTCATTAGACACAGTAGCGTGTACACGCGGGTTCACTTAATTGAAGTAGCGTATATGTTTCTGAGTATGAAATTGAAAAGTTTGATTGATCTGATAATACTGATTCACCCCCCCTCTCAGTATTATTTCTAACAATTGGTATCAGAGCAGGTCCTTTGGTAGAAGCTTGATCGCTTGAAGGAGATCCATGGAACAATGGGAAAGAAGCTTAAGAAGAAGGCTCATAAGAAGAAGAAGACATCTCAGAAGGACTATGACAGTGGGAGAGTCGATTGGGGATTAGGTATAAGAAGTTCTTCAGATTCAGAATCAGATTCAGAATCATTATCAGGTATGAATGTGTTATCCTCTGATGTTCCTGCTATATTTCCTTGTGAAAGTGATGGAAGTGATAGTGAAACTACTGAACATGCTTTTATGGGTGAGCAAGAAAAGTATCAAATAGAGGCAGTATTTAGAAGGCTTACAGACAAAGTTAAAGATCAACAAGATCTATTGAACAAAAGGGAATGTACTTTCAAAGAAGAAGTTACCAAACTAAAGGCCCAACTAGAAGAAGGAAACAAGGTAAGAAAGCTACTCAAGGACAAGGAAGACCAATGTCAAAAATTGCAGCATGAAGTGACATCATTAAGAAAAGAAGTCAACGAAAGAAGCACAACCATCAAGAAACTCAAAGATAGATCCAGCTACTATGAAAATCTTGAAGCTACAATCCTCTCACTAAAAGGAGATCTTGAAGAATCAAAGAAGCAGAATACAGATCTACTCCAAGCTATTGCAAAACAAGAAAATGAAGTCACCAGCTTAAAATCTCAACTAGAATGTGCCTTCCGAGTTCGTCAAATGCAGCAGGATCTGAATGAAGAACAAGAAAAGGAGATTCTCAAACTAAGGCATCAGTTGGAAGAAGGAAGGAAAGATGGAGAAGACATGAAGAAGCAATGTCTAGAAAAGGAGGAACAACTTCAAGTTGAGGTAAATATCTTGAAAGGTAAATTAAAAGAAAAGGATAAACTTTTGAGATTTCAAGATAGTACTAAAGCCTTGGATGATATTCTTAGTAGTCAAAGGTCTCCTGCTATCAAGACTGGTCTTGGTTTCCATGAATCTGTTGAAGGTGAATCTAGTTCACAAGGTGAGGCAAGGAACTTTAAAGAGAAATCTAAAGTGATCAATGAAGAAATGAAAGATCAATCTCATCATCAACCAAGAAAAGAAATTCCTCAAAGAAAATCCTTTACTCCTCCTATGAATAATGTTGAATGTTATGTATGTCATAATCTTGGACATGTTGCAGCTAGATGTAGAAGAAGAAGGGTTCAAGACCATCATGCAGAAAGATCATCACACTCAAGGTACTTTAATGGATATTGCTTTGCTTGCAATATGTTTGGTCACAAAGCTGCTGATTGCTACAGGAGGAACATGAAACATGTTAGATGTTATGCATGTAACAAGCTTGGACATATAGCAAAGGAATGCAGGAACAAAGGATGGACATCACACCAAAAGAAGAAAACCTCATCACACTTGAAGATATGGAGGAAGAAGGAAGTACAGTCAGCACAATGTACTGAGACACAGCACAACACAGACATATCAGACTCAGGGGGAGCTGAAAGTGTAAAACATCAGTGTCCTGAATCTCATACGCAAGTTCCTTAAAGGGAAGTCGCGTATATACGCGAGTTAGACACTGCAAAGTCGCGTATATGTCAGTTTGAGGAAAAGAAGTGGGGACAGGCTCAGAAAAGGGATCTGATATGATTCAATCCAGTATCTGCTCTATTGGTTAACAGTTACAGTCTGCTAAGAATGTCTAGAAATGACTTGATACTTGTAAGATGCTAGAAGTGTTTTAATCCTAACTTGATCATGATGATGTCTTGATGCTTACTACTGATGTATGCATGTTTAGATCTAACAGCAAACAGATGGCACAGGTTGAGGGGGAGAATATGCCTTTAATATTGCATTGTTGGCATTATGGAGTAATAGTCCTTGGTGATGTTACTTATATGGCTAAATGATGTATCTTGCTATGATGTGGTTGTGAGTAGTCCATGCTAAAATCTCATATGATTCTTGGGGGTTCATAGTTGATGTTCAGATCAGATTTATGGTTGACTCTTAATGATGCATATATGGTGATCTTCATAAGGATAAGGAGAAGTACAAAGCTTGAATACACATTTTCCTCACTTGATGATGAGTCACTCATATGCTGCTGTCATCATATGCATAAAGATCATACAGTTATGATGCAGGCACTCATGGGGATAAGGACTGTTGTTGTTGATGATATCAAGAAGTTTTGAGTTTGAGCTCAAGATACATAGTGCTGATACCTGGATGACTCCTCAATGTCACTTTGTTGGAGACATGATGATGAGTTCATATCTATATGATGATAGGTTGACACGCACATATGTTGGTTGATGCAGATGTTCCCAAGTAATGATACTTGGATCATGTAGAGCTTGATGAAATGGCTATGGTGGTTTCACACATGACATAATGTGAATGATTTCATGATGATGTTTAAAAGGAGGAGTTGACATCTATGTTCAGACATACCTTGCTGCAGGACATCTACAGGTTGCTGATATGAAAATATCTGTACGCAAGTTTTATAAGGCCTATCCGCGTATATACGCTTCTTTATGTCTATACAGACGCGTATATGGAGTTTTGAAGAAAATCAGCAGGGACAGATGTTGGTTGCAGAAAGTCTGATATGGGTCTGACAGAGATCATCTGGCACAGGTTCAGGGGGAGCAGATAATCTTCCAATGATGCATTGTTGGCATTATCTTAAAGTTTTTGGTTCTGGTTCACTTTTGTTGTTGGTTTCAGATGGAACAAAGGCGAAAGGAGAACAGAAGGATCTCTTGGTTGTTGATCTGAATGGTGATTATCAGATGCTGCTGGTGACTTTCATAAGTCTTGGTCTAGTTCTTACGTCTCTATGTCATATATCTCTTTTGTGGTATCTCTTTCATGGTGTCAAGGTCATGTAACGGCCTATTTTGGTTTCCCCACTATGCCTGGGATGATTGATGCAATGTGTTTGGTTGTCAGATGTAAATTTTTGTATCCCCACTTGGTTGGGTGGATGAGTCATTTTCTTGTTTATCCTCACTTAGTTGAGAGATGGATGTATGTATGAGTCCTAAGTGATAGGAAGGTCTTTTATGATGTATAGAGTCATGTTCTTCTTGAAGAACATCTTTTGTAGACCTTGCTTACAGTCAGGGAGAGCATGATCAGCACACTTCAGCAAGAACAGAGATTCAGCATGTACTCAGAGGGAGCATGGACAGATTGGTACACCTTGGCATATACAAAGGGGGAGACTATTCAGAGATTTCAGCAGGTACTCAGGGGGAGTATGGACAGTGGAATGATTCAGCAAAGGAAGAGAATATCTTGGTCCACCCTTTGCCCTTGATGTCAAAGGGGGAGAGTGATTTGGTGTTGTTGCCATCAAGTCCAAAGGGGGAGATTGTTGGCATTATGATGCATGTGTTGTACTTGATGGCAACCCTCTCATAGAAGAATATCTCACTTATGTATAACTGGGTGAATCTTCAGAAGAGATATCAGATGTGACTGATGGAGGACAGCTCAAAGGAATCAGATGATGAATCTTCAGAAGAGATATCAGATGTGACTGATGGAGGACAGCTCAAAGGAATCAGATGATAGTTCTAAGTGTGACAAGTTAGCTTTGCCATCAAGTCCAAAGGGGGAGATTGTTGGCATTATGAGATAAGTGTTGTCCTTGATGGCAAACCTCACTGATGACAAATCATAGTACAGAAGGTCAGCAGCAAGGAATTGATGATCAGACAGAAGGTCAGCAGCAAGGAATTGATGATCAGACTATAAGAAGAAGAGAAAGTTCATACACGCAAGTTCGTTAAGCCCAAGTCGCGTGTACACGCTGGTTGGCTTCAGCAAAAGCGCGTGTATGTGGAAAAGTACCTTTGGTCCATGGCGGTTATTCCTTGGAAGTTGTGCCTATGGTTTTGGACCTTGGCGTCTCGGCGGACGTGTTGATCCCTAGTTTTGAAGTTGATGGTATTGAATCTCTATGGTTTTGGCCCTTGGTATTGAACAAGGCCTAAGGCTATATAAGGAGAAGGAAACCATTAGGCAAGTGCATCTGAAATGTCTTGAATATCTGATGAAGCATTAGATCCAGTATGCAGGGTTATGGGTTGATGATGCATTGCTTGATCTGAGCTAAGGAGAGATCTCACCGGTTGATGGAGAACTAGATCTAAGGAGAGATCGGGATCAAATGGTTTGAAATGAACTATCTTTATGATGCTTATTCTAGATCTACATACTGACGCATGTATTGTTCTATAAATGTTATGAGTATGACTGATGTCTGGTACAGCTGCAAGTTATGAGAAATTATTTTTAGATCTGTACGCGGGTTGTCTTTGGCAAAAGCACGTATACACGCGGGTTTGATTCATCGAAGTAGCGTATACATTGTAAAGCTTGATATTTGAAGTTGCAGATGGATCTGATGGTTATTACAGAGTTCTGTGTCTGCTCGGTGTTTTGGTGACTGTTGTTAACAGGGTTTCAGTGATTCAGAGTTTGATGATTGTTTTGAGCTTCAATGATAGTTATGGGTCCAGTATGAAAATTGGATGAAAAGTGGCCTTGCAGATTATGTGTTGTGCTTCAGTGTATCCAGTCTGAAAATTGATGAAACGTGGTACCTGGAGGTGAGAAGATTGTAGGCAAGCACCTACGTACTAGTATCTAAGCTAGTACAAAAGCTAAAGGAGATCTTTGGAGCATTGTAGCAGGTAGCAGCCTGCGTACTAGTAAATGGATCGGCTAGTACAAGAGCAAAGGGGGTTGTAGCTCCCGTACTGGTATAAGACTGCACCAGTACAAATATTGTAAAAGGATTTTCTTATTAAGAAGAAGATTGAGATGACTTGCAGCAGGTGGTTTTCACCCACATTGGGTTTCCACCTTATATCTTTGTGTTCATGTGTGTGGCTCTTGTGTGATGTTCTGTTCTGTTATTCTGCACCTGTTTACTGTTAATATGCTTAATAATGATCTGATGCATTTATTGAAGATTAAGCTAACTGAATTATAAGATCTCTGGATATACGCGAGTTTCATTAGACACAGTAGCGTGTACACGCGGGTTCACTTAATTGAAGTAGCGTATATGTTTCTGAGTATGAAATTGAAAAGTTTGATTGATCTGATAATACTGATTCACCCCCCCTCTCAGTATTATTTCTAACAATTGGTATCAGAGCAGGTCCTTTGGTAGAAGCTTGATCGCTTGAAGGAGATCCGTGGAACAATGGGAAAGAAGCTTAAGAAGAAGCTCATAAGAAGAAGAAGACATCTCAGAAGGACTATGACAGTGGGAGAGTCGATTGGGGATTAGGTATAAGAAGTTCTTCAGATTCAGAATCAGATTCAGAATCATTATCAGGTATGAATGTGTTATCCTCTGATGTTCCTGCTATATTTCCTTGTGAAAGTGATGGAAGTGATAGTGAAACTACTGAACATGCTTTTATGGGTGAGCAAGAAAAGTATCAAATAGAGGCAGTATTTAGAAGGCTTACAGACAAAGTTAAAGATCAACAAGATCTATTGAACAAAAGGGAATGTACTTTCAAAGAAGAAGTTACCAAACTAAAGGCCCAACTAGAAGAAGGAAACAAGGTAAGAAAGCTACTCAAGGACAAGGAAGACCAATGTCAAAAATTGCAGCATGAAGTGACATCATTAAGAAAAGAAGTCAACGAAAGAAGCACAACCATCAAGAAACTCAAAGATAGATCCAGCTACTATGAAAATCTTGAAGCTACAATCCTCTCACTAAAAGGAGATCTTGAAGAATCAAAGAAGCAGAATACAGATCTACTCCAAGCTATTGCAAAACAAGAAAATGAAGTCACCAGCTTAAAATCTCAACTAGAATGTGCCTTCCGAGTTCGTCAAATGCAGCAGGATCTGAATGAAGAACAAGAAAAGGAGATTCTCAAACTAAGGCATCAGTTGGAAGAAGGAAGGAAAGATGGAGAAGACATGAAGAAGCAATGTCTAGAAAAGGAGGAACAACTTCAAGTTGAGGTAAATATCTTGAAAGGTAAATTAAAAGAAAAGGATAAACTTTTGAGATTTCAAGATAGTACTAAAGCCTTGGATGATATTCTTAGTAGTCAAAGGTCTCCTGCTATCAAGACTGGTCTTGGTTTCCATGAATCTGTTGAAGGTGAATCTAGTTCACAAGGTGAGGCAAGGAACTTTAAAGAGAAATCTAAAGTGATCAATGAAGAAATGAAAGATCAATCTCATCATCAACCAAGAAAAGAAATTCCTCAAAGAAAATCCTTTACTCCTCCTATGAATAATGTTGAATGTTATGTATGTCATAATCTTGGACATGTTGCAGCTAGATGTAGAAGAAGAAGGGTTCAAGACCATCATGCAGAAAGATCATCACACTCAAGGTACTTTAATGGATATTGCTTTGCTTGCAATATGTTTGGTCACAAAGCTGCTGATTGCTACAGGAGGAACATGAAACATGTTAGATGTTATGCATGTAACAAGCTTGGACATATAGCAAAGGAATGCAGGAACAAAGGATGGACATCACACCAAAAGAAGAAAACCTCATCACACTTGAAGATATGGAGGAAGAAGGAAGTACAGTCAGCACAATGTACTGAGACACAGCACAACACAGACATATCAGACTCAGGGGGAGCTGAAAGTGTAAAACATCAGTGTCCTGAATCTCATACGCAAGTTCCTTAAAGGGAAGTCGCGTATATACGCGAGTTAGACACTGCAAAGTCGCGTATATGTCAGTTTGAGGAAAAGAAGTGGGGACAGGCTCAGAAAAGGGATCTGATATGATTCAATCCAGTATCTGCTCTATTGGTTAACAGTTACAGTCTGCTAAGAATGTCTAGAAATGACTTGATACTTGTAAGATGCTAGAAGTGTTTTAATCCTAACTTGATCATGATGATGTCTTGATGCTTACTACTGATGTATGCATGTTTAGATCTAACAGCAAACAGATGGCACAGGTTGAGGGGGAGAATATGCCTTTAATATTGCATTGTTGGCATTATGGAGTAATAGTCCTTGGTGATGTTACTTATATGGCTAAATGATGTATCTTGCTATGATGTGGTTGTGAGTAGTCCATGCTAAAATCTCATATGATTCTTGGGGTTCATAGTTGATGTTCAGATCAGATTTATGGTTGACTCTTAATGATGCATATATGGTGATCTTCATAAGGATAAGGAGAAGTACAAAGCTTGAATACACATTTTCCTCACTTGATGATGAGTCACTCATATGCTGCTGTCATCATATGCATAAAGATCATACAGTTATGATGCAGGCACTCATGGGGATAAGGACTGTTGTTGTTGATGATATCAAGAAGTTTTGAGTTTGAGCTCAAGATACATAGTGCTGATACCTGGATGACTCCTCAATGTCACTTTGTTGGAGACATGATGATGAGTTCATATCTATATGATGATAGGTTGACACGCACATATGTTGGTTGATGCAGATGTTCCCAAGTAATGATACTTGGATCATGTAGAGCTTGATGAAATGGCTATGGTGGTTTCACACATGACATAATGTGAATGATTTCATGATGATGTTTAAAAGGAGGAGTTGACATCTATGTTCAGACATACCTTGCTGCAGGACATCTACAGGTTGCTGATATGAAAATATCTGTACGCAAGTTTTATAAGGCCTATCCGCGTATATACGCTTCTTTATGTCTATACAGACGCGTATATGGAGTTTTGAAGAAAATCAGCAGGGACAGATGTTGGTTGCAGAAAGTCTGATATGGGTCTGACAGAGATCATCTGGCACAGGTTCAGGGGGAGCAGATAATCTTCCAATGATGCATTGTTGGCATTATCTTAAAGTTTTTGGTTCTGGTTCACTTTTGTTGTTGGTTTCAGATGGAACAAAGGCGAAAGGAGAACAGAAGGATCTCTTGGTTGTTGATCTGAATGGTGATTATCAGATGCTGCTGGTGACTTTCATAAGTCTTGGTCTAGTTCTTACGTCTCTATGTCATATATCTCTTTTGTGGTATCTCTTTCATGGTGTCAAGGTCATGTAACGGCCTATTTTGGTTTCCCCACTATGCCTGGGATGATTGATGCAATGTGTTTGGTTGTCAGATGTAAATTTTTGTATCCCCACTTGGTTGGGTGGATGAGTCATTTTCTTGTTTATCCTCACTTAGTTGAGAGATGGATGTATGTATGAGTCCTAAGTGATAGGAAGGTCTTTTATGATGTATAGAGTCATGTTCTTCTTGAAGAACATCTTTTGTAGACCTTGCTTACAGTCAGGGAGAGCATGATCAGCACACTTCAGCAAGAACAGAGATTCAGCATGTACTCAGAGGGAGCATGGACAGATTGGTACACCTTGGCATATACAAAGGGGGAGACTATTCAGAGATTTCAGCAGGTACTCAGGGGGAGTATGGACAGTGGAATGATTCAGCAAAGGAAGAGAATATCTTGGTCCACCCTTTGCCCTTGATGTCAAAGGGGGAGAGTGATTTGGTGTTGTTGCCATCAAGTCCAAAGGGGGAGATTGTTGGCATTATGATGCATGTGTTGTACTTGATGGCAACCCTCTCATAGAAGAATATCTCACTTATGTATAACTGGGTGAATCTTCAGAAGAGATATCAGATGTGACTGATGGAGGACAGCTCAAAGGAATCAGATGATGAATCTTCAGAAGAGATATCAGATGTGACTGATGGAGGACAGCTCAAAGGAATCAGATGATAGTTCTAAGTGTGACAAGTTAGCTTTGCCATCAAGTCCAAAGGGGGAGATTGTTGGCATTATGAGATAAGTGTTGTCCTTGATGGCAAACCTCACTGATGACAAATCATAGTACAGAAGGTCAGCAGCAAGGAATTGATGATCAGACAGAAGGTCAGCAGCAAGGAATTGATGATCAGACTATAAGAAGAAGAGAAAGTTCATACACGCAGGTTCGTTAAGCCCAAGTCGCGTGTACACGCTGGTTGGCTTCAGCAAAAGCGCGTGTATGTGGAAAAGTACCTTTGGTCCATGGCGGTTATTCCTTGGAAGTTGTGCCTATGGTTTTGGACCTTGGCGTCTCGGCGGACGTGTTGATCCCTAGTTTTGAAGTTGATGGTATTGAATCTCTATGGTTTTGGCCCTTGGTATTGAACAAGGCCTAAGGCTATATAAGGAGAAGGAAACCATTAGGCAAGTGCATCTGAAATGTCTTGAATATCTGATGAAGCATTAGATCCAGTATGCAGGGTTATGGGTTGATGATGCATTGCTTGATCTGAGCTAAGGAGAGATCTCACCGGTTGATGGAGAACTAGATCTAAGGAGAGATCGGGATCAAATGGTTTGAAATGAACTATCTTTATGATGCTTATTCTAGATCTACATACTGACGCATGTATTGTTCTATAAATGTTATGAGTATGACTGATGTCTGGTACAGCTGCAAGTTATGAGAAATTATTTTTAGATCTGTACGCGGGTTGTCTTTGGCAAAAGCACGTATACACGCGGGTTTGATTCATCGAAGTAGCGTATACATTGTAAAGCTTGATATTTGAAGTTGCAGATGGATCTGATGGTTATTACAGAGTTCTGTGTCTGCTCGGTGTTTTGGTGACTGTTGTTAACAGGGTTTCAGTGATTCAGAGTTTGATGATTGTTTTGAGCTTCAATGATAGTTATGGGTCCAGTATGAAAATTGGATGAAAAGTGGCCTTGCAGATTATGTGTTGTGCTTCAGTGTATCCAGTCTGAAAATTGATGAAACGTGGTACCTGGAGGTGAGAAGATTGTAGGCAAGCACCTACGTACTAGTATCTAAGCTAGTACAAAAGCTAAAGGAGATCTTTGGAGCATTGTAGCAGGTAGCAGCCTGCGTACTAGTAAATGGATCGGCTAGTACAAGAGCAAAGGGGGTTGTAGCTCCCGTACTGGTATAAGACTGCACCAGTACAAATATTGTAAAAGGATTTTCTTATTAAGAAGAAGATTGAGATGACTTGCAGCAGGTGGTTTTCACCCACATTGGGTTTCCACCTTATATCTTTGTGTTCATGTGTGTGGCTCTTGTGTGATGTTCTGTTCTGTTATTCTGCACCTGTTTACTGTTAATATGCTTAATAATGATCTGATGCATTTATTGAAGATTAAGCTAACTGAATTATAAGATCTCTGGATATACGCGAGTTTCATTAGACACAGTAGCGTGTACACGCGGGTTCACTTAATTGAAGTAGCGTATATGTTTCTGAGTATGAAATTGAAAAGTTTGATTGATCTGATAATACTGATTCACCCCCCCTCTCAGTATTATTTCTAACAATTGGTATCAGAGCAGGTCCTTTGGTAGAAGCTTGATCGCTTGAAGGAGATCCGTGGAACAATGGGAAAGAAGCTTAAGAAGAAGGCTCATAAGAAGAAGAAGACATCTCAGAAGGACTATGACAGTGGGAGAGTCGATTGGGGATTAGGTATAAGAAGTTCTTCAGATTCAGAATCAGATTCAGAATCATTATCAGGTATGAATGTGTTATCCTCTGATGTTCCTGCTATATTTCCTTGTGAAAGTGATGGAAGTGATAGTGAAACTACTGAACATGCTTTTATGGGTGAGCAAGAAAAGTATCAAATAGAGGCAGTATTTAGAAGGCTTACAGACAAAGTTAAAGATCAACAAGATCTATTGAACAAAAGGGAATGTACTTTCAAAGAAGAAGTTACCAAACTAAAGGCCCAACTAGAAGAAGGAAACAAGGTAAGAAAGCTACTCAAGGACAAGGAAGACCAATGTCAAAAATTGCAGCATGAAGTGACATCATTAAGAAAAGAAGTCAACGAAAGAAGCACAACCATCAAGAAACTCAAAGATAGATCCAGCTACTATGAAAATCTTGAAGCTACAATCCTCTCACTAAAAGGAGATCTTGAAGAATCAAAGAAGCAGAATACAGATCTACTCCAAGCTATTGCAAAACAAGAAAATGAAGTCACCAGCTTAAAATCTCAACTAGAATGTGCCTTCCGAGTTCGTCAAATGCAGCAGGATCTGAATGAAGAACAAGAAAAGGAGATTCTCAAACTAAGGCATCAGTTGGAAGAAGGAAGGAAAGATGGAGAAGACATGAAGAAGCAATGTCTAGAAAAGGAGGAACAACTTCAAGTTGAGGTAAATATCTTGAAAGGTAAATTAGAAGAAAAGGATAAACTTTTGAGATTTCAAGATAGTACTAAAGCCTTGGATGATATTCTTAATAGTCAAAGGTCTCCTGCTATCAAGACTGGTCTTGGTTTCCATGAATCTGTTGAAGGTGAATCTGGTTCACAAGGTGAGGCAAGGAACTTTAAAGAGAAAGAAATGAAAGATCAATCTCATCATCAACCAAGAAAAGAGATTCCTCAAAGAAAATCCTTTACTCCTCCTATGAATAATGTTGAATGTTATGTATGTCATAATCTTGGACATGTTGCAGCTAGATGTAGAAGAAGAAGGGTTCAAGACCATCATGCAGAAAGATCATCACACTCAAGGTACTTTAATGGATATTGCTTTGCTTGCAATATGTTTGGTCACAAAGCTGCTGATTGCTACAGGAGGAACATGAAACATGTTAGATGTTATGCATGTAACAAGCTTGGACATATAGCAAAGGAATGCAGGAACAAAGGATGGACATCACACCAAAAGAAGAAAACCTCATCACACTTGAAGATATGGAGGAAGAAGGAAGTACAGTCAGCACAATGTACTGAGACACAGCACAACACAGACATATCAGACTCAGGGGGAGCTGAAAGTGTAAAACATCAGTGTCCTGAATCTCATACGCAAGTTCCTTAAAGGGAAGTCGCGTATATACGCGAGTTAGACACTGCAAAGTCGCGTATATGTCAGTTTGAGGAAAAGAAGTGGGGACAGGCTCAGAAAAGGGATCTGATATGATTCAATCCAGTATCTGCTCTATTGGTTAACAGTTACAGTCTGCTAAGAATGTCTAGAAATGACTTGATACTTGTAAGATGCTAGAAGTGTTTTAATCCTAACTTGATCATGATGATGTCTTGATGCTTACTACTGATGTATGCATGTTTAGATCTAACAGCAAACAGATGGCACAGGTTGAGGGGGAGAATATGCCTTTAATATTGCATTGTTGGCATTATGGAGTAATAGTCCTTGGTGATGTTACTTATATGGCTAAATGATGTATCTTGCTATGATGTGGTTGTGAGTAGTCCATGCTAAAATCTCATATGATTCTTGGGGGTTCATAGTTGATGTTCAGATCAGATTTATGGTTGACTCTTAATGATGCATATATGGTGATCTTCATAAGGATAAGGAGAAGTACAAAGCTTGAATACACATTTTCCTCACTTGATGATGAGTCACTCATATGCTGCTGTCATCATATGCATAAAGATCATACAGTTATGATGCAGGCACTCATGGGGATAAGGACTGTTGTTGTTGATGATATCAAGAAGTTTTGAGTTTGAGCTCAAGATACATAGTGCTGATACCTGGATGACTCCTCAATGTCACTTTGTTGGAGACATGATGATGAGTTCATATCTATATGATGATAGGTTGACACGCACATATGTTGGTTGATGCAGATGTTCCCAAGTAATGATACTTGGATCATGTAGAGCTTGATGAAATGGCTATGGTGGTTTCACACATGACATAATGTGAATGATTTCATGATGATGTTTAAAAGGAGGAGTTGACATCTATGTTCAGACATACCTTGCTGCAGGACATCTACAGGTTGCTGATATGAAAATATCTGTACGCAAGTTTTATAAGGCCTATCCGCGTATATACGCTTCTTTATGTCTATACAGACGCGTATATGGAGTTTTGAAGAAAATCAGCAGGGACAGATGTTGGTTGCAGAAAGTCTGATATGGGTCTGACAGAGATCATCTGGCATAGGTTCAGGGGGAGCAGATAATCTTCCAATGATGCATTGTTGGCATTATCTTAAAGTTTTTGGTTCTGGTTCACTTTTGTTGTTGGTTTCAGATGGAACAAAGGCGAAAGGAGAACAGAAGGATCTCTTGGTTGTTGATCTGAATGGTGATTATCAGATGCTGCTGGTGACTTTCATAAGTCTTGGTCTAGTTCTTACGTCTCTATGTCATATATCTCTTTTGTGGTATCTCTTTCATGGTGTCAAGGTCATGTAACGGCCTATTTTGGTTTCCCCACTATGCCTGGGATGATTGATGCAATGTGTTTGGTTGTCAGATGTAAATTTTTGTATCCCCACTTGGTTGGGTGGATGAGTCATTTTCTTGTTTATCCTCACTTAGTTGAGAGATGGATGTATGTATGAGTCCTAAGTGATAGGAAGGTCTTTTATGATGTATAGAGTCATGTTCTTCTTGAAGAACATCTTTTGTAGACCTTGCTTACAGTCAGGGAGAGCATGATCAGCACACTTCAGCAAGAACAGAGATTCAGCATGTACTCAGAGGGAGCATGGACAGATTGGTACACCTTGGCATATACAAAGGGGGAGACTATTCAGAGATTTCAGCAGGTACTCAGGGGGAGTATGGACAGTGGAATGATTCAGCAAAGGAAGAGAATATCTTGGTCCACCCTTTGCCCTTGATGTCAAAGGGGGAGAGTGATTTGGTGTTGTTGCCATCAAGTCCAAAGGGGGAGATTGTTGGCATTATGATGCATGTGTTGTACTTGATGGCAACCCTCTCATAGAAGAATATCTCACTTATGTATAACTGGGTGAATCTTCAGAAGAGATATCAGATGTGACTGATGGAGGACAGCTCAAAGGAATCAGATGATGAATCTTCAGAAGAGATATCAGATGTGACTGATGGAGGACAGCTCAAAGGAATCAGATGATAGTTCTAAGTGTGACAAGTTAGCTTTGCCATCAAGTCCAAAGGGGGAGATTGTTGGCATTATGAGATAAGTGTTGTCCTTGATGGCAAACCTCACTGATGACAAATCATAGTACAGAAGGTCAGCAGCAAGGAATTGATGATCAGACAGAAGGTCAGCAGCAAGGAATTGATGATCAGACTATAAGAAGAAGAGAAAGTTCATACACGCAGGTTCGTTAAGCCCAAGTCGCGTGTACACGCTGGTTGGCTTCAGCAAAAGCGCGTGTATGTGGAAAAGTACCTTTGGTCCATGGCGGTTATTCCTTGGAAGTTGTGCCTATGGTTTTGGACCTTGGCGTCTCGGCGGACGTGTTGATCCCTAGTTTTGAAGTTGATGGTATTGAATCTCTATGGTTTTGGCCCTTGGTATTGAACAAGGCCTAAGGCTATATAAGGAGAAGGAAACCATTAGGCAAGTGCATCTGAAATGTCTTGAATATCTGATGAAGCATTAGATCCAGTATGCAGGGTTATGGGTTGATGATGCATTGCTTGATCTGAGCTAAGGAGAGATCTCACCGGTTGATGGAGAACTAGATCTAAGGAGAGATCGGGATCAAATGGTTTGAAATGAACTATCTTTATGATGCTTATTCTAGATCTACATACTGACGCATGTATTGTTCTATAAATGTTATGAGTATGACTGATGTCTGGTACAGCTGCAAGTTATGAGAAATTATTTTTAGATCTGTACGCGGGTTGTCTTTGGCAAAAGCACGTATACACGCGGGTTTGATTCATCGAAGTAGCGTATACATTGTAAAGCTTGATATTTGAAGTTGCAGATGGATCTGATGGTTATTACAGAGTTCTGTGTCTGCTCGGTGTTTTGGTGACTGTTGTTAACAGGGTTTCAGTGATTCAGAGTTTGATGATTGTTTTGAGCTTCAATGATAGTTATGGGTCCAGTATGAAAATTGGATGAAAAGTGGCCTTGCAGATTATGTGTTGTGCTTCAGTGTATCCAGTCTGAAAATTGATGAAACGTGGTACCTGGAGGTGAGAAGATTGTAGGCAAGCACCTACGTACTAGTATCTAAGCTAGTACAAAAGCTAAAGGAGATCTTTGGAGCATTGTAGCAGGTAGCAGCCTGCGTACTAGTAAATGGATCGGCTAGTACAAGAGCAAAGGGGGTTGTAGCTCCCGTACTGGTATAAGACTGCACCAGTACAAATATTGTAAAAGGATTTTCTTATTAAGAAGAAGATTGAGATGACTTGCAGCAGGTGGTTTTCACCCACATTGGGTTTCCACCTTATATCTTTGTGTTCATGTGTGTGGCTCTTGTGTGATGTTCTGTTCTGTTATTCTGCACCTGTTTACTGTTAATATGCTTAATAATGATCTGATGCATTTATTGAAGATTAAGCTAACTGAATTATAAGATCTCTGGATATACGCGAGTTTCATTAGACACAGTAGCGTGTACACGCGGGTTCACTTAATTGAAGTAGCGTATATGTTTCTGAGTATGAAATTGAAAAGTTTGATTGATCTGATAATACTGATTCACCCCCCCTCTCAGTATTATTTCCAACAATTGGTATCAGAGCAGGTCCTTTGGTAGAAGCTTGATCGCTTGAAGGAGATCCGTGGAACAATGGGAAAGAAGCTTAAGAAGAAGGCTCATAAGAAGAAGAAGACATCTCAGAAGGACTATGACAGTGGGAGAGTCGATTGGGGATTAGGTATAAGAAGTTCTTCAGATTCAGAATCAGATTCAGAATCATTATCAGGTATGAATGTGTTATCCTCTGATGTTCCTGCTATATTTCCTTGTGAAAGTGATGGAAGTGATAGTGAAACTACTGAACATGCTTTTATGGGTGAGCAAGAAAAGTATCAAATAGAGGCAGTATTTAGAAGGCTTACAGACAAAGTTAAAGATCAACAAGATCTATTGAACAAAAGGGAATGTACTTTCAAAGAAGAAGTTACCAAACTAAAGGCCCAACTAGAAGAAGGAAACAAGGTAAGAAAGCTACTCAAGGACAAGGAAGACCAATGTCAAAAATTGCAGCATGAAGTGACATCATTAAGAAAAGAAGTCAACGAAAGAAGCACAACCATCAAGAAACTCAAAGATAGATCCAGCTACTATGAAAATCTTGAAGCTACAATCCTCTCACTAAAAGGAGATCTTGAAGAATCAAAGAAGCAGAATACAGATCTACTCCAAGCTATTGCAAAACAAGAAAATGAAGTCACCAGCTTCAAATCTCAACTAGAATGTGCCTTCCGAGTTCGTCAAATGCAGCAGGATCTGAATGAAGAACAAGAAAAGGAGATTCTCAAACTAAGGCATCAGTTGGAAGAAGGAAGGAAAGATGGAGAAGACATGAAGAAGCAATGTCTAGAAAAGGAGGAACAACTTCAAGTTGAGGTAAATATCTTGAAAGGTAAATTAAAAGAAAAGGATAAACTTTTGAGATTTCAAGATAGTACTAAAGCCTTGGATGATATTCTTAGTAGTCAAAGGTCTCCTGCTATCAAGACTGGTCTTGGTTTCCATGAATCTGTTGAAGGTGAATCTAGTTCACAAGGTGAGGCAAGGAACTTTAAAGAGAAATCTAAAGTGATCAATGAAGAAATGAAAGATCAATCTCATCATCAACCAAGAAAAGAGATTCCTCAAAGAAAATCCTTTACTCCTCCTATGAATAATGTTGAATGTTATGTATGTCATAATCTTGGACATGTTGCAGCTAGATGTAGATGAAGAAGGGTTCAAGACCATCATGTAGAAAGATCATCACACTCAAGGTACTTTAATGGATATTGCTTTGCTTGCAATATGTTTGGTCACAAAGCTGCTGATTGCTACAGGAGGAACATGAAACATGTTAGATGTTATGCATGTAACAAGCTTGGACATATAGCAAAGGAATGCAGGAACAAAGGATGGACATCACACCAAAAGAAGAAAACCTCATCACACTTGAAGATATGGAGGAAGAAGGAAGTACAGTCAGCACAATGTACTGAGACACAGCACAACACAGACATATCAGACTCAGGGGGAGCTGAAAGTGTAAAACATCAGTGTCCTGAATCTCATACGCAAGTTCCTTAAAGGGAAGTCGCGTATATACGCAAGTTAGACACTGCAAAGTCGCGTATATGTCAGTTTGAGGAAAAGAAGTGGGGACAGGCTCAGAAAAGGGATCTGATATGATTCAATCCAGTATCTGCTCTATTGGTTAACAGTTACAGTCTGCTAAGAATGTCTAGAAATGACTTGATACTTGTAAGATGCTAGAAGTGTTTTAATCCTAACTTGATCATGATGATGTCTTGATGCTTACTACTGATGTATGCATGTTCAGATCTAACAGCAAACAGATGGCCTTGCAGATTATGGGTCCAGTATGAAAATTGGATGAAAAGTGGCCTTGCAGATTATGTGTTGTGCTTCAGTGTATCCAGTCTGAAAATTGATGAAACGTGGTACCTGGAGGTGAGAAGATTGTAGGTAAGCACCTACGTACTAGTATCTAAGCTAGTACAAAAGCTAAAGGAGATCTTTGGAGCATTGTAGCAGGTAGCAGCCTGCGTACTAGTAAATGGATCGGCTAGTACAAGAGAAAAGGGGGTTGTAGCTCCCGTACTGGTATAAGACTACACCAGTACAAATATTGTAAAAGGATTTTCTTATTAAGAAGAAGATTGAGATGACTTGCAGCAGGTGGTTTTCACCCACATTGGGTTTCCACCTTATATCTTTGTGTTCATGTGTGTGGCTCTTGTGTGATGTTCTGTTCTGTTATTCTGCACCTGTTTACTGTTAATATGCTTAATAATGATCTGATGCATTTATTGAAGATTAAGCTAACTGAATTATAAGATCTCTGGATATACGCGAGTTTCATTAGACACAGTAGCGTGTACACGCGGGTTCACTTAATTGAAGTAGCGTATATGTTTCTGAGTATGAAATTGAAAAGTTTGATTGATCTGATAATACTGATTCACCCCCCCTCTCAGTATTATTTCCAACAAAACGCCATTGGCCAACCCTAAAGTATGATATGAATTCGATTTGCACCTATAACCCTGAAATTCAAACTTCACATTCTCTTCTTAGTATATTTTTCACAACTCTGATACCATATAGAGATTTCTACAAATATAGCTCTGATACCATGTAGAAATTTCTACAAATCCAGCTCTGATACAATGTAGATAATTTCTACAAATCCCACTCTAATACCATGTAGAAAATTTCTACAAATCGAGATATGATACCATGTAAAACATCTGATGGTAGGTTAACCTAATAATGCAATATAAATCAAAGCAAAATACTATAACCTACTTCTACTATCAATTTTCAGAAGCTTAAATATCGAGTTGAACAATATAACCAGAAGAAGAAGAATCGATCACACAATACACATGAAAAAACTTTGGGGAAAGTCTCAGCTAAAAACCCCACACTATTTTATTATCATACATGGTGGAAATACATAGGAATTATACAAAGCCTTAGCTCTCATAGCTAGCCAGCTCTCAGTACAATCCTCATAGATGCTCACAAGAAATCTTGGCTTCTCTCCAACCTTCCTCTCCGCCCTCGAAGCTCCTATTTCCTTGTGTTGTTCCTTGTGGATGATTCACCTTCAACCAAGTGGAAAACCTCTTCCAAATGGCACAATCCTCAAGGATTAAATCCTTGACTGTATGCATGCGTTTTCTCTTTGAGAAAACACATGAAACTGATAGTACAATGTCCTTGACTTTAATCTAAATTAGGTCTTTCCCATAATAGACATGCATGGTTTTCTGATGAGGGAATATTTAGTTAACTGGAGTAGCATTAGTTGAGTGCATGCATGCATCAACTGATTGTTAACTCATTATTAGTTCTCAAATAGTTTGGAACTAATTTAACTCGACTTAACTCAGTAAACTAAGTTAACTAATTACAACTCAAATATAACTCAATCTTATCTCCTTAATTTAAGGGATAACTCTTGCATGACTTCAGAAAGACTTCTAATTTGAATTTCTCCAACTAATTAATTTAAAATAAATTAATTAATTATTTCCAAGTAGTTGTTAAGACTAAATTCGATTTTAATTCACAATTTAATTCAAGGACAAATTAAATTGGAATATTCTTGTTGCCATATTTCGACACTGAATATTGTCCAGACCTGTGCGATATTTGAGCAATGTCATTCCACTAGCACTTGTCCATCTCTTCCTGGGTTGAAGGCGGCTTTACATGGAGTAAATGAAGAGATAGTTCAACTATACTTCATGGGATAAAGGAAACCATGGCAACCACAGCCACATAACATGAATCAAGGTATGCCTCAAGACCTGTCTTAGTATTTTAATAATTTCTATTTTGGGCCTCATACTGTACCTTGTTCAACTTCATGCATGAAGTTCTGTCAATATCCAATGCCTTGGGAACCATGGTTCCCTCAATCTGGTCCAACTCCTTCATGGTCCTAGAACTAGCATGGACCTCCTCCTTCTTCAGGACAATTCTCCCAGCCTATGCCACAACAACAGTTACAACTACCTTCTAATGCCTCCACCAGTAATCCTCCTTTTTGTCCACAAATTATTCTTCAATCCAACCCAAATCCAAACAATAGGGGGGCTCAACAGGTTGAGACACTCAACCTTCCTGAACGCAATATTGCCACCGCAGAATGTAATGAATTAAATCTCTACTCCGGGTGGGTGGTAAATACTCAAACTTCACCAATCATTGTTGAACATACTGATGATGAAGTCTCTAAACTAGAACCTAGGAATTTTTTTGGAACAACTGGGGATGAGTCAACGCAAAGTCCTATGGAACAATAACCCCCTTCTCAAACAATTGTTACTAGAGGATGTCAAACTATTCCACCTTATCCTAGGAGACTATCCTTAGAAAATCGAGTCCTCATTCTGAATTTGACTTTTTAGGGGAATCACAAAATTTATTTGTCAAAATCCCATTACCTCAGGCTATGAGGGACGTACCAATTTATGCCAAAAGGATCAAATAATATTGCTCTAAGAAACTTGTAATAAAAACAAAGGATCCACTCACTATTCATGTTATGGGAAAATTATCAGACATAATGTTGGGGAAGCCTACACCTGTTAAATACGGGGATCCAGGGAACCCGATTCTTAACGTATAGATTAATGGGGTTGATATCCCAAATGTGCTGGTAGACTTGGTGGTAGCAATCAATGTTATAACCTCTGCAACTATGATTACCTTGGGCCTGCGAAACCTTAAACCAACTCCCACCATCCTATAATTGGCAGATCGGTCTACTATAAGACTGGTAGGGAAGTTGGAAGATATAACCATTTCAGTAGACTCATCGTAGTACCCTATTGACCTTTAGGTATTACATACGCAATCCTTAGCTGGTGGGCATCCTTTGATTTTAGGAGGAAAATGGCATGTGACTGTAGACGCTTACATTGGGTGTCGGTCAGGAAATATGGTAATATTCAATGGGGAGGTTACAAAGAATCTTATCCTTTATTCCCCTGTAGAACCAAGTTCACCAGATAACCAGGATTTACCTTAATGCAAAAATATCTACCTATGAAAGGGCCTGTACCTGAAAATGAAGAAATTAGACCAATTATTACCATTGATGAGGCCTCTATTTTAAGGATGAAATGGAGAATGATACCATATGCACCTTTATCAGTAGCCCAAACTCTGTTTCTGATTCAACCGCTAGTCATTAGAATCTGTTATGAGTTGCAATGTTCAATAAGCCATTGAACCAGAGACTGAAGTTGAAAACATTCCTGTAATTATACCCTGTAACAATGTTCCTATAGAAATTGAACTATGGAGGATGTTGAATGTTAATCTTGGCCTTTCACCTTCCCAGTCTGAACAATTATTGAAATTCCTTTAGGAATAGAAAGAAACCTTCACTTGGGAATATATAGATATGAAATGGATCCCTGATGACTTATGTACTCATCACATATACATGAAGGAATAATTTCGACCTGTTAGGCAACCACAAAGAAGAATGAATCATGCTTTAAAGAATATTTCCAAAGATGAACTACAAAAACTATTAGATGTGGGATTTATTTAACCAATCATGGATAATCAATGGGTATCCCTAGTAGTCATTGTTCTAAAGAAGAATATAAAGTGGCGGATTTGTGTTGAATATAGGGAATTAAATAAAGCAACCCAAAAAGATCATTTTCCCCTACCCTTTATTGACCAAGTCCTTGATACATTAGCTAGAAAAAAGTTCTCCTCCTTTCTGGACGGATTTAGTGGGTACAACCATATCCAAATAACTCCTGAGGATCAACACAAAACTACCTTCACATGCCCTTGGGGAACCTTTTCATACCAATTCCTCCCATTCGGTCTCTATAATGCACCCACTACCTTACAATAGGCAATATTAGGAATTGTTTTATGATGTAGTCAATCATAATGTTGAAATCTACATGGATGACCTCACCCCATATGGGGATACTTTTGAAGAAGGTCTAGAAAACATAGAGAAAGTACTTAAAAGATGTAAGCAAACACATGTTTCTCTTAGTAAAGTGAAATTCCATATGATGATGAAAGAAGGAATAGTGTTCAAACACTTTCTTTTAGCTGCAGGAATTCGAATTGATCCTTGGTTTAGGTAATATTAAATTTTTCTACACCTAAGACACCAACACAGGTGTGTAGTTTCATCAGTTATGCTGGCTATTATACATGTTTTATAGAAAAAAAAATTAAGATAGAATTTCCACTTTTTCACTTGTTACCTAAGGATGTAGAGTTTCTGCAGACAGATGAATGTGAAACAACCTTCGTGGAAATCAAAGAACTAGTTTTCAAAGCTCTGATATTACGTGGTCCTTACTGGAAGCTCCTGTTTCATATATCTACAGATGCTTCTCACACATCGATAGGGGCATTCTTGGGACAAGAAGAGGACCAGAAATCATATGCGATCTATTACGTTACCAAGAATCTAACTCCTGTTGAACTAAACTATACGGTAATTGAAAAAGAGTTTTTGGTTGTTATTGATGCTATTGATAAGTTTTAGCATTACATTATAAGGTATTCCACTTTCATGCACACTGATCATACAACCATCAAGTATCTGATGAATAAACCGATAACTCCTGGTCATATTATGAGGTGGTTATTATTAATTCAAGAATTTGATATTACCATTGTAGATAAGCCGGGGAAGATAATGTAGTTGCAAATTTCCTATCTAGGCTGGATACTAGTGATGAGGGTACACCTGTAGAGGATAGTTTTCCATATGAAAATATTTTTGCAATTTATACTCACAATCTATAGTATGCAGATATTGCTAACTATCTTGCTATAGGAAAAGTACCTCAACACTTGACATACAGAGAGCAACGAAAGATTATCCATCATAGTGCCCGCTATTCGAGGCTAGAGGAATACCTCTTTTACATAGGACTTGATCAACAAATGGGGCACTACATAGGTGAAGATGATATCTATGATGTCCTGAAAGTTTCTCGCGATGGCCCCTTGTTGGCTTGATGGGGCTTGGACCCAGGTTCGGAGTTATCTACGCTAACCAACAAGACCCTACACTACTAGTGTTTTTGGAAACAACCCACATAGCACAGGCTACAATCTCACCCAAGGCAGTATTGGGGGATGCTAGAACTAGGTTTCTGCATCCACAGGGTGATGTAATGTATTTTCTGTGGATATAGGGCTTTATATTGACCTTCACAAACCCTAACCCTTGAAATCTAGAACTTATAGTAAATAAAAGTTGACAGATTTCTATCCTTCGTTGATTGCGTTAAACATGCATAACATCATATAATTAAGCAGATCTACATTTTTATGAATCTATTAAGTACTTTTCCCAATTAAATGCATTCAATAGTTCATAAATACAACAACTTCATAAATAAATAGTAATACACAGATACACAGATATCACTTCAAAATATGTCTTTATTATGCTTCAGATTCTCAGTTACAAACTCTTTCCAACCCTGCGCACATAGCTACAGGGGCTCGCACACTCAGCTACGAACTTACCAAGGTCTCTACACACACAACTGCAGGAGCCTTCCCATTTTCCCAAGTACATAATAAACAAATTCAAATTCAACTCATGCACTTCCTACTTAGCTTTTCTATGACTCTTCTATGACTTCCTTTTATACTCTTCCTTCATTACAATACCATGGTTTACGAACCATGGGCGAGTCTCAAAACAACTTGAATTTAACAAACTAAGGGGATCTTGCCTTCCTAAGGCCCCTTTGACTCCTATTGACCTGCATTACTCACACTCCTCTCCTCAAAATGAAGAGACTCTACAATATCTTTACAAACTTAAAAAAATATGACCGAGGGAACACTGTCGCAACAGGCCCCCAACACAAAGTCGTGGCTCATCCCAAGTCACTCAGCTAGTGTTCCCTAAACCATTTTGTTCATGGTGCTAGACCTTCCAACATTTAGGGGTTCACCTTGGTATGAAGTCCCAACTAGATCTCACACCATTTGGTGTGGGAGTCCCATCCGGTATGATGGCCCAGTTTCCGCTGTCTTAAGTATTTTCTTCAACTATTTCTTGTCAGCATAGGAGAGTGGTCTAATTTTCCTTCAAGAAGTGAGGTTCATGAGCCTGGTGAATGCTAGTGTACTTTTTTCAATTGTTATTTCACTATAAGGAGAGAGGGTGAGAGTGAGTCCCAAGTTGGGTGGCATGAAGTCCCAACTCGGCTAGTAACACACAACACAACCGGATGTGCACAACTTCTGCAGGAGCAGTCCACACAGATGCGGCAGTCACAACACAGAAGGTAGGATAACACATACAACACTCAACGGATGAGTTTGAATGAGTGCAATGATTATTACAGAAAGATTTATATGAAAGGTATGTCTAATGTCCAGGGAGATATCCACCACGGGCTAGACAATGTTAACAACATATACAACACATTTGAATTAACAGATTATGTATTACAACAAGTGAAATAGTTCAAGTGTTCAACATAGGTTAAAGAAACATGCATTACAAGTGTTCAATATTACTCTTACAATAGTTACAATACATGTGTGAAATGTGTTGGCCTGTTAGGAGGCTTCTAAATTAAGTGAAAGTTCAAAAACACATCGTTACACCATACATCACTAACCCCAAGTGTGGGATGTTGGAGCCACTACTTACTCCTCAAAGAAAATATTACAAACTCTCTTCGCTATGTTGGAGGAGCTGAGGTGAAAAGTCCTTTCATGTACAAATGAGGGGGTATTTAAGGCCAAGGGTGAAATCGACCCTTGTGGCTATTGAACTACCCTCATTACTGTTTGACTTCCATGAATTTTCGGCTTTGTATGACTCTTTGTACAACAAGTGGGAATCTTGGATTTCCACGTTGCATTACATTGATTGGAAACATAACCCATAGTAGAGATGTGGGCGACATGACTCAACATGACAGTGCTGGTACATTCGTGTTGATGCTTGAGTGCACATCGAGCTACAATGCAGCTAGGTGATGGATGTCTTCATGGTGTAGCACAGCTTCACCTCCGCATGGCAAAGTACGTGGAGTCCTTGATGGTCTTTGGTTCACTTGATGATTCTTTGGCACATTGTTCCTTGCTTGTATTTTGGAAGGCTTAATAGTCTCATATGTTCATGAAAGGTGCATGTTCGTCTATTCATCCGTTTGTGAGCACAACTTGCATGTTTGCTTGTTCATCCGTCCGCAAACACATATTTGCATGATTATCCATTCACAAGCACATATCTTCACATGCATCATTCGTTCATCCATTGGTGAATATGTCCTTCTACATGTGGCCCCTTTGTTCATCCCTTTAATTGTAGCGCCATGTTTGTTAGTCTACCTATGCCTACAGTCACTCATGACGAGATGACATCAAATCCAAAAACCTCCTATTCTACCATGACACATGATCATTTCAGATGCAGGTGACTGGGAGAGACAACAAGATTACCAAGCGGGATGATGGCTCTAGGCATTGTTGATGAAAACTATGCAAGAGTCACTAGGTGATGAAGATGGGAAATCCAAGTCGACAGTGACTGTCTGCGAGGTCCGGCTTGGCTGGAAGGAAAAATTGCACAAATTTTGGGAGGGACAGCCTGGGCTACAGGAAGGCAAGGTAGTTAGAATCTGCGTAGTTGCCAAAATGAGCAGGCAGTAGTAGCTGGAAGGTAAAATTTGTGCAAATTTCTGGAGGAACAGGCCGGGCTATAAGGAGGATCAACAGGCAGAAATTGTGCAGTTTTTGGGAGGAACTAGCCGGGAGCCTCGCAGTCAAAACTATGCAATTCCCAGATGGAACTGGAAGTTGGCTGCTGGGTCACTAGTAGAAGAAACTGTGCAATTCACAAGGGGAACAGGCAGTCATCTATTCGGTTCTTGGTAGTAGAAACTGCAAAATTCCTCGAGGGAACTGGCAGTCTGCTGCAAGGAGTTGCTGGTGAGCAAAAATGCATTGAGGCTAATAGGCTAGCCTATTGATCATCTCTACATAGTTTCTGAGCTGAACGGACTATTCTCTAGCAGAAGACCTGCTTGTGAAAACTGCACAATTCCCTAGATGAGTAGCCAATTAGCTATTAGGAGGACTCACTAGGAAAACTGCACTGAGCGAGATAGGGACAGACTCTTGGTGTCTATCCATCTTTTCTGCACAATTTCCTCAGTCAGCAGAGTGGGCAAGGTCAGTAGCCTCTGTGCAATTTTTGAGGGTAGTTGGTCCCAGGGTAGCTGTTAGGTCCGACTGTCCGAGTGGTCAGCATCAAAGCTGATTGGATTTCTTACGATCAATGCAACTTGGAAAAACTTGATTAGTGCTTTTGCACTATTCTGGGTGACAGTCGATCAAGTCGATGGCAGGGTGATGGTCCAGCTGTTAGAGGGGAGTTTGGTCATCATAAATTCAGAAAAATTACTAAGTGTGTGAACGATCGAGAGATGAATAGATGATCATGCAAAAACACACTCACATGACTCAATGACGAATTGACTCAAAACATCCAGACACAAATCTTCAACATGACTAACTGATGGTGCAAGTGACAAGCATGACACTCATGATTGATCATTGATTGACCATGACAATGCTTGTGGAATAGTGAATGTGACTCCGTGTGTGAGTGCGACAGATGCTTTCATAGAGAACACAAGAAGTACACACGAAGCAAAGACTTTGAGCATAACCATAACATGGTCACAAGCATGACTTATACACCAACATGCAGAAACTTGGGTGAAATGAACAAACAAGGTGGATGCAAAGACTCCCAAGGGCTCATGGAGTGAACTTGAGGGTGTGCAATCATCAAGTGAAACTTGCAAGGGAGGCTCTGAAATTAGGAGTAGACCAAAATTTTGGAGGGTGGTTGTAGCTGCTACAACACTTGGCAACACACTGGTAGAACTCTAGCTTCTTTGTTTTAGTTCATTTTGAGCACAAGACCTTGGTCTTTTAGGAAGTATTGAATCACTAAGCAGGTTACTTCGGCTTCCCCACTTACCCCATGGACATACATGGTTAACCCTTTTCCAACTCAGTCAAACACAATCAAAAATTCAACTTATATCTCAATGTTTCAAATCTGAGAAAGGTACTTTAGCTCGCGAGTTGAAGATTTTCAGAGTATAAGTTTTCATCTCTCACGTTGCTCCACTACCAGCAGGCCTGTATAATACCTCGACGGAGTCATGTAGGAACACACACATTGTTGCACTACCAGGGAGCTTGGTTAGTACCTCGATGGAGTTACATGCTTCACATCTCTGCACAGAAAGCCTTTCTCTTCTTTCGCCTTTGTATTTTTCAAGAGGACTGTGCATAGGCACTTATTTATTTTTAGGGCAGAAGAGGGGTCCTTAATTATTGAGAGCAGAAGAGGTTGTTCCTTCAGAGAAGCATGTAATACCCCTAACATAGGTTTTCTAATTTGAGTTTCCCCTTTTTCGTTTCTACTAGTTGGATGAGCTTGAACACATGGGCAGAAGGTTGAGTACAGGCATGGAGATTCCCAGTGTGGACATAGGTTCATGGTTGGACCAAAACTTCCCTTGCAGATGCCTTGTATTTTATATCAATACTTCACCAGCTAAAGGTTATAAACAATAACAGAGAAGACAGACACAAGACTAGCCAAGTGTTGCAGTGTCACAAGTCTCTTCAAATTTTACTAACATACTCTATTCAAAAGCCATAACATAGTAGTTGGTAGCACTTATTTCAGAAAACAAAACTAGTAATATACGAAGGAAACAAAACAAATGTAAACAAAAATAGTAAGCAGAATCAAACAAAGTAAAAACAAAGATAATAAGAAAAGAAAACAAGATGAAAACAACAAGCATCAAGCAGACTATGTATATGGCATGGGCGTGGCTCGGCCTACTGAAGGTAATACTTGAGATCTTGGCCGTTGATAGGAAGGTTGTCAATCCTCCTGTCAAGTGATTGAAGATGATACATTTGCGGGCCAAGATTCTCGTGGACCAGTGTAAATCCACCGAGCTCCGCTACCAGAACTTGCTGGCATTCGAAAATACCTTCAAGTGAAGACAACACCACTGCTTCAGGTAATGCGTGCAACATAGGCTCAGATGATGGCATGAGGTAGTTGTTTTTATTTTGAGAATGGTTCAAGTTCCTAAAATCAATTCATAAGTGGATTTTCCAGGATTTCTTACGTGCGGAATTTAAATTAGAAACCCAAGTATGATAATGAAATTTGAAAGTAACCCCAACATACAACAATTATTCAATTCTTTGTATATGGTTTCAAACGACATATGTGTTTCACCTGACTTTTGCTAGAATTGTTTGGCTCCTCCTTTACCTAGAGTCCTGTGTTGGTTTATTCACATGTTGTATATACTCAGGTCATCATCTACCCTCATTTACACATCCTAGTACTACTTGATCAGGTGGTCAAAAGTTGAACACGGTTGCGGTGCACAATTTGTAACAATACTAACCATCTTCTGATTGTGATTGGTCCCCAGGTTACTTTGTTCATTCGTAGTGGTGGACTTCTGGGTTTTGTTGTTTCTGGGTCCTTGACCAAAGTTCTGAAAATCATAGAGCTTTTTGATAGAACCCAACACTTCGGGGACGGGGTTTCCTTTCTTGCCCTTAGCTGTAGTTTTTCGAGATTGCTCGTCCTTATCTTCATCAATTGTTATGTGCTTGAAAGTATCAACACTGCTTGCAGAGTATAGTTGAGTGTGACCATGTTGAGGCTGAGGGTTCTTGGCAATCCCAACACCAGTGCTTCGTGTTCAGTGGTGTTGTTTGTGCATTTGAACTTCAAGCAACTTGAAATCATGCATTTTCTATTGTTTTGGGTGACTGAGCTATACCTAGTCCTTGAGACATCAAATGTCTTTTATTTGTCAAAATCCATGGCCCATGACTTGTTTATACACAAATCGTTTGACATGCGTGTATTGTTGCTGCTACTGCTACTATTGGTACAATGAACTGTACATGTTTCATTACCATTAGTTGGGCAAGGAAGGAGTCCAACTATGTGTCTGATGAGGTTGGCACTGGCTATGAAGGATAACACTCCAACATTGTTTCCATAAGGCAGTTGCCAAACATGAGTTCTGCGAAGGCCAAGGGTTTGTTCTCGCCATTAAGGGGAGTGATATTGTGTTTCATATACCTCTCGAATAACACCTAGATTTGGTTTACTTTTCCCCTATATAGAAGTCACATGTGAGACCAATATGTAGCAAAGTGTCCATCTAGCTTACTGGACCAGTCTCTACTGAGTAATAGACCATATGCTTCCAGAATGTCTACAACAACTATGTTGATGCATTGCTGGACTCACATGTCATGAGATAGTCGAATGATCATGTCTCATAGTTCACCAATGGCTAGTACTAATGTCTGATCAAGTTGGATGATTCGTGTGCATGTCTTGCTCCATTGAGCATTGATCTTCCTAGCAATGGAGAGTGGCATGATGTTGGCTACCACACTAGAATCAACCAAGAAGCTATGAACATTATAGCTAAAAGATTCAAATGAAAGTAGGAATGGGGAGGAACTTGAGTTTACTTCTTCCATCCAGAGTGTATTGATCATATTGGAAAGTGATTCGGGAGGTGTGCTTTCTCCCTTGCTAGTAGAGGCTACGTTGTCCATTGTTGTTTATCCCAATGCACGCAGCAAGATATCTCGCTGACTTTGGACCTTGGCTAACTCAAACAAACTCATGTTCACTCAAGTTTTCTTCATGTCATCAACAATGTTGTAGCCAGAGGTGGTAGACTCACCGAGGTGTCTGGGGTGGAATGGATGTTTGTGTTGTCCGACGGAGTGCTTTGCAACTTGTTGCTCATGGATGTACTCTTATCTGCTACTATCTTCCTAGAATTGCTTTGTTTTTTCTACTTTGGAGCAGCCGGTGGATCGGCATTCTTCATCAATAATCTCACATTCTCTTGCATTTCCCCAAGTGTAGGAGGAGCCCCTTTACTCTTGTTTGGCACGGGTTCCCCTAAGGGTAGTATTGGGGCTTAGAGCCCAGATTTTGTTCCAATTTTGTAATTCCAATGTAAAGACTCCACATTTTGTGTGCACTGAGCATGTAGATGTTAAAGAGTCATAGGGTTTTCCACCCTTATTTTGATAATGTAATGTCGGCTGTAGAAGGTATACCCATGGTCCGGGGGCCATCGGATTGTATAAATAGAGCTAAGCTCTAAGTAGTTAGAAAAAAAATACAATGTCTAAGCAATAAAGATGTATGCGAGATAGCTTTGAAGTGTATGTTTTTGGTTGTAGCATATGTAGAGGCTCTGCAGCTGAGTGCACAGAGGCGAGTCGGGTCTGTAATTATCTGGAAGTATTAATAAAGGGAACTATTCTATCATTTTTTCGTCTTTATTTCCTATTTAAGCATCTGTTATATTGGGTATGAGTTTTACTTCTAATGCTTGTATGATGTGTGAATGTGTATAACTGTATTGCTTAAGTGAATGCAAGTAAGAACATCAGTTTACATGAATATAATTAAGATTTGTCAATAAGATAAGTAAGATACTTAGCCTCGTTTGGGAAATAACGCAGTTTTCTGCCCTAGCAACGTGAAAAGACTTCAGCCCCTGGTTAGGGCTGCGTGAAAGCTGATTATAAAATTTCACGAAGGTACTGAAGGGTAGAGCAAAGGGATAAGAAACCTGCGTGAAAGCAGGTATAGTTGGACTAAACCGACATCACAACCATCTTAAGTGTGTGGAAACTTGGTTCCAGCATCCCTCCATATTGCTTCGAGTGAGACTTCAGTCCGCACTCCACGAGTTGATGCCGAAAGGGCTAGTAGTGTAGGGATTTGTTTGCCTAACTAACATTGAACCTAGTTCAGGCCCCCTCAAGCCAACAAATGGTTATGCTGCTGGGACCAGAATCTGCATCAGAGATGTGTGAACTCATATCATTGGAATCCAACTAAGAAAGAAATCGAAGGCTGGTTGGACAGAAGAATTCACGAGTTCACAGCACAAGAAAATAGAAACCCGCGACTGTCAAAAGAACAGTGATTAGATAACTACCTATATACGGAGATCCACGAAATCTTTTTTGCCTCCTTTCCTACTGAACTATACGAGTGGATTGTGAAGCTAGCAAATAGCCAAGGAAGGTGGAAACTTGATGGCCCTATTGTGTGGACCTCGGACCTAGTGCGAAGGTTGGAAGCATCAGAAGATAAGATCACACACACCATCGATCATTGGCTTGATCGCATTATAGGAGGATTTGTTACTAAGTTCATGGTTAACACCTCAGTTAGTTATAGCGTGGCAAATTGATGCTTCTTCAAAGGACCGTGAGGTAAGTACGTAAAATCTTTGAATACTTGGATCAAAACGATGTTGTGAAAAAATTAGGTTATGCAGTTACCTTGATGTTTGGGGCTAGGCGAAGCATAAAGGTTTACAAGAAAAAAGGAAATAAGGGTCTAAAGAATAGCCCCTTGATTTCACCTCCACGAGGGGACGAAGAAGAGCCCGCGAAGGTCTCTTTTTGAAGTGTTATTCATATGATAAGACAAAGAATTCCGCGAATACTACCTCTGCCCACACTACCACCAACTTCACAACCATGACCTCCATCTTCACTCGTACCACCCCCACCACCACTGCGATTCGGTATGGTGAACAAAATGAAGTTGCCTTTGTTCAAAGACTTGGGAAATTAGGATCTAGACCAATTCTGGTTCGTAGTGAAGGCTGTATGGGAAGCTTAAGGTGTTATAGATGGCCATATAAAGAAAGAAACACTGGTCAGCGCCCTGCAACATTGTGCACTGACTTGGTATATTAAGTACTCCAAATGAACCGAATGTGAGAGTAGTGGACATCGAAGCAGCACTGAATAGGGAATTCAACAGGCCTAAATCTGAAGCACAATTGATTATTGGATTCAAAGAAATCACGATGCTACTAGGCAAGACGCCTTGGGAGCTAGATCAAAGGATGAAATGTACAATTTGCGATGCCAATATGAATTTGACAGATGGACAATATCACGAGTGGTTTGTAGATTCACTACTACCACACTTAAGGAGTGCGCTATCACAGCAAAAGATAACAACTCAGGTAGAGGCCTTGGAGATTGCCATGAGACTAAATGAGACCTCGATGCAAGATCCTAATCTAGGAGTTTAGTAGATCCATGCACAGCTGAAGAATCTGTGCCTTGAAATGCAGAGTCTGAAACAGGACAGGACGGTTTGACCAAAAGTGCACGAGGAAGTATGGTGCTTGAAATGCAAAAGTCAACGTCATGACAAAGACCACTACCCAGTCTTTACAAATTATCGTACAGGAGGAGGACCGATGCCTTTACAGCCGGAAGCTCAAGAAGGACTTACCGCAGCACCTGCTTTGTGGTGCGCTATCTTTCAAATAGCTGGAAAACATGTCATGGATAACTGCCAGTTGTTACAAAAGTATACGCAAACTCCACAACAGTTATTCTGCAACTTTTGTAGGTTAGTGGGACATGACAAGCGAACTTGTAGGAGCTATGAATTGATGATGGATAGAACTCTTGCCTACATGGTTCAGGCTGAAACGTGGCCCCTTGACTAGAATGTAGGGATGGCATGGACAGGATTTTAGGGGCACAGATGATGCCGAGGCAGAGGAGGGCCTGGTAGAGGTCGCAGATAGTTGATTTGCTACAATTGCGGAGGGCTAGGACATTATGCCCGTGATTGCACTAATCCAGTGCGTCTGTCGTGCAAGTAGTGCACACTTTTTAATCATGAAACAGAAGATTGTCCTACACTGATAGCTAGGGTACATGACACAGGGGCACTACCACCTCTCCCAACTCAAAACCTGCAGATGATGAGGTCTAAGCTGCACGAGGAAGATCCGAACGTAAGTATAGTGCTCCGAAGTGGAATCGTGATGGGGGATGACAAGGGGAAATAGCCGAAAGATAGTACTTGGGTTTGCAAAGCCCCTGCAAAGGAAGCTGAGTTTGATTTGGAGCGCACTCAGGAAACCTTCATGGAAGCTAAGAAGAGCTTCGTTGAGGCCTCCACTTCAGGAAGCAAAGATTAGCGTGAGTAGGAGATCGATCCCTCCATGCTCACAACTTTCCTGGAAACCTGTATGAAGTTGCTACCCGACAATAAAGATGTGAAAGGATTATAGAAACTCATCAAAAGATGTGCTGGGACCACACCAAGAGAACCACGTGTAGTCCAAAAGATTGGAAAGCATAAAACAAGGACAGGGCATGAAATAAGACTAACTGCGTAGATCAGAGAATCCGAGATGGATCAATTCATTCTAGATTTGGGATCAGATGCAAATTTTCTACTGAAAAAAACATGGGAGAGAATGGGAAGACTTGTGCTGCAATGGTCTTTGATTTAGCTGAGAATGGCAAATCAACTGAAAATCATACCCATGGGGCGATTGCCGGGAGTAACCGTGGATATTGAGGGAGTGCGTGCGCTGGCAATTTTTGAAGTAATAGATATTTTCGATGACAAAAATCCCTACCCCACTCTCCTAGGAATTGACTGGGCTACTAATATGAATGGGGTAATTAATATGAAGAAACGAAAGATCATCTTTGAAAAGAAATCATTGCGCGTAATAATACACTTGGATCCTACTTAAGGATCACACTAGATGGAACCGATCTGTGACTATGAGAGTGATGATGATCTGGACTGCATCTACAAGATAACAGTGTGAGACCAAGACTGGGTGAATCCCACCATGGATGGGTCGATTACATGGGAGAATGAGAGCTCTTGCACTTCGGATTCTGATGAAGAAGTAGAACACTGGCAGAATCGGTTACACAAAGTAACTATGTTGAATTGCAATATGATGACCCGGTCGCTACGTTGTGTATCGATAGAAGTAAGATATCTGCCTACTTATGATGGTCTAAATGAGGTAGATACATTCTTGGATGCATTTGAAAAGGAGGTGCCAAAAAAGCAACACTTCCAGGCCGTGGACTAGGTACTATGCACTACGCCTGCAAGATGGTGGGGTACGCACAAAGGAAGTTTTGATGATTAGTGCAAATGTAGGAGAATGATGTGAGCACAATTTTGGAAGCCTAAGATGCAACTGATAGACCGGTATGATGGACAAGATGATCTGCACGTGCATCTAGCCAAGTGGATGTAGGCCTATGGAGAAAATCCCCAACTTGAGCAGATGCACATGTATTCCACGCTGAAATACCTGGTCAATAAGCATCTGTTCGGGGGGGGGGGGCGAATTTGCAGATGGCTCTTAATGTTGGGAGGACATTATGCAGGAAGAGAAACTCCGCAGAAGATTATATTCGCAAGGTTGTGGTGGCCAACCCTTCATTAGGATTCAAAAGCATATTGCAAGGCATGTGATGTATGTCAAAGAACAGGCAGGCCATCGTGAAGGGATGAAATTCCTTTGAATCCACAAATGATGTTGCAACCTTTCAAAAAATGGGCAATAGATTTTGTAAGACCCATTAAACCTCAAAGAAAGATAGGCCCAAGGTATATTATCACTGCGACATAGTATTTGACCCATTGGGTAGACGCGTAGCTGGTGAAGGATTGCATGAACATAACTACTGCGAATTTTCTATTTGAACATGTACTAACATGATTTGGATGCCCGAAGATCTTGACGAGCAATCGTGGTACACACTTCCTAAACGAGACGATCAACGAACTAACGGAAGAATTTCAGGTGTATCATCAAAAGAGCACACCTTATCACCCACAGGCTAATGGGATAGTGGAGACGTTTAAAAAAGTGTTTGAAAATGGATTGACCAAGGTACGCAATTCTCAGTGAAGTGATTGGGACCTACGCATACCTGCAGTGTTATGGGCTTATTGAACAACATGCAAGAAATTGATGGGAAAGACACCTTTAAGGCTTGTTTATGGAGTGGAAGCCGTAATTCCTATGGAATACATCATGCCTAGTCTATGGATAGCATTTCTCACAAGTATGACAAATCGCAGAGCCCTGGAGGAGAGGCTCGCACAATTGGATGAGCTCGAAGAAGAACGATTTTTAGTTGGATTTCACTAGCAAGTCCAAAAGCAACATGAAAAGGCATGGCATGATCGACACATCAAGCTACACACATTCAAGGTAAACGATCTGGTGTTGTTGTATGATAGTAAATTTGATATATTCCGAGTAAATTTGATAAATTCCCAAGGAAGTTCAGGATGCACTGGTTAGGGTCGTATATTATTAAGGAGATTACAATCTGAGACGTGGTACAGCTAGTCAAGTTAAATGGAGAACCCTTCCCAGGAAAGGTTAATGGCAGTCATTTAAAGCCATACTCTAGCGATTCACCAATGTGACTATATGGAAGTAGCATAGCCTTAGCACTCCAGGCAGCTGAAAGGAGGCACGGGACTATAAACTACATTTACCGGGAACTGCGCGATATCAGAATTGCGCGAAGCAGTGAAGTGTTACAGGGTCCCCGACAAAGCAAAGATAGATGCGCTGGTGCACAGGTCTACTACAAAGTGACCATTAAAGTCACTATCATAATTTGATGGTTGATTTCAGGCCAAATGGAGTGGGCGGTAGGCATTTAAGGTGAACTTTATGGGTTAGATTCTTCAAAATCTGCCATTAATCTAGCATTAATAGGTTGAATGTGGGGGGAACAGTCGAATTCAAATTCGAAAGTCCCTATAAATTACAAGTGCTTGCCCAGCGAAAAACACTTGCCATTTTGAGAACTGATTTGTTGCACTATCACATGTTTATGGACCTATCTAACTTTGAGGCTTTGAGAGTAAACTCAGTCATTGAAACATTTCCAAAGGAGACATAGGACCTTCTAACTAGACTGATGTCAACACCCATGGAAGTCGCGCAAGAGATTGCGGAAGTAGAAGCCCTAGAGACCGTCGAAGCATTAGTAGAGGTCCCTAAATCAGCCCGCACACCATGACCTAAGAAGGACAAGAAAGCTGTGATCCCAGTGCACGTGTCACCCAAAAACCCATAGAGGACTAAACTCAACTTGCAGGAAAAGGGGAAGGCCATTAATCTCGAGGCCGAACAAGAGGAGGAAGAATTTGAAGAAATCCTCATGGATGAGGAGGATGTAGAGATGGAAATTAAAACCCAGCATACAGACCCTATGACCCGGTTACCTAAATATGTTCCTTCGCACAATGGTAAATCCGAGGTGCTGAAGGATATAGATGAGAACAAGAGCTTTCTGCAAACTCTGCTGCACCACGACAACATCATTTTTGAGGGACCACACTTGAGGCAGGTTCCTGTGTTGAAATTTGAAGATTGAGACCTCGCAAACCACGAGAAGTTCTTGCATTTAGCAACTGAGAAGCTAATGTGCTAGCAGATCGACATGACTACAGTAACAATCCAATTGGAGCCACAGAAATGGCTTAGCGGTGTAGAGAAAGTAGGTTTGCTAAACCTGCTCTGTGTGTCGCATTACCACCGCACCCTAGTGACCAACTTCGTCATCATGCAGCTACTCTTCTTGGTGCATGATGGCTGCTTGTGGCTGGAGGAGCCCATCCCCATCAAAAACCATCTGATTCATAGAATTATATGCCTACCTTACTCAAGAGAGGATCCAGCTAACATTTCAGAGGGAAAAGGTGGCGAGTTGGCCCTTGTGGAGGCAATGAAAAAGAAGTTTAAGCTGGAGAAGAAGAAGCGAGGGTATGCCATCTCCAGCATCAATAACCCTATCGTCAAGGTCGTGACACAGATATTCGAAGGGAAGGTGATGTGGAAGTGTCACATGGATGAGGTGTCCACACCAGTAGTTGTACTAGTAGCCCAATACATAGAAGGAGTCCCATTCAACTAGGAAAACTATCTATGCAGTGAGTTCCTTAAGAACTGTCGTGAGGCACAGGAGCAGGGCAAAATGTTTCATTACGCGTGGCTCTTGTTGTCTATTGTACAGGTGACATGGGAGCTTCTTGAAGATAGCCAGTTGCCTTTGGTTGTGTCATACCTTCCAGAGGCAGCAAAGTACGCTTCACTGTGGGCAACCAAGGATACACAATGGATTAGAAAAAGCAATATATTTTGGGTACTCATGGAGATGAACATCCAGATGGGGATAAATTGAAAGCCGCGGTTATCACTCACAACATACAATAGTTTGTAGATCTTTGCATAGTTCAAATCCGACTTCTACCATGTCTTCATCAGGGCGTGGAAGGACCGTACAAAGACATGGCATGATACACCATATTTGGCGACTAACGATGTGATATTTGCAGTCCTTGAGTCTTGGCCACCAAAGTGGCATGCTCCAGCTGCCTCCGCAGTGGAAACAAAAAATTCCACTTCGTAGCACAAGAAAGAAGAGACAAAGCTCCGAATGGCGCAGCTAGTGGAAAAGCGCAGGAAAGAAGAAGCAGTGGTTAAGGGCCAGGAAGCATGCGACACTGCGAAGTTGGCGGAACAACAAAGAAAGGGAGAAGAAGAGCACGAAGGATAGAAGTCACCTTTGCTCAAACCAAAGACAGACACAAAACAAGGTGGCACGGGTCCACAAACAACGTCCACCCAACTCAAGCATTCGCAACCATGAGAGCAGACAGTGCCGCGAAAGAAGACAAAGGCATCAAAGACTTCTTTCGATTAAATCACCCTCACTGAGGGGGATTTACATGATATTGGTGAAACAATGAGGGATTTCACCATGGAGGCCCTCCAAGAGTTCGAGGACCAAGAATAGTTGGTATTGGGGGCTCTCAGGACAGAATTACAGGAGTTGCAGGTTCACACTCCACAAGCTGGCGCAGTGTCCACCAGCCTCGTAGTCAACACTTCAACTACAGAAGAAATGTTGCGCACCAGGGTGACCGACACGATAGTGCTACCAAATGGAGCACTCATTATAGAGAATGAGGCCGACAGGCCTACGGTCAGTAGTTTGAAAGGGGTCGGATTAAACATGGTTGTGCTCCCACGAGAGATGATCTATCTCTTGCAAGATGGAGTCACCTAGAACTTTGGGCCAGAGAGAGTTGCGCTTTACAAGTCATGAGCGAGAAGTGCATCAACATTGAGCAGTTGGGCCTGCAATGCATTGAGGCAGTGGAGCAGGACAAACAGATAATGCAAGTTATGGAAGAAGCTTGTCAGATTTTCCAGTAGTTGGACATTCAAGTAGAAGAACCAGTGGAGGTGCGTGTCTGAAAATTAGCTACAGGGGTGCGTGACGCAAGAGCAGAGATGGCCAGGGTTCAACTAGAGTTGAACCTGCAGATTGAAAAACTGTAGATGAAGGCTCAGCCTTCAACTCCACTAGAGGTTAGAGATGAGCGTACCACCGTGGTTATGATAGCAATCATGGTGCTTAATAGTGCAGTGACAGACTACATACAGATCTTCAAACAATCATTCAAAGTCTAACCCGAATGTAGAGTGCCTAGAGATAGAGGCGCGTGAGTTATAGTAGAGGTATGACAAGGTAAAAGGGATTATGCAGATGATTGCCCTTACACAAAGGCTTGTATAGATGCAGTAGTCAAAGGCGCTTAAGGAACAGGTGGATGCCACTCGTCATAAAGAGGCAGTCTTAAAACCGTGCCTACAGCCATGGATCGATGAGGCTTATGCAATTACAGCCTCCATTGAAGCAAACCTCGCGCAACTACAAGAAACTTAGTAAAGGATTCAGGGCACCAGTTTAGCAGCAGTAGTCACCAAACAGTGCATGGAAGAAGTCCAGCAGGTGGCTGCTCAGTGCAATGCTAAAGTTGCAAGAATCCAAATAGAGTTGGGAGGTCTTCGCGCTAAGATCTCTGAACCTACAGAGTGACTCAATGGTGAGTCACGATGTTTGTGTTGGGGGCCTGTTGGGCACAGGGTCATCCAAGGGCAGTTTTGGGGCTTAGAGCCTAGATTATGGTCCAATTTTGTAATTCCAATGTAAAGACTCCACATTTTGTAGGCGCAGAGCGCATAGATGTTAAAGAGTCATAGGGTTGTCCACCCTTATTTTGATAATGTAATGTTGGCTATAGAAGATCTACCCATGGTCAGCAGACCATGGGATTGTATTAATAGAGCTAAGCTCTAAGTAGTTAGAAAAAAAACACAATGTCAAAACAATAAAGATGTATGCGAGATAGCTCTAAAGTGTGAGTTTTGGGTCATAGCGTAGGTAGAGGCTCTACAGCTGAGTGCGCAGAGGCCTAGAAGTCTGCAACTGAGTGCGCAGACCCTTGCAGCTGAATACGCAGGCCGAGTTGAGTCTGTAATTATTTGGAAGTATTAATAAAGAGAAGTATTCTCTCATTTCTGCGTCTTTATTTCCTGTTTATGCATATGTTATATTGGGTATGAATTTCACTTCTAATGCTTTTATGATGTGAAAATGTGTATAACTATATTTGTTAAGTGAACACAAGTAAGAACATCTATTTACGTGAAGATAATTAAGATATGTTAATAAAATAAGTAATATACTTAGCCTTGTTTGGGAAATAGCACAGTTCACTGCCCTAGCAATGTGAAAGGACTTCAGCCCCTAGTTAGGGCTACGCGGAAGTCAATTATAACACTTTACGAAGGTACTAAAGGGTAGAGCAAAGGGTTAAGCAACCTACCCGAAGGAAGGTATAGTTGGATTAAACCGACATCACAACCATCTCAAGGGTGTGGAAAATTTGTTCTAGCATCCCCCCATACTATTTCGGGTGAGACTTCAGTCCGCGCTCCATGGGCCGATGCCGAAAGGGCCAGTAGTGTAGGGATTTGTTTGGCTAACTAATGCTGAACCTCGGTTAGGCCCCCTCAAGCCAACAACTCCTAATATTGTAATGATCATTTTGATTTTGGGGCTGCTTCTCAGTGTTTATCTTCTACATTACTTGCGAGCACTGATATGCGTTCACCACATGCCCAGAACTTGATGTTCCATCAAGTGAAACCTCTTCGTCATCATCAGTGTCTTCCGACTACTCCTGCATATTCCTTTCCGTATCAACTGTATGACTGTAGACATAGCTAATGACTCAATTCCAATCTGAACAAGAGTTCTCGGGGCGATGTTCTTCATGAAAGGAACAAAACTTAGGATCTGCACACTGTTCGATTTGGAACATGGGCTTCTGCGTAGTTTTTGAAGCAAACTAGTTGCTTCTTGATGAGCTATTTTCCTGTCTCTGTCTGGGCGGATGGCTACTTGCAAATGTGTCCAGCTTCTGTGGCTTGAGCTTGGACACTTCCGTGGTCAATTTCTTGACAAGGCGAGTGAGGGTCTCAAAATCAATTGCTTCCTTGTCTTTTCCCTTGCTCACCATTGCTTGGGGCTTCTTGGTCGCATCGTTGGAGTCCTTCATTGATTTGTCATCCTTAATGACTCCGATCATGCGCAGATATTTCTCAATAGCAATAGCCCCTTCGCAACTTTCCAAGAGTGTTGGTTTCACAGCTCACTTGACGAACTGCACAATGCTGGTTGGCAGTGTGGATGTGTAGTAATAAACAATGATGGAGTCATGAGGTTTCGTGTCCACTACAAACTTGGTCAGAATACATGTAGACCTCTGATTATACCTTTTACTTCTTATTTTCCCCTAAATCTTGAGGCTTCCCAACTCTTTGAGTAGCATGGCTGGGGTTTTGTCGTCAGTGAACTTCTCAAGGAACATGCATTTGAATACACCCTAGTTCTGTATAGAGTTCGGTGGAAGGTTGTGATACCATGTAGTTGCGCAACCATCCAAGGTACATGGGAACAATCTACATGCTACATCATCAAACTGTACCTCAAGGGTTTGCAGCTGTAGGTAGAAGTTGTCTAAGTGGTCTTCTGCCTTCACCATACTGTCAAGGTTGAACTTGATGTTCATTCTCTCCACTCACTTCGACATCTTATGCAGAACAACCAAGAGAGCCAATGGTCCCCGAATCATTCATTCAAGATTTGGTTCAGCCATCTCTTCTTCCTCTTCACCTTCTTCCCCTCTTTTAGAGTCTAATGGTTCTGGCTCTAAGTCTGTTGGCTTGTCTTCTCCTTCGCCTCCTCCACTACCTCATGCCCCCCCCACCTCTTGTACCAGAGTCTAATCCCAAGATCACAAGAGAGTCTTGTTCACCTTTCCGGAAGACCTCAGGTTCCTCTCCGTCTTCAATAGCTTTTTCCAGACCTTCAAGTGTGGAAAGGAATGCTTCTTCCACCGATAATACAACAACTCCTCTAGGAGTTTCTTTTGACTTCCTTGATGTTTATGGAAGATTTTTTAGGCTTTGGATCAGTCTAACTACTTTTGTGAACTGGCGAGTGATAGGACGGATGGATCGAAGTTGATGATATAGAATCTCGTGTTCAATCCTGGGAGGTGAGGAGTAACCAAATACAGAGTCGTGTGTAGATGAGAGGGAGTGCGAGTTACTGCCTTGACCAGATGGTTGATGAATGGGTGTGAGGAGATTTTCAGCCATATACAACTGTCTTCCCTCCTTCTAGCACCAGAAATGTTGACGGTGTTGGACCCGCAAACATTTAGGGGATCACTCTAGTATGAAGTCCCAACTAGACCTAACAATTTTTGGTGTGGGAGTCCCATCCGGTATGATGGCTCAGTTTCCATTGTCTTAAGGATTTTCCTCAACTATTGCTTGTCAGCATAGGAGAGTGGTATGCTTTTCCTTCGAGAAGTGAAGTTCACATGCCTCGTGAATGCTAGTGTACTTGTGTCAATGGTTCTTTCACTGTAAGGGGAGAGGGTGAGAGTGAGTCCCAAGATGGTTGGGATGAAGTCCCAACTTGGCTAGGAACACAACACAATAGCACGTGCACAAATTTGGGAGGAGCAGTCCACACGGATGCAGCAGTCATAATACACAAGGTAAGATAACACGTACAACACTCAACGAATTATTCTGAATGAGTGCAATGGTTGTTACAACAAGCTTTATATGAAAGGTTTGTCTGATGTCCAGGGAGATATCCACCACAGGCGAGACAACATTAACAACATATACAACACATTTCCATTAATAGATTATATATTACAACAAGCGAAATAGTTCAAGTGTTCAACACAGGTTAAATCAACATGCATTACAAGTGTTCAAGATTAGTCTTACAACAATTACAATAAATGTGTGAAAACGTGCTGGTATATTAGAAAGCTTCTAAATTAAGCGAAAGTTCCAAGACACATCATTACACCATACATCACTAACCCCAAGTGAGGAATTGGAGGCACTACTTACTCTTCAAAGAAAAGATTACAGAGTTTCTTGGCTATGTGGTAGGAACTGAGGTGAAAATTCCTTTCATGTACGAATGGGGGGGTATTTATAGCCAAGGGTGAAACTAACCCTTGTGGTTGTTCAACTACCCTCATGGTTGTTTGACTTCCATGAATTTTCGACTTTGCATGACTCTTTATACAACAATTGGGTCTCTTGGACTTCCACGTTACATTACCTTCATTGACAACATAGCCCATAGTAGAGATGTGGGTGACATGACTCAAAATGACAGTGCTGGTACATTCGTGTTGCTACTGGAGTGCATGTCGAGCTACAGTGTAGCTAGGTGATGGATGTCTTCATGGTGTAGCATAGCTTCACCTACGCATGGCAAAGTGCAAGAAGTCTTCAATGGTCTTTGGTTCTCTTGATGATGCTTTGGCATGTTGTTCCTTTCTTGCATGTTCGAAGGCTTGACAGGCTTGTCTGTTCGTGAAAGGTGCATGTTCATCTGTTCATCCATCCGTGAGCACATCTTGCATGTTTTTTCGTTCGTCCATCCATGAACACATCTTTGCATGATTATCAGTTCGTGAGAACATCTCTTCGCATGCATCATTCATTCCTCTGTTGGTGAATTTGTCCTTCTGCATGTGCCCCCTTTGTTCATCCCTTTCATTGTAGCACCATGTTTGTTAGTGTACCTATGCTTGCAGTCACTCATGACAAGACGACATCAAATACAAAAACCCCTAGTCTACCATGACACATGATCATTTCAGATGCAGGTGACCGGGAGAGGCAGGAAGTTTATGAAGAAGGATGATGGCTCTAGGCACTGCTGATGAAAATTGCGTAAGAGTTACTGGGTGATGAAGATGAGAAATCCAAGTCGACAGTGACTATCCACGAGGTCTGGCTGAGCTGGAAGGTAAAATTGCGCAAATTTTGGGAGGGACAGTCCTGGCTGTAGGAAGGAAAGGTAGGTAGAATCTGCATAGTTTTTGGAATAAGCAAGAAGTAGGACCTAGAAGGAAAAAGTTGTGTAGTTTTCTTAAGGAATAGGCTAGGATGCAAGGAGGATCAACAAGTAGAAATTGCGTAGTTTTTGGGAGGAACTAGCTGGGAGCCTAGCAGTCAAAATTGCACAATTCCCAGAGGGAATTGGCGATTGGCTGTTGGGTCACTGGCAGCAAAAACTGCATAATTCCAAGGGGGAATAGGCAGTCAGCTACTAGGTACTTGGCAGTAGAAACTACGTAATTCCTGGAGCGAACTAGCAGTCTTATGCTAGGAGCTGCTGGAGAGGAAAATTGCACTGAGGCTGACGGGTTCCCTGCTAATCATCTTTGCGTAGTTTCTGAGCTGAGCATTCTGTTGTCTAGCAGAAGGCCTGCTCATGAAAACTACACAGTTCCTTGCATGAGAAATCAGTCAGCTGTCGAGAGGACTGACTGGGAAAACTGCATAATTTTCTAAGGGATACATGGACGGGCACTTGGTGTCTGTCCAGCCTGTCTGCAAAATTTCCTCAGTCAACAAAGTGGGCAAGGTCATTAGCCTCTACACAATGTTTTAGGGGAGTGAGTCCCGAGGTGGATGTCAGGTCCGACTGTTTGGGTGGTCAACATGAAAGCTGATTAGATTGCTTACGATCAGCGCAACTTGGAAAAACTTGCTTGGTTCTTCTGCATTGTTCTGGGTGACAGTCGATCAAGTTGATGGCAAGGTGATGGTCAGACTGTCAAAGGGGAGTCTAGTCGTGAGAACTTCAAAAAAATGACTAAGTGTGTGAACGATCGAGAGATGCATAGATAATCATGCAAACACACACTCAGATGGCTCAATGACAAAACGACTAAAAACATCTACACACACATGTTCAACATGACTGACCAACGGTGCAAGTGACAAGCGCGAAATTCATGATTGATCATTGATCGACCATGACAAAGCTTGTGTGATAGTGAAAGTGACTCCTTTTGTGAGTGTGACAAATGCTTTCATAGCGAACACAACAAGTACACATGAAGCAAAGACTTTGAGCATAACCAGAACATCGTTGCAAGTATGACTTAGACAACAACATGTAGAAACTTGGGTGAAATGAACAAGCAAGGTGAATGCAAATACTCCTAAGGGATCATAGAGTGAACCTGAGGGTGTGCAGTCATCAAGCGAAACTACCAAGGGAGGCTCCAAAAATTAGGTGCGAGCCAAAAATTTTGAGGGTGGTTGTAGCCGATACAACACTTTTCTTGCATGCCACTGAATTCGATCTTCAATGCTTGAAGATCTGTTGTTCCCTACGCGACAGCCTGACGAACTTCTTTGACCAACTGCTTCATCATTGGGCCTTCGACTACAAGGTCCATGATCCTCTGTGTCTGCTAAAGGACCTTTAGCTTGTCATTGATAGTCTAAGCCAAGTGGATGGGCTCATCATCCCATGGCTTTGTTCACACTGTAATAATGGACGCTTTTCAACATAGCTCATCGATATGTGCCTACAGAGTTTTTCCTTCCTGAATTCTGGTGGACCTTTGTATAGGTGAAAGGGTCTGTAATGTCACTCGGAGCTCATTGAACTGTAGCTATCTATCGCGGATGTCTGCTTCGATCTTCTGCAAGTGTGGGTCCTCCTATAGCGAGGCCCACATTTCCATTATTTGCTCAAATAATTGACTGCAGTCCTTGACTGCAACCACCATAGTTGTCATATCTTCTTTAATGGCAGCTTGGTGCTCCTCTTTGACCTCTTGAGGTGTCGTTGGTTGCAACTTCATTTGAACCTCTGAAATCTGTAGCTGCAACTCAAATCGTACCTTTTCAATTTCCTCCTTTGATTCCTTCAGTGCAGTTGCTAACTTATGAATTTTCTCCGCAAAGGTCGTCTCGACTGGAATTTGGAGCTCAGGGAGCTAGCTACACATTTGGGTAAGGGATGCGTCTAGCTATTGATTTCTATATATCACCTCGTTGCAGGCCTGCAAGGTTTGCACTTTCTCTGCAAACATCTTTTGATTGTTAGTCTTTACTTCTTTGATAATCAACAAAGCTCTTTTCTCCCGGATGCAGAGCTCTTCTGAAATTCCTTGGTGCATCTCGTGCAAGGCCTAGATAGGTAGTGCTACAATGTTGATACTCATGTTGGTCATATGCGGCAGCCTAACCTCATCCTCAATTGTTTTGACATGTAGGGAACCCTCTAGTAGCATCACTCCACTGAGGTGTGTAGTTAGTTCTACCTTGGATCTCCCACTCGCTTTACCCATGCTCTCTTGTCCCATGCTCGTCTGGATCACTCCTATCTAGACTTGCAATTTCTTCAGGACCTACTGCACTTTGTCTAGTACCTTCTCATACTAGTCCTCGATGTGTCCTCATATGTTTTCAGTTATGGAGTGGACAACATCACCTATCTAATCAAGGTCCCCCTCTGTGAGGATAAATGGGTTAGTACCCACAAAATTGACAGACTTCTACTTCTTGCATGTTCCCATCGAACTACACTTCCATCTCTTCTTGATCTTGAAGGGGGACTCTAAGTCCTGAGATTTGACATAGGGGTCTGCACCCCTTTCCTCTTCATCTGTGGTTTCTACTTCAAAATCTGTGTGCTTTGTATCAGGCTCTTCAAGTTCAATGGTGACCTACGTTGTTTTTGCGTACACATCTTTTTCCTTCTACGATTCCTTCTCTTTCTTAGAAACCTTTTGTGCTTATTTCTTTTTGTCTTTCTAGGCCTCTGCTACATCGACTATTTTCCTTGTTTCTACTTCTTAAGCCTTAGTTGTTCTCGCAGCTGTTGGCTTGTTGAAGCCTGACCCGGGTTCAGAGTTAGTTAGCCAAACAAATTCCGGTAATACTGGCCCTTTCAGCAATAGTCTGCAGAGCGCGGACTGTGGTCTCACCTGAAGTAGTATCGGAGGGTGCTAGAACCAGTTTTCCATGCCTTGGAGATGTCTCATGAGTTTGACTGGTCCTTGGTTTCTCCTTGTGCGCAAGTTGCTTCGCGTACCTTCTCATTCCTCGTGACCTAATACACTGCTTTCATGCAGCCCTATGCAGGGGCTGTGCTACGTTTTGCACTATTACCCAAGACCTTGCTAATATTCCAATGTTAGTTAATTGTCTTTGTCTACTTGAGTGCTTTAATTATACTTAACATCATAAAACATTCATAAAGGTGCGCAGTAAATAAACATTATATTTGCAAGTTATATCAATCATGCATTAACCCAAGAATATATATATAGAGTTATAAACAAACTTCTCCTTCTTGATCCTTTCTAAGGTTACAGACTCGACTCACCCTGCACACTCAGCTGCAGGGGTCTGCACACTCAGTTGCAAACTACTTGGCCTTTGTGCAATCATTTGCTGAGCCTTCTCCTACTCTACGACCCAAAGACACACTTCACACTGCGACTTAACCACTTATACTTATCATGTTTATCTTTATTCCCTATTATTCCTCTTACACTTAGAGCCCTGCTCTATTTATACAATCCCATGGTCCGCAGACCATGGGTAGGTCTATCCAGTCGACATTACCTTACAAAACTAAGGTGGAAAACCCTGTGACTCTATCATACTTTCATGCCCCGTGCCCGCAATTCATGGAGCTTTACAATAAAATTCGGTCAAAACTTGGGCTTTGAACCCCAAAACATGCCTTGGGGGGATTCCATGCCTAATAGGCCCCCAACACAAACATCGTGACTCGCCCTCAAGTCACTCTGTTGACGCGGCGATCTTTGTGTGAAGTCCCTCCAACTGTTCTCGAACTACGTGGAGGTCAGTAACACACTAAGATACTCTTTGTTGGATCTGTTGCATACGCTATTCCAAGACTTCTGTGTCAGGAGTGCTTCTCTACGTCAATGTGTGCATCCCCTGCATGTGCATGAGCTTGCCTTCGATTTCTGCATTGATGGTGAAGGCCTTGTTGATCCAAGGCTAAACGCACGCCTTCTAGACTGCTTCATAATGTCGTGCCGCATCCACCTGCTCCTTTAGTGCTTTGGCCTGCTACATCCGTGCAAGCCTCTGAATGAGGACCACCATCTGTGTAGTTCCTCGGACACTATCATACTGCTATTGGAGTTCTCGTGCCTTTGTCTCTAAGTGCTAGATGTTGGGGTCCTCCTGCAGATTTGAGAGGATGTCAAGTGATTCTTCCAACATACTGGTGCAGTCTCGCACTGCACCTCCAATTTCCTCCAACCCCACTGTGATAGTGCTAGTGCGCTGTTCTCTAACTTCTGGGGGAGTGGATGGTTGTGCCTTTAACTGCAACTCGGCAATCTAAAGGTTTAGCTCCAGCTAAATCTTTTTCATTTCTTCCCTCACCTCGCGGACCCCTGCTGCTAACCGGTGGATCCGCGCCTCCACTAGTATGTCTACTGGGATGGCCAGCTCCGAGATGCTTTGGCAAGTGTCATCTATCACCTGTACCAGTTGTTGATTTTGCGACACCAATTCGTCGTGCTGCAAGCTTAGCTATTCCATATTTATTTTCTGCTCATTGAGGACTTGGAGTGTGTGGCTCTCCCTAGCTAACAACTCTTTAGTTATCTCATCCTATAACAATATAAGGTCTCACGCGGGAGTGCAGCTAAATTAATACTGAGACCTATCAGCGTGCTAACCGAAGGCCTGTCAGCCTCATTTGATGTCACTAGTGCCCCTTCCAGTAGCATTATGGTGCTCATCATCCGCGTGCACAACATCTTCTCTACTAACGTGGAGCCGACTATGAGGTTGGTCGAAAGGGCACCAACCTGAGGGGGAGCCCTTTGTATTTTATAGTGCTTTTTGAATTCGAATTCGACTGTTCCCCCCAATTCCAGTTCGTTAATGCTTTCTTGGCGGCAGATTTTCCCAAATCTTGCCCATAAATCATGTCTTAAATGTCTGCCGCCCACTCCATTTGGCCTCAAGTCAAGCATCCCATCATGGATAGTGACTTCAATGGTCACTTTCTGACCAACTTGCACGACAGTGTAGCGGTCGCAAACCTTGTGACTTTTTGTTTCTACACGCAGCTCCAACCTCACGTAGCTTCTGAGGAAAGTAGTTTATAGTCCCGCGCTTCCTTTCAACTGCTTGGAGCGCTAAGACTGTACTTCCTTTGACTAATTTTTAAGGGAGAGTGTCACCTAGGGTCTTGGGTTAATACCCTAGTATAGTGGGGGTTATCTATAAAGAAAAACAAGCATTCCACACAGCCATGATGCTAATATAAACAAACTACGCGAAGAGATGTGCACCTGGGGGTCCTTCGTTTGGGAAGATCCAGCTAGGGTCCAAACCCTATTGGAGTTCCTTTTGCTCCTTCAACCTGCAAAACAATCAATTCAAGAAAGCACAACAGTATATGGACTAAACATCATAAAGAAATCAACTTCATATCATATTGAAAGTTAGTTATGCAATTGAAAGAATCACTCATTTGTAGATCATAACATGGATATCATAAACATGAAGAAGATTCATATCAGGAGCAAGACAAGTGTTTCTTTTATTATATATAAATAAAGTACAGAAAGGAATGATTTCACCTGAGTCTTCCTTTCACAGACTCCAAGCGGAACCATCCTCCGGATTCGTCCAATCTCAAGCCTTCAACAAGCTCCTTCCATAACTCACTCAAGGATATCTCAACAAATGGAAAGAAATCATAACTCAAGGAAACAAGAGTTTCCTGTAATGGGGGAAGTGTTGGAAGCATAGTGATCTTCAGACCTGATCTAGGATAATCTCAACAGAGTGATTTTTCTCTCTATTCTCTCCTCTCTTAGGCCTTCCCATTGAAGCCTTTTTATACTTCTCCCAAAGTAGTTTTTTAGTTGGGAATTCATTGGTAACAGTTGGACCACAGGAACTAATAGGTAATTAGCAGGTAAAACCAATGATCTCCGCCTGAAATTAAGGGGATTTAATTTTTTTAAGTGTTTTAAGACATATACGCGGTTGGGTATACACAAACCCACATACACACACGTTTAGCTCAAGGAAATGTTGCATACAGGGAGTAAAACACTATTTTTTGAGTATTTGGATCAGGTCTAGAAGGAGGGGTTTCCCTAGGAAATGAGTGCAGCATCACAAACATCAAGAGTGAGATTTGGAGCTATAACAGATTCCCCCTAATATATGAGGTCAGAAGGGGTACATGATGGCTGAAATATATTATGTAAGTGCATGGAAAGGAAACCTGTGAAAAAATGAGAAGGACTTCACTAGAGTTCAGCTTGCCAAGCCACAAAAGGAGATCAGAAAGAAACACTACCTGAGGCGGGCATACCCATGCTCAGAGAAAGTAAAGCATGTCCACGTATCAAGTACAAATAGATCCACTAAGTATACAAGTATAAAGCACTGGAAAATACAAATGGATCATCTGATCACGATCGAATAAGTACATGTCTGAATATCACATATAAGAATGTCAATGATGCTGAAGGATGAAGCGGATCACTAATATCAAAGATTGATCCCAAAAGTACCAAATGAACATGATGGAATAAGATGGTACTACACTGCAAACTCAGGTGCCAGCATATAGAATGTTGCCATGAATGACTGCAACATATAAGGTGGAGTGGTATCAACTAGCAGTGATAAGAGCAACTGTCAAGTGAACCAAGGAATGTTGATGCAACCTGAGGTCTTCACCGACCACTGCGGTACATTTCTACACCATGGGAATAAATGATCTGAAGTTGACCATGTGATAAATCATTTGATTACTGGTCATTGATGTATACCATTAACAAACGCGAGACTACTCACCGATAATGATAATGAGCGTCAAGGTACCCAGTACAATCTAAGAAGTGTGAATAGATGAGCTAGAGTCTAATACCTGTAAGAATCTATCAATCAGGAGACAATGATGGTTTTCCATTGTTTATAGTGAAGGATCTGCCACTAATGACTGAAAACCCCAAGGTACTGCCAAATGAACTCTATATCTTTGCCCCAGAGCAATGAGTCATAGTCGATAGGGAAAGATCCATTAGAAGGAAGGCATTAAGGCATCCTTCATCAATCTAGCGCGAGTGTAACCCATAGGCCAATAATGTGGAAGGAATCGGACGAAAAAAGCTGTAGTAACCCGACCGAAACATGTTTCCAGCATACACAAGATGTGGCTAGCACACGAAAAAGCCCTCTAAACCAACCAATAATGAAAGTTGACATAGAGGCGAGGTATGCACCAATAGGGTCAAATGGAAACCAAGGTACTGCACGAATCCCAATGTGTGATAGTGTAAGCTAATGTCAAACAAAAGGGAAGCCACTCAGTCAAAGACCCATGATACTGATCAATGCTGAGCACAAGGTAACCTATCAATAATGAAAAAAGGACCAGGGTGTGGCTCTAGGCCTGTCCTCATAGCAAGATGTCGTTGTTGATAAGGACAAGAACCACCAGCAAGAAGTCAATGGGGACCTTCTCAAACCGGCACGAGTAAAGGACCAATATAACTGATGTGATGATAGACAATATACTAACAACCAGGGATAGCTGACTGAAAAATGAGTCAATAGACACCACAAAGAGGCCGACTTAGGCTAACTTCCCTTGAACAAAAGCATGACTCAGTGTGACTATGTGGTAGCATATGATGACTCTGTATAAGTTCGCCATGCAGGAGGCATGAACGAACCCTCCATATGATTGGAAGAGATAACCAATCGGGGGAGAATTGACTAAATAACAAGGTTGAGGTGTACCTAAGTCAAACTGAATCCCACGCAAATGGAGGAGACTTTGTTTTGAGTGCTTTGTTCAAGGGCGACAGGACTGACTCTAGCTGCCAATAACAAGTGGAAATACTGTCCCGTTCCCACTCTTTTTGGAATATATAATTCTTTGTCTTTTTCTTTAAGCTGGAAAAGGAATAAAAGAATGCTATAGTACAATGGAAAGAACGAGTGTCGATGAAACAGATGATCTAGTTCCTGGGATTGGAACATTCCTATGCACAATGTAGGGAGGTTAAAAATGGTCAAAGACACTCAAAGGCGTGTTCCTTCCATGGGTCAAGGTGTGTCAAGTTGCAGAATTCAAGGGCATGCAAGTTTGATTTTGCAGTCGTCACGGTCAAAACTTGGCTTAAACACAAGCCCAAGTGAAGCCAACTCAAGGCCAAAAGGTGCAAATGGTCAAAATGCAATGCAGTAGTACAACTCAACACAAAGGTGCCTCTAGGGTATAAGGCCAGAACGAAGTGGGGAATTAAAGAGGAATGAGACTTTACCGCATAAGTCATCGCAGGACTATAGAGGACTCCCGAGCCTACTCAGATCGAAGCATCATGGGCAACAAATGTTAGTGAGGTGTTAACTACGATGCCCATGAAAAGGATGGCTCTACCATCGTGTCATGATTTAAAAATCGGTGAGTGAAGGTGGTTTATGAACCATAACACAATGGGATCGACCCTATGGCAAGTATATCGGGAAATGGAGGCTAGTATGCATAATGCAACGGAAAAATGGCTTCCATTAACCTATATGCCAGTAAAAAACGATACTTGCCATGACGGGTCAGCAGTCATGAAACCATATTGAAACTGTCGAAAAAGCATCCAAAATGTCCTGAAAATAAAACCATTCTTGATATTCCAAGCTCCCAAGTTAAAAGTTACATGAGACAAAACAAAATCAATATTTGAAAAAATTTTGCATTTTCAAAGCTTATAAAATAGTTTTTTGACTCACCATTATCACCATTTGGTTTGAGAGCAGAGAAGTGGAGCAAAAGGAGCAAGCGTTGCCATTCATCAAAATCGACTATTCGAATTGTCCCAAAATCACTAGGTAACCCCTAAACTTATATTGCATTCAATTGTGATTGGTTTTAGAATTTTTAATTTAAGTTTTACTGTTGAATTATTGTCAAAAAAAAATTTGCGGCATATACACGAGTTGGATACATTAAATCCACACATACGCAGGCCCTACATGTGATTGTGTGTAAAATGGACCTGTGTATATGCCACGAAAACTTCAAACAAAAAATCTAACGGTCTAAATTCATTTTTTCTTCAAGATGCTAGTCACTTGGAGAGAAAGAGAGCATACCTTAGTGGATGATGAGGTTATGAACAATACTAATGCTTTAGATGCCTTATGAGGATGTGGTTTGCTAAAGTTCTTTAAACTGCCAAATATGAAAGCAAACACCCGCCTGCTCGACATGCTCATTCACTACTGGAGTATCGAGGATTACACGTTTATGATTGATTAGATGCCGCTCAATATAGAGGTTGAAGATATTTATTTCATCACTAGCCTTTCTCGGAGGGGAGAGGTAGTATATTCAATGGGAAAGTCACGAGGCAGTCTCTCTATCGAGGACTACATACATATCTATTGCCCGAGTCATCCTGAAAAGGTTGGAAATCAAATTCCAATCAAACATGTGGAGAGTTTATCTTTGAGAATAATCCTATTCACCATAGCTAGAGTGAACGGATCAGCTTCTCTACACTAGGCATCATGGCTAGCCATGAGCTTGGAGGTAGACTTCTCACCACCGTATTTGATTGGTGTACTCCTCTTCTTTCTAACCTGAAAAGCCAGCTTACTTCTATCAAGAAGGGACAGACCAAAAACTTCGGATATGGAACTATCTTGTGCTCTTTCTTCGAGAGAGAGTCCTAACACTTCATCCTAGAGTACCAGTTTCGATCAGCACAACACAAGATCCACGAATGGGCAGGTGGGCTGACTTGATGAAACGTCTAGGAGGTGGGGATGTCCCATGGACTGCTTTCAACAATGACTTCTTCTCCTGGTGGGAGCAGCAGATCATCGCCATAGATGACTACCCTTATGCTAGTTTGGATTTCCGAGGAGATCCTGATCTAGTATTACCACCGACCGTAGCATGGGGCGACATAGGTAACAAATATTTTTTATTATTCAGTTGTGACACTATCAATTATGAATCAAGATAGACTACCAACGAATCGATTTCATAAGAAATTGCTTCGGATAGTAAATTAATGACGGCAGTATACTTAGCCATATTATTTGAAGTAGAGCCAATACATACTCCTCTTGACACCATCAATTGACCAGTTAGAGAGTAAATTACCCAAGCTGTGGAAGCAAGGTTCCAAGTGTGCCGACTAGCACCATTGGCAAATCCAAAATAGACCAAGTCATGCATCAACACCTGCCACAGTGGACTGAAAAGTTTCGATATCAAAAAACTCTCAATGAGATATGTACAAATATACAAAATGTACAAAGAAGTCATTGCCTAGCTGCTACTTAAGTAAAGTACTTCTTAAGGTAGAGCCCGTTTCAGGGCTCTACCAACTTGTTTCCTTCAAAATTAATTAACTCATATGCCCCTTTTTCTAAAACTCGTTTAATTATAAAGGGACTGTACCACATAGGTTTGAACTTGCTTGCCCCCAAGGCATCCTTATCTTGGTCATAGATCAAGACAAGGTCGCCTTCAAAAAAAACTCGAGAGTAGACATCTTTATCATACTGAGTTTTAACTCTTTTCTTATGAGCCTCGTTGATTGTGGCGGCATCTCAAAGTTGCTCATCGAGATGATCCAAATGAAGGAGGCACTCTTCGAGACTAGAGGTCTCTAGGAGGAGCGCAATAGCTAACTTAAGAGATGGAATTTCACATTCAACAGGAAAGATAGATTCCATCCCATAAACTAACTGAAAAGGTGTAAAACCTGTAGTAGTCTTTACGGAGGTTTGGTATGCCCAAAGAGCCGGATACAACATAAGATGCCAATTGGACTGATTTTTGTCGATCATCCTTTGCAAGATTGTCTTAATGGTTTTGTTCACTACCTCGACTTGTCCATTGGCCTAAGGATAATATGGAGATGAGTACTCCTGTCGGAAAACCAATTTAAGAGCTAATTCAGACATTAGTTGGTTCTGGAAATGACTGCTATGGTCAGTGACAATCTCTCTCGGGATATCGAACCTTGAGATAATCTGATTAAAAAGGAATAATGCCGTTGTTTCACTATTGTTTTTATAAGTGGCCATGGCCTTCTCCCACTTTGTGAAGTAGTCTATGGCCACGATAATGTACTTGTGATTCGTTGTTGAAGGTGGATTACAAGTTGTAAAATAAATATCCCACTTAGTAAAAGGACCGACAGTGACAACGGGGAAAAGAGGAGCTCGATGTGCACACATCTTCTGAGTATAGATTTGACAGAGGTGACAGTGTTTGACTGCTTCAACACAATCTTTGAAAAGCGAAGGCCAAAAATAGCTGGCACGCAAGATACACTGGGCTGTAGCAAGCCCTGAAAGATGACCACCACAAGCTCCATTGTGGCAATCATTAAGCACTAACTCTGCTTCCTCTAGGGTTAAACAATGCCGAAGGATTGAATCAACCCCTCGACAATATAATGTGTCACTGATGATGAGATAGTTCTTAGACAGGTGACGTAATTTTTGGCATTCATCCTTAGAGAAAGTAGAGGGGAACTTTGAAGTCTGGAGATAGACAATGATATCTCCATACCGAAGGTTGAGTGAAGAGATGACAAATAAATGTTCGTCGGGTAAACTTTCCTCATAAACAGTATCCTCTCCACAAGGCAGCTCGAAGATTAACTCCGCAAAAACCATAGATTTCTTAGACTTGGCGGACATGAATTCGAGATTGAATTCTTGTAAGATGAATATCCATCGATTATATTTGCCCCCAATCACTCGTGTACTGAGGACAAATTGGAATGGATTTACCGTTGCTAAGACAAAAGTTTTGCGTAGCAAAATATAATAGCGGAGCTGCTAGACAGCATGGATAGCTGCCAAAGCCAGCTTCTCAACAGTGGAATAGCGAAGTTCAGGACCTATCAAGCCTCGGCTCAAATAATAAATCACATGCTCTATGAGAGCATCATCTTCCTGAACGAGAAACATACCTATGGTTGATTCTACTGCAACAAGATATAAAAGGAAGTCCCTACCATAATCTGGTGGACTCAAAAGTAGGGCAGAGACTAATGCCTTTTTCAAGGCATCAAACGACCACTGTGCAAAGTCATCCCACACATTTGGAACTCCTTTACGTAGAAAACGCATAAATCCTTTAGTGATCTTGGCATAGTTCGCTATAAACCTTCTTAAAAATTTAGCTTTCCCTTGAAGACTTTGAAGTTGGCAAATTGAGGACAGGAGAGGCAACTGAATTATTGCCTCTACCTTGAAGGGATCAACCCGAATCCCTTCATTTGACACAATGATCCCTAATAACTGACCAGATGTAACCACGAAAATGCACTTACTGGGATTCAACTAGATCTTGTAAAATCGACATCGCTCAAAAACCAATCGAAGGTGACTAGGATGATCAGTTCTCTTTCGAGAACGAGCAGCTAGATCATCCAAGTATGCTTCGATGATATGTTTCATGTCGTGGAAAGCATATGACATGGCCTGCTGGAAAGTAGCTACAACATTTTTAAGACCAAAAGGCATCTTTCTGTATGCAAAGGTACCCCAAGGACATATAAAAGTTGTCTTATGTTGATCTTCAGGACAGATAGTGTTAGGATATTCCAACACATAGGAAATAGTTAAGTATAACTTGGTCCAGTATAGAGTTAGGTAAAGTGTGTTTCTTTACTATGTACATTTTGTAACTTATAATCCGACGGTCACGATATGTAGTGATCTGACGGTTCATTCTCTCCTTGGTATTACCGACACTTGATCCGTGGCTTAACACCCGATTGGTCCATGATCTCTATTTAAAGAGCATGGAGGGTCATTTGTAGGTAAACCGTCCATGAGAGAAGCTTATGTAAATTTTCATTCTTTTATTAATAAATTGCCTGAAGTGTCTGCATTGGCTCAGGCCGTGGACTGTTTCCCTCTTTGAGGGTTTTAACCACGTCAAAAGTACTGGTGTATTGATCTGTGATCTGTTTGTGAGCGGTGTCCTTTGGTGTTCTGTCTGAGGAACTTACCCTGTAAATTTCTACATGGTATCAGAGCTATTTGAGGGCCGCGTCCGTTGGTGATCCAAATCTGAAGCCGGTAGAACTGCATCCGACTACTGTTTCCTAGATCTACTATTTCTGACTGCTTTCGGGCCGAGAGGACTGCTCTGTTGTGTTGGGAGCATCTGTTCCAGTGAGGAACCCCTTTCGTTTCACGCGAAAAGGTTTTCGGTAGCCCTAGCTGCGTCATTTTAAGATCTAGAGGTATACAGTGTTTATTTGCAGTTTACAGTTATTTTCTCTCTGTTTATTTCGGTTTCGGTTTATTTAGCTTTTTTTTATTACCGAATCTATACCTTTCATTTCTACGTATGCTCTTTGCCCCGTGACTCTGTGCGATCTAGGCAAATCAAAAATAGAAAGGAAGGATTTTTCTCATGTGTATGCTCTTTTCCACTGCACCTTAGTGTGATCTCGGAAAATCAGAAACATTGAGGAAAATATTTAGTTTCCGGCTAAAGCTAACTTCGAGCCGCAAGGTTCGTTTTTTTTTGTATGTCCGTGTTGCGTTTTGTGTTTTTTGTTTTGTAGGGAAAAAGAGCTTTCTCAAAGCAAGCACGCAACCCAAAGCTTCAACCCCCCCCCCCCCCCCCCCTCTCTCTCTCTCAAACTTTTTGTATAGCTCACTTGGTCCAAAGCTAATTTATGAGAGTAGAGGTCTTGAGTTCAAATCTCCTTTTTGTGGGGGCGCATTTTTCGTTTCTGCACATTCCCGCACTTCGTCGACGACTTCATCAAATTTTCTTCAAAAAGCCATAACTTCTTCATCCGGAAGCCGTTTTCAGAACCGTTTTTTTTGAAATAGCCTAATTTTTCGAGATATTTCCATTAGAACACTTAGTTTCAGCATCTATAGCTTTAGTTTCTGTTACAATGGAAAGTCCATGCCAAGTTATTCTTGACAGCACCAACTACTTCCAATGGTGGTCCTACATTGTAGATTTACTTAGAAGTAAAGGTCTCTACAGAATAGCCATAGGCCAAGAAACCAAACTGAAAGATGAAGATAAGGCAGCTAAATGGGAAAATAAGCAAGACCAAGCACGTGAGTTGATAGGGATGTCTATTTCTCTAGATCTTAGATTCCATATTGCAGAACTTGATACTCCTGATGAAGCATTGAAACAGATTACTAAAGTTTTTGGAATAAAAAATGAACTTAGAGCCCATCAACTTGAAAATGAGTTGCTTACATTGGACCCCAATAATTTTTCTTGCATTGAAGATTTTTTGTCCAAGTTCAAGACCCTTAGACTTCTCTTGGAAGGTGTTAAGGTTAAGAAAGAAGATATTAACCTTATCTATTCCATTCTTACTAAGTTGGGACCAGCCTACTTTGTGTTTGTTTCCACCTTCAATTCTACAAGAGAAGCCTTCATTTCTCAAGGACAAGACTACAAGTCCCCTTCCTTTGATTCTTTTTGTGATTCTTTAATAAGAGAACAAGAAAAACTCTTACACCTTGGTCTTCTTAATCTTGGAAACTCTTCTAAGAAAGCCTTAGCCGCCCAACAGCAACCAAATCCAAAGAATCCTAAGAAGTTGTATCCTAAAAGGAATGGTCCTAAACCAAACAAGGGTCCTAAGCAATTTGAGCCTCAAAATGAAAAATCATTTCAACAAAATGATAAGACAAATGAAAACAAAGGGAAGAAGACTAATAGACATTGCAACTTTTGTAATTGAGATGGCCACTTAGAATCCAAATGCTTTAAGAATATGGAAGGCTTGGAAGCAGCAATGAAGAAGCATAACATCCATTTGGAGCACTCTTCAACTTCAACTTCATCTTCAGGAATGGCACTTTCTGCATGTGGTTGTCAAGCATCTCGGTCTGGCTATGCACTAAATGTATCTTCTTCTTCTCATTCTCATGAATGGCTCATTGATTCTGGAGCCTCTTATCACATGGCCAAAAACAAAGCCATGTTTTCTTCTTTAAATGATTGTAACACTAAAAATATATATGTTGGTGATGATAGATCTCTTAGTGTTGTAGGGACTGGAACTGTTCATATAAACAATGGTCAGTTTAATGATGTATTATGTGTTCCAACCTTATCCTACAACCTTCTATCTATATATCAGATAACTCATTCAGGTGAAGGTAAAATCGTTGAATTTTCACCTCACGATGTTGTAATTAAGGACCTAAGATATCCTAGACAGATTTTAGCTACTGGCATTGCTGATGATTCTACAAGGTTGTATAAGTTTCACAACTTTGGGTCATCAAATCTTCCCTCGGTATTTATTGCTCATAATGATGAAGTGAGCAAACTTTGGCATGAGCGATTTGGTCACTTAAACTATCGCTCTCTTCAGAATCTATGTAGAGAAAATATGGTGACAGGTCTTCCAATGGTATCTTGTAGAGATGGTGTTTGTTCCGGATGTGTACTCGGAAAACATCATTGGGAAAGTTTTGAAAAATGTGCCTCTTGGCATGCCTCAGCCCCTTTACAGCTCATGCATAGTGATTTATGTGGTCCACTTCCAGTTGTTTCATTCTCTGGCTACAAGTATTTCTTAACTTTCATTGATGATTTCTCCAGACGCACTTGGGTATACTTCTTAAAACTCAAGAGTGAAGTATTTAACATGTTCTTGGCCTTTAAGGTCTTTGTTGAAAAACAATCTAGACATCAAATTCTTAAGCTAAGATCTGATAATGGCAGAGAATATGTTAACAACAAATTCATCAACTTTTGCACTGAGAATGGAATTCAAATGCAACATACTGTTCCATATACTCCACAACAAAATGGTGTAGCTGAAAGGAAGAATCGCACCTTAAAGGAAATGGCTAATTGTATGCTTCAATCTAAAGGACTTAGTCTTAATTATTGGGCAGAAGCAATTAACTGTGAAAATTACATAATAAATCGCACTCCTACTAAGGTTTTAAAGAATATCACTCTAGAAGAAGCATGGAGCTCAATCAAACCAGATGTAAGTCGCTTTCCTGTTTTTGGAAGTGGAGCATGGGCCCATATTCCAGATGACAAACATAAAGCTTTAGAACCTAAGAGTGAAAAATGTATTTTTGTTGGATATTCTGAAGATGTCAAAGGATATAGACTTATTCCACTTAAGTCCAAAAAATTTATCATTAGAAGTGATGTAAAGTTTGTTGAAAATATATCGGCCTGCGAGCCTAGTTCGGCAGATGTGCCACCTCTCCCTATCTCATCTACTTTTGAAAATATTTCTTCTTCAGATGATGAAAGCGAGGATGAAAATCCTCCCCCACCTTCTCAGGATCCTCCTTCAGCTCCTCAGCTTCCAAAATGGGTTTGTGCTACTCGGGATGTAGCAGGTGATCTTGCCGGTGATCCTACAGATCAGCGACGTACACATTCTCAGCTTGATAGAGCCTCTTCTTTACTGGCTCAAGCTTCAGTGAATTATGATCCTGACACCTTTGCAGAAGCTTCAAGCCATCTAGATTGGGAAGCAGCTATGAATGAAGAATATCATTCATTATTGGCAAATGATACATGGGATCTTGTTCCTCTACCAAAGGGACGAAAAATTGTTAGATGCAAATGGGTTTACAGAACCAAGTATGGACCAGATGGGAAAGTTGATAAACATAAAGCTTGTCTTCTTTCTAAGGGTTTTTCATAAGTTGAAGGCATTGACTATACTGAAACCTTCTCCCCTATTGCCAAAATGAACTCTATCCGCCTTGTTCTTTCCCTTGCTGCCTCTTTCAAATGGGAAGTCCATCAGATGGATGTTAAATCTGCCTTCTTGCATGGGGACTTGCATGAAGAAATCTATATGGAACAACCTATTGGATTTATACAAACAGACTCCAGCCTTGTATGTCGGCTTAAGAAATCCCTTTATGGTCTCAAGCAAGCTCCTCGAGCTTGGTATGCCAAAATGGATAACTTTCTTTTAGAAAATGGCTTTTCTAGGTGTCATTCTGACAACACTGTCTACACCAAGAAAGTGGGCAAGTCTCTTATCATTCTTGTTCTTTATGTTGATGATCTTATCCTGACTGGTAGTGATCCCAACCTTATAAACCATGTGAAGACTAGCCTTAAAAGGAAGTTTGAAATGACAAACTTAGGAGACTTACATTATTTTCTTGGTCTTCAAGTCTTGCAATCCAAGGAAAGTATTTTCCTTTCCCAATCCAAATATGCATGTGATATTCTACGCCATTTTCACATGGAAGACTGTAAGCCATCCCCTTCTCCCTTTCAGTCTGGAGTCAAACTTTCAGTCACTTGTACTTCTCCTGAAGTTGATGCTACCTTATACTGTCAACTTGTAGGAAAACTTTTGTATCTAACCCATACTCGTCCTGACCTTTCCTTTGTTGTTGGCCTTGTTGCTCGGTTTATGAAAAACCCACGAGAAAGTCATTGGAAAGTAGCTAAAATAATACTTCGTTATGTTTGAGGTATAGTTCAGTTTGGGATTCATTATAGTGCCGAAGCATCTCCTCTATTGGTTGGTTTCACTGATTCCAATTGGGCTGGTGACCCTGATGATCAGAAGTCTACTGCAGGTTATGTGTTCACTCTTGGTTCAGGACCTATTACATGGGCTTGCAAGAAACAAGGTGCCATTTCTCTTTCTTTAGCAGAAGCAGAGTATCGTGGTGCCGTAGAAGCTAGTAAGGAAGCCTTGTGGCTTTGTCAGATCCTGTCAGAGTTTGGCTTTCAGCAGCAGCATCCGACTACACTTTGGTGTGATAATCAAAGTTCCATTGAGCTATGCAAAGATCCAGTACAACATCAGTGCAGCAAACACATTGAACTGCACATGCACTTCATCAGAAAGCTCATTCACGACCATGTTCTTGAAGTGCAATATTGTTCAACAAATGATCAAGTTGCAGACATCTTCACAAAGACTCTCACAGAGGCGAAGTTCACTAAACTTTGATTTATGGTTGGAGTTCAGGAAGTTGTCACTAAGGGGGGATAGGCTCTAGTGCCTCCTTCCTTCTCCTATTGTGTCATATTTGTAAATCCTTCAATCCTATCCCAAGTTGTTCTTAAGGGGGGATGTTAGGATATTCTGACACATAGGAAATAGTTAAGTATAACTTGGTCTAGTATAGAGTTAGGTAAAGTGTGTTTCTTTACTATGTACATTTTGTAACTTACAATCCGACGGTCACGATATGTAGTGATCTGATGGTTCATTCTCTCCTCGGTATTACCGACACTTGATCCTTGGCTTAACACCTGATTGGTTCATGATCTCTATTTAAAGAGCATGGAGGGTCATTTTTAGGTAAACCGTCCATGAGAGAAGCTTATGTAAATTTTCATTCTTTTATTAATAAATTGCCTAAATTGGCTGCATTGGCTCAGGCCGTGGACTATTTCCCTCTTTTAGGGTTTTAACCACGTCAAAAGTACTGGTGTATTGATTTGTGATCTATTTTTGAGCGGTGTCCTTTGGTGTTCTGTCTAAGGAACTTACCCTGTAAATTTCTACAGATAGAGATCTTATTATAACCGGAAAAACTGTCCATGAAGGAGAAAATCTCATTTCTCGCACACTCATCAATAATTTGATCAATAAATGGTGTGGGGTAATTATCTTTGGGACAAGATTTATTTAGGTCCCTAAAGTCAATGCACACTTAGATTGTTCCTTACTTTCTGTCCACAAGGACTGGATTAGAAACCCAATCCGTAAGAGGAACAGGCTATAGGAAACCTGCCTTGAGCAGCTTCTCTACTTCAGCTTTAATGGCTGCTGCTTTCCTAGGATTAACGGGCCGAAGCTTTTGACGAACCGGTTTGGAATTTTCATATGTCTTGATGTCATGTTGAACTATGGATGGATTGATGCTAGGCATTTCTTCATAAGACCAAGCGAATACATATCAAAATTCCTTAAATAGGTCGGTGTAAATTTGAATTTCTTCAGGGGAACATTCGGCTCCGATGAAGAGATTCTCGATCATGCTAAGGTTCATAGAGATGTTTATAGATATCGTTTTTGAACTCACTAACATATTACCTTCGGCACGAAAGTGTGTTGGAGCCAAAGGATTTGATATCATACAAACATCACTAGTAAAGAGCTTGGAGAACCTAGATTCTACTTCTTGCAATGGAGGAAGAAAATATGAATGATGGTGTAAATCTTCCCAAGGTCGATGTACACCCATCATTACTTCTAAGATTGCTACCTCGAATGATAAAACCATGTCTAAACAGTCCATAGTAGAGGTAGAATCAAGGGTCTAGGCTGTGGCCACATCACCATCTAACTCCTCCTCAGAGAAAGGAGTAGACAGGCTGTCTGCAGAGTTGAAGATAGACTAATATCTAAGCTCTGTTGCAGACATAGGAAATTCCATTCCACCAACTTTTCCTTCAGCTAATGTGGTCGTAGGCGAAGGCAAGGTCCAAGGGTCTGAAAAGTAATGAGTTCGAAAGAACCATTCTTGTGGAGATTCCTTTGTTGATGAAACAACATTGATTCTAGCGATAGGAGAGGGAAGATCAAAGGTACCAATCAATGAAGAATATATCCCAACTCCTAGATTCTCAGTAGGCAGACAAGGGTTATCAACCAAAAGGAATAGTAGAGTCCAAATTTGTTGGAGGATCAACTGGACAATAATCCAATTGATCAACCTTAATGATTTTCACTTCATGAAGAAAACAAAGGACACGAAACAGAGTCGAAACAACGATGTCCATTTCGTACACCCAGTTCCTTCCTAAGAGGAGATTGTAGTCTAGGTTGGTATCAATGACTTCTGCTTCAACATTAACGACTTTTCCCCCAACACATATCGAAAAGGCCGGGATAATCCCATGCAGCTTATGAGAATGCCCGTCAAATGCAGTCAGGAGGGTAGGTGAAGGAACAGCTGAAGGCAATCCGATGGCCTTCCAACATGACATCAACATGACACACATGGAAGCTCCTTCATCAATAACGGTACGAAAAATGTTAATTTTTCTGTATGTAGACTTTATTTGAAAAGCCATGTGATGAGGGAGTCACTTTTTGACATTCAGCTTGTCAAAAGTGAGCACTAAAGAGTTGTTTGGATCAACTGCCCCTATGGCAGAAAGTAAACCACTTCGTTGAGCTGGACACGACTAGAGAACATCTAAAATGGACATAGCACATGGACTCCGAGCTAGATCCACAACAATGGAGTAGTTCTGGGTAGCCCTAGCATTTGGATTCATAGTCGCATGTTTAGCAGAACCTTTCGGCATCCATGGTATAGTCTCGATAGGGGGTCGCTCAATATGAAGGTCGGTACTTCCAGCAGCATTTTTGTCCTTGGATGTTTCAGCTTCACTGTAATCCTGCAACCGAGTGGCCACATGGACACTAGAACCCATCATGAAAACATTTGATGATTTCTCCCCTTCCTGATTGCCCCCTGCAGAGGTACCAAGGTTTGAATTCATGCCAGCAAGCATTTGCTGCTCTTGGGGAAAAGGGTTAGCTAACACAGCTTGAGAACTAGAAGTCCTTGCTGCCCTAAGAAGAGCTAAGGGTCTTGAATCTTTGGGCAGAGACGAGTTAAATGGTCTCCACTGCATAACTTGCATGGAAACTTGACTTTCTTTTTAAACTCATTTCCACCACTACCAACATTATTGCCGGATTTATTTGTGTCAATCTTCCCATCTTGACTCTTTTTCTTACCTCGTCCTTTCTTTTTCCCATTGGAATTTTGATTTCCTTTGGGATTGGCAGATTGGACGGCATTAACCAAAGAGGGTTGGGAAGACAAAGGGTCAGACGATGTGTCCTAGTTGTTAGGAGCAATTTGTAAAGACAACTACTGCAATTGGCTCAACAAGTTCACTGCATTTGTGTCTACCGATCCAGTGTTACCATCCACATGGGGACCTAGCTTCGACTTGGCTATATCAACCTTAGTCCCGAGAGCATCAGGCAAGATTTTTTGTAGAATCCCAAACTGAGAGTAAATCAATTCTAACTGTTGGACCCTAAAAATAGCTTGCTCCTCAGAATATACTCCAGACAAGGAGACATCCTTAGAGATTTTAGGTTGTAAAGATTTCAAAATCCATTCGAGACGGTATTCCAGAGGGATTTCAGCTTTAATGAGCCTCCTTCTCCGTCTCCATTCCTGAATGTGATCAGAAATGTGAGTTATTGTATCCTGACGAAAAATGGCTAGAAGTTCAGTTCCGACATTATAACGGATGGGCAACTGAAAATGATTTAGGAAAATATTAGCTAAGTCGGTGAAAGATGTAAACCTAACCCCTGGAAACTCTATATACCACTTGGCCGCATTACCAATCAAGGTGTGTTGAAAAAGTCTCAACCTAACCGAGTCATCTATAAGGGAGATTGATGAGCACCACAAATGGAATGTGGTTACATGGTCGCTCGGGTCTTCGCCACCCTTCCCCTCGAACTTTGGAATGTTCTAAGGGAGTTTGGTTGGGACTGGAGGCCAGGGCAGATTGTATTTGATTGGATCGTTTGTTAATTTCGTGAGATCTGGCAAATTCAAAGTTGCCAGAAAAGGAAGCCTAAGAGGACCTTGGGGATTCCACCCAGACTAAACGGAGCTCCCAAAGTTTTGAAAAGATTGGCCTGGATTTTGGAAGGCACCAGGCTACCCAAAGTAACCCGCAGAACTAGCTGAACCAAAAGGCAAACCTTGTGAGCCAGCAAAACTCAGAGTTTGACCAACTCCGGCCAAAAAACCTCCATTTCCGGCGAAGCTTCCTCCTAAAGGATTATAAGGAATTGATAACCCCTGATAAGGATTCCAAGTAGAAGCTAAGGGAGGAATACTTCAAAACGTGCTAACTGTGGAGTATGGCCTATTCCCTTGTTTGCCGAAAAACGGATTCCCAGTTCCCATGCCACTAACCACAGGGTTAGTCCAACCTTGAAAGGGATTGCTGCTTTGTCCTGTAGCGGAAAAATGCATAGATCCTATTGTTGGGTTGGAATGTGGTATATGACCACTTCCAAAAGGAAAACCCTGAAATGAATCCGACCCACCCATCATGGATGCAGAGGCACTGAAAGGAACTGACAAAAATACCCTGTGAATGGATGCCAAACGGGAAGAATCCAGAACTAAAAGCATTTGCTTGGGAATTTCCACTCATAGAAGGAATAGAGGTAGACCCAACTAAAGATGTGCTAGCAAAAGACCCAAATAAAGATGTAAAGGGGATGGAAATAGTTCCTCCCCCTTGTACAGATGTTGGAGTCTGCATAGTTGTAGCACTTGTGGTAGAAGCCATGCTTCCAGTAGTGGTCATCGATGGTAAGTTCATAATATGACCTGGACTTGACAGTCTATGCATCGGAGTCCCAACGTATTGTAATACGTCTGGATGGCTAGAAGGTAGGGGAGAATTCGGAGCCATTGACGACTCTGGGAGTTCTTCTACCTCTATGTTATCTTTCGATTGAAAGAGAACTCAAGAAAGAACTGGAGTGTTCCTCTCTTGTTCTGCGGAAGTACCAGGCCTGTCCTGAACACTAATGCCCCCGAGGGGAGGATCAATCCCCGATGCATCAGCTGCCACGAAATGAAACTGACCGACAGTATTACCTCTGTGCCTTCTAGGAGAAGGCTCTAAACTTGGTGGTGAAAGACCACGAAGTCTTCGAGACTGTTTAGGTGATCGGTCAGCCACTTTGAATTTTTTATTAAGATCTAATTAAAGACTCAAGAAAAAATGAAAGCTAGGTAAACTAAGAGCACAAAGCACACACAAAAAATTCCCTAAAAGATGTCATCCAGTCAAACAACTTTCAAGTATTTCCGCTCCGGGTGATGACGACCGAACACCAAAATACAAGAAAGTGAAGTAAGGGGCCTTCCGAAGAAAGTCTTGGATAATGACGGCATATTCCTAGCAGCGAAGGTAATAGAGGAAGTTACGCTGACCTCCTAATAACATCCTGTGCTGGTGCAAGCCCCCAAGCTTCGCAAGGGTGCCCTCCAGTAGTACCATTGAGAGTGATACAACGTTGACCTCAGGTGCCACAGGATTCCCCTTCGCAACCACCTATGTAGATCCCTAGGAGAAGCAACTAAGGTTACCAACTCGTGTCAGAAGCCAGGTGGAATAGTCTTGAGGTAAGATCCGACAAGTAGGAGAGCGGGTATCTCTCTTCCTTATCTTCAAAAACCCTTGTGCTTAACTCCTAGATCCGGAGCTTTCCTGGTCTTCCTAACACTACTGGATTTGCACTCACTATTCAGACTCTTTATGTTTGACAGTTTAAATGGCCTTGGAGAGTTTTCTCTCCACTCGCCTAATCCAAGGCCCTAAAATATCCTAAAACTTGTTGGTGTGTCTAACTTGACAATTATAAAAAAGTTTTAGTGTATTTTAATTAGCGCTGGTTTTTAAATGGCCTGTTATTTAAGTCAAGGGATAAGTGGAAATGAAACTTGTGGTGTTTTGACACAAAAAAAATAATAAAAACCAAACTATATGCAAATGCACTCATTTTGTTCTTCGATGAAAGAAATTTCTACTAGGTTCAGAGGAACTTCTAAGAAAGCAACAACTTTCTCTTTTCTTTTCCTTTCTTTTACTCAAGCTTCACACTCACAAAATATAACAAAACTATGGATTCCCTAAAAAGATGCACAAATTTATCCTAATGCAATGAGTACATATTGATGCAAAACTTAAGACTACTCTAGATCAAGAAATGAAAGTAACTTGTTTATCAATTCTAATTTTCCACATAAGATGTTTAGATAGAATATAAGTTGCTAATACTCATTTTCGTCCAGCCACTAAAAGCAAGTTTCAAGACAAACAAAAATGCACTTTCACTCGCAAAAAGAAACTAAATCAAAACAAAGTTCAAGAAAGCAAAACCAAGTTTTTAAGAAGTTTTCTTCAAAAGAAAAAACAAAAATGTCTTTTCAAAAGTGCTCTTCAACAAGACTGAAACTTTATGATCGAAGAATAGGCAACAAAACACTTTGTAAGTTAACAACACAAAACGGGTGAAAAATCAACAAAAAATGTGTTTCAAGATGCTCTTAACAATCAAAAGTAGCTACAAGAGCTGGGCAACAAAGACCAAAATATCGAAAAGACAACTTTCAAGAAAGTGTGGATCAACAACGTTTAGAAAGTAAGAAAAGAAGATGGTCACAAAGATGTAGTTTCGACATGCAAACCAAAAAAAGTCACCAAAACAAGATTTGACACAAAGATTGATATCAATCTTTCTGCCCTGGAAGACTAGAGTAGCCAAGACTCCCAGCAAGAAATATTTTGTGCTTAAACAAAAACGATGATGCTTGCAACAAAACAAAACAAGACCAACACTTTCCACAATCGGAGAGATTTTGAACTCATATACTTGATGTAAAAATAAAGATTGACACAAAAAGGTAATTGTTCAGGACTAATTCATATCAGCAGACAAATCTTCAGAAACAAAAATATTTGAAAAATCTTGAAAATTTTAGGGTATACGCGACTGTGTTAGTGCACAGCTACATGTATACTCTATTCAGCCCAAGGAAACCTACATATACGCGGGTTGACTTGAGGAAACTTGTGTACATACGCTTCTGTAAACTAGAAAAACAATGTATATAATAGATTACAAGAAAAAACAAAAAACAGTCTGAAGAAACTGATCAAACTTACAGTTCAAGTTCCTACAAGAACAGACTACTCAGTCACAGCAAGTAAATAAATAGTTGAGCCCTGATTGGCTTGAACAAACCCAAACTAGGAACAACAATATTGTTGTCCCCAGTGGAGTCGCCAATTTTGTTAAGGGAGAGTGTCCCCTAGGGTCTTGGGTTAATACCCTAGCAGAGTGGGGGTTATCTATAAAGAAAAACAAGCATTCCACACAGCCATGATGCTGATATAAACAAACCACGCGAAGAGAGGTGCACTTGGGGGTCCTTCGTTTGGGAAGATCCAGCTAGGGTCCAAACCCTCTTGGAGTTTCTTTTGCTCCTTCAACCTGCAAAACAATCAATTCAAGAAAGCGCAACAATATATGTACTAAACATCATAAATAAATCAACTTCATATCATATTGAAAGTTAGTTATGAAATTGAAATAATCATTCGTTTGTAAATCATAACATGGATATCATAAACATGAAGAAGATTCATATCAGAAACAAGACAAGTGTTTCTTTTATTATAGATAAATGAAGTACAGAAAGGAATGATTTCACTGGAGTCTTCCTTTCACAGGCTCCAAGCGGAACCATCCTCCGGATTCGTCCAATCTCAAGCCTTCAACAAGCTCCTTCCATAACTCACTCAAGGATATCTCAAGAAATGGAAAGACATCATAGCTCAAGGAAACAAGAGTTTCCTGTAATGGAGAAGTGCTGGAAGCATAGGGATCTTCAAACCTAATCTGGAATAATCTCAATAGAGTGATTTTTCTCTCTATTCTCTCCTCTCTTAGGCCTTCCCATTGAATCCTTTTTATACTTCTCCCAAAGTAGTTTTTTAGTTGGGAATTCGTTGGGAACAGTTGGGCCACGGGCACTAATAGGTAATCAGCAGGTAAAACCCACGATCTCCGCCTGAAATTAAGGAGATTTAATTTTTTTTAAGTGTTTTAAGACATATACATGGGTTGGGTATACACAGACCCGCGTACACACGCATTTAGCTCAGGGCAATGTCGTGTACAGGGAGTAAAACACTGTTTTTTGAGTATTTGGATCAGGTCTGGAAGGAGGGGTTGCCCTAGGCCATGAGTGCAGCATCACAAACATCAAGAGTGACATTTGGAGCTATAACACTAGTCAAGTGGCCACACCACACGTGTAAAGTTCCATCCTATCCTCCATCATGGTTCCTAGAGAATCCCCACCTTTTATTGTTACAGTCGACATCACGCACTTCATCATTTGAAACGTGCTACCTTGGCCACTATGCTTAGAAATATACAGTCCAAGCCAAGGCATCAGACTAATCAATTCATAACGATAGTGCTCAAACTTGTTGGAATGATCGTACGCACCCTGCCTTACCATCCTAATTTTCTCGGCGAGAAAATCTTCCTTTATCTCGTCCTCCCGTTTCTTGACTTCTGCGTTCACCATGGTTCTTTTCTTCCTTAACCATACCATTTCCTCTTCAAGTTCTTGGAGTCTAAGGTTTCCCTGTTGGATTTCTACTTCCAAGGTTCTACGAACCATCATCCCTACCAATGCTGGATTAGGGTTTCCAAGTACTATAAGGCTTACAACATTTGTCTCATATTCCAGCCTTGGTGGTGCCTGCGGTCAGGTTCCTGCACATGGTCCTATACGTCCATAGAACTGCTAGTACACGCAAATCCCAGTCAGTTCGTTTCTCATTGTGGACCCTGTTCAGTACTTCGCACACTTTTTCAAAGGCTTCCACATGGATAAACTTCTACGTGCTTGGTCTTACCATACCTCCTAGTCCCAAATGGAGGGGTTGTTCATGCCATTATCTTGCCTGCTCGTGCTTATCGATCATGTTTCCTACCGTGTGGATGGTGTGCCTTTATGTAAGTTGTGCACCATATGCCTGTATCCATCTGCAAAGGTGGGCGTGCAGTCCATTTTGTCCTTCATACTTGTCTTTTAACCTGATCTGAGGCTTCCCAAATCGTAGGCGCATCATCCTTCTGCATTCACACCAGTCCTCAAAATTCTGTTGGTGCATACTCCACCACCTTGCAGGCGTACCACACAGTACCCATTTCAGAGCATCGAACTGCTGTTGTTCCAGCACTTCTTTTTCAAATTTGTTCAGGAAATCCTCTACCTCGCTTAACCCGTCATATGTAGGAAGGTCTCTTGTTTCTATTGCTACGCAGTGTAGTGACCTTATCATCATGTTACAGTTGAGCGTGGTTACCTCGTGTAACTAGTTCTTCTATTATTCTATCTCTTCATCAAAATTTGATGTGAAAGAACTTTCGCGTTCCCACGAGATTCAACCATCCGCAGTGGGATTTACATAGTCTTTCTCCTGAGTGGTTATCTTGTAGATACAGTCCAGATCATCATCACTATCATTGTTGCCCACTGGTTCTATGTAGCGCTATCCTTTTGCAGGGTCTAAAGGTACCACTACGCACAGTGACCTTTTCTCAAAAATCATATTCTGCTTCTTTAGATTTATCACTCCATTCATGTTAGTGGCCCAATCTATTCCCAGTAACGTGGGATAGGAATTGTTGTCATCACCAATCTCTATCACTTCAAAACCTACTAGCGCGCTCGCTCCTTCGATGTCTATTGTAATTCCCTGCAATCTTGCCATAGGTAGGATCTTTTGTTGGTTCACCATTCATAGTTGGATAGGAGACCATTGAAGCGCAGGCTTTCCCATGCGCTCCCATGTCTACTTTGGTAGGAAGTTTGCATTTGATCCTAGATCCAAAATCACTTGATCCATCTCATATTCCCCGATCTATGTGGTTAATCTCATCTCCCTTCCTATTTGCTTTGTGTGCTTCCCGAGCTTCTAGACTACACGCGATTCTCCTAGCGTGGTCCCAACACATCTAGTTATGAGTTCTTGTAGCCCCTTCACAGTCGTTTTGTCACGCAGCAATTTCATGCATGTCTCTAAGAATGTAGTGAGCATCGATGGGTCCATTTCCGGTTCTAGTCTATCTTTACTTCCTGAAGTGGAGGCATCTGCAAAGCTCCTCTTAGCTTCCATGAATGTCTCTTTAGCACGCTCCAAATCAAATTCAAGTTCCTTCATCTGAGGCTTGCGAACCCAGGTACTTTCTTCGGGCTACTTCCCCTTGTCATCCCATGTCGTAATACCGCTTTAGAGCATGATATTTACATTATGTTCTTCCTCGCGTGGCGCAAATCTCATCATTTGCAGGTTCTGAGTCGGTGGAGGTTGGAATGCTCCTTTATCGTGCAACCTTGCTATCATTGTTGGAAATCCTTTGACTCATGATCGAACAATGCACAATACAAGCACGATGGTCGTGTTGGATTCATACAGTCGTGGGCATAATATCTTGGCCCTCGCAATTGTAACATATCAGTTGGTCGTGACCTCTTCCTGGTCCCATTCCTCCTCGGTGTAGTCTACGTCCCTGAAATCAAGTGCACACCATTCATGTATTTTGATCAAGGGCTCGTGTTTTGGCCTGAACTCTGTTGGTAGGAGTCTGATCCATCATCAATTCATAACTTCTATAGGTGCGCTAATCATGGCCTACTGACCTATAGAAATTGTAGAACAATTGTTGGTAATTCTGCGTATACTTTTGTAATAGATGGTAGTTATTTGTAGCATGCTTCCCTCCTATCTAAAAAATCGTACACCACAATGCAGGTGCCGCATTTGGTCCTACTTGTGCCTCTGATCTCAATGGAATTGGTCCTCCTTCCATATGGTAATTCACGAACACCGGCCAGTGGTCCTTGTCGTGCCCCTAGCCCTTGCATTTTATGCACCATACCTCATCGCGCACTTTTGGACGAGCCATCCTGTCTTGCTTCAAACTCTGCATCTCAAGGTACAAGTTTTTCAGATACGCATGAATATGTGGACTCCCAGGTTTGGATCTTGTATCGGAATCTCGTGCAATCTCATCGCAACCTCCAAAGCTTCAGCTTGAGTTGCTAGCCTTTGTTGCGACAACGCATTCCGTAAATGTGGTGTTAATGATGCTACAAACCATTCACGATGTTGCCCATCTGTTAGTGTCATGTTCGCTTCGTGAATTGTGCACTTCAATATTTGGTCCAGCTCCCATGGGGTTTCACCTGGTAGCATTGTGATTTCCTTCAATCCAATGATTGCTATGCCTCTGATTTTGGTCTGCTAAATTCCTTGTTTAGAACAGCTTCGATATCTGCTATCCCTGCATTCGGATTGTCAATGGAATGCTTAATGTACCAGGTCAACGCGCGGTCCTGCAGAGTGCTAACCAATGTTACCTTCTTTATATATTCGTTCGTGACACCCTGTGCTTCCCATAGTGCTTTTACCATGAACCAAAATTGGTCTGGATCTTCATTCCCTACTCCCTTGAACACTAGTAGCTTTATCGCACTAGACATATTGATTCACGGTGGTAGCAGAGGTGGTATGTGCGAAGTCAGGGGTGAAGATGGTGAAACTGGTGGTGGTGTGGGTGGGGGTGGTATGTGCAGAATTCGTTGCTTTATCAGATTGATTGCACCTCTTGATGAAATCTTCGCGAGTTCTTCTTAGCCTCTGCATGGAGGTGGAATCAAGGGCTAGTTTCTAGTTTTGCGCTACCTTTGTTTCTATAGATCCTCCCACTCTGCATAGCAACAAACATCAATCTATTCGCATAACCTACTTTTCACACAATAGCTGTTGGGTCCCTATAATACTAGTGATTACCCCATTACTATTGTAGTTATACCCCTTATTTATATTGTTGTGCCCCTATTACCCCCATATTGTTATTTCTGTGCCCCATAGAATCCCTCTATTGTTATTTTTGTGGCTTTATATTATTATTGTTAGGTCAGCTGGATTATATTGTGACTCCTTAGACTCCTATATATAGAAAGGAGGTTTTGTCATTTGTATCATCCAATAATTGTTCATTTATGTAATGTAAAGGAGGTTTCCCCCTCGAAGAGACTAAATTCTAAGGCGTTGATCTATCTTTTCTATCTTTTCTTGAGCTGGTTTCATAACATTTGGTATCAAAGCTTTGGATTCTAGGGTTTCGCTGCTCCAAACAGGTCATCGTGGAATTTTCGCTATAACTTTTTTCTGTGACATTTCAGAAGTCGCAAAAAAAACCCATTTGAGAAGAAATCGCGTTGAACCTTGGATCCGAATTTCAGAGCTTTTCGCGTGATATTTGCGGCAATATGATCTGAGGAAGTTGGTCTTTTTGCAGACTCCTTAATTACATTCAAAACAGGTGACCTGGGAAAAATCGTCATAACTTTCTCTCTGGGAATCAGATTAAAATTTCGTAAGAAGGTACAGAAAGAGGACGGACTTTAGTTTCTTGTATATCTTTTTGAGAACCAAAGATCGAAAATTGTACACGTGGCACTTCATACAATTTCGCTCCTATTGAAAGGTCTATAATCAGGTCATCTTGGGAGATTGTGCATAACTCTTCCTTGGAGAATCCAATTTGGATCAGACTAGTGGCATTGGAAAGAGGACACAGAGAGCTACTATAGGTCACAAATTCAAAACTAGATGATTGGAAAGTACAGAGATACATCAGAGGCAATATCAAGCTCCTACAAAGTGAAAAAAGGTGTGTAGATTTTTTTAAATTTTTGCTTAAGCTTGGTTTGAAAACTTATTTTGAAGGAATTCAAAGGGCATAGTAGAGCATTATTATCGATAACTGATGCCCTGAGGAAAGAAAATGCAAACACCTAGTAAGGAACCTGAAAGCTCTAGCATGACTCATGAAGAAGAGGAAGAAATGCTACATGATATATCAAAATTACAAGAACAAGTGCAACAAATGTCACGCTCACAAAAGTTAACAGAAGCTAAGATAAATGGCGTGGAAGCTAAGATGAATGGCATGGAAGCTAAGATGGACAATTTGAAGATAGATTTGAATACAAATTTGAAGACAGGCATGGCAGATTTGAAGACAGATTTGACAAATTTTCCACAAGAAATACTTACTAATGGTGAAAAGGTAGTAAGGAAACTCATGATGAGAACAAAAGAAATGTTAATCATGATTCCATAGACGCTAATGTTGGATCAAAGAATCACCATATTCCAAAAATCGATATGAGGAAGTTTGATGGCAAGGATCCCGCCACATGGATATTACAGATGGAGCAATTCTTAGATCTCAATAATGTGCAAAACGCACAAAAGGTTTGTATGGCAATTGTATATTTGGAACCAAATCAGTTTGTATGGTATAAATGGCTTTGTTCCCGTAAACAATTTATCACTTGGGCAATTTTTACGGAAGAATTGATAGCACATTATGAGGATACAAAAAGCAACACTTTTTTTAGCCAATTGATAAGTCTCAAACAAAAGGGTTCAATAATGGAGCACATTGAGGAGTTCCAAAAATTGAACATAAGGGTAAAAGATATTCCAGAGGAGCATAGGATTGATGTGTTCATAGGGTTTTTAAAGGATAATATCCAACATGATGTTCACCTTTGGGAACCTGATTCATTAGAGAAGGCATTCAGGTTAGCAGGAAAAATGGAAAGCAAAATTATGGCAACTAGGAAGCATACCATTCACAACTATAATGTTATGAAACCAACTCACAAAAAGATATAAAAGAGAGATCCACACCTTAGAATTCAGCCTCTTCGAGGGGGCAACCTCCTTTACATTACATAAATGAACAATTCTTGGATGATACAAATGAAAATACCTCCTTTCTATATATAGGAGTCTAAATGGTCCCAATACAATCAAAGCCTACATAACAATAATATTGTAGGGCACAACAATAACAATAGTGGGCTTCTATGTGGCACAATAGTAACAATATGGGCACTACATGGGTACATCAATATAAATAAGGGGTATAACTACAATAGTAATGGGGTAATCACTAGTATTATAGGGACCCAACATGCCCCTCTCCTTTAAAAAAGTGTTGTCCTCAATGCTTGAGTAGTTCAGGATACTTCTGCATAAAATTCTCATCCTCCCATGTGGAATCTTCAATGGATAAGTTCTTCCACTTGATAAGGTACTCTGAAATTGATCGATTTCATAGCTGTCGAGTTCTTGTTTCTATAACTGCTTCCGGTTCCAATATAATTTTTCCTTCTTCGTCAAGTTCTGGCAATATTGTTTGAACTGGGAGCTTGTCGCCTATAACCTTCTTTAAGCATGAAACATGGAAAACTGGGTGCAATCGAGAAGCTGCAGGAAGCTCCAATTTGTATGCCATAGTACCAATCTTTTGCAACACCTTGTACGGACCATAATACTTTGGTGATAATTTATTATCCTTCTTAGCTTGCTTGAGGGACATTTGCTTATATGGTTGTAGCCATAGGAATACCCAATCACCTACATCAAAACTTCTTTCACTGCGATGTTGATCTGCCTTTTGTTTCATTCTATTCTGTGCCAACACAAGGTTATCCTTTAAGAGTTGGAGGACTTGTTGTTGATGTTCGATGTGATGTTCCACTGCCTGAACCTTAGAATTTTCTCTTAAATATGATGTGATGGATGGTGGTTGATACCCATAAAGTGCCATAAATGGGGTCATTTTTGTTGCTGTATGAAAGGAAGTGTTATACCACCATTCAGCCAGAGGCAACCATTTGACCCATTGTGTCTGTTTATCAGATACAAAGCAACGAAGATATCCTTCCAAACATTTGTTTACTATCTCAGTTTGCCCATCAGATTGAGGATGATAAGATGAGCTATGAGCTAACTGAGTACCAAGACAAGAAAATAATTCTGTCCAAAAATTTCCAGTGAAAATGGGATCTCTGTCACTTACAATAATCTTTGGGTTTCCATGTAGCTTTTGAATTGTTTCCATAAATGCAGTAGAAACTGTACTGGCTTTAAATGGATGTGATAATGCACAAAAGTGTGCATACTTGGTAAGTCTGTCAACTACCACCATGATGACACTCTTTCCCTCAGACTTGGGTAAACCTGTGATAAAATCCATTGAAACCTCCTCCCAACGTTGGCTTGGAATGGATAAAGGTTGTAATAGACCCGGTGTCTTAATTGTTTCAACTTTATTTTGTTGGCAAACCAAACATTCTACCACAAACTTTTGAATATCTGATTTAAGGCCATCCCAAAAAAATTCCTTCTTAACCCTGTGGTAAGTTTTTAAAAATCCTGAGTGCCCTCCTAAGGGAGAAGTGTGCAATTCCATAAGAATCTTTTGTTTTAGCTGGGAATTCTTACAGAGGTATAAGCGATCTTTGTACCATAACGAATCATTTTTCCAGCTAAATGTATCAGATGTACTGGAATCTTGTTGTAGCTTTCGAATAAGTGCCCACACTTCTTCGTCATTCTTCCTTCCTCCCTTGCTTCATTTATCCAATCTGGTTGGATAATAGAAATAGCGCACAACAATGCTTCCACATCCTCATCCTTCCTTGAGAGTGCATCTGCCACCACATTTTGCTTCCCTTTTTTGTAGATGATTTCAAAGTCATAACCCAACATCTTTGTGACCCACTTTTGTTGCTCTTCAGAGGATAATCTTTGTTCTAAAAAGTATTTAAGGCTATCATGATCTGTTTTTACCTTGAAGTGTCTTCCCATTAGGTAGGGTCGCCATTTCTTAAGTGCATGGAGTATTGCCAACATTTCCTTCTCATAAATAGCTTTGCTTAAAAACTTTCCCTTGATTGGACGACTTTCAAAAGCAATGGGTCTTTCATCTTGCATTAGAACAGCACCAATTCCATTTCCTGAAGCATCACATTCCACAATAAAGGTTTTTGTGAAGTCCGGTGTAGCTAAGACCGGTGCTTGGCACATTGCCTCTTTAAGATGTTCAAAGGCCTTTGTTGCTTCCGGAGTCCATGAAAATGCATCTTTCTTCAATAATGTTGTTAGAGGTGCTGCTATTCTCCCATAATTCTTAACAAACTTGCGATAATACCCTGTCAACCCAAGAAATCCGCGCAGATGCTTTATGGATGTGGGGATTTTCCATTCCTTAATGGCTTTAATTTTGCTAGGGTCTACCTTAACTCCTTCATGAGATACAATATGACCCAAATATTCCACCTCCTGGACTCCAAAGAAACATTTGGATCTTTTTGCATATAATTGTTTCTCCTCCAATAGTTGTAGCACCCTGTCAACATGTTCAACATGATCCTTCCAAGACTTGCTGTAGATAAGTATATCATCAAAAAATACTAACACAAATTTTCTAAGGAATGGTTTGAAAATTGAATTCATCAAACCTTGAAATGTTGAAGGTGCATTGGTAAGGCCAAAAGGCATGACCAAAAATTCATAATGACCCTCATGAGTTCTAAATGTTTTTTTCGAAATGTCTTCAATCTTCATTCTGATTTGATGATATCCTGAACGAAGATCCAACTTGGTGAAGTAAATTGATCCATGCAATTCATCCAGTAATTCATCAATGACAGGAATGGGGAACTTATCTTTAATAGTGAGCTTGTTGAGCTCCCTATAATCCGGACACATGCGCCATGATCCATCCTTCTTGTGCACCAATACTACTGGAGCTGAGAAAGAACTTTGACTCGGTTGAATTATACCAGCCTCTAGGTGGAATCAGATGAATAGCATGCTCATGATCATGCATAGGTGGGAGACCTTTAGGAGTCTCAAATACCTTGGAATGATTGTCCAGGACTTTTTGGAGATCTGGAGAAATAGATGATTTTAATGTGGAAACATCTAGCGAACATAATTGTGCAATTACACCCCTTTGCTCCTTTTTTAGAAGCTTTGTCATACCATTAGAGCTGATTATCTTTCCTGGTTTCCCTGCAATACCCCTTAATTCAACTTCCTTTCCTTCCATAGAAAATTTCATGAAAAGTTCTTGAAAATTAAAAGCTATTGTACCCAAGGATTGTAGCCATTGGACTCCTAGTACAACATCAGCACCTCCCATTGGAATGGAAAGCATTGGGCTAGTCAATACATATTCTCCCATGGATAGCTTGATATTATGGCACTTTCCAGAGCAATTTATTGTTCCTCCATTTGCAATCATCACTTGACACTCTGGTGCTGGATATAGGAAGCAATTCAATTCTTTTGCTACCCTACAATGAATAAAATTGTGGGTGCTTCCTGAATCAATCAACACTATTACCTTTTTCTTCTTGATTTGTCCTTCTATCTTGATGGTTTGAGGAGTGGTAATTCCCGCCAATGCATTACAAGATATGGTTGGATTTATTTGTTCTTCATCTAGGCTTTGTTCCTGGAGTATATCTTCTTCTTTTGACCTTTCTTGCTCCTTTTCTTCTTCCTCTTCACAATCTATGTAGAATAATTTCTTCTCAGCACACTTATGACCTTTGTGTATTTGCTATCACAATTGTAACAAAGCCCTTTTGCTCTTTTTTCTTCCAATTGTTGTGGTGTCAACCTTGTAGGTTGTGGAAGACTATGGGCAACAACACTTCCATCTTTATAGTTGTGAATGGTATGCTTCCTAGTTGCCATAATTTTGCTTTCCATTTTTCTTGCTAACCTGAATGCCTTCTCTAATGAATCAGGTTCCCAAAGGCGAACATCATGTTGGATATTATCCTTTAAAGACCCTATGAACACATCAATCCTATGCTCCTCTGGAATATCTTTTACCCTTATGTTCAATTTTTGGAACTCCTCAATGTGCTCCATTATTGAACCCTTTTGTTTGAGACTTATCAATTGGCTAAAAAAAGTGTTGCTTTTTGTATCCTCATAATGTGCTATCAATTCTTCCGTAAAAATTTCCCAAGTGATAAATTGTTTACGAGAGCAAAGCCATTGATACCATAAAAATTGATTTGGTTCCAAATATAAAGTTGCCATACGTACCTTTTGTGTGTTTTGCACATTATTGAGATCGAAGAACTGCTCCATCTGTAATATCCATGTGGCGGGATCCTTGCCATCAAACTTCCTCATATCGATTTTTGGAATATGGTGGGTCTTCGATCCAACATTAGAATCTATGGAATCATGATTAACATTACTTTTGTTCACATCATGAGTTTCCTTTACAACCTTTTCACCATTAGTAAGTATCTCTTGTAGAAAATTTGTCAAATCTGTCTTCAAATCTGCCATGTCTGTCTTCAAATCTGTCTTCAAACTTGCCATGTCTTTCTTCAAATCTATCTTCAAATCAGTCTTCAAATCGTCCATCTTAGCTTCCATGCCCTTTATCTTAGCATCTGTTAGCTTTTGTGAGCGTGACATTTGTTGCACTTGTTCTTGTAATTTTGATATATCATGTAGCATTTCTTCCTCTTCTTCATGAGTCATGCTAGAGCTTTCAGGTTCCTTACTAGGTGTTTGCATTTTCTTTCCTCGGGGCATCAGTTACCGATAATAATGCTTTACTATGCCCTTTGAATTCCTTCAAACCAAGCTTATGCAAAAATAAAAAATAAAAACTACACACCTTTTTTTTACTTTGTAGAAGTCTGATATTGAATCTGATGTATCTCTGTAATTTCGAATCATCCAGTTCTGAAATTGTGATCTGTAGTAGCTTTCTATGTCCTCTTTCCAATGCCACTAGTCTGAACCAAATTTGATTCTCCAAGAAAGAGTTATGCACAATCTCCCGCAGTGACCTGATTATAGACTGGTTCAGTAGAGTGAACTTGTATGAAGTGCCACGTGTCACTGTTTCCACCTTTGACTCTAAAAAATATATAAAAGAAAACTACAGTTCGTCCTCTTTCTGTAACTTCTTACGAAATTTCAATCCGATGCTCAGAAAGAAAGTTATGACGATTTTCCCCAGGTCACCTGTTTTGAGTGTAATTCAGGAGTCTGCAAAAAGACCAACTTCCTCAGATCATATCTCCGAAAACATCACGCGAAAAGATCTGAAATTCGGACCCAAGGTTCAGCGCGATTTCTTCTCAAATGGGTTTTTTTTACGACTTTTGAAACGTCACAGAAAAAAAATTATAGCGAAAATTCCACGATGACCTGTTTGGAGCAGCGAAACCCTAGAATCCAAAGCTCTGATACCAAATGTTATGAAACCAGCTCACAAAAAGATAGAAAAGAGAGATCCACGCCTTAGAATTCAGCCTCTTCGAGGGGGCAACCTCCTTTACATTACATAAATGAACAATTCTTGGATGATACAAATGAAAATACCTCCTTTCTATATATAGGAGTCTAAATGGTCCCAATACAATCAAAGCCTACATAACAATAATATTGTAGGGCACAACAATAACAATAGTGGGCTTCTATGTGGCACAATAGTAACAATATGGGCACTACATGGGTACATCAATATAAATAAGGGGTATAACTACAATAGTAATGGGGTAATCACTAGTATTATAGGGACCCAACATATAAAGATAGAAGTGTTGTTGCCCCTAGTCTTCCACAACCTACAAGGTTGACACCACAACAATTGGAAGAAAAAAGAGAAAAGGGGCTTTGTTACAATTGTGATAGAAAATACACAAAAGGTCATAAGTGTGCTGAGAAGAAATTATTCTACATAGATTGTGAAGAGGAAGAAGAAAAGGAGCAAGAAAGGTCAAAAGAAGAGGATATACTCCAGGAACAAAGCCTAGATGAAGAACAAATAAATCCGACCATATCTTGTAATGCATTGGTGGGAATTACCACTCCTCAAACCATCAAGATAGAAGGACAAATCAAGAAGAAAAAGGTAATAGTGTTGATTGATTCAGGAAGCACCCACAATTTTATTCATTGTAGGGTAGCAAAAGAATTGAATTGCTTCCTATATCTAGCACCAAAGTGTCAAGTGATGATTGCAAATGGAGGAACAATAAAATGCTCTGGAAAGTGCCATAATATCAAGCTATCCATGGGAGAATATGTATTGACTAGCCCAATGCTTTCCATTCCAATGGGAGGTGCTGATGTTGTACTAGGAGTCCAATGGCTACAATCCTTGGGTACAATAGCTTTTAATTTTCAAGAACTTTTCATCAAATTTTCTACGGAAGGAAAGGAAGTTGAATTAAGGGGTATTGCAGGGAAACCAGGAAAGATAATCAGCTCTAATGGCATGAAAAGCTTCTAAAAAAGGAGCAAAGAGGTGTAATTGCACAATTATGTTCGCTAGATGTTTCCACATTGGAATCATCTATTTCTCCAGATCTCCAAAAAGTATTGGACAATCATTCCAAGGTATTTGAGACTCCCAAAGGTCTCCCACCTATGCATGATCATGATCATGCTATTCATCTGATTCCAGGAAGTGTTCCTCCAAACATCAGGTCGTACAGATATCCCTATGTCCAAAAAAGTGAAATTGAACGTATGGTTGCAGAAATGCTAGAGGCTGGTATAATTCAACCGAGTCAAAGTTCTTTCTCAGCTCCAGTAGTATTGGTGCACAAGAAGGATGGATCATGGCGCATGTGTCTGGATTATAGGGAGCTCAACAAGCTCACTATTAAAGATAAGTTCCCCATTCCTGTCATTGATGAATTACTGGATGAATTGCATGGATCAATTTACTTCACCAAGTTGGATCTTCGTTCGAGATATCATCAAATCAGAATGAAGATTGAAGACATTCCGAAAATAGCATTTAGAACTCATGAGGGTCATTATGAATTTTTGGTCATGCCTTTTGGCCTTACCAATGCACCTTCAACATTTCAAGGTTTGATGAATTCAATTTTCAAACCATTCCTTAGAAAATTTGTGTTAGTATTTTTTGATGATATACTAATCTACAACAAGTCTTGGAAGGATCATGTTGAACATGTTGACAGGGTGCTACAACTATTGGAGGAGAAACAATTATATGCAAAAAGATCCAAATGTTTCTTTGGAGTCCAGGAGGTGGAATATTTGGGTCATATTGTATCTCATGGAGTTAAGGTAGACCCTAGCAAAATTAAAGCCATTAAGGAATGGAAAATCCCCACATCCATAAAGCATTTGCGAGGATTTCTTGGGTTGACAGGGTATTATCGCAAGTTTGTTAAGAATTATGGGAGAATAGCAGCACCTCTAACAACATTATTGAAGAAAGATTCATTTTCATGGACTCCGGAAGCAACAAAGGCCTTTGAACATCTTAAAGAGGCAATGTGCCAAGCACCGGTCTTAGCTACACCGAACTTCACAAAAACCTTTATTGTGGAATGTGATGCTTCAGGAAATGGAATTGGTGCTGTTCTAATGCAAGATGAAAGACCCATTGCTTTTGAAAGTCGTCCAATCAAGGGAAAGTTTTTAAGCAAAGCTATTTATGAGAAGGAAATGTTGGCAATACTCCATGCACTTAAGAAATGGCGACCCTACCTAATGGGAAGACACTTCAAGGTAAAAACGGATCATGATAGCCTTAAATACTTTTTAGAACAAAGATTATCCTCTGAAGAGCAAAAAAAGTGGGTCACAAAGATGTTGGGTTATGACTTTGAAATCATCTACAAAAAAGGGAAGCAAAATGTGGTGGCAGATGCACTCTCAAGAAAGGATGAGGATGTGGAAGCATTGTTGTGTGCCATTTCTATTATCCAACCAGATTGGATAAACGAAGCAAGGGAGGAATGGAAGAATGACGAAGAAGTGTGGGCACTTATTCGAAAGCTACAACAAGATTCCAGTACTTCTGATACATTTAGCTGGAAAAATGATTCGTTATGGTACAAAGATCGCTTATACCTCTGTAAGAATTCCCAGCTAAAACAAAAGATTCTTATGGAATTGCACACTTCTCCCTTAGGAGGGCACTCAGGATTTTTAAAAACTTACCACAGGGTTAAGAAGGAATTTTTTTGGGATGGCCTTAAATCAGATATTCAAAAGTTTGTGGCGGAATGTTTGGTTTGCCAACAAAATAAAGTTGAAACAATTAAGACACCGGGTCTATTACAACCTTTATCCATTCCAAGCCAACGTTGGGAGGAGGTTTCAATGGATTTTATCACAGGTTTACCCAAGTCTGAGGGAAAGAGTGTCATCATGGTGGTAGTTGACAGACTTACCAAGTATGCACACTTTTGTGCATTATCACATCCATTTAAAGCCAGTACAGTTTCTACTGCATTTATGGAAACAGTTCAAAAGCTACATGGAAACCCAAAGATTATTGTAAGTGACAGAGATCCCATTTTCACTGGAAATTTTTGGACAGAATTATTTTCTTGTCTTGGTACTCAGTTAGCTCATAGCTCATCTTATCATCCTCAATCTGATGGGAAAAATGAGATAGTAAACAAATGTTTGGAAGGATATCTTCGTTGCTTTGTATCTGATAAACAGACACAATGGGTCAAATGGTTGCCTCTGGCTGAATGGTGGTATAACACTTCCTTCCATACAGCAACAAAAATGACCCCATTTATGGCACTTTATGGGTATCAACCACCATCCATCACATCATATTTAAGAGAAAATTCTAAGGTTCAGGCAGTGGAACATCACATCGAACATCAACAACAAGTCCTCCAACTCTTAAAGGATAACCTCGTGTTGGCACAAAATAGAATGAAACAACAGGCAGATCAACATCGCAGTGAAAGAAGTTTTGATGTAGGTGATTGGGTATTCCTACAGCTACAACCATATAAGAAAATGTCCCTAAAGCAAGCTAAGAAGGATAATAAATTATCACCAAAGTATTATGGTCCGTACAAGGTGTTGCAAAAGATTGGTACTATGGCATACAAATTGGAGCTTCCTGCAGCTTCTCGATTGCACCGAGTTTTCCATGTTTCATGTTTAAAGAAGGTTATAGGCGACAAGCTCCCAATTCAAACAATATTGCCAGAACTTGACGAGGAAGGAAAAATTATATTGGAACCGGAAGCAGTCACAGAAACAAGAACTCGACAACTATGAAATCGATCAATTTCAGAGTATCTTATCAAGTGGAAGAACTTATCCATTGAAGATTCCACATGGGAGGATGAGAATTTTATGCAAAAGTATCCAGAACTACTCAAGCATTGAGGACAACACTTTTTTGAAGGAGAGGGGCATGTTAGGTTCCTATAATACTAGTGATTACCCCATTACTATTGTAGTTATACCCCTTATTTATATTGTTGTGCCCCTATTACCCCCATATTGTTATTTCTGTGCCCCATAGAATCCCTCTATTGTTATTTTTGTGGCTTTATATTATTATTGTTAGGTCAGCTAGATTATATTGTGACTCCTTAGACTCCTATATATAGAAAGGAGGTTTTGTCATTTGTATCATCCAATAATTGTTCATTTATGTAATGTAAAGGAGGTTGCCCCCTCGAAGAGGCTAAATTCTAAGGCATTGATCTATCTTTTCTATCTTTTCTTGAGATGGTTTCATAACAATAGCATTTTAATCCAGGTGTTCAATGATTTAATGTACTTACCTCGCAGTCCCTTGAGGAAGCGTCGTTCTACCTCGCTATAGCTGACTAAAGTATCTACCATGAATTTGGCGATGAATCCTCCGATGATTCGATCCAGCCAGTGATCGATAATGCGTGCAATCCTATCTTCTGATGCTTCGAGTCTGCACACCAACTTTGGAGTCCACACAATAGTTTTTTCAATTTTACACCTTCCTTGGCTATCTGCTGGCTTCGCGATCCACTCGTACAACTCAGTGGGGAAGGATACAAAGAAAATTTCGTGGATCTCTGTATACAAGTAGCAATCTAACCACTCTTCCTTTGATAATCACGAGTTCCTGTTTTCGTATGCCGCAAACTCGTGAATCTTTTTGTCCAACCACTCCTCAATTCCTTTCTTTGTCGTATTCCAGTGGATCTTCATTCCCTACTCCCTTGAACACTAGTAGCTTTATCACGCTGGCCATAATGATTCATGGTGGTGGTAGAGGTGGTATGTACGAAGTCAGGGGTGAAGATGGTGAAACTAGTGGTGGTGTGGGTGGGGGTGGTATGCATGGAATTCTCTGCATTATCAGATTGATCACACTTCTTGGTGAAACCTTCGTGAGTTCTTATTCACCTCCGCATGGAGGTGAAATAAAGGGGCTAGTTTCTATTTATTTTCTACCTTCGTTTCTATAGGTCCTCCCACTCCGCGTAGCCCCAAATATCAATCTATTCGCATAACCCACATTTCACACAATAGCATTTTCATCTAGGTGTTCAAAGATTTAACGTACCTACCTCGCAGTCCCTTAAGGAAGCATCGTTCTACCTCTCTATAGCTGACTCAAGTATCTACCGCGGATTCGATGATGAATCCTCCGATGATTTGATACATCCAGTGATCGACAATGTGCATGATCCTATCTTCTGATGCTTCGAGTCTGTGCCCCAACTCTAGAGTCCACACAATAGGTTTGTCAATTCTACACCTTCCTGGACTATCTGCTAGCTTTGTGATCCACTCATACAACTCAGTGGGGAAGGATGCAAAGAAAATTTCATGGATCTCCGTATACAAGTAGCAATCTAACCACTCTTCCTTTGATAATCACGGGTTCCTATTTTCCTACGTCACGAACTCGTGAATGTTTCTGTCCAACCACTCCTCAATTCCTTTATTTGTCGTATTCCAGTGGTATGACATCAGACATCTTTATGCAGATCCCAGTCCCAGCATCGGAACCATTTGTTAACCTATTGGGGCCTGACCTAGGTTCAGAGTTAGTTATCCAAACAAATCCTGGTACTACTAGCCCTTTTGGCAATAGTCCATGGAGTGCGGACTGAGGTCTCACGACAAGTAGTATGGGAGGGTGCTAGAACCAGGTTTTCACACCCTAGGCCCACAGTGAAACGTATTGTGTAGCTTCACAAACATCAGGATCTAATGTGGGGAACTATGAGTCGTTCGGTGTGTGCCACGCAATAAGTGCATTCAACAATAATTACTGGGCTGAAACTAAGGGTACTTCATGAAATCATTCAGATCCCAGTCGTCAATTTTCAAATATGGAACTTGAGCCAACAACTTCCCCTCTATGGGTACATGCTCTAGTAATAGCGGAATGACTACCTGGTATTTTAATGCATCTGGGTCCTTAGAAACCTTGGATGTTGGCTTCCTTTGTGGCATGTAAGGCAACAGTCTAGAGATAGGTTCAACTTCTTCTACAGGGATATCCTCTGACCCCTCAACCAATTCCTCTTCCTCCAAATGCTCAGGTTCCATAGGCTTCTTTTTTTGTCCATATTCCCCTTCTACCTTCACTCCATAGGTATCTTTCTAAGGGAGTGGCACACTGGTGGAGGCTAGGGCTCCTTATGCTTTTTCTCTCCTACCACAGAAGCGGTAGTTTTTGGCCTCGATGACCTGGGTACCATAGTAGGGACTGCTGGTGCTGTAGTAATCTTGGCCAAGCTTTCCCAGAAGAGCTTCTTCTGCCACTCAAACAAATCTCCCTCAAACCCAAGCCCCTTCTACAAAAATTCCCACTTTACCTCTTGTCAATATCATCCAGACATAAAGTCACCTTCTATGCTCAAACTTATGCACAAAATCACAAGACAATCTCTCTAGAAGCAAAGTTTCCAAATGTGGAGCGGGATTTTATATTTATAGCCCTTTTTGAATTCAAATCCATCGATTCCCTCTAGATCTTCCTCATTAATTCTCTTTTGGCGGAATATTGCCAAATATATTCTCCTTAAATGCTTTTCCCCTACTCCCTTTAATGGAAAAATAACCATACAATCATCTACAGTGCTTCCAACGATCACTTTCTAGCCAGGCTATGCAGGACCCACCTTGATAGTGCATCTCCTTCATTGCAACTCTCATCTGCCCCTTTCTCCTAACAATCGTGCAACCCAATACCTTCACCAAAATTTTCTCTTGGGAGAGTAGTTTATAGTCCTGTACTTCCTTCCAACTGCCTAAAGTACTAATATTGTACTGTATCCATGTATTCATCATGCAGGGGTGGGATCGCCCCTGTATAACTTCAACCGGTTCCCATTGATTCTTCCCAGAAATAGCTCCCCATTCAATTTCACGAGCTGAACTACACCTCCATCTGTAATCGCCTTGATGATGTATGGTCACATCCAATGCATCTGAAACTTTCTTGGGAACTTAGTAAGCTTACTATTATACATCAACACTAAATCTACATTTTTAAAGGTGTTCTACTTAATGTAGTGATCATGCCACACATTTTTTCTAGCCTTCTGTACCTACTAATGAAAATATACCAAGAATCAATCTTCTTCTAACTCAAGTATCTGTGCGAGGTGTTCTTCCATTATATCCTGATCTGCCATCTCCGTGACTGTAACAATCCTCAAACTAGGCACTATGTTATCCATTGGCATCACCACTTCTTGTCCATAAACTAGTCAAAATGGTGTCTGTCTAGTCAACTTCTTACATGTAGTTCTATATGACCAAAGAACGACTGGTATGTGCACATCCCAATCGTTTCTATTCACATTATAGATATTTGTCAAAGTATTCTCCAGGATCTTATTAAAATCTTCAACTGTTCCATTTGCTTGAGGACGATATGGCATTCTTTTCTGATGATACATCTAGAATTATTCTAGAAAAGTAGCAATCATTTCATTCAGGAAATGTGAATCCCTATCGCTCATAAATATATTAGGACATCCTAGAATGTACTCAAATATAAACTTCACAGCTATAGTTGCACAACAATCCTTCATAGGTTGCACCTTAACCAACCTGGTCAAGTATTTTGTTATCGTGATGATGTAGCATGCTCCTATCTTCCTTCTTGGTGTCTGAATAGGTCCCAGAAAATATATTGCCCATTTTTAGAATGCCTCTAATGAGACTTGCGGGTTCAGAGGCAATTCATCCCTTCGCGACAACTTCCCGATCCATTGATAGACATCACATGTCCTACAATATTCCTTTGAATCTTTGTGTACAGTTGGCCACCACAACCCATCTTGTAATATCTTATGCGCAATCTCTCTTCCAACATAATGTCCTCCAATAGCTCCCCCATGTGCTTCGGCGAGGATGCTTTTTCTTTCATAATCTAGTATATACATGCACAGAACTTCATTCGTCCCCATTTTGTACAAGTGCCCTGCAATTACGAAGAAATATGCAACCCTAACCACCAACTCCTTATTCTATTGCATCGTATATCCTTCAGGAATTACACTCATAGATAGGAATTGGATTATATCCACAAAATTTTCATCTGCAATGCACACAACAAAGAGTTGTGCATTAGGAAATCCTTCATCAAGACTTGTAGGTTCTTCGCCATTCTCAATCTATGAAAGGTGATCAGGTCCAACATTTAATCTTCCTGGATTCACAATTACTTTGAAGTCATACTCCTGAAATAGCAATAACCACTTACAAGTCCCCCCCGATAACATAGGCTTATTGACCAGGTACTTCAAAGTGGAATGGTTTGTATACATTTGAAGTGTGCACCCAATAGATAATGTTGGAACTTCTCGAGTGCATATACCCTCGCCAACCCTTCACGCACTCTAGTTGAATTATTCTTCTCTGCCTTAAATAGTTTTATGCTCACAAAGGTAATCGAATGGTCAATATATTTTATGCCCGGTTGGGTTAAAACTTCTCCTAATGCTACGCAGGAGGCATCCACATGTACATCAAATTCTTTCTTCCAATTGGGGAACACAAGAATTGGTTTTGTAACCATCTTTTCCTTCAACACATCTAAGATTTTCTAGAAATCATCATCCCAGCAAAATATCGCATATTTCTTCAATAATTTCTCCATGGGTGCAGTGATCTGCGCATATGCCTTAACGAAATTTCTATAGTATCCTATATGGCCCAACGTTGTGCACAACTATTTTACATTTCTCAGGGGATCCAAATTGATAATCACCGCAATTTTATCAAGGTCCAATACAAACCCTTGCTTACAAACAACGTGGCCCAAAATTATCCCATATGGTACGCAAAATATACACTTCTTCAAATTTAGGGAGATATGATACTTCCTACAAGTATTTAGCATTAGGCGAAGACTTGAAACATGGCTTTTAACTAACCCAAACACTACCCAATCATAAAAGTAGACCTCCAAAATCTTGTGAATAAATTCTTTAAAGGTTGTGACTACCACCCTAGAAAATATTGAGGGGCATTCTTAAGTCCAAAGGGCATAACTGTATAATGAAAAGAGCCCCATTCTATGGGAAAGGTAGTCTTACTTTGATCTTTTGGCATGATCTTGATATGGTGATATCCTGAGAATCCATCTGTAAAAGAGTATGCTTCTTTTCCACCAATGTTCTCCAAGACTTCATCTATGACCTGCGTAGGGAATAGATCATGTACACAAGCATCATTCAACTTCCTTAGATCTAAACAGATCCTAATTTCACCCTTTGTCTTCTTCTTTTGAACTACCATAGGACTAATCCAGTCTGATTCTTCTATAGGCTCAATAATCCCTATTGCGAGCAGCTTATCCAACTTCGCTCACCTTTTCTTTATATTTAGGATTCAATCAGTATGGGTGTTGCTTTACTGGATTCGCATCTAGCTTCAGGTTGATCTTCATAATACCGAGATCACCTACTATTCTCTTTAGATCTGAGAAATTTATTGGAAAGAAGTCATAATATTCATGTAACAACTCTGCGACTTTGTCAACTATGTCCTCATCCCAGTAATTTCCTATATTTGTGAACTTCTACTGCACTTCTGACCTAATGTCTACATTCTTGGTATTTAATGGTTTTAAAATGTCAAGAACCTCTACCTCAAGCCTAGTGACTTCACGTTGTCCCTCTGACTCAAGGATACTAATATTCCTGGTATCTTCCTCACCTTTCTCTATGGTAACAATGTAAAATGCCAGAGCATGGTGTAGCTGCGTACTCTAGTCAAGTTGTAACCACGTGATAGGCTCTCCAGGTGTTCTGAATATCATAGCCTTGATTTCTTGTAATGCTTCATCAATACATTCGAATCCGTCCTCAAAATTGAATGTTAGCAAAAATATCACCTTCATAACATCCCATTTTATGATTCCATGTTGCAGCTCTGTTTATAAGTACCAATTCATCGTAATAGTATCTGTTAGTGTTGGTATCTTCATCCCTCCATCAGTGATCAAAATTCTCTTGTTGCATGCATTTTTAGGTGTCTCATCCGGTCAGCTACATTATATTAGGATCATGGATCATCTGATGGTAGTGGCATATTATCAACTTCCCCTCATGATCTTTACCTGCTAGCCTATTTTCACAAATTCAGGTCATTTACAATCATCTTTTGTCATTACATTTGCAAAAGTCACTTTTTTAGGGTTTTAGGTTTCATTAGGTCTAGGGTTTGTCATCATAGTCATATAAAAGCTCAATAATGGTCAGCAGGCACATGAGGAGGTCTAATAAGGTCTCAGTGTCAAAAATTTCAATAATGACATTCTTAGTGATTGATTTTTCCTGAAAACCCTATTTTGAGGAAAAATAGAGTTTTTATGTTTTATGTATAAAATTTCATGTAATTTTAATTTTCCTATATGTAATAAGTCCAGAAATGCAGCCCTGGGTCACCTTTCCAAACTCCTGCACTCCAACTCCTGCAAAAGAGACAAGAAAGTCAAAGCATTAGTCCATCAAAAGTCAAAAAGAAAGTCAAACTACAAAATAGAGTTTTAAAGAACAAAGTGAAAAGCAAACATTAGAAAGTAGGTTTTTTTAAATGAAACATTAAAATTCACTTGCATATAAAGTGTTTTTGTGTTGTATACTTCATTTGTGCCAAAAGAGAGAGTGAACAAGAGAAAATCACGTTTTTGAGGTAAAGGGAGAAAAATCACAGCAAAATTGTGAAAATATTCTTGGCGCGGGGCACCTGGGTAGTGGCGCGGCACACCGGATTGGTGCATGCATAGAGCATAGAATTTGCAAAGGAAACTAAACTGGCACGATGCACCTATTTGGCACGGTGCACCTGGGTGTTGGCGCGGCGCACCGGTCCTCCAAACCTAAATTTCACCCAAACGACTTTTCCAAGCTCCAAAATCTTGCAATCTTCATTCCTCTAAGTAAGTAAGGCTTCCTAAGTGCCATTGCAAGACATTTGATCATCCTTAATGGTGTTCTAATAGGTGAAAAAACAAACCCTACCTGCTGCATAGTGCATTACAAAAACTATCTATGCTTTTTCAAAATTGTCATTCTTGTTGTTATTTCCCTGCATCATTTTCACATTCCTCACATTGAAATTTCCCTCATTTCATTTCCCTTTTTCCCTCTCTCACTTACAATCATCCTACCCGCTATCCCCAAAACCCTAAAACCCTAACAAATTTCCACTATTCCCCAAACCATAATTTGCATTCCCAAACCCTATCACTCCATAATAACCCTACAGCTAGCCTCAAAATCCTTCATTCATCAGTTCCACTCATCAATCCCATTCATCAAACAGCAATCACCTATTCTTGATATAAAATATCTTCATACTCATCATTGAACACCATACAGTGGCAAATATGGAAATAGATTTAGCTTATGAAAGGGATGAGGAAATTGTGAGTGATTCCTCCCAAGAGATTCATTCACCGAGAAAGCCACATAAGGGAGGAAAACACATCCAGGAGGAGCCCACTACACTCACAAAATTATTGGCTTGTCCTCTTGCAGTAGCATGTTTCAAACATCAGTCTTGCTACCAGTTTTATGAGATGGTGGAAAGGGTGAAATACCATCATGAGCTTGCTAGACTATTTTTCCTTCATCTTCACAATCGCCAGGTCAACTTAGCAGCTGTTACCTTCACTTTGACACCTAAAACTATAGCTGAAGCAACAGGTATTCCTAATGTGGGTGAACAGTGTAACAAAGGACAGCTTGTGGACAAAGAGCATTATGAACCTTATATCAAGGCTAGTTATCAGAAGAAAATCAGTAGGGTCTTTCCTTTCAGATACCTAGAGGATACATATGCTCCACTCATGAAGCTCATTATCAAATACTTCAGCTATGAAGGGATATTTTCTCGTTTGTACACTTATCATGTTAGGCTATTGATGCATTTCACTAGAATGAGGATGATGAACCTCCCCTATTTCATATGCACAAACATTAAGAAAATGACCACATTGGTGCAAATAAAACCTCCTCATCAACAGTACAATAGCATTTATCACTTTGCATTGATCAAGATTGTGGTTTTGTATCAGCTGAGCTTGATCAATGTTTCATGGGATGATTTCATTTCACATGAGGTTTTCAAAAACCCTCAAGTGACCCCATCAGTATTTCAAGAGGCAGGAGGGCCTTCAAATCAGCAAGAGGTTCATGAGACTCAAACCACGAGTTTGCCAGTGTTTATCACTTATCAAAAAGGCACAAGGAGATTATTTACGGCTGCGAAACAAGTACTATCTCCACCTAGGGTGGAAGGGGTCTCGTTTCCTTCATCATACCATAGGCAAATTCTATCCTCACCCGGGGTGAAAGGGGCTTTGCCGCCTTCTTCAACAAAGCAGGTACAGGACAAAGGGAAACAACCATTGCATGATGAAGGGCCTTCTGAAGGGCAGGAGAAAGATTTCATTTTGATCCAAGATGAGGATACTGATTTGGGCTCCCAAAGCTCAAAACTCAAGGAGATCATCAAAGAAAAAGAAGCTGACATTCATGACTTATCTCTTAACCTTGAAAGAGCTAAGTGGATCATAAACTACCTTGAGCAAAGGAACAAGCAGTTGGAAGATAAGCAGACAATCATGGAGCTGCAAAACATAAGAGAAAACAGGCAAGCAACAAAGAGGAGGAAAGTCAAATTGACACCGCTTGAGCAAGAGGTTGATGCTGACTGGGAATCTTGGCTAGAGAGGGAAAATATGCACTTGGAGAAGCTGCTTGAGAAAGCCAACAAGGAGAAAAAGATGTTGAGGCACATGGCTTTTCATTATTTGGCAAGAAACAAGATTTGCAAAGCAAGAATGAGGAGCTTAAAAGGCGAAGTTGAGGAAAAATTTGAGAAGCAAGAAATAGCAAGATAAGCTCAAGATCTTGGATGAAGCTTCATTGGCCCAACATAGTACTTGATGCAGATCACTAATGCCAAACTTCAAGAAATTTGGCACACTTTTTGACAATTTTGAAATTTTGAAGGAAAAACCACGTTTTTTAATTTGGTGCGTAGCACCTCCTGGTGCTCGCTTTTGATAGGGACCTCCTCTGGAAGAAAACTCTACATTTTTGGATTCCTCATGAAAAATTATGCATACCCAGAAATTACTAGAAAGGTTTGGCAAGTTTTGGGCCTCAAAAATGCCCTCTTTGCCACTTTTTGGCCACACAAGAAGCAGTGTTGGGAGAATTGATTTTTGGAGGGGCAAATGGACACCAAATTCAAAAATTACACTTGTTCTAGAAATTAGACAGATATAAATTTCCAACAAGCCCACTTGGAGCAAATTTGGGGAAGGGGAAGGCCTCCAAAATCAGCTAGGAAAAAGCGCTATGCACATAAAAAGTGGCGCTACGCACAAGATGGAAAAGTGCCATTTTTGCTTAAAAACTCTGTTTTTCGCTTAGTTTTTTCCTCAGTTTGACTTTTTCTCTCTCATGGTCAAACTCATGATGTAAATTTATGTAAATTTATGGAATTTGATGTAAAAATGATGAAAATTCACTCAAAGGGGTAGATACATCATGTATAGGTGGTTTTGAACTGAATGAATCAGTTTCCTAGGTTTTAGAGGCAAGTTGTTCCACTACCTATTTTTCAGTTCTTAGTTTAGATCTTGTTGAAACAGCTCCTAAACTCATGAATTCGACCCCTAAAGGCTATCATGGGTGGTTTTTTGCCTATATCTAGTACTTTTTCAGTCATTTGTAAAGGTTGGACTCTTGTGAATGCTTTGAGCATTATTGTACATTCATCTCTGCAGTTTGGCAAGGAAATAGACCAAGGTTTGCAGCATTTTGTGGGATTCTTGTGGCAAGGTGATTTAGTATTGTTTTTCTTTCTGTGATTAAATTTTACATGTGTTTATGTATGCCATCATCTCTCTCTTTTCAGCTTAACTAAATGAATCAAGGATAAAGGTAGAAATCATTGATGTTGCAGTGCTCTACCTAGGGTTTGTTTAGGTTTACATGTTTTCAACTGGATTACTGATACTTTCATGCCCTCTCCAACTCCTCATCAGTCTTAAGACTCTCCATCTCACTTAATTCAAAGTACTAAAGCATTTACCTACCTCGCCCCACAAAAACCTCTACAAGGTTGAGTTCATTCCCCCGACCCAAATCTGCCTTTCACATTTGATCCAGCAAACCAACATTAAATTCAATCAAATTCCTCTAAGCATATACCTAGCCTGAAATTAGTCTTTACATCATTCATCTCAAGCCTCATTTGTTATATTTTCCTGAGATTGATAAGGAGAGAGCCCTCTCCCGACCTGATAGGGATAGCTACTAGGTTAAGCATGGTTTGATGTTACCCTAGACCTGCCTTTCTTAGCCTGAGATAGATTTAGGCTATAACATATTGTTGACTCTGCTGGGGAAGAAAATTTTGTTATTATTGTTTGATTTGTAGACTACAGACGGAGCCTGAAGTTAGCCAGGTAGCCTTCGAACTACTCTTGCTTTGCAAGTGAAAAAGTAGATGAATGCTGCTTCAGTCAATCTTCGGTTTAGTTTATAAACTGAACATCTGAACTAAACTATTACCCCAGTATCTTAAAACAATTCTAGACTTTGGATGATGAGTTTAGAATTTGATAGGCTGAACAAATTGATAATGTCCATTTGATTTTTGGGAATAATTCAACACACTGGCTTCCAGATGATACATCAGGGCTAATCCTGATCCTGATCCTCCTCCCGTGTATGAAAACCCAAATCTCATCCCAAGAATCCTTTGACAAGAAAGTTCTATGATTCCCATGTTTAGATCTCATTCATGTCCAGTTGTTTTTGAATACCTTGAAGATCTTGAGTTTGATGAACATTTTGATCTATCATTGTTTGAAAATAAATCTGAAAGTGCTATTGGTTCTACTATTCTAAATCTCGGATTTTGTCAAAGATCTTGAAACTGAAAAGGCTAATAGATCAATTGATGATTATATTTTGAATCTTCAAACTTCCATTGTGGCTACAAACATTCCCGATTTCTTAGAATCTGCATCTACAACTCTTGGTTCATCTAATGTTGTATCTGGTTCAGAAATTCCTATTGAAACTCCTTTCATTCCCATCATTCCCGTGCAGCCCACCATATCTGATCAAAGACACCCTGTCTCTTCTCCCCCATCAACCCCTTCAACACCTTAAACATCTCATATTTCCTCCCCTCCTTCTACACCCCATACACCAATTACATCATCCGCTATTGTTGTTTCGACTCCTCCTACATCCCCAAGGCCAGTTTCAAATCCACCTAGAGCAATGGCTGCCCGATATGCACCTTTTATTTTGCCACAAAGCTTGGATGTTATGCCTGCTGATTACCAAATAAAAATTCCATTGTTTGATGGTACCCAAGGAATCACAGTGCAGCAACATGTGGATAAGATGACTGATTTCTTTGACCTTCATGAGATAGATGAAGAAAACGTGACCATGAGATTATTTGTGCAAACTTTTGGACGTGAAGTGCAGAAGTGGTTCAGAGCATTACCAGCTACGACTATTAATACATTGGCTGTTCTTCAGAGACAATTCTTGGATCATTGCGAGGTAAAAAAAATTCCTCTTCAAATTATTTCCGAATATGAAAACATAAAGAGTAATATTGGTGAAAGTGTCCAAGATTACTGCGTTAGATTCAATACTGTTTATAATGCAATTCCCGCTAATATAAAGCCACCAATGGGGCTGGCTTTGATCCTGACATGACATATCAATTGAGAGAAAGAGATCCGACCACATTGGAGGATATGCAGAAAATTGTAGTGAGCATAGAGGCAAATCTGCTAGCCAAGAGAGCTAGAACAAAGACCGAGAAGAAGGTGACCATAAAGGAGGAAGCTTCTTCCTCAGATCATTTGCTTTGCAAGATCGAGAAGATGTTTGATAGACTCACTATTGCAGATAAGCCTAAAACATAGATCAGAAATCCAAACTTCCATGGTTAGCAGCAACCATAGTTCAGAATCAAACAACGAGAACAAAGAGCCCACGACCAAGCAGCACAGCAGCAAGTTAAGACACCCTTACAATAGAATTTTGTACATGGTCCAGAATCAAATGATGATGAGAACATAATACGAGAAGAGAATCATTTCTTTACACCTGATGATTTTCCAATTTATATCACAGAGGATGAAGAGTATTCAGAAAGCCCAGCTGTACAAAAGGATGAAGATTTTATCTTAGCAAATGAAACAGTTCTAGAAGAAGAATCTGATGAATATCAGAGGGGATACATGAATTCCTTGATAGCCTAGCAACGACAATATTCACTCAGGAGTAGAGAGGTACCCATCAATCTAATTCAAAAGAGGAAGGAAGTGACACCGCCAAAGAACAATTCTCCAAGTGTGCAGAAAAAGGGAAAGGAAGTAGTAGATCCTACCACTAGCAAAACATAATCAACAAATGAAAGGTTAAATCAGCCAAATGTATCAAAGGAGAAAACTGAAAAGAAGGATGTTCTAGTCAAAGAGGTAGAAAAAACTACAGCCTTTACCTTAGAGAATGAGATTGCTAAGTTAAAAGTGTCAATACCTTTGACTGAATTAATGAAGAATAGAAGCTATAAAGCTCATGTGTCAAAGATTTTGAATTTAGATCCGTTATCTGATATGGTTAATGTGGAGGATGACCATCCTAAGCTTATCTTTGGTCCAACATTAGAAGGTCAATCTGAGGATAGTGATGTAGCTCTTTTTTACATCAACCTTAGATTGCATGATTATGTCTTGCACAATGCCATGTTTGATTCAGGAGCATCTCATAATCTGATGCGAAAGGAAATTATGGAAAAATTGGGTTTAGATATCACTCGCAAGTACCATGATCTTTATTCCTTTGATTCTGGTAGCATCAAATATATTGGTCTCATTAAATATTTGGTTGTGACTTTAGATCAGATTCTTGCAAAGAATGTTCTTACAGATGTGGTTGTGGCCGATATTCCTCCTAGATTTGGATGCTTCTATCCAGATCTTGGGGAGAAAAACTCAAAGGGACATTACAGCTAGATTTCTCTTATGCCACGATTCCCGTGTTTGTTCAGTTGAGGAAATTATATCGAGAGAAAAAGATGAAGTACATGATTACAAGCAAGGAGAAATCTTTAAATCCTCCAATCAATTATGTACATACTAATTTAGAATCTTTTGCTCTATATTTTGATATTTTTAATGATGTAAATGGTCAATTAGTTGAAGTAGAAGATATTCTAGAGATCACTAAAAATTTTAGAGCTATACTTGATCAAGAAAGTCAAAGGCTAGATAGTACTGCTAAACAATCAACCTTCCGTCAACAGCAGAAAATTGATGGACAACAAGCAGAGGTAAAAGAGCAAACAGAGTTTCAGCACTTGGAGGATGAAGCCAATTTGTGGAGTATGGATTTTGATGGAGCAGTAGGTAAGGAGGGTGCTGGAATTAGTATTTGGATATGTAGCCCTGCATTTCTACCAAACAAAGTCCTGAGTAATGTAAGAGTTTGTTCATATAAATTGGCTTTTGATTGTTCCAATAATGAAGCTGATCTTGAAAATCCTCAAGAAGTTGAATGCAAAAAGAATTTCCATTTATGGCAACTCCGAATTAGTAATCAAGCAAGTCAAGGGTGAATACCAAGCCAAACATCCTTAAATGCGAGCTTATTGTAATGCGGTATTAGATATTTTCAGGTTGTTTCCAGATTATACTTTGACATGTGTCCCTCATGTACAAAATGTTATTGCAGATTCCCATGCAACAGCTGCGAGTAATTTGAAAATCCCGATGAATTCAAACAATAAGTTTTAAATTCATGTGAAACATCACCCAGCTATCCCTGATAATCAAAGATATTGGTAGGTGTTTGAAGATGACAAAGAGATTGAAGAATTTCTGCAAAATGAAGGCAAGTACAGAGACACTTCTATTGATGGAGAGCAAGATGATGGTGAAGCAGACATAGAGGTAAATCAGATGGAAGTTTTGCAGCTGAAGGACAATGTCATTCCTAAAGGTCTAATACCTTTAGAGGAGTTGTTTGATCAAGATGATGTAGCCCGGAAACCAAGCTTGGTAACGACCGAGAAGGGAGTTGAGGATGTGAATATTGGAACAATAGAAAATCCAAAGATGGTGAAGTTGTCAAAGGCGTTGCCTCCACAGGTAAAGGCAAAATACATTAGTTTATTGTCTTCATTTACTGATGTATTTGCATGGGAGTATTCAAATTTGAATGCGTATGATAAGAGTATAATTCAGCACATCATTCCAATCAAGCCAAACCAGAAGCCATTTCAATAAAAGTTAAGAAGGATAAATCCGAAGTTGCCTCCATCAATAGAGAAAGAGGTCAATTAATTATATCAATATGGTATAATCGTTCCAATAAGATTTTTAGATTGGATTTCCAATTTGGTGCCCGTGTGGAAGAAAACAAGTGAGATTAGATTATGTATTGATTTCAGAAATCTGAATAAGGTGTCTTTGAAAGATAACTATCCATTGCCAAAAATGGACCACATACTTCAAAGAGTAGTTGGAGCATCTCGTATGTCGCTACTCGATGGGTATTCTGGCTATAATCAAATTCTGGTCCATGAGGATGACAGGGACAAAACAACATTCACCACTCTGTGGGGAACTTTCCATTATGCCAAGATGCCATTCGGATTAAAGAATACTGGTGCAACTTTTCAGCGGGCTATGCATATCGCCTTTGCAAATGAGAAAGACGTATTTTTAGTAGTTTATCTTGATGATTTGATAATCTTTTCCAATTCAGATGAAGAGAATATTTATCATTTAAAAAATGTTTTTCAGCGGTGTAGAAAGTATGGCATATCTCTCAATCCAAAAAAGAGATTGTTTTCCATGGATGAAGGGAAGCTTCTCGGTCACATCATATCCAAGGAGGGCATCCACATCAATCCTACTCGAGTGGAAGCCATTCAGAAGATTGATTTTCCACGAAGTAAAAAGGAGATCCAAGCATTCAATGGTAAGATGAACTTCTTACGTTGTTTTGTGCCAAATCTAGCTGAACATTTGAGGGAAATCACAAACATGTTAAAGAAAGATAGTGTAATGAAGTGGGCTGAAGAAGCCATCTAGTCTTTCAATTTCGTAAAGTTGGCTCTTTATTCAGCTCCAATTTTAATCAGCCCGGATTATTCCCAAGATTTCATTTTGTTTTCATTTGCTTTGGATCATACTATGGCAGCGGTCTTAATGTAGAAAAGAGACCAGCTTGAGAAGCCAATTGCCTTTTTCAGCAGGACAATAAGAGATGCAGCCTTAAAGTATAACATTATTGAAAAGAAAGCTCTTGCCTTGGTAAAAGCTTTGAAATATTTTCAGGTATATATTCTGCATTCTCATATTCTTGCTTATGTCCCTAACGCAACCGTTAAAGATGTCTTAATACAAACAGATCCGGAAGGGAGACGAGGCCAATGGATCGCAGCTTTGTTAGAATATGATGTGGAGATAAAGCCAACAAAGATCATCAAGGGCCAGGGGCTGGAAAAATTGATGGCGGAGTCTAATTTGCATGCCTTGCACATAAATCTTATTGCTACTATGTCTGACAAAGATGAAGAAAGTTTGCTTGTTCAGGTATCTGAAATTTTTCTTCTTTCTCCTTGGTATTTGGATATTGTATATGTGCTCCAGCATCTTTCACTGCCACTGGGGATGGCTAGAAATAAAAGTAGGACTATGAAATTAAAGGCTGCCAAGTTTTGTATTATGAATAATGCACTCTATTGGAAAGATCTCGATGGTGTCTTGCTGAATTGTTTGGTTGAGGAGGAAGCAAAATAGGTCATGGATGATTTTCACAAGGGAGATTGTGGATGTCACCTATTTTGGAAGACAACAACCAATAAGATTTTGAGAGTGGGATATTATTGGCCTACCCTCTTTGCTGATGTGTATAAAACTATTACAAGCTACCACAAATGCCAGATTTTTCAAGGAAGGAGAAAGTTGTAGCCTTTACCTCTTAAGCTGGTTGAAGTAAGTGCTCTGTTTCAGCAATGGTGTTTAGATTTCATTAGCGAGATTCATCCTACATCTTCAGCTCAGCACAAGTGGATCCTCATAGCGACGGGTTATTTTACAAAATGGATTGAGGCAATTCCCACTTGGCAGGCCACGAACTTGGTAATAATTCAGTTTCTTGAAAACAATATTTTGTCACGTTTTGGTTGTCCTAACAAGTTGATTACAGATAATGCAGCAGCTTTCAAATCTAAAAAGATAATTGATTTTTGTAATGAATATCAAATTACCTTGGGGCACTCTACTACATACTATCCACAAGGTAACGGATTGGCGGAATATTCAAACAAATCATTAGTTAACATCATCAAAAAGCTGCTGGAAACAAAAAAAAAAAGAGCTTGCATAAGAATTGGTTAATGCACTATGGGCGGATAGAGTAAGTCAGAAGAAATCAATAGGCATGTCTCCTTTCGAGATTGTATATGGTGTTGACACGGTGTTCCCGACATCTCTCGCAGTCCTGGTTGTTAAACTTCTACAGGAAGCTGGCAGTGAGGAAGATCATTTACAACGAAGAATAAAACAAATGATCCATTTACAGCAGATGAGAGAGGAAGTTTTTAAGAATACCTTCAGGCCGCAAGAGAGAATCAAGAAAATATATGATCTAAAGGCAAAGGCGGACAACTTTCAAATTGAAGACATAGTGCTGAAATGGGATGCTAGAAACGAAGACAAAGGAAAGAATGGAAAGTTCGAGAATCTATGGAAAGGACCATTCAGAATTGCTACATATCGGGGTCAAAATGCTTTTCTGCTGAAAGAAATGAATGGAGAAGATTGTCCAGGTGGGCCGGTAAATGGTCGGTTGCTGAAACGGTATTATCTTTGAAATGTTTTTTGTTGTCACATATATCTGTACATACCAAAGTGTGTATTTCCTTCATTGCAAAGTGTGTACTATCATCATTCATTCAGTTTGGGGCCCGAAGTGAAGGCTATAAAACTGAAGCTCTGATTTCAGTTTTTGATTACTTAGTGTGATTGTCTGAGTCAGTTTTAAGTCAGTTTTCAGTCTTGTAATTGAGTCAGTTTTGAGTCAAGATATTGGTTTTGGTTTGTTGAAGTTATTGACTCCATTCAACCCAATGGAAGAGGCATTGTCTGCTTTCTAGAGATCTGTAGTTCTTGGCACCTCCCAGGAGCTACCATCCCTATTGAAGCCAATGTTAGTGTCGGTATCTTCATCCCTCCATTAGTGATCAAAATTCTCTTGTTGCATACATTTTTAGGTGTCTCATATGATCAACTGCATTCGATTAGGATCATGGATCATCTGATGTTAGTGGAATATTATCAATTTTCCCTCATTATATTTACCTGCTGGCCTATTTTCACAAATTCAGGTCATTTACAGTCATCTTTTGTCATTACACTTGCAAAAGTCATTTTTTTAGATTTTTAGGTCTCATTAGGTCTATGGTTTGTCATCATAGTCATGTAAAAGCTCAATAATGGTTAGCAGGCACATGAGGAGGTCTAATAAGGTCTTATCATCAAAAATTTCAATAATGGCATTCTCAGTGATTGATTTTTCCTCAAAACCCTATTTTGAGGAAAAATAGAGTTTTTATGTTTTATGTATAAAATTTCATGTAATTTTAATTTTCCTATATGTAATAAGTCTGGAAATGCAGCCCTGGGTCACCCTGCCAAACTCCCGCACTCTAGCTCTTGCAAAAGAGAAAAGAAAGTCAAAGCATTAGTCCATCAAAAGTCAAAAACAAAGTCAAACTGCAAAACAGAGTTTTAAAGAACAAAGTGAAAAGAAAACATTCGAAAGTGGGCTTTTTTTAAATGAAAAAATAAAAGTCACTTCTGTATAAAGTGTTTTTGTGTTGTATACTTCATTTGTGACAAAAGAGCGAGTGAACAAAAGAAAATCGCATTTTTGAGGTAAAGGGAGAAAAATAGCAGCAAAATTGTGAAAATCTTCTTGGCGCGGTGCACCTGGGTAGTGGCGCAGCGCACCGGATCGGCGCGACGCACAGAGCATAGAAATTGCAATGGAAGCTGAATTGGCACGGTGCACCTAGGTGTTGGTGCGGCGCACTAGTCCTCCAAACCTAAATTTCATCCAAACAACGCTGCCAAGCTCAAAAATCTTGCAATCTTCATTCCTCCAAGTAAGTAAGGCTTCTTATGTGCCATTGCAAGACATTTTATCATCATTAATGGTGTTCTAAGAGGTGAAAAAACAAACCCTAACTGCTACACAGTGCATTACAAAAACTGTCTAGGGTTTTGCAAAATTGTCATTCTTGTTGTTATTCCCCTGCACCATTTTCACATTCCTCACACTAAAATTTTGTTAGGATCCCACCCTAACCCCCTTATTTATGTAGTAGGATCGATTCATAGTTATAGTTAAGTGAAGAATTAATAAAGCCCATATTAATAATTGTAAGTGGTTAACCCACAATTAATGACGGGACCACAGTTAGTTGCAAATGGTCCATGGTATTAGATAGATGGTATTAATAAGAACCATGGTATTGCATGTATGAGTCATGTATAAAGGATAGAGACTCCCTATGAGGAGCATCGTGTCTTATTTTGTAATCAAGCTCTGCTCTATTGGAGGTTTCCCCCTCGAAGAGGCAAGTGAACATTGCTTTCTGAATAATAAAATACTTGCTGTTGTTTCTCACTATTCTATGTTCTGGGTATATTTCTTCGTATATTCTATATTCTGGTATCTTCTTGCAGGTTAAGATCATAACAAGTGGTATCAGAGAACTTTCCAGGGTAGGTGGGATCTCCATTTCTTAGCAAATTTTTTTTGGCTAGAGACGTGTTCCAGTGTCTTTAAACCATGGGATCTATAGTTGAGCGCATAAACCTGCGGATTTGGGGAGGCATGCACATGGAAATACAAGAGGTGGTCACGCTTGTTGGACTCCCTTGTAACCCCTGTGGGTACCCCTTCGAGTAGTAGCGCATTAGATAGAACTGCACACGGATTGTCTTCCAAGTACCCTCTGGGTATATCGAAAGCCCCCTAGCTCGTTTGAAACCTCGCCATAGATAAACCGTCGGCCATCTTGCTGCTACAGTACACCAAGAACAGCACTCGAAGTTATTACTCGCCCGTACAGTAAGGTAGTCGGGTTGTACGACTAAGGGTACAGTTGATCCTCCTTAGTTAAAGCCTGAAACATTGGGTTGAGTACTACTGTGAGACCCTTATGTATATTGCGATCTGTAGCACCTGACACTCCTCGAGACCATAGTTCCCTTTTCTATCTTGGGATCACGCATAATCTCTGCCAGATCAAATCTCGCAAGGGGGTTTGCAGTAGAAGCAGACATCAGTCTCGTAGTTCTGAGTTAGCAGACCAGCCTTTCCGATCTATTAGATCCATTAGATCCGCTACAGCAATCTGTCCGCCGATTAGAGCTATCCGATCAGCCATTCAGATCTCTCAGTTCCACCAGATCTGAGTAGTTGTGTGGGGTTCCTATACTGGGGCGTGATTTTCGCAGGAATTTTGGCAGCATTGACATTTTGAGGATTCGGCTATTGCAATATTCCTAAGCAAGGAGTAAAACTCCATTAGGAGTTTTCAAAAAAAAAAAAAAAACCTCTCAGAGATTCATAAATCTCCTTATTCTTTAGGTTCTCCTTTTGTTGTAAGCCCAAAGGAAACCTCACCTAATATCCATCATACTCTTTTAGTCTTGTCAGTCACTCCTCAACCCTCTATCATTCAGACTATTAGTACTCTTTTAGCCACCACAGCGATGGCAAGTCCACAAGCACCTACCAAAATGGAAAGAATCATAGCTGCTAGGTATGGACCTCTAATACTGCCCACTCCTCTGCCCACTAATACTGACCTCTAATACCCCCCAGGGCGCATATTGGTGATCTAGCCCATAAGAATTAGGACAATGAGTTGAGCAAGGTGGTACCATTCAATTGTTAGTGAAAAAAATTCGGGTGGTCCCAAATTTCAAGTACATCGGATCGGTGCATGGTAGCAACTAGAGCTCAAGCTATGGCCAATGAGAAGATCGACAAACTTGAACAATCATTGCAAGCCATCCAAGCTCAACTTGACAAACTAACTGATGCACTCTCTAAGGGCAAGGAGGAAGCCCGCGAGGAGGCGTATATTGGCAATGGACACAGTGAGGGTGAGTCTAGCCATTCTCTTCACCTCTGGGGCACCCACCAACAATCCCATCCGCGACCTCCCAAGCTGGATATGCATAAATTTGATGGTTCTCACCTGGACGCATGGGTAGCACAAATGGAGTAGTATTTCAATCTGAATAACATCTTAGATAATGAGACTCAGCTTATGGTGGGGAGAATGTACTTGGACAATGAAAGATGGCAATGGTGGGAATGGCATCAACATTGCAATGGAAGTTTTTTGATTTGGGCCACCTTTAGAAAAGCTCATACAGAGTGCTTTGACCAGGAATCTGCTTTTTTGGGTCATCTCACTAAGCTCTAATAGATTGGCATAGTGGATGAATATGTTACAGCCTTTGAAGCCTTAGCTTTCCGCACTAGGGATCTCCTAGATGCATTCTACATGGAATGTTTTATCAACAGTCTTAAAGAGGCCATACAAGCCCATGTCCAACTACACCACCCTCCCACATGGTCAGAGGCTTGCAAGGTAGCTTGTAACGTGGAACGTGTGTTAGCAGCCCAGGCCATTCGCCCAAATTTCACCGCCAAGGGTCACCCCCACAGGCTCACAGCACGACTCAAACACTTAAAGGTTCAAAAGGTGTCACCTGCAGAAATGACCGAAAGAAGAAAGCAGGGATTATGTTACTACTGTGATGAAAAATACTCCCCAGGTCATAAATGCAAGGAGCCCAAATTTTTTCAAATTGATGCCACTGATTACAGCTCATCGGAGGAAGCCCCACCACTTGAGGAACTAAAGGAGGTAGAAGAGGACAACCAAAAGGACAATGTCCCTGACGAACCAGTTAGTTCGCTGCATGCTTTGGCAGGGATTTCTTCACCTCAAACTCTCAAAATTAGAGGTTTTATTAAACATCGCCCAGTAGTAGTCTTGATTGATAGTGGAAGGACACATAGTTTCATCCATCAAAAAGTCGCGGAAGCAGTGCATTGTTTTGTACGAGCAATTTCTAACTTCCAAGTCCAAATTGCAGATGGGGGAACAATGAAATGTGAAGGCCACTGTGAAAATGTCAAACTTCAAATGGGGGATTATTAGTTGAAGACCCACATGTTTGCCATACACATGGAAGGGTGCGACATTGTCTTCGGTGCTGAATGGCTTCGCACTCTTGGGCCAATCACAATGGATTTCCAGGAGTTATATATGAGATTTAAGCAGAATAACTCCACACATACCCTCCGTGGACTCCAGGCGGGAGCTCCCTCTATCATCAACTCACATAGGATGGAAAAATTGCTAAAAAAGGGCCATCATGGAGTTATAGCTCAGTTAATGCCAAACAGGCCGTTTGAACCCAATTCTCTTCCAATTCATCCCGAGATGCAACAGATTTTAAATAACCATCTGCTAATCTTTGACAAGCCTCATGAGCTTCCACCCTCAAGAGGGGAACATGATCATAGCATCACCTTGGTTCCAGGGGCCCAACCACCAAATGTGTGCACATACAGATATCTGTTCACCCAAAAGAAGGAAATAGAAAAAATAATCAAGGAAATTTTGGAGCAGGTGTCATTCGTCCTCGCATTAGTCCTTATTCATCACCAGTGGTCATGGTGCTCAAGAAAGATGGGGAATGGCGGATGTGTCTAGACTTTAGGGCCCTCAATAAGTTGAGAGTCAAAGATAAATTTCCCATCCCAATTGTTGATGATTTGTTGGATGAACTCAATGGGGCTCAATTCTTCACTAAGCTGGATCTTCGCTCAGGCTACCACCAAATTCGCATGAAGGAAGTCGACATTCCAAAGACTGCTTTCAGAACTCATGAAGGCCATTATGAGTTCCTGGTCATTCAATTCGGTCTTTGTAATGCCCCATCTACTTTTCAGAGCCTTATGAACCACCTTCTCAAACCATATCTCAGGAAATTTGTCCTTGTCTTCTTCTATGACATCCTCATCTATAGTTTCACTTGGGCCACACATATTCAACATGTAGATCTACTCTTGCAACTGCTTCGCAAGCGTAAATTATTTGTTAAGATGTCCAAATGTTCTTTTGGCATGGAAGAAGTTGAGTATTTGGGCCACATTGTGGGGCATGAAGATGTTAAGGTGGACCCCAAAAAGATCCAAGAAATGCAAGATTGGCCTCAACCTAAGACCTTGAAGAGCCTAAGAGGATTTTTGGGTCTCGCGGGCTATTATCGCAAATTTGTTCGCAATTATGGTCACATTGCGAAGCCCCTCACTCAACTCCTCAAGAAAAAATCATTCTTCTACAATGATGACGCACAACAGGCATTTATAGCTCTCAAAAATGCCATGTGTTCCACTCCAGTCTTAGCACTACCTGATTTCACCAAATCTTTGTCATTGAATGTGATGCTTCGGGTACGGGTATTGGGGCAGTCTTAATGCAGGAAGGTCGACCCTTGGCCTTCACAAGCCAACAAATAAGTGGGAAGAATCTGGGACAATCTACCTATGAGAAGGAAATGATGGCCATCTTACATGCAGTAGATACCTAGCGACCTTACTTACTGGGGCGACGTTTCCAAATCCACACAGACCATCACAGACTTAAATATTTTTTGGAGCAACACCTATCCTCCCCACAACAAAATCAATGGCTTGCCAAAATGCTAGGATATGATTATGAGATCATTTACAAGAAAGGGCGCGAAAATAGTGTAGTAGATGCATTATCTTGCCAATTTGAGGAGGAAAGTACCTTGCTCGCAATTTCCCTTCTCATTCCAGAATGGATTGAAGAGGCTCGCGGGGAATGGTTTTCACATCCATGGCTCTCCCAACTCATTACTCAATTGCAGGCGGATCCAAATTCCACCAAGGGATACTCGTGGCAGGATGATATTCTTTGCTACAAGGACAGAGTTGTAATATCACCAACTTCCACCCTCAAAAGCCGCATTTTGGCAGAATTGCACTCATCCCCCAGTGCAAGACATTCAGGCTTTCAAAAGACATATGCTCGCACTAGAAGATCATTTTTTTGGACAGGCATGAAAAGGACATCCTTACTTTTGTAGCAGAACATGATGTCTATCAACGCCACAAAGGGGAGACAGTCAAAGCACCAGGCACATTACAACCGTTGCCCATCCCAGCATCTATATGGACAGAGGTTTCTATGGATTTCATTACAGGTCTTCCAAAGTCAAGAAACAAGTCAGTCGTCATGGTGGTTGTGGACCAACTTTCTAAGTATGCTCATTTCTGTGCCCTACCCCACCCATTTACACCGACTTTGGTCGCTCAATCTTTCATGGATCAGGTCTTCAAATTGCATGGCATCCCCACTTCTATTGTGTCTGATCATGACCCGATATTCACCAGTAATTTTTGGCAGGAACTCTTTAGGCTACAAGGCACCCAACTAAAACTCAGTACTTCCTATCATCCACAAACGGATGGTCAAACTGAAGCTGTCAACAAATGTCTGGAAACCTACCTTAGGTGTTTCACTTCAGAAAAGCAACATCTATGGGTACAATGGTTGCCTCTAGCTGAATGGTGGTATAACACCAACTATCATGCCACCACCAAAGTGACTCCCTATGAAGCAGTTTATGGTCAAATCCCTCCTTCCCCTACTTCTTATATCAAGGGGTGCTCAAAGGTACAAGCAGTGGATCAACTCCTACAAAACTGCACAACCATGCTCACCCATATTAGAGAGAATCTTCATCAAGCTCAAAACCGCATGAAGCAATAGGTAGATCAGCGTTGCTCAAAGTGCCAATTTCAAGAAGGGGATCAGGTATTTCTGAGGCTGCAACCATATAAGCAAACTTCATTAAAATACAAGGGTTTTCATAAACTATCTCCAAAATTCTACGGACCATATCAAGTACTTCAACGCATTGGAGAAGTGGCCTACAAGATAGCTTTTCCACCCACTACAAAAATCCATCCAGTTTTCCATGTCTCATGCCTCAAGAAAGTGTTGGGAACAATTGCAGAATTCAAACCAGTCTACCTGAATTGGATGAAGAAGGGTCAATCTAGCTCCAACCTGAATAGGTCATAGACACACGAGAACGGCACCTACATGGCCGCATTAATAGGGAAGTCCTCGTCAAGTGTAAAGACACCTCTCCTGAAGATGCAACCTGGGAACCAGCCACTATTCTTCAGCAGTTTCCGCAGCTTTAGCCTTGAGGACAAGGCTATTCTTAAGGGGGAGGGCATGTTAGGTTCCCACCCTAACCCCCTTATTTATGTAGTGGGATCGAGTCATAGTTATAGTTAAGTGAAGAATCAATAAAGCCCATATTAATAATTGTAAGTGGTTAACCCACAATTAATGACGGGACCATAGTTAGTTGCAAATGGGCCATGGTATTAGATAGATGGTATTAATAAGAACCATGGTATTGATCCATCGTATTGCATGTATGAGTCATATATAAAGGATAGAGACTCCTTGCGAGGAGCATCATGTCTTATTTTGTAATCGAGCTCTTCTCTGTTGGAGGTTGCCCCCTCAAAGAGGCAAGTGAACATTGCTTTCTGAATAATAAAATACTTGCTGTTGTTTCTCAGTATTCTATGTTCTGGGTATATTTCTTCACATATTCTGTTTTCTGGTATCGTCTTGCAGGTTAAGAGCATAAAAAATTTCCCTCATTTCATTTCCCTTTTTCCCTCTCTCACTTACAATCATCCAACCCTGCTATCCCCAAAGCCCTAAAACCCTAAAAAAATTCCAATATTCCCCAAATCCTAATTTGCATTCCCGAACCCTATCACTCCCTAATAACCCTACAGCTAGCATCAAAATCCTTCATTCATTAGTCCCACTCATCAATCCCATTCATCAAACAGCAATCACATATTCTTGATATAAAATCTCTTCATACTCATCATTGAACACCATACAATGGCAAATATGGAAACAAATTCAGCTTATGAAAGGGATGAGGAAACTGTGAGTGATTCTTCCCAAGAGATTCATGCACTGAGAAAGCCACATAAGGGAGGAAAACACATCTAGGAGGAGCCCACTACACTCACAAAATTATTGGCTTGTCCTCTTGCAGTAGCATGTTTCAAACATCAATCTTGCTACCAGTTTTGTGAGATGGTGGAAAGGGTGAAATACCACCATGAGCTTGCTATACTATTTGTCCTTCATCTTCACAATGGCTAGGTCAATTTAGCATGTGTTACCTTCACTTTGACACCTAAAACTATAGCTGAAGCAATAGGTAGTCCTAATGTGGGTGAATAGTGGAACAAAGGACAGCTTGTGGACAAAGAGCATTATGAGCCTTATGTCAAGGCTAGTTATCAGAAGCAAATTAGTAGGGTCTTTCCTTTTAGATATCTACAGGACACATATGCTCCACTCAGGAAGCTCATTATCAAATACTTCAGCTGTGAAGGGAGATTTTCTCACTTGTACACTTATCGTGTTAGACTATTGATGCATTTCACTAGAGTGAGGATAATGAACCTCCCCTATTTCATATGTAGAAACATTGAGAAAATGACCACATTGGTGCAAAGAAATCCTCCTCATCAATAGTACAATAGCATTTATCACTTTGCATTGATCAAGATTGTGGTTTTATCAGCTGAGCTTGTTGTCTGTTTCATGGGATGATTTCATTTCACATGAGGTTTTCAAAAACCCTCAAGTGACCCCATCAATATTTCAAGAGGTAGGAGGGCCTTAAAATTAGCAAAAGGTTCATGAGACTCAAACCACCAGTCTGCTAGTGTTTATCACTTATCAAAAAGGCATAAGGAGATTATTTGCAGCTACCAAACGAGTACTATCTCCACCTGGGGTGGAAGGGGTCTTGTTTCCTTCATCAGATCATAGGCAAATGCTATCTTCACCCGGGGTGAAAGGGGATTTGCCTTCTTCTTCAACAAAGTAGGTACAGGACAAAGGGAAACAACCATTGCATGATGAAGGGCCTTCTGAAGGTCAGGAGAAAGATTTCATTTTGATTCAGGATGAGGATATTGATTTGGGCTCCCAAAGCTCAAAACTCAAGGAGATAATCAAAGAACAAGAAGCTGACATTCATGACTTATCTCTTAACCTTGAAAGAGCTAAGTGGATCATAAACTACCTTGACCAAAGGAATAAGCAGTTGGAAGATAAGCAGAAAATCATGGAGCTGAAAAACATAAGAGAAAACAGTCAAGCAGCAAAGTGGAGGAAAGTCAAATTGACACCGCTTTAGCAAGAGGTTGATGCTGACTGGGAATATTGGCTAGAGAGGGAAAATATTCACTTTTAGAAGCTGCTTGAGAAATCTAACAAGGAGAAAAAGATGTTGAGGCACATGGCTTTTTATTACTTTGCTAGAAATAAGATTTGCAAAGCAAAAATAAGGAGCTTAAAGGCCAAGTTGAGGAAAAATTTGAGGAGCAAGAAAGAGAAAGATAAGCTCAAGATCTTGGATGAAGCTTCATTGGCCCAACATACTACTTGATGCAGATCACTCATGCCAAATTTCAAGAAATTTGGCACACTTTTGACACTTTTGAAATTTTGAAGGAAAAAACAGGTTTTTTAGTCTAGTGCGTAGCACCACCAGGCGCTCGCTTTTGATAGGGACCTCCTTTGGAAGAAAACTCTAAATTTTTAGATTCCTCATGAAAAATTATGCATACCCAAAAATTACTAGAAAGTTTTGGAAAGTTTTGGGTGTCCAAAACAGTCCAAAACACCTAAAAAATGCCCTTTCTGCAACGTTTTGGCCACACAGGAAGCAGTGTTGGGAGTTGGAGGGGTAAATGGACACCAAATTCAAAAATTCCACTTGTTCTAGAAAGTAGACAGATAGTCCTTTCCAAAAATCCCACTTAGAGAAAATTATCTGAAGGGGAAGGCCTCCGAAATCAGCTGGGAAAAAGTGCTACACACAAAAAAAGTGGCGCTACGCACAGGATGGAAAAGTGCCATTTTTTCTAAAAAACTTTGTTTTTCACCTAGTTTTTTTCTCAGTTTGACTTTTTCTCTCTCATAGTAAAAATCATGATGTAAATTGATGTAAATTGATGGATATTGATGTAAAAATGATGAAAATTCACTCAAAGAGGTAGATACATCATGTATAGGTGGTTTTGAACTGAATGAATCAGTTTCCTAGGTTTTAGAGGCAAGCTGTTCCACTGCCTATTTTTCAGTTCTTAGTTTAGATCTTGTTGAAATAGCTCCTAAACTCATGAATTCGACCCCTAAAGGCTAGCATGGGTGGTTTTTTTCCTATATCTAGTACTTTTTTAGTCATTTGTAAAGGTTGGACTCTTGTGAATGCTTTGAGCATTATTGTACATTCATCTCTGCAGTTTGGCAAGGAAATAGACCAGGGTTTGCAGCATTTTGTGGGATTCTTGTGGCAAGGTGATTTAGTATTGTTTTTCCTTATATGATTCAATTTTACATGTGTTTATGTATGCCATCATCTCTCTCTTTTCAGCTTAACTAAATGAATCAAGGATAAAGGTAGAAATCATTGATGTTGCAGTGCTCTACCTAGGGTTTGTTTAGCTTTACATGTTTTCAACTGTTTGAAGAGGATTCCTGATACTTTCATGCCCTCTCCAACTCCTCATCAGTATTAAGACTCTCCATTTCACTTAATTCAAAGTACTAAAGCATTTGCCTACCTCGCCCCCCAGAAACCTCTACAAGACTGAGTTCATTCCCCAGACCCAAATCTGCCTTACACATTTGATCCAGCAAACCAACATTAAATTCAATCAAATTCCTCTGAGAATATACCTAGCCTAAAATTAGTCTTTACATCAGTCATGTCATGCCTCATTTGTTATATTTTCCTAATATTGACAAGGAGAGAGCCCTCTCCCGACCTAGTAGGGCTAGCTACCAGGTTAAGAATGGTTTGATGTTACCCTGGACCTGCCTTTCTCAGCCTAAGGTAGATTTAGCCATAACAGTATCCAAGGTGTGGTAGAATATATGTACCCATCCAGGCTATGGTTCCTCTCCCCATGCTTTCATCAAATGACACAGATGCTCACGCGGATCATCCTTCCCTATATATTTTTCAGTAATGCGGGTATTTTCATAGCCAAATTGCAACTTCATCATCCTTCAATACTCCTTCCAGTATGAAAAACTGTCCTTATGTGTACACCACCATCTAGCAGGTGTAGCTCTCAGCGTGATGTTCAATGCCTGGAACTAATACTCCTCTGGTACATCCCTTTCAAATTTATCGAGAAACAAATTTACATCTTCTAAACCATCATACTATGGTAAATTACGTACCTCAGTGGATATACACCGGAGTAATTTAGTAAGTATGTTCCATCACATCATTGATACTTCATGTAATCTATTCTACCAGTGCTCGAGCTCCTCATCTGAATCTGAGTTGTAGGAGTTGTAATTTTCCCAAGTAGTTCTTCCATCAGTCGTAGGATTGATCCAATCCACGTTTCACGTAGTAAGATTATCTATTTTTTCAATATCATCCTCCTCATAATAATCTCAGACAGGTTCAGTATATCGCACACCTTCAGGTTGATCCAATGGAACAAAGACTCTTAGTTCCTTCTTCTCCAACGTCATGTTGTGCTTCTTCAGATCGATGACCGCATTCATATCAAATGCCCAATTGGTTCTAAGTGGCATTAGGTAGGGATTACTATCATCCACTATTTAGATTACCTCAAATTCAGCTATAGTTCATGCCCCTTCAATGTCTACACTTACTCCATGTAGGCATCCCATAGGAATAATCTTCTGTTGGTTCACCATTCGTAGCTAAATTGGGGACTACTATAGTGTCAACTTTCCCATTCTTTCCCAGGTTTTTTTAGGAAAAAAATTCACATCATATCCCAAATCTAAGATCACTTGGTCCATTTCAAATTCTCCGATTTGTGCAATCAATCTCATCTCCCAACTAGTCCTTTTCTTACTTTTTTCTACTCTATGCATTACGCATTGTTCAGGTAGCGGCTTGCCCTTGCTAGTGCAGCTTTATATTAACTCTTGTAGTCCCTCCACTACTTTCTGGTCCCTTAAGAGCTTCATGCAAGATTGCAAGAAGGATTTCAACACTGAGGGATCTATCTCATGCACAACAATGACCTCTTCAGGCTTCTCTATTCGTGCATTCTGATTCTTTGATGTGGAAGCCCCTAAATCCACAAAGCTCTTCTTCGCCTCCATAAATTTTTCCTTTTCCTTATGAAAATAAAATTCACTATCTTTGTCAACAGCCCTACGCACCCATGAATTCTCTTCTGGTTGTTTCCCTATGGTTTTATCTTCCCCAGAAGCTATACCTCTTCGTGTAACTATATTAACGCTTGGGCAATCCTCACGTGGTTTTGAAATCATCATCTAGATGTTCTGAGTGGGTTGCTAGTTCTTCTTCTCTTGCATCTTTGCAATGAGTATAGGACAATCTTCTATTACATGGTCAAACTATTGGCAATACTGACAAGAGGGGTGTGTTGGGTTTTGACAATCTCATGCATAGTGGCCTGGTTCCCCACAATTGTAAAAGACAACATGTCTACAACCTCTTCCAGCTCCTCCCCTTTTTCCTTTTCCTTGCCCTTAGAATCATCTGTGCACTACAGGTGCATCTTGATCCTGTTGTGGACGTGTCTCAGCCTGTACTCTATATGTCAGAGTTTTTTCCATCATTAACTCATAGCTTCACAATTGCACTCATGATGGCCTATAGACTTACATGAATTGCAGAATTGTTGTTTGGGAGTCTGTACAAACTTCTACAACAAATGGAAATTGTGAGTTGAGTGTTTTCCTATTATTTGGCAGATAGCGCACTAGGGCATTACAATGTTACTTGATCCAGCGGAAGTTTCTGCCTTCACTGAGTTAGTACCTCCCCCAATTAGATATTTCTAATATACTAGGAAATGGTCCTTGTCATGACCATTTCCTTTGCACTTTAAGCACCACAGTTCAGAACAGGTCTCATTTTTTACCTCTTTTCCCTTTTTGATATCCTGAAACTCCATATGCAAGCTAGCCAGCTGCGTCTGAATCTTCTACACTCCCAAATTTGTATCCTTAATAGGCAAAGCCTCCAACTTCATAGAAATTTCCAGTGCTTCAGCCTGTGATCCAATCTTCTATTGTGACAATGGTAATCTCAAATGAGGCAACAACGTAGAAATATACCAGTCCTTATGTTGCTCATCTGAAATCTATAGATTAGCCTATTGTAGCACACATTTCAGCCTTTGATCAATATCCCATGTAGATTCATTCACCTTCTACTTAATTTCTTTGACCTCATTCAGATACTAGACTTGAGACTTTGGCTTTCTAAATTCATTATTCAACACATATTTTGTGTCTTTCAATGACGCAGTTGGATTAGTCGTATTGTACTTAATATACCAAGTCAGTGCCCTATCTTACAATGTTATGACTAGTTTTTATTTCTTCATATCTTCATCTGTTATCTATTATGACTTCCACACAGCATCTGTTACAAACAAGAATTGATCAAGGTCTTTTGTCCCCAAACCTTTGAATATAGGTATCTTCATAGTGGTTGCCATACTAAATAGCAGAGGTGGAGGTGGAGGTGGAGGTGTAGGTGTGTGAGGTGGAAGTGATGGCGGAGGTGGATTTGATGGATGTGGTTTTCCTGCAATGCACCTCTGGGCGTCTTTGGACTATTACTTTCTTCTTCTCTATCAGATGCTCCCAACAGAGGACTATACTCAACAACTATATCTATATCTTTTCTGAACTATTTCCCACTTTGTGTAGCTCCCGTTGACCCTATTCTAAACATCAATTTAGTGGCATAACCCATTTCTCACACAATAACATTTTAATCCAGGTTTTTAGAGACTTTGGATACTTACCTCTTGGTCCTTTGAAAAACTGGCGTTCATCTTTGCTATAACTGATATACGTATCAATCGTAAACTCAGTGATAAATCAATCGAAAACCTTCATAACCTTGTATTCTGATCATTCCAGGCACTTCACTAACTTTCGAGTCCACACAATAGGGTTATCCAGCTTCCAGGTAGGTTGACCATTCGCTAATTTAGCTAACCATTCATATAATTCACATGGAAAAAAAGAAAAAGGAAACTTTGTGTTCATATGTATATAGGTATCTCTACAACCACTCTTCTTTCGACAAATGCAAATTCCTGTTTTATTGAGTTCTAAACTCATGAAGCTTCCAATGTATCCACTTCTCAATCTCCTTCTTTGTTGGTCTCCACAGACCCCACATCACACGGCCCTTAGATACATTCTAGTCCCGACAACGAAACCATTTGTTGGATTGATGGGGCTTGGACCCAAGTTTGGAGTTAACTGTGCTAACCAACAAAACCCTACACTACTGGCCCTTTCGAAAACAACCTGTGTAGCACAGGCTGCAGTCTCACCTGAGGCAGTATTGGGGGATGATAGAACCAAGATTCTACATCCAAAGGGCTATGTGATGTGTTTTCTATGGATCTAGGGATTTTTCTTGACCTTCACGAACCCTAACCCTTGAAACCCAGAACTTACAGTAAATAACAATTAATAAATTTATGTCCTTTGTTGGTTGTGCTAAAAATGCATAACTTCATACAATTAAGCATATCTACGCCTTTGTGAATCTATTAAGTACTTTTCCCAATTAAATGGAATCAATAGTTCATAAATATAACAACTTTAGAAATAAACAGTAATACATTGTTACATGTATATCACTTCAAAAATGCCTTTATTATGCTTCAGATTCTCAGTTACAAATTCTTTCTAGCCTTGTGCACATAGCTACAGGGCCCCATGCACTTAGTTGTGGACTTACCAAGGTCTTCACGCACACAGCTGCAGAAGCCTTCCCCTTCGCCCAAGTATAGAATAAACAAATTCATATTCAACTCATACACTTCTTACTTATCTTTTCTATGACTTTTCTATGACTTCCTTTTATACTCTTCCTTCATTACAATACCATGGTCTGCGAATCATGGGTGGGTCTCAAAATAGCTTGAATTTAACAAACTAAGGGTCTTTGACCTCCTAAATCCCCTTTGACTCCTATTGACCTATGCTACTCTTGATCCACTCCTCAAAATGTGGAGACTCTACAATATCTTTACAAACTTAACAAAACTTTAACAAAATCTAACCCAGGTGACCCTGTCCGAACACCCCTGTGGAGGGAATCTCGCAGATAAGTGGACAGGTAATAAGGTGTTACAGATGGGGTACTATTGGCCCTCTATTTTTCATGATGCAAGGAAATATGTTTGAGGGTGCCATAGTTGGCAACGGATGGGACACCTTGGTTGGTCAAATGAGATGTCATTACAACCTCAACTAGTCCTTCAGCCCTTTGAGAAATAGGCTATTGATTTCATGGGGCCATTAAATCCACTTTCACATCAAAAATTCCATATTATGGTCAACACAGATTATGTGACAAAGTGGGTAGAGGCCAAGGTTGTTGCGAAAGCAACTGGAACAAGTTGTCTTAAACTTCTTATTCGAAGAAATTTTTGCTCGATACAGAGGTCCTAGAGAGATAGTTTTAGATGGAGGGGCACAATTCACCTCACATCTGATAGCAGGACTTATGAAGAAGTATGGAATAAAGCATAGGGTGACATCGCCATATCATCCTCAGGTGAATGGTTGAGTCAAGAGTACAAATAAAGTAATTGAGAATATCCTTAAGAATATTGTAGCAAACCATCACCACAACTGGGCCAAAAAACTTCCTGAGGCACTTTGGGCATATAGAACAACATGGTAGAACACAAAAGGATTTTCACCATACGAGGTTGCATATGGGAAATCCCCTTTATTTCCAGTGGAATTCAAAATTAAGATGTTTAGGAAAGCCCTTGAAGATGTTTTAGATCTTTTAGAAGCCCAGAAACACCTACTGGAACAGTTAAATGAGTTAGATGATATTTGTTTGATAGTTGTCTAGAAAACTGTTGCGATTCAGCAGCAGTGAACTAAATGGCATGATAAATTCATCAAGAAAAATGTGTTTCAAAGAGGATATTCGGCATTTCTCTATGACTCTTGGTTCAAAGATTTTAAAGGAAAACTTTTCTCTAAATGGATGGGACCATATGAAGTTGACATGGTGTTTGATAACAGGACTCCCCTGATTGTAAATGGACATTGCCTCAGATTGTAACACGATCGAGTTTCTAAAGACTCCTTTATTAAGCATATCTTTGATAATTCTGGATTTGAAATTGTTAGTGCAGAGAAAACTTCCTCTCCACCACTCGTTTAATTCAAAAAAAAATACATACATAAATAAATATAAATATATCTATATATATATATATATATATATATATAGATATAATGTTGTTACTACTCTATCATTATTTTTCTTGCAAGTACTTCACTTGTGTTGCTACTCCACTAGTGTTGTTACTCCTTCGTTGTTGTTACTCCATCAAGGTAAGTTTCTAGGTATGTCCCCAGCCAACTTCGTGGATTTGATTGATATTTCACCCATGACATGACTAAACATGACGTGGATGGTCATCCCTTAGTTGGTCGAAGGTATCATATTTAATGTTAAAGATGTCGTATTTAATAGCAATGATGATTTGTCATTATCATTGTTGAACCTCGCATCAACTTGTACATTCCATGATCATTATTTCAAGCCCCACCACACCTTGCACATTTATCCATATGCATTGGAACTTGAACCACGAATGATCGCATTGAATTTTAGTACTTTCCAATGCGTTGTAATAATTTCCATTATTACCATGATCTACCATGAATTTTCCCCATAACATTTGCCCAGATTTCCCTATCGTTGCATCCTTTTCCACCGCAATCCCTGCCATTGAAATTTTACTAGCTAACACTCTCCTCAATAGTTTTTCTGCTACTCTGAGTGCTGCTATAGAGAAATTGGAAGGATGGGTGGGAAAGTTGTTAGGCAAAAGCCAGAAGACACAGCTTAGATCTGGCGCCATACGGATATATGGCAGGTTTTTCAAGATGCAAGATGGCACACCTATTTTGAGAGGTTGCAAGGATTCGATGAAGCTGTTAGAGTCGAATGTGCATTGAATTTGGATGGGAATTATTCCAGATTATGTGGGATGGACATTCTTGTCACTGAATAAATTATCTCGACTATCAATAGATTGCCACAAGAAGGGAAGAAATGGTTCCCCCGACAATCGCCCTTACTAGAATTTCTAGAATTATTCTCGCAGGCAGGAAAAACTGTGGTTTAGAAGGGAAGGAGATATGATCAGAAATCCTTGCCACATCCATGGGACATGGTCACATACTTCATTGTGTGATACATTACTTGTGAACGTAGGCTCTCTACCTTGTTCAAATACCATTTTAAACTTCTTGTATTTCTTCGGTTTCGTCATGTGAATTATCTGGATATGCCATATTTCTTATGGAATAACCTTCAGTTAATGGCATGGTCTGATTTTTGGTCGCACCAACCATTGGTGTTCCTCACAAACGATTGGCTTGTTAGGTTTCTAGTGGTGCATGCCCTATCACAGACTTCCATGGCCTAGCCACAATTCATTAAATTAGCAGAAGAGGAACTTGCGTCCATAATGCCAGCAAGAGAGGAAGAATAATTAGTGGTAGAGGAAGAAGTCGCAGACAACATTGCTACAAAAGAAGCAATGTTGGCTGCCAAACAATTGGAAGAACTGGCACCAGAACATGCTACAGCAGAATCACCAGCAGAGGAAGGGTCCACAGACTATTTTTTTACACAAGAACATCATCAATTGTTGACCTAGAAGCAGAACCAATCGAGGTAGGAGGGAGTGCAGTCGATGCTGTTACACAAGAATCAACATCGACTACCAACCTGGAAGTAGGATCAATGGAATTGGAAGGAATCGTAGGTGACACTATTACATAAGAACCAGTGTCGACTATTAAATTGATGGAAGAATTTCTAGCAGTGGAAGAAACTACAAGCAACACTATTACACAAGAACCAACATCAGCTGCCAAAGTGGTGGAGGAACCGATGGAAGAAATAGGAACCATAGTCGACGCTATTACACAAGAACCAACATTGACTACCGGACAAGCAGCAAAAATAAAATAATAGGTTGTGTAGGAAGAAAAGGAGAAGGAAAGTGCAGAACAACTAGTAGATAGAGGGGAAGGAGAAAGACTTGAAGGACTTGAAGCAACAGGAACTGAAAGGATGGAGATTTAGGAGGATATCCCTCATTCTCTACTTTCCTCTTCCCTACCAAGAGGAGTAAGAAAAATTTTCTCCCCTATATGCTTGGTGAAAGAAAATATCTCTCCCCTGATACCAAGATTTGTAGGGACAGCTACGAGCACAATTGTCGACACTGTCATGCAAGAACTAGTGTCGACTGAAGGGGAAGTTGAAGAAATTGTGGTTGATGTTGTTTCCACAAAGCCATTGGAAGAAAATTTTGCTGTTGGTACCAACCCGCAAGGGCTAGAACCAATTTCTAAGCAAATGGAAGAAGATGATTGGGCAACAGAGCAACCACTAGAAAAGGGTGTTGAAAATGCTACTCTGCAAGGGTTTGCAGTGGCTCTGGAGCCATTCAGGGAAGATATGGAGGTTCCAATACCTACAGAAGAAGAGGTTGGGGCCGTCCCCCGATTTTTGGTGCAGATAGACGAAATAAGGGTGAAACAGGAGCTGGTTGATGAGTTCACTAATGTCAATTTGCCAAATCCAACATCAACCGTGAGACCAATGGAGGAGGTCATTATCAAACAGGAATTCATTGAATAGTGTGCAAAGAGAAGGCCCCCCATCCAAGAAAGGTATCGGTCGCAATTTAAGGAGAATATGCAATTAAAAATGGAAATTATTAAGCTAAGGAAGGAAGTGTTACACTTATGGAGACAAGTGAGGAAGCATAAGAGGAATATCGGTCGGGCTGCCATAAATCCTGGAGCTAAAACTACTTCAGCAATAGTGTAGATTGAATATAGACCTACAACTTCAACAGCTGCACAAACCGAGTCATTTTTGCATCTATTTGAGTCATGGAAATTCTTGTTCATCACAGAAATTCAGAAATGGAAGGCTACTGCATCTCACCTTCAACGAGGGTTTATCCCTTTGGAAGCCCATTGGGAAGGAGTGAGAGGAATTCAGGAACAATCTACAAAAGTATTAACTAATTCTATGACCCAAATAGACAAAGAAAAGTAATAATAGGAGAAGCAGCTGAAAAAGATTGAGGAGTTAGAAGAGCAAGTGCAGCTACTCAAGGCTGACAAATATTAAATGTTTGCTCTGGTGTAGTAGGCAATGGCGTGTCGATCTCCTGCTCATATTTATTCTTTGTTCCTCCATGAAAAATACAGGTTCTTTTGTTTGGAGAGCATCCATCAGGAAATAAGCCATGAAATCCAAGATCCAATACAATTTCTGCAGATCCTTAGGGGTCATAATATCTTGAGCCAACACTTAATGTGTGAACTCTACATGCACGATTATCTTCTGGGGAACGATTAATCATTTAATCCAGTCCCATATGTGGGTGATATTCAGCTGAGGGCCTTCACCTCTTTCATGATTAACCAGGTTAAATGAAAGAAAGCCTTATACACGTTCGAAGATAACTAAGCGAACGGGTCACTTGTAGTTTGAGCAGAGCATTGAGAGGTTGTGACTATTTTTAACAAACATCATAGCTTATTGGGAATAGAAGGATGAAAGGGTCAAATGCTGGCAACATAGAAGTGGTGCGGTGACATGTGTACAAAAAATATTTTTACTTGTTAGGCGGAGGCTTAGGCTAGCTGTCAGAAATGATGGATGTTGTCCTGATCAGTAGTAATGATATGCGAACTTTTTGGGGCCCCTAATTTTGTTTGGGCTTTGGAAAGAATACCACGATATATCGCATGGATTCAAAATTGTGGGACTTGATGGATGGGTCTAAGATTTCGATTTCCCATCGTTTGGCTGCCAGGAGTAGTACACACCATATTATGTGGTAAACAAGGATTGATGGAAGGAATTCCTTCACAATGATGGATATAAGGTTCTCGAAACATAAATGGCCAAAAAATATGGCCTTTCACAGCTCCATGTTGACCACAGTAGCTCTAACCCAAATATGTGTAGAAAACGAGTTGCATGGGTACATGCATAAAGGCTAGTTTGGGGAGATGTTGGTTGCTAAATTTTCCTACATTTTACCTGCCATTTTATCCCTTTCTTATACTCATTTCATATCCTTGATGGTCAATTTGTATTCTAAATAGCAAAGGTATACCTATTGTCATGTCTTTGTGAATTATTAATCGATGAAGCATAGTCATAGGGGATTATTTCATAAAGCAACTTGTTAACTTAAGTTTCCTTGCAGATTCGAAGGAATGATGATCAAGACCATGATTCAGCGTATGATGACTATTGAGCCAGAAGTGCTATCTTTGGATATTAGCTACAACGGTGGTTCAACTTATCAACCAACACAAGCAATATCTTTATATTTTGTTGTATCTTGATAATCATGATGCATTTGTAGGTAGACAACTACCGTAATCTTAGGCATTGTTAGTTGTTAAATCAAATGTATAAGTAGTGTTACGGGGATGGGAAAGCCACCTCTAAGAGACACATGAGAGTTTTTAGCTGTAATAGCAGACCTCTCTAATGTTGTTCTAATTAATGAATTTTTTTATCTTTTGAGCATTTTATAGCTCTTGATCATGTCGCGGTCCTGATCAGGGAATTGGGCCCACTCTCCAGACCAAGCATTGTTGGATTAGTTATGTGCGTAGGTTTATTTCTAATGTGTTATTTTCTTGCTATGTTATGATTTATCAATGTGTTGTTGTGAGTCTTAACTTGTTGTTACTCTAATTATTGTTAGAGTTATCACTTGTTGTTTCACATTGTTATGCTTATGATTGAATGTTCAATGCTGGGCATGGAAATTGTGGCCTACATATACCTTGCATAATAGCCTTGAAATAACTAGTCGAGCCAAAAGTTGAAAATTAATGTGGAATTGAGTGAATTGTATGATCCATATCTGAACATCAACAATGTGTACCCCTGGAAAATTACCAATAAACTTTGGGGTTAAACCTAGGTGATAGAAGGAATGTTTAGTTAACAAATATCCCAGGTATAAAATTTGAAGGGGGTAAGGGCTAGAGTGAGTGGGGTTGACTCTCTTAGTATGTTTGGCTAAATTTAGTCAAGGAAACCCCAAGTCAAGGTTCAATAGGGGAATGCTAGGTAAACTTGACTCAAGTATAGAGTCAAAGTAGACCAGGTTATAGTAGTGGTTTTGGGCCCATAGTTTTTTGGTGGCCCATGGTAATTTCCCTGTGGAATTCACGAAATGTCACTTTTAAAAGGCTGGGAGTACTTCATTGTAATGGGGCCACGAATGTGAGTGGTAAAGACTCACTTGGGAAGCTTGACTAGGTTTTTAGCCAAGGGATGTAATGGAATTATGTTAGGCTGGATTTTTCCTCAGAGTAAAGTTTTACTAGCGTAAATATTGTGCATTGTGTTTATGTTTACATGTATGAATTTTGTGGTTGGTTAATTTAATTATTTTCATGGTAAATATTATATTTTTTCTCTTGTAATTTCTACATAAAGTGACTCAGATGAGTCAAATAAGTTAGAAGAAGAGGTGGAACAATAGAATTCAATTTTGAGGAGGTGTATTTGAGTAAGGAAAGAACCTAAAAGTTATACCCCACTTGATTTTAAGTATACATTTTTGTTAACTTCCATTGATGATGAACTAAGATTAATCGAAGAGTCACTTGACTTGACAAAAAGGTAAGCATTGCTTGAAATACATGGTTGGGGAAATGGATCCTTTGGACAATAATGAGACATGGGATTTGGTCAAATTACCTATGGAAGGAAGCCTTTTGGTTGCAACTAGGTTCTCAAGAAAAAAATGAATGCAATAGGTTAGGTTGAGAAGTGAAAGGCTCGAAATATTATTCCCAAGTTGAGAGAGTTGGCTTTTGTGAGATATTTTCCCCTGTTGCAAAGTTATCTTCCATTAGAGTACCAATGTATCTATATCTTTCATCTGATCTAGAGATTGAGCAATTTGATTTTAAGCCAATATCTCTACATGGTGACATGGATGGAGAGATATACATGAAACATCCTAAAGGTTTTAGAATAAAGGGTAATGAGAAGGTAGTCCATAAGATGAAGTATTATCTCTATGGTTTAAAGAAATCACCCATGATGTCATACTAGAAGTTTGACATGACCATCCAGGGATTGGGATTTATAAGACATCAAGCTAATCATTATGTATATCTCAAGTCAAAGGGAAAGTGCTTCATATGTGTAGTGTTGTATGTTGATGATATGTTGTTGGTTGGAATAAAATGGGTGTAATATGATCCAAGTTGACTCAACTCCCAAATTTAACCAAGATCTTTTGCTTTCGTGATGTGATAAAAATTTCAATTAAAATAGCATAAAGGAACAGATATGCATGCTGTAAATAAGAAGGAACATGTCAAGAATCAGCAACATAAAATACAAGACATTGATAACAGAGTTCATCCAAGAGGGACTACGTCTCTAGGCTCGATGTCAAGATAGTGTAGGCTACTGCATTAAGTGTTGGAAAGAGTGATGATGTACATGCACGTGTTTTCTATATCATACAAGGAATATGCCCTCACGTAGGAGTGGCTTCAAGAGATGTTTTGTTTTAGGAACTCTCATTCAAAAAAGGACTCCTATCAGTATGACATAATTTCACATATGACAATAATGAGCATCCTGCCAATCATGGCATCAAAGGGATCTCAATTCAAACATACATGACTACAACATGAGTATCCTGTCAACATGAAGACAAAGGGATATCAATAACAACATGACAAGAAGTACATCTCACAGATGATTCCGCGTCACATCAAGTAGGAATCATGAAACAAGTAAGAAAACAAGATCCCACATCAAACATCAAACATGGATCTATGTAGCACAATGCATCTCATAGCAAAAAGAAGAACATTAACACACTAGATATACCTCACACCCTAGGGCCATCTGAAGAAAAGGATGTCAAACTACTAAAGCTGGATGTACCATCAATATTGTGGCGTCAAATCTCATGGAAATGGTTGTTCACACATGAATGTTGACACCTGCACTCCACTTTGAAAAGTGGCTGAAAAATAAAATGATCAAATGGAAAATCTGATTGCACCATCTGATTTGTGGCATTGAATAGGGTAAAATTGACTGTCAAATTTCTGAATTCTGACAAAGTGAGAATCTGGGGCTCAAGGAATCTTTTAGATTTCCCCTAGATTCCTCAAAGATTCCCTCCTCTAGGTCATCTGAAGAACTTCTACTCAGATATAAATTTTGATTATGCCATCAGGTTCATGTCACTGAGAGGTGTAATATTGACATAAAAAATTTGTCCAATTTGGACACTGGCAAAATTTCACCCTCCTAAAAATTTGGCTCAATCATGGTTCCCCCTGTGCTTTTCCTAGGTTCATGGTTCCACCTGCAAAAAATTAATTAAAAAATAAAATGTATCGAAAAATGCACTCAGTCTTGGCCTCCGTGCACTAAGGAAATGAGGGTTTATATAAGCTCTTATGGGCGGAAATACCAACATAAGGCCATTAGCGCTTTCGTTAAGGCGTTTGGTTCAAGGCAAGGAGGTTGTGGGATCAAATCCTGCCTCCGCAAAAATTACACAACAATTATATTTTTTTTTATTAAAAATGGTGAGGTTTGTTTTGATATGGAACCGTTTTAGTAACCATACACCTATGACAACCGTTGTTTAAGTTTGGGTTGTATTGAATTGAATAGGTTGGTTGGGTTGCCCATGGAGCGGGCTGGCCATGTGGCCAGGTGGGTTTGATTCCCGTTGGCCCATACATTATGCGTTGTTTGGTTTGGTGGGGCTATGGGCTGGGTCCACCGGAGGTGGTCCATCCACCCCAAATATTCATTATATGTTGTGGTTTGGGAGGAGAGGTGGCAGGGATCATGGCCCACCACCTCCACACACACACACACACACACACACACACACACACACACACACATATATATATATATATTGTATTAAAAACTCATAATACTTATTTTTTTAAAATTTTCCCAAACATGGCCGTAGGAGTCGATTTCATGAGGCCATAATTTTTCCTGGTAAGTTGGCCAGAATCTGGTGGCCGGGTTTCTGCGAAATTGTGCCTTCCTTAAGCCTACCAAGTCACCCGATCAACCCTAAACTTTGACTACCTTTAACTTTCACATACGAGCTTGGTTTGATGAACCGTTTGCATCATTGTGATCAAGACAACAAGATCTACACTCTGGTCTTGTTTCGAAAGGATTCTGATCACTTTGATTTTTGAGCATCCATAAACCCTCTTTGTCCTGTGTGTGTCCTTAGAGCCACCTGGATGAAATAAAGGATGTGAAGGTGAAACTATCCTCCAAGTTTGACATGAAGGATATTGATGCTAGACATTTCACTATTGAATATAAAATTAGGAAATTCTAGGTAAATCAAGGGAAGTATGTTTAGAAAATTCTAATGTGTTTCAACATGCATGATTCTAAACTAGTGAAGCTACCAATTCCTATTGGGGCAAGAATAATTATTGATTAGTGTCCAAAGGCACAAGAATAAAGAGAGGTAATGGCATGTGTTCCATATGTCAATGTTATAGGTATTCTAATGTAGGAAATGTTCTTCACTCAACCAAATATTTCTCACACAATGGGAGTATTGAAAAATTACATGAAAACACTAAGACAAGAGCACTAGTATGTTTTCAGAAGAGTATTCAAGTACTTGTGTGGCACAAGAGATCATGTGATATGCTATCGCAAAATATAAGCATGATGGTCAAAAACCTATATAAGGATTTGTCAATTCCGACAAAGATTGAAATCGGGATTGAAGAATATTAACTAGGGCATATCTATTCAAGTTGTTTGGTGAAGCTATTTAATAGGTGAGTAAGAGGCAGTTAGTCATGGAACCATTAAAAACGAAGGATAAATACGTAGTAGTCACTCATGTAATAAAGGATTATGGTAGTGAGGTTTAGAAATTATATTTGCTCAACAAGAAATAAGGATAGGTTGTGATAGTTAGAGTAGCTTACCATCCAAGGATAAAACATATTGATGTATAACACCATTTCATTAGAGACATGGTTTAAAGAAAGATTTTTTTTCCAATAAAAGTATACATGGTCAAGAATGTTATAAAAATTCTAACAGATTTGGTGAGTGTTGGTAAATTCTCTTGGGGTAGAGAAGAGTTGGGATTCAAGGGACTAGGTCACTAAAAGCACGGTATTAAAAATTCATGCAAAGATGACAAAGGGTGGGATAATTTTGAGGTATTTTACTCTTTGCAAGTAATCTCATTCGACTAGAGTTTAGTCAATTGATTGACTGGTCGAGTAAGACAACTAGGAATGAACCTTAACAAGCCTATTTGGGAATAATTGACTAGGATAATAAGTTGATGGGATAGTCAAAAGCAAGTTGATGATAAGAAAATTTTATGGTCTAGTCGATAAGAGGATAGTTAAGTAAAGAGTAGTTACTTGAATTGAATTTTAGCGATTAACTAAATTTGAGAATCAATTGGAGTAGTTGAAGGGATCATAATTGAGTAGACACACTTATTTAACCAAGACTAATGGTCTACTGGTGGTTGAAGGGAAATCAACTATAGTAAAAACTGGTCAAAAAATGGTTAGGAATCACAAGATTCCCAAGATATTGGCCAATGATATTCAACCACCTATACTAATTAAAGAAGCTATAAATTATGGTTTTTTATGCCTATAAATAGAGCATGATGTAAGGATGGTAAGAGATGTTGAGATGATGAATGATCACAATCGATATAGATTGTGTGATGTATGAGCACATTGGTCTTAGGTGTGGACCAAGGTCAATGTTCATTGCACTCTGGCTTTGATATTTGATAAAAAATGTAAGAGTGTTGAAGCTCAAATATTGGTTTATTTTCTTCGTTAAGGTATTCCTGGGTAAAATCTCTATGTGCTATGTGAATATTTGTGGTGTGTTATTGTTTATTTTATTTTCCTTAAGTTCTTGTATGTGCATTTAAAAGTTCATGTTAATTGAGCTTCTAGCCTAGTTATGTCTATTTGACTCTATATTAGGAATTTTTGTATCCAAAGTGTAAATAAGGTGTGTTAAGCGCAATAATAACCTTCACTCTAATACCACTTTGGATCTCAAACCACCCATTTTGGTGCATTTCTAACTGTACAATTCAAAACTTTTTAAAATATAACTCCAAGGGATCAACTAGATAATATATTAATATGGAGGAAACAATTTTAATACCATTATATATTATTCCCATCAAGGCCCAACATTAAATGGATTAACATTTAACTATTCTGTAGCATAACCTTTTTACCATATGAGTCATTATTATATCATTATGGCACCCCTCATACCTTCACCATTCTCTTTCATATATGCCTAAAACGCATTAGCATGCAATGCAACATTTCACAATAAGAGAAACATGATTACACATGAAGACATGCATGAAATATTACCAACATGTAAACATAAGAAATATATGCAAAAGCATCATAATATACATAAATTAGAAAACTTATATTTTAAATGAATCACCAACTTGATGTATACCTCATATGTTCCATCTAGCCATAAACCACACCACTCCAATACTCTTAGTCATGGATCACCCTCAAGCTAGGGATAAGACTTCACTAGGGAAAAATACCACCTAAAACCAACTAAGCTCCAAATATATTACCAAATATGATTTGTAAACTACCACCCATATTCCAATCGACAAATCATCACAAAAAATTGATAAAAATATAATTAAAAATATGAAATTTATACTATGAGTGTTATTTTTCCTTAGACTTTTGGATTTAATTTATTAATTTAGAAAATATGGAATAGTAAAATGTGCAACCACTTACAATGATAAGAACACAAGATATACCCTAGGAAACTCTTTTGGGAGAAAACCCAACTGGAAGGTGAGGCTACTCTACTCTCTCTCTTTCTCTGAATGGAAATGCATTCAAGTAAAAATAAGTAAGGCTTGTGGCCTTTGGGATGCTAGAGTGCACAAATCCTCTCAATTTTCTCTCTCTTTGTCCACTCTTATCTACTCTTTTCATCTGTGGAACAATGCACTCGAATATATTGGAACCCATTTCCCTCCTAGTGGCCCAATCATTAAACAACTCGATAGCCTACTAGTGGTTATGTTTGACTCCTTTAACTCTTAACAAGAGTTACCATATTGAATATTATAGAGTATTATTCATAATGATCATATGGATAACCCATTTTCCATGAATAATAGGAGCTAACATGGCATTCTCTTGAAGTATGGTTGTCAATTTTGATATGTCAACTTTTGGGAGGCATAAATGTCTCATATGACCTATAATTGAGGTGATTTGTATGTCATTGGAAAGCTATAGGAATGTATATTATGGAAATATTTCCATAATAAGGTAGGGACCACAAAAAGAATTCATTTAAGGCCTCAAAATGGATCCTAATTTTTTTTACTTGAAATTTTCTAAACAATGACTGCTAGTAAAAATATTATTGTGCTTTATTTCTCCACCTTTTCCACTCTAAAAGTATCAATACAAATGAAAAATAATATAATGGTATAATATGGAGCATATCTCCCCATTTTGGAAGGATTTTGGTCCCAAAAAGCTTCTAATTAATGAGGCGAGGAAAATTTTCCTCCACCTTCTCTTGGTTGTACCATTTAGCCTTCCTTGGAAGCTATTGTTTCAACCCAACATTCCAAAGGTCAAGTTTCCAATGTCTTGTATTTTTAGACCTCCCATGTAAAATTATATCTTCTATCAAATCCACTTGGGCATCTGGTGCAAAACCTCTATATAATGGAGGAAATGTTCCTCTTCCTAGTCTAACATTAAAGGCTCACAGAGTTTTAGATTCTCTACATTCACCCTTTGAGCAAATGCCTATGTATGGGGGTAGCTGAGTCTATAGGAATTATCTACAATTTTTTCCATAATATCAAAGGGAACATGTCACATAGCCTTTACTTTCTTATCAGAACCCTACAACCTCTCCTTGTTCAACTATAATCATACTTTGTCTCACATCTTGAAAGACTTCTCTATTTTGTGTTGATTATATCTAGCCTTGTATTTTTTATGTGACTTCTGCAACATCTCCTATACCTATATATGGATCTACCTAATCTTCTCAACAATTTTTTCTACCCTTAAGGAATCCCTTGTAAGATACTCCCTCGATCCTCCTTGCTTCCTATATGAAATATTTAAATGTGAAGGTGCAAACTATCCAAAATAAGTTTCGAATGGGGACTTATTAGTAGAAGTGTGGATTGTTCTGTTATAAGAGTGTTATATATATACTATAATTTCATCCTAGGTATTCGAATGTTTTTCATTGTATCTCGTCAAAAGCCACAACAATGTCTTATTGACTACTTTTTTTTATGCATTTTCTTGGGGATGGAATGCTATAGACAACTTAAACTTTTAATCCAACCTCTCTCACAATGTAGTCCAAAAATGCACTAATAAATATTGTGTCCCTATCTGAAACAATTCTCCTGAGTACCCCAAAGTGCACCCAAACCTGTTAAAAGAAAACTTAGTTGCTTATTCGTATTGATTTTCTTTTTATAGGACATTACAACACACATTGTGTTGATTCTGTCAACTACTATGAACAAGTAGTAATGTCCCTTCCTGCTTGTTTGTAAACCTCCCATAAAGTCCATGGAAATTGTTTCCCAAGGAAGAGTGGGTACAACTAAGGGATTGTATAGACCTTGTTTCCTATTAATAGGCTTGTTGGAAAAACAAAGCATGAATCCTATTATGAACCTAGCTACCTCTTCTTCAATATTAGGCCAATACACATACCTATGTAATATTTCCATTATCATTCCTACACCTAAAATACTTGTAACCTTGGAGGAGTGAGCCTCTCTAATTAGCTACAATCACTCACCTTTAGGAACACATAACTTATTTAATTTATATAGTACCTTGTTGTGGAGATGGTACTCAATTGTGTTGTCACCATCACATAGATAACTCTAGCATTATAACTATTGAAATGCCTCATTAAAGTCCTCGTCCCCTACATGTGCTTCTTTCTAAGAATCATGGGTGAAAGAATCCATGTGCATCAGAGTTCCCAAACCTATGATATTTCATATGCATGGCCTTGAAATCATGTTCGCAAACTTCTTTGTGTTTCTCTTCTTGTACTTGATTACAAAATCAAATTATTATAGAAACCCCATCTACTTGTAATGCCTAGTATTTTGTAGCTTAATATGGGCCTAAAGGTACTATAGTCGCTGGTGATATGTGTGGATTACTGTCTCCTTTCCCATCAGAGTATGTTTCCACTTCTTCATAGCTTCAACCAAGGCATAAATATCCTAGTCATAGTTAGGGTAGTTGAAAACTATCGCATGAAATACTTCATATTGGAAGCATATAAGCCTTCCTACCTACATCAAGACTACTCCCATAACATACCCACTTGCATCTATCTCCACTTCAAAGGGTTGTTGCAATTTCAATAATATTAAAATTGGTGATTGATTTATATTCTTATTTAACTCCTTAAAGGCCCTCTGTTGACCCTTTCCCCACTAGAAACTCTTTCTACTCATTATTGTGGTGTGGATCGGTGCTTCTACTGCTAAAAATAAGGCTATGAATTTCCTTAGGTACTATGCCAACGCAACAAAGTTCTTGACAACATAAAGACTAGTAGAAATTGGCCATTTCATGATGGGCTCTATCTTGGAAAGATTTCCCTTCAACTCCCTCCCCCCCCCCCCCCCCCCCCCCCCACCAATCACATATTATACATTTAGAAAAAAAATTGTGTAAACTCACATTTATTAAGATTTTATAGTAGTTCATGCTTATTTAATGTCCCTAACACCTGTAACAAATGTGAAATTTTCTCCTACCATGTACCATTGTATACCATTATATCATCCAAATAGACAATAATAAATGAATCTATAAAAGGGTGAAGTGTATCATTCATTAACCTCATAAATGCAGTTGGTGCATCACATAGGCCAAATGGCATAACTAACCACTCATACAAACCTTTCTTGGTTTTGAACACGATCTTCCAAGTGTCTTATTATCTTGACTCAAACTTGGTGATATCCAAAATTTAAGTCTAGCTCGATGAAGTATTGGATTGATATAATTGATATAGGAGATAATATATCTTTGGTATGGGCTACATATTCATCATTTCACATTTTCCAAGTCTCACCCTTCTTTGATGTCATGATGATTGGTTACCCACATGGTGAGGTACCTAATCGAATGAAACCGTGTTCTAGTATTTCTTATAATTGCTTCTTCACCTCACTTTCTTCTATAATGGACTACCTATACTACCTAATGTTTGACAATGAGGAGTCTGGAAATAGCTAGATATTATGCTCCACTTCCCCCTTGAGAAATATCCCTTTGGGATCCTAGAACATGCCCCTATATGCATGTAGAAACTATTCTAGTTGTTGATTTTGTTCCTTATTAGATCCCTCGAAGGATGACTTTTCTCTCATTAACTCTTCTATAGACTGGTTTTCTCTTAAAAACAATAAAACACACTTCTTACTAGAGTTGCTGTTTCGTAGCTTGGTTGGCACTCACAAGTGAAAATTTTGACTTTTCCTTGTGTTTGTTGATGGTGAATTATTTTCCATCCCTGACGAGGTGGTACTATTTGGCTCTCTACATGAAGATTGAATCTTTCATGTATATATAGGGACTTCCAAACACCACTCTTCATACATCAAAGGGAATTACATATAGTTCTACTTCATCAATAAAGTCATAATTAGAAGAAAAATTGTTTTTTCACTATTTGGTTGCCTTTATCTCCACATCCTTATTTACCCATCACAATGGATATGGGCGTGATATGGGCGTGGATGACCATGAACTTCCAATCTCAATTTGTTGACCAAATATGTTGCAATAATATTTTCCTATCATCCTTAATCTAATGAAGCACCAATATTTTTCTTATTTAATTGTATCATTATATAGAAGAGTCTGGTATTCCTATTATCTTCTTATTTCTTAAAATTACTCATATTCATCCCCTTCTACACTAATCTACATACAATCTTCTCATCTACCTCAAAGTTTCTTTCCACATGACTAGTCAAATTTGTGCCCATGAAATTTTTCTTCTTATTATCTTTATTTTTTTCTTTGGGTTGAGATTTGGATGCAACTTCCATCACTTCTCCTTGTTGAAAATAGCAACAAGAAATGATAAAAATAGAATCCAGAAATTCCAAATTAATTTGTTCTTGAATAAACTAAGAATCAAATTCGAATTCTATTCTCATAGAAACTTGTAATAGTTAACTAGAGTGAGTTGACTTGGTTAACTTAGTAATTTCGAGTTAGAAGTCATTCTGATGTCATGTATATGTTTTCCCTATATTATAGGGGTCCATGATGAGTTAAGTATGAGTTGTAATTAGATAATTCAGTTTACTGAGTTAAGTCCAGTTAAATTAGTTCCAAACTGTTTGAGGAACTAATAGTGAGTTAACAGTGAGTTTGTGCACTAATGCATTAACTAGTGCTACTCCTGTTAACTAAATATTCCATCATCAGAAACTCATGCATGTCGACTATGATAAAGACCCAGTTAATACTATAGTGCAGGAACATTGTACTATTTGTTGTATAATGTTTTGAGATGTACATATGGTGCATGCAATCAATAACTGAACCTTGAAGGGATTGTGCAGTTTTGGATGCACTAGTTTCCCTTTAATATGGGCTAATTAGCCATAGGAATTGCGCAAGGAAATAGGGGATTGGAGAGATGGAGAATTGGCTAAGTGTTGGCCAAGAGTTTTCTTGTGAGTTGGAGATTGATTTGATGGAGTACTGGGATTGTTCTTGTGAGAACAAGCATTCTATTATCATCTTGGATTTCTAATTAATGCAATATAGATACTGGGGTTTTGAGCTGTGGCTTTCCCTGTATATTTATTATGTTATGTGCCATTGATGTTCTTTCTCTTGTCTATTATTGTTTTCATCGATCTTTATCGGCTTCCGCTGTAAAGAGTAGAAGTAGATTCTTGTCTTTTTCTTTAGTACATTGCATGAGCTTTCGAATCTATAGGATTTTCTATGTGGTATCGGAGTTGAGAACAATATGCTAGAGGAGGTTTTGAAGTTTTGAGTTTTGGTTTAGAGGTGAAATTCGAATTTGAAATACATACTTCAAGATTGACAAATGGCATTCTGCGGTTTGTGGCTTGAGTATACCTTGGATGGCATCTCGAATTATATATCCTGGAAGGATAGGATGGAGGTCGTGTTGGAGGATAATGGCTTGAATGAATTCATTGATCAGGACATTCCTAAGCCACCAGCATTGGATGCTCAGAATCTGGCTGAATGGAAGAAGTGTGTGACAAGGGTGAGGTGGAGAATGCTTGATCATGGAAAATTTTAGGGGCTAATATTCGCAAGTGGGCTAATTTTCCATGGATTTTCCAAAAAAAAGATTCACCAATTTCCATTTTTTTCTAAAGATGATTTGCCCAAATTTTATAGTATAAAATTATTTTACCTTAAAATTTACCAAAATTGTATAAAGGCTATATATAAAACTATTATAAATTTGCATGTTTTTACAAAGATATCGACAAACATTTTATAATTTGTAATTCGGAGACTAGAAAGATTCGCCAAGGTTTCTAAACTTTAAGGCAAATTTTCATCCTTAAAATTTTCCATGTGCTTGAGGGAGTTCAAGACCACATTGTCTTGAGCCTCCATTGGAAGGAAACTCTGCATGCTATATGAAAATCATTGAAGGACCTTTTCTAGAACAGTAGTGACCAAGAAAGTTGGCATTAAAAGATAAACTTCAAAAAATCAAGATGGATGCGGTCAACTCAATTCCAAATTACTTGACCAAGTTCACTCAATATCGTGATGAACTTGGAAGTGTGACGAGGATGATATGGTGAGTCTTGCTCTTATTGGACTCCCAAAGAGTTGGAATATTTATTGTTGGTAGTCCAAAATGCCCCATTTTTATCCCAATCCTATCACAAAACCACAATCATTAACCTCTATTTTTCTACATAAACCTCCTCATTCCTGCACTAGTCCAAGAACACTGTCTATTCCTACATAAACTTCGTATTTCATGTTTAAGGATTATTAAGCACTTAATTAATCATTTTAAATAGATTCGTGCCTTTAAATATTTCTTGTAACTTATATTTACTTTCCTAAAGTATTTGATAAGCTAAAGTATTAATCGTTATGCTATCTTGATCTAGTGCGGGTAGATTCCTGCACCGCCAGCAACTATCTGTTCCATGATCTCCGTAATAGTTCAATCACTTCACGCGGGGATCTTGGTCCACGTCATCGAGTTCGGTTGCAATCATCCGGAGTTGAACTCAAAGTGGAGGAAAACCAAGGACATGACCAAGGATCAGTCTACGGCCATGAATAGTTTGCACCTTATTATAGCCATCGGCTTAATTTTTTAATTTTGGTTGTTATTTTGTTTTAGCCAGAAGGCTTTATTTGGAAAAATTGTAATTTTTGGTTATGGCCATAGCCCGAAGAGTTGTATAAAATTTATATTTTAGATAGAACTAAGCTAACAAGTGAAAGCGGTAGCAGATCGTTGTAATTTATGTTTTATTTGAAATTTCATTGTCGCCCTCGTTCTGGGCCAGACTCGAGCTCAAATGTATATTTTCTAATAGGAATTAATACAAGGAACTATGCCATGATTTTCTCATTCTACATTATAATTCTTCATTGATGTGTTGATAACATGTTGAAGGTTTTCGTTTCCTAAAATGGGAAACGAGCTAGTTGGCTAGGGCCTAGCCAACCCAGCTCGTTTACCTGGTTTCTTTGTTATCTTAAACGTGTGTTAACTTTATTTATTTACAGAAGTGTGGTTTGAATCTTGACTTTGTTCTTGCCTATGAATTTTGATTTATTTCATTAAAACAATCAAGTGTGAATGAATCCGTTGTGTGAATGTTGAATTACATTGCTTCATATAATTTTTCTGTTGGTTTTCTTTCGCTTGGATCATGCAAATGAGATCCTTCCAGCACTACTGCATGTAGGATATTGCACCCTGGTTCACTAGTTCATTTACAGAAAATGTTTCATTCTTTTCCTTTTACATGATTTAATCCATTTCCGTGAAGCAAGCGTTTGTCATCTAAAGAAGGCATCTCTAATACTAAAAGTCAAATTCTTAAAGATTAAGGATAAGTTCAGGATATAGAAAAGGATGTTGCTGCATATCTCAATTTGTATTTGCACTTCATGAATTAAGGAAAAATACTAGGGGTAATTAGGATTATTACAGTGAACCATTTCGAGTTATATTTGTTTACATGAAAAACCCCTTTTACTGGAGAAAGTTTGCTTTACTTTCATCTTAAGAGTTTATTTTTTCTTTTGAGATTCAGTCGATTAAAGCATTCTTTTCATGTGCAAGATTATTTCAGGTTCTACTCGCACTTGCAATTCTTTTCATAGTTAACATGCTCTTTTATTTTCCCAAAAGAAAATTGGAATATTTGATGTAGGAAGCTCTTTTCCAGTAAAGGACTAGTGTCTTGTTACAGGATCAAATTTCTCCAAGCCTTGAGACTTAGATACCCTACAGGAAAATATAAGTCCTCAGTGTAAGTGCAAGTTATACTTCTCACATAATTTTTGTAACTGCACTAGTGCAAGTAGATTGCAAGAGTACAGGAACGGCTTCTTAGTGTGAGAAGGAAAATCATTTAGAAGGCAAATCTTTTCAAGGGCCCACTTGTTAAACTGCCATCACCTATACTAAGGATAAACATAGAGTTTCACTTCAACAATTAAGATTATTTACAGTAGTGCAAAAGTTCCTTTATTTGATTTCTTTGCAAATGCATTCTTTTACATTCCAGCACTAGAATTAATTTGGTGTTAATTCCCTTCAAGATTTTTTTGTTTAATTATGCAAAGTTCCAGTTGAGAATTAGGAATAGAAATGGGAAAATTTCATACCAAATCTAGCATTACCTATGCTTCATCTCTAATTTTATGAAACCCCCAGGTTGACAATTAGGTTTTGAAGGAGCTTTCTTAAGTGCAATTCCTACACCCAACATTTTGGCGCCATTGTAGGGGAGGCGATTTGAATTGGTAAGAATTTTCCATTTTTACAATAGGGGTAAGTCTGCTATTATTTTTTCCTACAGTGTGCTTCTATTACTTGAAGTAATTTCTGGGTGTTTAGTTATTTTTTGAATTGCAAAATTTTATTGGAATTTTGTTTTCTCATTTTTTTGAAATGAATGCCTAAAAGAGGTATGGATCTAAATCCCACTAGAGGCCAAAGAAATATTGATAAATCTGAAATAAAATCTCATATTGGGCCTTCTTTCACAGGCAGAAATTCCAAACAAACCCAGACTCATCATGCAAGAACAACCTACTTGGGCTCTGGTAGCGACAGTCTAGGTGTGAGACAGCCCACAAAGGGGAAGAAGGGGACAATTGAAACCCATAGTCATCCTTCTCATCCCATTGAGAGAGGTTCGCATGGAGGAGAAACAATGGTAAACCAGGAAGACCATACAGAAGGAACTGGTGAAAATCAGGTAAATGAGGAACAATCCACTTTTGCATTCTCAATTATGGATCCTGATACACAAGTGCAAATGAAAAATATTTCATCATAAAATGTTCCTCATTTCTATGGTAAGGTACATGAAGACCCAGAATATTTTTTATTTAAGTTTGATATTTTATGTAGAAGTTATGATTATTCATCTGATGCCTAGAAGTTAAAGTCGTTTCCCACAACTCTTAAGGACGCAGCACTCTGCTAGTTCATGGGACTAGGAGGAAACACTATATCTTCTTGGGAACAAATGAAGAGAGTGTTCTTGTCAAAATATCAGGAACATTGTAAAACTAGATATATCCAAGATGAAATCTTTACTATTGTGCAAAATGATGATGAGACTCTAGAGGACTACTTGGAGAGATTCTTGTACATCCTCCAAAGGTCAAAGCACAAATTTGATATAAGTACCATTAGAACCTTGTTCTTGTGTGGGCTTACTGATGATGCTAGGAATAATCTAAATTTGTTAGGACAAGGAAATGTTGCTTAGAAATCTTTTGATCAAATTTGTGACTTGTGCAGGAAATTCTTGAGGAACCAATATAGATCCGATAAAGGAATTCCGAATAGAAATAAGAAAATTGAATCTATTGATGCTATCATTATTGGATTAGAAAACAAAATGGACAATATGAAAATTAAAATAATGAATACTATTAGTAAACAAATAGACTTTTTGAAGTTTCAACAAAAACTTGTAAAGGAACAAGATTCATTGTCTATTTTTTATCCAAAATGTAGAAAAAAGAATATTTTAAGAGAATGTCCTCTTGATGTTAAAGGAACTAATAAATGTGAAATTTGTACAAAGAACCATGCCACGAAAATATGTCCCTCCATACCTGGGCTGAAAGCTGTACTTGAAGGAGGACAACCTAAAGATGAATCATTGCGTACTATGGGAGCATGAAGAAACTAGCCTCAGGTAAGTGCAGGAATGGCTCCTAAACCTCCACAACATTTTTTTGGTTATAATGCACATCCATATTCCTATCCTAACACTAGTCACTCTCAACATTGGCAGCATGGGAACCAATATCATTATGGACAACCCTCCCAATCTTGGCAACAAGAATGGAGAGGACGAAACCATTCACACCACTCCTATCCTAAACCTACGCAATCATACTCACCTACATATGCACCTTACCCAATGCCACAACCATCATTACCTCAGTTGAGTTAGCCAATGCCACCATTGCCTTTACCTCCACCATTTCGACCTCCTCAACTACCTGCCAAACCTTTACCCAACCCCAATAACAAAGCGGTACAAATGATCCACTATGTAAACCTGTTTTCCTCATCCAGATATCAATCCATACCAGTTGGAGTCAAAGATCTCTAATTGAGATCAGGGAAGATAGTAACCTTATAAAATCAAAAACATTCTAAGGTGATTATCAATGAGAAAGGTGAGGAGGAAACTCCTAACCATTCTGAAAAATATGTCACCATCTAGCCTATCACAGTACCTTCTGAGCCTTTTCCATCTTCTTCCAACCGACCTCCCTATCTTAGGAGGTTACTTGTGGAGAAGAATGACCCCATACCTGAGTCTAGCCTAGCCTCTGAGATTAGAAGCCTTTTCATAAAGGTACCTTTGCTCCAAGCTACTAAGGAGATCCCCATTTGCACAAAAATTATTAGGGAGCTCTATCTCAAGAAGCGAGGAAGGAGAAGATTATAACTGCAAACCATTCAATTTGTTGGTAGAGCAATAGAGTTAATGACAGGATGTATGCACATGGAGAAATATATCGACCTCGGAAACCCTTTTGTCTCTACTCAAATAGGTGATGTCCTTGTCTCCAATGTACTTATAGACCTGGGGGTGGTCATTAATGTTATGACCAAGCAAACCATGGATCAACTTAGATTGGTCCATCTACTCCCACTATGCTTTAACTAGTAGATAGATCTAAAATCAGGGCAGAAGGTGTGTTGGACGATGTGGTAATTTCTTTAGACTCTTGGGAATACCCCGCAGACTTCATCGTGCTTCAACCAAAGAATCATGTGGGAGGACATCCCTTGATCTTGGGATGAACATGGCTTGCTACAGCCAATGCTCATATCAAACGCCATTGTAGGGACATGTATATTTCCCGTGGAGATTCTAGGAAGCAGGTCACCTTGTATCCACCCGCTAGATCCATTCAGGAGCTCTAAGACACTTTATGGTTAGACTACAGTAGTGATGAGGAGACTTAGCTTGTTTCCTTGATACATCAAAATGCCGAGTTCTCACAGGAAGACAAGATTCAAGACTTCCTAAACAATCTAGACAACATGCCCAATTTTGAGTCATTGAGTCATATTTTTAGTCTAGATTTTCAGGAAAGTCATGACTCTCTACCTCCCTTGCCACCATCTATAGCAATACCTCTGCATACTCTTGAGCATAATACCACTCTTATTGAGATTAGGCCAGGAAAATCCTTTCATATCAATTCAGACTTGGATTCATCCCAGCAAGAGCAACTTGTGAATTTGTTGTGAAACCATCTTGATGCCTTTTCATGGGGCTATGAAGATGTGAAAGGCATCCCTCCTGAAAATTGTACCCACCATATCTATATTTAGGATGGAGCCCGACCTATCTGACAACCCCAAAGGCATATGAACCCAGCTCTAAGAGATGTTGTAAAGGAAGAATTGCAAAAACTCTTGGATGTTGATTTTCTCTATCCTATTTCTGACAACCAGTGGGTCTCTCCATTGTTATTAGTCCAGAAAAAAGATGGGAGATGGCAGATTTGTATTGACTATAGAGAATTGAACAAAGCCACTCTCATGGATTACTTCCCCCTTCCTTTCATTAACCGGGTACTCAATACCCTTGCCAGTAATAAGTACTTTTCATTTCTAGATGGCTTTAGCGATTATAACCAGATATAGATTGCACCCGAGGATCAAGACAAAACCACTTTTACATGTCCATGGGGTACATTTTCTTACCGAGTGCTTCCCTTTGGGCTATGTAATGCCCCAACTACCTTTCAAAGGGAAATATTGGCCATTTTTGCTGACCTTGAGTGTGTGGAAATCTATATGGACTTCCTCGTAGCTTCTCGTAATGCATTCAACAATACTGAATTTGAGATACACAACTATATTGTTCTCTTTTGTTTCTAATCTAAATTTTCCCAGTCTTCATCTGACATTGTTGTTGGTTTAGTACCTGGATCTACTGTGATCCACTGATATTTATCCACTAGAAGATCCTCCATCTTGAGTTTCCATAACTCAAAACTTTGACCATTAAATTTCTCGATCTCTATCTTTCCACTGCTCACCATCTTCTTTCACCACAAGAATTGATCCTGCAAATCTCCCATTGAACAAGGTCTCCCACAAGTCCGAGCAAAACCCCTCAGCAGCAAAGGCATCCCATTGAAGCTGAAACAACTCTGATACCAAATTAAGGTTTTAGCCCTGTACAGAAATTACCTATAGAAAATTTCTAAAAAACAGAAAATAAACAATAACGAGAATATAAAAAAAAATACATAGATATTTCCCCTGGATCCCAAAATAGGGACTACCAGATTGATTTTTCATTATTTTCCTTTCAAGCTTACAATACATATATATACATGTCAAAGCATTCATAAACCCCTATCCATTAACCCTAGATTAGAACATAATTGTAGTTCCCTTGTCTGGATCTACAAAATATCATGCGAAGAAAACCATCATACCTAAAACCATGTGCAAACCCATGCACAAATCCATAGGTAGGTTGCCCACCTAATATAGGGTCAAAAAAAATTCCTGGGGGAAGCAGGATGGCTACCACCCCCCTTAAACCCCCCAAGAAGGGGGGTTGCGCCCCCCCATGACCCCCCTGTTGTGCTTGACGCAAAAAATAGAGGCAGCTATCGACCCCCTTGTGACCCCCCCATGTGTGCAACTAGTCATGGAAAGAATATAAGACACACCCAACATAACCACTCATACAACACTTACCTAGTTTTGAAGGAAGTCTTCTTCTCTGACTCGAACCTAGTGATATCCAAACTTTAAGTTTAGCTCGGTGAAGTATTTGGGTTGTTGCAACTAATCCAATAGATCATCTATCCTAGGTAGGGGATACTTATTCTTGAGCATAATGTTTTTAAATTCCTATAATCAATATGCATTTTCCAAGTCACATCCCTCTTTGACACAATGATGATGGGTGACCCACATGGTCAAGTACATGGTCAAATGACACCATGTTCCAATAGTTTCTACAATACCTCTTCACCTCACTTTCTTCTATAATGGATTACATGTATAGCCCAATTTTTTGAATGAGGAGTACGGAAAAAGTTGGATCTTATGCTCCACTTTCCTCTTGGGTGGTATCCCTTTAAGATCCTGGAACAAACTGATATATGTTTGTAGAAAATATTCTAGTTGTTGTTTTTTTCCCTTAGTACACCCCTCTAGGGATGAATTTTCTCTCACTAACTCTTTTATAGACTGGTTTTCTCTTAAAAATAGTAGAACATAATTCTTGATAGAACTTATTAGTTTCTTACATTGGTTGGCACTTACCAATGAAATTTTATACTTTCCCTTCTACATGTTTATGGTGAAGTATTCTACATCATTGATGAGGTGATATTGGATGGATCTCTACATGAAGACTACATCCCACATATACATATAGGGACTTACAAACACCACTCCACATACATCAAGGGGAACTACATCCAATTATGCTTCATAAATAAAATCAACACTAATATAAAATGTGATTTTTCACTATTTCAATACCTTTATTTTGCATCCTTATTTACCCATCCCAATGGATATGGGCTTGGATGATCCAAAACTTCTAAAGCCAATTTGTTGACTAACTCTGCTACAATGATATTGAGTCAAAAAAGCACTAATATTTGTCTTCTTGGCCTATATATTTATAGGGAAGAGTATACTCTTTCTATTACCTTTCCTATTTCTTAAGACTACTCAAATTCACCCCCTTCTACATTATTGTACATACAATCTTCTCATCCATGTCAAAGCTAATTTCCACTGGATTACTCAAATTTTATGGTCATGATATTTTTCTTCTTAATATCTTTCCTTTTATTCTTCAAATTGACCTTTGGATGCAATTTCCACCACTTCTCCTCTATAGGACCATCAATGTTACAGTGGTTATAGTGGTTTTGGGGATATTTTCACTAGTGTGGTTTGGCTATTGTATTTTTATCCTTCCACTTCTTCTTACCCTCCTTAGAATATTCTTGGTGCTCTTTATACTTTGACCCACTTGATTTTCCTTTCTTCTAGCCTATTTTCTCCAAGTACTATGCATGTACACAAGACTTATCCACCGATTATTGGGCTTTAACAACACCACTTTATTCCACAAATGGCTTTGTAGACCCTGAATATACTTGAGGAATATATCTAGGTTCTATGGGGAGATGCCCAACATTATGGACATATTTCTAGTTTTTTTGGTGTACTCATGTACACTTCCGCTGTCTCTACCTGAAATAATGCCACTAGATCCACTGGTCATTTATTTACCTGATAGGATAAAATTATGAGTTTATGAAGGTTTTTAAATCCCCCCACTTATTTGATGGAGGATTAAACTCAAGGAATCAATGTGGCTTTCCCACCAGGTCAGGGCATGGTCCTTTAATTTTGGGCGAGCAAATGAAATACTATATTCTTCCTCTATATGATGAACATTAAAATAAACTTATAATTGTTATAACCAATTATTTAAATTCAGAGCATCAATATCACCTACATATTGATTTATGTCGACCTTTGCTTCCATCATGAATAGGGATTGTGAGTGGTTCACAACATTCGAACAGGGTTGAGCCTTTTCAGGTTCTTTCTTAAACTCCCTCTCTTGTTCTTCCTAATATGTTGATTTCCCATCTAATCCAACCTCGGCTTTATAAACTTCATCTTCTCTAAATATCCAAAGCTTATGGGTTAAGACCACCATGAGGAGGTTCACATTATAGTTTACATATGTGACTTGTACTTTCAATCATGCAAACCTTCCCTCTACAATATCTTGAGGTTTATTAACATATTCATTGGCCATCAATGGGGTTTTATGACTTTCAACTTAGTTGATCTCAATCCTATACAAATCCCCACAATATACCCAAAGAAAACTTATTTTATACCAATACAGTCCATAAGTTACCATGGATATTCCATTGTACTGTTTGTCACAATGGATCTGATAAAAGTATACTTAAAATTTTGAAATCTATACTATTAGTGTTATTTTTACTTAGACATATGGATTTATTAATCTACTTTTTTCTACATGAAATATGTAAAATATAGAAATATATAATAGGCAAAAATTCAATCAGCCACAACCATAAGAACACAAGATATACCATGGGAAAACCTTTCGAGAGAAAACCTAGCTGGGAGGTGAGGTTTCTCTGCTCTCTCTCTCTCTCTCTCTTTCTCCAAATGGAAAGGGATACAAGTATAAAGAAGTAATACCTATGGCCTGTAGGATGCTACAATGCATAAATCCTATATGTTTTCTCTCTATCTATCAACTCTTAGCTACTTTTATCATCTATGGAACAAAATGCACATGAATAAAATGGAACCCCTTTCCTTCCTAATGGCCCAATTATAACGTAATTGATTGCCTACAAGCGGTTAGGTTCTAATCCTTCAACTTTTGACTAGAGTTACAACATTGAACCCTCTGTTAGAGTCGGTCTGGTCATCCCTCCATCAGAGATCAAAACTCTTTTTGCATTTCATGTTTAGGTGTCCATTTTGCTCGATCAGTTGCTTTCCGTTAGGAGCATGCCATAAATCTGTCGGAAGGGCTTTTGTCATTCATCCTCCTCATGCTTTACACTGTTGGCTTAGGTCTGTTCATCAAAATCAAGTTTTAAAAGTCATTTCCAACCCTGTTTTAGTTTCTAGGTCATAATAGTCATTTTAGTCATTAGGTCTAGGGTTAGTCAATTTGGTCTTCAACAAAGTCTAATAAAGCCATCAGGCCAGAGGGAGGTCCTTGATAAGTTGTTATTTCAAAGATTTTTATCGTCATATGGATGGACTATGACTTTTCTTCAAAAATCTGTTTTGAAGACAAGTCAACATTTTGTTTTTTGTAATAATTTTCCCAAATTTTCAGTTCTTGAATTCTTCAGGCGTAGCCCTGGTCTCCTTTTCCAAATTCCATGTCAGCTATTCCTGCAAAAAATTGCCAAAAAAATCATCATTTCAACCAAACATCAAGGAGGAAATAAAAAGTCAAAGTTCTATTAATTGTGAAAAAGTGCCAATTGCAAAACATTACAAAAATGGGTTTAGGAGAACCAAAATTCAAATTGATGTCTTTATAAAGGTTTTGCCATGAAGATGAATGTCATTCTGCATGCCAAGGTTGGAGAAAAGCATTTCAAAGCGAATTGGGTGAGCAATGCGTGTTTTGGAGAGAAATTGTTTACAACTAGCCGGCACGGCGCATAGAACAGGTGGCGTGGCACACTGGGAGTTTTTGCCCACTGTTATTCTGAACGGGCACGGTGCACTGAGAGCGCACGACGCACTGGGCTCTTGGCACGGCGCATACAATCCAAAGCCCAAAATTGTTTCAAACTTCTCCAAATTGCTCATTCCTTGCGTGAATTTTCCAGGTAGGCCCTTCTTCTTGATGTTGCATCAAATTTTGTGCTAAGTGGTGGTGGTTTATGGGTGATAGAGGTTGCAACAAAAACTCTCAAACCCTACCTCTAAAGGTCCTCAAGCCAATTGCTGTTAGGGTTGCAAATCCATTGTTTTGGTACCAAGGTTCCCCCTCCATTCCATTTTTACCTTCTTTCCATCATTCCCTTCTCCCTTATTCCATTTTTCCTTAATCTCATTCTTCCCTATCCTAAAAAATTACTAAACTCCTATTCCCAATTCCCTACCACACATTTCCAAATGTAAAAACCCCAAACCCTAGCCCTTATAAAATCTCCTAACCCTATACAACAATCCCAAACCCTAAACCCTATTCCCATACATAAAATTCCCCTCCTCTCCCTAATAAAATTTATTTCAATATTCCCTAATCCCCTACTGTTTTCCCCTTCCTAACATTCCCTGGTTGCATTTGTTTTTTCCCCTTGGTGGCAGAATCCAACTATATTGCACTACAACACAGCAGTTTCATACATCATTAAAGAGCAGTCCCATCACAGTTTATATACAGCAGCATCTTTTCTTCAAGGTATATTGTACAGCAGTCATGGCATCTGAGCATTCATCGGACTATGAAGTGGAAACTCAAAGTGACTCACCCTTGGAAGAACAGGCACCCTGGAGGCCTCATAAAAGTGGCAGACATGTTAGGGAAGAACCAATCACCCTTACAGAATTGCAGGCCTGCCCTCTTGCTATGCAATGTTTTCATCATCAGTCATGCTATGAGTTTTGTCAAAAGGTGGCTAGTGTCCAATTTCATCATGAGCTGGCTCATCTTTTTGTGCTGCACTTGCATGGAGATCAAGCTATCTTGGCTGGTGTCACCTTCACACTTACACCAGAATCTGTCTCATTAGCAACCGGTATACCAAACATTGGTGAACCATGGCACAAGAAACAGAATATTGACCGGCAACATTATGAGCCATACATCAAAACCAGTTTCCTGAGGCAGCTCAAGAGAGTGTTCCCATTCCGATATCTAAAAGATGAATATGCTCCACTAATGAAATTGATCATGAAATATTTCAGTTGTGAGGGACGGTTCTCTCATCTCTATGCTTATCATATCATGTTGCTCATGCATTTCACCAGAGTCCGGATGATGAACATTCCATATTTCATTTGCCGGAACATAGAGAGGATGACCACCTTTATATAGCATAAAACACCTCAGCAGCAACTTAACAGTGTCTATCATTTTGCTCTTATTAAGATTTTAGTGGTTCATCAGCTTGGATTGCACGGCATCACTTGGGATGATTTCATCTCTCGTGATTTCTTCAGAGCTTCATAGGGATTATCAGAGGTTAAGCATGAAGGTGAACCTTCTCATCAGTATGAGTGCCATGAGACTACTAGTGTGCTGGTATTCATCACATTTCAGAGAGGCACCAGACATTTGTTTGCAGCAACAAAGCGAGTTTTATCTCCACCCGGGGTGGAAGGGGCCTCGCTCCCTCCATCAGCATCACAGATACAAGGCAAAGGCAATAGGCCAATGCAGGATGAGGGGCCTTCAGGTGAGCCATCAGGTGAAGGAGAGACCAACTTATTTCTCATTCATGATGATGATACTGATACGGGTCCACAAAGTGCCAAACTTAGAGAGATCATCGAGGAGCAGCAAACATAGATCGAAGCCTTATCCCTTGACTTGGAGAGGGCTAAGTGGACCATTAAGTACTTGGAGCAGAGGAACAAATAGCTTGAGGATCAGCAGGCAATCATGGAGCTACAAAACATTCGTGAGCATCGCCAAGCTGCATAAAGCAGAAGAGTTGAGCTCACGTCATTGGAGCAAGAGATTAATGAGGATCGGGAGGCCAATCTCGAGAGAGTTAACATGCACTTAGAGAGGCTTTTGGACAAGGCCAAAAAATACCATGCATTGCTGAGACACATGGCTTTCCACTACATGGCGCGAAACAAGGTGTGCAAGGCCCAAATCAGGAATTTGAAGGCGAAATTGAGGAAGGCAATCAAGAAGCAAAAGAGGAAAAGGGAGCTCGATCGTCTTTAGATATTGGCTGAGGCCTCTTTAACCCAACATAACACTTAATGAAGAGGCTCCAGCCCAAATTTCAAGAAATTTGGGGCATTTTTTTTTTTTGTAAATTTTTGTGCAAAAAACAGGGTTTTTCTCCCTGTGCGCCGCGCCACATGGCGCGCGCTTACGATAGGAGGCTCCAAATGCAAAAAAGTTTATAGTTTTGGATTTTTCATGAAAAATCATGACTGTTGGTGCATGGCCAAGAAGTTTGGGAAATTTTTGAGTCCTCAGGAGGTCAAAAACACCCTAAAAATGACCTCTATGCCCCTATTTTCACACACAAGAAGCAATCTTGGGAGATTGAAGTTTTGGAGGGGCAAATGGGCACCAAATTCAGAAATTCCACTTGGGTTGGAAAGTAGACAAGCAGAGCTTTCCAACAAGCACACTTGGGCTCAATTTTGACTTCATAAAGTGCCTCAAAAATAGCATCAAAGTGGCGTGATGCATACAGAAATTGGCGCGTCGCACAGAGGTTTTTTGACCAATTTTCCACCTTCCAGCTCAAAAATCCGGCCAGTTTGACTAGTTTTGCTTTGTGATGTAATTTGTGACTTATCTTGATGTAATTGGGTGAACATGATTTAATTTTGGTACTTATTTACTTGTTCTAGAGGATTCATTCATCAAAAAGTGTAAATTTAATGAATGAATCAGTTTCCTACCTTATAGAGGCAAGTTGTTTTGACTGCCTAGATTTTAGTGCTTTGTTTAGAATTGGTTGAAACAGATCCTAGAATGATGAGCTCGACCCCTAGAGGCAAGGGAATGGGTTGGGCTAGTCTATATCATGTAATTTCTAAGTCATTTTCAGGGTTGGACTCTTGGGAAAAGTTTGGCACTCTATTGTACATTCACTTCTGCATTTTTGGCTAAGGAAAGACCAGGGTTTTGCAGCATTGTTTGGGATCCATGTGGCTTTATGTTTTGATGGTGTGTTTATCTGAGTAATTGTAAGTTTATCTAGTGTTATGTGTATCATTTTCATGTTTCTTCTTCTGAATTTGAACAAATGAGTAATTAAGGTAGAATCCATAACTGCTATGCTCTGCCTTTGAATTTGTTTAAATTTTCATGTTTTCATCTGTTTAAGGGGAATTCTTGAGACTCTCTTGATCTCCTTAGCTCCTCACCAATCTGATCTATACATCTCACTCACTTTAAAGCATAAAAATGATTGCCTTCCTTGCCCCAATTAGAACTCTACAGAAATTGTGCCTCATCCCCGAGCCCAATTTGCCTTTCCCATTTTTTAAACAAAACCCCCAAAAAACTCAAATCAAATCCTTTGCACTTAATACCTAGCCTAAAATCAGTTGCTAAATCAGTCATCTTCAGCCCCATTGAGTATCTTTCACTAAGATTGACCCGGAGAGAGCCCTCTCCTATCCTCGTAGGGCTAGCTACGAGGCTTAGCGTGGTTTGGTGTGGACCTAGAACCCTGTCTTTTCAGCCAGAGGTAAATCTAAGCTCTAACATAGTAGTGAATCCACTGGGGAAGAAAATGGTTTGCTTGTTGATGTCATTGGTTTTCTAAGCTACAGATGGAGCCTGAATTTATGCCAGGTAGCCTTCAAAATTCTTTTGCTTTGCATTAGCGCAAGTAGATAAACGCTGCTTCAGTCAATCTCCAGTCTAGCTTGTAATCGTGACACTTGATTTGCGAATCACCCCAGTACTTTTGAGAATTCTAAGCTTTTGGATGATAAGTTTAGAATTTGACAGGCTGAATAAGTTGTCTATGTTCCTTTGATTTCTTGAAAATAACACGCTGGCTTCAAAGAGATATACCAGAGCTAACCCAGATCCAAATCCTCCCCCTTTCTACGAAAATCCTAATCTGATTTCAAGAATTGTTCGCCAAGAGAGCTCTGTCACTCCCGTGTTTAGATCTCGTTCATGCCCGGCAATTTTTAAGTATCTTGAAGAGCTTGATTTTGATGAAAAGTTTGAATTGTCATTGTTTAAAACCAAGTCTGAAAACACTCTTGAGTCTATCGTCCCAAATCCATACTTTCTTGCTGCTCTAGATATTGAAAAGTCTAACAAGTCTATTGAAAATTTCATTCTAAGACAACTCCAAACTGACATTGAGGCTGCAAATATCATTGATTATCTAGAAGCTGCATCTGCAACTCTTGGAGCTGTCTCAACCCCATCTAGCTCAAGGGTTCTCACGGAGCCGCCTTTCATTCCCACCCTTCCCCCGCAGCCTAATATTGTTGATCAAAAGTCTATTGTGAATTCACCTCGGTCTGCTCCTTCTACATCCAAAATTGCTTCACCTCCTCACATACCTCCTCATACAGCTCATACATCAGCTGCTCCTACTCCTCCAACATCCCCCAGACCAACTCCACCAAGAGCAATGGCTGCTCGGTTTGCACCTCTCACACTGCCTCAAGTTTTGAATGACATGCCCGCAGATTATCAGAGCAAAATTCCTTTGTTTGATGGCATGCCTCAGGGTATCACAACTCAGCAACATGTCAACAAAATGACGGATTTCTTTGATCTCCATGAGATCGATGAAGAAAATGTGACCATGAGGTTACTCGTGCAGACTTTCGGTGGCGAGGTAAGAAAATGGTTCAGAGCTTTGCCGGCCAAAAGTATTCCTACATTCAAAGAGCTTAATAGATAGTTTTTGGAATGCTAGGAAGTAAAGAAAGATCCTCTGCAAATCACTTCTGAATATACCAAGATCAAGAAAAATGTTGGTGAGGCCGTTCAAGACTATTGTATTAGATTCAATGCGGTTTATAATGCAATTCCGAATGATTTAAAGCCAACTAGAAGATCAGCTTTGCTTAAGTTCCCAGATGGTTTTGATCCAGACATGGCTTATCAGTTAAGGGAGAGAGATCCAGCTACCTTAGAAGAAATGCAGAAAATTGCCATTAGTGTTGAGGCAAATTTGAATGACAAGAGAGCTAGAATGAAAGCTGAAAAGAAAGTCTCAATAAAGGAAGAGGCCTCTACCTCAGATCAGGTGCTACGCAAGGTAGAAAAGATGATTGAAAGGTTGACACTTGATAAGCCTGAACCGCAGATTCGGAATCCCAATTTCCGTGGCTAGCAGTAGCCACAATTCAGGATCAAATAGTGTGAGCAGCGAGCACAAGAAACGGAACCACAACAGTAGCAAGTAAAGACACCTCTTCAACAGAATTTTGTTGGCCCCGAATCTGATGATGAAGACCATGTAATAGGAGAAGAAAATCACTTCTTTACTCCTGATGATATGCCCACATTTATCACTGAAGATGATGAGTATGCAGAAAGCTCACTTGTATAGCATGATGCAAATTTTATCTTGTCGAATGACATAGCTCTTGAAGAGGAGCCGGATGAGTATCAAAGAGGTTATATGCATTCCTTGTCTGCCCAGCAGTGTCAGTGTTCATTAAGAACAAAATGTCCCCATCAATCCAATCCAAAAGAGAAAGGAAGGTCCAGCATCTAAGAATGAGCCACCGGTTGCACCAAATAAAGGCAAAGAAGTTGTTGACCCTATGCCTAACAAATCTCCATCAGCAAATGAATGAGTTAATCAGCCCATTGTACCAAAAGATAAAGCCGAGAAGAAAGAGGTTCCAGCCAAAGAGGTAGAGAAAACTTCCACTTTTAGTTTAGAAAATGAAATTTCTAAATTGAAGGTATCTATTCCCTTGACAGAGCTGATGAAAAACAGCAGTTATAGAGGCCAGGTTTCCAAAATTTTGAATTTTGATCCAATGTCTGATATGGTGAGTGTGGAAGATGATAAACCTGAACTGATTTTTGGACCAGCATTGAATGGTGAGTCTCCAGACAGTGATGTGCCTCCTTTTTATATCAGTTTGAGAGTGCATGAGTTTGTGTTGCACAATGCTATGTTTGATTTTGGCGCTTCCCACAATCTTATGCCAAAAGCTATCATGGAGAAGTTGGGTTTTGACATCACAAGGAAATATCATGATCTGTATTCATTTGATTCCAGCAGGGTGAGATGTATTGGGCTTATTAAAGACTTGGTGGTCAATTTGGATCAGATTTCGACTAAGAATATTTTTATGGATGTTGTTGTGGCAGATATTCCTCCCCGATTCGGTATGCTTCTTTCAAGGTCTTGGGGAGCAAAGATCAAAGGAACTATGTAGCGTGATTTCTCCTATGCAACGATTCCAGTGTTTGAAAAAATGAGAAAATTGTATCGTGAACAGAAAATGAAATACATGATTACAAGCAAGGAGAAACCAATTAATCATCCGATTAATTATGTACATACAGATCTAGAGTCTTTTGTGTTGTATTCAGATAGTTTCAATGATATTGATAGTCAGTTAGTTGTAGTAGATGATATTCCAGAAATAGCAAAAAAATTCAGAGAAGTTTTGAAGAGAGAAGGACAAGAACATGGAAATACCATTCAGCAATCAAAAAAAGATGATGGACAGCAAGCAAAAAAAACAGAGGAAAAAGAGTTTCAGCACTTAGAAGAAGAGGAAGATGGCCTCTGGACCATGGATTTCGATGGCATAGTGGGTAATGATGGTGCTGGAATTGGAATTTGGGTACGCAGTCCTTTTTCTGCTCCAATCAAAGTGCTGAGTAATGTGCGGGTATGTTCTTACAAACTTGCTTTTGATTGCTCAAACATTGAAGCTGAGTATGAGGCTTTGATTGCTGGCCTAAAGATCCTAAGAAAGCTGAATGCTAAGAAGATTGTTGTATATGGTGACTCTGAATTGGTGATTAAGCAAGTTAAAGGCGAATATCAAGCAAAGCATCCTCGGATGCGGGCATACTGGAATGTTGTTCTAGACATTTTGAAGTTGTTTTCAGATTACACTTTGACGTGTGTGCCTCGTATTCAGAATAGTATTACCGATGCACTTGCTAAGGCAGAAAGTAATTTGAATATTCCTATGAACTCAAGCAATAAATTTGAAATCCATGTGAAGCATCGTCCAACTGTCCCGGACAACCAACGATATTGGCAAGTTTTCCAAGATGATAAGGAGATTAATGATTTTCTGCAAAACAAAGGTAAATTCAAAGATACCTTAATTGATGTACAGCATGATGATGGAAAAGATCATGTGCAGATCAATCAAATGGAAGTGTTGCAGCTCAAGGATAATGTGATTCCGAAAGGCTTGATACCTTTAGAAGAACTCTTTTATCACGATGACGTAGCTCGCAAACCAACATTGCAGCCAACAGAAAAGGGAGTTGAAGACGTGAATATTGGAACAGTCGAGCATCCGAAGATGGTAAAGCTGTCCAAAACATTGCCACCGAAGGTAAAGGCCAAATATATCAGTTTGTTGTCATATTTTGCCGATGTGTTTGCTTGGGACTATTCTGATTTGAAGACATACGATACCAATATAATTCAGCACACTATTCCTATTAAGCCTAATCAAAACCTTTCAGACAGAAGTTAAGAAGGCTTAATCCAAAATTGCTGCCATCAATTGAGAAGAAGATAAACAAGTTATACAAATCAGGAATCATTGTTCCCATCTGTTTTTCTGATTGGATATCTAATTTGGTGCCTGTGCAAAAGAAGACCGATGAGGTTCGTTTGTGCATTGATTTTCAGAATCTCAACAAAGTTTCATTGAAGGATAATTATCCGCTACCAAAAATGGATCACATACTTTAGCGAGTAGTTGGAGCATCTCGCATGTCACTACTCAATGGTTATTCTGGATATAACCAAATTTTAGTCCATGAAGATGACCAAGACAAAACAGCGTTCACCACTCCGTGGGGAACCTTTCATTACGCCAAAATTCCTTTCGGTTTGAAGAATGCGGGTGCCACTTTTCAGCGGGCAATGGACTTGGCTTTCACAAATGAGAAGGATGTCTTCTTGGTTGTGTACCTTGATGATTTGATCGTGTTTTCCAAATCAGATGAAGAACACTTGTATCATTTGAAAATTGTCTTTGAAAAGTGCAGAAAATATGGTGTGTCGCTGAATCCTAAGAAGAGCTTGTTTGCCATGGATGAAGGCAAACTACTTGGGCACATTATCTCAAAGGATGGCATCTGTATTGATCTAGCACGTGTGGAAGCGATTCAGCAAATTGACCTACCCCAGAATAAGAAGGAGATTCAATCATTTAATGTTAAGATGAATTTTCTGCGCCGCTTTGTTCCTAATCTTGTTGAACATCTTAGGGAGATTACAAACATGCTTAAGAAGGACAACCAAGTGTCGTGGACGGAAGAGGCTATAAAATCTTTCAATTTAGTAAAATTGGCTCTTTCTTCAGCTTCAGTTCTAATTAGCCCGGATTATACTTAGGATTTTATATTGTTTTCATTTACTTCGGAGCATACTATGGCAGCTGTATTAATGCAGAAAAAAGATGAGCATGAAAGACCCATTGCTTTCTTTAGCCGGACTATAAGAGATGCTGCTTTGAAATACAACATTATCGAGAAGCAAGCCCTTGCACTTGTAAAAGCACTGAAAGATTTCCGTGTGTATATTCTGCATTCCCATATTTTAGCTTATGTTCCTAACGCTGTTGTCAAAGATATTTTGGTCCGGATCAATCCTGAAGGAAGACGTGGCAAGTGGATAGCAGCTTTACTGGAGTATGATGTGGAGATAAGGCCCACAAAGCTTGTTAAAGGTCAGGGATTGGCAAAGTTGATGGCTAAATCAAATCTGCACGTCTTAGACATAAATCTGATCGCTGCTATGTCCGATGAAAATGAGGAAAGTTCATCACTTCAAGTATCAAAAATGTTTGTTCTTTCTCCATGGTATTCAGATATCATATATGTACTTTAGAATTTGTCTGCGCCGCCTGGTATGGCTAGAAACAAAGCTATAACTCTTAAGTTAAAGGCTGCTAAGTTTTGTATTTTGAATTATGCACTTTATTGGAAAGATCCCAGTGTCGTTTTGTTAAATTGTTTGGTGGAAGAAGAAGCGAAGCAGGTCATGGAGGATTTCCATAAAGGAGATTGTGGCGGTCACCTTTTTTGGAAAACAACGGCAAACAAAATTCTGAGGGCTGGATACTATTGGCCGACATTGTTTGCTGATGTGTTTAAGGCTATCAAGAGCTGTCATAACTGCCAAATTTTTGAGGGAAAGCAGAAATTACAGCCTTTTCCGCTTAAGCCCATTGAGGTGAGTGCCCCTTTTCAGCAATGGGGGTTGGATTTCATTGGTGAAATTCATCCCGCTTCTTCAGGTCAGCATAGATGGATCCTCACAGTGACAGATTACTTCATGAAGTGGATCGAAGCAATTCCCACTAGGCAAGCTACGGATGCGGTAATAATTTCATTCCTTGAGAATAATATTTTGTCTCGTTTTGGTTGCCCGAATAAGTTAATCACTAATAACGCAGCAACTTTCAAGTCAAAGTGGATGGTTGAGTTTTGTAGTAAATATTATATTACTTTGGTTCACTCAACCGCCTATCATCCACAAGGCAATGGATTGGCGGAGTCTTCTAACAGATCCTTGGTTAATATAATTAAGAAGATGTTGGAAATAAACAAGAAAATTTGGCATAAGAAGCTAGTCCATGCACTTTGGGTTGATCGAGTGAGTCAAAATAAATCCATCGGTATGTCCCCCTTTGAGCTAGTTTATGGAGTTGATACAGTGTTCCCTACCTCTCTTGCAGCTCCGGTAGTCAAACTTCTTCAAGAGGCTGGTAGTGAAGAGGATCCAATGCAGAGAAGACTAAATCAAATGATCCACTTGCAGCAGACACGGGAAGATGTTTTTCAGAACACATTCAAGTTGCAGGAGAGAATTAAAAAGATTTACGACAGAAAAGCAAAGGCGGACACATTTCAATTGGATGATGTGGTGTTAAAGTGGGATGCAAGGAATGAGGAAAAGGGCAAGCACGGTAAGTTTGATAATCTCTGGAAAGGTCCTTTTAAGATTGCAGCATATCGGGGTCAGAATGCCTTTCTTTTGAAGGAGATGAACGGGGAAGATTGTCCAGGAGGGTCAGTCAATGGTCAGCTGCTCAAGCGGTACCTTTTCTGAGTTATTTCTGCTATCATCATTGTCATTGTAAATACCATTTTATTTCAGTTTCGCTGCAAGTGTGTGTTGTGATCTTTTCTTCAGTCTGGGGCCCGAAGTGAAGGCTATAATTCTGAAGAAATATTTTAGTTTTGAGTTTAGTTTGTCGAGTCAGTTTTTCAGTCATTTTAGTGTTATTATCGAGTCCTTTTGAGTCAAGTTTCAGTCAAATAAATCGAGTCCGAAGTCTTGTATTGTTTGTCGAAATAATGACTCCATAGCCCAATGGACGGAGGCACTGTCTAGCTCTTCCAGAGATCTGCCATTCTTGGCACCTCCAAGGAGCTACCATCCCCATTGGAACCAATGTTAGAGTCGGTCTGGTCATCCCTCCATCAGAGATCAAAACTCTTTTTGTGTTTCATGTTTAGGTGTCCATTTTGCTCGATCAGTTGCATTCCGTTAGGAGCATGCCATAAAATTGTCAAAAGGGCTTTTGTCATTCATCCTCCTCATGCTTTACACTGCTGGCTCAGGTCTGTTCATCAAAATCAAGTCTTAAAAGTCATTTGCAGTCCTGTTTCAGTTTCTAGGTCATAACAGTCATTTTAGTAATTAGTCTAGGGTTAGTCAATCTGGTCTTCAACAAAGTCTAATAAAGCCAGCAGGCCAGAGGGAGATCCTTAATAAGTTTTTATTTCAAAGATTTTTATCGTCATATGGATGGATTATGACTTTTCTTCAAAACTCCGTTTTGAAGACAAGTCGACATTTTGTTTTTTGTAATAATTTTCCAAAATTTTCAGTTCTTGAATTCTTCAGGCGCAACCCTAGTCTCCTTTTCCAAATTCCATGTCAGCTATTCCTGCAAAAAATTGCCAAAAAATTCATCATTTCAACCAAAAATCAAGGAGGAAACAAAAAGTCAGAGTTCTATTAATTGTGAAAAAGTGCTAATTGCAAAACATTACAAAAATGGGTTTTGGAGAACCAAAAATCAAATTGATGTATTTATAAAGGTTTTGCCATGAAGATGAATGTCATTCTGCATGCCAAGGTTGGAGAAAATCATTTCAAAGCGAATTGGGTGAGCAGTGCGTGTTTTGGAGAGAAATTGTTTGCAACTAGCCGGCGCGGCGCACAGAACAGGTGGCGCGGCGCACTGGAAGCGCGCAGCGCACTGGGAGTTTTTGCCCAATGTTATTTTGAACGGGAGTGGTGCACTGAGAGCGCGCGGCGCACTGAGCTCTTAGCATGGTGCATATAGTCCAAAGCCCCAAAAGTGTTTCAAACTTCTCCAAATTGCTCATTCCTTGCGTGAATTTTCCAAGTAGGCCCTTCTTCTTGATGTTGCATCAAATTTTGTGCTAAGTGGTGGTGGTTTATGGGTGATAGAGGTTAAAAAAAAAACTCTCAAACCCTACCTCTAAAGGTCCTCAAGCCAACTATTGTTAGGGTTGCAAATCCATTGTTTTGGTACCAAGGTTCCCCCTCCATTCCATTTTTACCTTCTTTCCATCATTCCCTTCTCCCTTATTGCATTTTTCCTTAATCTCATTCTTCCCTATCCTAAAAAATTACTAAACTCCTATTCCCAATTCCCTACCACACATTTCCAAATGTAAAAACCCTAAACCCTAGTCCTTATAAAATCTCCTAACCCTATACAACAATCCCAAACCCTAAACCCTATTCCCATACATAAAATTCCCCTCCTATCCCTAATAAAATTTATTTCAATATTCCCTAAAGCCCTACTATTTTCCCCTTCGTAACATTCCCTGGTTGCATTTGTTTTTTCCCCTTGGTGGCAGAATCCAACTATATTGCACTACAACACAACAGTTTCATACATCATTAAAGAGTAGTCCCATCACAGTTTATATACAGCAGCATCTTTTCTTCAAGGTATATTGTACAACAGTCATGGCATCTGAGCATTCATCGGACTATGAAGTGGAAACTCAAAGTGACTCACCCTTGGAAGAACAGGCACCCCGGAGGCCTCATAAAAGTGGCAGACATGTTAGGGAAGAACCGATCAACCTTACAGAATTATAGGCCTGCCCTCTTGCTATGCAGTGTTTTCAGCATCAATCATGCTATGAGTTTTGTCAAAAGGTGGCTAGTGTACAATTTCATCATGAGCTGGCTCGTCTTTTTGTGCTGCACTTGCACGGAGATCAAGTTATCTTTGCTGGTGTCACCTTCACACTTACACCAGAATCTGTCTCATTAGCAACCGGTATACCGAACATTGGTGAACCATGGCACAAGAAACAGAAGATTGACCAGCAACATTATGAGCCATACATCAAAACCAGTTTCTTGAGGCAGCTCAAGAGAGTGTTCCCGTTCTGATATCTGAAAGATGAATATGCTCCACTAATGAAATTGATCATGAAATATTTCAGCTGTGAGGGACGGTTCTCTCGTCTCTATGCTTATCACATCAGGTTGCTCATGCATTTCACCAGGGTACGGATGATGAACATTCCGTATTTCATTTTCCGGAACATAGAGAGGATGACCACCTTTATACAACATAAAACACCTCAGCAGCAACTTAACAGTGTCTATCATTTTGCTCTTATTAAGATTTTGGTGGTTCATCAGCTTGGATTGTAGGGCATCACTTGGGATGATTTCATCTCTTGTGATTTCTTCAGAGCTTCACGGGGATTATCAGAGGTTAAGCATGAAGGTGAACCTTCTCATCAGTATGAGCGCCATGAGACTGCTAGTGTGTCGGTATTGATCACATATCAGAGAGGCACCAGACATTTGTTTGCAGCAGCAGAGCGAGTGTTATCTCCACCCGGGGTGGAAGGGGCCTCGCTTCCTCCATCAACATCACAGGTACAGGGCAAAGGGAAGAGGCCAATGCAGGATGAGGGTCCTTTAGGTGTGCCATCAGGTGAATGAGACACCGACTTCATTCTCATTCATGATGATGATACTGATATGGGTCCACAAAGCACCAAACTTAGAGAGATCATCCAGGAGCAGCAAACAGAGATCGAAGCCTTATCCCTTGAATTGGAGAGGGCTAAGTGGACCATGAAGTACTTGGAGCAGAGGAACAAACAGCTTGAGGATCAGCAGGCAATCATGGAGCTACAAAACATTCGTGAGCATCGCCAAGCTGCACAAAGGAGAAGAGTTGAGCTCACGTCATTGGAGCAAGAGATTAATGAGGATTGGGAGGCCAATCTCGAGAGAGTTAACATGCACTTAGAGAGGTTGTTGTACAAGGCTGACAAGGACCATGCATTACTGAGACACATGGCTTTCCACTACATGGAGCGAAACAAGATGTGCAAGGCCCGAATCAGGAATTTGAAGGCGAAATTGAGGAAGGCAATCAAGAAGCAAAAGAGGAAAAGGGAGCTCGATCATCTTTAGATATTTGCTGAGGCCTCTTTAGCCCAACATAACACTTAATGAAGAAGCTCCAGCCCAAATTTCAAGAAATTTGGGGCATTTTTTGTTTTTTTTGTAATTTTTTGTGCAAAAAACAGGGTTTTTCTCCCTATGCGCCGCGCCACATGGCGCGCGCTTACGATAGGAGGCTCCAAATGCAAAAAAGTTTATAGTTTTCAATTTTTCATGAAAAATCCTGACTTTTGGTGCATGGCCAAGAAGTTTGGGCAAGTTTTGAGTCCTCAGGAGGTCAAAAACACCCTAAAAATGACCTCTCTGCCCCTATTTTCACGCACAGGAAGCAATCTTGGGAGATTGAAGTGTTGGAGGGGAAAATGGGCACCAAATTCAGAAATTCCACTTGGGTTGGAAAGTAAACGGGCAGGACGTTCCAAAAAGCACACTTGGGCTCAATTTGGACTTCAGAAAGTGCCTCAAAAATAGCATCAAAGTGGCACGATGCATACAGAAATTGGCGTGGCGCACAGAGGTTTTTTGACCAATTTTCCACCTTCCAGCTCAGAAATCCGGCTAGTTTGACTAGTTTTGCTTTGTGATGTAATTTTTGACTTATCTTGATGTAATTGGGTGAACATGATGTAATTTTGGTACTTATTTACTTGTTCTAGAGGATTCATTCATCAAAAAGTGTAAATTTAATGAATGAATCAGTTTCCTACCTTATAGAGGCAAGTTGTTTTGACTGCCTAGATTTTAGTGCTTTGTTTAGAATTGGTTGAAACAGATCCTAGAATGATGAGCTCGACCCCTAGAGGCAAGGGAATGGGTTGGCTAGTCTATATCATGTAATTTCTAAGTCATTTTCAGGGTTGGACTCTTGGAAAAAGTTTGGCACTCTATTGCACATTCACTTCTGCATTTTTGGCTAAGGAAAGACCAGGATTTTGCAGCACTGTTTGGGATCCATGTGGCTTTATGTTTTGATGGTGTGTTTCTCTGAGTAATTGTAAGTTTATCTAGTGTTATGTGTACCATTTTCATGTTTCTTCTTCTGAATTTGAACAAATGAGTAATTAAGGTAGAATCCATAACTGCTATGCTTTGCCTTTGAATTTGTTTAAATTTTCATGTTTTCCTCTGTTTAAGGGGAATTCTTGAGACTCTCTTTCTCTCCTTAGCTCCTCACTATTCTAATCTATCCATCTCACTCACTTTAAAGCATCAAAATGATTGCCTTCCTTGCCCCAAACGGAACTCTGCAGAAATTGTGCCTCATCCCCAAGCCCAATTTGCCTTTCCCATTTTTTCAACAAAACCCCCAAAAAAATCAAATCAAATCCTTTGCACTTAATAAATAGCCTAAAATCAGTTGCCAAATTAGTCATCTTCAGCCCCATTGAGTATCTTTCGCTGAGATTGACCAGGAGAGAGCCCTCTCATGTCCTCGTAGGGCTAGCTACGAGGCTGAGCGTGGTTTGGTGTGGACCTAGAACCTTGTCGTTTCCGCCTGAGGCAAATCTAGGCTCTAACACCCTCTATATTCTTATTTATCATGGTCATATGGATAGCAATTTTTCCATGAAGAATAGGGGCTGACATGGCATATTTTCAAATTATGGTGGTCGATTTAGATAAGTCAACTTCCGAGAGCCATAAGTTTCTCATGCAAGCTCCAATTGAGGAACATTTTACTTTGTTGGAAAGGTATAAGTGTTTGTATTATGTAATAAATGTTCATAGTAAGGTTGGGACCAAAAAATATTTTCATTTAAGGCCTCAAATGGCTCCTAAAATTTTTGAACCAAAATTTTCCAAATTGGAACCACTAGCAAAAATGGTCCTCTGCATTGATTCCTCCACCTTTTCCACTTTAAAAGCATCAATATGTATGAAAATTAATATAATTATCCAATATAGATCAAACAAGTTCATGGACCAAGGTACTAAACTCGAATAGCCTCCAACCTATAGCCTTTCATTATCCATCATCTTGCACAACCCAAGGTAGTGCAACTCAATGTCTTAACCCACAATCCTTAAGTTTTGCCACTACCCTTCTATGGCTTTTACATGGGTCAGATATGGAGCCATAGGGACTTGTGGCTTCCATACATTTTGTTATAGTGCTAGACCCTCCAACATTTAAGGGGTCTCCCCAATATGTGGTCCCAATTAGACCTCACACCATTTGCGATAGAAGCCCCATCCAGAATATGGCCTAGTTTCTAGTTATCTTAAAGAGATGCCTTAGCTCTAACTCTCAGCATGACAGAGGAGTGTGAATGCACTTTCAAAAAGAAATTGGGCATGCCTTCTGAGTGTTCAAACCTATGTGTGTCAAAGTTCTTTCACTATGGAGGGAAGGAGAAGGGAGCCTCTAAGAGATAGGTAATAGTACTAGCCTAGTAGAGACACATGTGGACAAGAAGGATCCGTACAACATCAAGAGGAATAGTCATCAAAGATGTGATGGTCATTGCAACCAATGTAATGAGGAAGATATGTGTAATATCCAATAAATAGTCCATGAGGATGAGAAAACGATAATAGCAATTACAACACATTATCAATATGATAAATACCAAAATAACTAAAATAGTTCAACTACTTTAGCACAGGTGAAAGAAAACATGAATCACAAACATTCAACAAAATAGTCTTAAAAAAATCCATAATCCATGCATGAAGAATGTGTTGGCTCATAGGTATTCTTATATTAAGTAAAGGTTCCAAGGCACATGTAAACAATGAACATCACTAGGTCCAATAGTGGATCATTGGAGCCACTCCTTGCTCCTCAAAGGAACTAGCTTATCTCTCTAATGTCTTGCGGGAGGAGCCGAGGTGAAAAGTCCTTTGCTCTTATAATGAGGGTGTATATATAACAATGAGGAGGTGATGCTTCACCTTCCTTATGGCTCTTCATCTACCCTCATGATTGTTTGACTTCCTATGACTTTTCAACTTTACATGACTCTTCATATTCCATACATGTCCTTTGGACTTCCACTTTACAATACATTTTCAAAACATAATTTACATCATTAACCACAATGGTGTGGCATGTGACAACTCAAGGCATGACATGACATGACACTGCCGACATAGACTGCTTGATGATGTGGTAATTCCAAGCCACTGTTGCTACTGTGTGTTGCAGGTCTGCTTGAGAATGTTCTTCTTTTCACCTCTACATGGCTCGGTCATAAGGGATCTTCAATGATCTCCAGTCTTGAATGGTGATCACAAATTGGTGTCCCTTTGATTTCTATTGATTGATCATCTTGCGTACTCCACTACAAGATGGTATTTCAGCGTGTTTCTCTCCTTCATATCCTTCTTCATCATCTCTCCATGGCATAATAAGGTACTTGTTTCTGCAATTCACTCATGACAAGAAGACATTAGACTGAAATCACCTAGTCTAAGATGGTGCGTATAGATCCATTAAAAAAGTTGGAACCAAATGGAAGGTTGAGAAAAGGGCTCATTGACTGCACAGTTGTGCAGTTCAAGAATTTAAGGGGATCTTTGAGACTTGAGACTACGCAGTGTGCAGCTCAAGCTGGGATGAGGGGACAAATGGTACGTTTCTGAGGGTCAGTGTGACAGGTTGAGGGGATAAGCACAAGGTGAGAACATTTTGCAATTCTGGGAGAAAAGATAGGTTGGGCTATTGCGCATTTGTGCAGTTCAGGAGCTCAAGGATGGGCTTGGGCTAGATACTACGCAGTACACAATTAAGGCCAGGTTGGGAGAAGGAATTTCAAAATTTTGGGAGTCAAGGATAGGGATTCAGCACAGAAATTGCACAGTGTAGTAGTCCTAGGAAGAAGGAACTGCGAATTATGCAGTGCCAAGAGGAAAGGTCATAGTAGAGCACTGATACTATGCATTTCGCAACTCAAGGAGGTTGGGTGAAGCTAGGTTTCTTGGTTGGGAAGTTTTTCAAAAAATTACCAAGTGTGAGATCATTGAGGTTTATGCAAACATTGATAAGGCTTACACTATAATCACACACTTAAAATAATTTATGACACAAAAACATAAATCATCCAGGAGACATGAAAATTCATTTCCCTCCATGTGACTGCTTTACGACAAGTGCAACACTTAAGATACACTTTGCAACGATCGTGACGACACTTGTGCGACAACACTTAAAAATTTGGAAATGAGTGTGACAGATGTTTATATGGTTACAAAAACTCATTTACACAAAGGTGACCTATTGAAACCATCAGAATAGGCTCATAAACATGATGTGACAACTGATATGAAAAAATATGGCATTTGTCCTATCTTGCAAAGGGGACAAAAACTCCTCAAGAAAACACATGGAATGAGTTTAAAAGTTTGCGAAAACAATGTACAAGACCAGGAAGACTCTGAAACTAAGCATAAGCCAAAATTTTGGAGGGTGTTTTAGAAGCGACAACACTTGGTGACACACTGGTAGAATTCTAGCTTCTCTACCTTGGTTAACTCTTTTGTGCAAGGTCTTAGTTCTTCGGTGAGTATTGAGTCATTGTGTAGAATACCTTGGTATCCTAACTTACCCCATGGATTAACATGGTACCCTCTATACCTTTCTCGGTTGAACACATCATAAGATTCAGCGATATCGCAAATTTTTGAGTTGGGAAGGGTAGTGAAGTTCGTGAACTTAATATTTTCAGAGTATGTTTTTTTCATCTTTGGTGTTTCTCCGCTGCAAGCAGGCCTGGACAGTACCCCGGTGAAGTCACTACAAGAACACAAACATTACTCTGCTACCAATGAGACTGGACAGTACCCCGACGAAGTTTCTTGCTTCACCTCTCTGCGCAGGAAGCCTTTCTCTTCTTTCACCTTTATTCATTTATTTTAAAGGAATGTGCATTGGGAGTTATTCATTTTATGGGTGAAAGAGGGATCTCGACTTATTGAGAGAAGAAGGGATTGTTCCTTCAGAGAATCATATAGAGACCTTTGATTTAGGTTTGCTCAATTAAAATTTTCACTTCTCCTCCTATACTAACTAGATTGGCATGACAACACAAAAACATTAAAATTAATTGTGGGCATGAGGTTTTCTTGAATAGACACAAGTTCATGGTTTAACCAAAACTCTCCTCATAGATGGATTGTATTTTATGTTGAAACTTCATTGACCAAAAGATATAACCAATGCAAGGAAGATGGACAGAAGGTTAGCCAAATGTTGAAGGGTCACAAGCCTCTCTTTTAACTCATCCACACACAAAGAAGCCAGGAAACATGTTGACATGCAACATTTATTTACATGACACAAATAGTAAACAAAATTAAGCAAACAAGAAAAGAGCCCCATATCATTATTGAAAATAATATTTTAAGTCTTGGCCACTGAAGGGGAGAGATTCAATCCTCCTATCAAGTGATTGAAGATGATACGTGTGTTGGCCAAGATTTTCATGAACTTTGAATGGTCCAATCAATAGGGATTGAAACTTGGTGTGTTTTCCTTTGCCCTTGTGGGCTTTTTCCCACTTCAAGACTATGTCCCCCACACTAAAGTTATTCTTCCCTCCATAATTCTTTTTGAACCAACTCTTGATATGGTTTTGATGAAGTGAAAATATTTCCTTTGCTTCCAACCTTTCTTCTTGCAACTTGTGAAGAGTGTCCATCCTATGTTGCACTAATAAGCATGGCTTGCTTTTGGATTCTTATGAAAGTTGGAGAGTGGGAAAGTAAATGTTAGGAGGGAGGATGGATTATTTTCCATAAACCAAGAAGGGGAGTTGTTCAAAGAGGGTTTTTGTGTGACTCGGTCAACCCATAAATCATTTTCCAAAGTGAAGTGTCAATACCTTTATTCAGAGAATATGGTATTTTTTGTTGAGCAATGGAAACAAGAAATTCCAGTTTAATTTTCCCTCTAATTAAAGTAAGAATTAAAATAGAATTTTATTCTCATATCAACTTGTGAATAGTTAATTAACTTTAATTAACTTAATTATCTTAGGAATTTTGAGTTGGAAGTCTTTATGTAGTCATGTATATGTTCTACTAAATTTTAGGGGTCTAGTATGAGTGTAAATTGAGTTGGAAATTAGATCACTCAGTTTATTGAGTTAAATTAGTTCTAAATTGTTTTTGGAACTAATAGAGGAGTAAGAGTTAGTTGGTGCACTAATGCATCCACTAGTGCTACTCCAGTTAACTGAAGATTCCCTCATGAGAAACTCATGTATGTCAGTTCAGAGAAAGACCCAGTTGAGACTAGAGTGCAACGACAGTGTACTATCAATGGTATTATTTACTAGAGTGTAAATATCATGCATGCACTAGAGATTGATCCTATGTTTGAATTGTGTAGTTTTGAAAGCATGAATTTCCTTTAAATACGGGTTATTCATCCTAGGAATTATGCAATATATTAGAGGCTTGGAGAGTTGTAGAATTTCCTAAGTGTTGGCCAAGAGCTAGCTTGTGAGCTAAGAGAGTTGAGCATACTTGTGTGGAATTGTTCTAGTGAGAACAAGATTTGTATCTTCACTCATATTTCTAATATATGAAATACAGATAGCGGGGTTTGAGCAGTGGCTTTCTCCAAATACATCTTGTGTTATGGTCCATTGATTTATCTTCATCTTGTTCATATTGTTTTCATCAATCTATCGGCTTCCACTGGTTGAAAGTAGAAGTAGATTCTTGTCCTTTGCTTTAGTAAATTACATGAGATTGTGAATCTACAAGATTTTCTACATGGTATTGGAGCTTAAGACAATATACTAGAGGAGATTTTGAAGTTTTTATTTTTGGGTTATGGATGAAATTAAAATTTGCAATACATACTTCATGATTGATAGATGGAGTTCTACAAATTGCAGCTCAAGTATGCCTTGGAAGGCAACTCAAATTTTATAGCCTGGAGGGATAGAATGGAGGTTGTGCTAGGGAATAATGGCTTGAAGGAATTAATTGATCAAGAAATTCTTAAGCCAACAGCATCGAATGTGTTGTAACATTATTTGGTTTTGGTAAGTTAGCATATTAGTCAAAATAATTCAAAATGTTAAGTTAGGATATGGATGCAAAAGAAAGAAAAGTTAAAATAATAGGAACATTTTATGTTTTATAGGCATCCATATCAATAAAATGTTCGCTGGTAGCTTTCCTAAATAAAAAAGGCAAAAGGAAAATAAAATGCTAGGGAAGCAAAAAGAAAACAAAGGCTTCATTTCATGTTTTTATAAATGCATAGGCTGCTAGTCTAAATGCGCCACAAACAAACATCAAATGTGTTTTCATGTGCAGAGAAAAAGGCAGAGGAGTAAAATCTTATTCTAAGGTTTATTTATCAATTATTTGATATTAGTCCTATCCCTAAGTATAAAATCCCAAATCATTATCCCCCTCTGCTCACATTTCCCTCCACCTTCATATCTATGAGTTTTAACACCCTTATTATATCACACATTCCCCAACGTTGCATTAATTCAATTCCCGACCCCACGAAACAATCCCATCATGTCATGATTTAACTCCCCGCCATATCATAGTCCATCTCCACCCATCTTCCCACATCATATTTCGGCCCCCTCTCACCATCTGAGCTTTACCGTCAGGGGGGGGTCCAAAATGGGTGGTCTACCAAACCACACCCGCCCCTACATGTCAGCGCCTCAGCATTTCAGACACCCCTTGAGTGAAACCACTAACCACTCACCCCCTCCCCCGAAAAGTTGATTTCCTCGCTCCCAATACCGCCTTCCTACCCGTTACGCTCTCACCATTCACCTTCCGCCACCTCATCCATTCGTTAACTCCATAAAATCACATTCATTCCCTCCACAATTAAACCATTAAGCATTCAATTGGATTAGTCGTTAATTCAATGGACCCACACCACCTTCAACAGAAAACCAAGTTTGTTATTTAACCCTCCTTCACATTTGAGAACATGTTACTAGACTCTTGCATTATCACTGTTAATTGATTTGTTACAGGTTGTTGGATTCAATCCCGTCATCTTCAATTGGCAGCGAAACTCTCTGTTCAATCATTTTCAGCATGTTAACTTTGTTTTGGCTCCAAATCCTGATCCCTCTCTGTACATTCAAACCTCTAGTCATTTTCACTCTTGTTCTTAGCCAAAGCCAATATGCCTCTAAAGGATAAAGGACCAGAGGAACCTGTCAATCCTCTAATATTTCCTCCCATAGATCTTAACCACGTCCCTATCACTGACAGAGACTACAAAATCCATGAGACACTCTGTGAAATTGACCTCTTCGAGATGTATTGTTAGCTCGAGGACAAATACATTGACAAGTCTAATGACATCCAGCTGTGGGAGTCAAATTTACCTCACTACTTCTTTCCTCGTACCCACAAACCCCAGATTTTATTAGAAAATGTCATGCAATCTATTTTCCAAGCCAAAGGTCCATGGTCACCCCCACTAGAGATATTATGTTTACCATAACTCCTCAAGCCATTGATCAGAGGATACAAGCCCCCTCAGTAGAGAATTCTACCCCATTTTCCTATGAAAAACTTGTTGAACTATACCAAAAACTAGACTTTGCCAAGAGAGCCCAAAGTCTTGAGTTGTTTTTGACATAAGATGCTTCATTACCAAAGAGAAAACCTCCTTATACCTCCTCCATTTTCCCTGAGAGAGCCAATCATATTATTACAATTTTTTCCTACCTCCTTGGCTACTACTCTGATCAATGGGTAGCTGAGGCCATTAAAGGATTTTTTTCCATCTTCTCTATTGATTCTAAGCCCTCCATTGTATTTAACTTCATCCAATTTCTTGCAGAATCCATTCATCAAAAACTTATCAAATTTCCAACTAAAGAGGTATTCAAGTATGCCTCTGTGTTAGTCTACATGTTCCTATAATTTCAGGGGGACAACATCAACCTATCTTTGCAAAAGCTGGATGAGAAGGGAAACCAGTAGTCAGTCATCTTTTGGACTACTCTGGTCATGAAGGAGCAGAAAGAGTACACTTATAAATAGTTTACAGAGATGTTTGTTCACCCAACAATAGGTCTCCTAAGCAGCAGAATAGAACCGAAGATCAGTGAGGAAATCAGAAGTGTGTTGCAGCTGTCAGATCAAGTTCAGACAGGAGACTGGTACCTTTATGACAATTATATAGAAATCAGAATATTTGGATGTGAACTCCCACCTTATAAGCTGCAAAAATTCCTCCCAATGAGGATTTTTGCTCTGGAGTACATAAGGTAGATTATCAACATAGATGAAATCCACTTTGTTGCTACCAAGAAAAGGTCCCAGTTTAAAATAAAAACACAAGTTGGCCCTTTCATTTGAAACAGTAGGGTAGCAAGGGAAAAGGTAGATAAGCTCTTGAAGGAAATGCAATTCAGCTTAACTTCACCTAGTCATATGATCCATTAGGGATCATTTCTAAATTAAGGGAGAAACCAAGTCTAGTCCTTACTTTCACACATCCAGGCCAAAGATAGAGAAATACAAGAATGAGTTAGAATGGGGTGAAAATACCCTTCAGGAGGAAAAATAACAATAGGTATAATCATCCACAGTGCAGACTCCTACCATGCACGAGAAGAAATCCAAGAGAAGTAGAGAGGAAGAGTCCCCTTTAGGGACTAACATTTTCAGTGAGGGATTCAAGATAATGTACATAAAGAAGGCCAAACTTAGTTCTAGACTGAGCCTTAGCAAAGATTCAAAGTAGCAGGCCATTATCACCACTAATAAGCCACGTGTTTCCTCATTAATGGGTGATCAGTCCACACAGTCTCCTACTACCTCCACAACTTCACAAGAGCATAAGAAAATAATGCAGACATGTACATCTACTTCAAGCGAGTCAGAGAAGAGCATAATGGACATCTTCAAGGAGAGAAAAGTCATAAATGAAGCCTTGACGATTAACACCTACAACTAGTTCTGGAAACAAACTTCTAGTGCCCAAAGTAGGTTGTTGTCAACCTTTGACTCGGAAAAGGGGAAAATGAAAATGGCATTCCTACAAGGACAAGTTCCCTAGCCCAAGACTACATTAGACTATAAAATGACAGCTTTTGAGTTTGATGTAAAGGATATACATCCCATCGATCAGATGGAGATGCATAAGCAAACTGGGGAAATGATATTTTCAATTGTCACTAACACTGCCATGACTTTATCAAAACTGCAGGTTACCTTGGCAAATGTCCAATCACAGTTGAAGATGGAGAAGGTCTTTGCGCTTGCCAAAGACACCAGGATTAAAACCCTAGAGGACTTGGTAATCAAACTGGGTTATGATCCATCAAACATCAATGCTACAGAAGAACTTGTGAAGAAGAATAATTTGGAGATAGTAACATTTAGAAAGCAGTTAAAACTACCAGCTACTGAAGATCCTCTAGCCAAGGATATTGAAGAGACAAAGACTCAAAAGGAAAATATGATGAATCTCATCATTGAGCAGACTGTACAGCTCAAGCAAATGAAGACAAAGATGGAGAAGCTAATTAAAGAAAAGGAGAAAGATGCTAAAAAGATTGCCCCCTTGGAAGCACTCCTTATCACAGTCATTCCCATAGCCATATCTACTACAAGTATAGGAGATGCTACAGACCAGTTGGCCAATGCAGTGCAAAACATGTCTCTCCAAACTGAAGAAATCAAGAAGTTGTAGGATCAAGTGAAACTTCTAGAGGATCATCGCCAGAAATCTGAGATTTTTCATGCAACAGAGCTTCAGAGAGCTCAAAATCAGATAGAAGTATGGAAGAAGTCAGCAACTGAGTCTTCCATTGGCCACACTCTGGGTCATGTCAAGGAAATCATATGGAACAACATCATTGAGGAGATAGATGAAATCTGGCCATGTATCCAGATTATTTTTTAGCAGAAGGAGTTGATGGAAAAGGCAAAGCAGACCATTGCCAATATAAATGCTCAATTGGGAGAGATGCCTACTACAACCAACAGCATTATAAAATTCCTCAACTCCAAAAATAGATATGATCTGGATGATCTAGGAGTGGATGACAAAACATAAACCATCCTAGAGGTGAAGAAAGTTCTGACCAAGAAGAACTTAGTTGTACAATTGACATAGAAGTGTCACACTCTAGAGGTAGTAGTCAATAGGTTTTTCACAAGGATTAATGCATTGAACAAGAAGGGTCTGCCTTCACTATTTGTAATTAATGACAAAGAAATGACCAGGGAAGACTATATGAAGAAGCTTCAAGACATTGCTAGGGACATAGCTAAGTTCTCCAACATTAAAGGTTCTATGACAAGCAAAGCATTTTACGAAGACATCAACAACATTAGTTTTATTCAACATGAGATAAAAAATATGTTCACTGTGAAACCTAGTTTTGCTCGGTATACTAAGGTAGATGAAATCTACCGGAAAGTAACCAAGATAGTCATTCCGGATGAAGAAAGGTGGCAGAATTTGTGTGAGTTTTAGGATTAAAGGACACGTCAGATTCACCAACATAGCACCCGAATAGTGGCCACTCAACAACAACTTTCCTTCAAAATTGGGCCAGATGTTTACATTCGTTCCTTTTGATCGAATTACTTATGTTTCTATTAGTTTTAAGTAATAATATAATGTCGTGTCACTCAGGCATTTATTGTAATATTTTCTAATTTTGTTTAAATACTTCAACCTGTCAAAGTATTGAGGGTTTCACCCTTGAACCAGTTATCACACAGATTTGTACTAAGCTGGAGCATTTTTATTAAATAAAAGATTCTGGATTTACTTCATATGGCTTGTCTCTCAGTGAGTTGTTTTCATCATGTTTTTCATTATGTATTCTTCATATAATTTAATTCTTTTACAGTCATATGATTGAAAAATTAATTGAATCTTAGTTTCATTTTGAATCCACTGTGAAGTTGCATTTAAATAAAAGATTAATTTGCATAACTATCTGTTATTGTAAATTCCTCTTTGAAGTTAAATTGCACTAGATTTCTGTGATATTTTTATTATATTTTGTTGATCTAGGAAACACTGTTTTCTTGATTTCTGCTTATAAGTGGTTAAATAATCAGTTTGAATATTAAATCACTTATACTTCCCTATTTCTACTTATCCATCCCACTTAAATCAAAATAGCCATATGTATTTAAAGAACAACCTTTTGTTTAATTAAGGATCTTTCTAAGTTTAAAGCACCTGTTTTAAAACAGTTCACTGGTCATCCAAACCATTAAAATCAACAAAATATTTTAGATGCTTTTGCATAGCCAATTGACCTTAGGTTATCTCAAAGGAAAACATCAGACTGGCGCCGTTGTCGGGGAGCGAAGAACTGAAAGTTAAATTTTCCCTGGGGCAACGATTTTCCCTTTCCTTTAAGGTGAATAAAGGATAAGGTTATAGGTCAAAATATTTCACCTAGCGATTCCATTGGTCCAAGTTTGCTCCTTATAAGCATACTAGATCATGTTCCAATTCTGTGATTTTTAACCCTCTACCAGACCTAGAAAGACTTATGAGGGGAGCCTCTTCAAGGATAAGATAAAGAAAACCTTCTTCTTCTTCAACTTTACTCCCTAAAGACATTCCATCTGTAGATCAATTTTTATTCATACCAACCCATCCTGATTGGACTGAACTACCTCCTAGGGTTTTTGATCTTATTTCCAAAGGAGTAGACCTTCCATTAGACTTTTTAATATAGTCACTTGAATCATATCAAGTTCCATCCATTCCTATCAAATCAACTTTTTCTGAGGAAGACTTTGGTTTACATTTACCTAAATTCAAACCTCACGATTTCATTACACCAACTACTTATTCTATCCATCATCCTCAACTAATCTTGAAGAGACATTTTCTGTCTATTCGAATCCTTTGTTTGAAAATAAGGAAGACTTCCCACTAGAAGTTGAAAAATTGGCTATCAAAACCCCTTTCAAATCCTTAAAGAGGTCTCCTCCCTCTCCTCCACATATTAATACACCTACTTACTCATCTTCATCTTCACCATCTTCCTCTTATTCATCAACATCCACTCAAACACCCCATACTTCTCCTACTATTATGGCTTTTCAACCCATTGTGCAAGCTAGGTATGCTGGGATATTTCTCCTTGCAAACTTGGGAAATTTTCGTGATGGTTATCTAAAACATTTTCCAAGATTCAATGGAGAAACAGGTCCCTCAGCAGAGGATGATATATCAGCCTTCCTAGATTTTGCTGACAATGTGAACATAGAAGAGGAACATGTTTATATGAGACTATTTGTAAAATATTTAGAAGGAAATGTTAGCATCTGGTTTAGGTAGCTCAGAGCTGACTCTATCATAACTTGGAATGAGCTCATAACTATCTTCAAAAATCAATGGGTGGTAAAGAAAGATCCTGTTTACTTCCTTATTGAATTTGAAGAATTAAATACAAACCCTGGTGAACCAGTTCCTGAATTCATCAAAAGATTTAACAAACTCTGTCATAAAATGCCCGTTGATTGTAAACCACCAGTAGCAGCTGTGAAGGTCATACTTTCCAAAGCATTTGATGATGACTTTGCATTCATGCTAAGGGAAAGAGTTTCTAATACATTAGAATACATGCAAACAAATTCTATAGAGGTAGAAGCCAACATGTCAGCTTCTGGCAAACTCAAAGCTAAAGAAGAAAAAGCATAAAGAAAACTAAAAGCTAAGATTGATGATTCATCCTCCTCCAAATCTAAACCTGAAGATCAGAAAATTGATGAAATTACATCTTTACTTAGGAACCTTTCTAACATGATTTCCAAAATTAAAACACATCCTAGAACTATACAGCAAACTGCTGTTAGACCTCAAGCTCAAACTAAATTGAGAAGAACTCCTCAGATGCAAATTCTTCAGAGACTAGGTTCTAACCAAAAAATGCAACCACCTTTAATGATTGATGATCAACAGTCACAGTATATAGGCCCTTTAATCACTAAAGATATCAATAATATTGATTCATCAGCAGTACAAATGGCCATAGTTCCTTCATCCTCACCTCATTCTTTTGAACAAGAACCAAGAGATGCTCAACTTTCAAAATACTTAGCATTCTCTAAATTTTTGATTGCAAAATCAAATAAAAGGTATGATCTAAGACCTAGATCATGTCCTGGAATACCTCCAAAATCTACCACCATAATTGGACTTGTAATGAAAACCATTCAAACACAAACTCCAACACCTCAGACTACAGATTCATCCACTAAAAACCTTTCATCTGAGAAGACTGTTTTGACCACTTTTAATATTGAAAAGGAATTGGAAAGGGTCAAGATTCCTATACCTTTAACCAAAATTTCCAAAAACCCCGGCTACAAAAATCAAGTGTCTAAATGGATACAGTCTTCTAGTGTAGATGCTAAGGGAGATGTTATTATTCTACAGGACGAAAAACCCTCGGTTGTATTTCGCCCTAGTTTTGATATGATCGATGAAATTGTTCCACCATTTTATGTAACATTAAAAGCTCATGACTCTATTTTGTACAACAGCATGCTGGATTCTAGAGCCTCTCATAACCTTATGCCGAAGGTAATTATGGACTAGCTTCAGTTACTGGTCACCTGTTCTTATCATGACCTTTACACCTTGGACTCAAAGAAAGTACAATGCCTAGGATTGATCAAAGACATAGTTATGACCTTAGCTCAATTACATGTCAAAAGTATAGTTTTAGACATAGTTGTCATTGATATTCCTGCCAAGTTTAGCATGCTTCTATCTAGATCATGTTGTGATAAACTTGGAGGATCACTTCAGATGGACATGTCTTTTGCTACTATCCTAGTTTATGGAGGTGAGAATTTAAGGTTATATAGGGAAGTCAAATTCCTTCATACTGTTTGTAGGTCTGATCAAGAAAAAAACCACCCTATCTATGCAGTAGATCAGGATTTTGGTTGCTTTCACTTGTCTTCACAAAATTCATCAAATACTCAACTTTCCATTGAAAATATTCTTTCCCAACCTAAAGTTGTAGAATCAGATGTCTGGAAACTTTACTTTGATGGCTCTTGCTCAAAAGAAGGAGCAAGAGAAGGAATTGTTCTAATATCACCAAATAAGGAAAACATTACTCAGTCATGTAAACTTGAATTTGAGGTCACCAATAATGTGGCTGAGTATGAGGCTTTTCTTCTTGGTCTTGAGTTAGCTAGAAGTTTAAAGGTTCAAAACTTGAGTGTATTTTCTGATTCTGAGCTTATAGTGAACCAGGTTAGAAATTTGTGTCAGACTAAACACCCAAGGCTTAGGTCCTACAGAAATGAAGCTTGGGATACAATTGAAAATTTCTTCCAAGGTTTTAACATAACTATTATTCCCAAAGATGAAAACATGCATGTTGATTCACTAGTTGTCTCAGCAAGCTCTTTCAAAATCCCTGAGCCAGTATCATTAGAATACCAAATCCAAGTCAAGTATCGGCCATCAATTCCTGATAACCTTAAACACTGGAAAATTTTTGAAGATGATGAACAGTTGAAATCTTTCCTTCAAGTTATTGATGAATTCTCAAATATGAAAATTGAAGGAGATCAAAATGATATTCCAAAATTAAATCAGCAAAATCTAGAAACTTCATTCAGTCCTAAAATTCTTGATCATGATATTATCCAATTATCTAATAATTTTATTCCTAAAGGATTAGTCCCATTGGAAAAATTATTTGATAATAATGATGTCTCTAAAAATCCCTTGTTTCACTCACCTAAAGAAGAAATTGAAGAATGCAATATTGGGACTGTGGATGATGTGAGAAATATCAAATTGTCATCAGCCTTACCTTCGGATGTAAAAACCAAATACTTGAATCTTCTTAAAAACTACAAAGACATTTTTTCCTGGTCTTATAATAAGTTAAAAACTTATGATACATATTTGATTGAGCATAAGATTCTTTTGAAACCATAAGAAAAACCCTTTCAGCAAAAGCTAAGAAGAATTAATCCCATACTACTACCAACCATTGAGAAAGAACTTAAAAAGTTGCTTGATGCTCATATCATTGTGCCCTTAAGGTATTCTAATTGGGTAGCCAACCTAGTTCCTGTCAGAAAGAAAAATGGTGAGATTAGGCTATGTGTAGACTTCTGAAATATGAACAAATCATCTTTAAAGGATAACTATCCATTGCCTAAAATGGGCCATCTACTTCAAAAAATTTCAGGTGCCAACAAGATTTCTATGCTAGATGGATTTTCTAGTTACAACCTGATTATGGTAAGTCAAGATGACCAAGATAAAATTGCTTTCACCACTCCCTAGGTTACATCCATGTATGCCAGAATGCTATTCGGGTTAACCAATGTTGGAGCCAGTTTCCAGAGAGCCATGGACCAAGCATTTGTAGGAAAAACATATGAATTTACTGTCATTTATCTAGATGATTTAACTATTTTCTTTGATTCTGATGAAAATAATTTAAAACACTTGAGCAAGGTTTTTGACAGGTGTAGGAAATTTGGCATATCCATCAATCCAAAGAAATCTTTGTTTGTTGTGAAGGAAGGGAAGTTACTAGAGCATATAATCTCCAAGGAGGAAGTTATAATTGACCCAAAGAGATTTTCAGCTATTCAGACCCTCTCTCTACCAAGGAATAAGAAAGAGATACAAACCTTCCTTTGAAAGATCAATTTTCTCAGAAGGTTCATCCCAAATTATGTTGAGATAGTTAAACATATAACAAATATGCTGAAGAAAAACAATGAAGTGAAATGGATATTCCCTGCTAGATATGCTTTTGATCAGATCAAAAAGGGCATATCTGAGGCCCCTACATTAGCTAGCCCTGATTATTCTTCACCTTTTAGCATGTTTTGTGGTGGACACTATGCCTAGAGAGCAACAGCCTACAAAATTTTAAAAGTAGGTTTCTATTGACCAACACTTTTCAAAGAAGTTAGAGCAAGAGTAAGAAGTTGCAAACCATGCCAATTATTTGTAGGAAAACAGAAACTGTCATCACTTCCTTTGGTCCCAGTATATGTCCATGCTCCTTTTCTAGAATGGGGGTTGGACTTTATAGGGGAAATTCATCCACATTCCAGTAATCAACACAGATGGATTTTAACTGCTACAGACTATTTCACCAAGTGGGTAGAAGCCATACCTATTAAAAATGCAATTGATACTATTGTGATAAAATTTCTTGAAGAAAACATCCTATCAATATTTGGATTTCCTCAATATATTGTTACGGATAATGCAGCAGCTTTCAGCAGTGTTAAAATGATTGAATTCTGTCAAAAGTATTCAATCCTTTTACACCATTCTACACCATACTATCCACAGGGAAATGGGCTAGCAGAGTCCTCCAACAAGAGCTTAGTCAAGGTTATTAAGAAGACTCTTGAAGACCATAAAAAGAGTTGGGACAATCATCTAATCCATGCAATTTGGGTTAATAGAGTTTCTCCTAAAAGATCAACAGGCAAGTCTCCTTTCCAATTGGTTTATGGCAAGGAAGAAACTTTTCCTACTCATTTAGCTTTACCTGTTATGAGATTCCTCTAGGAATCCTATGAAGAAAAAGATGATTTCTCAAGAAGGATTAATCAAATTATTGAGTTGAATGAAGACAGGGATGAAATTCGGTACAAGCTAAGGAAATAACATAATAAGATGAAAGAACTGTTTGACAGAAAGGCTAGAGAAAGAAATTTCAAGAAGGGTGACCTATGGGATACAAGGAGAGAAGATAAAGACAAGCATGCAAAATTTGACAACCTCTGGTTTGGTCCATTCATCATTGCAGAAGTCAAAGGGAACAATACATTCATCCTACAAAACCTAGAAGGAGAGTATTCCTCATTTCCAATCAATGGAAGATACTTTAAACATTACCTTTAGTATTGATTTTCCATTCATTTATCATCTGTAAATATCAAGAGATTTTATTTAATTTCTGAAAAAATTGCAAGTGAGTATTTGTTTCAGCGAAGACTCCATAGCTTGAGGAGAAGGCACTTGGATCTGCTTGTTCTTTGCATCCCATAGGGGGAAGCAATCTCCAACTGGAGCCGACGTTGTAACATTATTTGGTTTTGATATGTTAGCATATTAGTCAAAATAATTCAAACTTTTAAGTTAGGATATGGATGCAAAAGAAAGAAAAGTTAAAATGTTAGGAAAATTTTATGTTTTATAGGCATCCATATCAATAAAATGTTAGGTGGTAGCTTCCCTAAATAAAGAATGCAAAAGGAAAATAAAATTCTAGGGAAGAAAAGAGAAAAGAAAGGCTTTGTCTCATGTTTTTATAAATTCACGGGTTGCTAGTCTAAATGTGCCACAAACAAACATCAAATGTGTTTTCATGTGCAGAGCAAAAGGCAGGGGAGTAAAAGCTATACTCTAAAGTTTATATATCAAATATTTGATATTAATCCTATCCCTAAGTATAAAATCCCAAATCATTATCCCCCTCCGCTCACATTTCCCTCCACCTTCATATCCCTAAGTTTTAACACCCTTATTATATCGCACATTCCCCAACATTGCATTAAATCAATTCCCAACCCCACCAAACAATCCTGTCATGTCATGATTTAACTCCCAGCCATATCACACTCCATCTCCACCCATATTAGTACATCCGATGGCCCACATCATATTTCTACCCCCCCTCACCATCCAAGCTTTACCGTCAAAGGGGGGTGGGGGGGTCCTAAATGGGTGGTATACCAAACTACACATGCCCCTACATGTCAGCTCCTCAACATTTTGGAACCCCCTCGAGTGAAACCACTAACCACTCCCCCCCCTCTGAAAAGCTTATTTCCTCGCTCCCAATACCGCCTTCCTACCTGTTACACTCCTGCCATTCACCTTCCTCCACCTCATCCATCCATAAACTCCATCAAATCACATTCATTCCCTCCACAATTAACCCACTAAGCATTCAATTGGCTTAACCGTTAATTCAACAGACCGATGCCACCTTCAATGGAAAGCCAAATTTGTTATATAAACCTCCTTCCCATTTGAGAATAGGTTATTGAACTCTTGCATTATCACCATTAATTGATTTGTTACAGGTTGCTGGACTCAATCTCGTCATCTTCAACCGCCAGCGACACTCTCTATTCGATCATTTTCAGCCTGTTACCTTTGTTTTGGCTCCATAGCCAATATGCCTCCAAAGGATAAAGGACCAGAGGAACCTGTCAATCCTCTGATCTTTCCTCCCATAGATCTTCACCACGTCCCTATGGCTAACAGAGACTACAAAATCCATGAGACACTTTGTGAACTTGACCTCTTTGAGATGTATTGCTGGCTCGAGGACAAATACATTGACAAGTCTGATGACATCCAGTTGTGGGAGTCAAATTTACCTCACTACATCTTTCCTCGTACCCACAGCACCCCAAATTTTATTAGAAAATGTCATGCATCCTATTTGCCAAGCCAAAGGGCCATAGTCACCCCCATTGGAGAAATTATGTTTACCATAACTCCTCAAGCCATTGATCAGATGATGCAAGCCCCCTCAGTAGAGAATGCTACCCCATTTTCCTATGAAGCACTGGTTGAACTATACCAAAAACTAGACTTTGCCAAGAGAGCCCAAACTCTTGAGTTGTTTTTGACACAAGATGCTTCATTACCAAAGAGAAATCCTCCTTATCCCTCCTCCATTTTCCTCGAGAGAGCCAAGAAGATTATTAGAGTTGTTTCCTACCTCCTTGGCTACTACTCTGATCAATGGGTAGATGAGGCCATTATAGGATTTGTTTCCATCTTCTCTACTAATTCTAAGCCCTCCATTGTATTTAACTTCAGCCAATTTCTTACAGAATCCATTCATCAGCAACTTATCAAATTTCCAATTGAAGAGGTATTCAAGTATGCCTTTGTGTTAGTCTACATGTTCCTATACTTTCAGGGGGACAACATCAACCTATATTTGCAAAAGCTGGATGAGAAGGGAAACCAATAGTCAATCATCTTTTGGACTACTCTGGTCATGAAGGAGCAGAAAGAGTACACTTATAAACAGTTTACATAGATGTTTTTTCACCCAGCAATAGTTCTCCTAAGCAGTAGGATAGAACCGAGGATCAGTGAGGAAATCAGAAAGGCGATGCAGCTCTCAGATCAAGTTCAGACAAAAGACTGGTACCTTTATGAGAATTATACAAAAATCAAAATATTTAGAAGTGAACTTCCACCTTACAAGATGCCAAAATTCCTCCCAATGAGGATTTTTTCTCTAGAGTACATAAGGCAGATGATCAACATGGATGAAATACACTTTTTTTCTACCAAGAAAAGGTCCCAATTTAAAATCAAAACACAAGTTGGCCCTTTCATTTGCAACAGCAGGGCAGCAGGGGAAGAAGCAGATAATCTCTTGAAGGAAATGCAATTCAACTTAAGCTTCACCTGGTCATATGATCCATTAGGGATCATTTCTAAATTAAGGGTAGAAACCAAGTCTACTCCTTACTTTCACACATCCATGCCAAATATAGATAAATACAAGAATCAGTCAAAATGGTCTGAAAATACCCTTCAGGAGGTAGAAGAACAGTAGGTATCATCATCCATAGTGCAAACTCCTACCATGCAGGAGAAGACAGCCAAGAGAAGTAGAGAGGAAGAGTCCCCTTTAGGGACTGACATTTTCAGTGAGGGATTCAAGATAATGTATAGAAAGAAGGCCAAGCTTAGTTCTAGACTGAGCCTTAGAAAAGATTCAGAGTAGTAGACCATTATCACCACTAATGAGTGACTTTTTTCCTCATTAGTGGGTGATTAGTCCACACAGTCTCCTACTACCTCCACAACTTCACAAGAGTAGCAGAAAATAATACAGAAAGGTACATCTAATTCAGGTGAGTCGGAGAAGAGCATAATGGACATCTTCAAGGAGATAAAAGTAAGAAATGAAGCCTTAAATATTAACACCTATAACCAGCTCTGGAAACAAACTTTTGGTGCCCAAAGCAGGCTGCTATCAGCCTTTGACTCAGAAAAGGGGAAAATGCAAATGGCATTCCTACAAGCACAAGTTCCCCAGCCCAAGACTGCATCAAACTACAAAAGACAACTTTTGAGTTTGATGTAAAGGATATACATCCCATCGATCAGATGGAGATGCATAAGCAGACTGGGGAAATGATATTTTCAACTGTCACTAACACTACCATGAATTTATCAAAACTGCAGGTTACCTTGGCAAATTTCCAATCACAGCTGAAGATGGAGAAGGTCTCTGCGCTTGCCAAAGATACCAGAATTAAAACCCTAGAGGACTTGGTAATCAAACTAGGTTATGATCCATCAAACATCAATGTTGTAAAATAACTTGTGAAGAAGAAGAATTTGGACATAGTGGCATTGAGAAAGAAGTTAAAACTACTAGCTACTTAAGATCCTCTAGCCAGGGATATTGAAGAAACAAAGACTCAAAAGGAAGATATGATGAAGCTCATCATTGAGCAGACTACACATCTCAAGCAAATGGAGACAGAGATGGAGAAGCTAATTAAAGAAAAGGAGAAAGTTGCTAAAAATATTGCCCCCTTGGAAGCACTCCCTATCACAGTCATTCCTACAGCCATATCTAATACAACAAGTACAGGAGATGTTGCATATCAGTTGGCTAATGCAGTGCAAAACATGTCTCTCCAGACTGAAGAAATCAAGAAGTTGCAAGATCAAGTGAAACTTCTAGAGGATCATCGCAAAAGAGCTCAAAATCAGATAGAAGTATGGAAGATGTCAGTAGTCGAGTCTTCCATTGGCCACATTCTGGGTCATGTCAAGGAAATCATATGGAGCACCATCATTGAGGAGATAGATGAAATCTGGCCATGTATCTATATTATTTTTTAGTAGAAGCAGTTGATGGAAAAGGCAAAGCATACCATTTCCAATATAAATGCTCAATTGGGAGAGATGCCTGCTACAGCCAACAGTGTTATAAAATTCCTCAACTCCAAAAATAGATATGATCTGAATGATCTAGGAGTGGATGATAGAACAGAAACCATCCTAGAGGTGAAGAACTTTTTGACCAAGAAGAACTTAGTCATATAGTTGACAAAGAAGTGTCACACTCTAGAGGTAGTAGTCAATAGGTTTTTCACAAGGATTAATGCATTAAACAAGAAGGGTTTGCCTTCACTGTTTGTAATTAATGATAAATTAATGACCATGGAAGACTATATGAAGAAGCTTCAAGACATTGACAGGGATACAACTAAGTCCTCCAACATTAAAGGTTCTATGACAGGTAGAGCATTTTACGAAGCCATCAACAACATTAGTTTTATTCAACATGAGATAAAACATATTTTCACTATAAAACCCACTTTTGCTCAGTATACTCAGGTAGATGAAATATATTGCAAAGTAACCAAGATAGTCATTCCGGATGAAGAAAGGTGGGATAAGTTATGTGAGTTTCAGGATTAAAGGACACGTCAGCTTCACCAGCGCAGCACCCAAATAGTGGCCACTCAACAACAACTTTCATTCAAAACTAGGCTAGATGTTTACACTCATTCCCTTTGATCGAATTACTTATGTCTCTGTTAGTTTTAAGTAATAATAGAATGTCGTGTTACTCAGGAATTTATTTTAATATTTTGTAATTTTGTTAAAATACTTCAGTCTGTCGAAGTATTGAGGGTTGCACCCTCGAACCAGCTATCACACAGATTTGTACAAAGCTGGAGCATTTTTTATTAACTAAAAGATTCTGGATTTACTTCATATGGCTTGTCTCTTAGTGAGTTGTTTTCATCATGTTTTTCATTATGTATTCTTCATATGATTTAATTCTTTTATAGTCATCCAATTGAAAATTTAATTGAATCTCAGTTTCATTTTGAATCCGTTGTGAAGTTGCATTTAAATAAGAGATTAATTTGTAGAACTATCGGTTATTGTAAATTCCTCTTTGAACTTAAATTTCACTAGTTTTCTGTAATAGTTTATTATATTCTATTGATCTAGGAAACCTTATTTTCTTGATTTTTGCTTATAAATGGTTAAATACTCAGTCTAAATATTAAATCACTTATACTTATGTATATTCTACTTGTCCATCCCACTTAAATCAAAATAACCATATGTATTTAAAGAACAACCTTTTCTTTAATTAAGGATCTTTCTAAGTTTAAAGAACCTGTTTTTAAACAGATCATTGGTCATACAAACCATTAAAATAAATAAAACATTTTAGATGCTTTGGCATAGCCAATTGACCTTAGGTTATCTCAAAGGACAACAAGATGCACATAATTTGTCCAAATGGAAGAAGTGTGTGGTGAAGGCGAGGCAGAAAATCCTTGAGGGAGTTCGAGACCACATTGTCTCGAGTCTCCTTGGCAAGGAAACTCAGTATGCTATGTGGAAAGAATTGATGGACTTGTATCAGAACAATAGTGACCAAAGGAAATTGGCACTAAAGGACAAACTTTGAAAAATCAAAATGGAGAAAGGTGAGACTATTCCAAAATACTTAACCAAGTTCACTCAATGTCGTGATGAACTTGGAAGTGTTGGAATCACAGTTTTTTATGATGATATGTTGAGTCTTACTCTTCTAGGACTCCCAAAGAGTTGGCATAGTTATCAGGACTCTGTCAATGGTCGAGAGAAGTTGTCGGATTGGGAACGACTATTGTTGGATTTGATGCAGGAGGAACACCAAGGATGGCTCATCATCACAGACTGATGATGAAGAGAATTGTGCCTTAGCGATTAAGGCGAAGAAGGGGAAAGGGAAATCTTCACATTCCAAATCAGATTCTTATCATGGAGGCAAGAATAAAGACATGATGAAAGTGAAGTTCTTTCATTGTCATGAGTCGGGCCATTTTTCTACAAATTGTCCACTTAAGAAGTCTAAGAAGAAGTCCTCAGGAGGAGCAGAAGGCGAGGCTTTGGCCTCTCAATTCGAACTGGATTTTTCCCTCATTTCATGCATGGTGTCATCATTGATGGGAAGTGTATGGTGCTTAGATAGTGGAGCTTCATTCCACATGACTGGCAATAAAGAGTTATTCAGTGACCTCGAGGAGAAAGATCTCTAGATTCATATCAAGATGGGTGACGACGAGAAGTATAGTGTTACTGGATTGGGTAGGATTATTTTTCAAAGGGAGCATGGGGCTCCACTCACCTTGAAGAATGTTATGTATGTGCTCGGGCTGAAGAAGAACTTGGTATCCGTTTCCATGCTTGGGATAGAGGATATGATGTGATCTTCTTGAAAGGAAAGGCGTTCCTTTGACACATATCCATGGATCACGTAAAGAAGATAGGGATTCGGGTGAAGAATCTCTATAAGCTAGAGGTAGAGGAGTGTTCTACTTTGAGCACAAAAGGAGAAAGGGTGTAGAGTTGAGACATTGGTGAGTTGTGGCACAGGTGATTGGGCCACTTGCATAATGGGACTTTGAAGATATTGCAGAAAATCTCTACTATTCTTCCTAAAGGTATGCTTAAGCTAGTTGATACATGCAACGGGTGTACTTTGGAAAAATACATCAAGTCTTCCTTTCACAACAGAGACAGTCGGGAAGAGGCTATTCTAGATCAATTCCGTTCAAATGTGTGTGCATCATTCTCAACAGAATCCATGGCCAAACACAGATATTATTTTATATTTGTTGATGACTATTCCCGTAAATGCTGGATATTTTTCATCCAGAAAAAGGATCAAACCTTCACAAAGTTTTGTGAGTATAAAGCATTAGTGGAGAAAGAGTCGGCAATAAGGTTAAATCTCTACAGAGTGATAATGGTGGTGAGTATGTATCAAACAAGGTTAAGAAATTTTGTGCAGCGGAAGAGATTAAACGGGAGTTCACAGGACCCCATAACCCTTAGCAAAATGGGGTGTCTAAGAGGAAGAACAGAAGCATAGTAGGGGTAGTGAGGGCAATGTTGCATGATCAGGGCCTACCACTACACTTGTGAGCTAAGGCATACAACACAGCAGTTTATGTTCAAAACTGTAGCCCACATCGGATACTTGAGATGAAGACACCAGAGGAGGCTTATTTCGGTAAGAGGCCAGAAGTTGGTCAATTCAGGATTTTTGGGTCATCAGTATATTTCCATGTGACCAAAAATGCACAAAATAATCTTGATCCAACAGCAGAGTTGTATCAAACAAGGTTAAGAAATTTTGTGCAGCGGAAGGGATTAAACGGGATTTCACAGGACCCCATAACCCTTAGAAAAATGGGGTGTCTAAGAGGAAGAACAGAAGCATAGTAGGGGTAGTGAGGGCAATGTTGCATGATCAGGGCCTACCACTACACTTGTGAGCTAAGGCATACAACACAGCAGTTTATGTTCAAAACTGTAGCCCACATCGGATACTTGAGATGAAGACACCAGAGGAGGCTTATTTCGGTAAGAGGCCAAAAGTTGGTCAATTCAGGATTTTTGGGTCATCAGTATATTTCCATGTGACCAAAAATGCACAAAATAATCTTGATCCAATAGCAGAGTTGGGGATATTTGTGGGGTACACTGATACACCTCACAACAATATGGTGTATTTTCTGACCAGCGGGATGATAGTGGTTCGTAGGGATGTCAAGTTCGATGAGGAGAAGGGCATGTGAGTTTCCCTTGAGAGGGAGCTTGATCTACATGCGGATGAGGAGATTTTAGCTCCTAAGGTTGAGGAGCCTCAGATTGATGTGGAGTGTCTACGTACAGAGGATCCGTGAGTGGAGACATCCACTCAGGCAGGGTGTTCTAGAGAGGGAAGAAAGTACACCAGAGAGGCTGATAGATTGTTGGATGATGCATGTGATAATGTGGGAGAACCCACTTCTCAACACAGGTAGAGGAGGTCACCTAAGAGTTACACTAGATACATGGCTCTTATGGGCGAATGTGTTGTGACAGAGCCATCTTCCTATAAGAAAGCAGTGCAACATCTGGTTTGGGTTGATCCCATGGTGGAGGAGTATGAACCGATACTTCATAACATTGTTTGGGATGTGGTACTGAGATTGAAGGACAAGTCAGTGGTGAGCTCTCATTTTCTTTACAAGGTAAATGAAGCTGCAGATGATAGTGTGGAGAATCATAAGGCTAGATTTGTGGCCCGTGGCTTTTCACGGGTAAAGGGGATTGATTATGATGATACCTTTGCTCCTGTTGCAAGGTACTCATCAATTAGATCTATATTGGAACTATCATCACAAATGGGTTGGAAGATACATCAGATGGATGTGAAGACAACCTTCCTTAATGGCATGATTTAGGAACAGGTGTACATAAAGAATCTTGAAGGTTTTGAAACCTTTGACGGTGATTCGCATGTGTGCTGGCTCAAGAGAGTGTTGTATGGGCTAAAACAAGCACCTTGTGCTTAGTACACCAAGATAGATAGCTACTTCATTTGGTTTGGCTTCACAAAGAGTGAAGTGGATGCGAACCTATACCACATAGTGGTGGAAGGTAAATGGTTGATCATTGTACTTTATGTTGATGATCTCATGCTGACAAGTGTTGATCAATTGATCAAGTCTTGCAAGGAGGACCTTGCAAGAGAGTTTGTGATGAAGGACATGGGGCTCATGCATCAGTTTCTTGGCATGGAGGTATGGTAGGGAGATGGGGAGTTGTTTGTGTCTCAGGGTAAGTATGCCAACGAGATACTCAGGAGATTCTGCACGGAGAGTAGCAAATCCATGGAGACTCCTCTAGCAGGTAACTAGAGGAAGGAGGATTCTACTTCAAGGGAAGTAGTTAAAGCTACTATTTACAGGCAGCTTGTGGGTTCACTCATGTACTTAGTGAACACACGACTGGATATGTCCTATGCAGTTAACCAACTTAGTCAAGTGATGGTTAGACCTACCAAGTTGTATTGGAAGGCAACAAAGCATGTGTTGAGATACCTCAGGGCACTTCTTAGTATGGATTATGGTACCAATGGATAGAGGGAGTGAAGCTTCAAGGCTTCACTTATGTAGATTGAGCAAGGATTCCATCCAACTGAAAAATCACATCAGGAGGGATCTTCATTATTGAGTCAACGATAATTTCTTATTACAGCAAGAAATAGAGATTAGTTGCACTCAACTCGATGGAGGTAGAGTGCATGGCTGCGAGTTAGGAAGCATTTGAGTCCATCTGGATTAGGAAGATCCTAGTTGGTTTTTTTGGTTAGCAAATGGATCCAACTGTGATCTACTACAATAATCAGAGTTGTATCAAACTCTATGAAAATCCAGTTTTTCATGATCAGTCCAAGCATATTGATATATGATATCATCATATCAGAGATTGTGTATTGAGGCAGATTATGTTCTTAGAGTACATTACCATGGAGAAGAAAGATGTTGACATTTTAACAAAGGCATTGTCAAGATGTAACTTTGAGTTTCACAGAGAATATCGGGGTAGCTGATAATCCATTTCTTATTGAGAGGGAGTGTTGAGAAATGGAAACAAGAAATTCCAGTTTCATTTGTCCTTGAATTAAACTGAGAACTAAAATCAAATTATATTCTCATTGCAAATTTTAAATAGTAAATTTAGTTCAATTAACTTAATTAGCCTAGGAATTTTGAGTTGCAAGTCTTTCTATAGTCATGTATATGTTCTCCCTAAATTTTAGGAGTGCAGTATGAGTATAAATTGAGTTGGAAATTAGATCACTCAGTTTACTAAGTTAAGTTAAGTTAAATTAGTTCTAAATTGTTTTTGGAACTAATAGAGGACTAATAGTGAGTTGGTGCACTAATGCATCCACTAGTTCTACTCTAGTTAACTAAAGATTCCCTCATGAGAAACTCATGCATGTCAATTCATAGAAAGACCTAGTTGAGACTAGAGTGTAGGGACAGTGTACTATCAGTGGTATAATTTACTAGTGTAAATATCATGTATGCATTAGAGATTGATCCTATGTTTGGATTGCACAGTTTTGGAAGCATGAATTCCATTTAAATATGGGCTATTTATCCTAGGAATTACGCAAGAGATTACAAGCTTGGAGAGTTGCAGAATTGGCTAAGTGTTGGCCAAGAGCTAGCTTGTGAGCTTAGAGAGTTGAGCATACATGTGCGGATTTTTTCTAGTGAGAACAAGATTTGTATCTTCACTCATATTTCTAATATATGAAATACAGAGAGTGGGGTTTTGAGCAATGGCTTTTCCCAGATACGGCTTGTGTTATGTACCATTGATTTATCTTCTTCTTTTTCATATTGTTTTCATCGATCTATGGGCTTCCGTTGGTTGAATGTAGAAGTAGATTCTTGTCTTATGATTTAGTAAATTGCATGAGCTTGTGAATCTATAGGATTTTCTACATTTTTGATGATATAGATGATGTTCTTATTTATGGACTCAACAAGACCATTCCCCTGCAGATAATAATTAGTTGAATGCTTCAATATAATTCCACTTTCTAATCAAAAATAATAGAGTCTTAGCGATGAGAAGTATGTTGCATTATCGAAAAAAAGTGAAGTAGGAATGTCAAACCTCGAAATGATATTCTGCTAAAGGAAATTGATGACTTCCTAATCATTCATTTGTTTAAGCGGAACTACTTTTGTCCACTACGTAAAGTAGTCTATGGAAATGAGAATATAGCGGTGCTTCTTTGACAAATGTGGAAATATTTCTCCAATGGCATCCAAACCCCACTATTTAAAAGGTTCTTCCACTGAAATATGTTCCAATAGGGTGGTTGACTTCTTCTTTCTGTCGGTACACCTTTGACAGACCAGACACTTGCGAGCATATGAATGAGCATCTTTGAACAATGTGGGCCAATAGAAAATGGCCCACATGATTTTATGCACAATTTTGTTGCCCACAAAATGTCCCTAGGTTGGTCCATCGTGGAGTTCTCGTAATACTTTCTCTGAATCATGCACTTCCAAACACCTAAGAAATACTCCATTATGGTGCTTTCTAAAAAGCACCTCATGCACTAATTAATAAGATAATTCTTTGAGACTAAGTGCCCTCTTTTGTCGTGTGTATATATGGGATGGAATGGTGCCATGCTCAAGGTATTGGCACACATCTTCGTATCAAGAGTCTGTGATGATAGTGGCAATAGTTCACTCTACATTGTACATTTCAATTTTTTGTTCCCATCTAGAAGGATCTTCTTTTTATTTTTATCCACTTACTCTACTACTAGTCGACATAGACTGTGGCCCTTGATTGTGTGAACTGGTTTGAACTCTAAATCATACTCCTATAACCCATTCATCCAGTTTTCTCCTCACTCACCAAGCTCTTTTTGAACAAATAATGATCTGGCCGTTGGGTGCGGAACAAAAATGATACAATGATTTTTCTAAAGATAGGGTCATAAGTGCTTCACCACCTTGTATATTGTGTAAACTTGCATAGCAATGGTGGGATATTTGAATTCGGGTCCTTGAAGACTAGTGCTCATGAAAGATATTGGTCACTTTTTGTTTTGGTCATCCTTTTGTGTAAGCACATCGATGAGAGAAGTGTTAGAAGCAAAAGTGTACAGTAGAAAATCTTTACTGAAATCTAGGTTGTATAAAGCAAGTGCTTATGTGATAGCTTGCTTGATATGAGAAAATGTGTCCTTTTCCCTTTTATCCCATCTGTAGATTGCATCCTTCTTTAACATCTCCTGTATTTGCTTGACAATATGAGCATAATCAGAGATGAACTTATGGAGGAAATTTATTTTCCCCAGGAAGGACTGCATAGCTTTATTGTTTACCGAGAAGGGAATTTGCATAATTGCTTTCACCCTCTCAAGGTCTACTTTAATCCCACTTTTGGAAATGATGTGGCCCAAGAGGCTACCCAAGGACACTACGAAAATACTCTTCTTGGGATTAAGGGATATCCCGTACTTATGACATCACTCAAAATTTTTTCGCAAATGGCATATGTGATCGGATCTCTTCTTAGAAAAAAATTGTGACATCATCGAGGTAGACCACCATGCTTTGTCCAATCAATCCATGGAATGCGATGGACATGCCACTTTTAAATGTTACACCGACACTAATAAACCCAAATGGAATTCTCTTGAATGTGAAAGTACCCAACTTAGTGTTGAATGTTGTTTTAAGTCTGTCAGGCTCTGAGATTAGAACCTAATTGTATCCCGAATACCCATCCAATAAAAAAAAAAATCTGACCCTAATACTATTTGCAGTATTTGTTCCATAGATGACACAGGGTATTTTTCTTTGTCTGAGGCGCAATTCAGGTTCTGGAAATCAACACATAAGTGGGTTTCCCCAGACTTCTTCCTTACCTGGACCAAGTTTGATACCCAACTATAATGTTGCACTTTACATATGATCTGAGCATCCAGCAGCTTCCTTAACTCCTTTTGAATGAGAGGGTCAAGCATAGGATGAACCTTCCACAGCTTTTGTTGGAACAAATTTCCCCCTTCTTTGGATAATTCACGTGTCATAATTTTTTATCACGTCATACATCCACGTGAATACATCTTGGTACTACTCGAATAAGTGAATAAAATCTTTTCGCTCCTCCGGTGTGCAACAATTACCAAGATTGACATACTTCAAATTCTTTTCTATTCCCATATCGATCTGCTCATGTGATAGTGTTGAGTTATGGGTCTTTGCATTAACTGGCCCTCGAAAGCAATTCTGCAAGTCATACAACTTTTCTAATGATACCATGCATTTTGGTATGAGGTTTCATTTTCTCATGCTAGTTGCATCTTGCAATTCCTTCTCGTGCTCGTCTTCATCAATCGTTGCATCTTTGAATACATCGTATTTCGCTATAATATGTAGTATTTGTTGGTCATCATTGAAAACACATACATTAGTTATATTATTAGGAATAGATGGTTTATAAATAATTTCTATAGAAAAAATGTCCCTAAGTGGTGATAACCTAGTAGCAGCATTTTCCAATGCATCCACAACTGCATTGCACATTATAGGAACATAAATAATATTAAAAGCTTGGAAATGTGAAATCAAATGCCATACCTCTTGTTGGTAACTTTTGAGATGAGGTGACACATAGCATATGGTATCATGTACCTGTTGTACAATAATTTTTGAGTCACCTATTGCTTTGAGAACCACAACGTTGAGTTCTATGGCTCTTTGCAAACCCAAGATGAGTGCTTCATATTCTGCAGTGTTGTTCGTGGACATGAATTCCAAGCAGCTCGATATCATATGTTTTCTTTGTCACAGGTCTATTAAAACAAAACTAGCTCCAGAGCCCTCCTGCATTTTGGAACCATCAAAATACAAATTCCACATATCATATGTACAAGGGCTACATACTACACTAGTACTATTATTATTACTACTACTAACTATACAAACATCATTTTCACCAGTTGGACTAGGAAGGAGCTCCAACTATGTGTCTAGTGGGACTAGGGATGGGTGAGCAAGATAACTCCCCATTTTAATTTCCAAAAACAGTTTCCAAAGACAATATATGGGAAATCCATTGGCTCATTCTCACCCTCTAAGGGAGTTACTGTTTGTTTCATATACCACTCTGAGTTCACCCAGATCTGATTGTTTCTGCCCTTATAAAAAATCCACAAATGTGACCAGTCCGTTGCAAAGTACCCTAGTAACTTGCTGGACCAGTCTCTAATCAATAATACACCATATGATTCCATAATTTCCACAATTACTATCTTTACACATTGGTGAACTCGGTGATTATATGATAAACGAATATGAACATTTTTATTTCACCAACTGCATGGACAATAGGCTTGTCGAGTTGAATGATTTGTGAATCTGTTTTATCCCATTTTGCATTGAATTTCTTTGTGACAGATAAGGGCATTACATTCACCGATGCACCAAAATCAACTAATCAATTGTGTACATTATAATTGAAAAATTTAAATGTCAACAGAAACAAAGGGCAGAGTGTGTTTACATCGAATGTTAAAGCATTAAGTATAGACTCTGGGGAACTAGAGGACTTAGATTCAGCTCCCTTTTGTGAAGAAGCATCATTGCCTGAGATGGATTGTCCAAGTGCATGTAGTAACATGTCTCGTTGGCTCGCTATCTCTGTTAATTCAAACAATGAGATATTCACGCAAGCCTTCTTCATTTCATCAACTATGTTGTAAGCGAGTGCGGGAGAGATTGCCTAAGTGTCTAAGGGAGGTTGCTTGTCCTCTACTTTTGGAGTGATGGACTTATGGTTGCTACTTGTGGAAGTGCTTTTCACTGTGACTTCATTCCCATACTCGCTTTGAGTGTTTTCCATTGATTTGGCGGAGACTAATCTTCCTTAAAAAAAATCCTTCAATTTCTACTTCATTACCTCTTGTGTAGGAGTTGACCCTTGGCTTCTTAAGTTATATTGAGTGGTTTTCTTCTGGACTGGGTCATTACTCATTGGTTGCTTCTCAGTATTTCTCTTTCCATCTATGAGTACACAATTGAATGTGTTCACCACATGCCCCATGCTTGGAGTTTCTTCGACTACAATAGTTTCTTCTTTTTCTTCCATAGGCTCAGTCTGCTCATCAGTAAGCATTGTGTTAATAAAAGGTGCAACCAAAGCATTCATATTGTGGTTCCACTATGGGAATGTTTTCTCTGGATGGTATTCTTGATGAAATTAACAATACTTATCCATGCCATGTTGGGTTGTGTTATATTATTTCCACGACTAGCCCACGTAGTTAACTGGGGGGGTTAGAAGGGGGGCGAAGCCCCCCCTTCGTTGCACCAATCGTGTAGTGGGGGGAGTCACAGGGGATTTGAGGGGTGCAGGTAACCCCACTCTATGGGGTTCGAGGCATCGCCCCGGAAATTTTTTTTTTTGGACCCTATATTAGGTTGGGAGGACCTACCTATGGTTTTGTTCATGATTTTTCGCACATGGCTTTGGATGCGATGGTTTTCAGTCCATGGTTTTGGACGCAATGGTTTTTGATCCATGGTTTTGGACGCGATGGTTTTTGGTCCATGGTATTGGATGCTTCGGCATGTATAAATATGTATTGTAACATTGAAAGGAACATAATGAAAAATCAAGCTGGTAGTTCCGGCTTTGGGATCCAGGGGAAAATCTCTGTGTATATGTGTTTTATGTGTTATTCTCTCACATTGTTTATTTTCTGTGTTTTATAATTTGTATGCAGGTAATTTCTGTACGAGTTAAAACCTGCATTTGGTATCGGAGCTATTTTGGCTTCAAGGGGACGCCTTTGTTACTAAGGGGTTTCACTTAGGCCTGTGGTAGAACTTGTTCAATGGGAGATCTGTGGGATCGATTGTGGTAGTGAAAGAAGATGGCGAGCAGTGGAAAGATGCAGATCGAGAAATTTAATGGTAAGAGTTTTGAGTTGTGGAAACTCGAGATGGAGGATCTGTTGGTGGATAAAGATCATTGGATCATGGTAGATCCTGGTACTAGACCAACGGGAGTGTCTAATGAAAAAAGGAAGAAGTTGGATCGGAAGGCAAAGAGCACAATACGATTGTGTGTCTCATATTCAGTGTTGTTGAATGTATCAGGGGAAGCTACGGTGAAGGCTGTGTGGGACAAGTTAGGGACTTTGTACCAATCTAAGTCTCTGGTGAATAAACTGTTCCTACGAAAAAATCTATATAACCTGAGCATGAAAGAAGGAGACTTAGTGACAAAGCATCTGAATGTGTTTAATACTATGGTAAGTCAGTTATTGTCTGTTGATATCAAAATTTCAGATGAAGATAAGTGCATTAGTTTGTAGTGTTCTCTATCAGATTCGTGGGAGAGTCTAGTTATTGCAATAGGTAGCAATGCAACTGCCTTGCAATTTGATGAAATAGTCTCATCCTTGTTGATGGAGGAGATGAGACAGAAAAATATGGAGAGCTAGAATGGTGATGCCTTGTCTGTACAAGGATGGTCCCAGAACAGAAACAAAAATAAGTCATCGAGTGGGAGATATAAATCTCCAGGAAAACCTGTAAAGGTGGTGTGCTAGAAATGTGGAAAGGAAGGGCACTACAAAAGGGACTGTAAATCTAAAGCTCCTAACAAAGGAAAGGGATCTGATGATTCTCCTTCTGTGGAGGTGAAAACCACCTCAGATGAAGGTGGTGATGTGTACTTGGCTTCTTCAAGTACACATGTAGATCATGAGGCATGGTTGATTGACTCAGGTGCATCCTTTCACTTCACTCCCCATAGAGAGTGTTTCTGCTAGTGAGCACCGGTATTGCAGCAATAATGTTGCAACTCCTGGGGCTTCCTACTTTACTTTTATCAACCCGGTAGTTCGTAACAAACTTGGAAGAAATGGTGTTGTATGCACAAGTACTAGCTCTTACTACAGGCTGTCACTTGGTCAACTGGCGCAAGATCACTAGGAGCTCAAGCTAGCTTCTATGAATTTCCAGAAGAAGCTTTTAACCATGATGAAAGAAAGCTAACTCTACAGAGGCTATTCTATTTGTAGAAAGAGAAAGAAGACTGGAATGTAAGGCAAACCCTAGCAAACCCTAATTATCCAACTAACCCTACTTTTGCAGAAAAAGAGATAGAAATTGATGCGATGAGTGCCATTGACTACTGGAAAAGGTAAATTACATTTATTCAAGCTACTTCTAAAAAGAAATGACAAGAAAACATCTTTTTGTGCTTTTGAGTGTTTTTATGTGAAATTATTGAGCTTGTAATTTATCTGGTTGTGATTCTATAGAGGTTTGGTGGTGAAGGAAGATGGATTTGGTTTTTTGCAGAGGTGGAAGAAGATGTGGAGAGGTCGTAAGAAGCCCCTAGTACCCTTCTGAAGACTTCCATTGCAATCTCATTTCAAAAAACCACTTACAAATAATTCTACAAGAGACTGCAGGGGATCTACAAGAGGATCTACAGGAGGATATACAGCAGGAGGCTGAGAGCTATTTTTGGAAGTTTTGAAGGTGGAAAAATGATGGAAAAGGGTAACTAAAGGCTAGAAGAAGGTGTTGAGGTGTCTGGATATTATCAAGGAAGATCAAGAGGGAACATGATGGTTGAATTTGTTCAAATGGCAAGAGGGAAGCTTATGGAGAAATGCAAAAATTAGGGAAATTTGGCGAAATGTTACGAATGACTTGGGAAATCTGTGAGAAGTGAGTTGATGCTGGCTACTTTATGGATGTATGGTGAGCTGAGGTGTCCTACAAGACATCTGCACATTTACTTACAAAAACTGATCAAAGAAAGGACTAACTATACCATGAAAACAGAGATTTCTCTAGCTTGACCTAATTTCTGACCTACAAACAGAAAATGATGAACAGTAACCTTTGAACAGAAAATCATGCAAAGAGATCTATTGTAAAAGGATAGGAAATGACCTAGGCAGTTGAATCTGAAGCAAGACATTAATCTTTGCAAATCAAGTCATCACACTAGAAATTGCATGGGAGAGAAAAACTGTGTTTTTAATGGCAGCAGTAGTGCCTTGACCTCAAATCATAGTCCCAGAAAGGGTGAAAGGAGATCAGGGCTTGTTGTTGGTCTTTTTGAATCTTATTTTGTTACTGCATTAACCTACTTCAGCAAATTAAACAAAAACAGCTATGCAAACCATCAAAAGCAACCTAATCTAAACAAAGTAAAATGAATCTATGTAACAGAAATTAACTCATAAACTGAAGCAAAAACATATAAGTAAAAATCAAGAGGTGTTGGGTAGCTTGGGTTGGGACCTAACCTAAAAGCTTCAACCATATGAAAGAGATCAGTGTTGGCTCAAAAACTGTTTCATCTCCATTATCAAAAGTAAAAGTCACATTACATAAACCGTTCTCAAAAAGGAAGCTCGAAAATGAGCTGAACAAGTGCTGCACAAAAGTGAGAAAATTCTACTAGTGACTGGCTAACCTACTGAGGCTTTAAGCCCCCTTATTTATACAAATCGAGTCCCCCAACATCCTTCCTAAAATCAAGGAGCTCAGCTTCCCAGAACTGGAGATAAATAGCAGTCCTCTTTACTTACTCGACTGCCCCTTGGATGCATCAATGTGGCTGCTTGTGCTCCGAGTTGCTGATGGAGGATTCGAGGAAAGGGGTCATAAATGAAGGAGACACCCCCCTACAAATCCTCTTCCCTATTTTCCTCAAATATTTGCTACCATTTTCTCATAAATCCTTTGACTTTGTCCAAAATTGACCAAAAAATCTGCATAAAGCACACATTAGACTACATGGAAAAATGACTAACCCAATTCACTCTATTAGCATAAATATAATAAAAAACATGCAATAAACTAATGAGAATGGTGGATTAAGTCGAATTAAGAGGCAAAATGAGCCCATATAATTACCCATTTCTGGGGCTCATCATCACCCCCCTACTGAATGGGTTGCTCATCCTCTGAGCAACTAGTCTAACTCTTCATCCTTGATGGCTCTGATAGATTCCCTGACATCCCATGCTTCTGATGTGATATCTTCCTCTTTATCATGGAATCTTGCCTTTATATCCACCTCTTCCCACTATTTCTGTTCTTCCTCCTCTTTTATTCCTTCCAGCAGTCCTAGCAGCAGTGGAGGACTAAATTTGAGGCCAATCCAGTTGGCCTTCAAGCTTTGCATAGAGTGCTCATACAGCAGCACTCTCCTCATGGCTTCCCTCATCCTGTTTGTGGAGTGATACTCCCTGATCTATAGGTTGTGTGGCAGTGTGTTTCACCTTCTCATGTAGGCATGAATGCAATCATCTCCAAACAATCTCTCCATGTCCTCGAAATGTGCAATAGCCCCGGCCTGCTCATCAACACATTTGGGGACACTTTGAGGATTAGTTTCAAGGTGTTGGTGGGCATAGATGAGAGCCATGGGGTCTACTAGCTCTGCTGTAATCATCAGAGGTTCATTCAGTTCTTTTGCCATCATTTTCTGGATTTCTACTGCCCTTTTCTCTTCATGGCTCATCCAAGATGCCATGGCCATCAGCTACAAGTCTCCTAACATAGCATTGGGATCCCATAGGTTCATATCAGTAAGGGCCATGTTGTGTAAGTAAAACTCTGCTAGCTTCGCTTTGTCCTCAGCTGAAATGTGATCACATAGATCCATGAATTGGCCATAATCCTAAAAAGGTATGGTGCCTCTCTGGGCCAGAGTCTTCATTTGAAATTGGAGCCACTAATCCTTGAGGTACACTGCATATGATTTAGCTGGCTGCCTACACTGTAGTGCCTCCATAGCCTAGCTGGCCATGTAGGCTAATTGGGATTCCCTTTCCTGTAGCTACCTTCTTAAGATTAATACCTCATTTTCTGCCTGTGGTTCCCTTTCCTGTTGTTGTTTTATTAATATCTCACCTTCTACCTGGGGTTCCTTTTCCTGTTGATGTCTTTTTAAGATTAACAGCTCATTTTCTGCCTGGGGTTCCCTTTCTTGCAGCTGTTTTTTTAACATTTCATTTTTTTCCTCCAATTGAACTCTTCTGATGCTTTCTGTATGCCTGACCATGCTCAATTATTTGCCCATTTTTCTCAATTTGTCTTCCATGTGCCCAATTTCTTCCACCCCTTTTGATTTTGCAATCTGCATCCATGTATGGGTCCTTACTCTTTCCTTTTCCAACTCAAAGAAAAGAGGGACTGCAAACTTTTGTGGGATGATTTTCCCTCCTTCCAGAAGGTTGTAATAAGAGCCTAAATTAGGCTGAGGGTCAGGCTTTGGTATCTCTTTTTCCTTATCTTTCTCTTGGGTCTGTCCTTCTACCTTCTTTTCAAGATTCTCAATCTCTTGAAGCTTTGTCAATGTCTCCTATAGAGTAGTCTGTGCCTCCTATAGGACTGTTTTAGAGTCCATAAGTTTGATCCTTTCTTTCCAAGTAGAAGCTTTAGGGCTGCCCCTTTCATAGGTAATGGGGGTTTTGGATGGAGATTCCTCCTATTTTTCAGTAGGGACATCTTCAATGATGATGGGCTCCTTTGAAGGTGGATGAGGTTTCCCCATATTTATTCTGGTGCTCTTTTGAGCCTTGAAGTACATAGATGGTTGTCTCTTCTTTTTTCCTTTGGGCTTGGCTAGAGTTCTAAGTGCAGCAAGAATAGCTATGGCCTCTCTTGCTAGTGTCTCAGGAGACACTTCTTCCTACTTTGCTTCTTCTTCTTCATCTGTTGTTTTTCCTGTTTCTGCTAGTTTTGCTTCTGCTATTTCTGATTTTGTTTGCTCCTTTGCTTGCTTAGCTTCTGCTTTTCCTATGGCAACCTTTTTCTAAACTATCTTAGGCTTCTTCCTTTCAGTTCTTGGCCTCTTCTTTTTCTCTGTTGTGGTTTTACCCTTTTCTACTTTTGATTCTTTCTTCTTCTCTGCTTTAGGCTCATCTTTGGTGGTGTCATGTTTCCCTTTTTCTATCTGGTTTCCTTCTTTTTCTGTGTGGGGTTCCTCTTCTTCCATTTGAGTGTTCTTTTCTTCTTCATGGATTCCCTTCTTAGCTTCTCCTTTTTGTTCTTCCTCTTCACTTTCAGACGGACTAAGGTCATAGGTGAGAGTTTTTATATCATCCTCTTTATTCATGTTTCTGAAAATCTCCCAGGCTATGGGGATTGTGAAAGTGTAGAGGGCATCCTCCACCAGCAATTTAATTAGCCCATGGTGAGCCAATTGGTCTGGAACCCCTTCCTTCAATTTGGTGCTAGATTCTACTAAAGATTGGAGGAGAAAATATGGAATACTGAGTTTTCTGGATGCAGGAAGGTCCATGCCATATCTGAGTTCATGTAACAGTCTGAAATGGTACCCATAAACTATGTTGTATCTTCCTTCGCATGAGATGTATTTCATAATCTGATAACTAACCTCATCCCATGGGTAAGGTATACTTGTTCTCCTGATGCCATTATTGTCCTCCACAAGATGTTCATTAGGCTAGAAAAAGGTCTTCTTGGCAACTTGACCTAGTGGTTTTTCTTCCTTGCTCTAGGGTAGTCCAAGTGGGAGACTTGTAATCCTGTTGATGAACTCTAGGGTGATTTCTATAGTTAGACCCCTGAAACTGACAGTGGCATGGGTTTTTGAGTGAGGTTTTAAAGACAATATAAATTCCTCTGTGACTTCATCATCATACCCATGCAACTTTTCAAGGAAAGGCATCCAATTTTCTCTAGTGAAGAGGGCTACCACTTCTAGATGTTCATGCAGCTTAGTTGAATTCAGAGGCTCCTTCCTCATAAAACCCCCTGTCATGATGTTTCAGATTCTGCTGGAATATCTCAGTTGAAGAGGGAGGCAGCAAGTTTCAATCCTGAAAACAGAGGAACAACTGAGGTTTTCTTTCAAGAAACAGGGAGAGAGTTTTTGTGTTCTCTTTTTTTTTTAAACAAATTTCAACTTTCCTTCCTTCCAAAATCCGTTCTCTAGACTCACATTACTTCTCTGTCTGTTTGAGGGAAACAATATCTTAAAAAATAGAGAACATACAGAACTGTGTTTTTTTCTTTTTCAAAATAAGCAGATACCCAATGCAAGTTCACTCTTTACAGGCTTGATTTTCTAGAGTTGCATCATTTCTTTACATAGGAGAATACCACGGAGGAGAAGGAGACAATCTTTCAGTGCAAAGAGCAAATGGAGAAACTGTATATATATTTTCTTTAAAAACACAGGCAAACTCTGTTCTCACTTTCCTTCCCTTTTCAACTCAATACCTCGCTTGGAATCACACCACCTTTTGTATATATATGGAAATGCAGAGTGGTTTTTACTGAACCTACCTTTTTAATTCCGAATTCGTCATGAAATCCTGAGTTTTCCTTTGTGGTGTTGCTCACTGGCCTTCCTGTAGAAAGGCTCCTGTAGGACTGTGTTTTCACTCCTTTAGAGTTTGATAAGCGGAAGGGTTTTGAAACTAACAGAAAGTGACTGTTTCAAGGCTCTGGAGGTGGTAGGTAGATTGCTACAGTCGAGAGCTCGTCGACACAAATGAGAACAAAGGTGGTGAAGGCAGTCGACTGCAGCATACTTAAGCTTACGAGAGCATTCTGCGGTGATGAGGTGAGGTGGCAGAAAGGGTATGTTACCCTCATCTGAACCGTTGGTCCCTACTTCAATGTCATGATGAAACTTTTATGCCACCTGCTGCAATTATTTCATTCATTCTCGTTAGATTCCGCCACTACCTGTTTTGAGATTTTTTCGAGTTGATTGAACACACGTGTTGATTGCACCCACTAAGCATTGTTTAGACTAGATGAGGGTGGCCAGTTAGCTAGCCACCAATCTCATTTAATCGCAACCATCTCACTTGTCCATGCAGTTTTTAAATTATACCCATGCAACAGAGGAATGGGTTTAGTCACTTACCTGTTAGTCGAGAATTGCGTGCTACCGTGCTGTTGCATGCTCAGACTTTGGCATTCTATCCATGGATTTCTGCTGCTGGCGCCCGTGGCTTCTGAATTGGTGGCTCGACTACCTCATACTGGTGATCTTCAATCAGGACTGGGCTCCTTGTGTGTTTTATACATCTGTGGCTACACTGACCCTGCCTCTGGAGCTCGATTTTTAAGGGGATCAGCTGCTACAGGAATCCTGTAGGATTTCCTGTAGCTGCTTCTCCCTCTAAAACTTTTGGCTAAGGCTTGAGTAGGGACTAGAGAGGTAGCTGAGGAAGGTTCTGTTAGTCAAGGAAAAGCAGCTGGTATGCACTAGGTAAGAGTTAAGTTAAGGATGTTGCTTGTTTATTCTTCATTTTTCAAAAAACAAAAGAAACAAGATTTCTGTGTTTTCTGTGCAGGGAAGAAAGACACAAGTGGAAATGCAGTGGTGTAGGTATGGAATGGAGAGTTAGAAGGATTAATGGTGGTAGGGAGGTCCACAGGTCTTCTGGACAAGCTTCTAGCACTTTGATCCTTTTGTTGACTTGATTTCGAGCTCTCTGTGATTTCTACAGGAGCCTCCTATAGAATGCTCAGAGCCTCCTATAGGATGCATAGTTTTCCAGAACAAGTGAGACCAAGGACTGGGAAAAGAAAATAGAGATGGAGAAATGGTCTATTAGAGGTGTATTTAGCTTGGTCGTGTCCCTTTTTCTTTTTTGGCCCTCCTGCAATCTGCAATGCATTCAAAAGAAGTTAATTTTTCTGTTCCTGTTTTTTCTTTTTTTTCTCTTTTTTTTCTTTTTTCTTTTTTAAGAGACACTTAGGTCACCTCCAAGAGGTTTTCACCCTAACTGCCTGGCCTAGGTGCCTCCAAGGGGAGGTTTTTACCCAGGGATCTTTTATTCTCCTCATTTTTCTTTTCTGTTTTTTTTTTTTTTTTTTTTTTAGGGTGTGGGTGGAGTGGAGGCAAAGACTTGCTCCACTACCAACACTACTTTACTTAGATTCTTAATGAATTCTTGCTTGGAGAAGGGCTTCCTGTATATTTTCAACCTATGCCCATTGACAAGCATGGGGATGGCTTCTTCATCGATGGTTTTGATCAGAACTGAACCATTATCATTGCACCTTTCTACTGTGTACGGTCCCAGCCATCTTGTCCTCAGTTTGCCCTTGAAATCTTTATACCTTGAATCATACACTAGTGCCCAATCTCCTTCCTAGAATTGTTTCTCTTTGAGGTGTCTATCATGCCATATTTTCCTTTGAAGCTTGACTACCTCTGAGTGAAGAAGGGCCTACAATCTTTGTTCATCCAATCCATTTAGCTGGAGTAACCTTTCCTTTTGTGCATGGTTCAGATCTAGGTCCAGCTGAGCTATCATCCTTAGTGTGTTATATTCAAATTCTATTGACAGCAAAACCTTCTTCCCATAGACCAGCTCATATGGTGTGAACCCTGTGGTGGTCTTCTAGGTGGTGTTATAGGCCCAGGTGGCCTCAACCAATCGATCTGCCCAATCTTTTCTGCTGTTGCTCACTACCTTGGTCAAAATCCCTTCTAAATCTCTCTTAGTGACTTCCACATGTCCATTTGCATGCAAATGGTAAGGGGTGGAAGTTTTGTGCTTAATTTTGTGATGTGTGAGCAGGTCTTCAATTAGATTGGAGGTAAACTGACTCCCTTGATCTGTGACTAATTCTCTTGGATATCCAAACTTATAGAATATATTAACTCTTAAAAACTTAGCTACTTTTCCTTCTGTTGCTGCCTTGATCGCCTTTGTTTCTGCCCATTTTTTCAGATAATCAGTGCACATGATGATGTAATATTTTTGTTTTGAATGAGGGTTGACAGGACCCACAAAGTCCATGCCCCAATTCTCAAATGGCTCGAAAGTCACTTGAGGTTGCAGGGGCATCTCATCCCTTGGAGTAGGTTTCCCCATCCTTTGACACTGGTCACATTGGCTGATATATCGCCTTACATCTTGATGAAGAGTGGGCCAATAGTAATCAGCTTGCAAAATTTTTAAGGTAGTCCTCTTTGCTGCAAAATGGCCCCCACAGGGTCCATCATGACAGGTCAAGAGAATGTCAAAAACTTCCTCCTCCCTGACACATCTTCTCAAAATCTGATCTAGGCCGAGTTTGAAGAGATTGCCCCCAATCCAAGTGAAAGGGGCACTTTTCCTCACGATCTTGCTCTTCTCTTTTGAGGACAGGTGTGGCAATAAATATGCGAAAACCAAGTAATTTTCTATATCAGCAAACCATGGAGAGAGTACTGAGATAGCAAATAGGTGTTCATCTAGCATTTGATCATCCATCATTCCTTCTTCACCTACAGGCAGATCTATTCTATTCAAAAAAAATCAGCAACAACATTTTCCTTACCCGGCTTATCAACAATGGTTAAATCAAATTGCTGCAATAAAAGCAACCATCTAATAATGCGAGCATTTACATCTGGTTTGTTCATTAAATACCTAATTGCAGCATGATCAGTGTGTAAAAATGTTTGATAGCCGGTGATGTAGTGTCTGAATTTATTTAGGGAATGGACTACAGCTAGGAGCTCTTTTTCGGTTACAGTGTAGTTTAATTATGCCTTCGACAAGTTTTTACTTACAAAATATATGGCATAAGGCAACTTCTCATCAACTTTCCCTAAGGCTGCTCCTATCACTTTTTTCGAGGCATCTGTATGAATGTGGAAAGGTAGGGCCCAGTTTGGACCTCTCAAAATTGGGGCAGTCACCAGTTTACTTTTCAAGGTATCCAAAGCTTCTTGACAGTTGTCAGTCCATATGAACTCAACATCTTTCCCCAAAATACCAAACAATGGAGAGGCTAGCTTACTGAAATCCTTAATGAATCTTCTATAATACCTTGCTAAACCTAGGAAACTTCAAACGTCTCTTACCTTTTGAGGAGTGGGACCCTTTGGATGATGGCAATTTTGTTGGGGTTCACTTGTAATCCTCGCTGAGAGATTGCATGACCTAGCACGTCCCTTCAGTCATCAGGAATTCATATTTTTTAGGACTGAGAGACAAGTTCATTTCAATACACTTGTCCAAAACTTTTCCCAGGTTAGACAAAGCTTCCTGGAAGTTAGAACCATAAGGGGTAAAGTCATCCATATAGATTTCGACTGCATCATGAACCAATTCAGTGAATATACTCAATACTACTCTATGGAAAGTGGCGGGAGCATTGTACAATCCAAAAGGAAAGACCCAATATGCAAAAGTACCCCAAGGACAAGTGAAAGTGGTCTTATCTTGGTCTTCTGGGCTGATTTAGATCTGGTTGTACCTGCTAAACCCATCTAGGAAGGAGAAAAAATTCTTCCCTGTCAGGCCATCTAACACTTGATCTATGAAAGGCAAAGGAAAATGGTCCTTCTTGGTGGCCTTGTTTAGTTCTCGATAATCGACACAGATTCTCCACTTCCCATTTTTCTTTGGCACTAGCACCAAAGGAGAGACCCATTCACTGCTAGAGATGGGGTAGATGAATCCTGCATCCAGTAACTTTTGCATTTCTTCTTTGACAATGTCCTTAAGGGCTGGATTCATCCTCCTTTGAGGCCACCTGACTGGTTTTCAATCTTCCTTAATGTAAACGTGATGAGTACAGACTAAAGGGTCCACTCCTTTCATCTCCTTATAGCTCCAAGCAAAAGCATCCAAGAGGTTTCTTAATAAGCTACACAGTTCTTTCTCCTGAGAGGTGGATAGGGATGAGTTGATTTTCAAGGTTCTTTCTACACTGAATTCCATATTCGTAACTCGGGGAAAGGTCAGGTCAGCCACACAGAGATCAACTAAAGGATTGGCTTGGGTTTCTTCCACCAGCTCTTCTAATGGCAACACAATGGGGGGTGGATTCCGAATCAAGTTTTCAATAAGATCATCCTCGGTTTGTGGTTCCCCCCCATGGTAGCTTCCACTGCACACAGTGGTGCGAAATAGACTTTATCCTCATCTTCCTCCTCCAACCAGAGAGGTAAATCATGTTCTAACAAAGGTTGGGCAAGAGGATATAGGACTAGGTGCTTGGACATATGCCCATTCTTGATTGTCACGTTCCCAGTTCGACAACTGTTGTAGGCATCTGTAGTAGCCAACTAGGGTTTTCCCAGGATGAGAGGATGCCCAGTGAGCTTTTCCTTTGGTTGGAGAACCAAGAAATCAGTAGGGTACTCCCAAGAATCAATGGAGACCATTACATCTTCCACAATCCCTTCAGGGGTCACAGTGGAGCAGTCTGCTAACTATAGTATAGTTGTGGTCTTTCTCAGGAAGCCCTAAAGGTTGAGCTTGAGCATAGTGTCCTTGGTCATCACATTAATGGCAGCCCCTAGATCAATCAGGGTATGGGGGATTATGGTGCCATTGATGTGGACATCGACTACAGGGCTTCCAGGGTCTAGGTATTTTGGACAAGTTACTTGCACCAACATCAGGTCAGACAGTTGTCCTATGACATTGATAGTTTGGGCATATCTCCTGCGCCTGCCTAGATGCCTGAAGCACTTCTCCTTGATCATCTTGTTGTATATATGCACATCCTTTATGGCTTGGAGAAGTGGTATCTTTACACATAATTGTTTCAATTCTCCTAGAAGTTCAGTTTCTTTTGGGGTGGGTTGTGTTGTTCCAGATAGTCTCTCAGGAAAGGGTGGAATGGATTTTGGTTCACTTTCATTTTTTCTTCCTCATCCTCCTTAAGGGGAGACTAGTTATATGGGATAACCTTCCCAGATCGTAAGTTAATCTCATGAATCTCCACAGCATAGGTCAGGCATGATGGTTCCCCACTATATACCTGTTGGGCCTGTCTGTTATTCGGGTTCGGGTTCGGTTAAGCAGGTATTTAGGGTCGCCTTGGTCGAGCAGGAGGCAATGGCTGTGGTTGAGTAGGTGGTGGAGGAAAAAGAGCGAGAGGAGAGTTGTACTGGGGCCTCCACCCCTGATGAGGTGCATTCCACTAAGGTTGTGGTTGAGCATAAGAGTGAAATGAATGACCAGCTAGTTGAGCATGGTATTGAGATGGATATGACCAAGGAGGGGGTGTGGACCAAGATGGATGAGCAAGGGGACCCCAAGAAGGCATGGAAGTGGCTTGATTAGGGTTGTAATATGTCTCGGATGTCCCTTGCATTCCCTGCTGGTAAGGTCTAGGTCCATGTGGCCTCCTTTGATTCATGAAATAGAGTGGTTCAGTGGCTCCTTCGGCCCCCTGGTATGCAGCTTTAAGTCTAGGCAAGGAAGGGCATTGATTCATAGAATGGTCTTCTTCACAGACTGAACACACTTCTATAGATTTCAATGGACATTCGTTCCTAGGATGCCTTAGTGCACCTAGGACAAAAAATGGCCAAGGCCCTTTCTGCTTCTTCTTGTTTCCTTTTAATATGCAAGTATCCATTTGCATGGCAAGAGTCTGCATCATCTCGCTCTTGAAATCTTCCAGCATATTTCCAAATTCACCTCTAAGGGATGAACTGGATGAGGATGTACTGGCTAAGGGTTGACTTCCCCTACCTCTCTTTCTGGCTGCCCTAGAATGGTTTCTAAACACAGTCTTTATGTCTTCATAAGGTAGTTGGTAGATGTCCCCCCAACCAGCAAATGGAGGGTATCTAGAAGGTCTTCCGAGACTCCTCTGAGTAGGACCAACTTCAGATATTCGGGGTCAAGTGTGCACCTGGCCCTTTTATAATTGAGCTAAAACCTCTCTTCATAATCTTCCAAGGATTCATCGCTTCCCATGGTCATTCGAAAGATTTCTTCCTTGGTATCCTTTGACCTACAGTAGTCCCAGTATTTGTTATTAAAGGCTTGTTGCATCTGAGCCCAAGTTGTGATGCTATTGCCAGGTAACCCCATGAACCAGCGTAATGCTGCATCCTTGAGGGTAGAAGGAAATAGTTTCAACTTCTACTCATCTTCTGCATAGTGATAGGTTCGACAAATAACAGAAAATTCAAACAAAAAGGTATTAGGATCTTCAGTAGTCAACCCATGGAAGTGAGGTAAGGTTGAAGGACTTATGTTCTTCATTTTAGTATCCTCATTGGTCTCTCGGATGGGAAAGATACCCTCTACTTTGTCCCCATTCCCTCTAATATTTCTATTTTAAGCCATGGTCTCAGGAGGGATGGTTTCTTCCTCTTCTTCTGCTATAGGATCTTCATATATCTCTAGTTGTCCACCTATAGGTTCTTCTGGATCACTGCCACCAAGGAAGAGAGAATGGTGACTTTGTGATGTGGTGGGGGTGTTGGGTAGGAATTTCCCTAAATTATCTCTGTTCCTACGAGGCATGAAAGGAAATCTCTTTTTGGGTGATTTTTGTTTTTTCTGCTTGTACCTATAAAACTGAAATTGATTGAACAAACAAATTGCAACTAACTGAAATGAACTTGCTAAAATGAAATTGCAGAATTGAAATGAAAGAAAGGAAATGACTAATCTACTTTTGCTGGAATGGAAATTGCAGAATTGAAATGAAAGTAAGGAAATGACTAATCTACTTTTGCTGAAATGGAAATTGCGGAATTGAAATGAAAGAAGGGAAATGACTAATCTACTTTTGCTGAAATGGAAATTACATAATTGAAAGGAAAGCAAGGAAATGCAGAAATTGAAAGAAACAACTACTCTACTTTTTCTGAAATGGACTACTTAGCAGAATGTTGTAGTAGAAAAATAGAAGAAAGCAGTAATCACAAAATACTTTGACGCTTCCCCGGAAATGGCACCAAAAAGTGGTGAGCACCAGTATTGCAGAAATAATGCTGCAAATCCTGGGGCTTCCTACTTTCTTTTATCAACCCGGTAGTTCGTAACAAACTTGGAAGCGTCGGTGCTATATGCACAAGTACTAGCTCTTACTATAGGTTGTTACTTGGTTAGCTGGCGCAAGATCATTAGGAGCTCAAGCCAGCTTCTATGAATTTCCAAAAGAAGCTTTTAACCATGATGAAAGAAAGCTAACTCTACAGAGGCTATTCTATTTGCAGAAAGAGAAAGAATACTGGAATGTAAGGCAAACCCTAGCAAACCCTAATTTATCCAACTAACCCTACTTTTTCAGAAAAAGACATATAAATTGATGTGATGAGTGCCATTGACTACTGAAAAAGGTAAATTACATTTATTCAAGCTACTTCTGAAAAGAAATGAAAAGAAAACATCTTTTTGTGCTTTTGAGTGTTTTTATGTGAAATTATTATGCTTGTAATTTATCTGGTTGTGATTGTGCAGAGGTTTGGTGGTGAAGGAAGATGGACTTGGTTTTTCAGAGGTGGAGGAAGGTGTGGAGAGGTCCTAAGAAGCCCCTAGTACCCTTTTGAAGACTTCCATTTCAATTGGATTTCGAAAAACCACTTACAGGGAATTCTACAGGAGGCTATAGGGGACCTACAGGAGGAGGCCAAGAGCTATTTTTGGAAGTTTTGAAGGTGGAAAAATTAAAAAGGGTAACTGAAGGCTAAATGAAGGTGTTAAGGTGTCTGGAGCTTGTCAAGGAAGATCAAGAGGGAACATGATGGTTGGATTTGTTCAAATGGCAAGAGGGTAGCTTATGGAGAAACGCAGAAATTAGGGCAGATTGGCGAAATGTTGTGAATGACTTGGGAAATCTGTGAGAAGTGAGCTGGTGCTGGCTGCTTTATGGATGTATGGTGAGCTGAGGTGTCTTGCAAGAGATCTGCACATTTACTTACAAAAACTGATCAAAGAAAGGACTAACTATACCATGAAAACAGAAATTTCTCTAGCTTGACCTAATTTCTGACCTACAAATAGAAAATGCTGAACAGTAACCTTTGAATAGAAAATCATGCAGAGAGATATATTGTAAAAGGATAGGAAATGATCTAGGCAACTGAATCTGAAGCAAGACATTAATCTTTCCAAATCAAGTCATCACACTAGAAATTGCATGGGAGAGCAAAACTATGTTTTTGGTGGCAGCAGTAGTGCCTTGACCTCAAATCATAGTCTCAAAAGGGAGAAAGAAGATTAGGTCCTGATGTTGGCCTTTTTGAATCTTAGTTTGTCACTACATTAACCTACTTGAGCAACTAAAACAAAAACAACTATGCAAACCATCAAAAGCAACCTAATCTAAACAAAGTAAAATGAATCTATGTAACAAAAATTAACTCATGAACTGAAGCAAAAACATATAAGTACAAAGCAAGAGGTGTTGGGAAGCTTGGTTTGGGCCCTAACTCAAGAGCTTCAGCCCTCTGAAAGAGATCAGTGCTGGCTCAAAAAATATTTCATCTCCATTATCAAAAGTAAAAGTCACATTACATAAACTGTTCTCAAAATGAAAGCTCAAAAATGAGCTGAACAAGTGCTGCACAAAAGTGAGAAAATTCTAATAATGACTGGCTAACCTACTGAGGCTCTAAGAACCCTTATTTATACAAATGGAGTCCCCCAACATCCTTCCTAAAATCAAGGAGCTCAACTTCCTAGAACTAGAAATAAACAACAGTCCTTCTTTACTTGCTCGACTGCCCCTTGGATGCATCAATGTGGCTACTTGTGCTCCAAGTTGTTGGAGGATTTGAGGAAAGGGGTCATAAATGAAGGAAACACCCCGCTACAAATCCTCTTCCCTATTTTCCTCGAATATTTTCTGCCATTTTCTCATAAATCCTTAGACTTTGTCCAAAATTGACCAAAAAATCTGCATAAAGCACACATTAGACTACATGGAAAAATGACTAACCCAATTCACTCTATTAGAATAAATATAATCAAAAACATGCATTAAACTAATGAGAATGGTGGATTAAGTCAAATTAAGAGGAAAAATGAGCCCATATAATTACCTATTTCTGGGGCTCATCATCTGCAAGTCTGAGAAATACAATGGTGGTGATGTGTTCTTAGGGGATGATAGGAAGGCTAGAATCATTGGTCACGGAAAATTAAAGTTGAAGTTGCAAGGTGGAAGCGTTAGAACACTTTCGGGTGTTCTACATATTCCTAAATTGGCCAGAAATCTAATTTATGTAACCAAGTTGGATGATGCACGTGTAAAAATAGTGTTTGAGAAGGATGCCTGCAAGATGGTTCGGGGAGCACTGGTATTGATGCAAGGAGTTTAGATTGGAACTCTATACAAGCTGCAAGATAGCACTGTTGTTGATGGGTGCAACAGTTCTGTGGTTCCTAAAAGTGAAGCAGAAAATCTAATGGTCTCTGGAGAGAAGACCATGTTGTGGCATCAAAGGCTTGGACATATTGGAGATAAGGGCCTTCGAATACTTCATGGTAAAGGTATGGTAGAAGGTATGAGTAATATCTCTCTGGATTTTTTATTTCTATGAAAATTTTGTATATGGGAAGCAGAATCAAGTGATTTTCCCCTCTGGTGGTAAGAGGGCGAAACAGATATTAGACCTTGTGCATAGTGATGTGTTTGGACCTGTGAAGGTTCCATCATTAGGTAAGTATGTGTATTATGTATCATTTATAGATGACTTCTCAAGGAATACATGGATATATTTCCTTAAAAAGAAATCTAAATTCTTTGACAGGTTTAAATAATTTAAGGCTCTGGTGGAAAACCAGACAGAGAAGAAGATAAAGGTGCTGAGGACAGATAACAGTGGAGAGTTTTGCAATAAGAAATTTGAATAATTCTGTAAGAAATGTGGTATAGCATGGAAGAAGACTACTCCATATACACCTCAGCAAAATGGAGTTGCAAAAAGAATGAACAAGACGTTGATGGAAAGGGCAAGAAGCATGCTCAGTGGTGCTGGATTAGGACAGGAATTCTGGGTAGAGGCGATGGAGATAACATGTTACCTGGTCAACAGATCACCTTCATCAGCGTTGGAAGATAAGACTCCACAAGAGGTATGGACTGGTAAGAAACCCTCTCTTTCACATCTGAGGGTATTTGGATGTGATGCATATGTACATGTTCCAAAGGAGAAACGAACCAAGTTGGATAGTAAATCCGAAAAGTGCATCTTTATTGGGTATAAGGATAGTTTAAAGGGTTATAAGCTTTGGAACCCAGTAACAAGGAAGGTTGTGTACAACCGAGATGTGGTGTTCAAAGAGGTGAAAGATGTTATTAAACATCAAATCCAACCAAAGGAACTTGAGAAGATAGAGTTTGAGCTAAAGGAGGAAGAATCAGACTCTACAGTAGAGGAGGAATCAGAAGATGAAGAGCCACAAACTCCAATGTGATAAGATCAGTTCTAGAAAGAAGGTAGCTAGAAAGGTATAGTCCATTGCTTTTCGTTCAAATTTTGCTTTATCTATTACTGATGATGATCCCAGAACTGTGAAGAAAGCAGTAGATTCAGAGGATGGAAACTCTGGAAAGAGGCCATGGTTGATGAAATGGCATCTTTGCACAAATATGAGGCTTGGGATCTTGTGGAGTTTCCGGCTGGAAGGAAACTCGTTAGCAGCAAATGGGTGTTCAAGAAGAATATAAATGCAGAAGGAAAGGTGGAGAAATACAAAGCTCGGTTGGTAGCAAAAGGTCATTCCCAGGTGTTGGGAATTGATTTTGGTGATATTTTTTCTCCTGTTGCCAAGGTAACTTCTATTAGATTACTTTCATCTGTTGTTGCTGCTTTTGATTTTGAGGTAGAATAGATGGATGTGAAGACAACATTTCTTCACGAGGATCTGGAAGAGGAGATCTACATGAAGAAACCTGAAGGCTTTGCGGTGAAGGGTAAGAAAGAACTGGTATGCAAGTTAAAGACGTCTTTGTATGGGTTAAAATAGTCACCAAGGATGTGGTATCAGAAATTTGATACATTTATACAAGGACTTGGATTCACCAGAAGCAAAGCAGATCACTGTGTGTATTTTAAATTAATTGGTGACCGTGTTATTTATCTGATCTTATATGTGGATGATATGTTGTTGGTTGGAAATGACAAAGAAATTATCCAGGCTTTAAAGACCCATTTGTCCTCCAAATTCGACATGAAAGATCTTGGTGCTGCAAACTATATTTTGACATGGAAATTAAAAAAGAGGAAGCTCTGGTTAAACCAAAGGAAGTATATCAAGACAATATTGCAGAGGTTTAATATGCAGGATAGTAAACCGGTGAAGGTTCCTATTCCTATAGGTGTAAATTTATCTGTTGAACAGTGTCCCATGTCACAAGAAAAGGAATAGCACATGTCTCATGTTCCATATGCAAGTGCAGTTGGTACCCTGATGTATGCAATGGTTTGTACTAGACCAGACATTGCACATGTAGTGGGAGTATTGAGTAGGTTTATGTCAAAACCAGGGAAGGAGCACTGGACAGAAGTGAAGTGGGTTTTCAGGTATTTGCGTGGCACTAGTGATTATGGTTTGTGCTACCAAGGAAGACCAGGATTGGATAGAGTGTTGCATATTCGTGGCTTTGTTGATGCAGACTGGGCTGGAGATCTGGATCAGAGAAGATCTACAAGTGGGTATGTGTTTAACCTATTTGGAGGTGTTGTTAGTTGGATGAGTAAGAAACAATATGTAGTGGCACTATCAACTACAGAGGCAGAATACATGGCAGCCACTCATGCAAGCAAGGAAGTAGTTTGGTTGCAGAGATTGTGTTCAAGTATGGGGTTAGTATAGGGAGCTATAAGAATAGACTGTGACAGCCAAAGTAAAATTTTATTGGCAAAGAACCCTGCATATCATTCAAAGACAAAGCACATTTATGTTCAGTATCACTTCGTGAGGGATATGATAGAAGACAAAAAGGTGTTGCTGTAAATGTGGACACTTTGAAGAATACTGCAGATGCATTGACAAAATCTATGAGCTCTGAGAAGTTCTCTTGGTGTAGAGAAACAATGGGCATTGCAGGGTTGGATAAATGACTAAGCTCTCTTGTGGCCCCCTGTGGAAAGAAAACAACAAGTGGGAGAATGTTGGGTTGTGTTATATTTTTTTCCATGACTAGCCCACGTAGTTAACTAGAGAGGTTAGAAGGGGGGCAGAGCCCCCCCTTCGTTGTGCCAATTGCATAGGGAGGGGAGTCACAAGGGGTTTGAGGGGTGCAGGTAACCCCACTCTATGGGGTCTGGGGCAGTGCCCCAGAAATTTTTTTTTTTGGACCCTATATTAGGTTGGGCAGACTTACCTATGGCTTTGTGCATGATTTTTCGCACATGGTTTTGGACGCGATGGTTTTCGGTCCATGGTATTGGATGATTTGGCATGTATAAATATGTATTGTAACATTGAAAGGAACAAAATGAAAAATCAAATTGGTAGTCCCAGTTTTGGGACCTAGGGGAAAATCTCTGTGTATATGTGTTTTATGTGTTATGCTATCGCATTGTTTATTTTCTGTGTTTTAGAATTCGTATGTAGGTAATTTCTGTACGAGGTTAAAACCCACATGCCCATACTTTCGATATTTAGCACAATGTTTGGGCTTTGTGAAAAATTGGCCAATTGATTGTTGCTGCTACTAGAGTTGGGATTCCTTCTTAGAAAGTTGAACTTGGGAGGTTTATTGCTCCTGGTAGTCTCTTTTGACCTTTGTTTCAATTCTGCCAACTCATTGGACAAAGACTTGATAATACAGGTCAAGCTCTCAAGATCCATCACTTCCTTTTCTTTTGCCTTGCTTACGGACTCCTGAGACCTTTCTCCATGCCTTTGGAATCATTTGTTACTTCATCATCTGTGATTAATCTAATCACATGTAGGTCCTTCTCAACTGTGATTGCCTCTTCAAAATTTTCAGCCAAATTTGGTTTCACAATTCTTTTCACGAACTGTGCAGCTTTATGGTAAGGAAAATGTGAAATAGTCAATTGTGATGGAGTCATGAGGTTTTTTGTTTGGAGAAAATATATTTAAGGTATAGTTAAACCTCTGATTGAAATCTTTCAACTTCTCTTTCTACTCCATCTTGAGATTGCCCAACTCTTTCAAAAACATGGTGGGCGAAAATCTATTCAATATACGGTTAAACCTCTGATTGAAATATTTCACCTTCTCTCTCTACTCCATCTTGAGATTGCCCAATTCTTTCAAAAGCATGGTGGGGGTTTTATCATCAGCGAATTTTTCAATAAATAATATCTTAAAACCCCTCCAATTCTAGATCTAGTTCGAAGGAAGGTTCTGATACCATACAGCTACTCTGCCATCTAAGGTACATGGAAACAATCTACATGCAACATCATCATTATGTACCTCAAGTGTTTGAAGATGTAGGTAGAAGTTGTCTTGATGGTTCTCTTCTTTAATTGCTTTGTCAAGGTCATACTTCATTAATAGCTTCTCTGGGTGCCTCAGCATTTTGTGTAACACACCCGGCAGTGCAAGTGGGCCCTGATTCATCCAATCTAGATCTTGGTATACCATGTCTTCATTGTTGTTTTCACCTTCTTCATAAGAATTTGATTAGTTTTGTTCTTCTTCTTCTGCTCCTCCTAACCTATGGAAAGTATCATTCGGGAGCACTACCTTATCACCATCACCATAGTTGAAGGTTGGAGGTTGTTTTGGTTTTTCTATGTTTTCTTCAAAATATTCTAACACTTCAAGGGTGGCGAGAACCAATCCTTCAAGTGTTGAGACCACTATCCTAGTGGGGGTAGTTTGGTTCTTCTTCAAAATATATGGAATATTATCTACTCTGGGTATCAATCAAATAACTCTTGCAAAATTTTGGGTGATGGGGCGAATGGCCAAGATCTGATCATAAGAGACTTCATAAGCTTGCACAGTTCCAGGCTGAGAATATTTTAGTGAAATTTCTTGGAAGGTGTACCAAAAACACTTCACTTAAGTCATTGGTCACAAGTGACCCTAACAATAATTTGTGACTTCTTATGCTTCAGATCTGCAATAATTAAACAAGAATAACCTACAATAAAAATATATATGTGATCCAAAATAACAAACAACAATAGAAATTCAATGTAATAACCCAATAAGGAAAGAATTTTCAATGAATAATAATATTTATTGATAACACTTGGTGAAGGAGATCTACAAAAGGGTCTGCAAATCCCCCTCTGTGGAACGATTCCTTCGATGTCCTTGATGCTTCAGTAATCGATTCTCTCTCTCAAGTAAGAATGCAACCTACGTTACCTAGGTTGTTACCAAAAGGTCTAGCAGTGCAGGGTTTTATTAGTTGGTACAACTAACTCTAAACTTGGGTCAGGACCCCCTAAGCCAACAAATGGTTCTATTGTCGGGACCGGGATCTACTTAAGGAGATGTGTGATGTCACATCACTGGAATCCAACCAAGAAGGAAATTGAAAAGTGGTTGGATTGAAAGGTTCACGAATTCACGGCGCAGGAAAATAGGAATCCGCGTCTATCAAAGGAGCAGTGGTTGGATAGATATTTGTATACAAAAATGCACAAAATTTTCTTTTGCACCTTCCCAATCGAATTATACGAGTGGTTAGATAAGTTGGCAGACGGCCAAGGGAGGTGGAAGCTTGACAGTCCAATAGTGTGGACTCCGGGGCTAGTGCAAAGATTGGAAGCTTCTAAAGATAAGATCACACTGGTTGTCGATCACTAGCTCGGTCAAATTATAGAAGGATTTGTTACAGAATTCACAGTTGATACCTCAGTCAGCTATAGTGAAGCGGAGAGAAATATTTTCAAGGGACTGAGAGGTAAGTATTTAATATCTTTGAATATGTGGATTAAAATGTTGTTGTGTGAAAAACGGGCAATGCCATTGCCTTCATGTTCGGATATAACTGAAGTGGACGAATCTTTAGAAACCGTGAAGGATCAAGACCGGAGTATAGTAATTTGATTGGACCCCTTGTTAGTGATGATGAAGGGGCAGAACAAACTCCACCGTGAAGCGTTGTTTAGCTAATCACTCAGGGGCTTCCTCAAATACATCACCCATCCACTCCACCTCCACCTCCACCTCCACCACATACACATTTGCCCACACCTCCACCTCCACCACCACCATCTGCCATGGTGAACACGATGAACTTGCCGATTTTCAAAGGCATCAGGAGTGAGGATATAGAGGAGTTTTTGTTTGTTATAGATGCTTTGTGGACTACGAAACATATTACTGACAATAATATAAAGAAGGCATAATTGGTTACCGCTCTCCAGGATCGTGCACTGACTTGGTATATTAAGATTTTTTTCTAATCAACATCTTGCATCACTGGAAGATGCTAAGGCAGCTTTGAACAAGGAGTTTATCAAAACTAAGTCTAACTCATAGTCAGTAGTTGGATTCAAGGAAATCATGATGAGGGTTTATGAGATGCCTTGGAAATTAGATCAAAGGTTGAAATGTGTGATTCGAGAGGCTAACATGCAGCTCACATATGGTCAGCATCGCAAATGGTTTATAACTTCACTTCTTCCCCACCTAAGAATTTGTTTTTCATAACAGAAGATAGGAACTTGGGCAAAAGCCCTGGAAATCACAATGAGATTGCATGCGATGCCCATTCAAGATGTGACATTGGGGGTATAGCAGATTCACTCCCAGTTGCAGAGCCTCTGCTTGGAATTGTAGAGCTTGAAGAAAGATAAGGAGACTAAACCAGAGGTGCGCACAGAAGTCTAGTGTCTGAAGTGCAAGAGCTAAGGGCGTGATAAATACATTGCCTTGTCTTCACGAATTATATTACAGGAGGGGGACCAATTCCCTTGAAACCAAAAGCCTCAGCAGGGTCGAGCATGGGAGTTGTGCTATGGTGCGTTATTTGTCAGGGGGCTAGAAAACATGCAACCGATAATTTTTATTTGCTTCAAAAGTTCGTTCAAACACCACAGCAGTTGTTTTGTGACTTCTGTAAATCTGTGGGCCATGATGAGCACCACTATCATAGCTATGAACTGATGATGGAAAGAATGCCTACATACTGAATGCAATGATAAAGTCAGCCTCCATATCAAGGTACAAGAGGAGCACGCGGAGGTTACCAAGGAAGAGGATGAGGCAGCGAAGGAGGACCTAGTAGAGGTCACGGACAGGTTATTTTCTATAACTTTGGAATGCCAGGGAACTATGTGTGGGAGTGTTAGAATCATACACGCCTGTCATGTCAATACTACAGCCAGTTTGACCACACTATAGAAGAATGCCTATTGTTGATAGCTAATATGCAGGAGAAGAAAGTGCAGCCTCAGCAACCTATGCAGAAATTACAAATGATGAGAGTTTAGCCCCGCGAGGAAGATCAAAGCATGAATATAATGCCTAAGAGAGGAATAACGACTGCAAATGATAAGGGAAAACATCTTGAAGAGGACAGATGGGTCCATAAGGCCCCAGAAAAGGAGGTTGGTATTAATCTGGATTTCGCAAAGGAAAAATTTATGGAGGTTAAGAAAAGCTTCACCAAGGCATCCACCTCAGGAAGTCAGGACAAGATGCAAGACACCAATGCACTTGCAGAGGTTGATCCCTCTGTGTTTACCATGTTCTTGGAGACTTGCATGAAACTGTTGCACGATAGAAAAGCTGTGAAAGGTCTGCAGGAGTTGATAAACGAATGCACCGACAAAGAGAACTCCCTTCAAGGACACCACGTAGTTAGAAAAATTGGCAAACATAAGGCTAGATGGGGCATGAGATGAGGCTCACCGTGTAGATAGGAGACTATGAGATGGACCAGGTCATTTTGGACCTAGGGTCTAACGTGAATGTTTTTCCTAAACAGACATGGGAAAAAATGGGGAGACCTTTGCTGCAGTGGTCTCCAATTCAGCTCAAATGGCGAACCAACAGAAGATCATCCCTATGGGACAATTATATGGAGTAACTATTGATATCGAAGGTGTGAGCGTGATGGCTGATTTTGAGGTGATAGAAATCGTTGATGATAGTAATCCGTACCCTGCGCTCCTAGGAATTAACTAGGTCATTGAAAGGAATGGGGTCATTAATTTTAAGAAGAGGAAAATGTCGCTTGAGATCAAATCACTTCAGTTTGTAGTGTCGTTGGACCCTGCAAAAGGCTCATGCTACACTGAACCAGTCCGCAACTATGAAGAAATTGAAAATGAAATGGATTAGATCTACAAAATAACAGCGCGAGACCAGGACTGGATCAATCCGATGGCAGATGGACAAATTGCATGGGACCGTGAAAGTTCCTACACCTCTGATTCAGATAAAGAGTTGGAGCATTGGCAGAATCAACTGCATGAAGTATCTACACTGCACTGCAACATGATGACTAAATCATTGCGTTGCGTTTCGTCGGAGGTAAGGAACTTACCTTTTTATGATGGTTTAACTTACTTGGATAATTTTTTGGATTCTTTTGAACCTAAAGTCCTCGAGAATCACCGCTTCCAAGGGTTAGATTTGGCACTACGCGCTATGCCCACAGGATGGTGGGGTACGCACAAGGATAGCTTTGATGGGTGGCAGGATTATAGAAGAATGATGAGGTTACGCTTTGGTCATCCTAATACTAGAGAGACTGAGAAATATGATGGGAAGTATGATCCGCGCGATCGCCTAGCGAAATGGACTAAAGCTTATGGAACGGAGCCACAGTTGGAGTGGATACACTTATTGTGCCTCACTTTGGACACAATCCCTATGAACTGGTATTTGGAAACAAAGCTCCACCATGGCACCGCGGGGTGGTATATATTGAGAGTAGGATTCTTGTTGACCTTCATCTTTGAGGACAACTTTGTGAGCATTGATGAAGCGTTGTGAGAAATTAAGGCGGTTATCTTTAAAACACCACAAGAACCTTTGGAATGGGTTCAACCAGATTAGAGAACCCATTTGCGCCATGCGCTGGAATGTTATAATGTGACTTCTGAAAAGAAGGATGATGATCCAAGAAATATTAATATTCCAGAGGCAGAGGGGCATCGCGAAGTTGAAGGTCCGCAAATAGAGAACTAGGACATCATTGCGTCGTTGAAGACAAAGCAAGTCAACATTAGTACTGAAGCGGAACCAAAGTTTTCAAATATTGGAGATTATTGGGATGATGCCACTGTGGATAAAGTCATTGAGTTACTCTGCAAATACTAGGATCCTTTTCCTACCAAGTTTTCGAACCTGGAGGGCATAGTAGGCGACTTGGGCGTTATGAAGATTACTTTGAAGCCAGACATGAAGCATATTAAGCAGAGGTTGTATCGTCATAATCCTAAATACAAAGGAAAAGGTTCATCAAGAGTTGGTTAAGATGCAGGAGGTGGGCATCATAGAACCTATGGAAGAATCTTATTGGGTGAGACCAATGGTGGTTCAGGAGAATAAATAGAAGGGTGAAATAAGAATTTGCATAGATCTGAGGAAGCTTAATGATGCCTGTGTCTATGACCCATTCCCAACATTGTTTATAGATGAAGTATTAGACAATGTTGGCGAGCAAGAGGCCTACTCGTTCACTGATGGATTTTCTGGGTACCATCAGATTAAGATCACGCTAGAGGATAGGAGCAAACTAACCCTCGCGATGGAATGGGGTTGTTTCCAGTATATTGTGATGTCGTTTGGACTCAAGAATGCACCTGCGATATTCTCTCACATAGTTATAGCAGTGTTTAAGGAATTCATTCATAAGTTCTTGGAAATATACTTTGATGATTGGACGATGTTCGGATTAGTGAAGTGCCATGTAGCAAGTCTGTGCCTAATGCTAGATACATGTCACAGATACCAGATCACACTAAATCTGAAGAAATGCTTATTTTGTGTTCCGTTTGGGATCTTGCTAGGTCACGTGGTATGCAAGCAAGGATTGATGGTGGATCCTGCAAATATTGTGATGATAGTAAATTTGGAGGCCCCGAGGAGCGTTAAGCAGATGTGCATGACGCTGGGACATACAGGATATTACAGGAAGTTCATCAAGGCTTATGCTCAGATTACCACGCCCATGGAGAAACTGCTGAAGAAGGACGCCACATTTTGTTGGGACAAAGAATGTGAGTGCATTTTGGATGTATTGAAAGAGAAGATGGTCATGCGCTAATCTTGGTCTTCCCTGATTGGAAGAAGGAATTCCATGTACATGTTGATGCCTCTTGCATTGTGTTGGGTGCAGTGCTAACACAAGCCGGTGAGGGAGAAATGGACCATCCTATAGCCTTCGTGAGTAGGAAATTATCGAAGGCTGAGAAGAATTACTCAACGACAGAGTGCGAAGGGTTGGCTATGGTGTACGCGCTTCAAAAGTTCAGGCACTATTTGTTGGGTGGACATTTCAAAATGTACACAGATCATTCTGCCTTGAAATACCTGGTCAATAAGCCTGTGTTGGGGGGGAAGATCTACAGATGGCTGCTACTATTCCAGGAGTATGACTTTGAGGTAATTGTGAAGCCAGGGAGGTTAAATGCAGGACCTGATCATCTGTCACGAAACGAAACCAAAGGGAAGCCTACTAATTTGGAGGAAGTGTTGCCATATGCACAACTCTTCGTGGTATGTGTAGCAGATAATAATTTTGTCGATATCATCCACTTTTTAACTACGGGGATGGCTCGAGAAGGGTATATGAGTCAACAAAAGAAGGAATTAGTAGTGCACATGGAAAAATTTTCAGTGATTGGGGGACATCTGTATAAGATGGTGTAGACAAGATATTGTGAATATATGTGGCAAATTTTGGGAGAGATAGCATCCTCGTTGAAGCTCATGGGGGGGTTGCAGGAGGACATTTCGCAGGAAAGGTGACTTTGCATAAGATTTTGTGCGTTGGTTTCTAGTGGCCAATGTTGCATAAAGATTCCAAGGCGTATTGTAGGGCATGTGATGCATGTCAAATAACTGGTAGAACTTTGCAGAGGGACAATTTGCCACTAAATCCCCAAGTATCCTTATAGCCATTTGAAAAATGGGTGATTCATTTCATTGGGCCAATTCAACCCCCAGGGAAGAAAATTGGTGTGCACTATATCATCGCCGTGATAGAATATCTAACCAGATGGGCAGAGGCACAACCGATTAAGGATTGTACAAGGGCTATAACATCAAAGTTTTTGTTTGAGTATGTCTTAACCATATTTGGCTGCCCGAAGGTGTTGATGAGTGATAGAGGTACGCACTTCCTAAACGAGAGGATCAGCACATTAACGGAAGAATTCCAAGTCTACCATCAGAAAAGAAATTTGTATCATTTACAAGCTAATGGAACAGTTAAGGCCTTTAATAAGATTTTGGAGAACATGCTCACAAATATTTGCAACACCTAGCAGAATGACTAGGATGTGCGCATACCTATATTGCTATGGGCTTACAGGACTACTTGTAAAAAGCTGATAGGGTAGACACCTTTTAGATTGGTATATGGTGTAGAAGTTGTAATGTTGATGAAATATATTGTGCCTAATCTACGCATAGCAGCACTAATGAATATGGCAGATCGTGAGGCCTTGGAGAAACGGCTCGCGCAACTGATGGAGCTCGAAGAGGATAGATTTTTGGCTGGATTTCATCAACAAGTACAGAAGGAACGTGAAAAATCTTGGCACAATCGACACATCAAGCTTCACATGTTCAAGGTAAATGGTCTCGCTTTGTTATATGATAGTAAATTCACTAAGTTTCTCGGGAAATTTAAGATGCATTGGCTAGGGAAATATATTACCAAAGAAATTACAGATGGAGACACATTTCATCATGCGAAGCTAAATGGAGAACCTTTTCCTGGAAGAGTAAATGGAAGCTGATTGAAGCTATATATGGGGGATCCTACGTAATGGCTACATGGCGGCAGGACAGTCTTAGTGCTCCAGGAAGTTGCAAGGTAGCACGGGACAATAAACTACATTGCTAGGTTTGGAGGACTATGTAGTAGGCAATCTGCATGGAAAATGGTGAAGCTGCAGCATATGGAATTGCACGCAGGGAGCTATGCCACGGAGGGAGGTGCCGCGTAGCGCCGCAAAAAAGTGACCGTTGGAGTCATTGTTCATGACTTGACAGCCAAAAGATGGTTAAGAGGAGCGGGTTGGTGGCATTTAAGGCAAAAATCTTTGAAGATCTGCTGCCAAACCAACATTAATTGTCGAAATTTGGGGGCAACAGTCTGATTTGAATTCAAAACCCCCTATAAATTCAACACGGTGTCCCAACAGAGAACACTTTGCACGCTTAGATTTGTTATTGAAATTTTTTGTCTGTCAATGAGCCAAGCGTTTTGGTAGGAATTCTTCACCCACATGGACATTTCTCTGGAATATTGTGAGTTCTTTATGGAGAGGATGACTGCTACCAACCCTACTGAAGCCATGAATTCAGAAGCTGTTGTATCTGATGCGCCAGGACTGGAAATCTCCAGCGTTGAAGCTACGCTTGCGGTTCCCACGGCGTTGAGGTTTCCAAGGACGAAACCATCCATGGCGAAAGAAAAGCAACCTGCAACACAAGAAAAGCAGAAAAAGTTGGTGTAGGTACACACTTCCCCAAGGAATCATACCGTGACACCAACACAGAAGAAAGACAAATAGCCAGCAAAAGGAAAACAAAAGGTTGTAGATCTGGAGGTGGAAGAAGACCAAGGAATAGAAGACGTTGACGCCAAAGTAGAGGAACCTATAACAAAGCTGCCTAGATATATCCCTCTGAGAAATGGAAAGGCAAAGATCACTAAAGACCCAGACTCGGATAAATTCACCATCTCCATGCCCCTGCTACATGAGCAGGTGCCCTTTGAACGTCCACGACTTGTGAGAGTCCCGCTATTAAATATGCAGGATTGGGACCTCGTGGAACACGCTAAGTTCCCTCACTTAGTGACTAACAAATACATGAAGAGAGTGTACTATGAAGAAACAGGTGTTACCGCATTGGAAGTAGAGGAATGGGTCCGCAGTGTTGAGCAATTAGGATTGCTCAACTTGCTATGGGTGCCACATTACCACTACACCCTCAATAACACAATTTGCATAAATGAGCTACTTACATTGGTGCATAATGGGTGTTTATGGCTAGGAGGGCCTATCCTTGTCACTGACATGTTGATTCACAAGATTACGAACCTACCTCATGAAGGTCTAAACCCGGCCAAGGAGTTTGGCGGAAAAACAGGGGAAAAGGACCTTACAAAGAGAATTAAGAAAGATTTTGAACTAGTGAAAAATTTGTGCGAGTATTCCATTTTTCCATCTCAGACCCCATAGTTCAATTGGCCGTGTAGATATTGGCCAGAAAGGTGATGAGGAAATGTCACACAAATGAATTGTCGATGTCCATAGTGTCTCTAGTGACTAAGTGCATGAAAGACATACTGTTCAATTGGTCCAGGTATCTATGCCAATAATTCCTTGCAAATTTCTGCGAGGCTCAGGATGAAACCAAGTCATTTCATTACGCTTGGTTGCTTCTCTCCATTGTGTTGGTTGTGTGGGAACTGCTGGAGGATAGCCAATTTCCTCCACTGGAAGAAGGATTACTAGAAGCAACATAGTTTTCATTACTATGGGCTACAAAGGACCCCGCGTGAATCACAGAGACAAATATTTTTTGGGTCCTAATGGAAGCAAGTATTCACATGGCAGTTAACCAATGCCCAAGGTTTTCCCCAACCTTGTACACATAGCTATCAGCCTACGCAGTGTTAAAGGGTGACTTCCACCAAGTATGCATCCAAGCGCGGAAGGATCCAGCACAAAAGTGGCATGAATCGCCCTATTTGGTAATGGAGACCGATGTGTGGGAGGTAGTAGCGTGATGGCTAGAAAAGTGGCGTGCTCCTTTAGATCTAGCTGCTAGGCCAAGCACGGGTGCTAAGAGTGCTATCATGAAGAAGATGGAGGAAGCTAAGCAAGTTGTGTAGAAAAACAAGGATGTTGCAGAGAAGGCTCGGGTTGAAAAGGAACGCACTGCCAAGGAAAAGGCAGAGCAAGAGTAGCGTGAGACCCAGAAAGGTGACAAGTCACCTTTGCCAGAAACTGAACCGAGGAGCTTACAGGGCAAGGTGGTAGAGGTGAGGAATTGTAGTGCACCCCCTTCATTCTGAAAAGGGAAGAATTGGAATAGCAAGTTGGATTGTGGAAGAAGTAGAAGACTCAGAAAACACAGGTTGATCCCATGGTGCTCACAGAGAGGGATCTAGATGAAATGGGTGATAAAGTCAGGGACACCGCAACAGAAGTACTGGAGTAGTTGGAGAAGCAGTACATACAAACATTGGGAGGAGTCCAGAAGGATATTTGGTAGTTGCAGCTCCAAGCAGCCAAGATCCAAGCAGATGTTAGGAAAGTGAGCTGGTGTAGCAGGAAGTTTGGTGCGAGGTAAAATTACAGGCGCGGAGATAATTACATGGTCATCGCAGGATGTGTGAGTCTTCCCCTTACTTACAGGTTCAGTCTGTGCCAACACCGAGGAATAGCATGCCCTCCTTGATAGAGCCCCAAAGATGGGCTTGAACGCGTGATGCAACTAGAGTCATTGCATGGATTATTACAAGGAGTTGTGGAAGAGCTTCACATCCGAGAACATCGAGCACTCAGTGTTGTCATCGAATCAGTAGTTGTTTGTCGAGAAGATGCATGTTCTGTAGGAAAAGGAGGCGCTTCAGGCACACAATTCATGACTAGCATCAACAGTCGTGGAGGCGTGTCGAACAGTGCCTGAGCTTCATATTCCCGAGGATGCACAACCAGAAGTGAATATTAGAAAATTAGTTATTGGTGTGCACAAGCCCAAACATGAGGTTAATCAAGTTCAATTTGAACTCAACATGAAGATTACCGAGCTGCAATTGAAGATGAAACCCATGACTCCATCCGAAGTCTAGGAGCAACGCGGAGCCGCGATCAAGGAAGGACTGGCCACTCTGGATGCCACAGTTGCAGACTGCACAGTAGTATTTCAAAAATCAATGGAGTTGGTCACCAATATGAAATAATATCCAAACTTGCAGACACTGAATTCAAAGATCAGGGAGCTGCAGCGGTAGTATGACGAAGTTAGGGCAACAGCACGCCCAATCACAGCAGCACAACGCCTTGCAAAATTGCGGGAGGGGAAGCATCTCCTCACATAGGTAGAGGCAGGACAAAAAAAGGAGGCTTTGTTTAAGGCCAGGCTAGATCCTTGGTTAGAGGAGGCTTATCAAGTAACGACCACTATTGAGGATAAGCTAAAGGGCTTGCAACAGATGCAGTAGACAATGAGGCTAGTCGTAGAAGAACCAATTATAGAGAAGTTAGTTGCGGAGGTGAAGCAGGCAACCACTCAGAGCGCTACTGAAGTTGTCGTGATTCATGTGGAGCTAGGGGATCTTCACAACAAGATCCCCTCGCTAGCTGAGTGACTCGAGGGCAAGTCACGACCTTTGTGTTGGGGGCTTGTTGGGATGGGGTCACCTGGGTTAGTTTTGGGGTTAAAATAACCAAAGTATTGATGTATTTTTTGTAAATGATGTAAAGTCTCCGCGATTTGTGGATGTGGAGTGCATAGATGGTTAGGAGTCAAAAGGCTTTTAGCCCTTTTTGTATGTAAAGCTTGAGTCAGTTTTGAGATCCACCCATGGTCTACAGACCATGGGATTGTATGTAAAAGGCTATAAATAGGTTTTTCTTAAAGAGTCTAAGGCATGTCTATGGAGAAGAATAAATGGAGTCTTAAAGTGATAGCGCAGAAAAGTGGGTCAAATCAAAGAGAAAGGCTCTGCAACTGAGTGCACAGAGGCCTGGGTAGAGTCTACAGCTGAGTGTGTGGACCCCTGTAGTTGAGTGCGCAGGGTAGTTTTTAGTTTTTAAACCTGAATTTAAGATCAATAAAGAATATTAGTGAAGAATTCTTGTGTATATCTATTTATTTATGTTTACTTATGTTTACCATATATGTTGTGGATGGATAAGATGTTTATAAAATGTTGATCTAATGATGTGTGATTCACTTGAATAAGTCTTAATAAATGTACGCAATGCATGTTAAGTACTTTCGCGAAGACTGGGATAAACTATTTTATGTTCATTAAATACTTAAAGTAGATCTGCATGAGCTCCAATCTAGGGTTGTTTTCTGGTGCACGTAAGTGGATGAATAGACTGTTAAGGGTCTGCAAACACTAATTATGGACCTTTGTGAAGGTCTGAAGGTTGTTTTAACAAAGTTGCAGTATCAAGCCCTAAGGGCTTATAAATCTGCACAAAGGGAGGTCTAGGGCACTAAAAGACATCACACTAATCTCTGGATGCTCAAACTTGGTTTTAGCATGCCCCCATACTGCTTCGGGTGAGACTACAGTCTGCGCTACGCAGGTTGTTGCTGAAAGGGCTAGTAGTGTAGGGTTTTGTTGGTTGGCGCAACTAACTCTAAACTTGGGTCAGGACCCCCTAAGCCAACAATGACTCGATGATGTTGCGACACAGAGGAGGCCCGGAGGGACCCATTAAAACATGCATAAATAATGGTTACTCATGATGAATATTGATACATGAGTCAAGTAATGCATGGGTAAAGTGGTACCAGAGTATGGGTTGCTCAAATGAAGAAATATCATTTTAATAAGCGGCAAAGTGAGACCTCATGGAAAAAATGGCTTCTTGGTGAAGTTTCACATTACCAAATACAAATGGAGACCCATTATAGAACTCATTGAAAGTTTTCCAATGGTGCTGATAGTTCGTCAAACCGAGGTATGGTTTGGTCACAATGGGCGACAGAAAAACTAGGGTTTTTCCTAGAAAATGTCTTCTTGCCCCTCAATCCAATTCATTTTAATAGTGAGTTTTTGGAGAATTTGGAGAGGAAGAGAAGGCCCTAAATCGTGTGGAGATCATAGCGAACAAACCGATTGTCAAAATCAGGATCTGTAAGTTGGAGGTAGGTGGCCTATCCTTACTCATTAATTTTGGTGGATTAGATTTTCAGATTAGGGCTTCAGCTCACTGGGGGGAGCCCCTTCTCTTCCTCATGGTCGGAGTGCACTTTTGGGACCCCATTTTACATTCTAGAATGCATAAACTAGGCTAAGAAATGCGTCCAGCGAGTTTTGAGGGAAAATACTATGTTATGGGATGGGAGGAAAAGCAGGATGGGGGGGTCTTTGTTGAACTTAAGCTTTGAACCAATGATGTGTGCCCTTGACTTTGAACTGACAAAACATAATGATATGTTTTAGGTATGGTAGAGCTAAAGGCGTTGTGCTGAGAATGGGATTTGAAAACTCTTCATGCTAATATTCATGGGAACCAAGCATTCAAAGGGGTTTTCACATGGTATAGGGTGTTGAAGTTCTTGGAGAACCCATTGATGAGGGTTGGTGAACCCCTATTGTTGAGGATTGTGAGCTATTGGGACCCAGATCAAGAGGCCTTTGTAGTACAGGGGCACAGGATCGAGATCACTATCTAGGACATATATTTTTTTGACAAGATTTCCCCCCTTGGGGGTGGTGGGGGAGATACATCCAGTGCTGCCTCATGGGAGGAATACAGGGGAGTTTGTGGATCATCATTTTGTAACAGGTGTTTGTGGAAAAGGCACAACCATCCAGATCGTGACTTAGAGATCATCGAGACACATGCTACATCTACAGCAGTGTTGCCATTTGTTACTGTGAAATTTCTTAGAAGGTTTACCAAAAACATTTCACTTAAGTCATTGGTGACAAGTGACCCTAACAACAATTTTTGACTACTTACGCTTCAGATCTACAATAATTAAAAGAGAAAAATATGTAATTAAAAGATATATGTGATCCAAAATAGCAAACAACAATAGAAATCCAATGTAATAACCCAATATGGAAATACTTTTAAATGAATAATAATCTTTATTGATAACACTTAGTGAAGGAGATCTACAAAAGGGTCTACAAATACCCCTCCATGGGACAGATCATTTGATTTACTTGATGCTCCAGTAATCGGTTCTCTCTCTCAATATGTGAAAAACCCAAAACAATGTGTAAAACTCAAGTGGGAGCTCAAATGCAAGAACACGATAGTGGTGATGATGATAATGATCATGGTGAAGAATGAATGAAAAAGCCTCTTATTTATCACAAAGTATTGGGTTGATCTCAAAAATGGATAATAATAAAATAATATTGACCAAATCAAGATCTAACCATTAGGAATACTTTATATTTTTTGGAGAAGGAAAAGATATTTAAAATGGTCAAATATTTTTATTAGAAATAATTAGCAAATAAAATGATTTATTAATTATTTTACGAGGATTAAGGATGGTGTGAAATTGAAATAATTATTAAATAGTAATATAACAATTATTTGAATAATAGAATAATAAGGAATAATAAATAAATAGTGATTTATTTAATTAGTCTTAGGTGATTTAGTTAAGAGAAAATTAAATAAATAATGATTTATTCAATTATTCTCATGGAGTTTTTAAATCTTAATTAGAAATAATTTAATAAAAATGGTTTACTAAATTATTTCCCATGGTGAAAGTGATTTTACTATGGTAAAATTAATCCTACATATTGTATTTCGATTCGCATCATTAGAAATGGCTAGGTGAACATTTTTTGGTGATAACAGAGAAGAATTACCAACTTCAAGAATGTGCACAATTGAGTTGCTGGGAATGTTACTTCCTTGACCATAGGAAGTAAGATTGGGTTTGGTGAGGTTATCAACCATGAAAAACTCGTTGCCCTCCTTCTAGTGCCAGAAATGTTGATGGTGTTGGCACCACCAACATTCAAGGGGTCTCCCCAATATGTGGTCTCAATTAGACCTCGCATCATTTGGGATAGGAGCCCCATCTAGAATATGGCTCAATTGTCGGTTATCTTAAAGATATGCCTTGGATCTAACTATCAGCAAGAGAGAGGAGTGTGAATGCACTTTCAAAAATCAAGGGGGTGTTCTTGGTGAGTGTTCAAATGTATATGTGTCAAATTTATTTCACTACAAAGGGGACGAGAAGTGAGCCTATAAGAGAGAGGCAATGGTACCACCCTAGTAGGGACACACATAAACAAGAAAGATTTGTACAACACCAAGCGGAATTGTCCACAGAGATGTGATTGTCATTGCAACCAATGTAATGAGGAAGATCTATCTAATATCTAATAGAATAGTCCACGAGGATGCGAAAGTGATAATATAAGTTACAACACATTCTCAATGTGATAAGTACCAAAATAACCGAAATATCTCAACTACTTTTGCATAGGTGAAAGCAAATATGAATTACATACATTCATAGAATAGTCTTACAAATATCCATAATCCATGCATGAAGAACGTGTTGGCTCGTAGGGCTTGTTATATTAAGTAAAAGTTCCAAGACACATGTATACAATGAACATCAATAGCTCCAATAATGGAGCATTGGAGCCACTCCTAACTCCTCGAAAGAACTATCTTATCTCTTCAATGGCTTGCGGGAGGATCCAAGGTGAAAAGTGCTTTGCTCTTACAATGAGGGTGTATATATAACAATGAGGAAGTGATGCTTCACCTTCCTTATGACTCTTCATCTACCCTCATGATTGTTTGACTTCCTATGACTTTTCAACTTTATATGACTCTTCATATTCCATACATGTCCTTTGGACTTCCACTTTACAATAAATTTTCGAAACATAATTTACATCATTAACCAAAATGGTGTGGCATGTGACAACTCATGACATGACATTGCTGACATAGACTGTTTGATGATGTGGCAATGCCAAGCCACTGTTACTACTGTGTGTTTCGGGTCTACTTGAGAATGTTCTTTTTTCACCTCCGCATGGCTCAGTGATAAGGGATCTTCAATAATCTCAAATCTTGAATGGTGATTTCAAACTGATGTCCCTTTGCTTTCTCTTGATTGATCATATTGAGTACTCAACTACAATAATTTCTTTTAGCATGTTTTTCTCCATCATCTCTTTCTTCATCATCTCGCCATGGCATAATAAGGTACATGTTTATGCAATTCACCCATGACGAGAAGACATCAGTCTGAAACCCCCTAATCTAAGATTATGCATATAGAGGCATTGATTGCGCTAGAACCGGATGGAAGGATAGGAAAAGGGCTTAGTGACTATGCATTTGCATAGTTCATGCAGCCAAGGGGAGCCTTGAGCCTTGAGACTACGTAGTGCACAATTCAAGCTAGGTTGAGGGGAAAAACTGTGCATTTTTAAGGTCAGTGTGACAGGCTAAGGGGATGAGCACTGGGTGAGCACATTTCACAGTTCTAGGAGACAAGAGAGGTTTTTCATTGAGAATTTATGCATTTTAGAAGCTCAAGTATGGGCTTAAGGCTAGAAACTACATATTTTTCAATTAAGGTGAGGCTGGGAGAAGGAATTGCACAATTCTGGGAGTCAAGGTCAAGGATTGAGCATAGAAACTATGCAGTGCAACAATCCTGGGAGGCAAGAGCTATGCATTGCATAGTGCCAAGAGGCAAGGTCATAGTAGAGGATTGATACTTCATAGTTCAAGGTTCAAGGAGGCCAGGTGAAGTTAGGTTGCTTGTCGGGAAGTTTTTCAGAAAATGACTAAGTGCAGGATTAGTGAGGTTGATGTGAACAATGATAAGACTTCGACTATGATCACACACTTTGAATACTTTGTGACACAACAACATAGATCATCCAGGATACATGATAATGAATTCCCTCTATGTGACCACTTTACAACAACTTTACGATAAGTGCGACACTTAAGATACACTTTGCGACGATTGTGATGGCACTTTTGCGACGATTGTGATGTAACTTTTGCGACAATGCTTAAAACTTTGGAAATGAGTGCAACATATGTTTATATGGTTACAACACCATAATAGGTTCATATACATGATGCAACAACTGACATGCAAAAAATGAAATTTCTCCTATCTTGCAAAGGGTACAAAAACTCCTCAATAAAACACATGGAATGATTTTCAAAGTTTGCAACAACAATGTACAAGACCAAGGAATTCCCATACCTAGATCTACCCAAGTTCCATAGTATAACATAGGGTCACACTACCCTCAGAGTAGGTACAATGGTCATAGTAGTCAAAATAATGGAATAGAGTGGAATGGATGATTCAGAGTAATGGGTATTACACTAAACTCCCACTTTTTATGTGCATGTGCCCTTTTTGACAAGTTGCACCTCCTTTCCCAATTTTTGGATACTTGGGATGAAAATGTGACATTAGCCTTTTTGTATAATGTTTTACTTATTCCATTGGCTCAATCTAATCACTTATCCCTTAGGCCCCTTTCCCACTTATCGAGTATTAACCCCCCATACTCTCTTGTCTAACTTGGTCTATAGTCTTGGTGTATTTTTATTAATATTAGTATGATTACATATTTGCATAGTTAGGATAGCTATCCTTTTAGAACATATCCTCACCAACCTAAAATCAAACATGCACTTTTGCCTCAAAACATATAAACATAGGAACCTTGTCCAAAAAATTATATACACATTAGCACACAAGCCAAACACATTTTGGCTCACCATCGTAATCATAATATGCACCATTTACACAATGGTCACCCTAGGCCTGGGTTTTTATAGTTTAATAGTTGTAGTGGACAATGACAAATACATAAAATGTATAAAATTTTGAATTTTAGTGGCTGTTATAAAATTCTCAGTAAAAATCCCCTTAATAAAATCATGAAGGAAATCAAGTACATTACCAAAACCATTAAAAAATCATTCTTGGATGAATAAAATAAGTGCATACTTGCATCAATATTCCCTATTGTAACTAGGATATATGGGTTAACTAAGATCCATAAAAATAACACCCCTTTTAAATCCATTGTTAATATGATTAAGTCTCCAAGAGAAATTTTTATCAAATAAGCTTAGAGTTTTTTAAATAAAATTGATTCATATATAAAATATTTTACTTGCCATTTATATTATCAAGAATCTTAAGTTAACATGAAATCCTTCTTAGTTTTAATGTTGTGCCCCCTTTTACTATGATCCTCATTAGTGATGTCATTAATAGTATTGAAAATCGCATTGATCGTTAGACAACATATTTAATGGAGATTTGTCTTAGATCTACTTTCTCTAACTTCCAAGATAAATTATACTAGTATATGTGTGGTGTTTTTATGGGATCCCCCCTCTCCACTATTGTACCCAATTATTACATGGAACATTTTAAAATAATTATTATTTTCTCCTCTCCTTTGAAACTAGATTTCTAGGTGAGATATGTTGATGACACCAATGTGATATGGTCTCATGGTACTAATGAACTAAATGAATTTGTTGAGACTCTCAATAGTAGGTAAAATCATATTTGATTTACTATTGAATTAGAAGACAAGTTCATTCCCTTCTTAGATTTTCTAATCTGCAAAAAGGATGATGGGTCTTTAAACCATCAAGTGTTTTGAAAAAGAACCCACACCAAGTAATACATTCATGATGATTTCCATTATCAATCCTCCCAAAAGGTAGGGATTTTAAACACTCTTACTACTAGGGCCCTTAGAATATCTAATGATAAGCATTTGGATTGTGAAAATCACCACCTAATCAACAACTTTCTAAATAGTAGATACAAAAAATAGCAAGTTGAGAAAGCTTTTCAGAAAGCTACAAGGACTCATAGGATCCATAAGCCTAATTATATCCCTAACACTGAACATAGTGTGGAACTCCCTTATGTTAAAGGTACCTTACAAAATATTGCAAAAATCCCAAAACGAAGAGTACAAATATTTTTTGACCCCCTCATATCTCTCCCACTTGTTGTTTTCTTTCCACAGGGGGCCACAAGAGAGCTTAGTCATTTTCCCAGCCCTGAAATTCCCATTGTCTCTCTACACCAAGAGAACTTCTCAGAGCTCACAAATTTTGTCAATGCATCTGCAGTATTCTTCAAATTGTCCACCTTTACCAGCAACACCTTTTTGTCTTCTATCATATCCCTCACAAAGTGATATTGAACATCAATGTGCTTTGTCTTTGAATGATATGCAGCATTCTTTGCCAAGAAAATTTCACTTTGGCTATCACAGTCTATCCTTATAGCTTCCTGTACTAATCCCATACTTGAACACAATCTTTGCAACAAAATTGCTTCCTTGCTTGCATGAGTGGCTACCATGTATTCTGCCTTTGTAGTTAATAGTACCACTACAGATTGTTTCTTACTCATCCAACTGACTGCACCTCCAAATAGGTTAAACAAATACCCACTTGTAGATCTGCTCTGGTACCACATGTAGGTTTTAACCCCGTACAGAAATTACCTGCATACGAATTCTAAAACACAAGAAATAAACAATGCGAGAGCATAACACATAAAACACATATACACAGAGATTTCCCCTGGATCCCAAAACCAGGACTACCAGCTTGATTTTTCGTTATGTTCCTTTCAATGTTACAATACATATTGATACATGCCGAAGCATCCAATACCATGGGCTGAAAACCATCGTGTCCAATACCATGGACCGAAAACAATCGCATCCAAAAAACATGTGTGAAAATCATGCACAAAACCATAGGTGGGTCCACCCAACCTAACATAGGGTCCAAAACCAAAATTTTTAGGGGCGCTGCCCCGGACCCAATAAAGTGGGGTTACGGTGCCCTTCAAACCCCTTGTTAACTATTTGGAAATAATAACACAACCCAACAATATCATCAATGACGTCCTTAAATTTTCAAAATATCCTATGGACCCCTATCTTCGTATAGGTGTTTATGTATTCCTTATTTTTGTGGCCTTACCTATATTTGTGATACTAGGAGGTATTTTATAATTAGGATTAAAGAGAATGTGGACACTATTACTCATAACCATTTCAGGTCCTCAACCTTTCCAAATCATTGTAATGAGACGAAGCATTAGATTTTATTGAGAATACTAAAATATTAACTAAGGTTGATCACTTCAACAAAATGGAAAGGGAAGCTATGGATATCATGAAAGAGTATAAGCTTATTACTAAAGAGGATGATAATAATTTGAATAAAGCTCAACACCCCATGTTTTTTAATTAGGACAAGTATCCTTAAGTTTAGTTCTCTTCCCCATTCCCTTTCTTTTTCTCCCTCTTCTTAGATTTTTTTCTCATTGGTTTTTTCTTGTTTTTCAATCCTTTCTTTCTTATTGTTTGTTTCCTTTTCTCTCTTTGTTCCATTTTATTTGGATATTTTCCCTTGCAAGTGGTTTTTGTTTTTTTTTGTTGATCCATTATTTAGTATCTTTTTTCCACTATTTCCTTTATTATATTCCCTTCGATTATTCATGTAACATTGCCTCTTCTCACATCTACCCACTTTCACTAGCTTACCCGGGGTAAACATGAGATGAGGGGCTACTATGATATAACTTAACCTCCTAGATGAAATTAAGGAAATGGACTTAGCCCAACTATACCTTACTAGCCTCCCGTGGGTACCACAGGAACCCCAAGAGTAACCCAACCCCTCCAAGTGTCCAATCCTCGAGACAAATCACCCTTTCCCTGACCTAGAGCCCTAGTCGCTCTCTTGCCAAGGCCTCCATGTGACCATGGGTTCCCAGTTGCTTTCATAAACCTACATCAGTGCGACTGTAGCCTTTTTCTGCTAGTGTTGTGCCAACAACTGCAAGAATTAAGGCTATTTTCTAGGGTTGGGGCTTAGCCTCGACCCAAAAAGCTATGAAACTTCCAAAACTCATAAAATAAATGAAGACAACACTTGTAAACAAAAACTGGAACCAGGATTTGACCTGACCATCCCCAACCAGGACTGACATTATGTTAAACACTTGGTAGTTATGCCACCTACAGGTCATTAATGCAAGTCTAAACATAAGGGGCTAAAAATTATCTAAGGTTTAATAAGAAGGGTCTCTACTTTCTAACATTAGCTGTCATAACATCAATTAGGTATTTCATTCATTATTTATTCAGTTATGAGTGAAAACATGAAAAGAGCCATGACTAAGGTTTGTCATAAAATCATACTTATAACCAACATATAATCAGATGAATAATCATAATAGAACAACCATTAAAGCCACATAATAACTAGTACATTTCCTAGCAAGATAAAACTTAGCTTTATTAACCATAGGTAATTACAAAACGTTCCACCTGACCATAGATTGGCTAAACCGTACCTTTCTTTTAGCTAATCACCCCTGTGCCATATTCCAAGCATGAATATGGGATCTCTTGGGATAAACCTATCCAAAGACAACCAAGGGAATCCAGAGATTAAACCACCTCCACCCTCTCCATACCATGATCACACCTAAACCGGTGTCAAGATCACAAAACAGTACCGAGCTTGGATGCCTCAAAATTTCTTCACCATCCTTGAGGAATTTTCTTGTCTCCCCCCTTAGGATTTAGTGTGTATCTCGACATTACCAGTTAAGGGATTCCTAGGCCTTTGGCAATTTTCCTGAGACCACCTCACCCCAAAATCCAAAACCATCCAGTAATCCAAAGCTCAAACTGAGAACAATCCCATCACACCATGGCTATCCAGAAATGGCAAGGCTATGCTAAAATCCATTGTTCAATCTCAGTAAAATCCATGCCAATGATAACAAAATGACCAAATACCAAAATGCACATGCCATGCATGTCAAAAAAGACTGGTAAATCACACATGCAATCTATTACCTGCAATTATTATCATTGAAGATGCTTGATCCTTGCCTTCCTTTGCTTTCCTTGTCCTTTCATTTTCCTTTCCTTTCCTTATGTTGTACCTTGGGAGACAATCTCTGGCTAAAAGGAGATCAGTGCCCAAGACATTTATTCAAAACTGTAAAAGAATTAATTGATTGTCCCATCATTTCATAAAACCCAAGAAATTTGATTAAAACCCTTTAACTTTCCATATGTGAATTGATGTTTCCAAAGCGGCCTTCTGATGTTGAATACAAAAGAAGAAAGAGAAGAAAGAAGTGACGGTGGAAAGTTTTAGATAATAGATTGCCTTATACATAATATTTTATCTTCAACTTTAGAGTAAATATGATTACCATGCGATGAAATTTAGAAACGAGGAGTGTATCATTAAGGTTTTTTAACTTTAATTTGTAGAAACTCAAACTTGCAGCATTGTAAAATCAAAGCCTAGAAACTACATTACTCTTTTCTAAGAAGAAGAATTAACATAAGATGAAACAGGAAAGACTTATCGTACCCAAAAAAATTGGAATCACTGAAACGTTATTCATCAACACATGAAAAGTGAAAGTACAATATTGTGTTTTCCTCTAAGGTCCAAAATTTTGGAACCCCCAAAATGCCTTAGAAAATCTTTTTTATACAAAATTTCAAAAAGGACAGTTATAAAACTGTCAACCTTCTAAACTAATTCATGACAAATTGTCATCCTATTCGAATATTACATTTAGAAAATAAAACCACATTGAAATAAAACATTTCTGCTAAACATTATCAAAAACTCTTTGTCATTGGATGACTTGTGACTTAGGAATAGAAGAAGGTCCTGCTCCTACATCAGCTACTTGGGAAGACATCCATTCTCCACACTTTTTCCAGATATCTGATTTTGAATTTGAGTTGTTCATAAACTTGACATGGGCCATTCTGAATTCAATGAAATTGTTGTACGTTGGACTTTCAACAAACAGTTTCCTCATCATCCAAAGAAGTTGAAAGTCTTTGTGTAAATAATTAACAATAGTAGCCCCTATAAGTACTGTTGTCTTTTCATGTGTACAACCAATTTTGCATTTGGATTCTACTAGCAGTGTCTCATAAATACCCCAAGGTAGAAAATTTCCTTGTTGATCCCAACATGATGGTAAACATGCCCTGGTTATTTTGTCAAAAGTTGCATTAAGTTTCATTACAGAATCCTTTACTTCTTTCAATTTCTTCTCATCCATTTTCCTATATAAATTCTTCACTGTTATTTTAATCATTTCCATTACACACTTAGTTTTGTCTTCAATTCCAACTTCTTTTAACTCATGTGCAGACTTTGAATTCAAAAAATCAATCATCTTCTTAGCAAATTGGGCTCTTTGTTGTAATTTCTTCTTAGCAACCATGATTATACCCTCCAGATCCCTCACAATAATCTTTTCTTCTTCAACAATAAGCAAGAATCCCCAAATATTTTTCACTATATTTATAATATCATTCCACAATATTTCCCTTTCCTGAATAATGGACATGTTCCCTTTTACCTTTTCTTTGAGTTCTTTGATTTCCCATTAGGCAAGCCGGTAATTATTTATGTATTTTGCAGTAGTTTCCTTTGACATAAATAACTCATGCTTAGTGGCTTTGACGAACTTCATTGCATTGCAAAAATCACTTTGATTATTTTTCATTTCATTTTCAGCAAGTTGTAACTCAGTCATGACCTGAGTTACTTTTGCAGTTGGATCTTCGAAATTTGCTTGCACCAGAATTGTACAAACATGTGAGTCAATTTTCTACTGCAAGGAAGTATTCATTTCTTTTAAATTAGTCACTTCTTCGTTCCTCTATAATAATTCATTAGTAAACACTTCCTTTTCTTTTTCAACTTGAGCTACCTCTGTAGCCATTGGATGTTCTATAGAAGGTAATTTCAATTTCTTCCTAAGTACCTAAATTTTCGTCTCCTTACCCTGCAACAATTTTTTAACTACACTTCTATCTTCAGGGTTGACTCCACTTTTAACAACTAACTTTTCAACTCTTCATTTTGCGTTGTCAATGCCCTTGAATTTTCCTATTCCAACTTCAGTTGAATAATAACTTTCTCCAACATGTCTTTATATTTGCTAGCAGCTGAAAAGGTTTTACTCAAATAATTACAAATTAATTCTCCAGTCTGCCTGTGGAGATTAATTTTATCAGGTAAAGGGATCTTCTTGGAATCCACTGTTAAATTAACAATTTTGAAACCTGTTGAAGAGGAAACAGATAATGTAAAAGGATGGGAAAAGGAAATATTAAGTTGATTCCTTTCTAGATTCATGGTAGATAGCAATCTTGTTTGATAATCTGAAGATGATTGAGCCTCCTGCTAAGTTTCCATATTTTCTCTAATCTTCTTATTTCTATCCTCAATTTTTGAAAACATTTGTTTGATCATTGGAACAGAGCTCTGAGTAGCTTCATCTAGATTGGGAGAGGATGGATTACAAATTGTCTCCCCCAACTGTAATTGGAAACTAGAAACTAATGTTGTGTTGCCTTCATCAAATAGCTTTGATCTTTTGGCTGCTCCATCTGCATATTCATCCAAATCAATGATATCCTCTATACCTGATGAGGCTTTGTATTGCAACAAGAATGTTGCAACTCCCAAGGCTACCGACTTTAATTATCAACCCAAGGTTCATACAAACTTAAGAGGTATTGGCACTATACAGCATACAATGTGTCCTTCCTTTGATGTCATGATGTAATGGAGTGCATGTACTGAAATCAAATCCTAAATTAATTACAGAAAATGAGCTCCTCGAAATGGAAACCCTAGCCTATTGCAAGAAATAAAGTACAATGAAAGAAACATATTCTAATTGCATAAAGATCATGAACTAAATATAAAAGAAATCTAAATTAGCCCTATTTATCACATGTGATGATTTAAACTAACTGAGAATGGAATCTTATCTAGGGAGTATTAATTGTTGCATGCATGTGCTAATTAAGAAATAAAATGAACTATTTTTTATCCAAATCGGATCCATAAACGACTGTCATAAAACCATGACTATATCAGGACGAAACAAATCCTTGAAGAATCCAAAACAACAATCGAAAACACCCTGAACCAGTGGCCATGGCAGCCGGCGCGGAACGACGAGGACCTCGGTTAAAGTGCACTGACCGAGGCCCATGGAGACTGCGCAGGAGGTCGATGTGGCCCTTGGGAACCCCGGATTGGGAAAAGGAGCTAGTTTTCAATGCGCTTGGCACTAATCGCGCATCGCTAGGCGAACAGGGCTGAAATGGTAGAGCCTTAAGCACTCAGTCACGTTGGGAGCCAGAGGACCATGGGCGGAGAAACGAAAAGCACCATCGTACGAAGGTGGGACCCACAACCTGGAAACCGGCGGTTTGATCGGGGCGCCATTGAATGGTAAGAGGTTTTGGAGAAAATGGAGCGATCACACTCAGCGATCAACGCGTGGCAGCGGAGGTGAGAGAAAACCCGTCGTGATCGCGTGTTATCGGTCGAGCAAGTCAACCGCGCTTGACGTGCATACGACTTTGGATCTGGAGGAGCCCAAATCGGACGGCTGAGATTGCGTCCGATAAACAGAGTGGAATTGACAGGGAATTAAGCCGCGATTTAAGGGGATTTGGAATCTGTTGACTGCCACGGTGGAGAAAGAAACAAATCAATGAACAGGCTGGCGCTGTTCCGATGGAGACGTGTGGCTACTTCTCGAGCGTTCATGCTGACGCCGAATAGGGAACTCCAAGCACACAGGCGGAAGGCAAATCAACGCAGGAAGGAGAGGAACCAAATAGGCATGGAGGTCGAATGGCTAAAGCCATGAATAGAGACAGCCGAATGAGATGAAAAAAGAGAGATCGAAGAGTCCAAGCGACCAAGAGAGACAATGAACAGTGAACCTTGAGAGGAGGACTGAGCATAAAGAGAAGTAAAGCCAAGCAGAGGAGACAGAGGGCTGAGCTAACCATAGGCAGCATCGAGCACCAGAGAGCTTGAAGAATCAAGCCTTCCCCTAGAGGAATCTGTCCGGATTGAACATCATAATTGGCTCTTTCCACTGTAGACCAAGGGTCACAGAGCTGGTAGGAAGGACAAGAGTCTGTGTACTCCAAGTGGCTTGGGGAATCCAAGAACCACCCTGCCAAGAAAAATCTGCTTCAGGAGAACTCATATTGAGTCCCTGCATTGTAATTTTTCTGCTAAAAGACACAATAAAACAAGGCCACCACTGAAGTTGGACCGAAGACGTAGTCCTGGAGAATAGGGTGAACTCCTTATTAAAAAGTGTTTGTGTCTTTGTGTTTATTACTGTATTTCTCTGCTGTCTTTCCATTTATTTTCTGTGTATTGGCAATCTGATCGATCCGTTGTTTCAATAACATAGAACACACACACCAGCACATGGGTCTGTAATACCTTTTGTTTAATAAATCTTCAACTGAGGTCACTCATAGGGTGATTTTCAGATCAAGTGGTATCAGAGCTCTAGGCTATAAGGTTAGACAAGCTTGTGTTGGTTTAGCTGTGAATGCTCACTAGATCAAAGCTCAAATTAGGAGAAGGAGAGTTGGTGGAAACTAATCCTGAGATTGGGAGAGTCTATTCTCGAAAGACAATGTCAGAAGAAGGTTCTATAGGGCCAGACTCTCAATTCATAGAAAGTTTCCTAGCTATAAAGTCCATGGTAGAAGAAATGTATAGGGACTTTAGAAAGCATAAGGGTGAAGATTCATCAGGCTCTAAGAAAGATAAAGAAGAAGATGAATCTCATTCCCATGACCACTCCAAAGGAAAGGGGAAATAAGAAAGCTTCCCTACACTTCCTAGTAGCCATGTGCATAATAAGAAGGCATCTTTGATTAAGTTAGATGTTAAATTTGATTTGCCTATATATGATGGAGAGCTAAATGCTGAAAAGTTGGACAACTGGATAAGACAAATTGATGTGTATTGCAAAGTACAAAATATAGACTTAGACAAGAGCAAGATTCAGCTGGCAAGCCTTTGCCTAGGGGAAACCGCCTTGGTTTGGTGGGAAGGCAGAACCCAAGCTGATATGAGGAAGCATGGTAAGACCATCTCTGTCTGGAGTGAATTTGTTACTGTAATCAAAAAGCAGTTATATCCATTGGCCTACATGCAACAAGACATGATGAGTTGGAAAACTCTTCAGCAGTTGAAAGGGAAAAGTGTACAAGGGTATACTCAAGAGTTCCGAAAGAGAGCATTGATGTTGGGTATTTCATTAGACTCGCCAGAAACTCTTTTGAAGTACATTGGTGGTCTACACAGCTACATGAGGCATACCATCCTCATGTTTAATCCCACTAGTATAGATGAGGTATCTGTACAAGCTACTCATCTAGAAGCTAGAGGAAATAATGGAAATCCAGAAGTTGGGGGACCATCCCAACCCACTATAAGCAAGAGCAAGGAGAAAAGAAAGCAGAAGTGGAAAGCAAGGAAGGCTAACACTGCACAGAAAGGCAAAGCTTCATGCACTCACTGTAAAAAGGAGGGGCATGATGATGAGCATTGTTGGATTCTGCATCCAAAGCTGAGACCTAAGAAGTCCGAGGGCAAGAAGAAGAAGGTTGTTGCAGCTATTCAGAAAGATTTGGGGTCAGACTCGGGAGATGAAACAATCATTGCAGCCACAGGTATAAAAGGTAAGAATTCTGAAGCATCTACTAGTAATTCCACTCAATCTGTTATTGATGAAGAACATGAGAGAAAAAGGCATGAGCTTTTCCATATTGGAGTTGTTTCCAAAAATCAAAAGATTGATACTTTGTTTGATAGTGGCTCACAAGTAAATATGATTTCTGAAGCATTGTAAAGAAATTGGGATTAGCAACTACACCTCATAAGAAGCCATACCCATTAGGATGGTTGAATGATAAAGCACAACTACAAGTGACTAGACAGTGCAAACTCAAGTTTTCTTTTGGGTCAACATTTGTAGATGAGGTTGAGTTAGATATAATTCCTTTGGATATATGTGGAATTGTTTTAGGAAGTCCTTACTTGTATGATAGAAAGGCTATTTTCTATAGAGTCGAGAACAAATATCTACTTGTTAAAGATGGAATCGAATACTTTGTAAGAGCTCATAAGCTCAAGGATAATTATACTCTCATAAACTTAGGACAAATGAAAAGAATGATAAATTCATTCAAACAGTTCTTACTAATGGTTGTAAAGGAAAAGAAAATTGATAAAACCAATGTATTTGAGGGTTGTAATTTTTATCAGCAAGCTGATATAGAAAAGATTGTTTCAGAGTATGATGTCTTGTTTCAAGAACCTCAAGGTCTGCCACCTAAAAAGGGAATAGTACATGATATTATTTTGCAGCAAGATGTTCATTTGCCTAACATTGGGATGTGCAGGTTATATGCTTTAGAGAATGCTGAAATCAAGAAGCAGGTGCAGGAGTTGCTCAAGAAAGGGTTCATCGGGCCTAGCACATCACCATGTGGGTCACCCATTTTTTTGGTGAGAAAGAAAGATGGCTCATGGAGAATGTGCATTGATTACCGAGCACTGAATAAGATAACAATAAAAAATTGTTATCCCCTTCCTCGCATAGATGATCTTTTAGATCAATTGAAGGAAGTTGTTTATTTCACCAAGCTGGATTTGCACAGTGGATACCATCAGGTTAGAGTTGCAGAGAAAGATGCATGGAAGACTGCTTTCAAAACAAATCAGGGATTGTATGAATGGCTGGTTGTGCCTTTTGTCTTGACCAATGCCCTTGCTACTTTCATGAGATTAATGAATGATGTACTCACACCTTTTCTTGATGATTTTGTTATTGTGTATCTAGATGACATTCTGATTTTTAGTAAAACATGGGAAGAACATTTAAATCATGTTAGGCAGACATTAGATGTTTTGAAAAGAGAAAAAATTTATGTTAAACTCTCCAAATGTGAATTTGCCAAAACCTCTCTAAATTATTTGGGTCATATAGTAGGGGGAGGTGAATTAAAAATAGATCCCTCTAAAGTGGTAGTCAATGTAAACTGGCCTAAACCCAAGTCTGCTACAGAAGTGAGAAGCTTCTTAGGAGTAGCACAGTATTGGAGGAAGTTCATTTCAAATTTTTCCTCAATTGCAGCTCCCTTGCATGCTTTGACAGGATTGAACAAGGTGTTTCAGTGGGGAGGCAAATAGCAGAAAGCCTTCGACACCTTGAAAGAAAAAATTAGTACAACACCTGTACTAGCACTGCCAGATCTACAAAGACCATTTGAGATCCAAACTGATGCCAGTGACTATGCCATGGGAGCAATGTTGACACATCACGGTAAACCCATATGTTATCATTCTGAGACTTTTAATCCTACAGTAGTCAACTATCCTACATATGGTAAAGAATTGTATGCATTAGTTCAGAGTGTGAAAAAGTGGAAACATTACTTAATGGGCAAAGAAACAGTAATACATACTGATCATCAGCCACTTCAATATCTACACTCCCAAACCAAGTTGCAACAATCAAGACATTACAGATGGATGGGTTTTCTACAACAGTTTCATTTAGTCATTAGATATAAAAAGGGCATACATAACAAGGTTGCAGACATGTTATCTAGACCCATTATAAATTTATCTACCATACTTAAGCATAATTTTGTGCTGCATGAAAGCTACATAGAACAGTATGCTCAGGACATGGACTTTAAAGATGTATATGCAACTTTGAGTCAAGGTAAAAGAGTAGAAGAATTGGACTATCATGTGAAGGACCAACTCTTATATCATTGTGGGAAACTCTGCATTCCACAAACTGAGAGAGCAAAGATAATTAGGGAAGCACACACTTCTCTGATATCAGGTCACTTTGGGGTAAGTAAAACAGTTGCACAACTACAAAGGTTCTACTATTGGCCAAGAATGAGTGAGACAGTTTCTAGATATGTAAAGGGGTGTGCTATGTGTGCTAAAAGCAAGCCCAGTAATAGAAAACTAGGCTTGTACACTCCATTGCCAGTTCCTTCTCACCCTTGGGAAAGCATTTCGATGGATTTTGTTGGAGGACTACCTAAATCTAGGAAAGGTAATGATTATCTATATGTTGTTGTGGATAGGTTTAGCAAAATGTGTATTTTGATACCCTGTAGTAAACAGATTACAGCTGAACAAACTGCAAAATTATTCTTTGAACATGTATGGGTTCATTTTGGATTACCCACATCCATTATATTTGATTGAGACACCCGATTTGCAGGAAATTTTTGGTCCAGTCTGTGGGAACTAATGGACACCAAATTAAAGAAAAGCACATCTTTTCATCCACAAGTAGATGGCCAAACAGAAGTAGTTAACAGGAAAGTGATCCAGTTACTGAGGGGATATTGCAGCAAACACCCTAAGCTTTGGGATGAACACTTGTGTTATGTGCAACATGCTTACAATAGAGCCAAACACTCTTCTACCCAGAGATCTCCCTTTGAGACCTGCTTTGGTTTCATACCAAGGTCTCCCTTGGATTTTGTCTTTGGTAAAGATATCATGGTTGATGGACATAGTGATGTGGACGAAGCAACTAGGTTCATTGAACAGATCCAGGAGATCCACCAGGCAGTATAGGAACAGCTGGAAAAGAGCCAGGCCAAGTACAAGGCTAGGCATGATAAGCATCGGATGGAGCATAGTTTTCAAGTTGGAGACCAAGTCTGGCTGTATATCAGCAAGGACAGGATGCAAGGTGAAGGTAAGAAGTTAAAACCTATCAGGTATGGACCCTTCAGGGTACTTGAGAAGATTGGTGAAAATGATTTTCGCCTTGATCTACCAACTTACATGCACATCTACTCAGTCGTGAACACAGATTGCTTGAGGTTGTTTGAAACTTCAATGATTGAGGACCCTGAAGAGCAGAGTCAATTTCCTTTTGTTGATGACCTGCTACCTGAATATCTTAATGAGTTGCAGGAAGATACAGTGCTGGACAGGAAGGTAAGGATGACGTGCAGTGGACAGGTGGAATACCTCAGAATTGGGCTTAAAGGTTCGAAGCCGAGCAATGCGAAGTGGATTGAGATTGGACAAGTGAGACAACAGTTTCCTCACTTAGTCGATGCTTGAAGAAAACCAACTTTTGGTGGTCCAAAATCTTTACAGTAGGGAGGTCGTGATCCGAATCAGATCCATAAGCGACTGTCATAGAACCATGACTATATCAGGATGAAACAAATCTTTGAAGAATCCAAAACAGCAATCGAAAACACCCTTAACCAGTGGCCATGGTAGCCGGCGCGGAACGACGAGGACCTCAGTCAAAGCGTGCTGACCAAGGCTCATGGAGACTACGCAGGAGGTCGATGTAGCCCCTGGGAGCCCTGGATTGGGAAAAGGAGCTGGTTTTCACTAATCGCACATCGCTGGGCGAACAGGGCTAAAATGGAAAAGCCTTAAGCACTCGGTCACATTGGGAGCCAGAGGACCGTGCGCGGAGAAATGAAAAGCGCCATCATATGAAGGTGGGACCCACAACCTCAAAATCGGCGATTTGATCGGGGCGCCCTTGAACAGTAAGAGGTTTTGGAGAAAACAGAGCGATCACACTCAGCGATCGACGCGTGGCAGCAGAGGTGAGAGAAAAACTGTTGTGATCGCACATTATCAGTCGAGCAAGTCAACTGCGCTCGACGTGCGTACAAAATTAGATTTGGAGGAGCCCAGATCGAATGGTTGAGATTGTGTCCAATAGACAAAGTAGAATTGACAAGGAATTAAGCCATGATTTAAGGGGATTTGGAATCCGTTGACTGCCACGATGGAGAAAGAAACGAATCGACGAACAGGATGGTGTTGTTCCGATGGAGACGCATGGCTACTTCTCGAGCGTTCATGCTGATGCCGAACAGGGAACTCCAAGCACACAGGCGGAAGGCAAATCGATGCAATAAGGAGAGGAACCGAACATGCATGGAGGTCAAATGGCTAAGCCATGAACAGAGACAGCCGAATGAGATAAAAAAAAGAGAGAGCGAAGAGTACAAGTGACCAAGAGAGACAATGAACAGTGAACCCTGAGGGGAGGATTGAGCATAGAGAGCAGTAATTCCAAGCAGAGGAGACAGAGGGCCGAGCTGACCACAGGTAGCATCGAGCACCAGAGAGCTTGAAAAATCAAGCCTTCCCCTAGAGGAATCCGTCTGGATTGAGCATCATAATTGGCTCTTTCCACTGTAGACCAACGGTCACAGAGCTGGTAGGAAGGACAAGATTTTGTGTACTCCAAGTGGCTTGGGGAATCCAAGAACCACCCTACCAAGCAAAATCTGCTTCAGGAGAACTCATATTGAGTCCCTCCATTGTAATTTATCTGCTGAAAGACATAATAAAGCAAGGCCACCACTGAAGTTGGACCGGAGACATAGCCCTGGAAAATAGGGTGAACTCCTTATTAAAAAGTGTTTGTGTCTTTGTGTTGCTCACTGTATTTCTCTTCTGTCTTTCCATTTGTTTTTTGTGTATTGGCAATCTGATCGATCTGTTGTTTCAATAACACATAACACACACACTAGCACATGGGTCTGTAATACCTTTTGTTTAATAAATCTTCAACTAAGGTCACTCATAGGGTGATTTTCAGATCAATTTTTCTTTATCTTTTCATTTTATAAATGCAAATGCTAATCTTTCCTTGTTCTTTGGCAGGGGAGACAGGTGTGGAAGAAGAGGGGTACGATGGTTTTGATGGCTTGGAGGTTAAGTAGAGGCCTAATCCCAGCTTTAATCATGATTTTTTTCAATTCAGGCTCAAAATAGGCTGCTACAGGATTTCCTACAGGATGTCTACAAGATGTACTAGTTCCTATAGGATCCCCTGTTTTATTACAAGAACAGGTCAAAAGCTTAGGAAGTGGTCTAAAAGGTGGAATGGAGCTTGGGAAAGTTGGATAATAGAAGAATAAAGTATGGAGGTGGTGGACACTACCCAAAACGCAAGAAAGGGCTTCAATATGGGTAGATTTGCTCAATGGAAATGACAATTTTTGCTTATAAAACAAGAATCCAAATTGAGATTTTAGTGGATTTTGGCGACATGGGTGGTTAAGGCTTGGATGAGGCGAACGAGATAAGATCTACCTATAATGTAGAATATCCTACAACAACACACATTATTTTCTGCATCTATACACAAATTCATCTATACATGGGAAAGATTTATTAAATAACGGAAAATTACTAGTCTAAAATCGAGAAATTCGAGAACTAGTGAGCTAGTAAATCTATCAAATGCCTAACCTCATCAAGTGAAAATGAAATGGGGTAAATTTTGTTATTAAATAGAATTTTTTTGTGATCTAATGCAAATGTAATCAACTTGATTGAAGCTTGTTAGCATGATCTAAAAGATAGCAGAAATTTGTTTCTTTTTGCCACAAAGGAGTTCCAGAAATCTAGATTTGGGAATAATCAAACTAATCCAAGCAGCTCAATGATTACTATGACCTTCCAAATCTTTTCCAAGGATGAAATGATGCTTGTGACCCTACAAAATAACTTACATTAACCATTTAACCAAATCCTACAACAAGAAATCATTAATACTAAATGCAAAAATAGAAAGAAACAAGAACATGAGATGCATGTGAATAAGAAGTGAAAAGAATAAAAACAAATGATACAAAAGGGCTCTAAGGCTCCTGGGATGGCCAAGCCCAAGGAAAATCAGAGACCTATGGAGTAGAACAATATTTAGAAGCTGAACATGACAACCATCTTCATTGTTTTCATCAATACAATTACATCCCTGTAAGAAAATACAATGGAGCTGCAAAAATATGAGTTCTCTCCACAAGAAGACTAATCAAAATCTCTCCCTAGAGGAAAATTTGACTTGGTACTTATAAAAAATGATTAGGAATCATTCCCCATGAAAGGAGGAAGTTTTCCCCACCAAAATCACTTGATTAGTGGATCTGGTTCCTAATATTAGGAATCTGCGTTATATGTTGGGGACACATTCCTAGATTTTCTCAATCATTGGAGTTCCACAATTTGTGCCATAATTCCATAATATCTTTTTGATTTATTATTTAATATTGATCCTCCTATAGTAGGGAGAAAGTCCCTAAATTATATCCTCCTCCAAATCTTCATAATCTCCCCAATATTCTCATAATATTCCACAAAAATAAATAATATTAGGCACAAATATGCAATTATTCATAAACCTTCCTAATGAATATATTAAAGTTAAAAAAGCATTATATAATGCAAAAAGAGAGGTTTAATGTGCTGAAGGATAGTCAGATGAGATTTAATTTATGTTTAATTCAGAGGCATGGGCCTTAATTTATGTATAATTTAGAGGCCCATCATACCCCCTGCTGAAAGTGTTGCTCATCCTCTGAGCAACTTAGTGACCTCATTGTGCCTCATTCATGGTCCTGGTGGCCTCTCTCTTGTGCATCAAGAATCTTGGTTTTAAACTCTATAAGGAAAAGCCCAAAAACATATTTGTGCAAAGAAAAATCATTGTTTCTTGAGACCATTAGTTTTCCTTCTTTTTTCTTTTGTGGCCTAGATGATTGCCTAATGGCCTTGGAGTTTTTTGTTTTGATTAGGTCTCTCTTAGGCACTGTCTTTTTTTGGTTTTTAGCACAATTTATTCCTTTCTTCCTTCTTGTAGCAACATTCTGCCTTCCTGTGGCAATCATACCTTCTTCCTTCGAAGTCTTCTAACTATATGGGAGTGATGAGAAATGATGTAGGTTTGTGAAAATGGAGAGGATGCTCTGTTTTTTTTCAACAAATTTTCAGGGTGAGATAGAGTGTAGGTTTGTTCTTGAAATTATGAAATGGGATGGATGAATGATGGATCGATAGTGAATATGAAGTGTATGGAGGGCTTGGAGTGTTGTGGTGACTTGGCCTTTGTAAAAATTTCTTCTTTTAACTGTTGTCCTCATTCCTTGAAATCGTCACCCTTCATAATTTAACTTTTCAACAATGCATGAGTGAAGGATTGAGCTGCAATTAACTAGATGAAGGCGGCTAAGACTACTGACCCATCCTTAGCTTATAAAACCTCATCTCTCATGCATTGACAATAAATTTCTAACTATAATATGCTCAAGAGAAGAAGTCAATAATATTGCATACCTATACCTACCTAATGGTTGTTGGAGAGACATGCATGTTAATGTTGAGTTGATGTTGTTGTGTTGCTCATGACTCAGGTACATCTTCTTGACTACCTTTTTCTTTTTTGTTGATCTTGTTTTGCTAATGGGTTGTCTTCTTGTTGATGTGCAGGTGTTAGCTTCCTTTGTTGTTGTTGATCTCTGGAGGAGTTTCATTGTGCCTGTAGTTATGTTTCTCCTCTTTCAATCATGGTGCTGAAGGTTAGGCCTAGAGCCTACTATTTCTTAAAAATAGGCTACTACAGGTTTCTTGTAGTACTACTATAGGAATTCTTGTAGTTGCCCGTTTTTTGAATTTTTGTGTCCTTTCTCTGTTGGAGAGTAAATAGGTATTGGAATGAGTGGAAGGTGTGGCCATAGAGTGGCATTGTCATGATGGATGTTGGCTGAGATGTGGTGAAGTCCATGTCCTTTTTTCCTATCCCAAAACAAGTCTGCATCATACTTTTTCTATCGGATTGCCTTTCCTGTAAATTTTCTGGACTTCTTGTAGTACTACAGGAAACTCTTGTAGTAATTACAGGAAATCTTGTAGAAAGCATAGACTTGTCTGAAATTGGAATTTTTCCATTGCTCAAGATGAGTATGGATGAAGGAATATGGGTATTATAGATGATATGAAATGGATGAAGAAAAACATGGGGCTTTGTATGGCTTTCTTCCCTCTGATCTCTGTGTTTATTATCTTCTTGCAAACCTGCAAAAACTAGAATTGTTATGAGTGGGCAGGTTTGAGGTCCCTGCCATTATTTTTGTGCTTTTTCTCTTCTTTTTTTCTTTTTTCTTTTTTTGAAAGACAACCACGTTTCCTCAAAGGAGTTCTTCATCCTATTTGCCTGCCCTCGGTGCCTCAAAAGATGTTTTCACCCACAGGTCCTTTTTTTTCATGTAAGGCAGAGTAGAATTTGAAGATGGATTTTGGTTAGATGGAGTGGATGAGTGATGAAAGTGGTGTTGGGGGACCTATATCAACCTTCCCTAAATAATACATGACCTTTTGACCCATTTCTCCATCATATTACCTCTTGTAGCTTCTTCTCGACCTTCCTGTAGAGATCCTGTAGTATTTTAAGACAACCTCTTGTAGCAAACTTGTTTTATACATATCTCCCAAATGGTAGAATGGATTGACCTGAAACTTTTTAAGCATGTTTCCCTCATCATTATGCACCTCCCCATAAAAAAATCTTGGCCAATGGATGCACAAATCTCGAGAATAATTAAAAATGGTTGAAGGTGATGGAGGTCAGTTTCTTGGAAACCGTGCACTAGAATTTGTTGAAATTACTTGAGCATGTTACCATCATCTATATGCATCCCCCAAAAACCGATTGGAAAATGGATGTATGGTTTTCAAGTTATGGTAAAAATAATTTTCTGCTCTATGCATTTTTGCTTCCCGAGTAAAACAGAGCATTCCTGTAGTTTTTTAGGACAGCAAGCAAACTGAATGGGAAAAGCTTGAGAATGATGGGTGGATGGTGGAAATAGATGAGGGTGATGGATTGGCATGGCTTTGGCCTTGTTGGAGCATTTTAGCAAAGGAGGAGAAAGTAAAAATTTGACTTCTTTTGACTAGGCTTGACCAATTTTTTTCTTTTGGTACCAACTTGTTTTTGTTGCTTGCAGATGTTGGAGAGTACATGCATTCATCAGAGAGATACATGGAGAAAATATTTTTTTTTTCTTCTAGACCTACTAGCCACCTCAAGGAGGTTTTCAACTAGTAGGTCTGCCTAGGCACCTCAAAGGAGATTTTCACCTAGGATCTTTTCTTTTTACTCTTTTTTTCTTCTTTTCCAACCCATTGACCATGTCATGGAGGCTTTCAATCAATGAGACAATCTGAGGCGCCCTAAAGGAGGTTTTCACTTGAGATTTTTATTTTTTTCTCTTATTTTTCATTTTTTTCCTACCCTACCCTACTTGAAAAACAAAATCACTTTCAAGTATAAGAATACTTCCAATGGAGCCATGTGCACATCAAGATGACAGAAAAATTGATGTGTAGGATGGAAATGTATGCTTTAACATGTACATGAATTTGAGTGATCAAATGCTTTGACATTCATGATATCAAGCACGATTGAAGAAGAGAGTATTGTTGCACCTTGTTGATTTTCTGGATAACTTTGATGCCCTTGGTTTACTTTTTGATTTGGATCATCTTTGATGCCTTCTTCTTTCATGAAATTCAAATCTTCCCCTTTTTGTTGATTGTTCTCTTGAATACATGGAGGATTTGATGGTAACCATGAGGGAGCTTTCACGATCTCTGATTTTGTTGTCTTCTCTTCATCAAATGCAACCCATGATCCTTTGGTATTCTCATTTGAATCTTCTTCTTATGGATGTAGTCCTTCAATGATATCAAGGGAATCTCTTTTTTGCAATACTCTTCCTGAGCTATGGTGAATACCATTTAGCTAAAGAGGATATGTTTTGAAGTGTTGTACCTAAGCATTGTAAGTGGGTTGAGCTACTTCAATGTGTCGGTTTGGAAATGGTGGTACAGGTGGTTGAGTGGGGGTGGATATTTGAGATGGATGTGGTTGGGGTTGTGGTTGTGGTGGAGGTGGATGGTAGGGATTACATGGAGTTGGGTATGGAGGATATTGAGGAAAATATTGAGGATATTATGGATGACTCACATAAGTTCCTTTCCAACCTGGTTGCCTAGATTGGTTTTGGGGTTGAGAAGGCCAATGTTGCCAAGGAAAGGGTGTGTTCCAATTACTTTGATATGGATGCGCATAGGATTGAAATTTTGAAATAGGCTCTTGCATTATAACAGGTTGAATAGGCTGCCATGGTCATCTTGGAGCTACATAACATAGCTACATTGGCAATTGACTTGCTCCATTGTCCTCTTGCTAAACTTTCTTCAACCTTAGTAATGATGGACAATGGTTAACATCATGTGATTCTGCATGGACAACACAAATTTCAGCATCTTCCTTTTCTTCATCTTGCATTCTTAACATTTCTACTTGTTCACTTAGATTGCTAAGAATTTTCATTTTAAAGTTATCAAGCAAATTTCCAAGTTTAGCTTGACTTACCAATCTTGATGTTGATTGACTTACTCTTGCCCTTCCTCTTGATATGTGTTTTCATGTTTCACAAATTTCTTCAAATCATAGTTGGTATACATCACCTTTATTCATGAGATCAAGGAGATCTATCCACTCATCCCTAATTGTTCTAAGTAAGAGGGTTTTTAGTGTGTCGGATCCTAAATGATGTAGTTTTTCCCTCTTAACATTATACATGAACCTCTCTATTAGATCCTCTAGACTATCATATTCTCTTTGATTCATTCTAAAGATTTCTTCTTTAAGATCATGATCTTTATATTTTTATAGAAATATATTTTGCATATCATTCCATGATCTTATTGAATTATTTCCTAAATTCATGAACCATTCAAGAGCTCTATCCTCCAATGTTGTCGAAAACAATCTCAATTTTTGACTTTTTAATAAGTAACCGTATGATCTACAAACAATTTCAAATTCAAAGAGTAGGGTTTCCGGATCCTTTGACCTTAGACCATGAAATTTTGGAAGAAAATATGGAGGGATGTTCTTCATGTGCACATTGATATCAGTATCTTGAATGGGAAATCCAAGAGGATCTTCCTTATTGTCATCATCTCCATCCATTTCTTCTACATTATCTGCCATCTCTTCTTCTTCTACCTACAAAAGTGAATGGTGATGTAGCTCTTACTGCACCACGTGATCAAATGGGGGGTGGGTTGGTGTTGGAGAAATTTTATTTTTGTTTTTATGATTGAATGAAAACTATAATGCAATGCAATTTTCTACTTTTGAAATTAAATATGGCTAATTCAAATATTTTTTTCTTTTTGCACAAAGTAAAAAGAAATGAATCAACTAGGGAAGAAAACAATGCATACTTTGACACCTCCCCAGCAAAGACGCCAAAAAGTGATGAGCCTCGGTATTACAACAAGAATGTTGCAACTCCCAAGGTTACCGACTTTAATTATAAACCCGAGGTTCATACAAACTTAAGAGGTATCGGCACTATATGTGTAGCACACAATGTGTCCTTCCTTTTATGTCATGATGTAATGGAGTGCATGTCCTGAAATCAAATCCTAAATTAATTGCAAAAAATGAACTGCTTGAAATGGAAACCCTAGCCTATTGCAAGAAATAAATTACAAGCAAAGAAACATATTCTAATTTCATAAAGATCATGAACTAAATGTAAAAGAAACCTAAATTAACCCTATTTATCACATGTGATGATTTAAACTAACTGAGCATGGAATCTGATCTAGGGAGTATTAACTGTTGCATGCATGTACTAATTAATAAATAAAAAGAACTACTTTTCATTTTATAAATGGAAATGCTAATCCTTCCTTGTTCTTTGGCAGGGGAGACAGGTGTGGAGGAAGAGGGGTACAATTGTTTTGATGGCTTGGACATCAAGTATAGGCTTAATCCCAACTTCAATGATGATTTTTCTCAATAAGGGCTCAAAACATGCATCTACAGGATTTCCTACAAGATGTCTACATCATGTACTAGTTCCTACATGATCCCCTGCTTTATTAGAAGAACAGGCCAAAAGCTTAGGAAGTGGTCTAGAAGGTGGAATGGAGCTTGGGAAAGGTGGATAATGGAAGAATAAGGCATGGAGGTGGTGGACACAACCTAGAACTGAAGCAAGGGCTTCGAGATGGGTAGATTTTCCCAATGGAAATGGCAATTTTTGCTTATAAAACAAGAATTCAGATTGATATTTTAGTGGATTTTGGCGACATGGGTGGATGAGGCTTGGATGAGGAAAAAGAGATGAGTTCTTCCTGAAATGTAGAAGCTCCTACAACAACACACATCATTTTATGTATCTATTCACAAATTCATCTATACATGGGAAAGATTTATTAAATAGCGGAATATTACTAGTCTAAAATCGAGAAATTCGAGAACTAGTGAGCTAGTAAATCTATCAAATGCCTAGCATCATCAAGTGAAAATGCAATGGGGTAAATTTTGTTATTAAATAGAATTCTTTTGTGATCTAATGCAAGTGGAATCAACTTGATTGAAGCTCATTAGAATTCTCTAAAAATAGGAGAAATTTGTTGCTATTTTCCACAAAGGAGTTCCAGAAATCTAGATTTGGGAATAAGCAAACTAATCCAAGTAGCTCAATGGTTACTATGACCTTCCAGATCTTTTCCAAGGATGAAATTATGATTGTGACCCTGCAAAATAACTTACACTAACCATTTAACCCAATCCTAAAACAAGAAATCATTAATACTAAATGTAGAAATAGAAAGAAGCAAGAACAAGAGATGAATGTGAATAAGAAGTGAAAATAATAAAAACAAATGATACAAAATGGCTCTAAGGCTCCTAGGGTGGCCAAGCCCAAGTAAACTCAGAGACCTATGGAGGAGAACAATATTTAGAATTTGAACATGACACCAATCTTCATTGTTTTCATTAATGCAATTACATCCCTACAAGAAAATACAATGGAGCTGCAAAAATACAAGTTCTCTCCACAAGAAGACTAATAAAAATATTTCCCTGGAGGAAAATTCGACTTAGTACTTATATAAAATGATTAGGAATCACTCCCCATAAAAGGAGTAAGCTTTCCCCACCAAAATCCCTTGATTAGTGGATTTGGTTCCCAATACTAGGAATCTGCATTAAATGGCAGGGAACACATTCCTAGATTTCCTCAATCATTGGAGTTCCACAATTTGTGCCATAGTTCCATAATATCTTGTTGATTTATTATTTAATATTGGTCCTCCTCTAGTAGGGAGAAATTCCCTAATATCGCCTCCTCTAAATCTTCATAATCTGCCCGATATTCTCATAATATTCCACAAAAATAAATAATATTAGGCACGAATATGCAATTATTCATAAATCTTCCTAATGAACATATTAAGGTTAAAAATACATTATCTAATGCAAAAAAGAGAGGTTTAATGTGTTGAAGAATAGTCATATGAGCCTTAATTTATGTTTAATTCATAGACATGGACCTTAATTTATGTATAATTTAGAGGCCCATCGCTACCTCTCTTCAAATTCTTTTCATTTTGTAAAGGGGTGTCAACCTCTAGTCCACCTGCTGAAACAAACTGACATCCATTAGCCATCTTTTCAATATCTGGTCGAGCTTCATGTCAGAAAAGGGCATACTCATTCTACACTCTCCTGTTGGAAATCACATGAAAAAGGTCACAAGCCCATTTATCTCCCAATAACAAATCCATCCCTTCAAGATGTTTTTGGACTTCTTTTGTTGCTTGCCTAGTGTTTACAATGAAAGGTCCCACAGTTCTTGGCAATCTAAACAAATGCCCTTTCTTGGTTGGAACAAAATGGACCTGGTCCACATTTAAACATTGCCTTATAAACTCCAAAGAAAACAACCTCATGGGAACAAAAGTTGGCAGTCTCTAAGGCTCAATATCAGCTCCATACAACCTAATCTCATAATAATCTTCAAAAGAATACCAGTCTCCTACTTTCATATCTCTTCTCAACTGAAGAAAAAATTGAGCTTTTGGCAACATAGAAGGTGCAGGTGAACTATTGATAATTGAATATGCTACTGAAAGGAATGAGGCAAAAAAATCCATCAGGCCTTCATTCTTTGGGTTACTCCTCACCACATCAGTCCAAAAAACCACTGATTGTTTATTCTTATTAGGATCCATGATGTTTAACCCCAAGTGCATGAATTTTTCAACATGAGTGTATAAGAACAGATATGTAATTAGAGAAGGGAATCTGAAACAACCAGTAAGTGAGAGGTTCATGAACTGAGCATTGACTACCCCTTCCCAAAAAGTTGGTATATCCAAGACAACTTCAGGCTTCATCATCAAACTAAAAATACCTAAAGTGACTTTATCAATGACTGAAGCATCATCTCTTCCCAGGATCTTAGTTAAAATTTGAAGAATAGGTTTGACATCTTTAGCAAAAGTATCCAACGGGAACTAATTTGACTCTAAAGAAAATTGTTTCCCACTTGGCATCAGATAAAAGATAATTTGGGCATACTCTTGACCTCACAAATTTTCAAAATAAACTAATAGGGTTTCCTAATAAAAAGAAGTATATGTACTTGCAAAGGGGAAACATAATTCTTTCTGAATTAGAAGGGAGGACACCTGGAAAATGTTTTCTCCTAACTTATTCATTACAAAACATTTCTGTGGATACATGGTTGATACTAACCAGTGGATAAATTCTAGGAAAAGGTGAGTTTCAAAGACAAAAGCTACAAGACACTGGCCCTGATTGCAGCAGCATAAAATGGGAAATTGGCTTGATTTTTACAGATATATTGATAGGTTTCCAAGTGATTTAAAGTGAAGACAGTATCAAAAATGTCTCGTTTACTATCCATGAGTGGAATGTGAGAAGATGACCCCACTAGGATAATTTTCTTTAACATTTTCAGATAATTGGAGTAGCGAGTGACCGTATAGATACCTGGGAGTGGAAGACAATCATGACTGAGATGTTTGTTGGCAAGCTCAAAGGCCACGACAACAAGATCAGGCAACCAAAGTACATGAAAATGAGTTAAAATGGGACCTTATAGGTTAAATGGAAGAGCGGGAGGGGGAAACAAGATTTCAATGCTTCTGTAGAATAATAAATTTTCTACACATTGAAATAAATGATTGAACATGACATGCATGAGTGACAGGTGGCAGAGGGAATGACTACGTGGAAATATTATTGGTGGGGGTGGCGTAGCTTGCTAACAACATCATGCTCGCTTGCTGACGACATCGTGGGGGAAATCACCAGTACGGGACCTCTTCAAAGGAGTGCCTCTGCAATCAATATGAGTCGTATATCTAAAGCCAATGAGCTCATTTCAATATCCTTGTAGAGGCACACCTCTCGTTAACTTTTGGGAAATTTGTGCTTTTGGGTTTACCCCATCATGTGGGCCTCGTTGCATAAATTGATTCCATTGTTGTACATACTTGTCCTTTAATATTTTCGAACAATGAAACTAGGACCCACTGTCAGCCTCTTATGATTGTGCTAATTTTGATTAGTATGCTAAACTTTGATTATTACTTTAATATTTTCGAAAGTTATAACTGGGACCCACTGTCGGGCTCTTATGACTACGTTAATTAGTATTAGTGTGCTAAAATTTGATTATTACATTCAAAAACACTTCATTAATAAAACAACCCCAAGCGCTTTAAACTCCTATCTTTTTCTCTCCTTTTTTTCTTTGTTATTTGATTTATTTTTTTACAAAAATATGCTCTAGACATATTGATAGGAAAAAATTAAAAAGAGTTACAACACCTTACTTACATTCTTTCTCCTCTTGGTTCTCTTCTCCTCTTTGAGACTAAGTCTAAAACTAAACTAACAAAAAGTTGACAAAAGCTACCAACTAATGCTGTGATGTAGTTTTATTGATGAGGCCTCTAATTTCTTCAATTTTCCATTATTTTCCTCCTCACATGCAACCTGTGCCCTTTCACCTTCCTTTTCTCCTAATTTCCATTCTTTTCATAAATAATGTGCCAAAAATACCTTTGCCTTTCCAAATCCTTAGCCACTGCCTTTGTCAATTTTCCCTTAGCCATAAAACTCAAAAATTGATTCCCACTAGGGTATTTTTCCCAACATTCAGCTTGGAATAAGTGTCCCTTTCCCATGGTCTTATTTTACCTTTATTAACTATTACTACATGAAATTTTAACCCGGGGTTGTTACAAACCCCTCACCCTTAGGAGAACATCGTCATCGGTGTTAAACCACACCTAGACCCAACAAAATTGTTAAAGAGAAAAAACATACCTCTTATGGAGCTTTATAACTCAGCTCATTGCAGTATTTACAATAACATCTTGCTCAAAGCAAAACCATTATAACAAACATGACAACATGACAACCATACTGCTTATTGGAGCTTTATAACTTAGCTCATTGTGGTATTTACAATATCAGCCACACATAACTATGTACAAATACCAAGACTCATTTTCCTTCACCGGTAAACAATGAAGGATACATAGCCCACATCTTATCAGCCATCTCCCATGTAGCTTCATTGGGCCCAAAGTGCTTCCACGACACCTTAACTTGCTCAAGTGCTCTGTTCTGGAGCACAATATGTTTCCGTTGCAATATGCATTGGGGTTCCGGCAGGAATTCTCTTTCTTGCTCCACCAGTGTTGAGAACGGGATCCCCCAAGGGAAGGTTTGGGGCTAAAAGCCCAGATTTTCGTTAAAAGTTTTAAATCAGATGTAAAGACTCCGCATTTTGTAGGCGCGAAGCGCATAGCTTGTAAATAAGTCATAGGGTTGTCTTCCCTCAATTTTGTAATGTATTGTCGGCTATAGAGATCTACCCATGGTCCACAGACCATGGGATTGTATAAATAGAGCGAGGCTCTAAGTTGTAAAGAAATGAAATGATCATGGAATAGAAGCATAGTGGGAGATCTAAGGGTAAAGTTGAGTCTTTGGGTCATAGAGTAGGAGAAGGCTCTGCAGCTGAGTGCGCAGAGGCCTAGTAGTCCATAGCTAAGTGCGCGGACCCCTACAGCTAAGTGCGAAGGGCGAGTCGAGTCTATAATTGTTGAAGCATTAATAAAGAGAATTTTTACATCAATTCTATGTATTTATTTCATGTTTTCTGTATAGAATATATTGGGTATAAATTTTATTTTTGTTGTCTATATGGTGCGTAAACATTTATAACTATGTAGGTTAAGTGAATGTGAGTTAAATTATCTTTTTACGCGAGGTTTACTAACATCTACAATAGGATAAGTAGGATATGAGGTGTAACTTGGGGAAATAGCGCAGATCGCTGCCATAGCAGTGCGAAATCACCTTAGCCCCTGGTTAGGGTTGCGCGAAGGAAAATTATAGCAGATCGTGAAGGTATCATAGGTCATAACAGTGTGTGAAGTAACCTGCGTGAAGGTAGGCACAGTTGGACTAAATCGACCCCTCAAACATCTCTAGGGTGCAGAAACTTGGTTCCAGCATCCCCCCATACTACTTCAGGTGAGACTTCAGTCCATGCTCCATGGGCTGATGCCGAAAGGGCCAATAGTGTAGGGATTTGTTTGGCTAATTAACTCTAAACCTGGGTCAGGCCCCATCAAGCCAACAAATGGTTCCATTGTCGGGACTGGAATCTGCATAGAGATGTTTGATGTCGTATCATTGGAATCCAACTAAGAAGGAAATTGAAGGCTGGTTGGACAGAAGAATTCACAAGTTCACGGCACAGGAGAACAGGAACTTGTGACTAACAAAAGAAGAATGGTTATACTGCTACCTGTACACAGAGATCCATGAAATCTTCTTCACGTCTTTCCCTACTGAACTGTACGAGTGGATGGCGAAGCTAGCAGATAGCCAACAAAGGTGGAAGCCCGACGGTCCTATTGTGTGGACCCCAAATTTAGTGCGAAGACTGGAAGCGTCAAAGGATAAAATATTGCATGCCATTGATCACTGGCTTGATAAAATTATAGGAGTATTCATTACTGGGTTCGCGGTTGACACCTCAGTGAGCTACAACGAGGCAGAGTGATGCTTTCTCAAAGGACCATGAGGTAAGTACATAAAGTCTCTAAATACTTGGATTAAAATGCTATTGTGCGAAAGGAGGGTTATGCAATTACCTTGATGTTCACGGCTACGTAAAGTGGAAAAACTTACAGTAACGAAGGAAGAAGGAAATAAGGGACCAGAAACTAGCCCCTTGATTTCACCTCCACGAGGGGATGAGGAAGAGCTCGCGAAGGTCTCTCCGCAAAGTGTGATCCATTTGATAAGGCAAAGAATTCCACGAATACCACCCCCACCCACACCACCACCAGCTTCACCTCCTTCACCTCCATCTTCACCCATACCACCTCCGCCGCCACTGCGAGTTAATATGGAAAGCACAATAAAGTTTCCTATGTTCAAGGGATTGGGAAATGAGGATCCGAACCAATTTTGGTTCGTTGTAAGAACCGTATGGCAAGTGCAAGGATTTACAGATGAAAATATAAATAAAGTGACACTGGTTATCACCCTGCAGGACCGTGTGCTAACCTGGTATATTAAGCACTCCAATGATAATCCAAATGTGGGAATCATGGATATTCAAGCAGTGCTAAACAAATAATTTAGCAAGCCGAAGTCTGAAGCATAGTCGAACATTGGATTCAAAGAGATCATGATGCTACCAGGTGAGACTCCTTGGGAGTTGGATCATAGGTTGAAGTGTACGATTCACGAAGCTAATATGACTCTGACAGTTGGACAACATTGCAAATGGTTTGTAGCATCGCTAACACCACATTTAAGGAGTGCACTATCGCAACAGAAGTTAACGACTCAGGCAAAGGCCTTAGAGATCACGATGAGGCTACATGAGACCTCGATGTAGGATCCTAACTTAGGAGTTCAACAGATCCATGCGCAATTGAAGAATTTATGCCTAGAGTTGCAGAGTCTAAAATAGGACAGAACAGCTCAACCAGAAGTGCACGAAGAGGTGTGGTGCGTAAAATGCAAGGGGCAGGGTCATGATAAGGACCACTGCCCAGTGTTCAAAAATTACCTCGTGGGAGGAGGGCCGATGCCGTTAAGGCTGGAAGCATAAGTAGGACCTAGTGCGGCGCCTACTTTGTGGTGCACGATTTGTCAAATAGGTGGAAAACACGCTACGGACAACTGCCATTTGTTACAAAAGTATACACAAAATTCACAGCAATTGTTCTGTAACTTTTGTAGGTCAGTGGGACACAATGAGCACACTTGTAGAAGCTATGAGTTGATGATGGATAGAACTCCCACCTACAGAGTTCAAGCCAAATCGCGGCCCCTAGACCAGAATGCAGGAGTGGCGCGAACAGGATTTTAGGGGCGCGGACGAGGCCGAGGCAGAGGAGGACCTGGAAGAGGTCACGATCAGTTGATATGCTACAATTGTGGAGGGCCAAGACATTATGCCCACGATTGTACGAATTCGACGCGGCCGTCATGTTTATATTGCACCTTGTTTGATCATGAGACAGAAGATTGTCCTACACTGATAGCTAGGATACACGACAAAGGAGCGCTACTACCTCCCCTGACTCAGAACCTACAGATGATGAGGTCTGAGCTGCACGAGGAAGATCCAAATGTGAACATTGTGCTCCGAAGTGGAATCGCGATAGGAGATGACAAAGGAAAACAACTGAAAGATAGTACTTGGGTTCGTAAAGCCCCAGCGAAAGATGCGGAGTTTGACTTGGAGCGCGCTCGGGAAACCTTCATGGAATCGAAGAAGAGCTTCGCTGAGGCCTCTACTTCAGGAAGCAAAGATACACCGAAGCCAAATATGGATCCATCCATGCTCACAACGTTCTTAGAAACATGTATGAAGTTACTGCGCAATAGTAAAGCTGTAAAAGGGTTACAGGAACTGATTCATAGATGTGTTGGGACTACGCTAGGAGAACTGTGCATGGTCAGAAAGATTGGAAAGCATAAGACAAGGACGGGAAGAGAAATGAGGTTAATCACGCAAATTATAGAATATGAAATGGACCAAGTAATTCTAGATTTAGGATCGGATGCGAATGTTCTGCGGAAGTAGACATGGGAGCGAATGGGGAGACCTATGCTACAATGGTCTCCTATTTAGCTGTGAATGGCAAACCAATAGAATATAATACCCATGGGGCGATTGCAAGGAATCACTATGGATATTGAGGGAGCGAGCGCACTAGCAGACTTTGAAGTGATAGAGATTGTTGATGACAACAATCCCTATCCCACCCTCTTAGGAATTGATTAGGCCACTGACATGAACGAGGTGATTAATCTAAAGAAGCGCAATATGATTTATGAAAAGAAGTCACTACACGTAGTTATACCTCTAGACCTTGCTGAATGATCATGCTATATAGAGCCGATGCGTGACTATGAAAGCGATGATGATTTGGACTGCATCTATAAGATAACAGTGTGAAACTAGGACTGGGTGTATCCCACTGCGGATGGATGCCTTGCATGGGAGTGTGAGAGCTCTTGTACTTCGGATTCGGATGAGGAAACAGAGTGATGGAAGAATCGATTACATGAGGTGACTACACTAAATTGTAATATGATGAAAAGGTCGTCGCACTGCGTATCGACAGAAGTAAGAGACTTGCCCACTTATGATGGCCTAAGTGAGGTAGATACCTTCTTGAATAAATTTGAAAGGGAGGTGCTAGAAAAGCAACGCTTCCAGGCCTTGGATTGGGTACTATGTGCTACGCCCGCGAGATGGTGGGGTACGCACAAAGGGAGTGTTGAGGACTAGCGCGAATGTAGAAGGATGATGCGCACACGATTTGGGAAGCCTAGGGTGTGATTGATAGACAAATACAATGGATGAAATGATCCTGCTTGCAAGTCTCGCTGGGTGGATGCAGGAATATGGAAAACAACCTGCACGGATGCACATGAACTTCACGCTGAAAGGGATGGTCAATAAGTATGTGTTGGGGGGACAAATGTGCAAATGGCTCTTAATGTTGGAAAGACGGTACGTAGGAAGGAAAATCACACAGAAGGTTATCCACACAGAAGCGCTTAGTAAGGTGTGCAACGTGTTGACGAAGGTATGCAATGCGCAGTGAAGTGATTGGGACCTGCACGTACCCACAGTATTATGGGCTTATAAGACAACATGCAAGAAACTGATTGGACAAACACCTTTCCGACTTATCTATGGAGTAGAGGTCATAATGCCTATGGAGTATATCGTGCCTAATCTATGCATAGCAACGCTCACAGGTATGATGGACCGCGGCGCCTTGGAGGAGAGGCTCGCACAATTGGAGGAGCTCGAAGAAGAATGTTTTTTCACTGGATTCCACCAGCATGTGAAAAATCAACGCGAAAAGGCCTAGCACAATTGACATATCAAGTTGCACACCTTTAAGGTGAATTATTTGGTGTTGCTATATGATAATAAGTTTGGATTTTAGAGATCTTTGGTTTATATTTTCTAAGTTAGTAACCGGAGAACCCATAGTAATACCCATATTCCATCAACGTTTCAAATCCTAACAGGGATCCATCATCAGGACTTATTTTTTAATGTTGATAGTAGAAGAGCTAAATTGCTAGATTTAAATAGTTATGAGGGGAGCTATTATGATTTAAGGATAATTCTAATTCATATAATTTTTGTTTTTATTGAAGATTTGAAGCTCTTCTTGCTATCTTCACTCTAAATTTTTCGAGTAAAATAGTTTCACTCCATGTATCCCCTCCATACTGGGAAATTATTCTGGATTTTAGACATCTGTGGTTTATATTTTCTAAGTTAGTAACCGGAGAACCCACAGTAATACCCATATTCCATCAATGTTTCAAATCCCAATAGGGATCCATCACCAAGACTTATTTTTGAATGTTGATCTTCAAAAACAACTCCTTCCAAAACGTGGAAGTGAACTTGGCATCCCTATCTGACACAATATTCTTGGAACACCATACAATCTCACGATCTCCCTGATGAAGATTTGTGCTACCTCACTAGATGAATAGGTAGTCTTCACTGGAATGAAGTGATCTTCCTTTCTCAACATGTCGACCACAGGTCCACAACCATGATAGGATCATGCTTCCTCAATGTCCTTGAAAGACGTGTAATGAAATACATGGAAATGAACTCCCATTTCCACTCTGGAATCGAAATACTCTAAAGCAACCCACATGGATGCCTACACTATGCTTTGACCTACTAATAGTCCAAGCATCTCGCCACGAAATTTGCCACTTCCTTTTTCATATTCAAACAGTAGTAGAACTTATTCACTACTGTCAATGTCTTTTGGTATCATGGGTGACCTAAATATGGTTTTACAAGAAACTCCATCAAGGTAAGATTCTTGAGTTCACTGTCATCTGTCACATAGATATTGTCCCTAAATATCACCAAGCCATCTACTGTAAGATGATAATCCACATCTCCATCAAGGTAATCTTCTTAAGTTCGTCGTCATCTGTCACATAGATCTTGTCCCTAAATATCACCAAGCCATCTACTATAAGATGATAATCCACATCCTGATCACTTGTACCCTATTGTGACATGAGCATAACCTCCCTGTACCTACCATCCTATTGTCCTTCCTGTAAGATTTGATCCTATAAATATGTCCCATACGAGTTCACTACTACATGGTTCAACTACACTTTCCTGCTGAGAGCATCTCAACCCTATTCTCCTTTCCCTTAATGTACCTGATCTCAAAGTCAAACTCACTAAGGGTACCCAACCATCTAGCTTGCCTTGTATTTAAATGCGGTTGGGCAAACAGATATCTCAACCCACTGTGATCGCTCATCAACAAAAACCTCCTAACAAGAAGATAATGCCTCCACATCTTCACGACATGAATAATAGTTTCCAAATCAAGATCATGATTCACGTAGTTATGCTTTTTCTTATTCATTTTCTTAGACTCATAGCATATCACTTGTCCCTTCTACATAAGGACTCCATCAAGCCCTCTCTTGCAAGAATATCTACATACTACAAACTCTTTATACGGATTTGCAATCTTTAACACTGGAGCATTTGTCAACAATTGCTTCAACTGCTCAAAATTGGCTGCACACTCCTCTGTCCATTCAAACTTCTTACTTACTTTTCCTCTTTAATGATGTAATGGGATATGAAATGTGTGAGAAGTTCCTGATGAACCTCTTGTATTAACCTACTAGGCCCATGAATGATTTGACTTCCTCCACATTTTAGGAGCTTTCCACCCCATGATAGCCTTTTTTTCTAAGTCTACTGCTATGCCATTCTTGGAAACAACATGTCCCAAGTAGTGTACTTATGTTTGAAAAAAATTTCACTTGCTAAGCTTAGCATACAACTGATTCTCTCTTAGCAATCTCGACATTGTTTCTAAATGCTCAGTATGTTCTTCCTTATTATTAGAGTATATCAAGATGTCATCAATGAATTCAATAACAAACTTGTCTAGATAAGGATGCAACACACTATTCATCAAACACATAAAAGTAGTTGGAGCATTAGTCAAACCGAATGGAACTACAACAGACTCATAATTCCCATACCTAGTACTGAAGGTAGTCTTGTAGATGTTATCTTCTTGGATGTGTACCTGATGGTATCCTGATCGCAGATCTATCTTTAAGAACAATGTTTCTCCCTTCAACTCATCAAAAAAGTTTCCAATCATTGGAAATGGATACCTGTTCTTTATCATCACCTTATTTAGTTTCCTGTAATCAATGCACAATCTAAGAGTATCATCCTTCTTCTTCACTAACAATACTGGTGCACCCCAAGGCAATACCCTTGGCCTAATGTATCCCTTGTCAAGCATTTCCTTCAGTTGTAACTTTAACTCTACTAATTCTAGAGTGCTCATCATATAAGGTGTCTTTGATGCTAGTGTTGCCCCTGGTATAAACTCAATAGAAAATTCTACTTCCTTGTGTGGAGGAAACTCTAGAATATTTGCTCGAAACACATCCTGAAACTATTGCAATATAGGGTACCTCTTGAATATTTATGCATCCTCAACAACCTTACCCTTGTCAGTGGAAATATGAAATGCAAACATCACACACACTTTTCTGCAACTGCGCTTAAACTGCATAGTTGTGACCATCCTCACTGATATAGGCTTCTTCTTCTCCTGTAATTTTCTCTTCTCTTCATTATCATCTAGGCACTCGATAGCCTTGTCATAGCAATCTACCTTGGTCTTGTGAAGATAAAACCAATCCATACCCAAAAGCATATTGTACGATCCCAATGGCAGTACATTCAAATTTGTTGTTGTAGGCATACCACTCAACTTAAATGCATAAATTCTTACCTAATGATGAACTCTCTTCTTTGTACCTATAGCCAACTACACCAAACAAGACTCTGCATGCACTTATTTTCTCAAGCCACACTTATCCACCAAGTCATGATTAACATAACTATAATTAGATCCGGGATCAATCAAAATAGAAATAACTTGATCGCAAAGCTTACCTTCCATCTCAATGATATATGTTTGATGATCTTCCTGCCAGTTGTCCACAACTACATAAATTCAAGGAATACTATGACCAACATCCCCAACTGTCTGCGCCTCCTGAGCACTATAGATCTGAGGTCCGCCTCCTTGGTACAATAGACAATCCTTCTTGCAATGATATGTGCCACATATCCAACACTACAAAAGGTTCTCTATTATCACCTCTAGTTTGCTACTCTCCAAAATGTGACACATGTCCCTCTCAATTGCACTGAACTTCTTCTAAGGAGATGTTGGTGCTCAAATTGTCCCAGTAACTAAGGACAACCTAAGACCACAACACAGAGGAACCTAGATTCTCTCGCTCTAGGTGACAAGGGCTGACCTCCTTTTCACCACAGGGGGTAACCCTGGTGATAATCAAATTAAATAGTTGTTGTAGAATAATGTAAATTAAATATATTTTCTAATTAAACAAATAGATAGGAAATATTATTAAATAAAGAGTATTTTAAATAAATAATGTCTTTTAGGAAATAGAGGTGGTAGGCATATACCATGTGAAAACTTATTAAAACTAAAATATTATGACTAAATGAGGTTTAAATTAATATATAATATTTCTCACAAAATATAAGGGTTAGTAAAAATTAAAATTAAAATAAATAAAAATGAGAAGTTGGGAAAAACAGGTTTAAATGCATATAAATGTTGCAATTGAAACAATGTGACATCAAGTGATGTTATTATTCATCTTGCAACAAAACAATTAAATATTTGATCTGATTTTTCTAAATAGTAAATATTGGAGGAAAAACTAAACCAATTTTACTATGTGGTAGATTAACCAATCACCACATATTACCAGTGCAATAAAGAAATGAAAAGTGAAAATTTAATTAACAATAAAAAAGAAAATAGGAGCACTGGTTTTATGGTATTTAAATTTATGTGCAAATAAAACCCTAAATAACATGTATTGTTAGAGTTTCGTTCTGCAACCAATAAATTCAAATATAATTTAAGAAACTTTAAATAACAAGTATTCAAGTATTTAAATCATTATTGCCTGCAATGTTATTGAATAATCACGTTATATCAATAACCTGCATAATGAACCTGTAAATAAAACCTCACATAAAAATAATGCACAGAAAGAAAAGAAAAAAAGAAATATTAATAAATAAAATCCTCGCGCTCACAATGAAAACACCATTGTAGCTAGTACATGATGGTTTCAAAAAAATAAGTCTTCATCTCCAATGTAACACCATCCTTCAATCTGCCCAAAAAGTCTTTGTCAAAAGGTTTCTACATCCTCTTTTAAAGTTCTGGAAGTTTGTTTTATTTAGTTCTTGTAACTTCCAGTGAAATTACATTTATAATTATTTTGATTAAATATAATACATATTTCATTATTTAAATAAATCCCCGCTCGAATTCTCTATGTGAAAATTTCTTTGAATAATATTCATGCATTTAAAAAAAAAACTCTAATATAAAACATATAATAAATAAAATTAAAATATAACTCACATTTTCATAGTATTCTCCTCATTCTATTATCTAACATATATTAAATGAAATTCAATTTTTAACTTTAAGTAAGATCCAGTAAAAAAATTCTCACTATATAAAACATTAGGTCAAAAAATATGTATTTAACGTGCACTTATTTTCGTGAAACACAAGATAAAATCAAAATATTAAACTTAATAAATTTAATATGATTTTCTTTTTTAAATGTTTGAATTTCTATGAAATTTGTCATAAAATCTCAATACTCTTCCGATAAAATCAAAATATTAAACTTAATAAATTTAATATGATTTTCTCTTTTAAATGCTTAAATTTTTATGAAATTTGTCATGAAATCTCAATACTCCTCCCATAATCCTGCACAATTTTCATTCACCCATTAAAAACACAATTATATATTCAAAATAAAACAAATCTGAAATATATATACGTTTCAATTTCAAATTTAAAATATAAATTTAATTGGAAAATTCAGATTTTATTTTGATATGCATTTCAAATAAATTTTTAAATACAAATAATACATAGAGTTATAGTAATGCATTATAATGTATTCAAACATAAAACTTAGATTTCATATATATATATAAATTGAGTTTCATTATATGTCGTATTAAAATCAATAAGTTTGATTATACAAATTGGTGGAGGAGAGGAAATTGAGCAAGTTGGACTTTTAGAATCCAACGGTTGAGATGCATTGCATAATTTATTTGGCGGCCCGATGCCTCGGAGACCCGCATATTCGAGGCATGGAGACGTGCCTCTTCAATGTTACGTATTCATGGAAGTGTGTATATACAAACCCACATTTCCATATGGAACATTAAAAGTCATGTGGACTGGTTTGATGTGTAGTATAGGGTAGGTTTGTTTATTTTAAATTTTATTTAATTAATATTTAATTTATTTAACTTTCAATTATTTTAATTTATAAATATTTAATGTTTAGTATAATTTTTATTATATACAAAATTTGTTATAATTTAATTTTTGTTTAATGTTTTTAATTTAATTATTAATTTGTTTTATATTTATTTTATATTTTAATTGCTATGTTTAAATTTTAATTAATTATATTTTATTTGATTTGTATTTTGTATTTTAATTTATTTAATTTTTTAATTAATATTTATTTAAATTATTATAATAATAATTGTAATTTATGATTATAATTATTAATTTAAAATTAAGATGTTAATATTTTATTTAATATAATAGTAATTTTTTACAAGTTATAATGACAAATTTAATGCAGGGTAAGGATGAAGATTTAAGGAGTGATTTTCGATCATGAGAATATGAGAAGAGGCACAAGGTAAAACTGACAGAAGGAATCAAGAATTAAATAGGGGTCAAATTGGTGACAACATTTGACTCCAACTAGGGATGATACTCCCCTATAGAGGATCAAGAACATAGACCAAAAGCCTTCGTATTGGGCAATGGAGTCGAAAGAGGAAACTAAAGAGACAAAAAGTAATGAAAGGAAAATCTTTTGCATCTTAAAGGTTTAGTTGATCGATAACAAGAACTAAACTAGAATAAATGTGAGGTCTTAGTATGTATAGATTAACAAGTTCAATAATTATTTACATACATAAAAGACATTTGTTTGTATATTTAGCGTATTGGGTGTTGAACATGGCAACAAGAAATGCTAAAAATAGAAGTGCTAAAAATAGCACTGTTATAAATAGCAGTTTGGGTACTGGTGCTGGATTGAGCAACAGGGAATGAAAAATGGAAGTGCTAAAAATAGCATTGTTATTTTTAGAAGTTCAAGATGGATTCCTATTTTAGTCAGTGCCTGGACTAAAAATAGGAAGTAAAATTCAAATTTGATATTAACAGCAGTTTGTAAATTAATTAATTAATTCATCTTGAGTTAATTAGTTAAGGAAAATAAAACTTGAAGTCTATGTAAGGACATGCAACAGTTTCTCTATTAATTGAGGAATTTATCCACCAGTTAAAGAGATAAGGATGAGTTCTAATTTGAGTTGTAATTAGTTGGCTCAATTAACTGAGTCAAGTCTAGTTAGATTGATTTAAACAATTTGTTTAAATTAATGTGAGTTCAGTGAGTTAATGCATGCTTGCATATAATTGCTGCACTTCAGATAACTGAAGATTCTCTCATGAATAACTCATGTCAGTTCAGACAAAGACCCAGTTGAGATCAGAGGAGGGACAGTGTACTATCAGTTGGATGGATTTTCCTATAAGGGAAACTCATCCATGTAGAAGGAATTATCTCCTTCAGGTTTGTGCAGTTATTTCTGGGCCAAGTGAGCAGTGTGAGGTGGGAATTCACATGTGTGGAAGCACTGGACCCCAAGAAAAACTACACAAGGAAATAGGAGGCTTGGAGGGCAGAGGAGAAGGTTTGTGAGAGGCATTTGACTATCTATGAGTAGCAGAGGGATTATATTGAGAGTTGGTTGGCTTCCAAGCTAAGGCTTTGTGTAATCTGTGACTATTTTCCACTTGTATGATAATACAAAGTTGGCGATTTAGGCTGAGGCTTTCCCCGGGTTATTTCTTCTATGTTATGTGTGATTGTTTCTCATTCTCAGTTATATGTGTTCTTGTTTGATACTGCTCATATGTGATTAAGCTTTCGCAAAGTTTATGGTAGAAGTAGATCTGTATTGTGCTTTAGTATATTGCATTATCAGGTGATCTACAGTGGGAAATCTCTACATGGTATCGGAACAAAGGTGATCAAAGCAAATAACAGTATACAAAGGAGAGGAGATTTCTAAGTTTTGAGTTTTGGGCCGCGAGTTTTTAGAGCAGATCTGAAAATTTTTGTGCAAAATTTTCAGAAGAAAAAAAATAAATAAAAAATAAAAAATAAATAAAAATAAAATAAAATAAAATAAAAAAATAAAAATAAAATAAAATAAAATAAATAAAATAAAAATAAATAAAAAAAAAAAATTTTAAAATATATATATATATATATATATATATAGCAGATCTGGATTCCTTCCGGAAAAATACCCAAATTCAAAAAAAAATCGGTTGAATTGGAGTTCAGATGAGGGAGATATCGTTGATTTAAAATCAGCTCTTTTTCCAGAAAATTTCGTGATGGCGAGAAAGATGAAATAGATTGGTGTGCTAGCCAAGAACCTGTATGCACTTGAGGTACAAGATGCATGCAAACCCTTGAGGAGCAAGGCAAAGTTTAGATACTTGGTGGTTGAGAGGGAGAGTAAATTACCACTCAACATGCAGCACCAGAAGAAGTCTCAGACAATTGTGGAGGAGCCACAATTGGTGAAGCAGCTTTAGGAGGTTGTGGAGCAGGCACAACTAGAGAAGCCGAGTGGAGATCGAGTAAAGACATCTACTCATGCAGAGACCTCCAGTAGGGGGAAATTTCAAGCCAGGTGGGCAGAGGGATCACATGTAGTGATACCTCCAGGTAGGAGGTGGGGCAATGTGGAGTGATCGTCCCAAGAATGCTGGAATAAGGGCAGGGTCCTTGAGGTACCCAACCTCTTTGATTTGACTTTGTTACAAGAGCCCCAACAAGGACTAGCAGGATTGGCTGATTGGGTAGAGAGAGGCGGATGGAGCGGCAGAGAGAGCTATAGTGCAGGAGTCCCAAGACAGTGTAGAGCTAGTAGGCTGCAACAATGCAAGAGGCACAGGAGTGTTGCACTAGTGCAAGATGGCACAAAGAGGTGTGCAATGGTGCAATATGCATGGAGTGTTGCAGCAGGTCAGAGGTCAAAGAGGGAGCACTTGTCAGCAACAATTAGAGCTTCAGCATCAGAGTATGTTTCTAGCCCAACATAAAGGTCAGTTGGGAGTTTTTTTTGTTTCTAGAGTTGCTGGAGCAACCACACTTGGAAAAAGTGTTGCATGCAGAACATTCCAAAGGTACAGGATCGGGTTTGAATTGAATGCCTTTATTTTTGAGAGGGAGTGTTGAAAATGGCAACAAGAAATGTTAAAAATAGAAGTGCTAAAAATAGCATTGCTATTGCTATTTTTAGCAGTTCAAGATGGATTCCTATTTTAGTCAGTCCCTGGACTAAAAATAGGAAGTAAAATTCGAATTTGATATTAACAGCAGTTTGTAAGTTAATTAATTAATTCATCTTGAGTTAATTAGTTAAGAAAAATCAAACTTGAAGTCTATGTGAGGACATGCAACAGTTTCTCTATTAATTGAGGAATTTATCCATTAGTTAAAGAGATAAGGATGAGTTCTAATTTGAATTGTAATTAGTTGGCTCAACTAACTGAGTCAAGTCCAATTATATTGATTTAAACATTTTGTTTAAATTAATGTGAGTTCAGTTAGTTAATGCATGCTTTCATATAACTGCTACACTTCAGATAACTGAAGATTCTCTCATGAATAACTCATGCATGTCAGTTCAGACAGAGACCCAGTTGAGATAAGAGGAGGGACAGTGTACTATCAGTTGGATGGATTTTTCCTATAAAGGAAACTCATCCATGTAGAAGGAATTATCTCCTTTAGGTTTGTGCAGTTATTTCTGGGCCAAGTGAGCAATGTGAGGTGGGAATTCACATGTGTGGAAGCACTGGACCCCAAGAAAAATTGCGTAAGGAAATAGGAGGCTTGGAGGGTAGAGGAGAAGGTTTGTGAGAGGCTTTTGACTGTCTATGAGTAGCAGAGGGATTATACTGAGAACTGGTTGGCTTCCAAGCTAAGGCTTTGTGTAATCTGTGACTATTTTCCACTTGTATGATAATACAGAGTTGGGGTTTTAGGTTGAGGCTTTCCCCGGGTTATTTCTTCTGTGTAATGTGTGATTGCTTCTCATTCTTAGTTATATGTGTTCTTGTTTGATACTGCTCATATGTGATTAAGCTTCTGCAAGGTTTATGGTAGAAGTAGATATGTATTGTGCTTTAGTATATTGCATTATCAGGTGATCTACAGTGGGAAATTTCTACATTGGGGTAGCTATGTGATCTAAATTGGAGCAGATTAGTAATGTTGTGCTAATTCCCCATTAAGAAATAAACTCAATATGCTTATCATTTGCTTTTCAAGTGCTTAAGGATTCAAAAAAATTTGCAATTAACAGATTCCCATGAGAGTTTCTTATGTAAATGCTATAAAAACTTTAACATAAAAATATATGTTGAACAACAACAATATAACAACAATGAACATCAAAATATAACACACAACAAACACATGATAAAGGAGTTCACCCCTCCTAGGCTACGTCTCCTTGGTTCAGCTTCCAATGGCTTGGGCCTCTCTATTATGCTCAAATTACATCAAAAATGTGTTTACAATGCTCAGATACCTCTAAAACCTATCTCAATGAGTTCAGAATACTCAAAACTACCAAGATTGACTATTTTTGCATCAAATTTGGATAAGAACTGAAGGAGTTATGACTTCTCCCAATTCTCCCACTATCTTTTCCACAAAAGGCTCAAAATCTAGCAGAAAACTACAAATTAGCCCCAAAATCCGCCAACAGGGCAATAATTTTTTGCACTGCGGGCCATATTCTGGCAGTTGTATCGCAAATCGCAATCGGCGAGTTCAGGCGGGCGGAAGGTCTTGTTTTAGTGGCGGAACACTGCGATGCGATATAGGCGGACCTGACGGAATATTAAATTGTGGCATAAAGAACCATCGCGTTCGGGGTCTTATCGCTCATCGCATTTGGTAATTGGCTATGGGCTCTTTAACACATTGAAACATTTGCAATGTGATATCACAGACCCTCTGAAACATAAAACTGCAACTCAAACTGTGCAGGTGTCAGGGCCGATACATGTTCGCTAATCCTTTTCACCGATTGCGATTGTGATTTGATCGCATCGCAACCCAACCTACCGGGGCCTGATTTGAGACACCTTTTCTGCCTACTACTGGGATATGTGATTTGCAATGGCCAATGGTGGGTTGCCACTTGGTGCCTCCTTATTGGCTGAACACCTTGCCACATCATCTCAATCCTGCCATGTAGGCAAGTCAAATTTTAACTTTGACTTGCTCTAACTTTTTCATACGAACTCGGATTTAAGTGTCGTTCACACCTTTGGATTCAAAATGACGAGCTCTTTAATTTGAAGCTGAGTTTGACAAGATTCTGACAATTTTATTTTTGAGCATAATTTTGAGCACCTTATCACTCCTCCCCACTGGAAGCCTTTTAGACCCCAAAAGAATCACTTTCAATTATTGAACAGATGAGGGTATTTTTCCCTCACCTTCCCCACTTCAATCTATTTGGCCTTTAATGGATGTATACCTTTGAGACCCACCCGAAGATAATCAGTATTTCCTCTTTTAGTTGTCCTTGTCCTTATGTCAAGTGTAATGTCTTACTGAAGCATATCAAGGTATTCTGGAGAAAAGTCTTCAATAGATGGAATTTGAACATTCTCTCCTTGATATTCAACCAAAGGAGGTTCATACAATCTCAAATTTTCAACATTAACAATGGAATAGATTTTCATATATGAAGGCAAATTAAGCCTGAAAGCATTATTACCAATCTTTTCTAGAATTTTAAATGGACCATAACGAATTGGTTTCATATTTTTACCTTCACCTTGAAGCCTTTCCTTGCTAATGTATAGCCAAACTTCATCACCTACTTGAAACTGATGATCCACACGATGCTTATCATGCCTTGCCTTCTACTTGCCTTGACTCTTTTCTAGTTGTTCTTGAACTGTTTTGTGAATCAACTAAATTTTCTCAATGAATTTCTTTGCCCTGTCTATGTCACTATGTCCATTTACAACTACATCTTTCTCAAAGATGAAATCCAAAGGTAAATAACCAAGACATGCCTCAAAAGATGAAGTTAGAGTAAAAGAATGTTTTTCTCAGTTGTAACCATGTTGAATATAATGCAACTGTTCATTCCACAACTTAGGATGTTTGCTGCAATATCCTCTTAGAAAATGAATGATTGTCCTGTTAACCACTTTAGTTTGACCATCTATTTGTGGATGAAAGGTTGTACCTTTCTTCAATTTGGTGTCCATCAATTTCCATAAACTTGACCAAAAATTCCCAACAAATCGAAAATCACAATCACTTACAATAGAAGTAGGCAATCCAAAATGAACCCATACATTTTGAAAGAAAATTTGAGTTGTTTGTTTAGCTGTAATTTGTTTTTTACAAGTCATCAACATGCACATCTTGCTGAACCTACCCACAACTACATACAAATAATCATGAACTTTCCTCAACAAAGGAAGACCTCCTACAAAATCCATAGAAACACTTTATCATGGTCTTGAAGGCACTGGAAGTGGTATGTCCAATCCTAGTTTCCTATGACTAGGTTTACTGATTACACACAATGAACAACCTCTTATAAAATGTGACACACTTTCAAGTATACGAGGCCAATAAAAATACCTCTGAAGATTTTCCACTGTTTTACTTACATCGAAATTTCCAATAATAAGAGAAGTGTGCACTTCCCTTGTGACATTTTCTCTCTCTCCCTGTGGAACACAAAGTTTTTTGAAATGATACAACAAATTATCATGTACATGGTAGTATAATTCTTCAACTTGGTGGCCTTGACTCAAGTTTAAATATACCTCTTGAAAGTCAACATCCTGTGCGTATTGTTCAACATAACTTTTAGGCAAAATAGAATTATTCTTGAGTAAAATGGCTACATTTACAATCGGTCTAGAAAGCATATCAGCAACTCTATTATAAATGTCTTTCTTGTACCTGATTACCAAGTGGAATTGTTGTAAAAATCCCATCCAACGAAAGTTTCTTGACTGCTGCAATTTGCTTTGAGATTGCAGATATTGCAAAGGCTGATGATCGATGTGAATAATGGTTTCTTTTCCCATCAAATAATGCTTCCATTTCTTCACACTTTGTACCAATGTGTAAATCTCTTTATCATATGTAGGATAGTTTATAACAACACCATTAAAAATTTCAAAATGAAATGAAATGGGCTTACCATGCTGTAAAAGAACTGCACCCATGGCATAGTCACTTGCATCTATCTGTATTTCAAAGGGTTGTTTCAAATCTGGCAATGCCAAAACTGGGGCTGAACTGATCTTTTGTTTCAAAGCATCAAATTCTTTTTGTTGTTTGCCTCCCCACTGGAAGACAACCTTCACGCTGGTCAATGCATGTAGTGGAGCTACTATGGAGGAGAAATTGGAAATGAACTTCCTCCAATATTGTGCTGCTCCTAGAAAACTCCTTACTTATGTGACTGATTTGGGTAATGGCCAATTTACAATGACCGAAACTTTAGAGGGATCAATCTTCAGCTCACCTCCTCCAACTATGTGGCCCAAATACACTAACGAAGTTTTCCCGAATTCGCATTTAGACATCTTTAGAAATAATTGTTGTTTCCTCAAGACATCCAACACTTTCCTAACATGCTTGACATGCTCTTCTCATGATTTACTGAGTATCAAAATATCATCTAAATAGACAATTACAAACTCATAAAGAAATGATCTTAAAACATCATTCATAACTCTCATGAATGTAGTTGGAGCATTACAAAGGGTTGGTGTGGAAGCCGAATAGACTAAGGAAGTCCAAGAGACCTTGGAATACGAAACCAATGGTCATATGAATGTACTATAAATGTATATCATTTGATAATAATAAATGTACTCTCATGTTTATCTTTAATATTCTGTTGCTGCCATGTGTGTGTTTAACATGGTATCAGACCGGGCGATCTCCTACCCTGCGCAAGTATGAGCCACTTTTTTATGTGAGCTTGTTGTTCTGTGGCCTTTCTATACATGTCAGTCCTGTACCTATGTTCTAAACTGCCATCTCTGTAAAATCTCTGTTGTCGAATGAGTTGGTCAAGAGTTAAACGTTATACCATACCCTGAATTTCGTGAACCGACTTAATACGCTTTCCAGAATCTATTTGCATCCGGTTGGAACGCAACGTAAACTTGGCTCTCTGCCCCATGAAATCCTGGTATACACGCTCTTTCTTTGTGCATTATTTGAAGTTCAAAGATTATATGCTGAGTTATAGTGTTAGTCCTACAGTAAATTTCGATTGTATTTATATATCTGTTGAGATTATTGTGAGCACTGTATCATCTGGTTCATAGCTGCTCCAATCTGAGTTTGGTTTGGAATTGACTTGTGGTATCGTCAAATTTAGGACTCTGCCATCTAAGCCTATCTGTCTATTACCTCTAAGGCAACCTTGAATTTTTCCTCTGGTAATGGCAAGCATTCCTTTTGAATACGGAAGCATACCTACACTGGAAGAGGCGTCTTCAAAGCCTTGAATGCGTTAGTCTCAAATTCATATCCACAGAAAAGTTGAAAGAGTCCCATCAAAAATCGAAATCGATTCACCCATGAATGGCACCACAGCCTCAGTCTTTCTTCGCTTTCAAACTTGGAAATCCTATTGAAAATCAAATGCCATGCATTCTCCTCCCTGCCCCAGCCTATGTGTTGTTTGTCGAGCTTAATTATATCATTGTCTCCTTCGTAGTATTACCTCGTTCACACTTCGGTCCCTGCCACTTCGGTTCACACTCTGGTATCGGAGCTCCTCCAAACCACGGCTCCTATATAAACTAGCAGAAGTGTTAAATTTATAGCGGAACATTAGAAAACCCAACAATTTTGAGTCAAAATCTAAAGGGGAGCAATAGCCGTCTAATCGATAGATCGACATATCTAATGGTCATCGCTTGGAAAAGGCATGCGGAAGATATCCAGCGAAAAAGGTGGTCTTTGCACAGGAAACAGTATTTTGGGGGCATAAAAAGTGGCAAGCAGTAATATCACGAGTCCGCCCGATTCCACTCACCGCACAACACGTAGCCACTAGAGGAGAGAGAAAAACCGCCCATTTCGAACAGGTAATCGTCACACAAGTGTTCCTTCCGAAATCACTGAAGACCATCGGATCTTGTGAGTGCAGATCTACGGTGGAGGATGGTCGTGCAAGTTTGATTGATCACGGAAAGGATATCAACCGTCAGATCATGGGATTGAAATATACAATGGAGAATGAACCTGATAAAGTTAAACCTTGGGAAATGTACAAAAGCTATGGATTGGTGAAAAGGTGAGTTTACGTGTGTTCCATTATTGGTTGATTGACCGGGTTCTTTGGGAATTAAAACGTTTCAGTGGTCTCTACTTCAAACTTTTGGTATCCATTGAACGCTGCTCCATCCATCAAGTCTACGAAGGCTCCTGCTACCAAGCCAGCCAAGGCTGCTAAACCAGTTGCCCCAGCAAAGAAGGTTGCTCCAGATGTGTGCAGGTGAAGTTCAATGATTACATAGAGAGAGATACATGAAGAGGAGGATCATAATGGATCATTGAATCCATTATAAGGATCAAAGTCCAAGCTCAGGAGGGAGTGCACAGTGAAATGCTGAAGAAATAGTGTAAGACATAAGCAAAGAGAAGAGCGGAGAGGCGAAGAGTTGATGCACAGCAACCGTTGGATCTGGAAGATCAACGGTCAAGATTAAATCGCGAGATTGGAACAAGTAATATCGCATCGCAATACATCAAAGGAGACATTAGTCTTGAGCTAAGTGCGATATGTGACATGCGATTTAGGAGCGGACCCGACGAATTATATACTGCAACCTAGAACCCATCGAGTCCGTAAGTCATGTCAAATTGGAACTTTTAAGTGGAAGGGGTCAAGTGTGAAGGATGGTGCAATAGCCAATAGCTGATAGCGATAAGCAATGATCGAAGATCGGGCAGATCGAAGATCAGAGTTAGGGGGAAGCGGTGCAATGGAAAGGCTTCGAGAAACGGACTCGACAATATTTATAGAAGCGAGTGTATGAATTTTGAAGTCCAGCTTATGCTGCCGGAGTGAGGTTTTCCTTTGTTTTCCAGTGTATTTCTATATATTGTGATAAAGTGGTGTGTCACGAGTTTTAAAGGCAAATGCGTTAAAGATTGAGTGATTCCTTTTTAAAGCCTTAAGCATTATTTAAACACTTTCGATAGTTGCATATCGGATGTGGAAAGGGTGATATGTGGTGTGACCAAGGCGGACTGCGATGAGCGATTGCGATAAAGGTAATCTCGGGGAATGTGAAGAGCCTGAAGAATAGGCGGAAAGGTATGAATTATGTTGTTTTATGTTTTATTCAAAATTGAGTGGGGATGATTGAAATTCCATGGCCTGGAACTACTGTATGCTGCTTTGAATGCATTAAAGGCTATTGTGCACAAGTGTTAGTGTTATATGGTGTATGGTTGATGAAATATAGAAGCTAATCTCATTTCTGTTGGGGTCTTGTTAGTGCTGGAAAAGAAGAGCCTATGGGCTGCAAACCTGTCAAGCTGGACATTCTGTTAAGGAAACAATATCAGGCTTGCTGTGTAGAAATTGAGGCACAAGATATTGTGAAGTGAGAACATAAGTAGACATCAGTGCAAATTAATTCGTGCTGGAAAATTAATTTTCTAAAACCATTATTATTTCTACAAGTTAATTTTTGGTCTGATTGTTTGGAAATGGATAAAATTGGTGAAGTATTAGAGTTGTTAAATATTGTAATACACTCCATAGTTCATGATACAGTGAAAATCAGCAAGAACACTCTTTGTGATATTAAACCCTATCTGCAGTATACACAAGAAAAGATAGAATTTTTGGAGCTTGAATCTCAGCTACAACAAGAAGAATTAAAACATAGGAGTCATCATTCTGAACCTGTTTCTATTCAGAACAATGAAACAGACTCCCATAAGCAGCAAGTTGATTCAGATACAATGCCCAATAAAGCAGAAAGGTTACATGCAGATGCAGAAATTCAGTCTGCATTTCCCAAGCCCATCATCAGACCTTGGGAAGAACTTGTCCACAACAAGCACAAAATAGGTCTTGGATATGACAAGGAGGTTTCCTTTAATATTCCATATTACCCAAAGCCCATCCAGTTTCAAAGTGCTGGATTTCTTCATGACAGTTCACCTTCAGTTGTTCCAGATTCTGCCCCTCTTCCACAGCAACAGATTGTGAAATGCCAACACTGTGACCAAGTTGGCCATCTGAAAAATCACCGTTTTGATCTTCATCCATGTAAGCACTATCATAAAACCACTTGTTATTCAAACAGATGCTTCAGAAACAAACCTTCTACAAGAACAAAGATTCATCTTGGATGGATCGTTTCTCGGCTATGGGAATCAACAGCCAAGAAGATATTTCAGTCATATGTCAGAACTTGTTCTAGAGTATTGAACAGTCTTGCAGTTGAGTTTTCTCCATCATCTCACCTTGTAACTAATAGGGGGGGAAATGATGGTCATCTACAAGCTTCAAAACCACATCAAGTGAGCCTGAGCCACAACCTGCCATACCAGATTTAGAGTTGTATCCAAAGACAAAGATGCCCCTGAGCATGCCTTCAGTTTGTGACACCTCTTCAAAGAAGTGGGGACACTTCCTCTAACAGAAGACTTCAGCTTCTTGCCAATTTTTGAAAAGTTCTAGGAATTTCATTAAGCATTCTAGAGTTGTTGGTCATCCTTAAACAATCACAGGTTGAGACTTCCCTTTTCAGGTTGAAATTCTCCCTTTTATGTGGGGTGAGACATCCCTTTCATGGTTGAAGGTTTCCCTCTTCAAAAAATCAGAAACACTTCCTCTAGCAGAAGACTTGAGCTTCATGCCAGACTTGGAAGAGTTTTGGGAACTGCACTAAGCGTTCCAGTGTTGGTGGTCATCCTTAAACCACCGCCCTTTATACCAACATTTCAGAGAGCACATTTAGCCTAGTGCTGCCATGCATTTTTGCACATTTTGTATTACATCTCTCTTCTTGGACTCATACATAACCCTTCGAATTGAAGGGGGGAATGTTGGACACCTAATCCTCTGAGGGTTGGTGTGGACGCCGAATAGACTAAGGAAGTCCAAGAGACCTTGGAATACGAAACCAAAGGTCATATGAATGTACTATAAATGTATATCATTTTTTAATAATAAATGTACCCTCATGCTTATCTTTAATATTCGATTGCTGCCATGTGTGTGTTTAACACCAACCACTCAAAAAATCCCTGTTTGGTTTTAAAAGCAATCTTCCCTATGTCCTCCTCGGCTACTCTAACTTGATGATATCCACTTCTCAAGTCTAATTTAGTGAAATATTTTGCATTCTTCAACTGATCTAGCAAATCATCTATTCTGGGCAGTGGGTATCGATTCTTTATTCTGATCTTATTTAAAGCTTGATAATATACACACATGTGCTAGGTTCCATCTTTCTTGGGTACTAATACAATTGGTGAACCACATGGTGAAGTAGAAGGACTAATTACTCCTTTATCTAACAATTCCTTGACTTGTTTTTTAATTTCTAAACTTTCCAGAATTGACATTCGATACATACCAATGTTTGGGAGTGGACAGTCCTGTTGTAGCTTAAATTTCATGCTGAATTCCTCTTTTTGGTGGAAATCCCTTTGGTTCTTGAAACATGTCTCCATATTGATTGACCACATCAACCAATTCAGCTTTCAGCTTCACATCACAGCCTACAAAAGATTCTCGCTTTGTGTCATTCTTGAGCATGATCATGAGGAGCACGAGACTCTTGTTAGAATTAACCAGTCATTTCATTTCACCTGCGCTTGCCAAAGACAGACTAAGATTTCTGCGATGAGCTCTCATAATGTACTCCACTCCATTTTTGAAAAAATGGTATTTGTTCTCAAATCTATGTAAAACAACTCTCTTGTCATACATATATGGGCTTCCCAATACAATCCCTGAGATATCCAATGGCACAACATCTAATTCAACTTCATCAATGAAATTAGCGGTGATTGCAAACTTGAAAATACAATTTCGTGTGACCTGCAAATTAGCATCCTTGGTTATCCAACCTGATGGATATGGTTTATGATGAGGCATAGTTTTCATATTCAATTTCTTAACTAAATTCGTAGAAATTAAGTTGGCCTGAGATCCACAGTCAAACAGCATGTCGATTTTTGTATGCATGGAAATAACTCGGATATGGAACAGCTCGATGCGGATTTCTTCATTTGAAATGATGTGAGAGTTATTTTTTGTGCTGGTACTTGCTATGGCTGCCTCTTTGTTCACCTCTTTGCTTTCTTTTTCCACGGCTTTTCCTTTGGTGACTATGGCTGCAATTTTTGTTTCATCCCCTAAGTCTGAACCCAAGTCTTGTTGTGCAGCACCATTAGTCTTTTGTTTCCCTTTATTGTTGAATTTCTTTAGTTGTAATTCTAGATGAAGCTTCCAACAATGTGCTTCACCATGTCCTTCCTTGGAACAATTCTTGCACACGGATCTCTCCTTCTTTCTTAACAGAAACATTTTTCTTATGCTTTCGTTTAAACTGCTTCCCTTTTTCAACACTCTGAAATGGCTTCTTCTTACCTTCTTCCTGTATATTTTTCCCTCTTGCTTCAAGGTGTGTATCTTGAACATAGACCTCATCAAGATTCGTGGGACTGAACATAAGAATGGTATTTTGAAGATAGCTATGCAACCCTCCTATGTATTTCAGTAAGGTATCTTGTCATTGTAAGTCTACTCCTAGCATAAGAGCTCTTTTCCTAAACTATTGAGTATACTCTTGCACATTTTGACCTTTCAACTGTCTGAAATTTTGCCAATTCATAATGGATTTTTTCATATGAGCTAAAGGGTAGAACTGTCTTTTTATAGCAACAATGAAATCAAACCAAATAATAGAGATCTTACCATGTTTCTTGATCTCGTCTTGAGTCCTTGCTTCCCAACATACAAGATTTGCACCTAGTGAAGCCAACTAAATCTTGATATCATCCTCTTGAAGGTTCTAAGTTCTACAATATCTTCTCTGTATTAACTTCTCCATTGTACATAGGCAACTCAAATTTAACATCAAGCTTCAGAAAAAGTGATTTACCAACCCCTTTTGAAGAATGAAGATGAGTATGAGTAATGGTGGTATTGGTGGAAGAGTTTGAAGATCCTTTTGATGAAGATGGTGGTGGAGATGGTGGTGGCTTGTCTCAATTCCCATTATTTCCTTTTCCTTTATCTTCTTTTCCATTACCTCCTCCTGAAGAGCCTTATTCATTGGGAGGCTTGGAAATTTCTCCTTGCAATATGTTGTTCCTCTCTTCATAGAGGACCTTAACCATCTCTATCATATCAAAGAAATCCTTTATGAAGGTCTTCTCATCTTCTGTCATGATTGGTTCTCCTTCATGATACATGGTCTCCGAAGACTCAACTACAACTTGAGGTTGTACTAGTGTTGAAATCTCAACTGCAACTACTGCAACTTGAGGCTGAACTGGTGTAGAATACTTTGGCAACCTTTCTCTTCTTCCCTTGACCCAATTACAGGGCTTTCAACCAACTTTAATTCACCTATTTTGAACTTTAACCTTGTGAGCATGACATAAACTAACAAACAATTAAATCCTTCTTTCACAAAGAAAATCTAGTAAGCAAAACTAGTGCTCTGATACCAACTTGATCTGAATTCGAGCAGATTAGTAATGTTGTGATAATTCCCCATTCAGAAATAAACCCAAAATTCTTATCATTTTCTTTTCAAGTCCTTAAGGATTCAAAAACTTTTGCAATTAACAGATTCCCATGAGAGTTTCTTATGTAAATGTTATAAACAATTTAACATAAAAACATATGCTGAAAAACAACAATATAAAAACAATGAACATCAAAATGTAACACACAACAAGCACATGATAAAGGAGTTCACCCCTCTTGAGCTATGTCTCCTTGGTCTAGCTTCTGATGCCTTGGGCCTCTCTATTATGCTTAAATTACATCAAAAGTGTGTTTACAATGCTCGAATGCCTTTGAAACCTATCTCAATGAGTTCAAAATACTCAAAACTACCAGGATTGACTATTTTTTCATCAAATTTGGATAAGAACTGAAGGAGTTATGACCTCTCCCAGTTCTCCCACTATTTTTTCCACAAAACGCTCAAAATCCAGCAAAAAACTACAAATTAGCCCCAAAATCCACTAATCGTGCAATAATTTCTCCACACCGCAGGCCATATTCTATCGGTCGAATCGCAAATTGCAATCAGCTAGTTCAGGTGCGCAGGAGGTCTTGTTTTAGCGGTGGAACACTGTGATGTGATATAGGCAGACCCGACGGAATATTAAACTGTGGCATAAAGAACCATCACGTCCGGGATCGTATCGCTCGTCACATTCGATAGTTGGCTATGGGCTCTTTAACACATCGAAACATTTGTGATGCGATATCACGGACCCGCCGGAACATATTACTGCAACACAATAACGTATCGTGTCTAGAACTCAAACTGCGTCGTTGTCGGGGCCGATACATGTTCGTCGATCCCTTTCATCAATTGCAATTGCGATTTGATCGCATCACAACCCAACCTATCGGGGGTCGATTTGAGACACCTTTTCCACCTACTTCTACGATATGCGATTTGCGATGGCCAATGGCAGGCTGCCACTTGGCGCCTCCTTATTGGCTGAAGACCTTACCACATCATCCCAATCCTACCATGTAGGCAAGTCAAATTTGAACTTTGACTTACTCTAACTTCTTCATACGAACTTAGATTTGAGTGTCGTTCACACCGTTGGATTCAGAATGTCGATCTCTTCAATCTAAAGCTGATTTTGACAAGATTCTGACACTTTGATTTTTAAGCATAATTCTGAGCACTTGATCACTATGGTAGTGTTTAAGGCACATGATCTCAAAAATGATAAATGTATCACTTCATAAGAACATCCAACACCATAACAAGTCATACCTACTTACAATTAATGATTAAGAAATTACATAAACCATGGAGCTAATTAAGATACATAAGAGTAACTTTCATTTTGGAATAGATTTGATCAAAACTATGGAGGCTAGTTATCATGGATTTGTTTCCATTTTTGGTCCATAAAATGAGTTTCTAGAATCAAATGTTGCTCTGCTTCCAGTGAGCATCCATAGCCCCAATGGAGTCATCCACAATCCGGAGATGAGGAACTTTCCGAATTCTTGTTTTCTCTTTGTGTTAGAGGCTCCTCTTTCAATTTATTTAGAAAATATATCATTCACGGGATAGGAGGATTACGCACCAGAATTAATCCAATACCACTTACCTTGCTCCACTATCAGTGGGAATTCATAGCCCCAATTGATATGTCAGCATTCCCCATCAGGAGTTACCTCAATAGAAGGTGTAGGAGGATTACACACTATATTTTAATCTAATGCCACTCGCCTTGCTTGGCTTCTAGCGAGCGTCTATAGCCCTGGCGGAGATACGAGCATGCCCCACCTAAGAAACCATATGTTCCTATCCCTAGGGTAGTATGGTGATAAGGGTAGGTCTCATGCATGATTATGATGTGACTAACTAGTGCTACCAAAGTTTCAATTGAATTTTTTGAAAGCCCAATCTTATGGTTATAGGTCTAGCCCTTGTGACTTAATGTGGTCCCTTAGTATTTATGTGTAAATAGAATGGAATAGGAATGTGGTGAAGAATATTCAATATGAAGGTGGCAATACTAAGAGTTTAAACTTATGAGCCCTTTAAAGATCATTACCCCTTAAACATGATTTACAAAACAAGTCTTTAAGTATGTATTAAATTTTTTTTTAATATAGTTCATTATAAGGACTCGTATATGTGTACTCGATTCTACTTTAATCACATAAAGACTCTTCAAGATGAAAAAAACATTCCTCTTTATTCATTCTAAACCTAGGTTAACTAAAAAAATGTTTATTTATATATACATGATTTATATACAATGTGTTTTAATGACAATATTTATCAAGAAAGTCGAAATTCTAGTGTAACCAAACACAAATGTTGTAGTATACTTAGGGGGGATAGGATGGGGTATAGAGGGAGGTACCCAAAGGAATAATGTAATAATGGGATGGGCCATAGTAATAAATAAAGTGGTTAACCCGTATCATGTAAGGGACCATAAGTAGTTAGCAATAATGTAATAAGCCCATTGTATTAGATAGATGGTATTGAGGGAACCATGGTAATGACTCATGGTATTGTATGTATGAGGCCTATATAGAGGCTAGAGACTCCCCATTGAGAGATGTGAAGGAATATTGTATGAACGAGCATATGGCTTGTGGAGTGTTCTCCTTCCTTAAGTAGTGAATGTATGGTGTTGCCTTACCTTAAGGGTTAGATCAATAAAGAAGCATTTCTATCTATATTCAGATCTTGTTATTTTTAGTGATTATTTACAGTTATTGGGTATATTGGTATCATTTCATATATTTGTAGGTCAAATCTATAACAAGTGGTATCAGAGCACTTTCTTGGGCAAAGCGGAATTTTTTTTTATTTTTTGCAGGAACTTTTTGGGGCGGCGAGTTTGTAGATCAGATCTATACGTTCTGGTGAAAAATTGGAAGAATCTAATTGCAGATTGGGGTTCCTTGTGAAAAAAAAAAAATAAAATAAAATAAAAATAAAATAAAAAAATCTCCGCTTTGCCCAAGAAAGTGCTCTGATACCACTTGTTATAGATCTGACCTAGAAATATATGAAATGATACCAATATACCCAATAACTATAAATAATCACCAAAAATAACAAGATCTGAATATAGGTAGAAATGCTTCTTTATTGCTATGGCCCATCCCATTATTACATTATTCCCTTGGGTACCTCCCTCTGTACCCCATACTATCCCCCTTAGGTATAGTACATAGAAATGCTTCTTTATTGATAAAACCCTTAAGGTAGGGCAACACCATACATTCACTCCTTAAGGAAGGCGAACACTCCACAAGCCATATGCTCGTTCATACAATATTCCTTCACATCTCTTAATGGGGAGTCTCTAGCCTCTATATAGGCCTCATACATACAATACCATGGGTCATTACCATGGTTCCCTCAATATCATCTATCTAATACAATGGGCTTATTACATTATTGCTAACTTCTTGTGGTCCCTTACATGATACAGGTTAACCAATTTATTTATTACTATGGCCCATCCCATTATTACATTATTCCCTTAGGTACCTCCCTCTGTACCCCATACTATCCCCCCTAGGTATACTACAAATATTGTCAATGGTGAACTTCTTGACTTTAGGCTTCAATTTGATCAATAATAATAACATATTCAACTGTTGAAAGAAGCAGGGGAAAAATTGTTTTACTAGGACATTGAGAAATATATTCGCATTTGATTGGAAACAAGAAGAAACCTTTTCAAAGTATGCATTCATCCACATTTGAACGAAGTCCTGCAGGAACATCTAATGAATAAAATCTTCAAATATTAGCAACATGTTCGTGAGAAATACTTTCATGTATCCCTATTTCATGGCTATCGTGTATTGCTACAATGTTAATCATGTCAAATTTTAAAAATAAACAGACAACAATAAAATTCAATACATTAACAACCATAGGATCTATAGTATAATTTTTCTGTTGTACCATATGGTCATCATGTAGTGATGTTAAATTAGTTAAATCATTATGTTCAACATATTCATTTGCATCAATGGAATTAAAACAACAACATGATTGTAAATTTATTCTTGTAAGTTGATTGTTATTCAATTCAAGATTGTGAGAGGAAATTGATAAGTTGTCTTCATATGTGTCATATATGGGTGGTTTTGAAAAATCAACATAACTCTCACATATGGAAGAATCAAAATTACTAAAGATATCACTACATGTCATGTTATTAGATAAAACAAGAGCTTCCATTACTCGCTATTCTATGTAATCATAAATGTGTGTGATCCGGAATTAAACAAGAACGCAACAAATTATAGATATAACCACAAATACAAAGATGCAGCAGAAATAACACTTCATTTCATTAATATCAAATATTGAAGTATGCTTACAAACAGAATGGAAATAAGACTAGCTCAGGCGATGGTAGCTTATCTCTAAGAAGAGATGTGGTGGCTACATGCCTTTGAACTGAGTTACAATGAGGCTCAAGGGCCTTTTTATTATTTAACAATAAGATAAAACCCTAAACAACCAAAACCCTAACCCGAGGAGATGTAACACCAAGGGTTTACGGGCCCTGTTGGGGTTAGTTGGGCAGCAAACTTCTCGGGGTCGTAACTTGGTCATATTATCTCTGTTTGACGCATATGATACCTTGTTGGAAAGATGTCTCTAAGGACTACATCTATTGATGTGATTTCCATAGCAATCACCAATTGATATTTTTCCAAAAAAAACGTCGTTTAGGGCCTCAAAATGGCTCTGAAAATTCAGGACCTGAAAAACTGCCAAAAATAGTAAATTGTGCCACAAATAAGGAAGCTGAAAAATGAAAGAGACAATGGTGGGGGTCCAAGTGGGATAGGAATATGGCCACCAATATCCACCTGAATCATTCCTCCCCCCTTAGGAAGAAATGTTCCCCGTTGCATTGAGTTCCTCCATGATATGAGGAAACTTCTATTGGTGTGAGTTGTTCTGCAATGTCTGATGTGTCCAGTAATGGTGGGAAGCATGGTCGAAGGCAGTCCACATTGAAGACTAGGTGCAAGCCAAGGAATGGAGGAATGTTACGCTCCAAATCATTGTCTCCCACATATTTGGTAATGGTGTAAGAACTATATCAGAGTGGTCTGAGCTTCTAATGCGCTCTGGTAAGGCATTCTTTCTATGAATGCAACCAAAATTTGTCGCCCACCTAAAACTTGTGTGACACCCAATGTTGATCATGTCACTGCTTGTACTTAGCATTTTCCACAATGGAGTGAAGATATATCGGCCCATTGGGTAGAGGTGTTCCAGGAGTCAGATCAAACGAATTCTTGACCTGACAGTGCAAAGGTACCCATGTGAGTGAGGAGAAGATGTCCCTGTATTATTTCATGACTGTATCCACCTGCTTCTGCTATGTAGAGGAACCCTTCCTGGGGGCCATGGATGTGGCTACGATCTTCCCTTTAGTTTGAGAGTGAACAAGAAAGAAAATGAATTTCCTAGTCTGGGAGATGATCTTATTGCATTTCTTAGCAGAGATCAAAGAGGTGGTGATAGGTGGGGCTACTTCCAGTATCATGTATAATGAATTGCCCAAAGAAATAATGACAGAGCGAGGTCTAGACTCATATAAAACATGTCACTTCCACAAGTATGGTTGTCCTAATAATACATCACAAATGTCGAGAGGAGCAACCTCACATAATACCTCATCTGTGAAAGGCTTGATGCTGTAGGGAAGGCGACACTATTGGCTGACTTAAAGATCTCGTCCTTGGTGAAGCCACCCAATATTGTATGGTTGCAGGTGTGGTATGGTCTGTAGGCCCACTTTCTTCACGACCTTTGCTCAAATGAGGTTCTCCTGGCTGCCACTATCAACAATGAATTGCAGCGGAGAACCCTTCACCCACATTTGTGAGTGGAAAAGACGCTCCCCTTCCTCTGGATTTTTGGGCTCATTCTTCTGGATCTTTGCAGTGGAAACAGTGGCGCTGGGCTCCGCATCAATAATTTGCTTCCCTTTGTCATTCCTTTTGTCGGGTTCTCACTCAACATCGGAATATGCATATGATTCTGAAGCCTTCAACTCAACCACCAACGACTTCTTGGTCCAACACTCACTTGTGTTGTGAGGGTTCTTATGGAACTCACACCACCTTCTTATGTCCTCATTTGACTTTGTGGTGGTGTTATTTTCTTACAGCTTTGACGGGTTGTCTTGGGTCACCCCACCTTGGCTTTTTCCTTTGTTCTTCGGATTCATAGATCCAAAGTCTCGCTTCTTTTGTTTAAACTTCTACTCAATCCTGACAACGTATCGGTACATCGTGCCAAGCGAGGAGATGTCAAGGAACTTCATCTCATCCTGGATGTACCTGTGTAGGAAGCCACGTATTTGAGTACCAAATTCCACTCAAAATCCTTGATACCCAACTTTTTGTGAAGGGTATGAAAAATATTGGTAAAATTCGAGACGTCTTGGTCCCTTCCCTACCACTACGTGGTCCACTTTATGTATTTATCCTCATAACTTCTGACAGGGTAGTACTGCTCCTTAATGGCATCTCAGAATGAATTCCAAGTGGGTGCGACTGAAAACAGTGAGGCCGTACTTTCATCCTTCTGCTTGTAGTAGGTTTCCCACTAATCCTTGACGTGGGGGGCAGCTTTGAGAAGTGAAAAAGTGATCTTTTCTTGGCTGGAAAAATTATGAATAGAAAAATATCCTTCCAGCATATTTAACCATTTATCTATGGCATCCACATCTATCTGACCCTCAAATATGGGAATGTCAAAGTTAACTTGTACATTAAAGGGTGTGGTGCTTCCAGAGTAGCTGCTAGAAGTAGATGTGTCGCCCCTGAGTAGCCGCTAAAGGATCTAGGCAAAGTTGGCCATCACCGCATTCCTTTGTCACTCTAGGGCTTCTTCGAGCAAGATTTTGATAGGATCTCCTGCCCCCTCATCTTTCTTTTCATCCACCATGGGAGGTCGTTGGGATTTGCGAGGCTAGTCTTGCAAAGGTTCGACCAGTTCAAGCCCTAACTCCTTATATACCGACCTCGTTGGGGACATGCAATGAAAAATAGAGAAAGAGAAGACCGCTTTGACACCACTGATCCATATTTAAATAGGAACACAAAAAATTACAGATATAACCATAAATAAAGAGATGCAACATAGCTAACAAACTTCATTTCATCGCTCATGGGGCTTTGGATTGACGGTGAATGGGTGCACTGTTAAGGCACTCCTTGCGATAGGTCACTGGTTCAAATCCCCCATGGGTGTTTACCTACCAAAAAAAAAAAAAAAACACTTCATTTCATTAATATCAAATATTGAAGTATTCTTACAAACATAATGGAAGTAAGACTAGCTCAGACGATGATAGTTTATCTCTGAGAAGAGATGTGGTGGCTACATGCCTCTAAACTGAGTTATAATGAGGCTCAAGGGAATTTTTATTATTAAACAATAAGAGAAAACCATAAACAACCAAAACCCTAACCCGAGGAGATGTAACACCAAGAGTTTATGGGCCTTGTTGGGGTTAGTTGGGTAGCCAACTTCCCATGGTCGTAACTTGGTCATAGTATCTATGTTTGACGTGTATGATACCTCATTAGAAAGATCTCTCCGAGGACTATGGATATCGATGTGATTTGTATAACAATCACCAATTTCTATTTTGCCAAAAACACGTCATTTAGGACCTCGAAACAGCTTCCGAAGTTCAAGACCCGAAAAACTACCAAAAATAGTAAATTGTGCTACAAATAAGGAAACTGAAAAACTAAAAGAGACAATGGTGGGGGTCCAAGTGGGATAGGTAGGTGGCCACCAATATCCACCTGGATCAGTGTGATGGTGATAGGGTTATAGGTATAATTTCTTCTTTAACATCATTTACTTTACAAACTTTATAAACACTACCCTCAGGAGAATCAAAAGAAAAGAAATCAGATTTATCATTGGTGTTTAAACTATTAGATTCTTCAAGGTTCTCTTGACATTCAACATTAGATGTTACACTTAGTCCATCTAAACTTTCATTTGGTAAACCAAGAGAGGGTAAGCATTTTTTGTTAGAATCACCATCTTGCCAACTCACTATTTCATCATTAATATAAGATTCATCTTCCTGAAATGTTGAATGAGAATCATCACAATGTTCATCTAGTAAACAACAAAAAATTTCAACAAGTGAACTAGAGGGATACATAGTTGCATAATGTTCATAGAAAACTGTATGGAAATCCTTTAAAGATAAAATACCTATGGGAGGAAGTTTTCGATACCACTATCGAGCTCTACCTTCCAACGACATCATGAATAATTTCATCTGTATGTCCTCATGTTCGACTCCCTTCATGAAATAGGAGAAGATGTTCAATCGGATCGTCATCTTCGTCTTCGCGAAAATGGGGTAGGTAGGTATCCCATATGTCTATATTTGGTAACTCATTTGGAAACCCTGCAATTTGAGAAAAATCCAAAGGAGGAAAACGTGATGCAATCCAAGAAACAACCATTAGTAATTATTAATCAGGGAGTCGCCAGGTGAACAAATAAACAAGAAATCGTTACCTTAAACACTATAAGGTGCATACAACTATGACCATGTCCACCAACGGATCATAGATTTAACCATTTAATCAGTTACCGAAGGAAATGAAAAATATACCTTCATTCCCCGGTAACGAAGCTGAAAGATGTTTGTGCACAGATTGTCCGAGTAACTGAAGACAACCTAAGACCACATCATTGAGGATCCTAGATCCTCCCACTCTATATGATAAGGGTTGGCCTCCCTTTCACCACATGAGGTAATCCCTAGTGATAATCATATTAAATAGTCATTATATAATAATGTACATTAAATATATTTTCGAATTAAACAAATAGATAGGTCAAATTATTAAATAAAGAGTATTTTACATAAATAATGTCTTTTAGGAAATAGAGGTGGTAGGCATATAACATGTGAAAACTTATTAAAAATAAAATATCATTATGACTAAATGAGGTTTAAATTAATATATCATATTTCTCACAAAACATAAGGATTAGTAAAAATTAAAATTAAAATAAATAAAAAGACAGAAGTTAGGAAAAACTGATTTAAATGCATTTATTAGAAACGTTATATTTGAAATGATATGGCATCAAGTGATATTATTCTTCATCCTGCAACCAAATAATTCAATATTTGATTTAATTTTTCTAAATGGTAAATATTGGAGGAAAAACTAAACCAATTTTACTGTGTGGGCGATTAACCAATCTAATCATGTCAACGCATTGCTTATCAACACGTTTTAACAATGTAGTAAATAAATGAAAAGCAAAAAATAAATTAACATTAAAAAATAAAATAGGAGGATTGGTTTTATGGTATTTAAATGTATGTGCAAATAAAACCATAAATAACATGTATTGTTAGAGCTTCATTTTGCAACCAATAAATTCAAATATAATTTTAAAAACTTTAAATAACAAGTATTCAAATATTTAAATCATTATTACATGCATTATTATCAAATAATCATGTTATATCAATAACTTGCACAATGAACGAATAAATAAAATCTCACATAAAAATAATGCACAAAAAGAAAAGAAAGAAATAGATATTATTAAATAAAATCCTCACGGTCACAATGAACAAAACCATTGTAGCAAGTACATGATGGTTTCAAAGAGAATAATTCATCATCTCCAATGCACCACTATCCTTCAATCTTCCCAAAAATTATTTGCCAAAAGGCTTCTACATCCTCTTTTAAAGTTATAGAAGTTCGTTTTATTTAGTTCCCGTAACTTCCAGTAAAATTACATTTATAATTGTTTTGATTAAATATAATACATATTTCATTATTTAATATAACTCATTTTTTCATAATATTCTTCTCATTATATTATCTCGTGTATATTAAATGAAATTCAATTTTTAACTTTAGGTAAGACGTGGTAAAAAATTTCCCACTATATAAAACATGAGGTCATAAAATATGTATTTAATGTGTCGTTATTTTCCTGAAATGCAAGATAAAATCAAAATATTAAACTTAATAAATTTAATGTGATTTTCCCTTTTAAATGCTTGCATTTCTACAAAGTCTGCCATGAAATCTCAATCCTCCTCCCATAATCCTTCACAATCTTCATTCACTGATTAGAAACAAAATTATGAATTGAAAATAAAACAAATCTGAAATATATATATGTTTCAATTTCAAATTTAAAATAAAATTTTAATTAGAAATTTTCGATTTTATTTTGATATGCATTTCAAATAAATTTTTAAATATATATAATACATAGAGTTATAGTAATGCATTATAATTTATTTAACCAGCAATTGCACCAAGAGGTGCAAAGGAACACCGAAAGGAGGAGTCGGGAATGTGGAAGGAAACTATCTCCTTGTGCTACATGTCAAGGTACATCATCAATGTCACCTTATGGGGTGCACAATGCCACACTAAAGGGAAAAACTTTCTAACCTCCAGACCTAGGAACCACTCCAGTCCTTGCAATAAAAAAGGGTTGTGTCAATGGATGTGATCTCTACTTGAGTCTTACTTTTCTATATAAAAGAGCCAATGTTTTTCACTTTGAGAGGTTTGATCCCTTCCAGCGCTTGATAGATCTGAAGTTAAGTTGGATCTAGGCTAGTGGCAGACCAATCATACACACACATAACTTGTTATCATATTTTTTTGATATAATATAATATTTAGTCTACCTAATTCACACAACCAAAAAAATTAAATTAAAATTAATATTTTTAATTTGTTTGTTTTTTATTAAAAAATAAAAATAAAACTCTAATTATCTACCTTCCAAAAATATTATAAAAAATTAACGAATACTCCATGCCATAAAATGTTTAATATTTTGTGAGACTATTTTGTTTTTGGTAGCCATGGCCATCTTCATTTGACTTTACATGTACTCGTTATACAGGTGATATAGTGACATTAAAACCCATTTTTTGGCCTCAAGTATGAATAGTGGTATACAGTATATTATTTGTAATGAAAGATGCATCATGCACTTGATGATTTCAAGAACTTATTTTTTTCTTGTTGATAGCAAGTGACCCCCTTCACTGCAGCTAGGAATGTGTGCAACAAAATAGGAAAAAGAAGGGGGTGTAGATAACAAAGTGGTTCTTAGTCCCAATCATATAATCAATTAGCAAGCTATGCATTTAGAAGGTTGAAAGAAAGAGTAGCAATCCTATCTGCTGCAAGGGGCATAGCATTGTGCTTCTCATCTGTTGTTCCAAATCCTTGTCCACAACCAGAGAGAAATTCCACCATCGATGAAGTACTTGACAACAACTTATCCAATCAAGGGAACAACTAAGTCTGAAAACCCACCATGAATCCAAGCATGACAATGTTTCCCAGTGACAGTTCTATCACTATGGGAATGTTTGTCTCCATTTCTTTCCACTGTAACTAAAATCGTGTACCATACACCATTGGCATCTGAATCAAGGGGTGAATAAGATTGTAGTAATTCATAGTTATATATAAGTTATCATAATTAGATGAACCATTTTTATTTCTTGAATATAGCTAAAGTTTCTTTATAATTTTGAGGAATAAACTTTAACTATTTGGCTTCATCACTTCATGCCCAACATGTTTTCTATCATATTATTGAACAATTAAAGATCTCCATATCTCTTAGGTGTTTGTGATATTGGTTTCAGAGTTTTGTAGTTATTTTTGTTCTAACTTCTTAACCATAACTCCAATGTTTCAACTACTACCCAAGAGCAGGAACAAAACTGATTTGATTTGGGACCAAAAGGAAGTGTTCTCTCTATGGAGTTGGTTGGGAAAACACTGTTAATCCCAGCTAATATAGCTTCTCCATTTTTGTCTCTCAAGCCAATCATTTTTTAACACGCATGAAAACGATCTTCTCTTATGGTACTTGGATTTTTACGTCTTATCATTTTATTTTCTTATCACTCTATTTTCTCTGACAAAATTGTAGCTTCAAAACCATCGTGTACCTAGACCATCACAATAAATGTATCACTTGATTCTTGATGTTGTGAAAGAAATTCATGGTTTTTTGTCTTCGTGGTTTTCATGTATATTAAACGTGTGAAAGAACACAACTTCATGCATGCGATCAAGTTGTGAATGAGCTTTGCCTTTGGAGTCTCTACAGCTGAATATTGGATAGACCGCCACAATCTGAATATTGAAACCATTGTGGTCACGACATCCTTCATCTAAATAAATGCCATGTCCTTTCCAACACAAATCTGTGTGTTGGCTTGGAATACTTTGAAGTTGAAGTTACTCTGTAGGATGAAATGGCTTCAACATCAGAGATTTTTCCTCGTTAAAATCATTAACTTCTTGAGTTGTTTCATTCAGGTTTGCTAGGACCTTCTATTATTCACGTGAGGCCTACAAATGATTTTAGATAAAAGGCTCCTTTTGTTCCCTAACATTTATATCAAGATGTAGCATATTAGCCATTTCGCATTGAGTAAAAACAAACAACATTCAAAACAATAGCAGCAAAACAAAATGGAGAGAAAAATAGGTGTTGAACAAAAATATAACTTCGGATGAACTACTTAAATTGAATTTAACATCCAAATTTCGTAAAAATAAAACTCTAATTTTCTAAATTCCAAAAATATTATAAAAATTTAACGAATACTCCACGCCATAAAATGTTTAATATTCTGTGATACTATTTCTCTTTTGGCAGTCATGGCGATCTTCATTTGACTTTACATGTACTCACTATACCCGAGGTATATAATACAGAAGTTATATAACTTTATGTGTCAAATTGGGAGAAGAGACTGTCGGGTCATTCTGGTTCGGAAAAAAATAATCCTTTGCTATCTGGGAAATATTTGCTTTTGTCTGAGGATTTCGTGGTATAAGGCAAGGGCCAGAAAGAGGGCAGTAGAGGCTCTAGTTGTGGCCAAAGCTAAATCTTTCAGAAAAGTGGTAGAAGTAGTGAAGGCAGTCACTACGGCAAAGGATGCCCTGGATTTATTTGCCCTCATTGCCCAGGAGGAGAGGGGGATCAGTATGAAAAAAGTGAGTTCGGAAAATGATCTCAATTGTATCATTGTATTTTTTTCAATCCATCTCGATGCATTTGGAGTGGAAAAAGTGGAGGAATTAGCTCACGGGACCATTTTTACCAGTGGGACCTAGTTTGGCGAAACGGGGTATGAAACCTTCCAGGAGCGTTTTGAGGCATCGAACGACGTTTTTTGGGGTAAAATTTTAACTCTTAAGCACAAAAATATTTTATGTTATTCTACACATAAAAATATTTCCAACTGTGCAAGAATCACATCAATCAGAGTCTGTATGCAAAAGTTATGCCACTCAAAAGTTGACCTTCCTGTTTTCACACCTATAGTTTGGGAGGATGTCGTGTCAGCCCCCATTATTCATGGAAAAGGGGCTAGCCATGTGTTTGTGATGTAAAATACTCTAGAAGAGTCTATTTTGTAACTCTAGTTAAGAGTTGATGTAGTCAAAATTAACCATTAGTAGGCTATCAGGTTGTGTTATAACTGGGCCACTAGGAGGAAGAGGCATTCCATTATTTCAAGAGAATTTTGTTCCATAGTTGAGAAAAGATAGCTAGGAGAGATAGGAGGTAGAGAACACAGAGAGGATCTGTGCACTGTAGTAGCCCACGAGCCACAGACATTACTTCTTTGTATCTGTAGCCATATTTCTAGACAGAGAAAGAGAGTGAAGCGAGCTCACCTTCCAGCTGGGTTTTCTCCCAAAAGGGTTTCCCAGAGAGAATATCTTTTGTATTATGTTTGTGTAAGATTATTTTTTTGTTCTCTACTTTTCTTCTTGATTTACTTTTACATGCATGCACTAATTACAATTAATTTTACAGATCTAGAAATTAAATAAAATTGTAATAGTGTAGAACCTCATATTTTTAATATAATATTAACATATTTGTTGTGACAAACTATCCAGTGGAATATCCACGGCAATTTACAGATCATTTCGTACCAGAGCCAGTTTATTTGGGTATTTTTTGTAGATTGCAAGGATCTAGATCAGCAACGCTGAAAATAATAAAACCCTAATCATGGGTGACAAATTTGTAAACGAACCCTGTGATCTAGACGAGGTGAGATTTTCGCTGCTCGAAGAACAAGTCACGGATATAAACCACAATGTAAACCTCTTCATGGAATCCCTAAGCAATAAGATGGGGATATTTGGAGAAGAAGGGGGTTTGAATGCATAGGACAAATCATAAGGGGGATCAAGAGATCAAGAATGCGGAGATAACCAGCCGAAGAAAGAACTCAAAAAAGATCAACCCAATTCAAGTGTCATGAACCAATCCCCGTTTAAAGTGGAAGCAAAAGTCAATATCAATCCATACCATGGAAAGATCAATGCTTTGACACTGAACCACTGGTTGTAGTAACTGGAAGTTTATTTCAGTATCCAGCAGATCGAGGAAGGGTAGAAGATCTCATCCACGCAGCTGAAATTGGAGGGCCATGCACTGACTTGGTGGGAGAGCCACACGAAAACCTTGAGATTGGAAGGAGAACCTCCAGTGACTAAGTGGGAGGATTTCAAAACCCTCATTAAGTCACAGTTTTATCCCATTGGGTACATGCAAGACCAGTGGATCCGATGGAATTACTTCAGGAAAAATTCGAGCCAAAGTGTGCAGGAGTACACCACAGAATTCAGAAAGATGGTTATAATGTTGGGTATCTCTCCAAAGAACACAGATGTACTCCTCAAGTATTTGGGGGGTCTACACCGCCATCTACGTGAGCAAGTGATGTTGTTCAAGCCAAAAACAGTGGCAAGGCTTGTGTACAGGCACAATACCTAGAGAACATAGGCCTGAAAAGAGCACAATCGAGTGGATCGAAGCAAAAAGAGCAACAAGATGCTTCTAAGGATGGGAAGAAGAAGAAAAAACTGGGAAAAGATAAAAATATAACAACCACAACATACCAGTGCAAAGATCCTAGCAACCACTGCAACATTGATGGCCATACAAAGGAGAAGTGTTGGAAGTTGCATTCAAAGCTAAACCCGAAGAACAAGAAGAAAGATAATAAGAATAAGAATCTCATGGCCACTGATTTGAGCAACCAAGTTGAAAGCAACTCAGACATGGATGAGAAGCTCTTATGTACATCAATGCAGAAGGAGGTGAATCTGAGTAGCCTTCAGCAAGAAGAAGAGAAATAAATGACCAAACTCTTCCATGTAAAGATACAGTTCAAGAAGATGAAGATTGATGCTCTGTTTGACTCAGGATCGTAGGCAAATCTCATTGCAGCAGATCTATTCAAGAAGTTGGGGCTGGAAGTTCGTGATCATCCAAACCCATATCCACTGGGATGGGTACATAAGGATGTAGAGATGAAGGTAACAAAACAATGTAAAATTAGATTTGCTATCAGTGTTGATTTTATTGATGAAGTAGATATGGATGTGGTTCCCCTTGATGTATGTGGAGTCGTGTTTGGGATTCCATACATGTACATGTGTGATGCAATATTCATGAGGAGAGCTAACCAGTACCGACTCATCAAGGATGGAAAATCATTCATCATCAATGTGCACAAAGGCAAGTCGAAAGTTTCACTGGTAAGTACCAACAAAGCCAAGAAATTGATCAGTTCCAGCAAGAAGCATGTTTTATTATTTTTAAGAGAAAATATGTTTGTATAGGAGTCAATAAAAGGCAAGGCTTCCCTAGAGGGGTGTACTAAGAAACAAAAACAACAATTGGAGGAATTTTTATAGGCATACAAGGACGTGTTCCAAAAGCCTAAAGGGCTACCCCCTAAGAGATAAGTGGAGCACGAGATCCAGATATTGCCAGACTCCCCATTGCCAAACATTGTGTTGTACAGGAAGTCTGTTATAGAAGCAAGTGAGGCGAAGAAATAGTTGTAGCAGCTCGTGGAACAGGGTGTCATTCAACCAAGTACATCACCATGTGGGTCACCCATCATCATTGTGCCAAATAAGGATGGGACTTGGTGGATGTGTGTATATTACAGGGCGTTGAATAAAATCATGCTAGAGAATAGATACCCCTACCCAAGATAGACAATCTACCAGATCAGTTGCAGCAAGCAAAGTATTTCACCAATCTAGACTTGAAGTCTGGATATCACCAGTTTTGAGTCAAAGAAGAAGATACATGGAATATTGCCTTCAAAACTAGGAAAGGTTTGTGTGAGTGGTTAGTTATGCCATTTGGCCTATGTAATGCACCAGCAATATTTATGAGATTAATGAATGATGTACTACGCCATTTTATAGATTCATCTGTTATTGTCTATTTGGATGATATATTGGTATATAGTGCTACCTGGGAGGAGCATATTTCACATTTGAAGCAGGTGCTGGAAACATTGAAGAAGCACCAGCTGCTAGAAAACCTCAAGATGTGCGAGTTTACACAGCAATCCTTGGTGTATTTGGGATATGTGATTAGTGGAGGAGAATTGAAGATAGATCCTTCCAAGATGGAGGTCATCATGAAATGGTCAGTGCCTATGAATGTTACTGAGGTTAGGAGTTTCGTTAAAGAAGCACAGCACCTGAGGAAATTCATATCCTCGTTTTCAGTAGTGCCAGCACCGCTCCACGTCATAACAACAAGTGGTAAGAGTTTCCGATGGGGAAAAGGGAAGCAGAAGGCTTTCGATGAGTTAAAGAATAAGATTAGTGAAGCACCAATTTTGGAATTACCAAACTTGCAATGACCCTTTGAAGTGGAGAGAGATGTGAGTGGGTATGCTATGGGAGTTGTCTTGATGCAAGGAGGAAGGCTTGTTTTCTACCATTCTGAATTATTTCATGGGGAAGTTCTTAGCTACCCTACATACAATAAGGTGTTTTATGCCATGGTGCAAGCTATGAAGAAATGGAAGCACTATCTGATGGGAAAGGAGACAATAATCCACATGGATCACCTGCCATTACAATACCTGCAGGCCCAGAATAAGCTACAACAGACCATGCATTACAAGTAGATGGGGTTTTTACAGCAGTTTCATTTGGTGATCAAGTATAAGAAGGGCAACACAAACAATTTGGTTGATATGCTTTCAAGGCCACCCACATCAAATATTAAAGCTTTAGGGACTCTTATGCACATGGATCCATTCACCCATGACGCATACAGAGAGGCATATTCAAAAGATGAGGACTTCAAGGAGATGTATCAGCAGTTGCAAAGTCAGATTCATGTGCATGATGGAGACGACACCATTGACTACCATCTCCACGATGGGTTACTCTATAGGCTGGATAAGCTATGTGTTCCTAAAGGTGAGCATTTGCATCTGATTAGAGAGGCTCACACCTCCAAGGTTAAAGGGCACTTTGGTGTAGGGAAGATCATGGCTAACTTGCAGAGGTATGTGTATTGGCCCAAGATGCAAGAACAAGTACCTAGGTTCATAAGAGGATGCATGCTTTGTTGTACCAACAAGCCTAGAAACAGGAAACAGGGTCTGTGTCATCCCTTACCTATACCTACTCGTACTTAGGAAAGAATTTCCATGGACTTTGTGGGAGGTTTACCAAAAATTAGGAAGGGACATGACTACCTGTTCGTGGTAGTTGACAAGTTCAGCAAGATATGTGCTGTGATGCCATGTAAAAAGACCATCAATGGACAAGAAGCAACAAACTTGTTCTTTGGATAGGTCTAGGTACACTTTCGAATGCCAAGGAGCATCATTTTAGATAGGGATACAATATTTCTCAGTGCATTTTGGACTACATTGTGGGAGAAGATGGACACGAAGTTGAAGAGATCTACAACATTCCATCCACAAACATATGAGCAGACAGAAGTAGTCAACATGAGTTTGGTGCAGCTTCTAAGGGGTTACAACCAGAAGCATCCGAAGACCTAAGATAAAAATCTCATATATATACAACATTCTTATAACAGAGTGGTCCACACTTCTAGAGGAAAGTCCCCATTTGAAACTTGTTTTGGATATTTGCAACCTTCACCTTTGGATATTGCATATGGGCATCAAGGAGGAGTGAAGGAAGACATTACAGGAGATGCTTTGAGGGCTGAAAAATTTATAGAGAAGATCAGGCAGATCCATCTACAGGTACAGGAAACACTGCAGAAGTCGTAGGTGAAGTATAAGTCTAGGCATGATCAACATAGAATAGAGAAATCATTCAAGGTGGGAGATGAAGTATGGCTACAGTTGAACAAGGAGAGGCTGCAAGGGCATGGTAAGAAAATCAAGGCTCTAAGGTATGGTCCCTTTGAGATACTGGAAAAGGTGGGTTATAATGCCTATTGACTCAATTTACCACCATATATGTGCATTTACTTATTTGTAAATGTGGATAATTTGAAACTCTGCAAGCCTTCCATGCTAGATCAGGAAGAGGAACAAGTCCTACCTTCTATGGAGGATTTCACACCAGATGCTCAAGAAAAGTTAACAGAAGATACGGTTTTGTAGAAGAGGTTAAAAACTACAAGACAAGGGCAACAAGACCTTTGTCAGGTTGGCTTGAAGGGACAACTTCCAGGCAAACTTAAATGGTACACTAGAGAGAAGGTGAAGGAAAATTTTCCTCACCTCATTCAGTAAAATCTTTTGGGGAGAAAACACCTCCCAAAATGGGAAGGAGTGATCCGAATTGGATCATTATATTTTTTTTAATCCATCTTAATGCATTTGGAGTGGAAAAAGTGGAGGAATCAGCTCACAGGACCGTTTTTACCGGCGGGGCCCAGTTTGGAGAAACGGGGTCTGAAACCTTTTGGGAGTGTTTTGAGGCATCAAATGATTTTTTTGGGGGATAAAACTTTCTTTTTTAAGCACACCATCTTTTCATGTTATTCTACACATAGAAATATTTCCAACGACACAAGAATCGCGTCAATTGGAGTCTGTATGCAAAAGTTATGCCACTCAGAAGTTGACCAGTTTGTTTTCACACCTATTGTTCAGGAGGATGTTGCGTCAGCCCCCATTATTCATGCAAAAGGGGTTAGCCACATTTTTGTGATGTAAAAGACTTTAGAAGACTCTATTTTGTAACTCTAGTTAAGAGTTGATGTAGTCAAAATTAACCACTAGTAGGTTATCAGGTTGTGTTATAACCAGGCCACTAGGAGGAAGAGACATTCCATTTTTTCGAGAGAATTTTGTTCCATAGTTGAGAAAAGATAGCCAAGAGAGATAGGAGGTAGAGCACGCAGAGAGGATCTGTGCACTGTAGCAACCCATGGTCCATAAACATGACTTATTTGTATCTGTAGCCACATTTCTAGACAGAGAAGGAGAGCGAAGCGACCTCACTTTCCAGCTTGGTTTTCTCCCGAAAGGGTTTCCCAGAGAGCTTATCTTGTGTATTATGTGTGTGTGAGATTATTTTTTCGCTCTACTTTTCTGCTTTATTTACTTTTACATGCATGCACTAATTATAGTTAATTTTACAGATCTAGAAATTAAATAAAACTATAATAGTGTAGAATCTCATATTTTTAATATAATATTATCAGATCTGTTGTGATGAACTATCAAGTGGAATACCCACAATAGTTTACGGATCATAAAAGCATGCAAAAAATAAGGTCTCAGACAAATAGAATAAAATGGAGGCATTGGAAATGAAGGGAGAGGTGATAGCAGTATACTCTATTGTCGATGATGAAGAACTGACACGCCAATTGCATCGTGCAATCAATAGGTCTCTGAGGATTTATCGAAATTCAATTTCTTTGGGTGGGAGGGTCTTGGGTAAGCCATTAGATTCTAATTGTTATAGGTCACGTCTTTAGAGTCCAATCCTAGCGAAACAACAGATTTGTGTGAGGCCACCTTGTTATAGGGAAACTAAGAAGGAGCGAGCATTCCAGAAAAATTCAGTAAGTGTTAATCCAGGAAGATTGGCTCAACAAATAGAGCCTGGAAACCAGAGCGCATGTGAGGAATTTGGATCTAGCATTATTGATATACTCTTCCAAAAGTTAGAGCACTCAGAGGCAGAATCATCAGTGGGTCTTCTTGTTCTCAATCAGGATCATATGGTTGGTAAGCCAAATGCAAAAGTGGAAACTGAGTTAAGAGATTCAAGTGATGGTGGGTTGACCTCTCAAGTTCCTTACGTTGATTATGATGAAAAGGCCTCCAATGCAAGTTTGGCTCTGAAGGAAATTGGAGTCTGAAATATTGTATTCCATTTGGGAATGATGGAAATTTCATGCCTCTAGAATCAAAAGTGGGCAATTTGGAGAAACTGGCAGAGACATTTGTCGTAGTTATGGAAGCAGAGAACTCTAGATGTGAAGAGGACAAGCAAGATGCATGCATAAAACAAGAAGTGAGATGTTCTACTAAATTCGTTGAACTCTCTTCAGAGGCATCATTTTGACCCTGTAGATGCAACTAGTCAGAAAAAGGGGCATTTAGAAGGAAAAACAGGTCTTTAGATTTACCGTCTCCCTCCACTCATGATAGTGGACAAAAATATAGTTTGTTTCTCTTCACTGACAATGTGTGACATTACTTGACATCATTATTGACGTGAAGGAGGTTATCCCACCGACAAAACCATGTGTCACGAGACGGTTTAACCGAGACTAAAAAGTGGAGTAAACGAGATGTGAAAACCTTGTAAAGAACAAACCAAGTGTTAAATTTTTATGGGAGAGAACAATGATAATAGAGCGAGGAGATTGGATGGGCTAAACAGTGTTTGCCCAACCAACTCCATAAAGAAAACACCTTTCGGCATAAATATAAAACTTAGATTTCAAATAATATATATATGTAATATATTATAATATTTAAATTATATATATAGATATATATATAATTTAAATATATATATATATATATTGAATTTCTGTATAAATATAAAACTTAGATTTCAAATATATACATTATAATATATATATATATATATATATATCCAACTCATTTTGGAACCTATATCCAACTCATTTTGAAGCATGTACATCATGGTGTTGACCATGACAGGACCACCAATGTACTTATACATGTTATGTGTGCTTAGCTCCAAGTATTCTCTAGTGGCCTCTCGCCTTAGTTGTTTCATGTACTCATCGATCTATAGACGGACTTGGTTCTTGGGTCTAGCCTCGGTGAGGGAACCAATGGATGGGATCATGTGCGTTCTCACCATGACATCCAAATTGTTGTACAATTGTGCATATGAGGCTTGTATGATGTTGATGAATAGGGAGAACTGCTCGTAATTATGGATCAACATCCAAACCTTTGCTTTCTCCAACTCTTCCTATGGATCCATATTCATGGCTAATTGAAGCGGGAGCCCTTTATACCGCATTGCCCACTCTTGCACATGGGCAATGGTAGCATGTATGTTCTTGAGAGTTTGACAAAACCTTTGCTCCGCTATTGTAGTCCATGCACATGAACAATTGCATTATGCATAGCGACAAATATGTCATAAAGCTTCCGCTTGGTACTCTCAAGAGTTTATACTTCAATAAGTATCGCTTTCCTTATTTCGCCCATTGCGCAAAATGCGCTCTACTCTCAAAGTTGTTTTTCCTCTTACCTAGCAGCCTATAAGTTCTTTGTCAATTGTTCATTCTCGGCCAACAGGAGCTTAACATTTGAGCTTGTTTCTCCTACATAAGCCAAGCTAGCATCGGCAAGGGTAGTTGGATGTTTCCTGATGTCTAACGCTATCACCCTTTCCTTGACGAATGAAGGTGATGTGTTATCATCCAGAAAATGCTTCCTCCGTGCCTGTACAATCCTCATCTGCAACTCGTCAAATGATAGAATGTACACATCCATGACCCGATCATCATAAAGAGAACAACTTCTCCTTTCTTGCTAAGGACTGGTTCTAATACTGGAGGTGGCAGAGACTAAGAAATGACCTCTGGTGCTCTCACAATAAGTTCAGTGTCTTCATTATATGGCTCCTGTTCCAAATCCATGTCATTCACTTTGATCAGTTGCTCAGTCTACTGAGAAAACTCCCGATCCTGCATCTGTTCACCCTCTTCTCTAGTTGTTGGTTTTTCCGACTCATCAACCTGTATGGATGTTGTTTTCTCTATCAATGTGCCTTGCCTTTGTTCCTCTTCTTTTTTCTTCTTATCTTCTCTTTCTCTCTTCCTCAACTCCCGTTCTTCCTTCAACTTCTTCTATGTCTCCTGCAGATTTAGGTATGCTTCCTATAGCCTCTTCTTTTCTCTCTTCCTTTGCTCTATTCTCTTTATCCGCTTCTCCCTCTTTGCTTCCACTACAAAACTCTGTGATAGGATTTGCCTTCATCTTGACTCTTTGCTTTGCCTCTAGTTTCTCGAAAATATTCCTCTTTCCCTTATCCTACATTGGATTGTTGCATATTGCTACTGTTTTTGTTGCTTCTTGTGTCGTTCTTGTCTGCAAAGCAACTTTCCAAGTTGTTGCTATACTGACTTGTTCATTGAGTCTAGAGGCATTATAACAATACCTCTAAGGGTCCTCCTCCACCCAATGAAATTTCCTGTGGATCCATGGAAAGTACACTCTCACATAGTGGTCCTTGCAAATATTGTGGGGATCATAAGGATTAAAGTATTTGGTGCTGAACTCGAATCCCACTATCTCTTTAGCTTCAACATCTACATATTTCAAGCTCTTAATCTCGTACAATCTGATCCACAAAGGAAGAGTGGGCCATGGTGCCTTATTCTTCCTATTTAGTTATGCTGACAACCTTATGGAGAGGTGATATGAGACCTCCTACATGACCAACTTGTCAGTGGCATGCCTTGGTAGAACATGTGGAGACTTCTCTCGCCTCCATTGATGCTCGGAACATGCAAGGGGGATCTTTCTCAAAGATAAGATTGTACAACAAGATGATAAAATGGTCAATTGTCTTTGCCATCACTCCTCGATAGCTACAGTCAGAAAGAAACTTGCAATAAACATTGATGATAGTCTCCTTTGGTGTCCATGTCCAGCTCATGCCAGGGAACTGTTATTGGGCACAAATTGCATCAAGTAAGTCTGCAGACATGTATAATCTTACTTACTCATTCTTAGGTAGATTTTGGGTGTTCTTCACATGGATTTTCAGTTGATGAGCCAACAAGTTTGACGAGTTGAATGGCTTCCCATCATTCACCAACTGATCCAACACGATTACGTGACCTTCAGGAAAGGTTTATGTGTTCTCTTGACTGTATATTCTGCAAGCAAAGATGATCAAGAATTGATAAGTCTTCCTAAGAGACTTTGTCTTGTAAACATGATTGGGTGTTTGTCTAAACTTCGACAGCTGCTTAATCCAGCACTTGAAGATATATATAGTGTTCACAAAGTTTTGGGTGGCATAAAAAAATGAGTCCATGCGCTTCAACGACTGAGGTAAATGATACATCTGCTGAAAGTTCTTCACCCTGAGGGTGGCAAGCTCTATCCTGTTGGAACTTCTCAATGTCATAGTTTGTTCATCTATGTGTGATATTATCCAACTGATAATTTCCACACATGGGAAGACGGGGTAGCTGCATGCATCCTTGTACAAGCCTAACCGTTGGATGATAAAGTAAACCTATCGGTCCTCTAAGTCTTCCTTGAAGTCCTCTTAAAAAGTATCTTTTATTTGCTACCATGTTAATGTTGTACCCTTCTTAATGAATAGTTGAGTGTCTACATAAACTGGTAGATTAACTAATATCTGCTCAAATGCTTCCCCAATAATGCTCTTGGCAGTTTCATTTGATGCATCTCTCTTGGATGCCATGTTAACTGTAACTGCTAGAGAGATGCTAAAAAATTGTTCTACTTGTGGGACAAAGAGGACACTCATGGCAAACAAATGTCAGCTTAAAAACCAAAGCAACTTCAAGACAAGACCAAGCAACAAACCGGGCTCATGATGGGATAGATTGTGCAATTCTAATTGAGAGAGGTCACTGGTTGACTGTGGGAACTGTGCATTATTTAGTCCTAACAGTCAGTCATGAAGCTTGATGATTGGAACTGCGCAATGTGTAGTTTAGTCTTCGGCCAAGGCCAAGAGAGACTCCACATTGTGCAGTCTCAGTGGCCGAGATGGTAGGTTCGCTCCTAGAATTGCACATTGTGCAATTAGAGCTAGGCCAAGACATCCTCTGTGCAATTCCAGAAGCCAAGGAAAAGGCCTTGAGCTGCCATATTGCGCAGTGCATTCAGTGAAAAGTGAGATCCGGGCAAGGGGAGCCTAGATCTTCCCAAAGGGAGTGTGAAATCGAACAGATCTGAAGAATGGTGTGATGTTGGGTGTAGATCTAACGAAGTGATGATGCATGCAAGTGAAACAAGTGCATGAATCAATCAAACTAAAGGAAAAATGAAGCACGTGAAGAGAGTCGCCACAACGGTGACTGTTGGTGCAAAAACTGGAAAACACATACAACACTTGGGAAAGGCAATGTAAAACTTGAAACAACACTTCTACAAGCTAAAACAAGTTAAAGCACCAACATTCATTCAACGAACCAAGTGAAACAACACTCTCACAAGCTAAACAACAAAAAATGACAAAAAAAAACGACAAAAGACTTGAAAAGCAAAACTCATGGAGAAAAGTGACGACAATCACACCGAAGGTTCCTGGATCTCCTCGGTAATTCCAGTGCTCAAAGATCTATTGTGAAAATGAGCACTAGCAACTTCGATTAAATAGTTTTTTCAAATTAGGGTTTATGATGCACATGCCACAAATCAAGGAAAAAACAACACTTGGCAGAAGTTTCCAAAATAAATCAAGTGCCTCCTTCCAGTTGCTAAAAATGGATCCCTATTTTTTAGGGATTTTTTTTTTTTTTTTTTTTTTTTTTTTTTTCAGTAAAATTTTCCATGCATTGCCTGGAGAGATTGCGTAGTTCTGGGAAGAACCGGGAAACTCTTTGGCTCATGCGTTGCACAATTTCTGAGCATAGTTGGTTTTGCGCAAATTTTGGGCTAAGTGGATCTATGCTCCCTCTCATGTTCTACACAATTTCCCTGCTCAAGGCTGGCAGTCATAAAGCACCAACATTCATTCAATGAACCAAGTGAAACAACACTCTCACAAGCTAAACAACAAAAAATGACAAAAAAAAACGACAAAAGACTTGAAAAGCAAAACTCATGGAGAAAAGTGACGACAATCACACCGAAGGTTCCTGGATCTCCTCGGTAATTCCAGTGCTCAAAGATCTATTGTGAAAATGAGCACTAGCAGCTTCGATTAAATAGTTTTTTCAAATTAGGGTTTATGATGCACATGCCACAAATCAAGGAAAAAACAACACTTGGCAGAAGTTTCCAAAATAAATCAAGTGCCTCCTTCCAGTTGCTAAAAATGGATCCCATTTTATTTTTTTTTATTTTTTTTATTTTTTTTTTTTTTTTTTTCAGTAAAATTTTCCATGCATTGCCTGGAGAGATTGCGTAGTTCTGGGAAGAACCGGGCAACTCTTTGGCTCATGCGTTGCACAATTTCTGAGCACAGTTGGTTTTGCGCAAATTTTGGGCTAAGTGGATCTATGCTCCCTCTCATGTTCTACACAATTTCCCTGCTCAAGGCTGGCAGTCATCCAGTTTTGTGCATTTCCTAGGCCCACGGCCCACTGTCATTCAAAATTACGCAATTCCAAAGATCAAGGCCAGTTGCCCTCAAGGATTGCGTGGTTCTCTAAGGCAAGTCTGGAAATTTCGAAAGACCAAGTCAAGAGATCAACTTGTGGGTTAGAAAAATAGAAAAGTGAGCAAACACAAGCTAACATTGAAATAATAAAGCTTAGTTGAAGCACAACTACCTGGATCAGTGCGAGATGAGCTACTATAGTTTAAAAGGGAGGCTCCAAAATGAAGCATGGGAAAAAATTTGGAGGGTGGTTGTAGCCGCTACAACATTGGCGAGACACTGGTAGAACTCCAGCTCTCTGTATGGACCTTGTCTTGTGCAAGGAGAGTCTAACTCTTCTAGAAGTATTATTCAACTCTTCAATTATCATGGCTTATTCACTTAGCTTGAGTTAAAGATGTAGTCCCTACCATTCTCTTTATTAGTAACACACATACCAAGCCAAGTCAAACTGAATTGTTTTGATTGAGGATGAGGGGTATATAGATGGACAAGTAAAATAGACTGTCAGAGTCTTAGTTTCATCTTTGGTGTTGCTTCACTGTGAGTAGGCCTGGACAGTATGCTGGTAGAGTTACTTACTTCACCTCTTTGCGCAAGAATCCTCTCTATTCTTTCATCCTTTATTTTATTTTATTTTCATTTTTCATTTTTCTAAGAATTATGCATAGGCACTTATTATTTCACAAGTGGAAGAGGGATCTCGACGTATTGAGAGTAGAAGAGGTTGTCCCTTCAGAGAAGGATATTTATATGCACCTCTGACATACTTGTTTAGGTTTTACCCCTCTCCTTCCTCCACTTGACTAAGCTGACAAGGGTTAACAGAATATAGAAAACTGATTAGAGTAGGTGGTACTAGTTAAGAGTGAAAGCATCATGATTTCACCATGACTCTCTTTGAAAGGAGTGTATTTTCCATCAGGGTATCATCAAGTAGAAGAAATGCAAGATTCACATAAAGATAGGGAATAAACAAATAATCAAGTGTTGACAGTTGTACAAATTCCTCTTGGATTTCACCCTTCTTGCATAAGAAGCCAAACATAGTTTCATGTGAAAACTAACCTACAGGTGCAAAAGCAAACAAGCATAGGAAAGAAGCAAGACAAAGCAAAAAAAGGTAAGCAAATCAAGAAACAAACAAGAAAATCAAACACTACTCCTACTCCTATCCTAATTAGAGCATAGGCAAACTCACGTGAAATGATATTTCCAATGCAACCATTGATGCATTGGTTGGCCCATGTAGGTGAAAGCATGATTGACAAGAAAGATATGCAAGTAAACCAATAGACAAGAAAGATAAAACAATGTAAACCAATTCATTCAAAGCTTGAATGCATCCAAAGAAAAGAAAACATTGAAAGCACATGAAATCCTGTTATAGATCTAACCCATAAATATATGAAATGATACCAATATACCCAATAATTGTAAATAATCACCAAAAATAACAAGATCTAAATATAGATAGAAATGTTTCTTTATTGATCAAACCCTTAAGGTAGGGCAACACCATACATTTACTTCTTAAGGAAGGAGAACACTCCACAAGCGATATGCTCGTTCATACAATATTCCTTCACATCTCTCAATGGGGAGTCTCTAGCCTCTATATAGGCCTCATACATACAATACCATGGGTCATTACCATGGTTCCCTCAATACCAGCTATCTAATACAATGGGCTTATTACATTATTGCTAACTACTTGTGGTCCCTTACATGATACGGGTTAACCACTTTATTTATTACTATGGCCCATCCCATTATTACATTATTCTCTTAGGTACCTCCCTCTGTACCCCATACTATCCCCCCTAGGTATACTACATTCCACTACCCTTAAACATGTTTTGTCCCCGAAACATAAGAAGAACACAAATAATAAGATCTCCTCAAAAGAGTAGTCCACTAGTACCATGCATGTGCATCTATCCATCCAAGAGAAAGGTGAACCCTTGATCTAGCTGGTGCCTCGCTCACTTGAGATGGAAGTTGACCCTAGCGGCTCTTTTGTGTTGTTGTGTTGTGGGTGAATTGTCACCCCTCTCTATCTGTTATGCGGGGGTTGTTGTCCTTGTTACTGATTCGTTCCCATCGTGTTGGTTGTTTCCTTGCGGGGTGATGTGGATGATGATATGCTGAAGTTTTAACCAACAGTGTATCTTTCTTTAATTCACCACCTAATGGAGCCTGATTGGTATCTGGTACATGTTGTGGTGCCTGCTGTTGTTTCTTATCTTCCAATATTACTTCAACCACTGAGTCCTCATCTGATGTATCAGTACCTGTAACATTTTCTACTTCAGCCTCCTTGGACACTACCTGTTTTTCTGGTACCTCGTTTGATGTTTATGTTTGATTGTCAACCATCAAAGGCTCATCATCTAATGTGTCAGTGTTATTAGAGCTTTGTGATTCTGCCTCCATAGTCTCTGCTTGGGTCTTAATGGAAATATCTTGCAATGTAATTTTCTTCTTTTTATACCACAACTTCATGAATTTCTTCTGCACATTAATATTGATAGTACTCACAGATTCCATCCAGTGATATCCCAAAACAACATCCATGTTATCCATATATGAAGTATAAAAATCACAATGCAACACATACTTATCCATAGAAAGCTTCAAATCTTTATAAACTTGAACATCCTCATTATCAACCTGTGTGTTTTCAATGTGTTTTGCTGGAACTTGCAATTTTTTTGCCAAATTGACATTGATAAAATTATGCTTGTAGCTAGGATTTATAGACACAATGATCTTCTCCTTCTGAATCAATCCATGAACTTGTAATAAGGAGATACCAGCAAAAAATAACCCTTTAGGTTTCTTGGTTTCATTATTTCTAGTATGAGACCATTTGTCCAAAAGTAGTTCTTCAATTTCGTTAGCATGACATAACTTCAGAATCTCACTGTCAAGTGATTTCCACCATATAGCAGCCTCATTTTTCAAATAATACCCTATTTTGTGCTTCCAACACCCTAGGAAGTCAAACTTATGATATGCTATAAAATTTTCAATAGAAGACCAATCATTTTTTCCTATAAAAAACTTACTATTATAAGCCATGAAAATGGTTTTGAAAACAAATCGCTTACTTGGCGACAATTTGAAATGGCCACAATTCAATCAATATTGCTTAGAATCCCTATTATGACATGTTTTCTGAAATGAAACAACCATTCTGCTTCTTCCCATGTGATATAAATCCCAATCTAGGCACTGGTATTTCAGATTCGTGTTGCAACTGTCTTGCCGTCACAAAAATTTCTGGAAAAAAACGCTAATTTTAAATCAGCGAGATCTCCCTCATCCGGACTCTAATTCGACAGATTTGTTTTTTGAAATTGGGTATTTTTTTGCAAAGAACCCAGATATGCAATTAGATTATGCAAATGTTTACCCAAAATGTACAGATATGATCCGCAAACTCACCGCCCCGAAAAATGTCTACAACACATCTGATTTTTAAATCAGTGATATCTCCCTCATCCAGACTCCGATTCAGCCGATTTTTTTTTCCAATTGGGTATTTTTTCACAAGGAACCCTGATTTTCAATTAGATTCTACCAATTTTGCACCAGAACGTATATATCTGATCTGAAAATTCACCGCCCCAAAAAGTTCCTACAAAAAATAAAAAATAAATTCCACTTTGCCCAAGAAAGTGCTTTGATACCACTTGATATAAATCTAATCTGAAAATATATGATCATGAAGATATACCCACGAAATAACAAGATAGAAATAGATAATTTCATATAACTTCTCTTTATTGATCAAACCCTTAATGTAGGGCAACACCATACATTCACTCCTTAAGGTAGGAGAACACTCCACAAGCCATATGCTCGTTCATACAATATTCCTTCACATCTCTTAATGGGGAGTATCTAGCCTTTATATAGGCCTCATACATACAATACCATGGGTCATTAACATGGTTCCCTCAATACCATCTATCTAATACAATGGTATTATTACATTATTGCTAACTACTTGTGGTCCCTTACATGATACGGGTTAACCACTTTATTTATTACTATGGCCCATCCCATTATTACATTATTCCCTTGGGTACCTCCCTCTATACCCCATACTATCCCCCCTAGTTATACTACAAAGGCACTCTACAGATGTATCATGGTGTCCTGTCACATTGCGCGTGGAAGATAAGCATGTACACACCTTCGAACTTGAAAAACAAGCAAACATAAAGAAAGAAGAAAACTTCAGTTTTGAAATAGTGCTTGATACGTATGACTCATCCAATGCATAAACAATAGGTTCATGTGATTCTGGTGGAGGATGCGAAAACTGTGAAATAGATTGATTTTCAGTGTAAACAACAGAGTGGTGAGGAGCCTGGAAACATTCAACAAATTTCTGATCCGAAGTGGAACTAACCTCGACACTACGAGAACCTCACATAACCATCAACTCAGGCTGAAGTGCCTCGACAACTTGAGGAGTTTCTAATTCATCAGAAGATGGATCATCAAAGACCAGTGGCTTAGAAAGATCAATAGTAGACAAATAAGAATCATGATCAGATGAATGAATGAAAAGATCATTACAGCCATGATCAGAAAACTCAAGATGATGGACAACGAAATCCTCATGATCTGAAGAATCATAAATAGGGGATGATAAAAAAACGAGAAATTTCACCCTCTATGTTTCTAGAAATGTAATATGAGAGATCAGATGGATTTGGGAAGATTAGTTTTTCCTCTCCACAATCGAATGAAAAACTGGAATCCCACGTGTTCCGCGAATGATCAGAAATAGAAAATCTCGAAATGGATTTTCACAAGATGGAATAGAAATAGAAAAATCATGGAAGATGTCAGGATAAAGCAAATGAGGTGCAGATAGAAGGAGGTCATCCTTCACCGTAGATTCTTATTCAGACTCCCACACATACTCATAAAAATTGATAGCGCAGGTTGGTTGTTCAACACCAACTCTGTCCAATATTTGATCCTCGTGAACATCACATGTGAAATCAGGGACGGGTGACCACAACACACAAAAATTCGGAGGATCAAAGGGACTAAAGGATGGAGGCTCAGGAGAGAAGACCACATGACAACCATCAGGGTTAGAGTCCAAATATGCATAGAAATCCTGAGCAAGTGAGGTAGGAGGAGATGGTGACATATCAATAGGTGGATACTCGACTTCTCCCTCCTAGACCTACGGAGCTAGAGTTGTTTGATGAGAAGGGGACAGAGGGCCACTTGGGATAACAACCTTGTCTATCTCAAATTTAGAAGCTCTAACACTGAGGTATATTGGGAGAGGTTCGAAAGATTCTAACTTATGTGGATTCTCATAAATGTGAACAAGATATTTAAATATTTCCTCCAAAAATTCACAGTCAATTTCATCTCCAGGAAATTCATAATAGTAATGAAGAAAACGATAAGGAAAATCTTGAAGAGATTCGTCAGGTAAGTTTTTGCAATTTCAATTTTTTCTATTAAGTGATTTACGGTCATAAAGAATGAAAGCATGACATAATTATCTGAACATGTGATAAAAAGAGTGTATAGAGGTTGCAGGAAATGTGTGACACCATTTCCTTACGCGCCCTTCTAACATGAAAGTGAACAACCCACTTGCAATGTCATCCGAGGGGACATCATGCATGTCATAGAAGCCAACAGAGGCAAATTTGTGCTTGAAAAATGTTGTTCCGTTGTCGTCTTTGAACTTATATTTGAACAATTCATCTATAATGCTCACTGACACTTCAAAATCAACAGTGTCAGCGAAACATGTCGGAGTTATGATTTCAACAGAAGTCATGGAATATGTGCAGAAATTCAAAACTAACTTCAAGGGCTCAGCTTGTCATCTAGCCCTCCTTCTAGTGCAAAAAAAGGGTGACGGTGATGGACCCACCAACATTCACGGGATCTCCCCAATATGAAGTCCCAACTAGACCTCAAACCGTTTGGAGTAGCAGTCCCAGCAGTGGGTGGTTATGTAATGCCTTGACCACAGTAGCGCGCAGAGGTAAGTAAGATAACTTTGGGTGAGAGCAAGTGTTTGTCCCTACAAAGAGTCAAGTGCGATGCATGAAGGTTCTAACACACGGAGAGGAAAAGGAAGTGTGCCCCTTAGAATATTGTAATAGTACGCAGCTTGAAAGGAACACAAGAGTGAAATGATGTCACAAGCTAAAATGTAGAATAATCCACAAATTAAAGTGATGATTTAATCCAACAACACGCATTCAATAAGATTCGTACAATTTCATACAAATTAGTTCATAAGAAAATGTGTAAGTTAAACAACATATATTGCTAAAGCAACCAAAATAACCCAACTACAATAACAACATATGCATGAAAGAATGTTGGCTCTGATAATATTATTATAAGTGAAAGTTCCATCCATACATACACCATTGATGACCACCAGCCCCAATAGTGGAACATTATAGTCAAGAACACCTCCTCCTCCAAAGAAGTATACTTACTCTACGATGTGGAGAAGCCAAGGCTCATCACAATACTCCCAATCCTTTTCTAAGCCTAATCCTACCCAAAATCATGGCTCCCAAAAGCCCCTTCTATGACATATGAGGTTCTATTTATAACAAAAGGTGGGGTGACCCTTGACATTCCCCTTTGTGACTCTTTGACTACACTCATGACTCTTCAACTTCCTTACAAGCAACTCATTACATAACATGATGACCTTTCACATTCCACTAATGACACTTGGAATTTCACTTACAACTTATTTAAAAATAATATTACATTTTCCACACGTACCCATGTAAGACAAAATAGGCTAGAGATAGCCTAACAAGACAAAACACTATGATTCTAAAGTTTGGGGAAGACCAACTCGACAACCTCCATTTGGTGCTTCTCAGTCACATATTGCTGCCAAGCTTGGTACTATGTGATGATGTCCCCAAATGGCTTGATGGTGTCTCTCTGATAGCGGACTCTTGCCATTCCCCTTTGTGACTCTTTGAATACCCTCATGACTCTTCAACTTCCTTACAAGTAACTCATTACATAACACGATGACCTTTCACATTCCACTAATGACACTTGGAATTTCACTTATAACTTATTTAAAAATAATATTACATTTTCCACATGTACCCATGTAAGACAAAATAGGCTAGAGACAGCATAACAAGACAAAACGCTATGACTCCGAAGTTTGGGGAAGACCAACTCCACAACATCCACTTGGTGCTTATCGGTCACATATTGATGCCAATCTTGGTACCGTATGATGATGTCCCCAAACGGCTTGATGGTGTCTCTTTGATAGCGGACTCTTGCCTCCATTTCGTCTAGGTATATGGTTTTGGAACGTGTATCCAACTCGTTCTGAAGCATGTGTAGCATGGTGTTGACCATGACAGGACCACCAATGTACTTCCATATGTTATGTGTGCTCAACTCCAAGTCTTCCCTGGTGGCCTCTCGCCTTAGTTGATCCATGTACTCATTGATCTCTAGCCAAACTTGGTTCTTAGGTCTAGCCTCAGTGAGGGAACTGATTGATGGGATCCTATAAGTTCTCAGCATGACATCCAAAATACTTTACAATCGTGCATATGAGGCATGTATACTACTGATGAATGGGGCGAGTTGCTTGTAATTCTAGATAAACATCCAAACCTTTTATTTCTCCAACTTTGTTTGTGGCTTGATCTTCTTACCTAAGTGAAGCAGGGCCCCTTTGCACTGCATTGTCCACCCTTGCACATCGGCAATGGCAGCATGTATGTTCTTGAGAGTTTGAACAAACTCTTTTCTTCGTTGTTGTAATCCATGCAAATGGCAAACTACTTTATGCACGGTGACAAATATGTCATAGAGCTTCTGCATGGTACTCTCAAGTGTAGATAATTCAGCAAGTATTTCTTTCCTCATCTCCCCCATTGCGAAAACTGTGCTCTGCTCTCGAATTTGTTCTGCGTCCTGCCTGACAGCCTGCAAGTTCTTTTCCAGTTGTTCATTCTCGGCCAAGAAGAACTTAACATTTGAGATTGTTTCCCCTGCATAAGACAAGCTGACATCGGTAAGGGAAGCTAGATGTTTCCTAGTGTCTGACACTATCACCCTTTCCTTGATGAATGCAGGTGATGCGTGATCATCCAAAAAATGCTTCCTCTGCGCCTGTACAATCATCTTCTGCAACTCGTCAAATGATAGATTGTACACATCCATGATATAATCATCATCAAGGAGAACAACTTCTCCTTGCTCACTCAGGACTAGTTCTGACATTAGAGGTGGCGGAGATTGAGAGATAACCTCTGATGCTTTCAGCATAAGTTCAGTTTCTTCATTTTGTGGCTCCTATTCCAACTCCATGTTTGTCACTTCGATCAATTGTACAATCTGTTGAGCAAGCTCCCGATCCTACAGTTGTTCACCCTCTTCTCTAGCTGTTGGATGTTCCGAATCATCAACCTGTATCGATGTTGTTTACTTTGTCATCATGCCTTGCCTTTGTTCCTCTTCCTATTTTTGCTTCTCTTCTCTTTCTCTCCTCCTCAGCTCTTGTTCTTCCTTCCAATTCTTCTTTGTCTCCTACAACTTCAGTTCTACTTCCTACATCCTCTGCTTTTCTCTCTTCCTTCGCTCTACTTTCTTTATATGTTGCTCCCTGTTTGCTTCCATTTCCAAAGTTTCTTTCTATGTGATAGGATCTTCCTTCATCTTACCACTTTTCTTTACCTCTAGGTTCTCGGAAATCTTCCTCTTTCCCTTGTCCTGCACTAGATTGATTCCTATTGCTGCTGTTGTTGTTGCTTCTTGTGTTGTTATTGTCTGTAGAGCAACTTTCCAAGTTGTTTCTATACTGACTCATTAATTGAGTCTAGAGGAATTATAACAGTACCTCCAAGGGTCCTCCTCTGCCCAATGAAATGTCAAGTGGATCCATGGAAAGTACACTCTTGCACAGTGGTCCTTGCAAATAATGTGGGGATCATATGGATTAAATTATCTGGTGTCGAACTCGAAACCCACTATCTCCTTAGCTTCGACATCTTCATCTTTCAATCTCTTAATCTCGTACAATCCAATCTGCAAAGGAAGAGAAAGGCATGGTGCCTTCTTCTTCCTATGTTGTATTGCTGACAATCCTATGGACAGGTGATATGAGACCTCTTGCATGACCAACTTGTCGGTGGCATACCTTGGTAGAACATGCAGAGGCCTCTCTCCGCCAAACACTAGTGAGGCATACCAATCTGCAATGTTCACTATCGCCTCCATTGTTGCTTGGAACATGCTAGGGGGGTCCTACTCAAAGATAAGCTTGTACAACAGGATGATAGAATGGTCAGTTAACTTTGCCATCACTCCTCAACAGCTGCAATCGGAAACGAACTTGCAATAAACATTGATGATAGTATCCTTTGGTGTCCATGTCCAGCTCATGCCAGGGAACTATTGCTAGGCACAGATTACATCAAGTAAGTATGCGGACAAGTATAATCTTGCTTGTTCATTCTTAGGCAGATTCTGAGTGTTCGTCACATGGATCTTCAGATGATGAACCAACAAGTATGACTAGTTGAATGGCTTCCCATCATTCACCAACTGATCTAGCATGGCTACTCAACCTTCAAGAAAGGTTTATGTGTTCTCTTGACCATATATTCTGCACGAAAAGATGATCAAGAATTGATAAGCTTTCCTGAGAGACTTTGTCTTGTAAACATGATTGGGTGTCTGTTTAAACTTCGACGACTCTTTCACCCAATGCTTGACGATATCTCTAGTGTTCACAAAGTTGTGGGTAGCATAGAAAAATGAGTCCAAGCGCTTCACAGGCTGAGGTAAATGATACATCTGCTGAAAGTTCTCCACCCTAAGGGTGGCAAGCTCTTTCTCACTAGCACTGCTCAATGTCACAGTCTGTTCATTTGTGTGTGAGACTATCTAGCTAATAGTGTCTTCACATGGGAAGATGGGTTACCTACATGCAACCTTATATAAGCATGACCATTGGATGCTAAGGTAAACCTTTCGGTCCTCTAAGTCTTCCTTGAAGTCATCTGCAAAAGTATCTTTGATTTTATGCCATGTTAATGTTGTACCCTTCTCAATGAACAACTGAGTGTCTGTATAAACTGGTAGATTAATTGATATCTTCTTAACTGCTTCCCCAGTACTACTCTTGATCGTTTCCTTTGATGCAAGTCTCTTGGATGCCATGTTAACTGTAACTGCTAGAGAGATGCTCAAAAATTGTTGTACCTGTGGGACAGAGAGGACACTCACGGTAAGAAAATGAGAGCTTAAAAACCAAAGCAACTTCCAGACCAGACCAAGCAACAAACAGGGCTCATGATGGGACAGATTATGCAATTATAGTTGACAAAGGTCCCTGGATGACTGTGGGAACTATGCATTGTGCAATCCCAACAGTCAGTCGAGAAGCTTGGTGAATGGAACTTCGCAATGCACAGTTCAGTCTTGGGCCAAGGTCAGGAGAGACTGCACATTGTGCAATCTCAGTGGCCAAGCTAGGAGGCTGGCTCCTGGAACTGCATAGTGCACAGATGGGCTAGGCCAAGACAACCTCTACGCAATTCCAGAAACCAAGCCAAAGGCCTTGAGCTCCCATATTGTGTTTTGCATGCAATGAAAAGTGAGGTCCATGCAAGGGGAGCCTAGATCTACCCAAAGGGAGTGTGAAATTGAGCATATCTAAAGGATGGTGTGATGATGAGTGCAGATCTGACTAATTGATGATGCATGCAAGTGAAACAAGTGCATGAATCAATCAAACTGAAGGAAAAACAAAGCATGTGAAGAGAGTCGCTGCAATAGAGACCGTTGGTGCAAAAATCGGGAAAACGCATACGACACTTGGGAAAGGAAATGTATAACTTGAAACAACACTTCTACAAGCTAAAACAAGTTAAAACGACAACATTCATTCCAAGAAACAAGTGAAACAATACTCTCACAAGCTAAACAACAAAAACGATGGAAAAAATAGCAAAGACTTGAAAAGAAAAACTCACCTGGAAAAGCGACGACGATCACACCGAAGGTTCCTTGATCTCCTCGAGAATGATAATGCTCCAATATTGAATGTGAAAATGAGATCTAACAGCATCGATTAAATATTTTTGGTCAAATTAGGGTTTATGACGTGCATGCCACAAATCAAGGAAAAAGTGACACTTGGCAGCAGTTTCCAAAATAACTCAAGTGCCTCCTTTGGGTTGCTAAAAATGGATCCCTATTTTTTAGCGATGTTTTTCTTTTCTTTTTTTCTTTTTTGAGAAAAACTACCATGTATTTCCCAAAGAGAATGCGTAGTTTTGGGAAGAACCAGGAAACTCTCTAGCTCGTGCATTGCGCAATTTCTGAGCACAGTTGGTTTTGTGAAATTTCTGGGTTGAGTGGTTCTCGGTTGCCTCTCTTGTTCTGCACAATTTTCCAGCTCAAGGCTGGTTTTCATCCAATTCTATGCATTTCTTGGGCCCAAGGCTCACTATCATTCAGGACTCAGCAGTTCCCAAGAGCAAGGCTAGTTGCCCTCAAGGATTGCACATTTCTCTAAGGCAAGGCCAGAACTTTTGAAAGACCAAGTCAAGAGATCATCTCGTGGGTTAGAAAAAGAGATAAGTGAGCAAACACAAGCCAATATTTAAATAATAATGCTGAGTTGAAGCACAAGTACCTGGATCAGTGTGAGATGAGTAGTTGTGGTTTAAAAGGGAGGCTTGAAGACGAAGCATGGGAAAAATTTTGGAGGGTGGTTGTAGCCGCTGGAACAATCAAACAATGTGCTCCTAACCTCATACATTATGGACATTTGGTATTACCAAAAAATTGATAACCCAATCCAAATTGTTAGGATTGGGAAAATACACTATGATAGTATGGGTTTCCCATGTTTAAACCCACTTTCATATTTTTATTCCATGAAAATGGCATAAGGAACCACTTTTCCTACCTTTTTTACCCTAAACCTCTTTTACGAATTTTTCCTCTTGAATTTAGCCCCAAAAGAAAAGAAAACTAATGAAATGAAAAATCATAAATAATGAATTAATAGTTAAATTTGATCAATAAAATAATCATATTTTATTATATTTACCATATCAAGAGTAAACATTATTTTTCTTATAGATTCAAGAGGTTTTTCCCCATTTTTTATGGTCATTTTTCATCATTCTTCCATCATGTTGAGAGTAATGAAATGTTGCCCACATTATTTCATCATTCACCATTGTTGCTTTCACCGATATAAGAGAGAGATCACCATACACTTAGGATTATCAAAGAAACCTCCCAAGGAATAGTTATCAAGGAGTCATTTTTCTCCAAAAACCCTTTTCACAAGTGATATAAAGCCTTATTTCAATAATGAAAGCTACTTGACTCATTATAAACTTGGTGTTCTAATATTCTTCTATTTGTGGCATCTTTCCTTCAATTTTTATGAATGGGGCAAGTTATTGAATGAATTTGTATTGTTAGAGTTAGGGTTCTAATTTTGATCTCACATATTTGTCTATACTTTAGAGCAATCATTGGAGATATAGTTATTGGATCGATTTCTAGACTTGTTAGTAAGTATTCTAGTTTTACACTCCCTACTTTCTCTTTCATCCAATTTTATTTTTATTTCTCTAGCTTTATATGCCACTAGTTGAATTCAAGAGTCTAAGATTGGTTTTTTATGAGAGTTGGGTGAATTTATTATGGGTCGTGAATCTCTTATTTTATGCAGCGAGCCCATCTTCTAGCCCCTCCTAGTGTCACTTCCTCAAACTTTGTCTTCTACATCCTATATCATCTAATATCCCTTTCATTTGTGCCCCTTTCCAACATTGAGCCCCACCCTCTTATATATCCATATTGACCGTGCCCCTTTATATGTCCATTAAAATAGCTTAAGAAAACAATTTTTGCAAAGTTATTTACCCTTAGTTAAAGTTATAAACCTCTTCTATGGTTTTTCCTCTTGAATTTAGCCTTAAATGAAAAGAAAAATTATAAAATAATTAAGAGCAAGCTAAATTTAATCATTCAAAAAATCACGTTTTATTATTTTGACCATATTAAACATAACCATTAATTTTCTTACAAATTCAAGAGGTTTTTCCCCATTCTTTATGACCATTTTTCATCATTCTTTCATCATTTTGAAAGTAACAAAGTGTTCCCCACATCATTTCATCATTCACCATTGTTGGTTTTAGAAAAAAGATCACAATACACTTATAATACACTTATAATTGTCAAGGAAGCCCCACAAGAAGGAGGTCTTAAAACAAACACTAAAGATATAGTTTTTGCTAACACTGCACAACAACAAAATCCTCCTAAATATCTAGGACTTTCTTATTTTTCTCCACCAAAAATTCCTATAAATATTGTTACACTTACTCCCCTATACTTTATGTCATTTCCTTCTCTTCTAAAAGACTATCATTATGACTCCAGAAAGTCGTAGTCTGACCAGACTGCTTTTTTTCCCTAAAATCATGGAAATTCTAACAAGATTTTGATAAAATCCGGCAGGGATTTTTGTAAATCCAGGTTACAGCTATCAAATTTCAAGATTTTGGGTACCCCGGAGGTTTTTGATGGTTTTGAATCTATTTCCACCATCAAAAACATGATTCAAACACTGCTACTACAAGATTTCTTGAATTTTTTTTGCCCTGGAATCTAACCACTTTTGACTATCCAGGAAATTCCTCTACCTCGGTAGATGACACCCTCTAAAAATATCTTACAAAAAAATATATAAGTTAATTCTTGTTATTTCTTTTTTTGTGTGACAAGTTCTATCACAACTTATTCTTAATTGATATAGAGAATAGTCACCAATGTCTATTAAAATTAATTTTTTTATATTTAATATAAATCTTATTATTAATTTACTTTTTGATATTTCTATTAATCGAGATATATTTGTTTTGATTTCAAATCTACCATGCCCCAAATCAATCAAAGTGTTAACTTAATATAGATCAATCATAATTCCAAATTTATCATGAGTCATTTATGAAGATGTAAATCTTTAGTTTAAGTTTTTCACTTTGAAAAAGATCTATAATTTGAAGGATTTAATGAATGCATATAAATTTAAAGTTAAGTTGAATTTATATTTTCTATATGTTTGTGTTTTTCCCTTGTAAAAAAGAGTTGAGTTTTTCACTCCAAAAAATGGTTTGCACTTTGAAACATTTGATCAATGAATACAAATCTAGAGTTAAAATAAATTTACATTTATTTGTATATTTATGTCAACTTCATGTTTAGCAAGAGAATAATTGCATATCAATTATAATGAACAATGTGTATATGTATTTGCGTGTCAACCTCAAGCTGATCAATAAAGAAATTACACATCAATTATAACTAACAATATGTACATGTGTCAACTCCATGTTGAGTAAGAGAAAAATTACACATCAATTATCATGAACAACACATTATTAAAATGTTCTAACCATATATATATATATATATATATATATATATATATACTTTTAACAACTTTATATATAACTTTATATATAGAGAGAATTGTTGAAATATTTATTTAATATGGATATTAAAATATTTTATTTATAATTTATATTAAACATTTTTTTAATTAATATTTTTTTTAACTCACACTTACCAAATTTTATATTAGTTATTTAAAAAATTATAGATTTAGTTTTTAAAAAATAAATAATATATATTAGAATAAAAAGGTTTTTATTTTGAATTATAGTATCTATCGATATAAAATTAGTGATTGGGTGTACTGTTAAGTCACTCAATGATGTGAAGGCCATTTGGTTGGAAACTCTATGGGGAAAAATCCAGCTATGTTAACCATGCGATCCCGGATGAGAAAAAATCCAGCTATGTTAACCATGCGATCCCTGGTGAATTTGTCAACTTAGATGCTCTCTTGGCTTGCCCTTTCTCATGCCACAGGCCAAACCTAAAGTCAAACTCAAATCACTTGACAAACAATAACGATAAAATATTTTATCCATAATTAATATTAAAATATTTTATATTATCAATATTTTTTAAATATCATATATTATTACATACATATAATACCCTTCGTGTTATTCACATGAATCAAGGACACTTGACAAACAATAACGATAAAATATTTTATTCATAATTAATATTAAAATATTTTATATTATTAATATTTTTTAAATATCATATATTATTACATATTCCTATTCCTATTTTTATTTTTATACATATAATGCCCTTCCTGTTATTCGCATGAATCAAAGGAAAAATAAGTGCATAGCCCCATAAATGGACCTCAACACTTATGGAAATCAAACTACCACATGCAAACCATTAGACTGCAACCTTGAATGTAAATGGACCACACAAGTGTTAAACACATGGTCTCTCAAAAAATTATTGTTATTACACTAACAAACTCGGCCAGCAAACAAATGTTTCCATTCATATTTAATATAAAAAACATTACCATTCATATTTAATATAAAAAACATTACACTTGTTTATACAGATATAAAACATTTTTTTTCCTCCAACCATATTTATTAAACTTAATAATATTCATATTTAAATTAAAACTAATAATAATATAGAATATATCTCATTATAACTAATTATTTTTTCGAACTGCTCACTTCCATATCAACCCCATAAAAGTTGTTTGATATTGCTCTGCGTAAATTCAAAATCTTACTACCCATTAAATTTATATTGCATTGCATAGTTATTTTTATCTTAATTATATTTTGGAAATATTTTAAAGGAATCAAGAATCCTGAGTTGAAATGTGTGTTTTTTTAACTCTTTCATGTATATTAAGTTTTTCTAAATATATTTTATTTGGGAAAAATTAAACACCATGTAGCAAGTCAATCACTGGCTTAGTGTTTTTACATTTTGTCTATTAGATGAGAATAAAGTGATATTCAAGGAAGAAGATCTAAAATTAATAAGCCAATCATTGGTTTAGCACATGGTGCTTAATATTGACTACATTACATACATGTAACAATATCACTGTAAATCCTTGATGGGGATGGGCATAGAGATCAAAGGCAGGTTTCGTGGGGCGAGCCCGCCAACCTGTTGGCATGATGGACATTAAAGGGAAGGGGGGGTAGCTCACCCCCAACATGCATTTGCATGCGATGATACATTTGGCTATTAAATGGTTGTAGAGGGTGGGAGGAAGGTCGTAATCCTAGAGGTTTATGTGGGAGGTTGGTTTTGGTCCAAGGTCAAGGAGCTAACCTCCTAGCCATTGATATCTGTGCTCGACTCTTGGGTTGTGAATTTTGCATTTTGTTTGAGGTTTGACAGGGAAAGGAATGCAGTGAAAGTGCTCAACTCTTGGGTTGTGAATTTTGCATTTTGTTTGAGGTTTGACAGGGAAAGGAATGCAGTGAATGTGATCGACTCTTGGGTTGTGAATTTTTCATTTCATTTGAGGTTTGACATGGAAAGGAATGCAGTGAAAGTCTCTGATGGGACTAACCCGCGTACTCTAACCGGACACAAAATTTGGTTTATTCGAAATTATTAAATTTATGATTTTTGGTAGGGTGTAGTGGTACTTAGATATTTTGGTTGTGATTAATGTGATTGCTACAGTACTCCTGTGAGGGAGACACTTGTCTCGACCTCGGGCTCTATTCTCCCGCCTTCATTGTGCTTGTAACCCTAGCTCCTCACTTGGTTCGTCATTTCGACTATTGTTTGTTTGCTCTGAGAGGGTCTGCTCTCTGGTTTTCCTCCTGAGGGTTTCGTTTATGTTGCTCTAGCGCTCAGCTTGGCTTCTCGGCCACAGCTTGTCCAATAGTGGGACTCTTCTAGTGTTTTATCTGTTTTGATGGATGCATGTATTTGCTTACTGGTCTACCTGAGGGTTCTGGGCTGCCTTTCAGCATTCTGCGACTATGTCCGAAGGTTTTCTGTGACACGATGACAACTTATTTCCTCCTGAATGTGTCTGGCATTATTGTGTTTATGTTTCACTGGTTACTGTTCGATGGCTCTGCTATTTAATCTTGCTTCTGGTTACTTGTGCATTCAGGTTGCGGCCACGAGGTGACCCCGTTCTCGGCCTCGGTTCGCAGACTCCTCAGGTATGTTTTCTTTCTTTGCTTTAGTATTTGCTATGCTTCTCTTTTCGGTCCTGACAGTGAATGCTCCTTGTGAGCAGGGTCTCTTGCTGGTTTGCGACCTGTTGTCGTCTCTCTGCTTGTAGTTCGTCGACCCCTTCTCTGGTAAGTGAAACCCTTACCCTGTCTCTTTACTCGTTCGATTTCTGTTGTGTTCTGTTATTGATTCTCTGCTTGTGGTGGTTGCAGGTGGAAGGCAAGTGAGCAACAGTGGCTTCGGCTCCTCTTGCGCTTCTCTAGACCGGGTAGGGTCTTTCCATGATGTTCATACTTGTAAACTGTTGATGCTACTGTGTCTTAGTTTCAAGCTTCGGTCTCTTTGTCGTTTAATTAGTCCCTCTGTGGAATACAGATAGGTAGCTTGTCTTGCTTGAAATCTTTTGGGTTTTAGGGTGAGCGTATGTTCAGGGTTTCGAACCCAGGTCTTCGGTCTACTTGTGACACGAACTGGTTTAACTTATGTATATGTAATTCAGGGTTTTGAACCCAGGTCTTCAGTCTACTTGTAATATGAACTGTTTAACTTAACTTATAAATTACTTTGCAAAGACTCTTGTAACTTATTTTTTAAACTGTGTTTGCAATGAAAAGATTTATATAATGAGTCTTGTAGTACCTGGTCTTTGATGTTGTTTTCGTATTGGTGATTCTGGTGATATTAAATGTGAAAGCCTCTGCTTTGATGTACGCTCGTTAACACTCAGAACTATAGGTGATTGTTTGTGAGGCTTGTTGGTTCTTCGATGGTTTCCTCTCTGTACGCTTGCAACAGCACTTCCACACTCTCGGTCTTGTTGTCTTTGTTTATCTTGATGTCTGCTAAAAGATTTCAATTTCCAATGCTTGCTTCTGTTTGGAAATGTGCTCAATATATTTTAAGAACATGAAATAAACTAATTGCACTTGGAATTCAGATGACTGTGAAATATTACTTGTAAATTATTTATTGCTCTTCTACTGTGATGGAAATCAACCTTACAATGATTTGTTCTTTTTGCTTTTATATGATTTGTTAAATAGTTTTTAGAAACTATTAAAAGTTACATACAATTACCATAAGAAACTATCAATTTCCGATTTATCTAAATTCTAGGATTAATTTTAAAAGAAATAGAGTTTTTGTTTTTTTTCTGTAAATAAATAAAACAAAACTCCTTAATAGAAAATGAAACCGAAACTGCTATCGTGTCCCAACTGCTGATAACTAAGGAAATAAAATAAGAAAAAAAACAACTCAGGTACAATGACCTGTGAACCTGTTTAGCTTGCGAGACAAACACCTCCACTTGTCTACCCCTGGTTGGATGCTCCTGCATTAGGCTCCTAGGGTAACAAAAAAGTCATGGCTCCGGTCCATGAGCTCCTCAATAGAATACCCTGCACGTTGTATCTGTCCCACATCAAGCCACGAACTGTCCTCTATAGGGTGGTTCTTCCACTTGACGAGGTACTGTAGGTACTCCTTCTTTTGTGTCCGCCTGGCCACTTGTGTGTCGAGGATTCCCTCGATTTCAAGCGGCTGAGCTGAAGGCATTTGTCTCATCCATGAACTACTCTCCTCCTGGGTGTCCCGTTTTGGCTGTGCCGAACTGTCCTCTTCTGAATTGGCAATGTATGGGAATAAATCTGCCGCATTAAAAATGGGTGATATTCCTATACTTGGAGGCAATTGCAGTTCATAAGCATTTGCAGAAAACTTGCGCAGAATCTTACACGGTCCAATTTTTTTGAATTTTAGTTTGTTGTATTCGCCCCTAGGAAATTGTTCTTTGCGCAAATGCGCCAAGACATGATCCCCCACATTAAATTGTACTTCACATCATTTCAAATTAGTTTTCTGTTTCTACTTATGACTATTGTCTTGTAATTTCATCTTCACCTGCTCATGTAGGTCATTAATTACTCTTGCAAAGTCTTCCCCGTCAGCACTTCTTTTCTCTAGCTGTCCCAAATCTCGCAATTCATGCACTCCTCGGGGATTCATTCCGTACACAATCTGAAAAGGACTGCTTCCTATGCTTCGGTTTGGTGAACCATTGTAATCAAATTCTTCTTGAGCGAGCACACGATCCCACATACATGAATTTTCTCCCACTAGACTCCTTAGCAGGTTTCCTAGACTTCTGTTCACCACCTCCGTTTTCCCATCCGTTTGTGGGTGATAAGCAGAGCTAAAGTTCAACTGTGTGTCCAGCTTCTTCCACAGGGTGCGCCAAAAATGTCCTGTAAATTTCACATCTCTGTCAGAGACAATGGACTTAGGCAAGCCGTGTAACCTGACAATCTCTGTGAAAAACAAGTGTGCTACGTGAGTGGCATCACTAGTTTTCCTGCAAGGAATAAAATGCGCCATTTTTGAAAACCGGTCTACTACCACCATCACAGATTCATGACCGTGTTGTGTTCTCGGTAAACCCAAGACAAAGTCCAAGCTCACTGAGTCCCACGGTCTACCTGGAATAGGCAGTGGTGTGTAGAGTCCTATATTCTGACTGTGTCCTTTTGCCAATTGACACACTTTACACCTGGTTACAAATCGCTGCACATCCCTTCGCATCCTCGACCAGTAATAAAAATGACTGAGCTGATCTAAGGTCTTGTCAATGCCAAAATTTCCGGCAAGACCTCCACTGTGTTTCTCCCGGATGATGTTCTCCCTCATCGAACAGTCGAGAATACACAGTTGTCCTCCCTTAAACAGCAACTTCTCCTATAGGTTATAGTCCAGCCATGGACTATTATTCCTCATCAAAGGGTTTTGGCAGGCTTCATAAGCCTCCTTAAAATCTGCATCTGTCTGATACAAGTCTTTCAGGTGTTCAAAACCCAGCACTTGTATCGTGCTCTCCTGCAAAAGCAAAACCCTTCTACTCAATGCATCTGCTACCTTGTTGGCCTATCCACTAATATGTTTCAACACAAATGTATAACTCTGCAAGTATTCAACCCACTTTGCATGCTTGTGGTTCAGTTTGTGCTGCTGCATAACATACTATAATCCAGAATTATCTGAAAACAAAACAAACTCATTACCCAACAAATAGTGTCTCCAATGCTTCAATGCTTGGACAATAGCATAGAACTCCTTGTCATATGATGTGTACTTCTGCCTGCTTTCATTCAAATTTTCACTGAAATAAGCAACAAGTTTGTCTTTTTGGCTGAGTACGGCCCCAATGGCTGTACCACTGGCATCACAACGAACTTGAAAAAGTTTGTTCAAGTCAGGTAGCCTCAAAATTGGCCTCTCAGTGACCTTCTTTTTCAACATCTGGAAACTCCTTTCTGTCGCTTCAATCCACTGAAAAGGTTGATTTGCCTTCTTTATTGTATCTAACATAGGTGCGCAGATTCCACTAAAGTCCCTTATAAACTTACGATAAAAACTTGCCAACCCATGAAACTTCGTACTTCGAACAGACCTTAAGGGATGACCAGCTAAGTATAGCTGCAACTTTTTTCTAGGTCCATTTTCAGCTCATTCTCTACAATCACGAAACCCAAATAGATCGATTCCTTCTAAAAGAAAGTGCATTTATTCAGATTTATCAGCAACTTGATTTACTGCAATTTCTCCAAAATAGATCGAACATGTCGAAAATGCTCCTCCCTGGTTTTGCTGAAAATCAATATATCGTCAAGATACACAAACACAAATTTCCTAATGAACTCCTTCAGCGTTCCATTCATCAGGCGCATAAAAGTACTAGGTGCATTACTTAACCCAAATGGCATCACCAGCCCTTCATTAGTCTTGAAAGATGTTTTCCATTCATCCCCTTCCTGGATTCTAATCTGGTGGTATCCACTCTTCAAATCTATCTTCGAAAAATAGGCTGCCCCGCTCAAACAGTCCATCATATCATCCATTCGTGGCAATGGAAACCTGTACCTGATCGTAATCTTGTTTATTACTCGCGAATATGTGCACATCCGCCATTCGCCTCCTTTCTTGGGAGCAAGCACCGTCGAAACTGCACATGGGCTCAAGCTCTCCCAATCAGTCCCTTATCCAGCAATTCCTGTACCTGTTTTCTAATCTCCTCATTGTCTTTGGGGCTCATCCGGTAAGCAGCTTTATTCGGTAGGCTAGCTCTAGGGATGAAATATATGTGTTGACTGATACTCCGCTTTGGTGGCAATTTATCTGGTACATTGTCCACCACAATGTCGTTGAATTCCTGCAACATTTCCTGAATTTCTGCAAGTAAATCAAAAATTTCTATGTGCAACAGCACTGTTCTTGGTCTTCTCACAATAGCATATTTCACTTCATCATCTTCAATCTGCTTTAAAAATTGTTTTCCACACACCAATAACACTTTTGTTCCGCTAGTTTCTGTTGTTTCCTCCTCCTTGATGGGCACCAACGTATGCTTAATTCCATTCTTAATAAACTTGTAACAGTTTGTCTTCCCATCATGAACGACTTTCCGGTCATACTGCCACGGTCTTCCTAGCAGAATATGACACACATCCATGGGCATGATGTCACAAATAACTTTGTCCTTATATCTGCCAATATGGAATTCCACCTCACACTAGTCATCAACCAGCAGTTGGTGACCCTTATGTAACCACGACACCTTATAGGGGGTTGGATGCTTCAATGGTTTCAAACCCAATTTTTCCACCATCTCTGTTGCAACCAGATTATCAGTGCTTCCACTGTCTATAATCAACTTGCAGCATTTGCCATGTGACTTGCACACCGTCCGAAACAATGCCTTCCTTTGGGTTTGTTCAGTTGTTTCCTTCGCTGGTTTCAACAATACCTTATTCAAAACTAAGGCCTCTCCTATTTCTGGTGCATTTTCTACCTCCTGAGGCGGTGCCTCTACTTCTTCTGTCTGAGCAACATATGCTCCTCTTTGACCAGCCTGTTCTCCTTCAGGACATTCAAAGGATCTATGCCCCCACTTGTGGCACTTGTAGCATTGGTAAGAAGCTCCTCTGCCTCTACCATTTCCCCTGCCTCTCTGGTATGGCCTTCCTCCCCTTGTGCTGCCATCCTTTTTTGTTGTCTTTGAAGTTTTGGAACTGCTACCCTCTTCACTGTTATTGGCAGTCCTTCCTCTGCCAAAGGATTGTCCTTTTCCTCTGCCTATTCCTTGTCCCCTCCTAGCATTATGTTTTCTTGTGAGCTTCTCTTATGCCTTTAAGGCACTCTGATATGCTTCTTCTATATTCTTTGGAGAAATAATACTTATTTCGTCCAATATTTCCAGCCTTAGGCCATTCACAAACCTTGCTGTCTTCTCTGGGGTGTCTTTAGTATATCCAGCTCTCAAGTTCACCCGATAGAATTCTTCAGTGTATTCTTTCACCGTCATTCCTCTCTGCTTCAAATTTTGTACCTGTCGATGTAAAGCAATCTGATAATATTTGGGCAAAAACCTACCCTTCATCTTAGCGACCATTCTGGTCCACTTTTTAATTGGTAACTTGTTCAATCTTCTCCTTTCTGCCTAGACATTATCCCACCATAAGATTGCATGTCCCTTTAGCTTGGTAGAAGCGAATTTAACTCTCCTTTCTTCGTTGACCTCCTCACATTCAAAATACTTATCCAACTCACTAATCTAGTCCAACAGCACCTCTATGGACAAACTTCCATCATAGTTCGGAATTTCAGGTTTTGGCTTACTGCTAGACAACAAAACTGACCTTAATAATTTAATCTCAGGTCCTTCTTCATCTGATCCATTTGTTGTAACTACAACCTCTTCCTCACTGTCATCTCCTACTTCCGGATCCCTTCTCCTTCCTGCTTCTACTGCCGCCAAATGGGCATTCAAGATCCTAAGCTCTTCTCTCAACCCCTCATCTACGACTCTTCGAATAGCTCTGCCACGACCTCTTCTCCCAACTTCCATTTCAGTCCACTAACCTGCTCTGATACCAAAATTTGATGGGACCAGCCCGCGTACTCTAACCGGACACAAGATTTGGTTTATTCGAAATTATTAAATTTATGATTTTTGGTAGGGTGTAGTGGTACTTAGATATTTTGGTTGTGATTAATGTGATTGCTACGATACTCTTGTGAGGGAGACACCTGTCTCAACCTCGGGCTCTGTTCTCCCGCCTTCACTGTGCTTGTAACCCTAGCTCCTCACTTGGTCCGTCATTTCAACTATTATTTGTTTGCGCTAAGAGGGTCTGCTCTATGGTTTTCCTCCTGAGGGTTTCGTTGATGTTGCTCTGGCACTCAGCTTGGCTTCTCGGCCACTACTTGTCCAGTAGCAAGACTCTGCTAGTGTTTTATCTGTTTTGATGGATGCCTGTATTTGCTTGTCAGTCTGCCTGAGGGTTCTGGGTTTCCCTTCAGCGTTCTATGACTATGTCCGAAGGTTTGTTGTGACACGATGATAGCTTATTTCCTCCTAAATGTGTCTGGCATTATTGTGTTTATGTTTCACTGGTCACTGTTCGATGGCTCTGCTATTTAATCTGGCTTTTGGTTACTTGTGCATTCAGGTTGCGGCCACGAGGTGACCCCGTTCTCGGCCTCGGTTTGCAAACTCCTCAGGTATGTTTTCTTTCTTTTCTTTAGTATTTGATATGCTTCTCTTTCCGGTCCTGACAGTGAACGCTCCTTGTGAGCAAGGTCTCTTGCTGGTTCGCGACCTGTTGTTGTCTCTCTGCTTGCAGTTTGTCAACCCCTTCTCTGGTAAGTGAAACCCTTACCTTATCTCTTTACTTGTTCGATTTCTGTTTTGTTTTGTTGTTGATTCTCTGCTTGTGGTGGTTGCAGGTGGAAGGCGAGCAAGCAATGGCGGCCTCGGCTCCTCTTGCGCTTCGCTAGACTGGGTAGGGTCTTTCCATGATGTTCATACTTGTAAACTGTTGATGCTACTGTGTCTTAGTTTCAGGCTTCGGCCTCTCTGTCGTTTAATTAGTCCCTCTGTGGAATATGGATAGGTAGCTTGTCTTGCTTGAAATCTTTGGGGTTTTAGGGTGAGCGCATGTTCACGGTTTCGAACCCAGGTCTTCGGTCTACTTGTAATATGAACTGTTTAACTTAACTTATAAATTACTTTGCAAAGACTCTTGTAAATTATTTTTCAAACTGTGTTTGCAATGAAAAGATTTATATAATGAGTCTTGTAGTACCTGGTCTTTGATGTTGTTTTAGTATTGGTGATTCTGGTGATATTAAATGTGAAACCCTCTGCTTGTTTGCTTTGTTGTACACTCGTTACCGCTCAGAACTGTAGGTGATTGTTTGTGAGGCTTGTCGGTTCTTCGATGGTTTCCTCTCCGTACGCTTGCAATGGCACTTCCACACTCTCGGTCTTGCTGTCTTTGTTTGTCTTGATGTTTGTTAAAAGATTTCAATTTCCAATGCTTGCTTCTATTTGGAAATGTGCTCAATATATTTTAAGAACAACAAAGAAACTAATTGCACATGGAATTCAGATGACTGCGAAATATTACTTGTAAATTATTTATTGCTTTTCTACTGTGATGGAAATCAACTTTACAATGATTTGTTCTTTTTTCTTTTATATGATTTGTTAAACAGTTTTTGGAAATTGTTAACAATTACATACAATTACCATAAGAAACTGTCAATTTCCGATTTATCTAAATTCTAGGATTAATTTTAAAAGAAACAAAGTTTTTGTTTTTTTTTTTCTGTAAATAAATAAAACAAAACTCCTTAACAGAAAATGAAACCGAAACTGTTTTCGTGTCCCAACTACTGATAACTAAGGAAACAAAATAAGAAAAAAAAACAACTCAGGTACAATGACCTGTGAACCTGTTTATCTTACGAGACAAACACCTCCACTTGTCTACCCCTGGTTGGATGCTCCTGCATCAATCTTGTGCAGTAGGGTGAATTTGTTGAACATGTTCACGACTATAAAAGGAAATTGATTGGCATCCTTCCATGTTTATATTGGCTTGTCTACTCAGGTTTTCTTCTTCTTGGCTTCTCTTCATTTCTCTATCATTACACCTGGTAATGCTAGGCTTGGTCTAGTCAGTCTGGTAGATAACTCTGTTGTGTTGTGGTCAGGGGTTGTTTTGGTGGGAATTGGTCCATGTTTTGGATTTTCTTGGTTTGAGGTGCTAGTATTTTTACGTGGATGAAGGGTGTTGAAATTTCTATTTGGTCGGTTCATGTCAATTATTGTAGCTTTGACCATCTGGTTTTTAAAAGTGGGGTTTAATAGTGGCATGTCTTTTCTTTGGGTCTATTTGTGCCTTAGCTTGTATCCTCATAATACAATGGGTTTCAAGAGTGGAGGTGAATGCCACCCTTGTGTGCTTGGAAAATGTGTTTTGTCTTTTGGCTTAGTTTGGTCTCAATTGCTTAGAGTTGATACTAGTTATTCTTTCAGTTTGGGTTTTGCAAGTGTTCTTGTAGCAGGTTGTTGCGCTCATCAGGATGTTGGTCGTGGGTTTTCGTGTGATAAATTAGGTGTTTGCTCCCTCCTACTCGCATGCCTCCCAGGCAACGCATGCGTAGTAGGAGGGGTGGCAGCAACAACATCTCACAATGCCAGTGAATGGCTCGACATTTTTCCCAAGACTCGGTTGCGAATTACTTTAATGTTGTTCCTCTTGAAACTTGACGAGAAATTAGAAATTTGTAAACCATGGTGGGTGCAAAGAAGACATCTTATTCTGATTCTGAGATAGTAGAGGAGGTTTCTTGTTGGGTTGTGAACCCTCGTCATAATAGGGGACGAGAAAAGAAATATCTTAACTGTGTGGCATTACACTAGCATATGAAAACTTTGCTTGGCTTGGTGCTCAAGGATAAGCAAGTGGAGAGATACAATGTCTTTGCTTTCGTTGAAGGATATTAAAAGGATGTTGATAAACCAATGTTTTTTATGGACATTTTCGATGCAAAGTTGGCCCATGTTGAAGGGCATATCCAATGCAACTCTAATATTCTTGCTCCTCCTGGTGCAAAGGATCCAACTCTTATTTCTTCTTCTAACTCTTAATGATTGTTAAACCAAACTAATCTCCTCTTATGCTTTGTATTATCTAACCACAAAATATAATTTTGTATTTTGGGTTTCTATGAAAAAAATACTTTGCAGATTCTCCTAATTTCTTCAGAAATTGTGAGAATCCCCACATATATTTAGAAGTAACGTGTTAGGGTACCACCCTAACCCCCTTATTTATGTCATGGGATCACGTCATAGTCAAGAGTCAATAAAGTCCATATTAATAATTGTAAGTGGTTAACCCGCAATTAATGACGGGACCACAGTTAGTTGCAAATGGGCGGAAGTATTAGTTAGATGGTAAATGGGCGGTAGTATTAGATAGATGGTATTAATAAAATCCACGATATTGGCTCGTGGTATTGCATGTATGAGTCATATATAAAGGATAGAGACTCCCTACGAGGAGTATTGTGTCTTGTTTTGTAATCGAGCTCTGCTCTATTGGAGGTTGCCCCCTCGAAGAGGCCTGTGAACATTTCTCTCTGGATAATAAAATCATTGCTATTCTGTGCTCTGGGTATCTTTTCTTCGCATATTTTGTGTTCTCGGTATCTTTTCTTCGCAAATTCTCTGTTTGGGTATCGCTCTGCAGGTTAAGAGCATAACAAGTGGTATCAGAGCACTTTCCAGGGCTCGGTGGGATCTCCAAATTTTAGCAAAAAATTTTTAGGCTAGAGACGTGTTCCGGCGTCTTTAAACCACGGGATCTGTCGTTAAGCGCATAAACCTGCGGATTTGGGGAGGCATGCACGCAGGAAATACAAGAGGTGGTCACGTCTGTTGGACTCCCTTGTAACCCCTGTGGGTACCCCTTCGAGTAGTAGCGCATTAGACAGAACCGCGCACGGACTGTCTTCCACGTACCCTCTGGGTATATAGGAAGCCCCCTAGCTCCCTTGAAACCTCGCCATAGATAAAACTTCGGCCGTCTTGTGGCTACAGTACACCGAGAACAACACTCGGAGAGATTACTCGCCCGTACGATAGGGTAGTCGGGTTGTACGGCTAAGGGTACGGTCGATCCTCCTTAGTTAGAGCCCTGAAACATTGGGCCGAGTACTACTGTCAGACCCTTATGTATATTGCGATCTGTAGCACCTGACACTCCCCAAGACCATAGTTCCCTTTCTCTCGAGGGATCACACATCATCTCCAGATCAGCGGCAGCAGTTGTTCCACCATTCAGATCTCTTAGATCCACCAGATCGGACATTCCAGATCAGCAGCAGCAGTTGTTCCACCATTCAGATCTCCCAGATTCGCCAGATCGGAGTAGTGGGAAAGGGTTCCTGTACTTGGATATAATTTTCGCAGGACTTTTGGTGGCATTGACATTTTGAGGATTTGGCGACTGCAGTATTGATCAGAAAGGAGTAAAACTCCGTTAGGAGTTTTCAAAAAAAAAAAAAAAGAAGTCTGAGATCTTCCAGGGCGCTTATTGGTGACCTAGCCCATCAGAATCAGGACGACGAGCTGAGCAAGGTGGTACCATTCAATTCTTAGTAAAAAAAATTTCGGCGGTCCCAAATTTTTGTCAGACGGGTGTATGGTAGAAACTCACGCTCAAGCAATGGCCAATGAAAGGGTAGAAAAACTAGAAGAAGAGGTGCACTCCCTCCACTCTGTGGTGGAAAGGATCGAAAATCATCTTAAAGGATTAGATTGCCTACTACAGGACAAGGGCAAGGAGCCAGCCCACGAGGAGGCGTATAAGGGTCATGAATACCATGAGGGGGAGTCTAGCCACTCTCCTCACGTCTGGCACACCCATCCACCACCCAATCAGAGACCTCCCAAGTTAGATATGCATAAATTTGACGGTTCTCACACGTCTGCATGGCTAGCACAAATGGAGCAGTATTTTCAATTGAATCATATCATAGATGAGGGGACTAAGCTTATGGTGGGCACCATGTACTTGGACAGTGAATGATGGCAATGGAAGGAATGGTATCAGCGTTGCAATGGACAATTTAAGAATTGGGGCCAATTTACCAAAGCTCTTCGAAATCGCTTTGAACAGGAAGACTCTTTTTTGGGGCGTCTCACTAAGCTCCGACAGACGGGTACAGTGGATGAATATATTACCGCTTTTGAAGCCTTAGCCTTCCGCACTAAGGGTCTCACAGATGAATTCTACATGGAATGCTTTATCAGCGGTCTTAAAGAAGCCATCAAAGCTCAGGTTCTACTCCACCACCCCCCACATGGAACGAGGCTTGCCAGGTAGCCCGTAAGGTGGAACGGGCATTAGCAGCTCAATCCAGCCGCCCCAACTTTCCCGCTAAAGGTCGTCCCTCACAGGCTCCCAATATGACCCAAACACTTAAGATTCAAAAGGTGTCACCTGCAGAAATGGCCGAAAGAAGGAAGCAAGGACTATGTTACTACTGTGATGAAAAATATTCCCCGGGTCATAAATGCAAAGAGCACAAGTTTTTTCAAATAGATGCCACTGACTACAGCTCCACCGAGGAAGATCCACCACTTGAGGAACCAGAGGCGACCGAAGAAGATAACCAACAGGGGATGGTATCTGATGAACCAATGATTTCGCTACATGCATTGGCAGGAATTTCTTCACCTCAAACTCTCAAAATCAGGGGTTTTCTTAAACATCGGCCAGTAATAGTTTTGATTGATAGTGGAAGTACCCATAATTTCATCCACCAAAAGATCGCTGAAGCAGCACATTGTTATGTCCGAGCAGTTTCTAACTTCCAAGTCCAGATTGCAGATGGAGGCACAATGAAATGTGAAGGTCGCTGTGAAAATGTCAAAATTCAAATGGGGGATTATCAATTGAAAACCCATATGTTTGCAATACACATGGGGGGTTGCGACATTTTCCTAGGTGCGGAATGGCTCCGCACTCTTGGGCCAATCACAATGGATTTCCAGGAGTTATATATGAGTTTTAAGCAGAACGACTACACACATACCCTCCGTGGGCTACAAGCGGGAGCCCCTTCTATCATAAGCTCGCATCGTATGGAAAAATTGTTAAAAAAGGGCCATCATGGAGTAGTAGCTCAATTTAATGCCATCCAGGTAGTAGATACCATGTCTTCGCCAATTCATCCTGAGATGCAACAGATTTTGAATAAACATCGGACGGTCTTTGACAAACCTCATGAACTTCCACCCTCGCGAGGGGAACATGATCATAGCATCACATTGGTCCCAGGGGCCCAACCCCCAAATGTGCGGCCATACAGACATCTGTTCACCCAAAAGAATGAAATAGAAAAAATCATCAAGGAATTGTTGGAAGCAGGTGTCATTCGTCCTAGTATTAGTCCTTACTCATCTCCAGTCGTCATGGTCCTCAAGAAAGATGGGGAGTGGCGGATGTGTCCAGACTTCAGGGCCCTCAATAAGTTAACAGTCAAAGATAAATTTCCCATCCCAGTGGTTGACGATTTGCTGGACGAACTCAATGGGGCTCAATTCTTCACTAAATTGGATCTTCGCTCATGCTACCACCAAATTCGCATGAAGGAAGTTGACATTCCCAAGACAGCTTTCAGAACTCATGAAGGCCATTATGAGTTCTTGGTCATGCCATTTGGTCTCTGTAATGCCCCCTCTACTTTTCAGAGCCTTATGAATCACCTCCTCAGACCATATCTCAGAAAATTTGTCCTGGTCTTCTTCGATGACATCCTCATCTATAGTGGCACTTGGGCGGCACATCTTAAGCATGTAGATATCCTCTTGCAACTGCTCAGCAAGCATAAACTATTTGTCAAAATGTCTAAGTGTGTGTTTGGCATGGAAGAAGTTGAGTATTTAGGCCACATTGTGGGCCGTGAAGGTGTCAAGGTTGATCCCAAAAATATCCAGGCAATGCAAGAATGGCCTCAACCTAAGACCTTGAAAAGCTTGAGAGGATTTTTGGGTCTCACAGGCTATTATCGTAAATTTTTCCGCAACTATGGCCGCATAGCGAAGCCCCTGACGCAACTTCTCAAGAAAAATTCCTTCTTCTGGAACGAAGAAGCACAACAGGCATTTACCGCTCTCAAAACCGCCATGTGTTCCACTCCGGTCTTAGCACTACCGGACTTCACCAAAACATTTGTCATTGAATCTGATGCTTCGGGAACAGGTATTGGAGCAGTCTTAATGCAGGAAGGGCGACCATTGGCCTTCACCAGCCAACAACTAAGTGGGAAGAACTTGGGCCAATCTACCTATGAGAAGGAAATGATGGCCATCTTACATGCAGTTGAGACCTGGCGACCTTACTTGTTGGGGCGACGTTTCCAAATCCGCACAGATCATCACAGTCTTAAATATTTTTTGGAGCAACGCCTATCTTCCCCCCAACAAAATAAATGGTTAGCCAAAATGCTGGGTTATGATTATGAGATCATTTACAAGAAAGGGAAAGACAACAGGGTAGCAGATGCATTGTCACGCCAATTTGAGGAGGAAAGTACTCTGCTCGCAATATCCCTCCCCATTCCAGACTGGATTGAAGAGGCTCGCGGGGAATGGTTTTCACATCCTGAGCTCTCCCAACTCATTTCTCAATTACAGGCAGATCCTAATTCCAGCAAGGGCTACTCGTGGCAGAATGATATTCTTCGCTACAAGGACAGAGTCGTCATATCACCAACATCCACCCTCAAAAGTCGCATTTTGGCAGAATTGCACTCCTCTCCCATTGCAGGACATTCGGGCTTTCAGAAGACATACGCTCACACCAGAAGATCATTTTTTTGGACCGGCATGAAACAGGACATCCTTACTTTTGTAGCAGAATGTGACGTCTGTCAACGCCACAAGGGGGAAACCGTCAACACACCAGGCACATTACAACCATTGCCCATTCCGGCGTCAATTTGGATGGAGGTCTCCATGGATTTCATTACAGGTCTTCCAAAGTCTGGGAACAAATCAGTCATCATGGTGGTTGTGGACCGACTATCGAAGTATGCTCATTTCTGCGCTCTACCCCAACCATTCACACCTACTTTGGTTGCTCAAACTTTCATGGATCAAATCTTCAAATTGCATGGCATGCCCACTTCGATTGTGTCCGACCGCGACCCAATCTTCACCAGTAATTTTTGGCAGGAGCTCTTCAGAATACAAGGCACTCAACTCAAACTCGGTACTTCATATCATCCGCAAACAGATGGTCAAACCGAAGCCGTCAACAAATGCCTAGAAACCTACCTGAGGTGTTTCACTTCAGAAAAACAACACCTTTGGGCACAGTGGTTACCTCTGGCGGAATGGTGGTATAACACCAACTATCATGCCACCACCAAAATGACTCCCTATGAAGCAGTCTATTGACAACTTCCGTCGTCCCCTACTTCTTATCTCACGGGGTGCTCCAAAGTACAAGCAGTGGATCAACTCTTACAACATCGTGCAACCATGCTGGCCCACTTGCGCGAGAATCTTCATCAAGCTCAGAACCGTATGAAGCAACAGGCTGACCAACATCGCTCAGAGCGCCAATTTCAAGAAGGGGATCAGGTCTTTTTGAAGCTACAACCATATAAGCAAACATCACTCAAAGACAAGGGCTGTCAAAAGCTCTCTCCAAAATTCTACGGACCATATCAAGTACTTCAGCGCATTGGAGAAGTGGCTTACAAGCTGGCTTTGCCACCTATAGCAAAAATCCACCCAGTTTTCCATGTATCGTGCCTCAAGAAAGTGATTGGGAACAATTGCCGAGTTCAAACCAGTCTACCTGAATTGGATGAAGAAGGATCAATCTGGCTTCAACCTGAACAGGTTCTAGACACACGAGACAAGCACCTGCGTGGCCGCGTGATTAAGGAGGTCCTAGTCAAATGGAAAGACACCTCGCCGGAAGATGCAACTTGGGAACCAGCGGCTATTCTTCAGCAGTTTCCGCAGCTTCAGCCTTGAGGACAAGGCTAGTCTTAAGGGGGAGGGCATGTTAGGGTCCCACCCTAACCCCCTTATTTATGTCATGGGATCACGTCATAGTCAAGAGTCAATAAAGCCCATATTAATAATTGTAAGTGGTTAACCCGCAATTAATGACGGGACCACAGTTAGTTGCAAATGGGCGGAAGTATTAGTTAGATGGTAAATGGGCGGTAGTATTAGATAGATGGTATTAATAAAATCCACGATATTGGCTCGTGGTATTGCATGTATGAGTCATATATAAAGGATAGAGACTCCCTGCGAGGAGTATTGTGTCTTGTTTTGTAATCGAGCTCTGCTCTATTGGAGGTTGCCCCCTCGAAGAGGCCTGTGAACATTTCTCTCTGGATAATAAAATCATTGCTATTCTGTGCTCTGGGTATCTTTTCTTCGCATATTTTGTGTTCTCGGTATCTTTTCTTCGCAAATTCTCTGTTTGGGTATCGCTTTGCAGGTTAAGAGCATAACATAACGACAAACCCTTAATTTACCCCACAACACAAAAAAACAAAAAACAAAAAAACAAAACAAAACAAAAACAAAAACAAACCCCTAAAACGTACATTGTATAGTCATTTTGAAAATATTTGAAAATTTGAGGAGCCTTAATTCAAAAGTATTCCCAAACCTGATCTCACTTGCACGGCACAAAATGCCATTGAGAAATGGAAAATCATCCAATGTCATTAATCCTAATGCTACTATGTCATGTCTTAACTGAAGCAACGAGAAGGATAAGCATTTCGATGCCATTGCAACGCTAATTTTGCATTATTTGACGGATGCTTTTCCCAACCTGTTGTACTCTAAGGGAACATTCTTCATTATGCCTTCTGTCAAATTATACTTTGCTTAGCCATAAACAAAACCATTTTAAATAATTTTTCTCTGCCCAGAAGCCTCACTGCTACGCTGGAGGTATGTTGTATCACACCTGAACTTCGTTTGCTTGAAGAAACAAAGAAAACGCTTTGGATGACAAGTGCATTCATAACATCATGAAGCAGGAAAACAGGAGTAGATGTTTCACAAGTTAGGGAATGTTTTCTTCCGACTGACACCCACCAGCAATAGAGAAAATCGTAGAAATGATGGATGTTTGTTGGCCATTTCAATTTTGGAACGATCTCAATACGTGCCACTATAAGGGTGGCTAATAAGGGCCGAGCAATTTCATTTATTGTAAATGCTATACATGTGACATAAATAGTATATACATCTCAATACGTGCCACTATAAAGGTGGTTAATAAAGGCCAAGCAATTTCATTTATTGTAAATGCTATACATGTGACATAAATGGTATATAATTAGTATTTAGTATATAATTAGTTTTTATTTTTTAAATAGTAAGAAAAATTATTATAATTTAGTTATTAAATTAGTCACTAGTTGTTATTTGTGAATGCAGGTTGATTTATTTTATTTAAAGTTTTCATTTAATAAATTTTAACATATCACGTGTATATTAAATAATATTTTTAATTTGATTATATATTGGAAGATTTCTCTAAAACACATTATTTAATCTCCTATCAATACAAACCCAATACACTTTCCCAATTTGAAAAAATCCTATTTTTACTAAATATTGTAAGTATCTATTTTTTCATTAACATTTTTTATCTCTTTATATTTCTTCATCAACTTTGAGCTCTTTTTAATACCTCCCAACATAAAAACCCTTTACCCCATATTATATGTTCAATATATTACGTATTTTTTCCTCAATATATATCTCCCAATATGAAAACCCAATACACTCCCCAATTTAAAAAACTCCTAGTATGCATTTTTTCATTAACTTTTTTTATCTATGTATATTTTTTCATTAACTTTGAGCTCTTTTAAGCTCCTTTTTTTATACATGCCAATATAAAAACCCTTTGCCCATATTATATGCTTAATATATTATGTCATTTTTTTCTTAATATATATTCCCCATATAAAACTTTTTAACCAAACAAAAACAATTTTAAAATATACTCTAAAGCGATCTATTATCTTCTTAGAAAACATAAAATACTTAAAATAATTGCTAATTTAAAATAATTATCAAATACATGTCTGCAAAAACTTTGAAGCGATGGTCGTACAGCTGGGAACAACCAAACTGTTACATTCACTCTGCCATCACTCTGAACTGGCCGTTTCGCTTTGAGGAGTCATTCTCAATGATAATACCATTGTTGCTTTAGCTGGCAGAAGATATAATTAAGCCAACGCACCAAGTGCTTCACAAACATTGTATTTATATATTTTCAACCATGGGAATTTGCAGGGGCTGTGCCAATATAGAATTTGCAGATCTGAAATAATGACTTCTTTGAACCTTGAACTGGAGATGTTGATCTCCCAACATACAAGTTGCGGTTCAATGCATCATAAATTAATATTGTTAATCTGGATTTAACAGTGGATCATGTTGTTGTTGATGTGACATGTAGAGTTTATAAAACTGATTAGGTTAATTATTATAATAAAACGATGATTATGGTTGGGGAGAATGGAAGCACCCAGATTCTGCATGTTGTAAAGAAGGAGACCATCCCAAAAAAAATATTCATGGCTACTCTAGCATACATTGAAACGAGTTTCAGTGACTGAATTTCCGGACCTAAATAAGTTCTTCCAATTGGATAGCTCAGCGATGAATTTTAACCCGCAAACTCTACTCAGAAAACTACTCCATTTTATGTTTCCTAGTGACCAGATTGGTTACACCATATTTTGGAATGAGGAATGAGTGTTGCAGTGACCAGATTAAAAATGTAAAAATGTTTAAAGTTAGGGGAAATCAAAAGTTAACAATTTGTAAACTTATTTAAATTTCAAAAAAAACATAATTTAAATAATACTTTTACTTACAGAAAATAATTTTCGCTCACACGGTCAGGGCGGAGGATTTTCCCGTTCCCCATCCGTGATCGATTCGCGCTGCATGGCAACATATTGGTATTGACATTGAGCTTCTGTATATATGTACTATGTGATTGATTCTCGCTGTATATAAATGTAAATATATTGTGCTCAGGGCTAATATAAGCTTCTTCTGGGGACTCGTCCCCCATTTCAAATATATCGAAAAGAAAATTAACTACACATCTCTTTGATATTCTTATAGAAAAGAAAATTAATTACACATCTCTTTGATATTCTTATTGTTCTTATACTTTGTATTTTTAGTTATAAGAATTTTTCTACTTTCATTATTTAAATATTATAATATTATATAAAGAATTGACATTAAAATATTAACAAACAAACAAACAATTTTTTTAATAGTCTTATCCAATAACATATAATTTATATATTTTAGTTATAAGAATTTTTTTACATTCATCATTAAATATTTTATAGAGTAGATATCAAAATATTTTATTTATGAAGATATTAAAAAAGAAATTTATTACACATCTCTTTCATACACTTCTTCAATAATATATCATTTATATATTTTAGTTATAAGAAATTTTCTATTTTCAATATTTAAATATTTTAGTTATAAAAAATTTTCTATTTTCAGTATTTAAATATTTTATAAATAGTAGACTGATGTGATTAATCGGAAAAACATTCTCATTTACTATATAGATCACAAAAGTCTAAGATCTAACCAAAATATTTTATTTATAAGAACATTAAAAGGAAAAATTGATTTCTAAATTAAAATAGTCTAGAATCAAGTCACTATTAATATATGCAAGTTAGATGTTGTAAACTTCAAGACTCCTTTTCGAAGATATATCTCTCCCTCTTTTCTAATACCTAAAATTTATCATTTTTATACAATTATTGTACTTCCCAACATAAATTTCTAATATAAATATTTATTATTATTTAAATAAATAATAAAATAAAAAAGTTATTGTAAACTTCGTATTAAATCATAAAAAAGCTAGACATTTTTATTTATTTAAATATTTTTTATTTCATATAAATATTGAAATATTTTATTATGATTGGTTTTTTTTATGATGTTAAGTATCTATATTTTATATTTAGCATTTAAGGAAATGTACATCCAGCCAAGTTGAGTTGTGAAAAGCTCTTCTAAACATAATAATAACTTTGTACCAAACATTAAATATGAAGAATAATATTTTGGTGTTTATAATGATAATACTTTTATTAAAATATTGTAATTACTCTCTCTAGTCAATATAAAAAGTATTAATGCCCTCACTTATTTTGATATTTATAATGATAATATTTTTATTAAAATATTGTAATTATTCTTTCTAGTCAATATAAATAAAACATTAATGCCCCCCATGAAGGGTGCTAATCCACACAATAAAATTGAAATTACAAGGCTAAGGTTTAAAGAGGAGCAGTAGACTTGCCCTACCTTGCATCCTGCATGGCCACCCCACCACCAAAAACATCGACTCGGACAAACCAAGTCCTTCACCGCGCTGCATGCAAATATGTGAGCACTCTGAAAAGCACATCGACATCAAGGATTATTCAATAACCAGTTCAGGGAGGCAATTATGGTTATGCGAGGACAAGGATGTGGCTATAATGCTATGAAGTGGGTGAAAGCTTGTTGTGTAGCGAAACACTAGAAATTGGTAGATACATCCACTCTTAAACCATGGTGATGACCCCCCAACTAGAGCAATTTTGGCCTTATAACCAGGAAGTTAGGTAGCATGCAAGCTTAGACATTAATGCTAGCAGTCTATCTCACTGATGGGAGCCTTATGGTCATTAAGCTACTCCTCTACAAGTTCACATTTCTCTAGTTTGGTTGTTTGCTTCTTGTTCCTGGCAACTCATTTCAAGATTGGCATCAACTTATGCTTTCAAGATTGGCATCAACTTATGCTTTCAATTTTTTCTCTTTCTTAGCATTTTGGTTTTCGGATTTCAACCCCTTCCTTGGCCCTCTTTTTTTTGGCAGGGTGGGGGAGGGCAGGGGTTTATTTGTCAAGCTCTCTATGATCTGGATAAGTCTCCATTACGGCCTTTAGAATCCCCTTGATACTTTGCAGCGCTTCCCTGACTCTTGGCCATTCTCCCCTAGGTGTTGTCTGTTGGAAATAATACTAAGAGGGGGGGGTGAATCAGTATTATTAATTTCTTTTCAATAAACCATACAGACTTATGCTTTAAAGTATTCTTCTGATATTGATAATTAACTTGTATATCAGAACCATATAATAATGAATCAAGAATAGTAAAAACATATAGTCACACAAAGGAACACCAGATATAAGGTGGAAACCCAATGTGGGTGAAAACCACCTGCTGCAATATGTCTCTATCTTCTTTCAAATAGAATTTCTTTTACAATGATTTTGTACTGGTGCAGTCCTTTACCAGTACGCAGGCTGCAACCTGCAGAGAGCTACAACTCTCTCTTGTTCTCCAGTCTCTCCTAGAAGGGAGCTACAACCCCCTACTTCGTTCAAGGACCATGTTTCATTAACTTTCAGACTGGATCCAAGAAGATAAAATGGTCTTCAAGTACAAACAAATCTTCAGAATTACCCAAACAACAGATCTATCAGAATCACTCAAGGGCCAACCCAAGCACCAGATCCATATACATGACAGTTATCACCCGATATAGACAACAGAGGTTGTGGGTGACCGCTCCCACATCACCTCCTGAATAGCGATTCTCCACACCCGAAGAGACTTCTGTCTTTTTCGTGTATGCGGCTGCACAGTTTCCTTAAGATCTTCAATTCATAATCGATACTTTGCCACCGGATCCCCTTTTTCTTTATATAGTCATGCTTTTGATAATACCATGAATCAAAACCAGAGGATCCGAAACCTGAGGCGCAACTGTTTTGACCAATTCTCTTAAGAGAAGGCTTAAGCGGGAAAAACTATGAAAATGGTCCCAAAACCACAAATGCGGACTTTTAACATAATGCATCCACACTAATAATATATCGGGTCCACTCTCATCACTAACAATACATGCTCGACGTCCGATCCGATGGATCGGATGCGATATGCCCCATTAACCAGCCTTTATTAATATATCGGGTCCGCTCCTTTCATCGCTATCGGCGATTTGAAGTGGGAGGCTTATGGGCGAACACCGCGGATGCGATTTAATATGAAATGCTTTTAATTCCTTCATCGGGTCCATCCCCTCTTATCGCAATCAGAGGATTTCACCAAAGTCACATAGCCGGATGCGATATTATTATAAGCCATGTTTGATGCCTCCATCGGGTCCGACCGCAATCGGAGGTTTCAACGAAGTCCGACGCGCATATATGCCAAACATCTATATCTATATATATATATATATATATATATATATATATATATATATATATATATAATTGTTATGCGATATGCTGAAACTTCGATGCCGCAATGATATTATTCATGTAACCGCCGAAAAGGGGATATAATGCATATATATGGGTTTTACGCACCCAACCAACTCCCGATAATGCTAATACATGCATATGAGGCCTGATCACTCCCGATAAGCTCTTTATATATGAGAAAGAGCCTCTATTGCTCCGATAAGCTCCCAATGGCTCAAAGGTTCCAATAAGCATATGTAAATGGCCCCTCTTCTCTCCTTTTGGCTCTTCTTGTCCCCATCAAGAGAAATGTCTGTCTGTGAGAGGGTTGCCATCAAGTTCAACACATGTCCATAATGCCATAATGCCAACAATCTCCCCCTTTGGACTTGATGGCAACAACACCGACCAAAAAGCACAAAAAGCACTCTCCCCCTTTGACATCAAGGGCAAAGGGTGGATATCTGCATCTCCTGACTATTTCTCCCTGTGAGAGCTTGCTCCTCCTGATTTCTCCCCCTGAGGACCTGTTCTGCCTGATTATGAACCGGATGCTGAAAGCGATATCAACTTCAGATTTTTCGGGTAACCATTCCACTCCACAGCTACTGGCTACTTATAATACAGAGACCGCCCTGTTTTCCCTTCTGCTCGTGCCGCTGATCGAACTCGGCACCTTTAATCAAGAACTTACCGAGGACCGCCATCCGCCCTGTTTGCTCCTACTGAGATCAAATATGGTGCAATATTATAATGCCAACAATGGATTAGATATGCTCCCCCTGAGCCTTGTACGCGTATACCCCATACGAACCTTGCGTACAAGCATCAATCTGAGAATTAACAACAGGATGATGCGTCGAAAACCCCCAGCTTTTGCCTGAGGTATTCAGAAGTCTCCCTGGGCAATGGTTTGGTAAATATATCAGCCACTTGTTCCTTAGAAGAAACATATTCCAACTTGACCTTTTGTTCAAGCACTTGTTCCCTGAGAAAATGATACTTGATCGGTATGTGCTTGGTTTTTGAATGCATGACTGGGTTCTTTGAAATGTTGATTGCACTTGTATTATCACATAAGATGGAGATAGGTGGAGTACAAGTGATTTGGAAATCCTGTAAGGTCTGCATCATCCAAAGAAGTTGGGTGCAACAAGATGCAGCAGCTACATATTCTGCTTCAGCTGTAGATAAGGCAATTGAACTCTATTTCTTGTTGAACCATGATACTAATATGGAACCCATAAAGAAAGCACCACCACTTGTGCTTTTCCTGTCATCCACACTTCCAACCCAATCTGCATCTGTGTAAGCATGAAGTGTGAAATCTGTGTCTCTAGGATACCATAAACCATAGTTTTGAGTTCCTTGAAGATATTTGAAGATTCTCTTTACTGCCTAAAGATGAGTTTCCTTTGGATTTGCCTGAAATCTTCCAACTATTCCAACTGCATGCATGATGTCTCGTCGGGTACCTGTCAAATAAAGAAGACTTCCAATCATAGATCTGTATGTTGGTTGATGAACTGCAACTGATTCATCATTCGCACTAAGACTGCATCCTGTAACCATGGGGGTACATACTGGCTTTAAATCTTCCATGCCATACTTCTTCAAAATCTGCTTGAGGTACTTGGTTTGTGACAAGAAGATACCGTCTTTATTTTGTTGGATTTGCAATCCAAGAAAGTATGTCAGTTCACCTAGTGGGGACATTTCGAATTATTTCTGCATTACCGAGGCAAAGTTTTGACTCATAGCTTCTTCATTGCTGCCAAAGATAATATCATCTACATACACAACAAGTATTAGCAACTTGTCATTTTCAATTTTTATATAAAGATTGCTATCTGCTGATCCTTTTGAAAAACCTTGTTGATGAAGATATTTGTCCAAACGGTAGTACCAAGCCCTTGGAGCCTGTTTAAGACCATAGAGAGCCTTTTTTAATCTGCATACATGATTTGGATCATTCCCAAGAATGAAACCATCTGGCTACTCAATGTATACTTCTTCTTCTAAGTCTCCATTCAGAAAAGCTGATTTCACATCCATTTGAAATACTTTGAACTTTTGAAAGCTTGAAAGAGCAAGGAACATTCGGATGGCCTCAAGTCTTGCAACAAGAGAAAATGTTTCTTCAAAATCTATTCCTTCTTGTTGGGCATACCCTTTACACACCAGTCTTGCCTTGTTTCTAATTACCTCCCCATTTTCGTTCAACTTATTTTTGAAGATCCATTTTGTTCCTATGACATTCTTATCCTTTGGTCTAGGAACCAACTCCCAAGTGTTGTTCTTTTCGATCTGTTCAAGTTCTTCATCCATTGCCTTGACCCAACATTCATCCTTGCATGCCTCTCTTACATTTTGTGGTTCAATGGAGGAGAGTAATGCCAAATAGCTTGAAGCTTCTGCAGTTGTTCTTCTAGTTTGTACGCCTGCCTCTTTTTGTCCCAAAATCTGAGATTCTGGATGATTCTTCTGTACATACCTGGATGGAGTCTTTTCTTCTATCCTTATCTATTCCTCTGGTGCTTCTTGAGGTTCTTCTTCTTCATCATTCTGTCTTTGAGGGTAGTCTTCATCTTCTTCGATATTTTCATGATTTACTTGCCTAGGAATGTATCCTTTTTCATCAACCACTACATCAATGTTGTCAACAATTCTTCCAAGTCTTTTATTGTAACACTTATATGCTTTACTATAAGGCGAATAACCAAGGAGAATGCCTTCATCTGCTCTAGGTTCAAGTTTGCCAAGCTGTTCATCAGTATTCTTAATATAGCATTTGCTTCCAAAAATTTTAAAATGCTTTACCGAAGGAGTCTTACCATACCAGAGCTCATGAGGAGTTTGAGTGTTGTTCACTCGGACATTTGTTTTGTTGAGAATAACAACCGCGGCATATGCAGCTTCACCCCAGAAGGTTGCGGGAGTTCCAGACTCATCAAGCATGGCACGAGCCATTTGTTGGACTGTTCTGTTCATCCTTTCCACCACTCCATTTTGCTGAGGAGTCCTTGCTGTAGAGAATTCCCTTTTTATTCCATGCTCTTCACAGAAATCGAAAAATTCATTTGAGGTAAATTCCCCACCTCTATCAGACCTGAGACACTTAATTTTGTGATCTGATTCATTTTCGACCAAGGCTTTGAAGGATTTGAATTTTTCAAATGCTTCGTCTTTGTGCTTCATAAGTCCTAACCAAACAAACCTGGAGAAATCGTCAATGAATAATATAAGGTATTCCTCTCCTCGAGGTGTCCTTATCCTAAATGGACCACATACATCTGTAAGAATAAGTTCGAAAGGTTTGTTGGCTGATCCTTCCTTCTCAGGGAAGTTAGTCCTGGTTTGTTTACCAAACTGACATGATTTTCATATTGTGTTGTCTGGAATTTTGATATCTGGAAGATCACGAACTGCCTGATACTTGCATGCTTTCCTTATTTGTGAAAAACTTAGATGCCCCAACCTCCGGTGCCATAACCAGTGCTCATCATCCTTGCTCATATAGCATTGTTGTTGTCCTTCTTCAAATATGTATAGATTGTTTGGAGTTCTTTTGCCTTTGATCACTGTTTCACCTGTATCAAGATCACGAACACGACATCCATTTGATCTAAATATTACCTCGGTTCCTTGATCGCACATCTGACTGACACTTAGAAGATTATGTTTCAATCCATCAACGTACAAAACATTTCCAGCCTTGACCTTTTCTTTCAGCTGAGCAGTGCCTTGTCCTTTTATGGCCGCAGGAGTATCATTTCCAAAAGAAACCTTCTTTCCCTTTTCTAGAGTAGTATATGATTCAAGTTTTTCTTTATCACCTATCATATGCTTCGAACATCCGCTGTCAATAAACCATAAATTTTCTTGTCCTTCTGCGTAAAAGGCTATTCCACATCTTTCTGGTTTTGATTCCTTCATTCTCCATGTTCTGGCATTCGGGCTTTGTTCCTTCTGAGTTGTCTTCTGAAACCTGCTCCTGCATTCAGATTCTTCATGACCGAAGTTATTACAAATGGAACATTCAATTTCACTTTCTAGGGGCGGAAAAATTGTTATAGGTCCTTTTCTTGATTCTAGACATACTTCTTTGTTTTTGAGCTTCTCTAGTCATGATTGTCTTATAGGCAACACATTGAGCTGCTTTGTGACCAAAATTATGGCAAGAGAAACATTGCCCATTGAAGAAACTTCTGCAATTATCAAATCTGTCATCCAACCGATTGTAGTTTCTACCAACATCCATTCTTGAGGCAAATTGGGAAGATTTTACCTGTGGCTGGTCGTAGCTTCTGTTTGTAGCTTGCCTCCGATTTTCTTGATAATTTTTGTTCGTTCTTGAGATAAATTGTCCCTGATTCACTTGATGATTTCTATTGGGCCTTTGATCGCTCCTTCTTGCTGCATCAAGATAACTTTTAGAGGTGGATGCTTGAGATGCTTCTCCATTATATCCCAGACCTGTCTTGATTAATAGAAAACGCTGCACATTGATGATCTCATCCAGAGTTTCAGATCCTTTAACAAATTTAAGATTGAGAGCCTTTGTTTTCTCAATTTCTTTTTGAAGCCCAACAATTTCATATTCTAATTTTTCAAGAGATTGTTCCTTTTCATCATGTTGGATTTGCAGAGTCTCAATGATCACATTCTTTTCTTCTAAGCATGTCTTGAGTCTAGACATCTCCTCATAATAGCTATCTACTAGAGCATCCATGTAATCATCATCTTCAAAATCCATTAAGAGTTTATAGGGATTACCTCGTTCATCTTTGTCGCTATTTGATAGACCATCACTGTCTTCATGGGTGTAATAGCTCTTCTTATTTGCATTCTGTTTCTTGTTCCATCCAACAGGTTCCTTTCCCTTGTCAATCTTATCCTTATGAGGACATTTGGCAGCATAGTGACCTACTCTTCCACAAGCAAAACATTTGAAGGGTAACTTACCTCTGAATCTACCAGCACCTCGTTGAAGATTTCTGACAAAATTTGATTCTTCTTCTTCTTCTGACACATGATTTGATTCAAAGTACTCTCCTTTGCCTGAAGCCTTGAAGGCAGCTTCTCTCCTGTCTGAAGGACCTCCTTTTCTCATTTCATAAGCAGTTAGAATTCCGTGCAGCTGTGACATGGTGAGAGTTCGTAGATTCTCCTTTTCTTCTATGGTGGACACTTTAGATTCAAACTTGGGGGACAAGGATCTTATAACTTTTTCAACTACAATAGCCTCTTTTATTTCTTCACCCAAGGTTTTCATGCAATTAACAATCTCATCCACCCTAAGGAAATAGTTAGCCACACTTTCATCATTATACATTCTGAGATTCTCATACTGAATCCTGAGGGTTTGACGTTTAGCATGCTTTACCTGTTCATCTCCTTCGTAGCTCAAGACAATCTTGTCCCATATTTCTTTTGCGGATTTATATTGCATAACCTTCACGAATTCTTATTGAGATAAGCATCCCAACAGAGTATTGACTTCTTTAGCATTTGTTTCATATTTCTTCTCGGCCGGATCTGTAGGAGTAGCTGAAGGAAAAGTGTAGCCTGTCTCTATGATATCCCAAACCTTTGTACCAAGAGATTGAAGATAGGCAGTAACTCTTACCTTCCAATAATTGAAGTTTGTCCCATCAAAAATTGGTGGCCTGATTGATGCTTCCCTCTCGTAGTTGCTCATGATGAACGGTCTTCCTTCAAGCGATCAAGCTTCTCTGAAGGACCCGCTCTGATACCAATTGTTGGAAATAATACTGAGAGGGGGGGGTGAATCAGTATTATTAATTTCTTTTCAATAAACCATCCAGACTTATGCTTTAAAGTATTCTTCTGATATTGATAATTAACTTGTATATCAGAACCATATAATAATGAATCAATAATGGTAAAAACAGATAGTCACACAAAGGAACACCAGATATAAGGTGGAAACCCAATGTGGGTGAAAACCACCTGCTGCAATATGTCTCTATCTTCTTTCAAATAGAATTTCTTTTACAATGATTTTGTACTGGTGCAGTCCTTTACCAGTACGCAGGCTGCAACCTGCAGAGAGCTACAACTCTCTCTTGTTCTCCAGTCTCTCCTAGAAGGGAGCTACAACCCCCTACTTCGTTCAAGGACCACGTTTCATTAATTTTCAGACTGGATCCAAGAAGATAAAATGGTCTTCAAGTACAAACAAATCTTCAGAATTACCCAAACAACAGATCTATCAAAATCACTCAAGGGCCAACCCAAGCACCAGATCCATATACATGACAGTTATCACCCGATATAGACAACAGAGGCTGTGGGTGACCGCTCCCACATCACCTCCTGAATAGCGATTCTCCACACCCGAAGAGACTTCTGTCTTTTTCGTGTCTGCGGCTGCACAGTTTCCTTAAGATCTTCAATTCATAATCGATACTTTGCCACTGGATCCCCTTTTTCTTTATATAGTCATGCTTTTGATAATACCATGAATCGAAACCAGAGGATCCGAAACCTGAGGCGCAACTGTTTTGACCAATTCTCTTAAGAGAAGGCTTAAGCGGGAAAAACTATGAAAATGGTCCCAAAACCACAAATGCGGACTTTTAACATAATGCATCCACACTAATAATATATCGGGTCCGCTCTCATCGCTAACAATACATGCCCGACGTCCGATCCGATGGATCGGATGCGATATGCCCCATTAACCAGCCTTTATTAATATATCGGGTCCGCTCCTTTCATCGCTATCGGCGATTTGAAGTGGGAGGCTTATGGGCGAACACCGCGGATGCGATTTAATATGAAATGCTTTTAATTCCTTCATCGGGTCCGTCCCCTCTTATCGCAATCGGAGGATTTCACCAAAGTCACATAGCCGGATGTGATATTATTATAAGCCATGTTTGATGCCTCCATCGGGTCCGACCGCAATCGGAGGTTTCAACGAAGTACGACACGCATATATGCCGAACATATATATATATATATATATATATATATATAATTGTTATGCGATATGCCGAAACTTCGATGCCGCAATGATATTATTCATGTAACCGCTGAAAAGGGGATATGATGCATATATATGGGTTTTACGCACCCAACCAACTCCCGATAACGCTAATACATGCATATGAGGCCCGATCACTCCCGATAAGCTCTTTATATATGAGAAAGAGCCTCTATTGCTCCGATAAGCTCCCAATGGCTCAAAGGTTCCAATAAGCATATGTAAATGGCCCCTCTTCTCTCCTTTTGGCTCTTCTTGTCCCCATCAAGAGAAATGTCTGTCTGTGAGAGGGTTGCCATCAAGTTCAACACATGTCCATAATGCCATAATGCCAACATTGTCAACTCACCTACCAGTTTTCTCCCTCTTTTTGTTTGCTCCAATTTAACTTTAGCTTCAATTATGGTATATCACCATATAGTTAGCCCCTTAGGAAGTGGCCATCATGGCAGGATTAAACTACCACCTTCTCTTGTATTCAACTCCCCCTCCCTAAATGGTACATCTTCCCAAACCTCTGCTAGGTTCACCATGGTGCGGTACAAAAGCATTATCCCTGAAGCTGATCAAAGAACTATTACAGATTTTGAAGACCACGTTAGTCAAGCTCATAGGTTTACACCTAATTCATGTTGAGAGGGAGACTAGAGACTGGATGCTCGATGTTGGAAATTCAACCAACACTAGGGAACCAACATACATGCATAAAATCTACCTATATTGGCACGTCATAAATATTATGGGTAGGGTTCTCTCTAATAGAGTAGATACTCAACAAGAGCTTATTATTTGTATGGCAGAACTCATGGAAAAAATGGACATTGTCAATGGAAAAATCAGCATGTTGTTCAAGCATATATCATAGGTATCAAACCCCCATGTGAGGTGCTAGTGTTGATCCCCAGCAACCTGACTAGACACACATCCTAGCAGTGAGACACACACACTTTGTTTCATATTTTGTCTTATGACATGTTTTTGTCTATCAACACATCCACTATGGTCTATGTAATATGTTCTTTTTATTCATAATTTACATTCTCAAAATAGTAGATAGAAATAATAAAGACACTTTACTCATGTTTATTAGATTCCAAATAATTTCCAAAATTTAAAATTAAATTTAAATGATTATTACTCCCATACAAAAATTTATTTTTCCTTTTTTTACATTTCAACCTCAAATCCACACACAATCACTCCTTTAGAATCAAATAGCTCAAATCCACACACAATCACTCCTTTAGAATCAAATAGCTATATGTTTCTTGGAGTTGGTTTAATGCCTGATATAATTCAGCTATACTTGCAAGCTTTGGAAAAGCCCTCGTGCTAGTGGTATTATGGAATACCTCATCATAATTCATTTTGGTGATCACCTTAATATTGTAGATTTAGGTGATTGGATTTTCAATAATAAAGTAAATGCTTTTATTATTTTATTCGGACAATTGGGTTACATTTAGGTTAAGGATTGCCCGGACCAGGGTAGCTAAGTTGGTTGAAGCCATCCCGGCCAGGTTTTTGTCCTCCATCATGAGGTGTGGTTAAATTCTTTTTCGATCCATTAGGATTAGGTAGGCTCTGATAACTACGTGGAAAAAAGGGAGAGAGAGAAAAGATGCCTGGGACCAGATCCTCCCACAGTCAGTCGTCCATCGAAATAGTTTGTTGGCCGAAAGCCTACTCATCCTTGTGCAATTTCGTGTGGCTCCCCACACATTTTGTGACCGCCCATCGACTTTGTGCTGATTACAATCAACGTTTTTTAATACAAATTTTCCATTTTGAATAATTTAAGTTGAGTAGGTATTGTGCAGATCCATGTTGAATGAGCAGTACCGAAGTTTTTTGCTTCTTGTCCTTGTTCGAGTTGTTGGCTACCAACTAAAAGTTCTGCACTGTGTGTAGGCACAGCTTTCTCCATCATTGTAAATAAAGAAAATGAAATGATCCATACATCTTGAGCATTGCTTAAACATAGATTTTGTTGAATGGTTCTATATCTTGAATTTTGGGTAAGCAAGGAATTGTTTTCTGAAACAACCCGCTTAAGAAATATGCTTTACAATCAGCCCAACCAGAACCAGGCAATGGTGATGAACATAAGAAAAATGGAGGATGTGAGACAGTTCACCCCACTGAAAAGACATTATGCTTTGGACAGAAAGATGAGGTGTTCATTCCTATTTATTTTAGGGTTGCTTGCCCTCTTTCTGCTGTCAATCTGTTAGGTAAAGGAGTGAATAGGCGAAAGATAGTTCTATGAATAAATGGCAGTTCCAAAGCAACCCAAGAATTGCTAAACGGAGCTACTCAACTGGTTGGATTGCTTCTGGAGAGCTCAAAGTATTGTTGCAGACAAGAATTATGCAACATAAGCATGGAACTAGAAAAAATTGCAAAGGGCAGAACATGCTAAAGCTAATGGAAGGTAAATGCAAGGTTGCAACCTAAGAATGGAATGGGAAGAATGAAAGAAACATTTTTAAAGGAAAATAAAGAAAATAATTAAGGATATAGAAAATATTTAAATTTATATAAAATAATAACTTCAAATAAAACAAAACAATTTATAACATTTTCACGACATGTCACCGAGATTATCAAAATATCCACCTTGCTTGAAAAAAAATTGCAATTTGGTTCCAGGTTTGAAAAGATATTTTAATGTAAAAATTAAAAATTAAAACAATGTGAATAAAAATAATTTCAATGAAATATTCTATATATTTTATTGATAATGTTAAATTTAATTAGTTTTGAGGGTTAGATTAATTGGTTGGGTTAGTAAAGTATTAAAGTATTTTCGCTATTGAAAAGTTATTGGTTCAATTCTAGAGACACTCTCGGAGTCAGCACCATGGTTGACTTATTGGTACAGATATTCTCTTAAAACTATTAACCATATATATATCAAATTCCTTTCCTTCATATTCTCCTCTCTAGAAATAATATCTTCATGCCAATTCCACAAAAATTGGGAGTTCTTAGCACTCTTGCCACCCGCTTGAGGATTTCTAATGAGAATCACTTGGAAGAAGAAAAATCCCATATTCTCAATTTTTTTTTTTTAAATAATGGCTATCGCAGGCATCAAGGCCTCAAAACTTTTCAAAGAGACTAAAGATTAGTTTCCGGTTATCCAGAGGACCACTGATAAGATTGCTCATATTCTTAATAAGAATAAAGTTTTTGTCTCCTTTAAACCCCTTAATACCATTAGAACTTCTCTTAAATCCATTAAAGACCCTGTGAACCCGAAAGACATGAAAGGGTTCTACTATATGCCATGTTCATGTGGGATTCCCTACTTTGGGTAAACCTGTTGCTCTATTAGCCAAAAAATCCAAGGTTCTGGATTCTCTACATTGGGGAAACTGCTCACTCTATTAGCCAAAGAATCCAAGATTCCCGCTTCTGAGCTTTAACTGAACATGTGAAGAAATCTAAACACCATGGTTGCATCCAGGATTCCCGGGTTATCACAAAGGTTGATCACTTCCATCACAAGAAGCTAAGAGAAGCCATTGAGATTGAAAACATGTCATCAATCTCAATAGGAATAATGGTTGGAAATTGAGCAACAGGTTTTCTTCCCCCTTTTTTTTTATTGCCCCTTCTTATTTTTATTTTTATTTTTAATATGATTTTATTAACAATATAAATATATAATAAAAATTTAATTGTAATTTGATTCAATCTAATTTTACTTAATAATAATAATAATAATAATTAAGTAAGTATTGAGGGTTTTCGCAATGCATTATATTAGATATCATTTTTTGGGATTCAACTGCGTTAAGTAAGTTATTCATCTATGACCATTTCCATGAGAGGTGGTTGTAACTGACTAATTTCTCATGATTTTTGAATAGTCCACTTAGCACTCATTGCATCGAGTGAAAGTAAATCATTCATCTATGACCATTTCCATGAGAGGTGGTCATAACTAACTAATTTCATTTTTGAATAGTCCACTTAGCACTCATTAATTTCTCATGATTTTTTAATAGTCCACTTAGCACTCATTGCATCAGGTGAAAGTAAGTCATTCATCTATGACCATTTCCATGAGAGGTGGTCGTAACTGACTAATTTCTCATGATTTTTTAATAGTCCACTAGCACTCATTGCATCGGGTGATGCTCACAGAGGTGAACAAGTGGGATTGAAACTAGTGAAATAGTCCACTTAGCACTCATTGCATCGGGTGATGCTCACAGAGGTGAACAAGTGAGATTGAAACTAGTGAAATAAATCACATAGTGTCAATCATCACTTCCCGGGAGGTCACCCATCCCAAATCGCCTCTGGCTCAAGTGCGCTTAATTGTGGAGTTTTCCCCACAGTCAAGCCCACTTAGCTTGCTACCCCATTTGCAAAACCTTAGCAAGTATTGTGCCTCATGAACCATTCAAGTAGAGTTCCCTTCACTCTTTTGAATTAAGTATTGGGCGTTTTCACAATGCATTATATTAGATATCATTTTTTGGGATTCAACTGCGTTAAGTAAGTCATTCATCTATGACCATTTCCATGAGAAGTGGTCATAACTGACTAATTAATTTTATTAATTAATACATTAATAAATTACTATTGTTCTATGGTGTCATCTATCGAGACAGAGGATTTGCTTGGATGACCAAAAGTGGCCAAAATCGAGGCAAAAAATTGTCCACAAATCTTGCAAAAGGAGTGTTTAAATCATTTTTTTATGGTGGAAAGGAATTCAAAACCATCAAAAACCCTTGGAGCACCCAAGATCTTGAAGTTTGATAGCTATAACTTGGATTTACAAAAATCCCTACCAAAATTTCCATGATTTTCAAGGCAAAAACACACTCCAATAAAACTATGTCTTGTTCAGTGTTCTATCATTTAGTGCCTAACTTCTAATGGCTAACTCATAACACCTAACTCCTACTAATAGCTAACTCATAACAACTAACTCGTACTAGCCACTTCTTAACAACTAACTCGTACTAGCCACTTCTTAACAACTAACAGCTAAGTATTAATTTATAATTAAATACTAATTTTATTTAATACCTAAATAATAAAATTGTATTTTTTTATAACTAATTTAGTTTAAGAAATTATATATATAATAAATTACTATTGTTCTAACTTCTGCTATCTAAAGGCTAACTCATATTAACTAACTCATTATTTCATTACAATTAAGTATTAATTTTATTTTTATTTAATTTAATATCTAGATAGTAATAAAAATATCTTTATAACTAATTTGTAATGGCTAATTTAAACTTATGAGTAGATTGATTTTTTCTCCTTATTGTCCTTATTCGAAAGGTCCACTAAATCTTAATCATCTGATTAATCCTAAAGATAACTTCATCTTCCATATGGATTACAAAAATCTAGAATTTAATATCAAATTTAATAATTAATTTTTTTAATAATATTAAATTTAATTAATTATATTATATGAAAAAAAATCTCAATATTATAAATATTTTGATTTAATAATTTGATTTATAAATATTAATAAATTTTACTTATAATTTATTCCAATTTTAGTAATATGGTAACTGGAGAAAATTGCAATGTTAAAAACGGCTGCCAAGGCTAAAACCTAAGTCGCAGATATGAAGAAGCAAAAGGTTGTAGATAAATTTAATCAAAAAATTAGTTGCAATTTTACAAGATAAATGAAAGAAATATAAGTAAATATAAATATAAAGAATATCCAATATTTTATTAAGAAATATTTTCATTACATGCAACCAAATTGCAAAGAATCTTTTAAACCATATGCAACCAGAGGATGAATCAGCAGGGTCGGGGATAGGATTATGGAAAAGCAGCCTCTTTGTACCATTTGATAACCTGGTTATTGTTGGATAGGTCATGAAAATAGAAAGTGGTGGGTGTTGAGAGCTTTTATTAATAAAAAATCTAAAAAATCATTTTATTTCAATTTCAAATTAAAAATTTGACTTTCTCCTAAATAATTAAAAATTAAAACATCAATTTAATTAAAATAAAAAATTATTAAATTACACCTTTTTAAGTATCTAATTTTACCAACCATGAAATTATATATTCACAAAGAAAGAAAATTCCAAATATTCACAAAGAATTTTACGTACCATGAAATTATATATTCACAAAGAAGATGCCCATGGTTGATTTTTGAATCACTCTCATAAAAAAAATTGAGAATTTGTCAAAAGGGTTCACGAATCCTGAGCTGGAAAGTCTGGTTTTCTCGATCTGTCTTGAAAATGTAATGTCTACACAAATTTCAGAAATAAAATATATATTATTTTACAAATATGTGTTACCCGGAGAGTTCACTTTAGTGTAATCACTGTAAATGATAGCAATATTTCCTTTAAAATCGCATTGCACGCTGCAAAAGTCATCAAAAGTAACTTTCGTAAGACTTTCTCATCTCGATTCTGAAATCGAGCAACGGGGAGAAGGATAAGCACTTAAACGTCCCATCTCCAATCATTTGCAAAGCTATAGCTTGCATTATTGCACGAACGCTATTACCACCCTGTGGTGGTATAAGGGAACATTCTTCATTATTTTTCCGTTGTCAAATTATACTTTGTTGAACCTGAAACAAATCTCTACTTAGTTTAATCCTGGAACCGTGTACAGTAATTAGTTACCTGCATTTACATTTTGCATTTTTTCTTTTATGTAGTATAAATATTAGCTCTCTGCATAGTAATACAGGTATCGCTCCTCGGTATTGGAGAGCATGTACCCAAGTTTCTCTGTTTCTGGGAGTTTAGCAGCTAGTAGGAAACGTTACAAAATAGCATGGTGCTTTAACGGGTACTTTGGAGTTTTTGAGAGCTTTATTACAATAAATTTTGATGTTTTGGGTATTTTATTTTGAGCAGATTTTCACTTTTCAGGTACTTCTTGTTTATTTTCTAAGTGATAGATTACATAGGCTCTATAAATCTATAGAGACCTAGAGATGTAGCAAAGGTTGCAACAAAATATAGAAAGTTTTCATTCATTCCTTGGCAACTTCTGTTGCAAATCTTGAAGTTCAACAATTGCAAATAATTCTACTTTCTTGAAGTCTATCTTGAAGTTTTAATGATAAGATTCAACAAACTACAGTAAGTCTATCTTGAAGTTTTAATGATAAGATTCAACAAATTACAGTGAGTAGAAAGAGAAAAAATAGCTTGCTCGTTAGTTTCATTTTATAAATTTCCAAACTTGAATTTCTAAGTTGAATATAATAGTGTTGAATGAAATCACATAATAATCAAGTAATAATAGTCTTCTTCTTTTTTTCAGTTTGAGAGTTCCACATGTTTGTGAGTTCCATATATTTCTTTGCTGGCAAGAATTTCATTGGAAAATTGTTGATGGATTAATATTTTGATTTTTCCTAGAAGTGTTTCAAAGTTCAATCTTCTACATATTTCATTGTAAGATGGAATCTGCCGAATAAAATTTGATTGACAAGCTTTAAATGGAAATAAATTAATTATTTTACCTTTATTTTTAATATATATTAAATTTTAATATATTATATTATCACCACTTTCTGGTACCCAAAATACGGCCTACTTGAAACTCATGCAACTTAGGCAAATATTAACAATGATAGAGGAACGATATTGGATCAACTTAGTTCTTCATTTGTCATGCAGGAAGGATCGACTTATTTCTTCTCTTACTTGAAGATGAAATGAAGAAATACAAATGCATTTATACTGGCAGCACTCAAGTAAGATGAAAGGAAGAAATACAAATGCATTTATAATAACAGTACTATACAAATGCATTTATAATAGGAGTAGTTTAATTATTACATGTTTTTGTTTAATTGTTACATGTTTTCGTATTTCGAGGAAAATTTTCAAATTAATTTTTATTGAAATTTGACAAAATTTTCTTAAAATTGCAAATTTCAGTGATATTATTTAAAAATAGATTTTAAACAATTTACATACATAATTTTACTAAAACTATATATTGCAAAATTATAAGAAAAAAACAAAACAAAACCAAAAAACAAACAAACAAAAACTTCTAATAAAACACTGCATCATAATCCACTGCTCCATCATAAAAATACTACACCATAATACACTACTCCATCATAAAAGCATGGAAACATGAGTTTGTGGTTTGCATGAATTTATGAAATATTATCTTCTCATTGCCACTTAAAACTTGAGAAAAGAGTTGGTCTCACTTTTTGGATTTTGTTTTTTACTAATTTTAATATAACATTTTTTTGTTAAATTATATTTTTGTTTTTTATGCCATTTTTTTATTAAATTATATTTTTGTTTTTTATGTCATTTTTTTGTTAAATTATATTTTTGTTTTTTTATATTATTTAAAAGAGAGAAACTAGTTAGTTTTAATTTTTGGGTTTTGTTTTTTCGCTAATTGATACTAGATATTTTTTTAATTATTGATTAAAATAATCAGCTTCATATTATTGTAGGAGCGTATTTGTGTTTTTTCGCAAATAAATAACGGGATTTGAACACTATACTTCCTCGCATTGACATTAAACTTATTATAATTTTGATAATTTAAATAAATATAAATATAAAATTTGAAAAAATAAATATGATTTTGACCGATTTTCATAATTTTTAAATAAATTAATAAATAAAATATGCTAGAGAAAAATCAGAGTGCAGGACAGTTAAAACATGAAAATTGTCAAATGATGATGTTCAAATAAAATTATAACATGATGGTAGCATCTCAGTGGGTAGTTCCAGTTTATTTCAAAAAAAATCAACACGTGTCACCAAAAAGTTTGGTGAGCAATTTCTTTTACAACCTCAGAGAATCAAATCAGTTCTCTGTCAGAGCGAGGGAACGTGTCAAATGAATCCAGAAGAAACAATTATAGGGTAATCGTACAGCTGGGAACAAACAATTAACAAACTGTAGAAGTCCTCTCACCAGTCGAAACTCGGCGTTCCGCTTTCAGTAATCACTCTCCATAATAATATCGTTACTGCTTTGACTGGTAGAAGATAGATATAATCAAGCCAACCCACGCTGTGCTTCACAAACATTATATGTATATATTCACATCCATGGAACTGTGATATTATCGAAGTGTAATAGGTGGGTCTATGTACCTTCAGATCAATCAGAAGTAATTTTTATATGTGATTTATCAGTTGATTGATGGAATCTGAAATAACAGAAAGTAGTAGTTTTATTGAAAAGTATAAAATATTCCCAAAAGGATATCTTAAATTCTAAAATAAAATATTATTTTTTTATAAGTTTTTTTCAACTAGATTAATTTTAGATTCAACTTAGTTCAGTTTTAGATTCAACTTAGTTCAGTTTCAATGTTAAATAGAAGAATAATTTCTTCACCTAAAAATTGCGGTCTGCAAAACTCAATCATTTAAATTAAGATATTTATATTAACAATAATATAATATTTTAACCTGCATATTAAATTTGACACATGCTTCAATTTTCCTGATCATAATATATGGATGTGTGCTGCATTTATTACAGCGTGTATAAACATGTAGAACCACCTGCTTTTTTGGCGTGAAATGCAGAAACACATGGTGACAATGAGTATATCGCTGATATTTTGGGAAAAAAATATGTAACTCGAGTGATGGTAAATCTTATTTTGGGGGAAAATATTGAAGTCAATTAAATGGTAAATCTTGGAAGGGGTGAATTAACGTTTCATAAATCGTTCCATTATATTGATGCGGACTTTAAATCGATGCATACTTTAAAAATGTGACAGCAACAACCCATCTAATTTGCAGATTTGAAATAACTTCTTTCAACCTAGAGTTGAAGGTTTTCATCACCCAAAATACAAAGGAAAAATGCGATTCAATGCACCATAAAAATTATATTGTTTTTCTGGACTTAGCAATGGAACATGTTGTTGATGTGACCTGTCCAATTTCTAAAGCTGATTAAGTTAATTATATTGTAAAACGATGATTATGGATAGGCAGATTGGAAGCACCCAGATTCTACTTGTTGTTAAGAAGGGGACCATTACAGAAAGTATTATTTCCACTGTTAAGCTACTCTAGCCTTTCTTGAAACAAGTTTGTGACTGGATTTGAGAAACCCAAATAACTTATTCCAATTGGGTAATTCAGTGATGAATTTTAGCCCATAAAGTATACTTCCAGTTCCTGTTATCTTATTACGAGCAGACAAGTGATTTCCTATTAATTACACCATATCTTGGAAGTAGAAGACAACGACTGTTGCAGTGACGAGGTTATGACAAGTTCCAAGTTATGGGTTCCAAAAAGCTCACAATTTACAAATAAATTTGTACTGAACATCAACCATAATGATCACACTGGGTACCTATCATGGAAGGGCAACGACGCGAGGAATATTACATGGCAGCTCATAATGGTAAAGGGAAAGCACATGGTATAGAGCAGATGGATGAAAGGAATGCAGAAGTGAACAACAGCGGGGAGAAAAGCAGAAGAAGAAACTAGTGCCCAAGATTCGGTATGGATGTCTGGGTCAGATTCATAAATTAATATATTGCAAGCGGCGCACCAAAGACATGGTCCCTTGCCACACTTGACCAGTGGGTCCTTTGCGTTTATGCCCGAGATGCATTGGACCATGTATGCCATCCTTTATACAAACATGCAGGTTTTTAGTTTTATGTAACCATTTCAGCCTGTGTGCCTATATAAGCCTTCATTCTTTCTTTATCAGAAGACAATTAGTTTCGTAGAATCAGAAAAACTAAATGTTTTATGATTTGGCTCAACGCCTGATGTAGCTCATATATACTTGCAAGCTTGGACGACAGTCCGCGTGCTATAGGTATATTCCCCTCCAAACGTGCCACAACCAACAATCCAGATTGTTTGTTGCCCTAAAGCCTACTCACCCTTCTGCAATTCCGTGTGGTTCTCCACACATTTTGTGCCTTCCATTCTGCTTGTCTTTATTGCAACCAATGTCGGTTAATGCAAATTTTCCATTTTGAACCATTTAAGTCAAGTGGGTTTTGCAAATTCATCTTGCATGAGCCATCCTCTTCTTGGACATTGTTTGAGTTGTTGGCGAGAAACTGAAGGTTTTGCACTGTGCGTAGTCTCCAACACTGAATATAAAGAAAATGATTCATGGTGCATATTTGGTATTTTCTTAAGCAAAACTTTTGTTGAATGATTGGAGATTTCAAATTTTGGGCAAGTAGGGAATTGGTTTCTGAAACAACCCACAGGAGGAAAGTGATTTACAAGCAGCCCAACTAGAGCCAGGCAATGGTGATGAACATAAGAAAAATGGAGGATGTTGGACAGTTAACCCCACAGAAGAAGGAATTAATCCCCGGTCAATTATGCCTTGGACAGAAAGATGAGGTGTTCATTCCTATTTATTTTTGGGTTGCTTGTGTTATTTCTGTTGTCAATCTATTAGGTACAAGAATGAATGGGGATAAGATGGTTATAGGAATGAATGGCATCTCTAAAGCAATCGAATAAGTGCTAAGTGGAGCTACTCAATTGCTCAGATTGCTTATCTAGAAAGCTCAGAGTCTTCTAGGAGACAAAAAGGATGTAGCAGAAGCATGGGAATTAGAGAAAATTGAAATGCTAAACAATGTGGCCATGGCTAAAACCGAAGTGGCAAAGATGAAGAAGCAAAGGGCAGAGGATGCAAAATCTAATGAGAAAGTAGTTGCAATGTTTGCCAACCAGGAGCAGAACTGGAAGAACGAAAGAAAGAATCTAAAGCAACAAATTGGAGCTCTTATGAAAGACCTTCAAGCTCTCCAGGCACACACACAAATGGCCGTACTAAATGACGAGAACGAAATTTGTTCAGAATGTCTGCTAAAGGAGCAGAGGATATCTGAGCTAAATGATAAGATTGGTGAGAAAGAGTTCCTGATGATGGACACAGTGGAAGCAGCTGAAGCAGAGCGTCGAGGGAGAAATGAACTCCAACAAAAACTTAACGGAGCAGAGGCTATAGTTGAGGAGTTGAAAGAAAAGCTCTCTAAGGAAACAGAGGAACGCGAGGCTGAATTTCGAAGGCACAAAGCTGCTTTTATAGACTTTGTATCTAATCAAAGACAGATGAAAGTTGAAATGAGTCAGGCCCTGAGACAGCTTGAATCAGCCCAGAGAGAGTGCGAAATTATTCTCAATGAGAAGAAAGAAGCAGAGGCTCTTAATCAGAGCCTTTCAGTGCAAATTGCCCACCTTGAAAAGGATATCCAAGAGAAAGATGAAGTCGTTTCCTCAATGTTAAAAATATCCAATGCAGATGCAGAAGAAAGACAGGAACTTGAGAAAGAGCTTAAGATATCAAAGACACTGAGGAGGCAAGCAGAATTGGAAGCTGAAAAGTGGAGGCGGGAATGTGAAGGGAAAAGCCACAATCCTAGGAAACCACGATGGACGTTGAGAAGCAGTTCAGCTAGTCGGGCAGATTCTAGATCTGATGCATATACAGAAATGAAAAGGTTGCAGGCTGAGGAGATAAGGAGTTTGCACATGAAGTATGGAAACCAGGTACAATCCTTGCAAGATAAGATTAAAAAATATGAAGAGAAATTAACGAAATTGGAAGAAAGTATTCTGATACATTTGGGCCACAATGAAAGAAGCTCTTATTCAAAAAGTCTTGAAGTGGGCTGTTCAAACAGTGAAGGTAAAGATCTAGCAGAAGTCGGAGATTCTCTAAAAGCTGATATTGGTGCTGAGCAGTTCCAATTTCCATTTGCCAAGGTTCGTCTTATACCCTACATAGATACAGAGCAAGATGACAAGTCGAAGCTGCCAAAATGGAATAAACTCTATGTGGCAGCCAAGACGACTACAGAAATGCTGCAAAGAAAGAATGAAAATCCTGGTAACTTCTGCAATACCATTTCTGTCCCTTTTTTTCCATCTAAGCAGCACGTCTGTAATTGTTCCCTTCAATAAACCTATCCTGGTTCTTTGACAATATTGTGGGTTGTTAATAACTTATGTAAAACCATTTCATTATTCCATTCTGGTTTTATTTAATCAAATTCATTTCATTTAGAAGATCGAGCATCATAGGGATGGTATTAGTTATATAAACCATAATGATGAAAGCTTTGGCTGTTTGTTTTTGTGTGAAGTGACACCAAGCGTGCTGGATAGATTAGAAGATTGGATAAAACTAGAGAACGGTCCACATCCTGCACAGCTTGAACAGAAGCATTGGCAAGAGTTGAATGCATTTTCAAGACAGATGAGAGTTAAAGACGAGAAAATGGATTATTTTCATCGGCATATGATGAATATGGAAAGAGATTCAAAGCGATTACATTCCGAGATTGCAATTCTAAATCACAATCTAAAGCACACTAGGGAAGAAAAAAAATTATTGGAATCTATGTTGATTGAGAAGAATCGTGACTTGAAATCATTGAGAGAAAGGTTGAATTTCCATGAGAATGAGAATGATAATAAAATACATTCTAGTTTTATTCAAAACAGGTCTTATCAAATGGGTGTCGAGGCAATGCGTTTGGAAGTCAAGAAAATCAAAAGGAAATTAAGGGAGAAAGAGCGGGAACACAGGACCATATTAATCAAAATTTTAGAGGAGGCAGAAAACGAGCTTCAAGAGAAGGATTATAAGTTAGCTATAGTTGAAGCAAAATTGATTCAAGCACAGATACAGTATGAACAAGAGAAAAAAACCAAAGAAAAGAATACATCTGAGATAATGAAAAAGAAAACTACGCGACAGGACTGTTCAATGGATCTTGCTATAGAGGAGCATGAATCCTGTGAAAAGTATGGCATATGTGCTACTTGTCTGGAAGCTGAGGAACTGTCTGAGATGATTTCTGAAGCAAGGGGTCGCATGAAGCAGATGGAAAATCACCATGAAAAGCAGTTAAAGGTTCTTATTGAACAGGCTGCTAAAGTCTCCAAAACTGGTTGTCAGCTCAGGACTGTGAAAAATTTGCTTCACGGTACAAAAGAGAAAGTTGAAAGTTCAGCAGATTGTAACATGCATCAGGCTGTTAAAGAAAAACGAGATAAATCCATGTCCGAGGTTTATTTTTGTGCAAAGGTAAATGATATTGATAAACATGTCTCTTCAATAGTGCACAGAAACTTATCTCCTGAAACATGTAATTCAGGGAATGCTATTGAGCACCAAGCAGAGGACACGATTAAACATCCAAAACCCCAGGCAACACTTGGGGGTTCAGATGACTGCCAGAACGATCCAAGAGCAAACTCTCTTGGTTTCCAGACTATGCTAAAAAACAATGGATTTTCAAAAGGGAAAGCTATCAATAAGGGTCAGTGTTCAACATTCAGCAAAGCGGAACTGTTGATGGAGGAAGGCCAAGAAAGTCAGACCCAAAGGCAGGTGTGTTGAAATTCTTCTCTAAAAGGAGCTACTTAAGCTTTGCATTGTCTGATTCTCTGCTATGCTCACGAAAATATTTACAATACTTGATGTCTTACTAACCATGTGATTTCTTGAAACCTTTCTCATTGCTGAACAATGCAAGAAAATTGTCCATCCATGCAAAGAATGATTATCATTGTCATATCATGGACCAAGCTGCATTTTGTTCAGGCAATGTTATTCTTTTTCAATCTTGTGCATTTCTTTTCATGTTTGCAGACTTCCAAGGAAACCATGATATGTACAAAAGCAGTTACTGAGACAAAATTTCATGGAAGAAATGTCACTGTCTTTTCTGATACATCAGCTTCCTTAAGGAGTATGCTAGAAGGGTAAGAACAGTCGAGTACCATTGAGCTTTTGATTTGTTTCAAGAATGTTAGAGAGAATGCATTAGATACAGCTCAGTAGCCTCCAAATATCACTCTTTGAATATCTCTTTTATGAATAGATTCATTTCTTAAGATAACAATTTCCTTAAGATTGGAGCTCTTATTTGCATGAGTTTTTGTTTTGTTTAGAAGAGATTCCTCCCAGAAAAAAGATGCTGAAGCACTGTCAGTCTCTTCAAAGGTTGAAGAACTTGAGCGAGAGCTAGAGCAGCTGGAGAAAATGTGCAAAACAGATGGGTTAGAGTTGCTAAATAGCAAAGATGTTGTACCAGTGACCGGACATGTTGAAAATGGCAATGAAAATGAGCAAATGCAATCAACATGGGCACCGATTTCTGCAGTTGACTTACTTAAGAAACAAGTTAAGAGATACCAATCTCTTATAGCAGAAATTGAGGATTTATGTAAACGAATGGTAAGCTTTCATGCCCACAATACACTGCCATTTTATTTATATAGTGAACAGAGGCACTCAGGCTAAATCTAGGAGTTCTCTGCAATTGCAACCTGATTGCTGACCCATGTATTGTAAATGGCTTAGGTTTGGGGATCTGAACTTGTCAGCAGGATATGATTCCCATTTTTATCTTTTTCATGTACATTATGATTCAGCTATTGAAGGTTATAGTGGTTTGACAAATTGCTCCGGATTTTCTGACATGTAAGATCGTCTCCCTTGCCAGTATGACAAAGATTCATTTGGAAGCATGGACAGTTCTCTTAATGGTGGAACAGGAGAGCAGACTGCAGCACAGGAGTTGTATCTGATAGAAACATTCCAGCTTCAGCGACATGCTGTATCAACAGGGCAGAAACTGATGGCATTACAACGTCGAATTTTATGTACTTTAGGTGCTTCCGACAATGAGTTTGCTCCTCCAGCTGTACTTAATATCAGGGAATCTGTTGAAAATGCTAAAAGTCATCTAAGGGAAATACAAAGGATCGTGGAGGTCTGGATAGCCAAACTCATTGGTGATCTGGAGGGGACACTAGCACGTAAAGGGATCTTGCATGTAAGGCACTAGTGGACCTTGGGAACCCCTTTTACCTGATTATCAGCTTGTTTGCTTCTAACTGATGTTTGAAGGCCATGCAAGTACATTTAGATGAATCTCTACAGCTAGAGCTGTTTTGTTATGTTTCTCTATGTTATTATTCATGGTTTTTAGCAGATAGGTAGCAAGAATCATTTTCCAATTCTTGTACACAACCAATTTTGCTGCCAATTTCCATATACAATCATATCAGTTTGTGAAGAAATTGTACTTCTATTCCAATGGATAATGCTTCAGACAATCTTGCAAATTTGGTCATCATCAGATAACAAGATTGTTTATTTTTACATGGTTCACAGTCTAAACCTGTTATATCTCAAGTGCATTCACACCCACATCTCTATCGTAAGCACCTTCGATAAAGCACAAACTGTCCCAGTTTTCTTTCGTGGCATGTTGTAATTTCATTTGCAGGTTCATGCTGCATCATTGATCCTTCTAAGAGTTGAAAAATTGAAGAATGGCATACTCTGTTTTGCAGGTAATGCCAACAGAGTGGAGAAAAAATCAGAAGCCAAAGTTTGGAAGAAACAAGATTACTTCTAGATCTCTAAGGTATGCAGCTTGTGAGCACTCAATCTTCTTGATTTATCATATCTGTGAAGTGCAATTACATGAAGATTTCTATGGAGAATTATCCCACCACAAATTGGCCTTTTCTTCTATAATGGCAGAAATAAATCCTCAATTGTGAATTGTTAAAAAAATGCAAGAAAAAATTATGTCTAAACTACTCGGGTCATATAGCCACCTGAGCAAGCGATATTGAACTTCTCAATCAGCCTTACAACCTTTGGCGATGAAACTAGGGGTGATCTGTATTTCCCCAATACATTATAAATGTTTTGTAAAATGATATAAATCTTTTACAGACAACAGAAAGAGAAGCGAGTAGTGCTTCCTATCAACTTATGGCAGAACAAGAGAGCCAAGTTATAAAATTGGAAACATGGTATAGGTCGATTCTCTTTTTAATTTGGAGGAGGCGAACTCTAATAGGCTTTTTTCAAACAAACGGAAAATTTGAATGACTCACTGATTCTGCCCTTTAGATATTAATTTAAAGATTGCTTTCATAGTCATTGTAATACTTGGCCCATTTTGTACGAAAAAATCTCTTTGTTACAAAAACACTTAAATCTTGCTGTAACACTTACATACTAAAGTTCTGCCTTTTGTTTCTTCTCATTTGGAAGTTATAATATTTGGGGCCCTTGAATGGCGTTGAAATTTCACAATTTGGTCTTTTATTATACTGGTTTAATTTGTACAGGGTGGAGCCGAGAAAGATGCCTGTATAGAACTATACAAGTAGAATCCAACCAAACATCTTTCTGAATTGAAGATTCTTGCAGATACCAGCGAAGAAAGGTCTGCTCTTTTGAAACAATGTTTGCAAGTATGTTGCTGCCAATTGAGAAATCAAAGTATTTCCCAAGTTACAGAATGTTCCATTATCAACATATACTGACAGCATTAGTACTGACAGCATTAGCATATGCATACGGATTCTGTATTATTCCTCTTACTATCAATTATAGTTTTGTCTCCGTCACAGTGTTGAGGAGGTGGGAACAGAATTTACAAAACTGTATCTTCTTTTGAATCTAAAGGCATACAATAGATTTAGTGGACGGTGAACAATAGAGAAGTAGTTTACTCATATTCCAGAATCTGTAAGCTGTATCAGCGATTCAAAGGTCAAGACCTCCTTCTGGATGACTTTCTCTCTCTTTCTTGGTCAATATTCATCATCTATGTAAATAATTGTTGCCATGAAATCATATGGCTTTTTCTTGTAAAATATTTGAAGGCAATTTTCAAGTTTTGCAATCTCGGTCTTGACTTGGACTTTCCCTGGAAAAACTGAGCACATTGGAAGGACTGCTGTTATTCAAAAAACAATCATGATAGTAATTATTCTGGCTTAACCTTCTTTACATAAACAAACAATAAGTTCTAAAAATAAGACAGCATAGATGCAAATTAAATAAGTTCTAAAAATAAGACAGCATAGATGCAAATTAAATACTGAGAAGGATAAAGAATTACGAGTATAAACCTGAATCTCGTTGCACCATGTACGGTGAAGTTTGAACAATAGAAAATTAGTTTACTCAGATTCCAGAATATGTGAGCTGTGCCAGCTATTCAAAGATCAAAAGCTCCTGACCTCCTTCTGGATGAGTTTCTGTCTCGTTCTTGGTCAATATTCATCATCTATGTAAATAATTGCTGTGAACTGTGAACGCTAGAGAAATGGTTTACTCAGATTCAGAATATGTAAGCTGTACCGGTTATTCAAAGTTCAAGACCTCCTGGATGGGCTCTCTCTTGGCCAATAATCATCATCTATTTAAATAATTGCGTGGACTGTGAACACTAGAGAAGTAGTTTACTCAGATTCCAAAGTATGTAAGTTGTACCAGTTATTCAAAGGTCAAGACCTCCTTCTGGATGAGTTTCTCTCTTTCTTGGTCAATATTCATCATTTATGTAAATAATTGTTGCCATGAAATCATACGGCTTTTTCTTGTAAAATAAATGAAGGCAATTTTCAAGCTTTGCAATGTCAGTCTTGAACTGGACTTTCCTTGGAAAAACGGAGCACATTGGAAGGACTAGTGTTATTCAAAGAGCAATCATGATAACGATTATTCACCTTCTTGTATAAACAAATAATAAGTTCTAAAGATAACCTTTTTAGCATAGATTCATCGGAGCAATCATGAAAACAAGTATTCACCTTCTTTTATAAACAAACAATAAGTTCTAAATATAACTTTGTTAGCATAGATTCATCGGAAAATTACACATGGAGAAGGATAAAGAATTACAAGTATAAACCTGAACCGTTTTGTAACATGTACTCTTTTCTTTATTAAATATTGAGATATTGAGGTTTGTATTTGGGATTTTAATCTCTCTGGCTGCTTAATAGATCCATATTGAGGTTTGCACTTGGTCTTTTTGTCAAATCTATAGTTAATTTTTTATTTTTACATTTTGGTAATTAAAAAAGCCACAGCACCTTGCTTCTGACTGTAGGTGCATTGAACAGTTTTCAAGATTGGAAGAGTGTAATACACCAGTTTTATTTTCAATACACCGGGGACCTTGTAATATTCTTGCGATCACAATGATGAAAACAAACCAGTGAGATTTGCAATACACTAGGGGCCTCGCTATATTCTTGCAATCACATTGCTGAAAACAAAGTAATAGAGTTACTTCTACCTTAGATGTTGATCGACTATATCATAAATTACTTTACCTGAGAAATATGAAATATGTCCTCTTTGAACTAGAAATCTGAAAAACTACAGTGGACTTATTACTAAAACTGCTGACTGCTTTACCCGAGAAAAATCAAATATCAAATATCTGTCTTCTTTGAACTAGAAATCTGGAAAACTAGAGTGGCCTTATCACTAAAACTGCTGAGCTTGCTGAGGCTGAACCTCTTCAATCTCAGCTTTCAATTCCTTACCTCGAAGCATTAGCAGGGAGAAATTAGAAACGAAGAACAGAGCAATACGGAATTCTACTTCTGATTGTGATGTCGAACTGAGATTCAACAGAAAAGCAACAATATTTCTGCACAAGCCAAAACAGCAAGTGTTTTCGTTGATTCAATCACATGCTGTAATCTGCGCATATGAAATCGTTTACAGCTACGGCCACTGTTTAAAGCAAAAACTATAAGAGAGACTCCGCTACTGGGCTACGAATATACTGTACAGATATTCAACTAATGTCAAAATGAAACAGTGCAACATACCCAAAGAGTCCACACCCAATTGCATACAGAGATTTATAGTGTAGGAAAACTCTTTTGGGGTATAAAAGCTCCAGAAACTATATTAATGAAGAGACAAATTTACAGAGCTTTTGGTAACAGGTAATCTTGAATGGAAGCAAGATTCTACATCCTCCGTCTTGTTCTTAACTCCCGCTGTGAGTTCAGCTTTTGCATCCTTTGCTTTTCTTTTGCCTCTCCCTTGCTCATATACAAAGCGCCTCGCTGCCTATGCAGCCGCTACTCTGCCCCCCACTCTTTTCTTCTTCCGTCGACTCTCGGGCTCTTACAGAGTTCTTTGTACAGGATTGATATTGCTTACTGACGGCCTAGGAGTTTTCTGGAATAACGAGTTATGCTATCTAGATACAGGCTTCTGCTCTCTTGAAACTGGTACTTGGCTCCATGGACTCTGCAACGTCAATCCGCTGTGCCTCGGCTCCATGAGCTTGCATCGGAAAACGAACAACAAAAACTTCCCACTACTTGTGGCACATTTGAGTGAACTCAATGTTCACAAAAGCTTATAACTGCTTGTGTTACATTTCAATCAACTCAATGCTCATTCATCCAAGGCCACAGCTATTCAGGTTCTTGGTTCTTTAGATACCATTGATTTGTAGTTATTTCCAAAGTATTATAAATCTGAAAATCTACGGTGGCTTTGTCACTAAAATTCAGAGGCTGAATCTGACTGAAATTCAACAAAAAAAGACAACAATATTTTGTCCAAGCAAAAATAGCTGGTGTTTTCTAGTGTTTATTGGATTCAATATATACCATAATTTGTATCTGCACAAATGAAATCTTCTGCACGGGATGAAAGGGACAACAAATACTCTACAGCTACAGCTATATATCTTCAAAGAAATACATACACAATCACACAAATCACATGACCGAGCCCTCATAAGTTTGATACCCAACTTCATTGACTTGCATTGCTTACAAATCAAATACACAACTTTTCTATAGAAGTTTTCTGAATAAGATTTAGAGAAATATCTTTTTGGACACTCTAAACAACTAAGCTCTTTTAGAGCTTTTTACAATAGAAAAATGTAGATATAATCTACATGTAACTAAGACAATTCTAGAACCTTCTAAACATCTATTGTAGTTGGGGGAATCACAGGGGTTGTTAATTTTAAATGGTCTCCCTTATTTCCCAGACTCCCGCTTTTTCACGTGTCGACCATATGGCGGGGGTGTGAGTGTAGTTGATTATGTCCTCGCTAGCTAGAACTTGCTCCTTTTTATTCGCCATCTCTCAGTCTCCCCCACCCCCTTGGTTGATCATGCAATTCTTTCCTTTTCTCTTCAGTTTGACCCTGCCTTTCCACCCCATCCTTCCCCTCGGGGCCCACCCTGAACCACCTTTTAATTTGATGAAGGTGACTCCGACATCTTCTCCTCTACCCTACGCAAGATGCTCCCATCAGAGACCCAATTCTCCTTGCTTGATTTTGCTTCCACTAAATACACCCGTTTTTCATCTGCCATTTGGGAAGCAGCACTCAAATCCTTCCCTCACTCCACTCATTCCACTTCCATCTCCCGAAAAGTTGGATCTTGCCCCATGAACAAATGGTACGATGACGAATGCAAGGCTCTACATTGAGAACTTCAATATGCTTTCACACACTCTCAACCCTTCTACCCTAACCTCAAAGCTTCTTATCATCGTCTCCTTCGTGGCAAGAAATGACTCTTGTCTCTCATAGAAGATGGGAACTTTCTGCTCTCCTTGCCCACTCCCCTAAACAATTATGGCATACCATCCTTCCCTGATGCTCCCCCTTTCCATCTGACCTCGACCCTACATCCATATTCTCTCACACTTCCAACCTTCATGATATTCCGGGGCAGGGCCAAATTCATGTTACCTCCCCACCCCCTTCTTGTTACCTATTCTCAGACAAAGATATTAGAGAGGCCATTTGGGTGATGAACAACAACAAAACAACCGATGAGGAAGGTTACCAAGCAGAATTCTTTAAACATGATTTCCTTGCTTTGGTTAGCTACTTGGTTGATCCCTTCAACCATGTAGTCCGTGAAGGTTTTCCACCGGCATGGTCACACCACATCATCCATTTGATCCACAAATCAGGGTCCAGCTCAAATCCCAATAACTAAAGAACGATCATGGTGGGCCACACATTCTCGAAGTTGTATGCTATTGTTCTACATAGGAAGCTCTCCAGTGACCTTGAGCACAAACAACTCAGAGCTAGGGGACAGGAAAGTTTTCAACAAGCTCATCAGACCATTGACCACATCTTCACCCTCTGCGTTGTGATTGAGGAGGCACGACACCGCTCTTCAAAAGTCTATTGTTGTTTCATAGATTTTTGGAAATCTTTTGACTCTATTTCGAGGGAAGCCTTACTCCAGAGACTCAGAGATATTGGCATCTCGACGACCCTATTGACAGTTATTACGTGCCTATATGAGTCCATCCTTGGTTGTCTTCGCATGGCTCATGGGATGTCTCATTTCATCCAAAGCACTATTGGGGTTAAACAAGGTTGTCCATTGTCCCCTACCTTGTTTCGGATCTATATTGATGAGTTGGAGGCTTTTCTACACAAGCATATCCATGACACTGATGGTTGCCTTCTTCACCAGGTTTTGATATATATTCTACTCTTTGCTGACAACATGGTCCTCCTCTCCTCATCTCCAGAAGGATTATAGACGCAGCTGGATGCCTTAGCTCTGTTTTGTGATCTTTGATAGTTGACGGTCAACTTGGATATAAACAAGGTTATGATCTTCAATGGGTTGAAGAAAACTTTGGACCTTCACTTCCTATTTAGAGGGGAGGAGGTTGAGATCACCAGCGTGTATACGTACTTGGGGGTGTAATTCTTAGGTCCCTGCTTCAGTTTGTGACCAATGCTTTAGCCTCGGATCAACAAAGGATATGGATCCTTAGCCCTTCTCGAGATACATTGCTTTCGACATCACTTCTAGGACATCTCGTCCAAGATGTGCCTCATGGACACCTTGATTCGTCCCACTGTTCTATATGGCTCAGAGATTTGGGGACCGTCTTTACTTGAGTCGGATTGGGCTTCAGTTGAGAGAGTCCAGATTCTTCTTCTCTGCTGCATCATTAGATGCAAACAGATAGTACCTCAGCACATCATCCTTGCAGATTTTGGAGCTCAGCCCTTTCGGCTTGAGACAGTCTTTAGTTTGGTCTCTTTCTTGCATCGTGTCTAGGGATTTGCAGACTCGATAAAGAGTAGGGACCAGTACCCTTACTTGGCATATTTGTCTTATGAGACTATTACCTGTTCTACTCCCTTGGGCCGAGCTAGATGTTGGTTTACAAGAGTTTCAGATCTCTTAGATTCAGTAAGAATTCAATTAGATTTTATCCCTCCTTTCCGATATTCGTTGGATGCTCCTTGTCACCTTCTACCTACTAGACAGGAGTTGAACAAGATCATCAGGGAGGACATCTACAAGCAGTTCATCCAGGTCACTTGGGTCAATCCTCCAGGAGGGTTGCGCCCAAAGATGGCCTTCTACACTAAGCACTTCTTGGAGTTGAGAGACGAGCTCATTGTTCGACCCGAGTATACGTTTCACCACTGGATGCATGCTCTTCACATTCCTCTAGGCCGGTTCAGAGTAGGTTCTCATAGACTTCGAGAAGAGTTGGACCACCAGATTGATAGACTAGACAGAATCTGCAAGGTATGTCATTTACAGGAAGTAGAGACCAAGGTGAACTTCATTTTTGGATGTCCTATCTACTACGAGATCAGAGGAAGGTTCCATTTCTTGTTCAGAGACTCTTAGACCCTCGCAAAATTTTTCAGGTATCCTGATCAGATATGTTTGGCCCTATATATGTAGGAGGATCTCAGGTTCCGAGCCATATTCTTCAGCCTCCCATCAGACCAAACCCCACACAGAGGATCATGACATTTTTCGAGGCACTACCTTTAGACAGGGGCACCAAGAGACTGATTGATACTGTTTCATATCTAGATTATAGATCAGTGAGGATTCATGGGACCTAACCCCACCACACGAGATCTCAGCAGCAAATCTGTCTCAGATCCGTCCTTGGGAGACGGACTAGGTCCTTCAGACCTCAGCAGTGTGTGAAACCCCTCATACAACGATTTAGTGGACAGTCTGCACCTCCCACTGGCCCTTCATCAAGCCAACAAACTTTGTTGATTTTTCTTCAGTGTTCTTCAGTCAGCCTCAGATGTTAGGAGAGATGGGTCTAATCCTCATACCCATCCTAGATCTTCTCCATCACGACATTTCATACATTGTATCTTTTATGTTCCTACATTGTACCTTTTATATTCATGCATTGTATTTTTGTATAGGAGACCATTTGGTTCTCCCACATTGTATGGACAACATTGTACTCAAGAGTCCCTTTGACCTACTTTGTGATCATTAGTTGGACATAAATATAATTATCTTATCTTATCTTATCTACAATTAAGGGAAGTAATTAGAATATTCCAACACTTATTAATTACGATCATTGAAATCTTCAGCGTTTACAACACTTGAATTTTGTTGGTTAAGGGAAATCAGATGATTGATATTGATCACGATGGAGGCAAAGATGAGCTTTAGGGTTTTGTCATGCTACGAGACTTTTTCCACCGCCAACGCTGCCGCCAAAATGGAAGATTGATCCTTTTAGTGTCAACAAGCGCAAATCTAGAAATATTCTCCTCTCTCTCTAATCAGGATGCACATATTGGTGGGTATTGAAACTAGTGACTATGAATCACTTGAGAGAGGGAAACCAAGAAACAACAAAGGAAGTGGAGGGGAGGTGACTCCTGTTTTGCCTTCCTCCTTGTTGTAGGACTCAAACAAGATTGATCTACGCTACAGATCGAATATGTCATGCTTTCATTCATATTTCATAAGCATCTAAACAATATTCCGAAGCATGTTCCTAGGATGGTGGCATTGCACATCCATTTTTGCACAATTGGCTCAATATTTCCAATTGGTTGTTCATCTCCTTACATTCTCCAGCATGGGGATTTTCTAATTTCATACTATTCTGGAATCTTCCACGAGACCTGAAAGTTGCTAGGGTAAGGCAGCTCTCATGGCAAGAAGATATTTTGTTTGGGGTGTGTTGTACTCACGGTGGGCTTTCAAGTATTCGATGGAGCTTACCAAGACCTTCCTTCCCTTAGATTGAAGGATCTCGACCCCTTAGACCATAGATCAAAATGGATCTAATATAAAAAAATTACCATAACAAGAGAATCCATTGGTTCCTTCCCACAAATATGACCACAAGGATGGTGAAGATGGAAGGAGGACCATTTTAGACTTTCTTGAAGAATCTCAAGGGGAAAACCATCATTCTTTGGACCAGGGTCTCATATTTGGTCAAAGATCTTAAACAAAGCATTCAAAATATCCTTGGAATAGCTGCTCAAAGTTTGTTATATGAGGGGAATTACTACAAGATTCTATTACAATGAAGAAATATGTCATTGTGTGGGATTCCGCCATTATCTTAAATCTACGGATGCGAGGTGGAGCACAGGGTTTCGAAAACCCCAGTGGATAAACATCATACAAGGAAGTCGTTCGATCCAAAATTCCCAGCAAATTAGGTTCTTTTAAGGACACAATCCAAGGGTAGACACATAACTCATCTGACCCAATCCAAAATATCTTAGGACTTGATCAAGATCGTTGGAGGAATGAGACCTAGGATAGTGACAAAATAATAAGAACTAAAAATTTCACAGCAAGTCACCCATCCCAATAATACTCTGGCTTGAGCACGCTTAACTACAAATTTCTCATCTAATCTGATACAATAATGTTGACATGATCCAAGTTGTTTAAAAATGCAACTTCATGAGTGACAAAAAAGTATGTCATATAATGCGTGAGATAAAGCCCAGGTCATTAACTTATCAGACATCATCCTAGATCGTGCAGCTGAATCCATCTTGAAAAAAGGGTTGAATTTTGCCATAACCCCTAATAAAATTCCTGTAGAAGAGGTTATCAGTAATATCGAAGTAGCCATTAAAAACTTAGATATAGCAAAAAGTGAAGAAATCAGACAAGATATTGCAAAAATTCTAAGAACTGCTAAACCTCCTACATCTAACATTTCCATAGAAGAAAAAAGAGCTTTAAACAACCTAAGAAAAAATAAAAACATAGTCATCCTAAAGGCTGACAAAGGCAACGCAACTGTAATCATGAACAGAAGTGATTATGACAATAAAATGGAAGAACATCTAAATAATAGTGGATGCTATAAAATCATTAACAAAGATCCCAGTGAGAAAACCATGCGTGAAGTAATTAAGAAAATCAAAGAATCATCCTTAGATGAAGTCACAAAAAAGAAAATTATCCCTAATAGTTCCATTATTCCTAGAATTTATGGGGCTCCTAAAGTCCATAAACCTAACATACCTCTCAGACCTATAGTAAACACCATAGGTTCCCCTACTTACCTGCTCACAAAACACCTTGCCAAAAAACTTAGACCCCTGTCTGGTAATACCCCTTCTTATATTAAAGACTCATATTCTTTTGTTCAATGGATTAATAACATCGAAATGAAAGATGAAGATCTTATGGTTAGCTTTGATATTGTATCCCTTTATACCATGATTCCTATTGATGAAGCTATTGAGATTATGAGAAACCTCACTGATAAAGAAACTGTGGATCTTTTAGAACTATGCTTGAAATCTTCGTACTTCAGTTTCAAAGGAATAATTTATCAGCGAACTCATGGTGTGGCTATGGGTTCTCCTCTATCCCCCATAATTGCCAACATCTTTATGGAGCACTTTGAACAGAAGGCTCTTAGGTCATTTCCATACACCCCTGAAGAATGGAAAAGGTTTGTGGACGACATATTTGCTAAGTGGAGTCATGGAAAAGAAAAACTTGACCTATTCCTCAATCACTTAAATAGCCTCTTTGACCATATAAAATTCACCATTGAAATTGAAAACAACAATCAGCTTCCCTTTCTTGATGTCCTTCTAACTAAAGGAGAAGAGTCGCTTGGTTTCCAGGTCTATAGAAAGAAAACTCATACAGAAAGATATCTTCATGCTAATTCCCATCACCACCCTAAACAAAAGATAGGCATCATTAGGACCTTAACCACTAGGGCCATCAAAATATCTAATCCTGACCATTTAATGATGAACTCAGCCATCTTCACAAAGAGTTTGAGCTAAATGGATATAATAGAAATACCATCAAGAAAGCCATGCAACTATCCCTAAAGAAAAATACCAATAATATTAATGATCAAAATTTATCAACTCCTAAGGTCTCCCTTCCATACATAAAAGGTAACACTGATAAAATTACTAAAGTTCTCAATAAACATAACATTAATGTAGCATTCACCCTGCTAACACCATTAGACAATTATTCAACTCTGTTAAAGATCCCATAAACCCTAACCTTCAGAAAGGTGTTTATGTGATTCCTCGCTCATGTGGTAAGGAATACATAGGTGAAACAGGTAGGTCTCTTAATATTAGAATTAAAGAACACACTGCTGACTTAAGAAGAGAAAGAATTTCTAAATCAGCCTTAGCAGAACATGTTCACTCTTCCTCTCATTACATCTGCATGGTAGAAGCCAAACTTGTTAAAAAAGAAGAACACTATCTTAAAAGGAAAATTAAAGAAGCCATTGAAATAGAAAAAATGAAAAACAATTTTAACCGGGATGATGGATTAAAACTAAGTAACACTTGGAAACCTTTACTTGAAATCTTAAAAAAACAATAATCACCGCTTGTCCCTTATATTAACCTTCCCTCCTCTCTTAAAATCAGTAAAAAAATTTCCTTAATCATCCTCCTTAAACATTAAATCATTGGACTAATTAAAACATAAATCAGTAATAGATTACTTCCCAACTAACCAAATATAAATACTTTAATTGGTAAGAAAATAAATAAATATTAGTAAATATTAAAATAAGTTAATTTTCTATCAATTAAGTCAAATACAGTAGTTAAGTAATTGATAATTTTTACATAAAAATAATAATTAAACAATTAAATTAAGTAATTAATATAATAATTAAATCAAGAAATAATAAAATTAAGTAATTAATTTATATCTCATCAATTAATTATTTATTTAATCAAATTAATAAATCATCAAGCATATATATATATATATATATATATATATATATATATATATATATATATTATTTAATCAACTATTTTAATAAAAAATATAACATAAAATCTAAATATATATATATATATATATATATATATAACTTAAAATAAAATAAAATAAAATAAAATAAATAAATAAATAATAACAATAATAAACAAATAAATAATTTAAAACAATTAAATAAATAAATAATTAATTTAAAACACATTAATAGATTAAGTAAATCATTATTCAAAATAATTAATTTGATATAAAAAAATTAGTAAACATAATAAGTAAACCTATAAAATATAAAATTAATTAATTAATCTATTTATCCCTTTAAGCTATTTATTAAAGGAATTAATCCACCTACCTAACTTAATAATAGCAATTAAACACAATAATAAAATTAAAATTAAAATTAATTAATTAATTAATTAATAATAGTAATAGTAATATGAATAGATATAATAATATAGGTTATTTGAAGAGAAAAAAATAATAAATTAAAAAAAAATAATAAATAAATAAATAAATAATTAAATAAATAAATAAAAATGAAAATAAAAATAAAATAATAATAATAATAATAATAACAAAATAAATAAATGGCCGACCTAATTCCTCACATCAATCCTTAATAACCTATATATATACCCTAACATAGCTCTTGGATTCATCATTAATGTTGAAGAATATCTATTGTCGCATCCCCTGATGATGGACTCACTTGGCAGTCCGAAACGTTGGGTTCACAAAACTCTGTAACAGGGCATTCCTCCTCTCTATCTAAAACCATCATCACCTGTATGGATTCATTATTTAACATACTCATAAAATTTTCTAAATAACAAGACTAGAATCTACTCTACTAATCTGCGGAAGTAAATTCACAATCGAGATCACAAATCATTAACGTGCATCAAAATTCAACACACATACACAGAGATTTATCTAGGAGAAAGCAACTACTCAAAACTCTTTACTATCCATATTGCATTAATCAAATAATCTAGATGAATACAATATATTATGCTCAAGCTTGAGCTCAACCTACACCTGTATCTTTTATCCTCTGGTTGACTAAATGGCCTTGGCCAACACTTAGCCAAAATTTCGAGCCTCCAACCTCCTATTTCCTTGCGTTGTTCCTCAAGGAATTAGCCCCTTATTATTTAGGAAAATCCTCAATCTGGATTACGCAATTCCTATAGGTCCTTCTCCAACTGCATGCATAACCTATACAGCTTGGAATAGTTTACAACTAGTAGTACACTTCCCTTGAACTCCAATCTCAATCGGGTAACTCAAATTATCTGCATGCAATAATTATTTTGGGTTGATTGATCAGTTAACTGGATGATCACTCCGTGTGAAAAACGTTACACACCCTTAACTAAACCTCCCCTAGTTCCATTGACGGTGAGAACTAGTTACACAGACAATAACTCAAATTAATTGAAAAAGATTGCTACAAATTAGAAATCAATCATGTATAACTCAACTAAAGTGTCTCCAACTCGAATTTACTGAGTTAACTGATTGAAAAGAGCCGTGTCACATCAGTGAACTACCTCCATGTATTCTGTTGAAATTGAAATTCAAATTTCTCGTAATTTAATCAAGGGAAAATTAAATTAGGAATTTCTTGCTGCATTTTCAACACTCCCTCTCAGCAAGAAATGGATTCACATCTACCTCGCTCTAGCACCTTTGGAATGTACTGCATGCAACACTTCTCTTTGTTTCTGCTACTACTACAACATCTGCAACTGAGAAGCATCCAAAAAGAAAAAATAATTCAACTGTGTCTGTAACTGTCTACTAGGAAAAATGTGTTGTTGTCGACTCTGCTACTGAGCCCCCTGCTCTGTTGTCAACACTCCTCTACACTCCTCAGTATTTGACTGACTTTGATCCTCTTGCTACTAAATATTGTGGTCCCCTGTAGCAAGGGTAATGATCCATGAAACAAACACACCTCAATGGACCCTACCCAAATTTCGACATTCTTGGACTAGGGTGTTGAAAAATGCAACAAGAAAATCCTAATTCAATTTTGTCCTTGAATTAAATTATGAATTCTCATAACAACTTGTAATAGTTAACTAAGTTAATTTGACTTAGCTGGCTCAGTTAATTCGATCTAGGAGTCTATCTAGAGTCATGTAGAGTGGTTCCTAAATTTTAGGGGGTTGGGTTGAGTTCTTTTGAGTTGTAATTATTTAATTCAGTTTAACTTAGTTAAATTCAGTTAAACTAGTTCCAACTAATGGAGGAATTAGTGGGAGATCCAATAGTGTGGTATGACCTGCAGTAGTGGGGTGTAACCAACACTGCTCAACCAGTGAACTCAAGATTCTCTCATAATTAACTCATGCATGTCAGATCAGAGAAAGACCTAGTTGAGATTAGAGTTGAGGGACAATGTACTATCAATTGTAAAATCATCTAAATTAAACCAACGGTGCATGCAATCATAGGCAATCCTATGATGGATTTCATAGTTATGGTTGAGGAATTTCTCAATTAAATACAGGCTAATTCCCTAGGAAACTGTGCAAAGAAATAGGAGCTTGGCAGACAACATATTCGGCTAAGTATTGGCTGAAGCTTGTTTGTGAAGTAGTGAGATAGATTGTGATAGTGTAGAGTTTGCTCGGGCTTGATCAAAACATTGTAATCTTCTCAAATTTTCTAATTAATGTAATATACAGATAGTAGGGAATTTTAGCTATGGCTTTCCCCTGAAAATTATTGTGTTATGTGTGATTGAATTCTTCATTTTTTTGCTTCGTGATTTCATTGATCAATTATTATTTCCGCTGATGAGTAGAGTAGATTCAGTTCAATTGATTTGGCATATTACAATCTGCACTTTGATTCTACAAGGAATTTCTACATGGTATCTAAGCTAAAATCACTATAGAATAGGAGAATATGAGTTTGTCTTTTGCAGGGGAAATCGAATTTGCAACATCATACTTCAGAGCCAGCAGGATGTCGTTCTACAGATATAAGATCTAATATGAGCTCGAGGGAAATTCAAACTATATTGCTTGGAAGGACATGATGGAGGCAGTGTTGGAAGACAACGGGCTTAAGGAATTCATAGACAATGATATTCCTAAGCCTCCAACAACTGATGCTCAAGATCTGGCAGAGTGGAGAAAGTGTGTGGCAAAGGCGAGAAGGATTATCCTAGAAGAAGTTCGAGATCATATTTTCTCGAACCTCCATGGTAAGGAAACTCCATTTGCAATGTTGAAGGCCTTGACAGACCTGTTTCAAAATAGTAGTGACCACAGGAAGCTAGCACTGAAGGACAAGCTCAGAAAGATCAAGATGGAGAAGGGTGATACAATACTGAAGTACTTGACCAAGTTCACCCAATGTCGGGATGAGCTTGGAAGTGTCGGTGTTACATTTGTTGAAGATGATCTAGTGAGCCTAACACTTTTAGGACTTCCTAAGAGGTGACACAGCTACCAAGACTCAGTTAATGGGAGGGAGAAGCTACCACAGTGGGAGCGATTGTGGTCTAACTTGGTACAAGAAGAGATCTGACGGAACACCAGAGATGGATCCTCATCCAAGCATGATGATGAGGAGAATTGTGCCTTAGATGGAAAGGTGAAGAAAGGGAAGGGGAAGTCATCCCATTCCAAATCAAATTCCAGTCAGGGTGGCAAGAAGGACATGTCAAAGATTAAATTCTTTCACTGTCACGAGTTGGGACACTATGCCACATAGTGTTCGCATAAGAAGGTTGGTAAGAAGCCCTCAGGAGTAGCGACATGTGAAGCTCTTGCTTCATAATTTGAACTAGATTTCACCCTCATTGCTTGCATGACGACATTAGTGATGGGTGTGTGGTACCGAGATAGTGGAGCCTCATTCCATATGACCAGCAATAAAAGTTCTTCAGTGACTTGGAGGAGAAAGACCTCCAAATGCACATCGAGATGGGAGATGATGGGAGGTGTAGCGTGAACGACATTAGTAATGTTACCTTTCAGAGGGAGTCTGGTTCTCCTCTCACATTAAAAGATGTCATGTATGTTATGCGTTTAAAGAAGAATTTGGTTTCAGTTGCCATGTTGGAGGATCATGGCTATGATGTGATATTTAGCAAGTGAAAGGCTTTTCTTCGTCACATAGCCTCGGGACAGGTGAAGCAGATCAAGGTTTAGGTGAAGAACCTCTACAAATTAGACGTATAAGATTGTGCTTATTTGAGCACTCAAGCAAAGAAGGTGCAAAGCCAAGACATCGATGAGTTGTGGCATAGAAGATTGGATCACTTGCACCATGAAGCTTTGAAGATCATGCAACAAATTTCTATAGGACTTCCCAAGGGTACACTAGAGAAAAGGGACACATGCAAAGGGTGTACATTGGGGAAATACACCTAAGCTTCCTTTCATGATAAAGACAGTCGAGTGCAAGTGATCCTTGATCAGGTTCACTCAGATGTGTGTGGACTGTTCTCGGCAACGTCCACGACCAAGCACAAGTATTATGTAATATTTGTTGATGATTTTTCTCGTAAGTGCTGGATTTTCTTCATGTATAAGAAAGATCAGACATTCACTAAATTTTGTGAATTTGAAGCGCTTATCGAGAAAGATATTGATAGGAAAGTTAAAGCTCTCATAAGTGATCATTGTGGATAATATGTGTCGAATGAATTCAAGAACTTCTATGCATCAGAAGGCATTCGACGAGATTTAATAACACCTCATAATCCACAATAGAATGGGGTGGTTGGAAGGAAGAATAAAAGTATTGTGGGAGCAGCACGGGTGATGTTACATGATTAGGGCCTACCGTTGCACTTGCGGGTTGAAACATGTAACACAACTATTTATTTGTAGAACATAAGCCCTCATCGAATTCTTGAGACGAGTACACCAAAAGAAGCATTTTCAGGTAAGAAACCAGACGTGGCACACTTCAAGATCTTGATTATGCATTGCAAACACCATGGTATCCTAGGGAGTGTATATTCCCTGGAGACATGCCCCTCTTCGTCACAGTTATAGCACCTTATGGGACCTCTTCCTCCAACTCTTCCTCCTCTCCCATTCCGTCCTCATCCTCCCCTATTGGACTCATTGATTTTGAACGTCGACATGTCCAGTCATTCTAATAAAGCATCCAATTCCCTGCACTGGTCAGTGTGATGCGTTGTAGATGCACAAAACTCACAATAGTTGTTATTAAGGATGTTGGAGTACTTTTGTAATATTGGGCACATCTGTGATAGATGTCTATACATCCTACAAATTTCACAGTATTCTTGATTATTTTGTCCGGGGAAAGCTCCTTGCGCCCCTACTGCCGCAACTCCCCCTATTGGCAGGGTTCCTAATGGTCCTACAAACCCCCCTAAATGGTTAATTCCCTGCAACCTTGGATGTTCTGTCGCAACATGTCCCTCCACCATGCAGTGTGTGCACCATACATTGGGTCTAGCTGGCCAAACTGGTTGTAGATCCTTTAGTTTCTCTGTTAAGTTAGCAATCTGATTTTGGAGGCCCATAATTGACAGATCCTACAATCGCCCCCCCACCAAACGATATTCATGCGGGTATCCAACCATGACCTCTATATGTGACGCTTGTTCTAAAGCATCCTGGAGAGTCTAGATCTTCTATTGTGTTAATGACATTCTTGTAAGGGGTAAGAGCGCCTTAATGAACCAGTCTCTTTGGTGATTAGGATCTAGGGTGTAACTCAACTTAGCAATAACATCCTTAAATCTTTTCAATAGTTCCCAAGAAGTTTCGCCTTCCTTCTACTTGATTTCCCATAGCTCCGATAACCTCTACTAGTTAGTCTGAGGTACTTTGAATTCTTGCATGAACCCTCTCTTGATTTCATCTCCTGTGGGATTATGGTTTTGTTCTGCCCATTTTATAAACCAACGCAGAGCTCTCTCCCTCAACGTGGTCTGGAATTCAACTGATTTAACATTGTCTGGTCTCTGACGTTCTCTCCATGTAACTTCGTACAGATACCAGTGTTGTTCTATGTCTTCATTTCCTCTACCTACAAACTCTGGGTATTTGGTGCAATATCCCACCATGTTTATTTGAGTATGCGCCAAAAACACAAATCCTTTGGTTCCTGGCTGCTGAGATCCTTACAGTCCCAGATTACTAATACCACTAATTCCCCTGTTGTTTATTGTATTGAAACTAGCCTTATATTTCTCATGTACGTTGTGTACTCGTATCGCTTTAGCTAATTTAGCAACAAATTTTCTTGAATTATTGTAAGGCACCAAGGGAAGGTCAAGAGGGATACTACCTATACCTTGGGGATATTGCTGCTAGCCTCTTTCGGATGTTTCACCTTCGGAAAATAACCTTCTCATGACATTACCCATTTCCTCTTCCCTTTCCTCTTCACCGCTGCTTGACATCTATCCCTCTGCTATCCTTCCCACAACTTGTAAGGAAGGATCCTCTTTATTATTCTAGCTTATGTCTTTCCAATCGCCATTATTATCTTGTCCTACATCTTCTTTTACTCTCTCTCCCTCTTCTGAGCTCCCCGACACTGCTCCTACTTGGTGGGGTCCCATGTTTCTCTTCTTCAGAGTCTGAACCACTCTCACCTACCACTTGTCAGCTAACATCGCTCTCCTCTGTGCCCTAATGTCTCTGGCTTTCCACAATCCTTCTACATCCATTCCTTTAGTAGCATTTATATTCCTAAACGGTATCATCCTCCCCTTAGGTCCTTCCCCTAGTACTGGGGCTTTACACTACCATCATTGTTGTAGGTGAGGGTAGCAGCCCTTCTTCTACCATGAACATCTTAATCCACAACATCACTTCCCTCACCAGCCTTCCTCTTAATCTTGAATCGAACACTGCTTCCTCCCTTGAAAAGGATTGATAATTCTCTATGGCAAACTCGACTATGTACCCCTCCACTGTAGTTTGTACCCAAAAGCCAACTGCCCTTGTTAGATTGATGTCCAATTGTCGAAGCGATATAAGGTCTGAAGGAGTTCAGTAGCGACAAGCTGACGTCGTTCCTTCTGATCAACTTTGCACTTTTAGCCTTCTTAACCAATTATACAAGTCTTCTGGAACTTGCACCAGAAGAGCTTGTACAAGTCACTCGCAACTAGCGTAAAATGTCTCTCTACTCACTTTAGAAATCGATTGACCACTTTGAATAGTTTGGTCTACTATAACTGATCTACTCTTTTATTCCACCAATCTCTAATTTCTTTCTTAAATATCCTCGACACCATATTCTAAACTGGTTCTTGTAACTTCAGGTCCCGGCAACGGAACCATTTGTTGGCACAAAAGTGACATCAGGGAAAGACCCTGGGTTCAGGCGTAGAGGGCCAACAATGGTTCGTTGTAGTCTAGGACAACGTCGGCATTTTCACCTTACCCAATGGATAAGGAGTCTCACCCGAGGCATGTCGCGACCAGAAGTAAGAAGGGTTCAACATAGGGTCAGGGATATATCAACCATTAGTCTGTAAGTGGATTTATGCATATACTCAGGCTAACATTATATTAATCATTACAATGAATCTACCATGTGCATAGACTTGCAGTGCATTCAAAATTTTAGTAGGTCCATATAACATAAGAAAATACACACATCATACCAAGAAACGAGTCTAATTCCTCATTCATCTTAATTCAACATAATAGCAATACATGATACATTGGCCTCAGCCACAAATAACTATATCAAATACCCGATTACATGACCTAACTTCCTGCAATGACCTAGCCCGCTTCTCAACTGCTGCTCCAGTCTTCAGTTCAGATGATCTAAGCGATCACATCCACCTTGTTGCTCGTCCATGACTAGAACACTACAACCAACCCATCAAGCCTCAACCAACCCCTTTCTCCTTGCAGCTTTATCCTTTTGTATTCCTTTTGCCACTTGCACTGCCAGTTCTTGCTCAGTTGTTTCTTTCTTTGGATGCCTCTCGTCCACCTTGTCTGCTCGATTTCCCTTGCTTTCTGCTGACACCTCACCACAACCATCCCGCAACTGCATGTTCCTATCTTCTACCCCAACTGTCTTTTCTGCAACCTGACCGTTGTTGCCCCCACCCGTACTCCTCTTCTTTTTATCTTTAAAATATTACAAACTCCTTCAAAATCAAAATGAAGTCCCCAATAGTTACTTCCTTTGGTATGTTTTCCTACAACAATGGTTACCAAGAATCATCAAAATTGAGCCCCTTTAAGGCTATGTATGGCAAGAAATGTAACCACCCATCAACTAGAATGATCCAATGAATAGGGTACTTCTTGGGCCTTATATACTGAAGTAAATGCAACAGGATGTAGTTTCTATCAAAGAAAATTTTAAGAACAACTCAAGACAAGAAAAAGAGCTATGCAGATCAACAGAGAATGCACAAGTAGTTTCAAGTCAGGGATCATGTTTACCTCTGTATTAGGCCAAGGAAAAATTCACTAAAAGTTGGGTCTTGTCCAAAGCTAGCACCCATATTTTTTAGGCCATTTTAAATTATCAAAAGAGTGGGACCAGTGGTTTACAGATTGGTCTTGCCACCCACAATGAAATCACATTATGTTTTCCATATTTCTTTGCTTAAAAAAGTATGCACATGATGTTAATCATGTTTTTGATTAGTTTGTAATAAAGGTGGAATTCGAGGGATAATTCCAAACAGTGCCACTATGTATTTTGGATCAGAGGCAGATGGCGCTCTCAAATAGAGTAACCAAGAAAGTCAAGGTGCAGGGGGAGCACTTTGGACTAGATGAAGCCACTTGTGAAATGGCTGATCAAATGAGGGTGTCATACCCATTTTTGTTTAGTGGGTATGAAAATGTAAATGTAAACTTAAAATGAAGTTGTGTATATAAATCTCAATGTAAATTTTGTATCTGGGTATAGAACATTGAGGATGGTGTTCCTCTAAGGGGGTGGGGTCAATGATATCCCTTTTTGTTGTCCCTCTTGTAAATATTTCTATGAATTTTAATTCATGTAAATCATTTGGAAATGTAAAACATTGACTGGCTCACATGGATTCATAGGTATGAGGAGGAGCAGTTGCTTGTAAACCCGAACCACTTTATTTATTTAGCCACCTATCTCCCTTGGGGATAGAGGGAATTGTTGGTGCAAGCATGGAATTTGGGAACAGGATTCCTGAGTGAAGGAAAAGCCATGTAGTATTGGTTATTGTGGAAAGTGTAGGCATGGTTAACATGCATGGAAGAGTACGAGAAGAAAATCTCGATGAAATACAAGGTGGAGAGAGAGATGGGGGAGCATAGATAGTATGTGTAGTGGTATCAAGCAAGAGAAAGAGAGAGAGTGAGAGAGAGAGTGAGAGAGCTGAGAAAAGGAAGACCAATGAACATAGAGGTGAAGAGAAAAAAATTCAAGGGACAAAACTAGTGGTGGTCATGAATCTTCCAAGGAGGAAATATATTTCTTATCCTCTTCTCTATTCTTGGGATAGTATTCCCTGTGTTTGCTAAGGTCGGTGTGCGTGCCTGCAATTCGATTAACCAATGAGATTTCAGTGGAGTTGCAACACTCAATGCTAGCCTTGGTTATAATAAAACATTGGATGTTAGGTAGGGTTGATAAACTACTTGAGAGGCTGAGGCACCTAGGTACTAGCTAAAAGGACTAATAGACCACTAGGTGTTAGACTTAGGGTTAATAAACCACTTATGTACTTGCTCAGTAAGCTGATAAACCACATGCATAGTGGACTCTTGACTCCTGTAGAAATAGCTTAGAGAAGCTAGTTGATAAACCTCCTATATATTTTATTATTCTCATGGAACTAAGTTGTAACTCGTTGATCCTTGGATAAATTCCTGTGGTTGATTTATACTAGACAAAGAGTCATTGTCATGTTGCTACTAGAGGTAATTAATAAACCACTTGTGAAGTGGACTCTTCTTCTTACCATCTATTGACTTGTTATTGGTGATGATACTCTGGAGAAATTAACTCCTCAACCATTGAATCTAACTTAGGGGTAGTTAGTTGCAAGAAAGACCACAATGTAGGTTTCCTATGATTGGGTGGAGAGTTGAAGTCCCTCCTTCAGTTGTTAGTCACTCAAGAATAATAAGATAAGTTTTTTACTTACATTCTTTATGTATATTCATTGCGCTTAGTTTATAAATGATGTTGTTATGGGTCATAACAATGGTTGTATCAACATTGTTATGGAGGAATGTTTTATTCTTGGTTTCCTTTAATGCGATGTATATGTGATTTTTCTCATGGATGAAATGGATTTGCAAATCCCTATGATTTCTGGCACTTTCTTGAGTGCAAAGTTAATTTACATAGAATGTATGAGTACTTATTGAGTTCAGTTGATTGTCATTATGTGTGATTTCTATTGTTTGTTATGTCATGATTATTACAAATATCTTTTATTTATGGATTGGTGAAATCCTAGGGTTGATGTTGTGTGTGACATCTTATATTAATGGATCTGATGGTGCCTGTGTGAATCAATTCAGTTTGATTAATGGGATGTTGTTGTATCTAATGCATAGTGATGTCTCATTTATGGTTTAGCTCATTGTACTACCTAAGTAAAGGCTTTTCTGGTGGATGTATTGCACATATTATGGTTATCTAAATTGTCTTGAGTGTTATGTGTCGAATAGGGTTTTTATCTATATAATTGTTTGATGATTTGAGCAACATTTGAACTAAAGGCTCAGTTTGGTTGTCAGAATCCTCGAGAATTCAAGCCTAGTTTTAGATGAGTAATGAGTCCACCATTGGGGCTGAACAAGCCTTGTTGAACATGTAAAGGAGTTATTATTTAGAAAGGACGGGAAAACCTTGGCATTCCTTAATAGATATTTATACGTCCCAGGGAATGGAGGTGTGTCTCTTCAGGATGAGACTTTTGATGCTCATTAACAGAAGTCGCAAACTGATGGAGAGCATGGGACGAGAAAATTCTCATTACCTGAAGTGGAATTTCACACCGCGTGGTCTCGAGGTCACCATGAAGTTCCAATGGGAGTTGGCATGATTAATGAAAGGTGTGGCATGGGAAAAAATACCCATCACTTGCCACCAATTTTTTCATTACAACATGGAGGTATGACAGTGACTTCTTACAAATGTGGGCACATTGGCACTATTGATGGAGGGCATTACAAAACCCTCTTTGTCTTTAAATGGGGAAGTATAGCTTTACATGGAGGTCTGGGACTCGGTGGGGCCCCTAACTTAAGCTAAGTTGTTGAATGCCATGTAGGAAATGGATAATGTGTACATCTAATGTGGCAAGGTTTCCAACATAGTACGTTATTAACGTGACACATGGTAGGAAGAAACAATCATTTGGAGGTCCAAGTGGCCAGTTTTTAGGTGACACATGGCACCACTAGAGGATGCCACTTGGTAGGATGACATCACCCTTACATCAACATGAAGTGAAAAAGATGCAATAGGAGCAGGTGACATGGAGTTTAGGATGATGAAGCACCTAGGAGACACGTGGAAATGGTTTTGTGGTGCCACGGTTTGGGAATACCATATGGTATTGAGGTGGAGGTAAACATGGCTAAGCGGCACATCACCACGGGTACTGAAACCCTGATGATATTTTGTACTGCCTATCGTAGTGGGTCATGGTATAAGGAATCCATGGAACAAGAACTTACCCATTACATAAAGAAAATGTTCACATCTTGACACGTTGTAGGTGTTGAAAGGGGGTAAATTCTAAAGGAATGGTGTGGGGCCTAATGGCGCTATGGCACTATGACATGGCAGGGCCACCTAAGACTTTGTGCATTGTGGTAGAACCATGTAGGCAACTCGATAGTGCCATGTGGCCATACTTGCTGGTGTGGCAAGGTTAAATGATCAAACCTTAAAATGGGCATAACTTTCAATCCAGAGGTAAAATTCAGATAAAATTTATATTATCAAATATCTCTTGAGGAGCTGAATACGATGGTGTTATGCAAAGTTATTTCCACACACTTTGGGTGAGAAGAAATTTTATAAACCCATCTTCATAATGAGACCGTGGAGGTTGGGTTAATTAAAAGTAATACCCCTCATTCATCCTGGAGAGTCTAAGGGGGTAGGAGGGAGTGTTACAAATAAAAAAAAATATATTGTAAGGGTCCTAATTATGATATGAAGGACTCATATCATAATTGGGGTGGTTTTGCAAGTTCAAAAATTGGTGACTAACCCAAAATACTTATTTAGACTTAATGTTAAAGATAAATCTACATGGCCATAAGAACATATGTTAAGTTATGGGTATCACCATGTGTCCTTGAAGTAGAAAGATATTCCCATCAAGAAATAAACATCAAGTACTTGACTGGCCATTTGTTTAAGCCAATTTATGGGGTTAATTATTATTTAGCTTGCAAACGGCTAATAATTTCCTTTAGGAATAACCTGGGACTTTCAATCTAGATGAGTATAACAATTTCCTATGCGTGTTCCTCATCTCTCTTTTACCTGACATTGCTTCTCTATTTGTGAGCATCCATGATCCAGATCTTGGGGGATAAGATCTAGAAACCATGAATGTTAAGAGAGGAGGGGAGGAATATATACATCTACCAAGAAACTAACCATAGAAACAATTAAAAAAAATAAAAATACCCACATTGAATACAAAATATAACTTTATTAACTGAGAAGAACTTTTTACAACTACATTCTGAAGGACCAATCTGTCATTTTGCAAAGTGAGGCTCATTACATCATTGAATACCATTGATAAACACCATTGGTGAATACCATAGGTAATTACCATTAGTGAATACCATGGGTGGATACCACTTTCCATTCAAATCAATCCTCCCCCCTTAGGAAGCAATGATCCCCATTGTGTCAAGTTACCTCAAAATATTTTTTTGAATATGAGCCAATGAAGATAAGAGTTTTGTGTGGTTGAACCATAAACATGGGCTTTTGGATGACCCAAAACCAAGTGTTGTTGAATACAAGGGGTTTTTGTGGTTGATGCATAATCACAGGAGTGTGGATGACCCATAACCATGATGAAAGAAGGTCCAAGGATAAATTTACCTTGCCATTCTTATGGGCCAACTGTGATACTGACAATGTACGGCCTAGAAAATGAACTTCTATGGAAAGGGTTTTGTGTGGTTGACCCATAAATGTTGGTTTTTGGGTGGCCCATAACCATGATGAATGAAGGTCCGATATAGAGATACCTTGTAATGCTTATGGGCCAACTGTGACACTGACAACATATGGACTAGAAAATAGACTTTGAGATAGTTCACTTGCTAGTATTCCAAGGTATGGTAGAAATATGGCGACCTATCTGGTGGCTTACCTTCACAAATTCTCACTATCTAATGAAATATTGTAAAGGATTCCTCCAAGTACTCAAGTTTCACATTTTTTATTCCCATTTTTGTGATTTGATAGTCCTACCATGACATTACCTTGGCATTAGGAGGGGTATTTTGTCACAACTAGAAGTACACTTCAAGATAGTCAACAAAGATATCACTATCACCATGGGCACCCCTAGTTACTAAATGAATAGATAGAAAGGAAGAATACAAATCTCCAACATGCCCTATTTGGCTTTCAAACAAATAATGTATCAAGAAGCATGATGCTTGAAGAATATTATTGCTAGACTATTCATTAGAATCCTTGAAGTAACACATGTCACAAGATTTGAATTTGTGGTTGTTGAGATAGAGTTTGGAGATGCATCAAACTAAAAGACTTCCTTACACATTCCTGAGCTAAAAACAAGTCTCACGAGCTCTTCTTGGAGCCATGCTGAAGTGATCTATCCATTGCCATTGATTTCATATCGTCTTTGTAGCTATTCTTAAAGTTAGAGACCAACGGTCTATAATTCATATTTTGTGCATCATCTCCATGAAATTTAGTGTTAGTGTTTACATTTCTGTTTGAATCTATAGTGGCAACAACAACAACAACAACAATAGCACGATGCCTTTCTATTCTGACTACAAAATTATTATTTTCAAATTCCTTTTTGAGGGAAATAGTGTCTACATGCCCATCTTTGTTTCCTCTAGACTGTGAGGCATATGATGCTCTCAAGGTTTCATGGATTATAATATTACCATCTATGTTTCCAATGTCGCGTTACTATTGTTTTCTTGATATTATAGTTGTTAATCTTCATTCAATCCTTATTTAAATGTGTATAATGGTCTTTAAATGTTGCATTCCATTTTTCATGTCTCCTTTTAGAATCTGGTAGTCTCCCAGTCCCTATATCCATATCTATAACCTCTGTGGAATTCCCTCTTTTGTCCCAACTTCTAAAGACTTCACCTCCACTTACGGGTTTGAATAACAATCCACTTCTGGATAAATCCTCTATGCTATTACCCATCAATTCTATACTACTTGTTAAGCCTTTTGAATCAAGAAGTTGATCTATACCTGCTAGAAGGGAAAATATAAAGAAGAAGAACTCTATAAAGGCAACACTAGTGACCTTCTTGATTCTCTTCTTTGTTTGTTTCTGCTCATAACTAACTACAACAGAAGCACTTTTTTAGGGCTTTCAGTCCTTAGAGGGTGTTGAAGGTTTTTGTTGTGAGTTGGATTTCCATCTAGATATAGGTATGAAAGGAAAACTTCCTCCATTTCCACCAGCCATAATCAACATTGAGTATGCAGGAAATGGATGCCACGGGTAAGGCATAGGAAAGGGTGTCAGTGAATGTTGGTTTGTCATATTAAGGAGCTGATAGAGGGTGCATAATTGTTACTTTAACTTAAAATTTTCAACACTCATAAAATAAATTATGTTATTCAACTCTAAAGTCATAGAATTCATGGGTTTTACCTTCTCTTCCATCTCATAAATCTAATTCTTCTTCCTTTATCCAGATAGCTAAGTGCTTTCCCTATCCCTCATCATCCTAGTTTTTCGTTTCTCATATTCATGTCCTATATAATGTGATTTTGATAGAGAATAATTTGTTATTGTTTGTGTTTTATCAGAAGAATAAAAAAGGTTGTATTTTTTATCATCCTTTGTCTTTTCATCTCTCTTTCTCTTTCTCTAATCATCCTCGACGAGGACAATAGACTGATAAAACAAGGAATATGCTGGCAAGGGTGGTGAAGAAGAAGAAGAAGGAATATGAGGAGGAGCACCTGAGATCATCTCACCATTTCTACAATCAACATCACTTACACCTATGTTTCTATTTCCACTTTTTTTGGTAGATCTGCCATTGGGGCTTGCAGATTCGACACTATTTCATCAACAAAAGCTAGTGCATAGTTATTTCCAAAATCATCGAATGGGACTGAAAATCATCCTAGAATGCCTCTTCTAAAAGGATTATGATCCATTTTTCTTATTTTAATGGGAAACTAAATAGGGTATCATCCATAAACTCTCCTAGATTGGTAGATTCTTGTTGTGAAAAGATCAGGGGTTCCATTTCCATTCCCAAGGTATCTTCCAAGGCACAAGTTTCAGGAGGAGGATCTTTCTTATTGATTATGTTGTTAGGGGACACAAAGAGTTAGTTGTGTTGGAAATGGAGATAGAATTTGTCAAGGGAGACCTTGTTTTTTATCATGAATTGGTACTTGTCTATGTGATCTGGTCATAGAGGTTGATCTAGAAGTTGACAAGATATCCTTTAAAGAGCTCCACATGTCCAGTCCTCTCCATCCACAGTGGCACATACCCACCCCTCCAAAACCTTATCAAGTTGTTGAAGGTGCTTGCCATCAACCCCACCACATGTATCCCACAAAGTTTATGATCCTAAGAAGAACTTTTATAAGGTTGAATGCATTTATCTAACATATTAACACTATCAAGAAATTGTTGCCATTATGAATTGATTTCTATCATCATATCATCAATACTGGTAGCGCATTTGGAGGTATTAATTTGAAACCTTTGTTCATTGATTAGTAAGAACATAAAATTGGAAGTACTAAAAAAGAGCATTCAAATAAATAGTCATTTTCGGTTCATTCTCCAAATGTAGAATGAAGGATTATGAGAAGATCTAAGGACTTCCACTGGAAACCCTTAAAGCCTTTATTTCCATGGAGTCATAACACTCTTTAATACCGTTGATCTGCATCTTTGGGGCTAAGATCTAGGAACTTGTTGATGCCTCTAAAATCCTAGCACCAACATTGGGGATAACCACCCGATCCGAACCTTAGTACAACGCCTTTTCCATTTGGTGTGGTGGCTCCGACTGGATATTATGGGACCAGTTTCCCATATAATGAATGGTTTGATGGATGATTGTTTTGTAATGTATAATAAGGATGATAAGTGCTTTAACCTATAACTCAAAAATATACAAATATACTTATATAACCCGGGTATTCTATAAACAATGCAATTTCTGATTATTCCTAACAGACAAATAATCATATAGATGAATTACTGATCGATAGAAAGATGCATTCATAGATAATGATTACTTTGTTTAAGAAATTAAACAAAGTAATTATTAATAAAACATATCGCATTCATAACAATGTATATCGCTGACATACATCTTTAAAATATTACAATTCTAAATCTTCAGAAATGACATGATAAAGAATTGTTTGAAGAGCATACATGCATCAACAATAGCAACTTTTTAAAAGGAATGCTTCATCACATAAGGAAACAAGACAAAAGAACAGTGATAGAAATACCGCATGCATTTGAGTCATTATAATGCAAATAACACTCCGATTCCACTTTCTTATTTGAGATAACTTCCAGGAGATACAAAAGTGCAGATCTTGAAAAAGTTTCTTCATAAAAATGTAGAACCCTGATCCATTACTAATAAAAAAATATATTCAGAAGTACAAAAGTGTAACTTCTCAAATCAAGTTTTTATGCAAATTGAGGACCCTTTATTCAAAGATATGAAAGGGTTTAAATAATAAAAATAAAAACTAACTGTCAATGAAAATCGTTTTGAGTTGTTGAAACTGCAAACATGAAAATATGGGATTTGGTTTATGAAAATAACAGTGCGATAGCCTTTTAACTGATTCATTGTATCTACTTCTTCTTTTGTACTTGCAGCTGACAAATTGAGAGCATTTTCTGAATTTCCGGAGGATGACTCAGCCTGGAATGTAGTTGAGTTGTGTACGTAGCATCTGAAAGTTCGGGAACCATGAGATTGACAATGTCGGCAAGGCATTTGGTGGCCATCTGCTGGCTGTGTGGCTTGACTAGGAAAAACCAAAATGCATCCCAAGTCAAGTTTTGCACTTTGCCAATTTGTTCTTCTCTGTTGGCTAGATCCTGTCTCCATTGATCTTCTAGTGTTTTTGCTTTCGGGAGATTTCCTGGAGAGCAATCAGAGATCAAGTTAGTTCCATATAAACTGTCATTTACGAACTCGATCACATTGTTCATTGTAGCCCTGGCTCTGGAAGTATCTCTTTCGGCTTTTATTAACTGCGATTCCCACTCCGAAAACAAGATTTATTTATGCGATTCTTGGATTTTTCGTAGATTAGCAGCCATGCCTTCTTCTGAACTTTGCCAAGAGAGAAATTTTGTTACCTTATCATATGCATTTTCAAATTATAGCCTGGTGTTAACTGCTTGTTCAATGAGTGATGCAGTGATAATGCACAATGGGTCAACCAATGATATTTTATGGCAAAAGATATTTAGTTGTTGAGATAAGGCTTTGGTCACTTCCAAGGCTTCTTTCTTGAATTCACCAATCTTCGGATAACCTTTGAATTTCTCTACTTGTAATTGCAACTGTGCAACTTATTCTTCATTAACCTTCTTTTCTTGCTGAATTGCCACTTGAAGCTTGTTGAGTTCTTGAGACAACATTTGTTGTTTCTGGAGAGCCTACTGATCGATCTTTTGTTTCTCCAAATTCAACTATCCTTTTAGTTGATCATTCTGTTGTTTTTGCTCTGCTAGTTGTTGCTCAAGTTGTTCAATCTTCTGTTGTTCAATCTTCTGTTGTTCCACTATCATTTGCTCTTCAAGTTGGGTGATCCTTAGATCATTTTCCTTGATCATTAGGCTAACTCCGGAGTCCTTGTCCATTGTAGCGGTTGTATAGGCACCTGCATATTGGGATAACTTGGTTAAATCCTCAGAAGGATTGACTTTTGAGTCTTTCCATACCACATTCATCAGTTCAACTTGAGGAGTTGAGAATGGTCCCTGGTCAATTTTTCTCTCTTTCCTCTGTCTTTTGACCACATCCCCATGCTTTGGACTATAAAATACATCCAGGGGTGGTATTTCCTCTACCTTCAATATAATCTCTTCAGAAGGGTTTTTTGCAATTATTTCAATATCATGTTGAATGTTAATTGTGCCGACTTCCCATTCAATTGGAATATTAGTAACAATAGGCTCCGGTGTTGCGGGCGATTTTGGCATAATGATGTTTTGGGAGTCATTCTAGTTCTTGATCATTTGATCGAACTGCTCCCATTCCTTGATTAAGCTGGAATCAATATGCACATCGGTATCTAGGAGCTCACTGGTCTTTTCATTTGTCTGCTCCTTTTCACGACTTTTCTCCTTTTCAGGACTCTTCTCTTTTTTAGGACTCTTCTCAGTAGTTTGTTCTTGACTGTGGCCTTCTTGCTGCACCATAGGGGTAGTGTCTAATAAATCCAGAGGTAGTGTTTGTAACCTCTGTGTCCTGAACTGAATAAACTTATCTATCGCCCCTTCTCTTAATTTGATCTTTGCTAGATGTTTTACCCGTGAAAATGACTCAGCCGAAGAGAACAAGTCATCATAGTCATCTTTCTCATGTTCAAACTTGGCAAGTTTCACATGAGTAGTAAAGTTGTAAGCCATTGCTTTTAGATCATACTCTCTCTTAGGCATGACTGCTAACTTCAGAATTTTTATCTTCCCTGCTTCTTTCTCTACATGTTTGAAATCATGCAGTGAATAAGTACCACAACGAAGGGGAAATGAAGGCCACATTTGTTTCTTGGACTCTTTGAGGTTCCTGGACATTCCTGTTTCTGTTATCTGGTAAGCTATTTCTCTGGCCAATAGCTTATCAGGAATGTACAAGGGGAGAACATGTGGATCTGTGGTGCTGCCAAAAAGTTTGACATAGGTGAACTTTTATTCATCGAACCAATTTCCGATTGATGTTAGGTTGATGCTGGCCTCATCGGATAACCAAGGAGCAGGTTTGTTGAATATGGCCTGATGGAAAAGTAAAACAAAACCATGGCAAATTCTATATATATGATCTTTATAATGGGCTTTCCACAAATACTTATGATAAATGTGAATAGGAGTTGGGTCTTGAGGAGTCCATTTCCAATCTAGAATGGGGTAGTCCGAATTGAAACAGATGGTATCCATGATGTAGGCGCTCATATAGAATGGGGGTATTATCTGGGTAGTTACAAACCTATTTCTTCTATAATCAAGGATTTGGTTAGCCATTGTATCTGATAAAATGGTTGTCCAATCCATGATAGAAGAGTGGATTGCTGCTTCCATTAAAGGAACCATTTCTATGGTAAACCTAGTTGAATCAGAGACTCTAAAGAGTCTACATATCATAGCACCAGCATAGCAATAAGGAGATGCTAAGGAGTCTACGGAGTACATACCAAAAGATTCATGCTTATGCTTGTTTGGGAAATGTCTCTATTGCCTAATAGGGTCTGACTCTATATCGTTCTCCTTGGCGAAAGCTTCTAAAAATGCTTTGTTGTAATGTTTCTGGGGGTTCGACAAATGATACATCTTCTTGATATCTTCTGCCCTAAATGTCCCAAACATCCTTCGATCAACTGTATAGAATGCTCTGTTGGTTATGTTGATACTCTCTATTACCCATCTCACTAGGTCATTGTATGGTAACACTTTCGCATGGGCTGCTATTCTGTGGAGGAAGGAGCTGGCTAAATCATTAAGAGTATTTTCTGATTTATCAGTTGAACCAATCGTTGCTCCTTCTTCTTCAATTTCGGTTGGATCCTCGGCTTCGAGTAAATTATATATGCCCTCCCGTGAAGTCTTGCCAAGGCCTAAATAGGTAGTATTAGCTCTCAGTACCAACTTTTCTGGTTCATCTTTCGCTATGACAAGGAATTTTGCTTTCCGAGATTTCTTAGACATTTTTGTTGGACTAATGATTTCAAATTCACCTTGCAAAATTAAACAGAAAGACGTAACAATGGAAAAACTTGTTCAAAGCTAATACATAGTGCACAGGACTAACAACAATTAAGCGTAATAGATGCTACAGATCTATGATATGTTAAGCCACCATGGATGAATTTCTTGAAGGATTCAACCATAACTTCTTATTAATGATTTCCCTATAACTTCCAACGTGAAACTTTAATGCCGTTATGATATGTCGCATCGTAAATTTATAACGGTCCTTTTTGGAATGGGTATCGTGACTTCCCGATCGACGATTAGCGATAATCACATATTGTAGATCGGGAGTTACAAGTGCCATGCTTAAATGGTTCCTTTGCATGATTATGATTGTGATCAGTGGTGAGCTGGCATGGAGAGGCAGCATGCTTTAAAATTGATAAATCGTTTAAATTTTCTTTATAATTGACTTATAATTTTAAACCGCACATGTTCATAATACTTCATGTTTTGCCTTTATCATAGGCAAGCTACACAATAATGAAATTGCATCGGAAGATTTCAAAGGGGCTTTTGGGACGTGTTTTATGATTTTAGCAATGCGTGATTGCGATCAGCTTATCGCATCAAAGGTTTTTATGGAACACTTAGGACGGCTTCTTAATGAGTAGCGATATGCAATTTCCGATAGAGTTATCGCATTGGCGGATCTCAATGGAACACTTTAAGTTCACTATTGAAATAAAGGATGTGCGTGATGCGACATATTCCTTTTATAATTGTTTTCCTTCAATAAAGCTTTATGATAAGGTTTTATTATAATTCAAATCGGATCGGTCCTTATCAAGAGGACTTTCATGGGTTCGATAGATTTGCAAATTGCGATTGTGATTTAACCTATCCTAAAAGAAAATTTTATATAACCTATTATAAAAATTTATTTTCAAACGTTTTATTGATTTTATTTATATTCTAAAAGGGGACCCATTTCTTATTAAAGTTTTATATGAAAATTTTTGAAATGGGGAGGGTTGTTGTATAGCACAACAATTGGCGATTCACTGGGAGAAACAATTATCTCTGAAAAAATAATGCAATATCTAAAACTTTCTTAATTGGAAACAATTGAGGACAAAGAAAACTATCTAAGAATAGTTAAATAAAAATTAACTCTGAAAAAAATAACAAATTTTTGTAATTTCTTTTACAAACCTTTTTAAAAATAAAAACATTTTGGTTTCTTCAAGCTTTGATTGGTTGATAAAGATAAAGTAGGGGGCTCCTCCAACTCATCTTTTAAATTTACTCTTTTGTCATAGGTAGTTCCTCTACTGCCAGCAAACATCTATAGTCTCGACAGGGTTACCTTTTGACCATAAATCATTCATTGTCCCATCCATCTAAGAGTATAACTTCTGAAACATAAATTCATATGTTTACATATATATTTTTTTGATTTTATATTCTTTTAATTTTTTAAGATAAAAATCCATTGTCTTGGTTTGGTAGCCAGCTTATAACAATGGCATTCACTAGTTGTAATTGAACTGAACAAGTTGGCTCGTGATGAGACCCCTTGTCTTATGATTATAAGCCATTACCCTGTTTTGATATGCAGTATTGGTAATGTCAGTTTAATTAGTTCCCCATGATCATGGTAAGTAGGCTCATGATGAGACCTCTTATCTTTTATATCAGACATATTTTAGAATTACACTCTAAAAAATCATAAACTTAGTGGATGAGGTGAATGATTTTCTCCTTAAAAGTTTATGGATAACAATTTTTTAGAGTTGTAGATGCTAAGTTTGGAAAAGTCTTTACTTTTACAAATAACCTCTCTTAACTTTATAAAACTTAGAATGATTTATAGTATTTTCAGGGTTTTGGAAGATTTTACAAACTTTAAAGAGGTTCTCAGAGTTTCAAGATTTATTCAACTTTCCAAAATTGTAATCGTTTCCTTAAAAGTTTTTACTTATTGAAAGCAAGTATTCACAATATTCTCTTAAAGAGATTTTCAATAGTAAAAGGCTAATGGAAGACTATTTACAACATTATTTTCTAAAATAAACAAACTTGCATAAAGAATATTTACAGGTAAGAAGGGGTTACCTCCTTAAGAAAATAATTTCTTTAAGATAAGCTCATTCAAAGGAAGAGATTCTCTCTTTCCTGAGAAAATCTTGCAGTATGAACATTGATGAGCTTATCTTTTCAATGATTTGAAATGGTTCAAGCCACATCTTTTGAAATTTGGTATGTTTACCTTTGTCTTCATGTGCTTTGTCCCATTTCAACAGAAAATCACCAATTTGTAATGTTTTTGAGCCGGTAGAACTTGCATCAAAACAAAATTTAATGACTTGTTGATGTTTAGCATAAGTGATTTTGGCATTCTCTCTTTCTTCCTCCAATTTGAGGATTTGATCAAATCTTAATTGAATAGAGGAAGAAGGATTTTCTTCAATAAATTGTACTAGGGCTCGAGATGGGAGTGCTAAGTTGGAAGGTATTACAACCTCTTTCCCATATACTAAGTTAAAAAGAGAAGTGCCTATTGAGGCCTTTTGAGTTATGCGATCTGCCCATAATGCAAATATTAAGGATTTATGCCAATTCTTTTGATTTTAATCAACAATTCTTTTAATAATCTTAATGAGATTCTTATTAGTTGATTCTGCCAAACTATTACCTTGAGGATAGTAATTTGCAGAATATTTTAATTTAAAACCTCTCTTAAGAGAAAATTCAACTATACTACTCCCAGAAAAATAAGATGCATTATAAAAAATAAGGGCATTAGGTACACCAAACCTGGTAATGATGAATTGATCAATGAATTCAATGATTGCATTAGAATTGGCTACCTTTAATGGAATTACTTCTACCCACTTTTTGAAGTAATCTGTGGCTGTGAGGATGTATTTGTGTTGCTTGGAAGAATGTGGAACAATCTCTCCTATGATATCAAGCCCCCACTGTTCAAATGGTTGCTCAATGTTTACTAGTTGTAAAGGAAAGACTGGTTTCCTTTGTCTTCCACTAGCAGTTTGGCATATCTTGCATTTCCTGACATAATCATGGGAATATTTAAACAAAGTGGGCCAATAATAACTAGCATGCATTATCTTGTGGGCTGTAGTATCTCCTCCAAAATGTCCACCTGCCAGGCCATCATGTAATTCCTACAAAACCTTTTGTGCTTCAGTTTTTTCAAGGCATCTTAGTAAAATTGGATCATAATTTCTTCTAAATAACACATCATCAATGATTTCGAAATGTTTTGCTTTTAATATTAAGGCTCGTTTTTTTTTGTAATTGAAATCGGGAGGAGCATATCCATTTTTCAAGTAAAAGATCAGATCAACATACTGAGATTCACAATTTATGATACTTATTCGTTCACTTGAAAAGTATTATCTGGATCTTCATATTCTGGAATATTAGAAGCTCCTGCTAATAACCTGCAAAAAACCTTGTCCTCTCACAATTTTCGTTGGTTTAATATCAATATCATACTCTTGTAAGGTTGTTACCCAATTAGCTCTCTTCTCTCCTACTTCCCTTTGAACTAGCAATTGCCTCACTGCAGAGAATGGGACTATTACTTTTGTGTGTGTTTTTAGGAGGAATGGTCTAAAGTGTTTGATAGATTTAAACACAGAAAAAGCTTGTTTTTCAACTTCGGAATAGTTGAGTTCAACACCTTGTAAATTAGAACTGAAGAAGGATATAGGTGCTTCTACTTGTTGGTCATTGATCTGTGTTAAGACAACAACATAAGATGTTTCAGTGGCCAAAGTATACAAAATAAAATGACTAGAAAAATTCGGAGTATTCAATGCAGGAGCATTAATGATTGCTTGTTTGATCGATTCAAAAGCCTCTTTTTCATTATGTCCCCATTTGAAAACTAAATTTTTCTTAATCATAGTTTGCAAAGGCAAGACTATATGAGAAAAATCAGGAACAAATCTTTTTACAAAATTTATCTGTCCCAAAAATGATTGCATTGATTTCTTGTTATGTGGCAAAGGAATATCAGAAATCTCTTTTATCCTATTAGGATCAATATATATGCCATCTTTGGATACAATAAACACTAAGAGTTTGCCTTCATTAAAAGTGAAGAATGATTTCTTGGGATTTAGAGAAATCCCATACCTTTTACATCGTTCAAAGATCTGTTTTAAATCATGGAGATGATTGGCCCTTTTCTTGGAAAAGACAGTTATGTCATCTAAGTAAACAACAACTAACCTATTGATCAAACCTTTGAAGGCTATATCCATGGCTCGTTGGAAAGTAGCTCCAACATTTATCAAACCAAAAGGAATTTTCTAATAAGCATATGTTCCCCATTTAGTTCTGAATGTAGTTTTTAGTCTATCATCTGGATGCACCAGTATTTGATTGTATCTTGAAAAACCATCAAGAAAGGACATTAACTCTAAACCAGCTACTGATTGAAGTATTTGCTCCATTGTTGGTAATGGGAAATTATCTTTTTGACATGCCTTATTGAGATTTCTAAAATCTATGCAAATCCTAATATCACCATTCTTTTTCCTTACAGGTACCAAGTTTGAAACCCATTTAGAATGTCTAACCGGGAAAATTATTTTAGCTTTCAGAAGTTTATTCAACTCTGCTTTGATTTGACTTTCCAGATTTGGGTGAATTTTCCTTAATTTTTGTTGCACAAGTTTCTCATCAGAAATCATTGAAATTATGTGTTGAATGATAGAAGTATCATAAGTTTTCAGATCTTCGTAATTCCAAGAAAAAACATTTTTGTACTTGTTTAATAATCTGATGAAAGCAAATATTTCTTCTGATGTGAGTTCAAGCCCTAGATTGACATTTTGTGGTTTGGCTTCAGTGCCAAGATTTACTAATTCAAACCTTAAAGTAGAACTTTGAAGTTTTGCATTAGTGACCTTTTTGAATCTATCTTTGATATCATAGAGATCTTCTAGCTTGACCATAGATTTAGGAATAGAATTCTCATTTATTCTTTGTTTTAGTTGAAGATCATGATCGTTTTCATCGATAATCTGATCATCATAAGATTTTTCAGAAGTCAAGAAATTTAAGATGTCTTCATCATGATTAAATACCCGCCAATTGGTGACATTGTCTGGGACAAATGGCCGAAAAAATAATTCAATTGAAAACCTATCTAGACTATAATCCTTGGATGGAAGGAGTTTAGAAGCAACATTAGCCAATAAATCAGCTGCTGCATTCTGAGATCTAGGAATAGGAGAAATGTTGAATGCCAGAAAATGAGTTATGAGATCTTGAACAAGGGATTGATAATGTTTGATATGTCCTGAAAGATAATGGATAGTGTTCTTTACTTGTTGGATGACAATTTCAAAATCACCAAATACTTTCAGATATTGAATATTCAGGCCTATTGCTTTATAGAGCCCTTGAATCAATGCCTCATATTCTATAGTATTATTGGTACACTCAAATTCTAGTCTACATGATAGCATATTTTTTCCCCTTCTGGACTAACTAAAATACACCCTGCTCCTGCATCATCATTGGATTTTGATCCATCAAAATATAAATACCAAAATAAAGGCTTATCTACAGATTATTTACAAGTTCATCAGCAATACTAACACATATTGAAGTATCAATATGAGAGAAATTTTCAATTTGTGATGTGAAACTATCAACAGGAAAAGGCGATGGTTGAGCATTAAAATTTCCAACGAATGACTCAACTGAGTAATTTCCGAGAATGTTGTTACTGAAAGCTACAGGTTGGTTTTCTTGTTCAAACTCTATTACTGTATGGGTCATGTGTGGTCATGTGTTTTTCCCGATCTATTTTGATTTGATTTGGTTTCCCTTTATAGGGAAGCCACATGTGAGACCAATCAGTGGAAATGTAACCATGGAGTTTCTCAAACCAATCCCTGCTTAGAATTAAACCATAAAACTCAGGGATGTCAGCGATCAATATATCAATTCTTTGAACTACTCTAGGATCAGCTGATACCAAATGGTAACTGAATTAATCTCTCCTAGAACTTGCACTTTAGTCCGATCTAATTGAACAATATGGACTGCAGATTTCTGGGGTTCAATGTTTAAGTTAAACCAACCTGAGGCTGGCATTATATTTGATGAAGCCCCTGAAACTATCAGGCAGTTATGCAGATTTCTATTATAGATCTCATAAGTCAAGAGAAAAGGAGGAGTATGAGAATTAGACCTATCAAAACAACATCAATAGCATCTACTTTATCCGATGGTGGTTTACCTGATCCTTTGGCCACCTTGGATAATACACTAGTTGGAAGAGGAGAAGAAGGTACTTCATTTAACTCTTTAAGTAACAACTTCTGTTGATGTTTGAGCTTACTAAGTTCATATAAATAAATATTTTCTTGAGTTTTCTTCATGTCTTCCACAATGTTGTAAGCCATAGAGTCAGAGACTACTAATGTTTTAGATGACGCGGGAGGATTAGAGGATGATGGTTGATTTTGGGTAGGCACAACTGAAGTTTTCTTCATGGGAGCTTTGTCTTTAGTAACAGGCCTTGAATTTCTTTTTTTTGGATTTGTTTGAACAGGCTCTGCTACATTTTTACTTATGGTATTTACTGGGAGAGCTTCTTGTTCACTTTCAGTATCAAAGTTAGGCAAGATAAAGTCCCACATTCCATGACATTCAACTGTTTCATCTTCTTCCATTTCCTCCGATGATAAAACTGTGTCTTCATCTTCATCGTCATCTAGATCTGATTCTGCATTAGATATAGCATTAGGTGGTTTAGGGTCAGTTGACTGATTTCTTCTAAAATTTCTAAATGGTTTTTTAGTAGAAGTTTCAGCTACCTGCTTTTTTATTTCCACCATTTCATTGGACATAGTTTTCAGAACCTTTTGTAAACCTTCCATGTCATATGGGTCTTTAACTGCTTTCTTTTTTGAATCATCTTTGAAAGTAACCTTTTTGGATTTTCTTTCTTCAAGAGCGTTTTTATTTTCCAAAGCAATGATATGTTTTTCAAAAGCAATCGCTTCCTTCATATTTTCTGCTAAAGTGGGTTTGGCATCCCTATCAACGAAGATGGCTATGTTTGAAGGTAAAGCAGAGATATACCATTCACTTCAGACTTCTTCACTAGGCTTGGATGTTGTAGGAATTTTATTCACATTTTATTAAATCGGGAGTTGAAGTCTTTGATGGGTTCCTTTGATTCAGATTTCAGATTGGAGAGATCATTATCAAAGCTGTTGTGGACCTACCGTCTCCAAACTTGGTTAAAAATTGCTCCTGAAAAACATCCCAGCTATTGATGGATCTTGGTGGTAATGAAAAATACCACGATCCAGCTGCTCCTTGTAGAGTGTATGGAAATAGCCTAACAAAAGCATCTTCTTCTGTTACCCCATTCAAGTTTATTGACAACATGAAATTGTTTATATGTTCTTTTGCTAATATGCCAATGTCTGGATTAAATTTTGGTAACCATTTTTCAGGATGAGCTGGTAATTGACTCAAAGGTGCAGGCATTGCGACTGCTCCTGGATTTGTCCATGGCCTTGGTTGAGGTTGATTATGTGCCATTGTCGAACTAACAACAGAAGAGGGTGAGGAGGTAGTTGAAAGTGATTGGGTAGAGGATGTTGGAGTACCTGTACCCTTTTGGACTATGATCTTGAGTTGGGGAATGGATGGATGACTTTGTAATGGTTTAGATGGAATGGATGATGATGAGGAAAGAATCTCACTGTCAGACTCTATAGGTGTCTTCCTAGCTCTTTTTCAACTTGGCAAAGGAAATTCAGTTGGTGGAATACCAAGCTTTTCACTTTGTGCTCTAGTAAGAGGTTGAGATGGGATATACTGCGAAGTCACACTGCCTTGGGATAACTCAGGCTGTTCTTGGGATATCGAAAACCCTTGGAGTTTATGAATCAAAGTCTGTACTTCAGGGGGTTCAAGATAAGAATTGTTAGGTGTGTTTAGGTTTTCAGCAGTGGGTGTTGTATTTTCCTTTGCAACTTCTCGCTTATTTAGAATGCGAAGGAGAAGTTGGAGGAGATGGTGAGGGAGTTTCACTCTTAGAATGGCCTATGGATTGGATTCACTCACCATTCACAATTCAGGCCCTCCTTCTAGCGCCAAAAATGTTGATGCCTCTAAAATCCTAGCACCAACATTGGGGATAACCACCCGGTCCAGACCTTAGTATAGCTCCTTTTCCGTTTGGTATGGTGGCTCTGACTGGATATTATGGGACCAGTTTCCCATACAATGAATGGTTTGATGGATTATTGTTTTGTAATGTATAATAATGATGATGAGTGCTTTAACCTATAACACAAAAAATACAAACACACTTATATAACATGGGTATTCTATAAACAATGCGATTTCTGATTATTCCTAATAGACAAATAATCATATAGATGAATTACTGATCGATAGAAAGATGCATTCATAGATAATGATTACTTTGTTTCAGAAATTAAACAAAGTAATTATTAATAAAACATATCGCATTCATAACAATATATATCGTTAACATACATCTTTAAAATATAACAATTCTAAATCTTCAAAAATGACATGATAAAGACTTGTTTGAAGAGCATACATACATCAACAATAGAAACTTTTTAAAAGGAATGCTTCATCACATAAGGAAACAAGACAAAAGGAAAGTGATATAAATACCGCATGCACTTGAGTCTTTCCAATGCAAATAACACTCTGATTCCACTTTCTTATTTGAGATAACTTCCAGGAGATACAAAAGTGCAGATCTTGAAAAAGTTTCTTCACAAAAATGTATAACCCTGATCCACTATTGATAAAAAGATATATTCAGAAGTACAAAAGTGTAACTTCTCAAATCAAGTTTTTATGCAAATTGAGGACCCTTTCTTCAAAGATATGAAAGGGTTTAAATAATAAAAATAAAAACTAACTGTCAATGAAAATCGCTTTGAGCTGTTGAAACTACAAACATGAAAATCTGGGATTTGGTTTATGAAAATAACACTGCGATAGCCTTTTAACTGATTCATTGTATCTACTTCTTCTTTTGTACTTGCAACTGACAAATTTAGAGCATCTGATGAATTTCTAGAGGATGACTCAGCCTGGAATGTAGTTGAGCCGTGTACGTAGCATCTAAAAGTTCGTGAACCATGAGATTGATAGCATCAGCAAGGCATTTGGTGGCCATCTGCTGGTTGTACGGTTTGACTAGGAAAAACCAAAATGCATCCCAAGTCAAGTTTTTCACTTTGCCGATTTGTTCTTCTTTGTTGGCCAGATCCTATCTCCATTGATCTTCTAGAATTTTTACTTTCGGGAGCTTTCCTGGAGAGCAATCAGAGATCAAGTTAGTTCCATATAAACTGTCATTTACCAACTCGATCACACTATTCATTGTAGCCTTGGCTCTGGAAGTAGCTCTTTCAGCTTTTATTAACTGTGATTCCCACTCCGAAAACAAGATTTCTTTATGCGATTCTTGGATTTTTGGTAGATTAGCAACCATGCCTTCTTCTGAACTTTGCCAAGAGAGAAATTTTGTTACCTTATCATCTACGTTTTCAAATTCTAGCCTGGTGTCAACTGCCTATTCAATGAGTGATGCAGTGATAGTGCACAATGGGTCAACCAATGATATTTTATGGCAAAGGATATTTAGTTGTCGAGATAAGGCTTTGGTCACTTCCAGGGCTTCTTTCTTGAATTCACCAATCTTCGGATAACCTTTGAATTTCTCTACCTGTAATTGCAGTTGTGCAACTTGTTCTTCTTTAGCCTTCTTTTCCTGCTGAATTGCCACTTGAAGCTTGCTGAGTTCTTGAGACAACTTTTGTTGTTTCTGGAGAGCCTACTGATCGATCTTTTGTTTCTCCAGATTTAACTGTTCTTTTAGTTGCTCATTCTGTTGTTTTTGCTCTGCTAGTTGTTGCTCAAGCTGTCCGATCTTCTGTTGTTCCACTACCGTTTTCTCTTCAAGTTGGGTGATCCTTAGATCCTTTTCCTTGATTAGTTGGCTAAATTCGAAGGCCTTGTCCATTGTAGCAATTATATAGGCACCTGCATATTGGGATAACTTGGTTAAATCCTCAGAAGGATTGACTTCTGAGTCTTTCCATACCACATTCATTAGTTCAGCTTGAGGATTTGAGAATGGTCCCTGGTCAATTTTTCTCTTTTTCCTCTGTCTTTTGACCACAACCCTATGCTTTGGACTGTAAAATACATCCAGGGGTGGTATTTCCTCTACCTTCAATACAATCTCTTCGGAAGGGTTTTCTGGAATTATTTCAATATCATGCTGAGTGTTAACTATGCTGACTGCCCCTTCAATTGGAATATTAGTAACAATAGGCTCCTGTGTTGCGGGTGATTTTGGCATAATGATGTTTTGGGAGTCATTCTGGTTCTTGATCATTTGATCGAACTGCTCCCATTCCTTGATTAAGCTGGAATCAATATGCACATCAGTATCTAGGAGCTCATTGGTCTTTTCATTTGTCTGCTCCTTTTCAGGACTCTTCTCCTTTTCAGGACTCTTCTCAGTAGTTTGTTCTTGACTGTGGCCTTCTTGCTGCACCATAGGGGTAGTGTTCAATAAATCCAGAGGCAGTGTTTGTAACCTTTGTGTCCTGAACTGCATAAAATTATCTATCCCCCTTGCTCCTAATTTGATCTTTGCTAGATGTTTTACCCATGAAAATGACTCAGCCGAAGAGAACAAGTCATCATAGTCATCTTTCTCATGTTCAAATTTGGCAAGTTTCACCTGAGTGGTAAAGTTGTAAGCCACTGCTTTTGGATCATATTGTCTCTTAGGAATGACTGCTAACTTCAGAATTTTTATCTTCCCTGCTTCTTTCTCTGCATATTTAAAATCATGCAGTGAATAAGTACCACAGCGAAGGGGAAATGAAGGCCACATTTGTTTCTTGGACTCTTTGAGGTTCCTGGACATTCCTGTTTCTGTTATCTGGTAAGCTATTTCTCTGGCCAATAGCTTATTAGGAATGTACAAGGGGAGAACATGTGGATCTGTGGTGCTGCCAAAAGTCTGACATAGGTGAAATTTTCTTCACCGAACCAACTGCCAATTGATGTTAGGTCGATGTTGGCCTCATCGGATAACTGAGGAGCAGGTTTGTTGAATACGGCATAATGGACGGGTAAAACAAAACCATGACAAATTCTATATATATGATCTTTATAATGGGCCTTCCACAAATACTTATGATAAATGTGAATAGGAGTTGGGTCTTGAGGAGTCCATTTCCAACCTAGAATGGGGTAGTCAGAATTGAAATAGATGGTATCCATGATGTAGGTGCTCATATAGAATGGGGGTATTATCCGGGTAGTTACAAACCTATTTCTTCTATAATCAAGGATTTGGTTGGCCATTTTATCTGATAAAATGGTTGCCCAATCCATGATATAAGAGTGGATTGTTGCTTCCATTAAAGGCACCATTTCTATGGTAAACCTAGCTGAATTAGAGACTCCAAAGAGTCTACATATCATAGCGCCAGCATAGCAATAAGGAGATGCTAAGGAGTCTACGAAGTACATACTAGAAGATTCATGCTTATGCTTGTTTGGGAAATGTCTCCATTGCCTGATAGGGTCCGACTCTATATCATTCTCCTTAGTGAAAGCTTCTAAAAATTCTTTGTTGTAATGTTTTTGGGGGTCCGACAAATGATACATCTTCTTGATATCTTCTGCCTTGAATGTCCCGAACATCCTTCCATCGGTTGTATAGAATGCTCTGTTGGTTATGTTGATACTCTCTATTACCCATCTCACCAGGTCATTGTATGGTAACACTTTCACACAGGCTGCTATTCTGTGGAGGAAGGAGCTAGCTAAATCGTTAAGAGTATTTTCTGATTTATCAGTTGAACCAGTCGTTGCTCCTTCTTCTTAAATTTTGGTTGGATCCTTAGCTTCGAGTAGATTATATATGCCCTCCCATGAAGTCTTGCCAAGGCCTGAACAGGTAGTATCAGCTATCAGTACCAACTTTGCTGGTTCATCTTTCGCTATGACGGGGACTTTTGCTTTCTGAGATTTCTTAGACATTTTTGTTGGACTGATGATTTCAAATTCGCTGTGAAAAATGAAATAGAAGAACGTAACAGTGGAAAAACTTGTTCAAAGATAATACACAGCACATAGGACTAACAACAATTAAGCGTAATAGATGCTATGGATCTATGATATGTTAAGCCACCACGGATGAATTTCTTGAAGGATTCAACTGTTAACACCCCAAGAAACTCTCCTAGGTTGTATCTCGGAGATGCTCGGGAACATTACAAACTCAAAAAAATGTTGGAGATGGATGAATGGAAGGAATGATGCTTGTCCAAGCCAGATAACCACTTCTACTATGCTTAACTCTAGACATGGGTGAACACCCCCGGACTACAAGGCTTTAGACCACCAATTACTCACAGTTTGAGGATTAGGTGAACATGGAGAATACTGACCACACCAGCAAATGCACAAGACCATGTGATGACTGGCTGCAACCAGTAAAGAGGTCTAGAAATCGATTTCCTAATGCATAGACAGGATGACAACTCTCTGGCACTAAGTAAATAGAAACCTGCATAACACATTCAATGATACATATTAGACTTCAACACAGAGGTGGGATGATAGCCCCTCTAATGCTAAATATCAAGAGCACATGAACAAATGCATAATAGGCATAGCCTAGAACAGAGTAGAAATGGAAAGTGAGCAATTAATAGCAAAAGAAGCTTGTATTAGCTGAAAATGAAGACCAGACGCTGCAAGTATCAAAGTAGTTATAGTCTCCAAAAGTTGAACCTTACATCAAAACAACAACCTTCAACCCATTTCCCATATTACATCTGTTTTCTGGGTATATATAGAGTTTCTTTACAAAATGTTCTGCTATTCTAAGTGGGGAGGGGTCATAATGGACCACCAACCGCTTTAACTCTCTGATGGTGTCTCTGCTACAATCTGCTTGCTTCAATGAATTAATTTGATCTTTTCTGCTGCTCGATTGTCCTTCTTGAGTAGGTGGAGTGTTGTATGAAAGAAGCCTCATAACTGATAAATTCTCTTCTCTGCTCGAGGTTGGTCCTTCTCGTTCTCGGCCATTCTGTTTCTTGAATGCAGTGGTTGGAGATGAAATGCACCAGGTACTAACATTGGGCCCCTTCTTCCTTCAGATGCATGGGACAAGCTATGGACGTGGGCAGTATGGCGGAGGCATGAGTATGACGGGAACAAATATCAGTGGTTGGATCGCGCAGATGAACGGCGGATACGACTCAGCGGGAGATATCAGGAGGAAACGGGAGCGGACAAACATGAACCATCAGATCTCCAGCAGACAGATCCGACGGCCACCGGGCAGGAAAGATACACGGCAGATAACGAGCCGGGGTGGGCGAATGGGCTGTAAGCAGTATGTCGCACCACTTTTGGGGGTCGGGCGGTAATCGTTCAAGGGCGAGCAATGCGAGTTATCCTGCAACGCGTGGCGGATAAGAACGAGCGAAAACTGCTTTATCGCGAGCTAACGCACGGGCGGTTTGTGAACACGGGAGGAGCGGATGCTGTTGGATCGAATGAATAGATGGCGAAGATCTCTCAGCAGGAGATATCAGGAGACATGAGAGTGAAAAGGGCGTGGGCCGTTGGATCTTGTCGGGATTGATCGGACGACGGAGGAGCGATCGCAATATCGCATCGACAGAAGTCAAGGGGTTTGGGCCTTATACACACATGGATGCGATTGCGATCAGTGACTAAACTCGGACCCGATGCTACATTACAATATGGCTTAACCTAGCATCGCATCCGTTGCAGATCGCAAGTCGAGAAGTCTTGCCATATGAAAGTGCCGATTGCAAGTGCGACGTGGCATGTGGGTCCTGAGGGAAAGCGGGTTTATCCAAGGTTTTTGAAAGACAATGGAGATAGCGGGGCTATGGGAGTATAAGGAAAATGAAGGAGCAGAAGGAAATAAACTGCTGCGAGCTCCCTTTTTACATAAACACACGGCCAAGATAGTATTTGGTGCTCCAAATGCTGAAGTACGTAGCATATCTAACACTGACTCCTTCTGGGGATGAGATCCTCCCTTTGAGGTCTCAAGAACTGCAGACCAATGCCTTCATACAAAAAAAGCTTAAAAACATTGCCTAGTATTCCATTGGGAATGGAGTCTAATTAAGTCTACATTAAAACCTGTAAAAGAACATGCTTACAATCATTAAGGCTCGAAAACCTTAAAAAACATAAATCTTCAAAAACTGGCCATGTACTGGACCATCAAAATTGTTTCTCCTCCTCTCGGTCGGCCTATCAACCGACTCATCAAAGATCTGCAAAATTGGGTTGATTTGATCCTCTACCTCAAAGAGTTTAGAGCATTTGATCTTATCAGGTAGAGATAGTTTATACTTCAACCCCTCTTTGTGTGTTCTCATCTGGACTGTATGGGATGCTATCTTTGGACTAAGATCCAAATGGGAACTAAACGAATAAGGAGCTTTATGAATCTCTGTAGCTGATTCTGCATTAGCAGTCCTCGGCCGTATATCTTCAAATTGTATATTCTCAACTATAACCTTCTCTTGCAGAGATTCATAAGATTTCTTGGGCTTACCTGATCCTGATGCTCCTTTCTGCGATGTTTACTTCAATTTGACAATCTTCTCAGGTTAGGCACTGGATCAGCTGGCGATTTCTGAGGATTTATTCGAGTATGCTTCACAAATTGAGCCAGGACTGTGATGTGGAGTCGCCAAAGGTTGGTCTTCCTCCAGTGGAGTCGCCAAATAGATGATTACAACCATAAATGTGCCCAAACTTTGTCTATCATCAAAATCTGGAACTGTGTCATTCTCCCAGGGAAGCTGAGCTTCAATCTCCTCTCCCCGGCAACGGCGCCAATTAATGTTAACACCCCAAGAAACGCTCCTAGGTTGTATCTTGGAGATGCTAGGGAACATTACAAACTCAACAAAATGTTGGAGATGGATGAATGGAAGGAATGATGCTTGTCCAAGCCAGATAACCACTTCTAATATGCTTAACTCCAGACATGGGTGAACACCCCCATACTACAAGGCTTTAGACCACCAATTACTCATAGTTTGAGGATTAGGTGAACATGGAGAATACTGACCACACCAGCAGATGCACAAGACCATGTGATGGCTGGCTGCAACCAGTAAAGAGGTCTGCAAATCTATTTCCTAATTCACAGACAAGATGACAGCTCTCTTGCACTAAGTAAACAGAAACCTGCATAAGACATTCAATGATACATACTAGACTTCAACACAGAGGTGGGATGACAGCCCCTCTAATGCTAAATATCAAGAGCACATGAATAAATGCATAACAGGCACAACCTAGAATAGAGTAGAAATGGAAAGTGAGCAATTAATAGCAAAAGAAGCTTGTATTAGTTAAAAATGAAGACCAGACGCTGCAAGTATCAAAGTGGGTACAGTCTCCAGAAGTTGAACCTTACATCAAAACAACAACCATCAAACCATTTCCCATATTACATCTATTTTCTGGGTATATATAGAGTTTCTTTACAAAATGTTCTGCTATTCTAAGCGGGGAGGGGTCATAATGGACCACCAACCTCTTCAACTCTCTAATGGCGTCTCTGCTACAATCTGCTTGCTTCAATGAATTAATTTGATCTTTTCTACTGCTCGGTTGTCCTTCTTGAGCAGGTGGAGTGTTGTATGAAAGAAGCCCCATAACTGATAAATGCTCTGCTCTGCTCGAGGCTGGTCCTTCTCGTTCTCGGCCATTCTATTTCTTGAATGCAGTGGTTGGAGATGAAATGCGCCGGGTACTAACACTAGCCCCATTCTTCCTTCGGATGCACGGGATAGGCTATGGATGCGGGCAATATGGCGGAGGCATGAGTATGACGAGAACAAATATCAGCCATTGGATCGCGCAGATGAATGGCGGATATGACTTGGCGGGAGAGGAGTGGACAAACGTGAGCCATCAGATCTCTAGCGGACAGATCCGACGGCCATCAGGCAAGAAAGATACACGGGAGATAACGAGCGGGGGCGGGTGAATGGGCGGTAATCAGTATGTATCACACCGCTTTTGGGGGTCAGGCAGTAATCATTCAAGGGCGAGCGATGCGAGTTATCGGGCAACGCGTGGTGGATAGGAACGAGCGAAAACTACTTTATCGCGAGCTAACGCGCGGGCGGTTTGTGAACGCGGGAGGAGTGGATGCCGTTGGATCAAATGAATAGACGGCAGAGATCTCTCGGCAGGAGGTATTGGGAGACATGAGAGTGAAAAGGGCATGGGCCATTGGATCTTGTCAGGATTGATCGGACAGCGGAGGAGCGATCGCAATATCGCATCGGCGCAAGTCAAGGGGTTTGGGCCTTGTACACACATGGATGTGATTGTGATCAACGATTAAACCCAGACCCGATGCTACACTACAATATGGCTTAACCTTTCATCGCATCCGTCGCATATCGCAAGCTGAGAAGTCTTGCCATATGAAAGTGCCAATTGCAATTACAATGTGGCATGTGGGACCTGAGGGAAAGCGGGTTTATCCAAGGTTTTTGGAATAAAATGGAGATAGCAAGGCTATGGGAGTATAAGGAAAATGAAGGAAGAGAAGGAAATAGACTGCTGCGAGCTACCTTCTTACATAAACACACGGCCAAGTTAGTATTTGGTGCTCCAAATGCTGAAGTACATAGCAGAGCTAACATCAACCATAACTGCTTATTAATGGTTTCCCCGTAACTTCTAATGTGAAACTTTAATGCCGTGATGATATGTCACATCGCAAATTTATAACAGTCCTTTTTAGAATGGGTATCGTGACTTCCCGATTGGCGATTAGCAATAATCGCATATCGCAGATTGGGAGTTACAAGTGCCATGCTTAAATGGTTCCTTTGCATGGTTGCGATTGCGATCAGTGGTGAGCTGGCATGGGGAGGCGGCATGCTTTAAAATTGATAAATCATTTAAATTTTCTTTATAATTGACTTATAACTTTAAACCGCACATGTTCATAATACTTCATGTTTTGCCTTTATCAAAAGCGCGCTACACGATAATGAAATCGCATCGGAAGATTTCAAAGGGGCTTTTGGGATGTGTTTTATGATTTTAGCAATGCGTGATTGCGATCGGCTTATCACATCAGAGGTTTTTTATGGAACACTTGGGACGGCTTCTTGATGAGTAGCGATATGCGATTTCCGATAGAGTTATCGCATTGACGGATCTCAATGGAACACTTTAAGTTCACTATTGAAATAAAAGATGTGCGCAATGTGACATATTCCTTTTATAATTGTTTTCCTTCAATAAAGCTTTGTGATGAGGTTTTATTATAATTCAAATTGGATCGGTCTTTATCAAAAGGACTTTCATGGGTTCGATAGATTTGCAATTTGCAATTGCAATTTAATCTATCCTAAAAGCAAATTTTATATAACCTATTATAAGAATTTATTTTCAAATGTTTTATTGATTTTATTTATATTCTAAAAGGGGACCCATTTCTTATTAAAGTTTTATATGAAAAATTTTGAAATGGGGAGGGTTGCTGTATAGCAAAATAGAACCATGAATGTTAAGAGAGGAGGGGAGGAACATATACATCTTCCAAGCAACTAAGCATAGAAACATTTAAAAAAAACCCACATTAAATACAAAATATAACTTTACTAATTGAGAAGAATACCCTTTTACAACTACATTATGGAGGACCAATCTATCCTTTTACAATGTGAGGCTTGTTATTTATAGCATTCTCGGTTCCTTATTGAGTTACATAATTCAATATAATGGGTAAATATCATGCTTGATTACCATGGGTGGATATTCTTTCCATTGAAATCAATTTGTAGCTCTAACGAAGGTGCCTAGTATCATGCAAGCATAAACCTATTGCAGAGAGCGTCCATATCTCCAACAAGTTTACCTTTACTTATGAAACTTGTATAGCGCTTTCAATTTCCCATTTTAATTTAATCACCCTTTGATTTGTATATTAATATTGTGTATGCAATGGGTGCCTAAGGAGTGGGGTGATACAAGAATCATTTAATTTGCTTGGTAAGCTACTCACTCTTGGAATTTAGCCTAAGGTTCTTCCCATTGTCAATCATCTAATGTATCAACTATTTTAATGTGAGGTGGATGGAGCTCAAAAGAAAAATCCTATAAAATATAAGACTTGATGTGCTATTGTTATATATATAGATCCTTGAAAACATAAATATTCCACCACAAACGTAGAAATCACATATAAAGGTCATGAACATTGTAAAGATAATCAAGTGTAATGATTTTGGCTTAGAGTGTTGACAAGCATTAAAGCATAGTTCAATGTATCCAATGTCATTTGCCTAGAATTGAAATGTCCCATCAAAACTTCTCATTGGTTAATGCAAGCAAAGAAAATGAACAAAAGAAAACAAAACCATAAAAACAAAAACTTGAAAATTATATATGTGCAAGCCAAGAATAAGAAACCACCAACCATGTCTAAAAGCCTAAAATTAGTTCTATAATGTAATAGAAAATTAAATTATCAAATAAGAAAAAAGTTTCCAAAGTTGTTAATTCAAAAACAAGATTAAATTTGAATATGAAAAGTAAAATAAAAATTTCTCACACTTAAATCAAAACAAGCAAATTATTATTCCAAGAAACTTAGTCTGCTCAAAATCTTGATAAGAGACACGGTATAGCATGAAATAAATGATCAATATATTTGCAGGATGTACTAATATATATATATATAGCCTGAAATAAATGATCAATATATTTGCAGGATGTACTAATATATATATATATATATATATATTTGCTTCACTATTCAACTCATTCTCCGAACCGACTTATGTTTACTTTTCATTTGTTTAGTTGCAAATTAATATTTTTCAACATGAAATTCGTTTCTATTAAGACTAATATATTCAACTTACATATATTCTCTATTAAATAAATAAATAAAATAAAGTAAATACTAGATTATTCGTGATCAAATGAAGAAAAATAGAAGTGAATTAACTTATTAAACTATTCTAGTAGCTATGAAATAAAGGGAAAATTCTATTCCATTCTTAACACAATTAAAATATTTCACTCTTTCTTTCCCAACAAAACTTATTATAAACCAAAAAGTTAGATGTACAACAAATGACCATGCAAAGAAAATAAATTAATATAATCTACCCTATCAAAATGCCAATGCATCCATTCATATAACTCCGAAATTGAAATCATATGTACATCAAAATCCAATAGTAGATATTGGTACAATAATAAATTTAACATAGAATATTTATTACATTCATATATCTCTCAGTCGTGCAAGATAGCAATATTATTATTTACAAGAAATCTTGCATGAAAAGATTCCTCCAACCAAGCTTTGAGTATGTCATAATATATACAATTACTAATGGAGGACTATTGAAGGCATTTATAAATAAGTGACGTGCTTGATGACAAATAAGTGAAAAATTGCTATGAAAAGAACCTTGTTGGAGAATCTTGATATTGAGAGTATCATTTATGTCAAAGGTTAAAGCAAGATAAAGAAAAATTGACATAACCATCAGTACTGAAATGCCTCATTTTCTTGACTAGTCTCCCTAAATTCATATTTCACATAATCAAACAGGCTAAGATAAGGAATTATGACTAAATAATGTAAACTTGTAATCCTCCACTACTATACAGGAAGTTCCTTTAATATATGTGTGGCAGCGACTAATGTTATGTATCTCTTCAAATCTATCAATCTCTCTTAATTGATTGCTACTATATATATATATATATATATATATATATATAATACAACCTTATGTACATTTGCGCAACAATTCATTATTTCCACGCAAAAAATTGATAAAGAAAAAAATAAAAAGATTCATGCGAAAAAATTCCATCCCCTCCATCTTCTATATTTAAATCAAAAACATTTTGCACCTTATTAGTCCTTAACCATGCAGAATGGAGTAGAAAAAATCATGGATAACATTGTGAATAACACAACCATCAAAAAGATCAAGGTACAAATAATAAAAAGTAGATGATGTAAGAGAATAAAATGCATCTCTAAGGCATGAATCATTTTGAAAGGAAGCATCTTTGGATGGGATCTCTTCCTCCATAGTCATATTTATGTCTGATTTCAATTGACTTTGCAAGTATGACATAAGGCATTTTTTCACAAATAAAACCCTCATCGTGAACATCAATTCATTTACTTGAACTAGATGTAAATTGTTGTACTGAAATGTCATGGATGGTGGGTTTATTTCTTCTCCTTTGGTCAGCTAATTAGTTTTTATATTCTATTCTTCAACATAATATAAACATAAAGTATCTTATAAAGTATACTCATGGTTAAGGGATGAAAGAAAATAACAATAAAGTTCAAAACAAGAAGGCTCTAAAAATGAACCAGGAACTATAGAAAAAGTTGTTTGGTTATTCTCAGTTAAACCAGAATAGGTTACTTCAATACCATAATCATGATCAACAAATATTGGTTCAATTTATTTAATATCTAATATTGATTTGATTTCTTTTATATCTAATATTGGTTCAATTTCTTTAATATGAGGAAAGTTTCTTCCTGCATTTTCTCACAAATTTCTGAACCTAAATTTTCTATATAATAGGTATCCTTTTTATTATGAGAAAATATAGGTTAAGTAAGATGATAAGAGTTCACGTGTAGTTCCTGTGAAATAACATGTTTTCCCTGATTTATATTCCTGAACGTGAAGAAATATCCCAACCTAGATTGTTCAACTATAATTTCTAAATGTTTAGTATTTTCATGTGAATCTAAATTGACATGTAGATTAACATCAATACATGATTCAAATTTATCAACAACTAGCTAATATTTTCTCATTTAAAATAAAGATGAGATGTTGAAACCACTCACCAATAGAGGGCATATCATTCAAATAAAAGCTATAGCAAAGATGCATAAACCTTATAGAAAATTATTTTAATGATTCATCTTGTTCTTTGATAATATTATTCAATTCAATGCATAAGTTATCAAAATTATAATTCTCAAAAAAAAAAAAACTCATTTATTATTGTTCCAATGTGTGAACATAGGCAGCTAGTAAGGTGTTGGCTTGAGGGGGCCTGACCCAGGTTCGGAGTTGATTAGCCAAACAAATCCCTACACTACTAGCCCTTTCGGCATCAGCCCGTGGAGCGTGGACTGAAGTCTCACCTGAAGCAGTATGGGAGGATGTTGGAACCAAGTTTCCACACCCTTGAGATGTCTAAGGTGTCGATTTAGTCCAACTGTGCCTACCTTCTCACAGGGCACTTCATGCACTATCCCGACCTTCAATACCTTCACGATATGTTATAATCATCTTTTGCGCAGCCCTAACTAGGCGCTGAGATGCTCTCCCGCTTCTTTGGCAGCGTCCTGCGCTATTCCCCCAAATTACACCGCATATCTTACTTATCTTCTTAAATATCTTAGTTAACTTCGCATAAACAAATATTCTATCTTGCATTCATTTATTCAACACATTCATACATATTTGTGCATCATATAAGCATCAAAAGTGCAATGTATATTCAATGTAACAGATGCATAAAACAAGAAATAAATATGCAGAATGGATATGAAACTTTGCTTTATTAATGATCCAACTATTAAAGACTCGACTCGCCCTGCGCACTCAGCTGCAGGGGTTCGTGCACTTAGCTGCGGACTACTAGGCCTCTACGCACTCAGCGGCAGAGCCTTCTCCTACTCTACGACCCAAAACTAGACTTTACACTTCAGATACGACTCAATTCTTCATCCTTATCATTATTATTCCATGATCTATTGATTACTTAGAGCCTCGCTCTATTTATACAATCCCATGGTCCACGGACCATGGGTAGATATCTACAGCCGACATTACATTACAAAATTGAGGGCGGAAAACCCTATGACTCTTTTACAAACTACGTGCTTCGCGCCCACAAAATGTGAAGTCTTTACATCAGGGTTACAACTTTTGACCAAAATCTGGGCTCTAAGCCCCAAAACTTCCCTTGGGGGATCCCGCGCCCAACAGGCCCCCAACACAAACATCGTGACTCACCCTCAAGTCACTCCGTTGGTGCAGAGATCTTTGCGCAAAGACCTCCCAACTCTGCTTGGATTGCTACAAGATCGATAGTGCACTGAGTGGCTGCCTGCTGTACTTCCTGGACGCGTTGTTCAGAGACCGGTGTAGCTGCACTGCCTCCTTGAACCTATTCCTGTGTTCCTTTCATCTGCGCGATATTTTCTTCAATAGAGGTTGTAATGATATACGCCTCATCAATCCACGACTGTAAGCGTGCCTTCAAAAAAATTTCCTTATGTCGAGCAACATCCACTTGCTCCTTGAGTGCTTTTGCTTGCTGCATCCACACAAGCCTTTATGTAAGGGAAACCATCTATGCAGTCCCTTTTACAACATCATATTTCTGTTGTAGCTCGCACGCCTCTATTTCTAGGCATTGTATGTTCAGGTCCTCATGCAGAATGGTGAGAACCTCGAATGACTCCTTGTACAGCTTTGTGTAGTCTTTCATAGCACTGTTGACCTCCATTATTGCTACTGTAATCGCATTGGCGCGTTTTTCCTTAACCTTTGGTGGAGTTGAAGGTTGCACCTTCAATTCCAGTTTAGCTATATGGAGGTTCAGTTCCAATTGAACCTTATCCATCTCTTCCTTTGCCTTGCGCACCCCTGCTGCTAGTTTCCGGATATGCGCCTCTGCTGGTTCCTCTGCTTGGATGGCCAGTTCTAAGACCATCTAGCAGGCTTCCTCGACCACCTACACTAGCTGTTGGTTCTGTGCCACCACCTCGTCACGTTGCAGGCTCAAACATTCAATGTTTATGCGCTGCTCGCTCATGATCTGAAGCACGCGACCCTCCTTGGCTCGCAGTTCTGCAGTAACTCCGTCCTACAAAATGTAGAGCGTCTCCCGAGGGAGCGTAGCCATATTTATCCTGATCCCCTTCAGCCCACTAACCATAGGCCTGTCAGCCTCATTTTTTGTAATGAGTGCTCCCTCTGGCAGCACTATAGTGTTGGTCATTCTAACACGTAGCATTTCCTCAGCCGTGGACGTGCATAATGCGAGGCTGGTTGACAAAGTGCCAGCCTGTGGAGTGCGCACCTGCAACTCCTGTATCTGTGCTCGGAAGGCCCCAACACCATCTGGTTTTCCTCTGAAAACTGCTAGAGGGTCTCCGCAGTGATGTCCCTCACCATCTCCCCAATGTCATGCAGATCCCATTCAGTGACGGTGATCAAGTCGAAAAAAGTTTTTGAAGCCTTAGACTTCTTCCGCGGCCCTACCTGCTCTCTTGAGCACTGTCGTTTCAGCTGTGTGGATGTTGTCTGCGGGTTCACGCCACCTTTTTTTGTATCTGTTTCCTGTTCGGGCGAAGGCAACTTCTCGCCTTTGCACTCCTCCTCTTTTTCCTTCTGCTACTCTTCTGCTGCCTTCGCAGTGTTGCACACCTCCTGGGCCTTAGTTGTTACTGCTTCATTCCTTCGCTTCTCTGCCAACTACGCCATTCACAGTTTTGCCTCATCCTTTTTCCTCTACACGACAAACTTCTCTCCTTCCACCGCAGAGCTAGTTGGAGCGCGCCACTCTGGCGGCCATGACTCAAGGACGACGAATATGACATCGTCCGTCACCAGATAAGGGAGCTCATGCCAAGTCTTTGCGGGGTCCTTCCTCGCCCTGATGTACACGTGGTGGAAATCTGCCTTGAACTCTACGAAGCTCTGTAGATTGTTATAGACCATGGGTGATAACCGTGGCTTGCGATTAATCCCCATTCTGATGTTCATCTCCATGAACACCCAGAATATCTTATTGTCCTTGATTCTTTGCGCATCTCTAGTTGCCCATAGTGAAGCGTACTTCACTGCCTCCAGAAGGTCCTGCGCAATCGTTGGGAACTGGTTGTCCTTAGGCAATTCCCATGCCACCAGCACGATGGACAACAGCAACCATGCATAATGAAAAGTCTTCCCCTGCTCTTGTGCCTCGCGCAGTTCTCAAGGAACTCTCTGCACAAGTAGTCCGCCCAGTTAAACTAGACCCCTTCTATGCATTGCGTGGTAAGTGAAACCACCAACGTGGGCACCTCATCCATGTGACACTTCCGCATAACCTTTCTGGCCAATATCTGCGTCGCGACTTTGACTGCAGTGTTGTTGATGCTGGAAATTGTGTATCCTCTCTTCTTCTTCTCCAGCTTGAACTTCTTCTTCATGGCCTCCGTGATGGCCAAATCATCACTTTTACCCTCCGAGATGTTCGCTGGGTCCTCCCCTTTGCAAGGGAGTTGGGTAATTCTGTGAATTAAGTGGTCCGTGATGGGGATGGGCTCCTCCAGCCACAAGCACCCATCATGCACCAGGCAGAGCAGTTGCCTGATGACGAAAATAGTCACTGGGGCACAATGGTAATGCGGCACCCAGAGTAGGTTTAACAATCCTGCCTTTTCTACACCTCTTAGCCACTTACGCGACTCCAACTCTATAACTCCCATCGGCGCATCTTTCTTCTGGCACATCAGCTGCACGGTTGCCAAATGTGGGAACTTCTCGTGGTCTACGAGATCCCAGTCTTCAAATTTTAGCGTAGGCACTCGCCCCAAGTGTGCTCCATCAAAAATGATGTCGTAGGGGAGCAGCAACGTCTGCAGAGAGATTTTTCTCTTGTCGAGATCTTTGGGAACCCTTGCTTTTCCCTTCCATGGAGGAACATATGCAGGTAGCCTGGTCAGAGGGTCCGCACCCTGGGTTTCTACCTCCATCTCTACATCCTCCTCCTCCACTACTAGGCTTTCTTCAAAGTCTTCTTCCTCATCGACTTCCAAATTGATCGCCTTCCCCTTTTCTTCCATGGTAAGACTAGTCCTTAACGGATTACTAGGGGACATGCGCACCAGTACCATAGGCTGCTTGTCTTTCTTAGGTCTCGGCGTGCGTGGCGCTTTAGGAATTTTTGCGATTATCCCGGCACTTTCTGGGTCTTATCCTACCGTCATGGCCTGCGTAGCCTCCTCAGCGGTCATTGCTCCGGTATCCATGGCTTCCTCAGGCGCGGCCATAGTGCTACTCCACAATTCTCTCAATCGTTCAGGTAAGTTCTCAAACAATGAATTCACCTTCAACATATCAAACAAATCTAGGTTCATGAATGTCTGGGCGCGCAACAACTCAGCTCTCAAATTTCCAAGTGTTTTTTGTTGGATAGCCCTTTGCAATTTATAGCGCCTTTTGAATTTGAATTCGACTGTTCCCCCCACATTCGGTCCATTAATGCTCACTTGGCGGTAGATTTTCAAGAATCTAGCCCATAAAGTTCACCTTAAATGCCTTTCGCCCGCTCCATTTGGTCTCAAACTAAGCATCACATCATGAATAGTGACTGTAATGGTCACTTTCTAGCTAACCCGCGCGGCAGCGCAGCTACCCTCACACTGTCGCGGACCTTGCGACACTTTGCTACTGTGCATAGACCTGACATCATGCAACTCCTGGGCATAGTAGTTTATAGTCCTGCACCTCCTTTCAGGTGCCTGGAGTGCTAAGACTGTGTTTTTGTCCGCTAGTTAGATGGTCGTGCCCCCTGTGTACACCTTCAAACAACTTCCATTGACCTTTCCTGGGAAGACTTCTCCATTTAACTTTACCAACTATACCGCGCCACCATCTGTGATCTCCTTAACAACATACGGTCCCAGCCAATGCATTCTGAGCTTCCCTGGGAATTTATCAAACTTATTATCATACAACAACACCAAATCATTAGCCTTGAAGGTGCGCAACTTAATATGTCGATCGTGCCAAGCCTTTTCGCGCTGCTTTTGGACATACTGCTGAAATCCAGCCAAAAATCGTTCTTCTTCGAGCTCTTCCAAATACGTGAGCCTCTCCTCCAGGGCTCTGCGGTTTTTCATACCTATGAGCGCCACTATGCACAGACTAGGCACGATGTACTCCATAGGAATTACAGCTTCTACTCCATAGACAAGCCGAAAAGGTGTCTGTCCCATCAGCTTTTTGCATGTCATCCTATAAGCCCATAATATTATGGGTACGTGCAGATCCTAATCACTTTGTTGCGCATTGCATACCTTGGTGAATGTTTCCGCATGGATAACCTTCTACGCGATTTTTCTTCCTACGTGATGTTTCTCCAACATTAAGAGCCATTTGCACATTTTCCCCCCCAACACATGCTTATTGACCATAACTCTCAGTGCGGAGTTCATGTGCATCCGCGTAGATTGTTTTCCATATGCTTGCACCCACCTGCCCCATCCATTGTACTTGTCTGTCAATCACACCCTAGGCTTCCCAAATCGTGTGCGCATCATTCTCCTACATTCGTGCCAGTCGTCAAAGCTCCCTTTATGTGTAATCCACCACTTCATGGCTGTAGCACGCAGTACCTAGTCCAAGGCCTGGAAGCATTACTTTTCCGGCACCTCCATTTCAAATTTATTTAAGAAGGTGTCTGCCTCACTTAGACCATCATAAGTAGGCAAGTCTCTTACTTCTTTTGATACACAGTGCAGCGACCTTGTCATCATATTACAATTCAGAGTAGTTACCTCATGTAACTGATTCTGCCATCGCTCTGTCTCCTCGTCGGAATTCGAAGTGCAGGAGCTTTCGCACTCCCATGCAATCTGTCCATCCATGGTGGGATTCACCTAGTCCTGGTTTCATGCTATTATCTTATAGATGCAGTCCAAATCATCATAACTTTCATAGTCGCGCACTGGCTCCGTATAGCGCAATCCTTCAGCAGGCTCCAAGGGTATAATTACGCGTAGTGACTTCTTTTCAAAAATCATTTTTCGCTTTTTCAAATTAATCACCCCATTCATGTCAGTGGCCCAATCAATTCCTAAGAGTGCGGGGTAGGGATTGTTGTCATCAACAATATCTATCACTTCAAAGTCTGCTAGCGCACTTGCTCCCTCAATGTCCATGGTTATTCCCTGCAATTGCCCCATGGGTATTATTTTCTGTTGGTTCATCATTCACAATTGAATAGGAAGCCATTGCAGTGTAGGTCTCCCCATTCGCTCCCATGTCTGCTTCGGCAGAACATTTGCATCTGATCCTAAATCCACGATAACTTGATCCATCTCATATTCTCCAATCTGCACGGTAACTCTCATCTCTCTTCCCGTTCTTGTCTTATGTTTTCTGATCTTCCTGACTATGCGTGGTTCTTCTGGCGTGGTCCCAACGCATCTGTTAATGAGTTCCTGTAACTCTTTCACAGATTTACTGTTGTGCAATAACTTCATACATGTTTCCAAGAACATTGTGAGAATGGATGGGTCCTTCTCTAGCTCCGGTCTATCTTTGCTTCCTAAAGTGGAGGCATCAGCAAAGCTCTTATTAGCTTCCATGAAGGTTTCCCAAGTGTGCTCCAAATCAAACTCTGCTTCTTTCGCTGGAGCTTTGCAAACCCAAGTACTATCTTCTGGTTGTTTGCCTTTGTCATCTCCCATCGCGATTCAACTTCGGAGCACAATGTTTACAATCAGATCTTCCTTGCGTGGCTCAGACCTCATCATCTGCAGGTTCTGAGTCGTGGGAGACGGTAGCGCTCCTTTGTCACGTATCCTAGCTATCAGTGTAGGAAAATCTTCTGTCTCATGATCAAAAAAGTTGCAATACAAACACGATGGGCGCGTTGGATTTGTGCAATCATGGGCATAATGTCCTGGCCCTCCGCAATTGTAGCATATCAACTGTCCGCGACCTCTTCCAAGTCCTCCTCTACCTCAGCCTCGTCCGCGCCTCTAAAATCCTGTTTGCGCCATTCTTGCATTTTGATCAAGGGGTCGTGTTTCGGCCTGAACTCTGTAGGTGGGAGTTCTATCCATCATTAACTCATAGCTTCTACAAGTGTGCTCATCATGTCCCACTGACCTAAAAAAGTTGCAGAACAATTGTTGTGAATTTTGCGTGTACTTCTGTAACAAGTGACAATTGTTCATGGCATGTTTTCCTACTATTTGACAAATCACGCACCACAAAGAAGGTGTCGCGCTAGGCCCTGCTTGCACTTTCGGTCTTAAGGGAATCGACCCTCCTCCTGCAAGGTAATTTGTGAAAACAGGGCAGTGGTCCTTGTCATGACCCTGACCCTTGTATTTTATGCACCACGCCTCTTCACGCACTTCTGGTCGAGCTGTCCTATCCTGTTTCAGACTTTGCATCTCAAGGCATAAATTCTTCAATTGCGCATGGATCTGTTGAACTCCTAAGTTAAGATCCTGCATTGAGGTCTCATGTAGCCTCATCGCTATCTCTAAGGCCTCTGCCTAAGTCGTTAGCTTCTGCTGTGATAGCGCACTCCTTAAATGTGGTGTTAGCGAAGCTATAAACCACTCACGATGTTATCCATCTGTCAGATTCGTATTAGCTTCGCGAATCATACATTTCAGCCTCTGATCCATCTCCCAAGGAGTCTCGCCTGGTAGCATCATGATATCTTTGAATCCAATGATCGACTATGCTTCAGACTTTGGCCTACTAAATTCTCTATTTAGCACTGCTTGGATATTTGCGATTCCCGCGTTTGGATTATCATTGGAGTGCTTAATATACTAGGTAAGCACGTGGTCCTGCAGGGCGCTAACCAGTGTCGCTTTCTTTATATTTTCCTCTATAACCCCTTGCGCTTCCCATACAGCCCTTACCACGAACCAGAATTGGTCTGGATGCTCATTTCCCAAACCCTTGAACATAGGAAACTTCATTGTGCTTGCCATATTGAATCATGGTGGTAGCAGAGGTGGTACGGGTGAAGATGGAGGTGATGGTGGTGAAGCTGGTGGCGGTGTGGGTGGGGGTGGTATTTGTGGAATTCTTTGCCTTATCAAATGGATCGCACTTCGCATCAAGACCTTCGTGAGCTCTTCCTCATCCCCTCGCGGAGGTGAAATCAAGGGGCTAGTTTCATGTCCCTTACTTCCTTCACTCCTGTAAGATTTTCCACTTCTTGTAGCCCCGAACATCAAGGTAACTGCATAACCTTCTTTTCGCACAATAGCATTTTAATCCAAGTATTCAAAGACTTTACGTACTTACCTCGCGGTCCCTTGAGAAAGCGTTTCTTTGCCTCGCTATAGCTAATTGAGGTGTCAACCGCGAACTCAGTAATGAATCCTTCTATAATCTGATTTGAGCCAATGATCAACGGTCCGCACGATCTTATCCTCTGATTCTTCCAACCTTCGTACTAACTCTGGGATCCACACAATAGGATTGTCGAGTTTCCACCTTCCTTGGCTATTTGCTAGCTTCGCGATCCACTTGTATAGCTCAGAAGAGAAAGACGCGAAGAAGATTCGTGGATCTCTGTGTACAGGTAGCAGTCTAACCACTCTTATTTTGACAGTTACGGGTTCCTGTTCTCCTGCGCCGTGAACTCGTGAATTCTTCTGTCCAACCAGCCTTCAATTTCCTTCTTAGTTGGATTCCAATGATACGAAATTAGACATATCTATGCAGAATCTGGTCTCGGAAACGGAACCATTTGTTGGCTTGAGGGGGCCTGACCTAGGTTCAGAGTTAATTAGCCAAACAAATCCCTACACTACTAGCCCTTTCAGCATCAGCCCGCGGAGCGCGGACTGAAGTCTCACCTAAAGCAGTATGAGGGGATGTTGGAACCAAGTTTTCGCACCCTTGAGATGTCTGAGGTACCAATTTAGTCCAACTGTGCCTACCTTCGCACAGGTCACTTCACGCAGTCCCGACCATCAATACCTTCGCGATCTGTTATATTTGCCTTTCGCGCAGCCCTAACCAGGGGCTGAGATGCTTTCGCGCTGCTATGGCAGCGTCCTGTGCTATTTCCCCAAATTACACCATGTATCTTACTTATCTTCTTAAATATCTTAGTTAACTTTGTGTAAACAAATATTCTATCTTACATTCACTTATTCAACACATTCATACATATTCGCGCATCATATAAGCATTAAAAGTGCAATGTATATTCAATGTAACAGATGCATAAAACAGGAAATAAATACGCATAATGGATATGAAACTTCTCTTTATTAATGATCCAACTATTACAAACTCGACTCGCCCTGCGCACTCAGCTGCAGGGGTTCACGCACTCAGCTGCGGACTACTAGGCCTCTGCGCACTCAGTTGCAGAGCCTTCTCCTACTCTACGACCCAAAACTAGACTTTACACTTCAGATACGACTCAATTCTTCATCCTTATCATTATTATTCCATGATCTATTGATTACTTAGAGCCTCGCTCTATTTATACAATCCCATGGTCCGCGGACCATGGGTAGATATCTACAGCCGACATTACATTACAAAATTGATGGCAAACAACCCTATGACTCTTTTACAAACTATGCGCTTCGCGCCCACAAAATGCAGAGTATTTACATCGGGGTTACAGCTGTTGACCAAAATCTGGGCTCTAAGCCCCAAAACTTCCCTTGGGGGATCTCGTGCCCAACACAAGGTCTCACACAAACTTTTACTTGGCCTTCGAAAGTAAGAGTAATCAACCTACACATGACACATTCATGAACAATATTATGTGAAATAGTTTTTTAATCAATTGGAAAGCATGTTCAGATGCAAAGGTTTCAGTTTCACCATCAAATTTAACTTTTGAGAAGATATTACTTGTCTTTATTGGAGTAGTACAAAACACTCAAGCACAATTGCATTTGTAAATAGGGGTTTGATAGGGAGATATTAATAATTATAAAGCAATAAAATAATGGCTCAAGGTCAACATGTCATTTTCTTTCCATCTAGCACCAATTGTTGACAAGGAGAAAATTTCATCCTACAACAAGGGATGATCACCTAATCAAGACCCCAAATAAGTGTATAGTCACTTCGTGTGGTGATGTCCACTAGTATGTGGACCTAGTTGCCACCAAATGGTTTTGAATTCAACTTAAAATTTGATCTAATTTGGATGAAATGACACTAATCTAAATTAAAACTCGAACTATAATAACATAAATATGAATCTAAGTATTACTATTTTTAAATAACTATCCCTTAATGGGAGAAAGGCTAAATAATATCAAATATGAGACAAAGATCTATCATTACATAAAAAAAAAAAAATAAAAAAAAAAAACCGTGTTTACTCAATTACATAACACTCATAAAACTAATATCATTGCCTTTTTAGATAATGGTTATCCAAAAATAAGATTTCATTTCCTTATAGTCGATATTTGCATTCATTAAAGCCAAAAAATGGTTTATGGTGAAGAATCACACACAAACAAATGAATGAACAATTTTAATTATATTTCATAATGATAATAAAAATGCATTCATCATTTCAACACAATTAATCTTCTCAAACAAATACAAGTTGTAAACCCTTAATTGAAAATGTAGTAGGAATACGTAAGTTACAATTCAAAATTTTATAGTCTTTCATAAAATGGAAGACCTCTTGCTTAATGTAAAATAAATATAAAAAATCTAACCATAACACAAGGGATCTCTTCTAACAATTCAAAAAAATAATTCCAAGCCCTTCATAAGAATATTTTGGTTACTATGGCATGAATATCCCTTTGATCCAACCCTAGAAAATCCTATACTAGAGGATGAAAAAACTTTGATCTCTATCTCAAAGCCTTTCCTTTGGTTAATTCCCTCTCTTCTCTCCTTCCATGGATACTCCTTTTAAACTATTTGTCTCAATTCCTTACATCATATCCTTACTTGATATTACCAAAACATGATCAGATATACATGGTTATAACATACATCCAACAAATTCTATGTGTATTTCTTGGGCTACCAAGGTTCCCAAAGACTAGAAATTTTATAAATAAACCTTGGTCCAAAAATAGCCCATACAACTAGATCTGAATTACAAAAGAAATTACAAAATCCATTATTATTGAGTTCTACAAACCATACATAACAGAGAACTAAAAACATGAAAGGCAAGAGAATCATTCAATTTCAGAAGATGAAATGGGAGTTGGGTCTCTGGCACTCGATCCTAGAGGTGCAACGGTGTTAGAGTCACATTATAAGTGTCCCTCCACATAGCCAAGCCTTGCATCCAGCCTATCCAGGGTGAAGTGTCGGTTCCTCAAAATTATTTTAATGTATTCCAAGGATGAAAAGACATTATACCTCTCAACCTATTTTTCCTTCAAAACCAACCCAACAGAGTTTTCATATGTTAGTGCAATGCCATTGAGTTCAAATAGTGGTTCTTCCCTCCCCTAGTGTGACTAGGATTTGAAATCCAAGTAGATACCTCACTCATAATTTCAGTATCCAAGTGGGATTACCTCTCCACCCCAACTTGGGTTTCCAACTTCTAAATTTATCTTCTTATCTGAGGTGGCACAATATTTAAATACATAGTAGCATAATCCTAGGCGAAAATTACCACTCTATGCCAGCCTTACGGGTTACTTCACTTCCCCCACCCCGTCTGCAATGCATGTGTTACTTGGGCGACATGAAGGCAGTAACGGGGTCACACCTTTAGTAGCTACTATAACTTACATGACCTGCAAAGAAAATAGGAGAATTCACCAACCACAACCCCCCCCACCCCCGAGGTTTTGACACCACCCTACAAATTCATCACCTAGACTTATCAAACATACCACACCTCTTAAAGGGCTCACCGCCTCAACCCCCACAAAAGTGGATACCCAAGCATTAGACCCCACATACCCCAACACAATTAGCCAAAATCAAAGCCACAGGTTTCCCCGAGAGAAAAATTTACAGTAAACTCTCAGAATCAAGATATATCAAGAGCATAGAGATGCTTAACTAGACCCCTAATTTTTCCCTGAGAACCCTTAGGCCAGCGAAGAAGTCAAGCATAGGCATTCCAATACTAAACTTTCTCAGTGCAAAAATCAAAGAAATCTACTTGAGATAGCTAGAGAACCAACACAAATGTTGCTCACAACCCTCCTAATCCACAGACAGGATTATAGAAACCCTAGACCAATGACCCATGAAAACAACACAGAAGAAAAACAAGATTAGGGAGAAAATGACCTACACCACCTTGTCGGGACTGAAGGAGTGTTACGGGACTAATACACCATAGGGTCTAGGTTGAGAAACCCAACAGATCGAAGGTATACACCAACAAGAAGCAAGCAAACAAGCAGTCCTAATGCTTAAACTACTAAAGTAGGATGAAGAGATAGTACCCTTAGGTCCTACATTTGAGGATGTTCCTATAGGGTCCAAACCCTCTACTTCCTCCGATGCTCCAAAACCTGCAACTCATTCAAGAAAAACATATATACTAGTAGTATTTCAAAGCATGTTCAAGATATAAATGTTAGATCATATAAGAATATAAGTATAAATCATGAAATCATACATAAGTAGATCATAACATGAATTAAAGCATTAATAATAACATCAGGAACAAGACAAAGCTTCTTTATTCATGACTGCAAAAGAATGTGGAATAATACAACTTGATTCAACCATGACTCCAAGCGAAACCTTCCTCCGGATCCATCCAGCCCAAGCCTCAACAATCCTCTTTCAAAATCATACACATAGATGCCATATAAAGGAGATGGAAATCTCTATGAGGAAACAAGGGTTTCCTATTGTAGAGAGTGCAAGAGGCACAAGGATAAATCAGACTTGATTAGGGACTAATTGGATAGAATATCAATATCTTACCTTTTTCGCCCCTTTAGGCCTTCTCATTAGGTGTATTTATATCACCCCAAAATAGTTTTATTAGTTGGGATATAATTAGGCCATAGGCTCCTATAGATAGGCTTTCAGTATAACCCGTAAACACTGCCCATAAAATAAGTATTTATATTTTTCTCATATTTTAAATCACATATGTGGGTTGGGTATAGCTGGACCAGCATGTGCACACACTTTTTGAAGGGCAGAGTCATGTAAGGAATTTAAAATAATGTTTTTTAGTAAATGGACCAAGTCTGAAGGGAAAGGATTTCCCAAGGCCAGGACTCAGAGCATCAAGTATATAAGGGTGATAAATGATGCTATAACAGATGCCTCTTAATATATGAGCTCAAAAGGGGTACATGATGGCCGAAATGTATTAAGTGTATAGAAAGATGCATGAAAGGACTTGGGAGGAGATCACCAGATTCCAGCCTGCCAAACCAGTGGAAGAGATCATAAAGAAATCTCATGTCTGAGGTGGGAATACCCATACTCAGAGATAGTAAATCACATCCACATATCAAGTGTAGAGTGGATCCAATATGTATACAAGTACAAAGGAAACTGAGAAATACATAGTGGATCATCTGATCATAGCCGCAAAAGTACATATCAAGCCCATGTCACAATATCGCATATAAAAGAAATGATCAATGATGTTGAAGTAGATATCTGATCACTGATGTTACATAATTAATCCTCAAAAATACCAAGTCAAAAATTGGAATAATGGTACTTCATGCAACTCGGGTGCCGACATATAAAATATTGTTGTGATGAACTGCAACATATAAGGTGGATGATGTCACTAGAAGAAAACTGGAGGAACTAACAAGTGAACCAAAAATTTTTGATGCAACCTGAGGTCTTCACCGATTGCCATGGTACATTTCTACACTATGGGAATAATTGAGTTGAAATTGACCATGTGAGAAATCGTTTGATTAACGATCATTGATGTATATTGTTAACAAACGCGATACAACTCATCGATAATGATGATGAGAGTCAAGGTACCCCAGTACCATCTAACAAGTGTGAATAAATGAGTTGAGGTCGAACACTTGAGAGAATCTATCAATCAGGAAACATTGATGTATTCTCACTGTCGATAGCGAAGGACTCTGCCACTAATGACTGCAAACCCTAAGGTACTAAAAAAGGACTCTAGATCATATTCCCAGATCAATGAGTTGGAGTTGATGGGAAAATATTTGTTGGAAGGAAGGCATTAAGGAATCCCACATCAATCCAACACGAGTGTAACCCACAGGCCAATAATTTGGAAGGAATCGGACGAAGAAAGATGAAGTAACTGTACCGAAGCATATTTCTGGTGTACACAAGATGTGGCTAGCACACGACAGAAACCCTTTGAACCAACCAATAATGAAAGTTGACACAGAGGAGAGGAATCCACCAATAGGGTCAAATGGAAACCAAGGTACTGCACAAATCCCAATGTGTGATAATGTAAGATGACGTCGAACACAAGGGAAACCACTCAGTCAAAGACCCATGATATTGATCGATGTTGAGCACAAGTTCAGCTATCAATGATGGAAATATGGTTAGGGTGCGGCTCTAGGCCTACTCTCAGAGCAATTTGTCAAAGTCAATAAGAGAAGATCGGCCAGTAAGAAGTCAATGGAGACCTTCTTAACTAGTACGAGAAAAGGACCAAGTACCTGATGTGATACTGAACATAACTCTAACAGATCGGGTATGGCCGACTGAAAATGAATCAAGAGACACTCGGGTTTACTTCCCTTGAACAAAAACATGACTCAAATGTGATTGTATTGCAGCATATGATAACTTTGTATAATTTTATCATGCAGGAGGCATAAACAAAATCTCCATGTGATTGGAAGGGATAACCAACCAAAGGAGTACTGACTCAATGACAAGGTTATGGCTCTCCTAAATCAAACTAAAGCCCATCTCGATGGAGGAAATAGTTGCTTTGAGTGCTTTCTTCAAGGGCGACACAACTAACACTTTCTTCCATAAATTATGGAAGTAAAGTATCGTTCCTGCTCTTTTTAGAATATATAATTTTTTTTGTCTTTTTCATATTTAGAAAGCCTGAAAAAAATAAATAAATAAATAATAAATAAATAAATAAAAATGCCTATGGTACAGTGGAAAGAACAAGTGTCCAAATATAGATGCTATAACTCCTCGGAGGGGAGCATTCCTATGCTCAATGCAAGGTGATGAAATTGGTCAATGACACTCAAAGTAATGTTCTTTCCATGGGTATAAGGTGTCAAGTTGCAGAGGTTAAGTGATTGCAAGGTTGATTTTGCAGAAATACATGGTCAAAAAGTGGCTCATACACGAGTCCAAGTGAAGCTAGCTTAAGGCCAAAAGGTACAAATAGTCAACATGAAATGCAATAGTACAACTCAACATGTGGTAGCCTCTAAGGTATAAATCCAGAAAGATAGCAAAGAAGAAGGAGAATGAAGCTTCATCGTAAAAATTCATGGTAGGACTAAAGAGGACTCTCGATCCTACTCAATCTTTGCAGCATGGGAAACATATGCTAGCGAGGATCTAACTAAGAATCCCATGTAAAGGAATGCTCTACCATCATGTCATGATATTATAAGTCAGTGAGTGAAAATGGTTTAAGAATCATAACACAATGGGGTTGACCCTATGGAACCATATCACAGCATGGAGGCTAGAATGCATAATGCAACAGAAAAAGTGATATTCCCTAACCTATATTCCAGTGACAAAAATGATACTTGCCATAATGGGTCAATGATCATGGAATCGAAGTGGTAGAAAAAGTCTCAAAGTCTTGTTGGTTTAGGGAGGTCTTGTTACACAACATTTTGTCACTATCCTTGTACTTCCCATCCATGATCCCGGAGGACCTCTACATTGAACCCTACATGCTTTCCCATCATGAAGAAACTCCCTTTATGTTCCTCTTCATGAGAAAAATGATTCCCTTTTGCATCATTTCCCAACAATCTTCCTTTTACCCCAATTTACAAGACCAGCGCTACTGACCAGTTTCCTTGCGCCAATTTGTAGCTATTAAAACCAGGATTAGCGTCATACGACGCTACTGAGCCTTTTCTCAATCGTGTCAATCCTCTTTTGGAAAGTTTTTTAAATATGGAGTTGAAGCTTCCAGGACTAGAAGCTTCGTAACGAAGGCCTGGTAAATGGTTGGGTTGGATGGAACCGAGGAAGTCAGTTTGGGCTCCTTTCCCCTATTAGGATGGAACCAACCCAAGAGATAAAGCCTTCTCCCATGATAAGAGGAACAATCTCCCCTCTATCCAAGCTATATAAACCCCTCCTTTTACAAGCTTCACTAGTTTTCAGTATTGGTATTTTTGGATCTTGAATAATCAGCAAGACATATATAGCTTGTGGCTTTCTAGTTTATGTTTGAGGGAGAATAGCGTGTTTGGTTTGGGTTGAGACTAAAGGGAAGAGGCCTTAAAAGTTCCATTGTTGGGGCTATCAATGAGATGTTAGAAGAAGTGTGGGAACCTGGATACGTCGGAGGAGACCAGCAACGTCAAGGCATTGGTTGTAATCTCTTTCTGAATTTATATGAATACAACTATTGATTGATTTCCTACATTGAAGTGTTATCTTACATTTGATGGCTTAATGTTCCTTGACCTATTAAGTAGGTTGAATATAATTTGAATGCTATCACATTTGTTGTTGTTGTTTTCTTGCTTGTTTTAGGTATTCGAAGGAAGGAAATGAAAGGTAGTTGGAGTGAGGAAGCAAGATCATCACCAAGCGAAATAACATTCTAAGAGGTAGGCCCTCTTATTTGATTCTAGCTTAAGGAGATTTTCCATATATTGTTTGTTTGTGCCTAGACCCACTCTCTCGGGCTAGAGGAATTGTTTGTGTCTGCACAGAGAATTTACCTGCACCACAAATTGGTGACTCTGATGGGAAACCAATCCTTCTATTTGATTGATTGTCATTTTATGGTTTTGTGTGAACTTTTCTAGTATCACCATTTCCCTTTAGTGTTCTATGCTTTGTTTGGTTTACTACTTTGAGCCTGAAATTTATAGTGGCAAGTTTGGTTTTAGCCTTTGAAAATTTTAATTTTTTCCCTTGAATCCTCGGTTAGCGCATTTAATTTTCTTACAGTCTTACCGATCAGCACGAGTTTCTCAAAAACAATCACGTCGACCCCCTTCTAGAGCTTGTTTTCAGTTAGGCAATCACACCGATTTTTGTAGGTGAAGATCATGATTTCCCCTAGATCATAACCAATGTGTCTTGCCCTTCTGATTTCTGTCTCTCAGCTTGTTTTGACTGTGTTCTCCCTTACTGGAAATCTCTATTAGCTAGGTTTATATGCCTATTTGGTTTTCCTTTTCTTCACTTGGTTTCTTGAGTTCTTGGATGGTTTGTAGCCCTAGGGAATCTAAGTTTTCATCCATTCACCTGTTTGTGTGCTCAGCAAGTCAAGTCGATAGTTAAGTTGCTCCTTGCATTTCGTTTGTTAGTCCTTTTGTTGCTTTGATTTCCATTTAACAAGTTTGAAAAGTTTCGCTTGTTGATTGAGTGTCTCTTTTCGGGCATAGATCACATTGCTCATCTTGTTTTTGGTGGATTCTTTGCATCATTCGTTTGGAAGGAATTCTCTTTTGTGCTTTGCATTTTCTTGAGGTTGATTGTTTTGAAAAAATTTCATTGAAGTGTTTGTGAAAGATTCATTTGATCATTTCATTGAAAAATGCATAATTCTAGTTTTCTGAATCAATATGTAACATTAGTTAGCATCATTGAATACTAGAGTTGCATCATCATTTGCATTGGAAAAGAAATGGATTATCTTTACTAGTGAAAGGACTACTTGAAGTGCATTTGATAGGAAATATAGGAATTGGAAAGAGTTTTTCATCATTTTGTTTTCAAAAAGCAAAATAGTGAAAAGGTCATTTTGCTTTCAATTGCTTGTTTGTTGCATTGAGTGTGTTTTCTACTCTCATTAGTGTAAACAATTCAACGAATTGAAAGGGTATTGTCTCATTTAGCTACATATAGGAGTTTTTCGAGTCACATCGATAAGTCTTGAAAACCAAAACATAATTTCAAGATAAACTCTAAAATGTATTCGATTAACCTAAGGCACATTTGAAACCTAATGATCACACTTAGAAGTTCTACGCTAGAGACGTGTTCTAGCGTCTTTACACCTAGCAGCTGTCATTTGCTTCGGCACTAGATAGCGCTAGTATGGACTCGTGCTCCCTGTATTGTCGCATATATAAAGGGAGACCCCTCTAGGTTGCAATCCTTAATCCATAAGAAGTTGAGTATACCGCCTTGTAAATGTGATACACCGAACACAACATTCAGGGAGATTGCCTGCTCCTACTTCTCGGTTCGCCGAGAGGTATTCTGCAGTTCACGGTTACCTGGTAATCCTTTTTGCTTAGATCATCCTGAGTAGTCATTTTGATATTTTTGACTCCTTAAATATAAAAGATCATCTGAGAACTTGTCCTCTCGAGCTCGTTTCAAACCGAAAGTGATAGAGTCACCTTTGCTTCTTTCTTGACTCTTGAAACATGAAAGAGCACCAATTTGTTTTTGTGTCTTAAAAAATTGATTCCCACGATCATATGACATTCCTGTTAGTATTTTTCCAGACCACAGCATGAGTATACCTTTAAATACATTTTAAAGCCTTGGAATCAATCTCTCTCTTCTGGTTAATTGGGACAAAATCATCGTGGCTAAACCATCAGGTTCGCCTAGTTCCTCTTCCTCTCCTCTGTCTGAAAGATCTTCTGAGGAGCCATTTCCTGAATTGATACAGTCACTTCAGGACCAAGGTGTTGAAAGTGGAATTGTTCTGAGCATTCAACCTTGGTCATCTCATCCTCCCCCTCCCTCAGATACTGGGTCACTTTCTAACATTGGCCTGGAATCTCTGGATAATCCTATCTAGACTCCCGAGAGTCTACCGACTTTTGAAGGTCAGCTTGGATTAATTGTTTATCCTCTGAATCCTTTGTTCAATATTGTTTTGATATCACCGTAGCGTCTGTACAGTTTGTACGATCAGTCGGTTATTCCTTTGAAATTATCCCCTCGAACATATTTAGTAGTCTGTCATCGCATGTTTTCACCCACAGAATCAGAAGGCAAAATTTGAGTCTCCTCTCTGGGTCACTCAGAGGTTTCCACTCCACGCACAGTCGAGGAATATGAATGTCATTTCCCTCTAGAATTTTTCCCTTACACGGGAATCATTCCAACCAGTGTTCATCCTGAGTCACCGCGTAATTATGTGACTTTGGCTCAGTTGGTTTCGGGTACGCCTACTGCCTTATTGCTATATCACAACCCTATTTGGGCATCTGGCGCTATGCCTACCTCAGGTCCATTCATTCAGAACCCGACCTCCCAACCAATGGTGCATTCTGTAGTTACTTCAATCCCGGTGCAACCCACTGTTATGAATCCTCTTGTTTCGTCAGTCCAAGTAACTCTTCTGGTTCAACCAATGGTCTCGAGTCATGTCTCTATCAGTTCTTCAGTCCCTCCAGTAAGTGGACAGGCTTTGTCACCGCCTGGGGGAAAAGTCCGAATGTTTCTATGATTTTTGGCATAACCAATGTGATTATCTCACAAGCTCATATGGTTGGAATGAACCAGCCCTCTTCGGGTTCCATTCTAAACCTTGTTGGTCCTGCTGGATCAAGTAATGTCTAGTACCAACAGTCGAACCCTGTTGGTTCATCTGGGTCAAGTAACATCCAATACCAACAACCTAATATGGCTCAAGTTCAGTACCAACCTCCTTATGTTCCATATGGTTCACAAGCGATGGTTAATCTGCCATACATCCCTCAGCCTGGACCTTATGTCTAGCCTAGTACGTCCGTCGCTCCTGGTGCATATGGTGAGATACATTTCGGGAAATTTCAAGGGGTAATTCTGGGAATTGTTCAAGTACCCTTGCAGCAACAAGGACAACTTCTACAACAACAAGGGAAACCTTTGTTGCAGCAAGGGCCATCCATGCAGTAGCAAGGGTAGATGATGCCGTAGCAAGGATAACTGCAACAACCACAAGGGTAACCCTCTCAACCGTTGCAGCAAACCATGCAGATGCAAGTGCAGTATGTGTCGCAATCCTCCCAGCCTATGCCTTAGCAAGGTCAACCTCTATAGCTACAGGGATAGCCTTTACAGCCACAAGGTTAGCCTTTGCAACAACAAGGTCAACCTGGGCAACAACAACCCTTATACTCGTATCAACAGGGTCAAACTTTGCAAGCGCAAGGTCATGATCAAGTCCTGCAGTAGCAGGTGCAAAATCCTTAAATCCAAGGGCAACAGGTTCAACCTCCTTTTGTCCAAGGGCAGCAGGTCCAAAATCCTTATGTGTAAGGGCAGCAAGTGCAAAATCCTTACGTCCAAGGGCAGCAGGTCCAAACCCCTTTTGTCCAGGGGAAACAGGTTCAAAACCCTTATGCTCAGGGGTATCAGGTGCAAAATCCATATGTCCAAGGCCAGCAAGCTCAACAGCCTTTTAAACCATATGTTTCTTATCAGCAGCCTATGGGAGGAAAATTTCAAGGTTTTCAAGGTCAGAATCCTCCATACGAGCAAGGTAACCTACAGTTGGGGCAAAATCAAACGTTGTATCGACAAAACCCTCTACTATGGGGACAGAATCCTTACCAACAGAGATGGGTACCACTAGTTGCGTCCCCTTATCGACCTCAAATTCCTTGCAATACCCAATTGCCATTCTTGGCTACACTGGAATTGCCAGATGTGTCTAGACTCATGAATGATGCGATTCTTCATTCGCCGTACTGGCCTCTAGTTCCATCCAAGATCCCGAGAGATTGTCTGAAGTTTGAAGAAAAAGTGAAAGAGGATCCACAAGCCCACGTGATGACATATCACCTCTCGTGCTCTTCAAATTCCTACGTTGATGATTCCATTCATCTTCGGCTTTCCCAACGAAATCTTACAGGTGCTGCAACCAAGTGATATATCGAGCTACCTCGAAATACCTATCATGACTTTAAAACTCTCGCCATGGCCTTTCTCACACATTTCCAGTTGTCAGTTCGCTATGAAACTGGAACCCATATGCTAACGTCAGTCAAGCAAGACATTACGACCCACATCTCTGATCACATCCATGAATGGAGATGTAGTTGTCGCCTAATTAAGTTTGAGATTTTTGACCAGTTGTTGACTGAGTGGTTCACCAAATCATTCGTCAACAAAATTACTGAGGACATTGCTATGGGTGGATGTGTCAGTGAGGAACAAGCCATCGTGTGTGCCCAGTATCTAGACCTCATCTATTCACAATCTGGCACGTTATATGATGTGTTACCCGATGCACCCAAACCATCATCTGATTTAACAAAATCTAAGTCTCTGGCTACACCTCCTGTTGATGGAGTAATTGGTTCAGTGACTCATACCCTTGAAAATCTTCTTCCAAATAGAAGTTGGTTTCCAACACTGCTTCCAATGGTTCCTCTCGTAATTCACCAAGCCCTGGTAAAACCTCAGAGGTTCACGCTGTCCAGTCTACTGTAGCAGACAAATCCTCTAAAGGTAAGAAGAAAGGCAAAGGAAAGGGAAAAGTCGATGCCCCGAAATAAGACCCTCTTAAGTCATCTGCTGGTGATGCTTCCCAACGGAAGCCCAAATATCCATGCCTCATCTGTGAGGAGGATCACTATACTAAGGATTGTCCCAGACGATCCGAAGTTAGTCATTTACTCAAATGGACCCCAGCTGTCCTGAAAGAGCCCTTTCCATCCTAACAAACCCAAATGGTATACCAACCTTAGTCATCCACTTCCTCAAGTTCATAAGTGTTCATGATGAATACACCAATAAACATTACTACCAAGTCAAAATATTATCAAACTCCTACCTCGACAGCAGGGAAAGAGAAAGAAGGTACCCCTTCTTCTTCTACCCCATCCAATTTTGGTCCTCTCCATATAGAGTGACCTAATCTTGATTCCTCCATTCGACCACCTTCTCGAGGTGTGCTACGAAAGTCCTCGTACAATCCAAATGCTCGAGCCGCTCAACATTATAACATTTTTGAAGATTTGGCTCAAGTGCCATCAACTATGTCTGCTCTCGAGGTCCTTCAAAGCTGTCCTTCTCAGCAGAAATCATTACTGTCGGCTATTGGGGGTATTGATCCAATTGACTCTAATCTCATTTGTTTTGACTTGGAAAACCACATTCCGCATTTACCTCATCAGATTGCCTTTCTCATTCAAGTGATCATAAATGAGAAAACCATTCATAGGACCATCATCGATGAAGGTGCTTCTACCTGCATCATGTCTATCGCTTGTTGGAAGGCAATTGGTTCTCCTACTCTGAACCAGTCCCCTAACACTTTGGAAGCTTTTGACGGGCGTGATTCACAACCATTCGGTGTCCTTCCCAACCTTGCCATTACTTTGGAGGGCAAGACAGTACACGTCGAAGTAGGGATCGTTGACACTAATATTAACTAATATCTTCTACACGGATGGAGCTGGAAACATGCCATGCATGCTGTAGCCTCCTCCCTTTTCCACGTGATTCATTTTCCTCATCAAGGGAAGAGAGTCACAGTCATCCAACTGTCCTTCTTTTCCTCTTCCTCCTCGGATGGAAATGTTTTGTATGTTAAGCACACTGATGCTCCTTATGAGAGTGTCTGGGCAAGACTCTTTAAAGATCCTGCCTTGATGGGTATTTTTCCGCTCCCACCTCCTCATGTTTCCTCTGTCAATATGATTTCGGTCAAGTCTAATCCTTGGGTCATTCCCTCACCAGATCTTGTTGAGGTTATGCCATTAAGCCATGCCGAAATTAATTATGTGGAAATTGTTTCGGCTTTGCCTTCGGTATCCTCTGATCATTCTGTTTCGAGAACCTCTCTCGATGCGTATTCTCAATCTGCGTGGCTTGGTTCTTTAGAATCTCCCAATCCCTTAGACGAGACTTTTCTTTCTGACAAGAGTATCATGGAAGTAATGTCTCTAGAGGAAGTACCTTGGAACGACAATCATCATCGTTCCTCGTTCTTTCCCGACCCGAGTTCCAAGAGTTCCGAGATGTTTTTGCGTGGTCATATGAAGTGATGCCTGGCATTGACCCAAGTATAGTCATGCACAAGATTCCAACTTATCCTCATGCGAAGCTAGTTCACTAACGGCTTCGTCCAGTGCACCCTAGGAAAGCGGCCACCATCAAGGGTGAAGTTGAAAAACTTCTGAAAGCTGGATTTATTTATCCAATCCCTCTTACAGATTAGGTGTCGAATATTGTGCCGGTAACAAAGAAACAAGGCACTATTCGCGTTTGCATCGATTACCTTGATCTGAATCGTGCCTGTCCTAAGGATAATTACCCCACTCCCTTCATTGCCCAGATCATTAATGAATGTGCTCGGAGTGAATTCTTTTCCTTTACGGACGGTTTTTTTGGTTACAACCAGATAAAAATTGCGTCGGTTGATCAAGACAAGACAACCTTTATCTGTTCGTGGGGGACCTTCACGTATAAAAATCTCTTTTTGGCCTTAATATTTCAGGGGCTACATTTCAGAGAGCGATATCTTATGCATTCCACGACATTCGAAACATCGTTCAACCTTACTTGGATGATCTCCCCACTCATTCTCGTAAACGCCATGATCACCCTGATCATCTCCGGCAAATTTTTCTTCATTGTCGACACTACAACATTCGGTTGAATCCGCATAAATGTGTCTTCTGCGTCGAATCTGGACGACTCCTCAGCTTTATCATTTCGAAAGAAGGCATTCACCTTGATCCTTTTAAAGTTGATGCCATAGTTAATTTACCCCCTCCATCTTCGTTGCATCAACTGCATAGTCTGCGGGGAAAAGCAAATTTCCTCCGTCGTTTCATACCGAACTATGTTGAGCTAGCTTCAGGGTTCACCCAGTTTCTCAAGGAAGGCACACCATTTGTTTGGGATGGGGCTGCCCAAAAGTCTTTCAATGACCTAAAACCTGTCCTCATCAATGCTCCTTTGTTGCACCCCCCAAAATATCATCGCGATTACTTCCTTTATCTAGATACAACCTCTAGTACCATCACTATGGTGCTGGTACAAGAACATGACGAAGGAAATGAACATGTTATTTACTACCTCAGTCACAACCTCCTCGACACCGAGAGTCATTATTCTCATGTCGAGAAGTTAGCTTTGGCTGTCGTACAGGTTGTTCATCATTTTTGGCATTACATTCTCCTCTGCACTACCACTGTGATTTCCGAATGCAACCCCATGACCTACATCCTGACTTCTCAGTTGTTGGGGGGCAAGTATTCGAAGTGGATTGTCCTCCTCCAAGAATTGGTTTGGTGTTCACTACTGCCAAATCTAAGAAATCACTCGTCTTTGCTGAGTTGATTTGCTCCCTTCCCTCTGCTTCTCTTCCTGTTGGTGTCGATGAGCAGCTCCCGGACAACACTATTTTCTTGATTAGCACTCTCAACCCTTGGTATGGTGATATCATCGTGTATCTCCAGACATTCACCTTCTAGTCTGCATTGACTAAGGATGATCATCGACGCATTCAGCATCAATCTCAACCTTACCGTATCATTGGAGATACTTTATACTGCATCAGTGTCGATTCAATTCTTTGTTGTTATCTCATTCTCGAGGAGGCTAAGAGAGTCTTGAATGACTACCATTCTGGCACATGTGGCGGTCGCCTGTCTGGATATCCTAATGCTCAAAAAATCCTTCGCGCTGGTTATTTTTGGCCCTCCATCTTCAAGGATTTCATCCATACTGTTCGCAAGTGCCATGAGTGCCAAATTTATCAGTGAAAAATGTGTGTCCCCCCCGTTCACCTACACCCCATTATTACTGTTGGTCCTTTTTCCAAATGGGGCATCGACTATATGACTTGTAACCCTCGTTCAGCCGGGGGTCATGGGTATATTATCATTGCAGTGGATTATTTCACCAAATGGGTCGAAGCGATGCCTACATACTTTACGGACGGTAAAAAGACAGCTCAATTTCTATTCAATCACGTTATTTCTAGGTTTGGAGTGCCTCAGGCCATTGTCACCAACCATGGCTCCCATTTTTTATATTACATGATGGCTAAGCTAACTTCTACGTTGGGTTTGCGCCACGATGGCTCAACCCCGTATTACTCTCAAGCCAACGACCAAGTTGAAGTTGTGAACGAAGTCTTGGTTACGATGATTCAACGCACCATTGGGATTCACAAGTCAAATTGGCATCTCATGCTCTTTTTAGCTCTATGGGCTTACCAAACCTCGGCCAAGGATGCAACTGGATTCACACCGTTCCATCTAGTCTACGGTCTAGAAACAACTTTACTGATTGAGTGCAAAATTCCATCCCTCAAGCTAGCTGTCGAACTTCTCCCCGAGACCTCACCTTAGGAAGAGCACCTCTTGTATTTAGAACGACTGGATGAGACTCGTCGTCTTGCTGCTTTATTCATCGAAGCACAAAAAAAGAGGGTCAAGTCCCATTTTGATCAGTCTGTTTCTCCTCGAGATTTTTCTAAGGGCGATTTGGTTCTTCTGTAAGATCAAGCTAATGATAAGTTGGGGGTAGGCAAGTTCAAACCTATGTGGCATGGGCCCTACATTGTTAAACGTGTGTTACATAAAGGGGCCTATGAGTTGATTGATTATGAGGGAAATCCCTTAGACAAGCCCCATAATGTGCTTTATCTCAAAAAGTATTATGCTTAGGTCATCTTGCATGGCTACTTTTGTACAATAGTGTGTTATTCATTTTTGTTCAGTGTGGTTTGGTGTGTTGTGTTGCAAGCAACTTTCCTACTTATTATGCTTCTACCTGCTTTGCAGATGTCTATGTCTCACATCGGTTTCGCTGATGGTGCTTGCCATAGTACCCAGAATCTATCATCTGCGGCATGGGCCATTTATGACCCCCATGGTGAGTTGATTGATCTTCAAGGCATTTTTTTAGGTCGAACAACTAATATTGAGAATGTATTTGCGTATTTGTCTATTGGAGAGAATTTTGATTACATTACATATCATCATATTCCTAGGCACATGAATACATTAATAGATGCATTAGCTAATTATGTGTTGCATAGACATTTGTGAAACATGTAAAAATAAAAAAATAAAAAACATTTGTACCATAGTAAGCAAGAAAATATAGCATATATATATATGTGTGTGTGTGTGTGTGTGTGTTGATAATGTTTGTCATACATCAAAACCCCAAAAAATAATATGTGTGTTCAAGTATATCTATGGCTCGCAGGCCTCAAAAATGTGGAATGTGACCTATGAACTAATCGACATGGTGCTCATGGTAGCATGTAACTGCTCGGACTACACGAGTTAGCAATCACCGGATCTGGTCTGATACCGCGACTGTGTGCCTCTGATACTAGTGTGGGATGTCACACAACCTGGCATACTCTGGGATACAGTGGGTCAATCCCTCGAGGTTCCGCGCGATCTCCTCCTCATTATCGCTTCCCTCCTTATAAGGAGTGATATCGAACTATTGAGCAACGCGCTTGGCAATCGAGGACATCCCAGCAGGACGCTCTAGTCCCACATCTGCATTTAAAAAATTGAAATATCATGAATGCATCTATTTCAAAAAAAATAAAAATTGTTTGTTTTTACCTCCATCGTCATAATCTTCTCCCTCTAGGAGCGACATATCTAGATCACTGCAAAATTCGGTACCACTATAGGGCCAATCCTCTACTACGATCAGTTGCCACTGTAGCCACAAGAAGAAGGCAGGATTATATGACATTTGTTGGCCCCCGGTAATCCTAGGCATCAGTGCATTCCAACGGACCATCCATGTGTCTCGTGGCAATGGCGGTTCCACCTCAGCAAGTTAGTAGTGAAATAGCAGGACCCGCTCCAGAAAGGTCACTACAACAGAACCATAGCATAACTACTTCAGGTTTCCAGCCTTGGCTTTAGATAGTTGGTGCTTCATATTTACCTTCATGGCTTCCGCCCAGTTGAAGATAGTCGGTGTCATGCAGTCAATTGGATACTGAAACTTTGACTTGTTGGACTCATGTTGTGCTTGAGCCCCAGCCACTCTATTGATGGTCAACATCAACACTTTCAGCACAAGATCCTAAATGCTCATGATATCTATCTTGCCGCTTTTTTCTTTTAGTGCTTCTGGGCAGTGTTCTGCGAGCAACATGTTCACACTTGCCCCAATAGGCCTGGACCCATATAGATTGACTGGTTCCCCTCTTCGGGACAGTCCTGTGATGAAATAAATGTTGGAAGTTTCCAACTCCAGTTCTTGGTCGCGATCATAAAAACTTCCCGATTGACATCCCAGAGACTGATTAGGTACCGTAGCAATTCGGGTTCAGCCCGCAGTCTTGGTGTGAGGAAGAATTTGAGAAGCCCGCAATTCCTCAAGGATTTCAATCAATTTGGGTTTGCCATTTCTTGTGTGTCAATGTCCTCATGCTCATGTTCCTTCCAATCCACCATTTTTCGTGATGTTTTCCCTGCAAAAACCATAAAATCAAGTCAATAATCATTCTTGGCTAGAGAAATTTGGATTAAATCAGCGAAATTTGGGCAAAACTTGAAAATTTTATGTTCACAGCGTCGGCGCGACTATTTTACAAACAGTAGCGCTGACGGCGCGCTTGACAGTGTTCATAACCCTTGATCGGCGTGATTTCGTGCTCGAAAATAACGCCGACCAAGGGTGAATTTTTTTGGCTAAAACTTCCTCAAGAAATCCAAAAAACGGTTAAAAATAGGAAAAACAAGCATGAAAATGGAGCTAAAGGTCTTGGCTCTTACCTACAACTGATAGATCGTGAAATGGCCTCCCAGATCTCCCGCAATGGCACAAATGGTGAAAAGTTCTTCACACAAGGTAAAATGGTAAAATGGTATTGTCCTCCTTTTATTCATTTTTGATGAAATATTAGGTTATTAAATGTACTTTTTAACCTATTTTTGCCTCAGAAATTGGGTAATGCATTTACCTTTTGTGCAGCGACAGGTGATGGATTACTGATGATGGTACTGGAGTCACGTTTAAGCTCTTTTCTTGACTCATAAAACTCAAATGAAAAGGTCACTGAGTATTTTTCCCTTTTTGATTCATAAAAAAGAATAAAAATGGGGGGTCCGCTTTTAAGCTCTCTTCTGACTCTTTAAACATGAAAAGATTGTCGATCTCTTGTCGTTTTGAACTCGTTAAAGGCTGCGAAGCGTCGTTTACCCAGTATATGTTTACCCCTTTTTCAGGTTGGGATAGACTATTTACGAAAAAGGTACTCCTTGACTGAAATGGTCAAGCAGTTCTCTCAAGTATCGTTTTCTACCTTTTTGGGCTTGAAAGACACAAATGTACGAAAAGGGACCATGTGGAGTTTTCTTTTCCGTGTCTTTTTCAAACTCTCTAAATGTGAAAATTATATTGATTTACACCTTTGTCGAACTCGTTAAAACATTTAACGACATTCGATTCGTCACCATGATCGACATGAGATTCTCCTTCCTAGGGCTCATTAAACTTACTAGGTCGGATTCGTCCGAAGGATGAACTTACTATGCAAGCACATGCTATCACCTTCAAGCTTGCGATAAAACATAATTGGGGTACCTGCCAGAAATGGTGGGGGAATATTGGAAATTCTATCAGTTGTGTCGGAAACTCACTCTTGAACATGACACTTTTTGCTTTGTGTTGAGTTGGGATATCCTCCTTTTCATCATTGACCTTCCTGGGTTGGGCCATTCAATTTTTCCTTCCATTTGATCTCTGCCACATCATCATGACCACCGATCATATGGATCCAAAAGCTGCCAAACTCCAAAGTCGTGTCGCCAATATGTTCAAGGGTTAGTCCTTCTGTAGTTACACTTACTCCTAATTCTCTGTATCATCTGAAATCATTTGCATCCCTTTGTCTCATGTCGATGATGTGGGATACATCATGGCCCTCCTTTGACATGGTCGCTTCCTGTTAACTTCAACTCATTATCCAGGAAGCTGGCTGAGAGACTCCCTTCTAGTACCTTAGAGCTTGCATGCCCTAATGGCAAGATCTTCACACTCTATGACAAGTTCACATCATTGGCTTTCGATTGGGTGATTTCATGGGTGTTCAACTTGAGTTCCTTTATTCACATTCCATGAACTGTGTTGGTAGTACCTTGAGAGCCATTGTCATTATTGTCGTTTCTTTCACACTTGTTGATGGTTCACATCATTAACCGGTATTCAAGCGACATTCTAGCATGTTCGACTTCAACACATTCATTCACATGTTAGGATTTGTACTTTGATCGGGGCGTTTGGAGCGCAAGACCCTAAGCTCAGATTACACAAGTCCAGGTTGCGAGGCGATGTGACATGATCATGTTGATATACATGTCTCTTTCAGATGGATGGGTTTGACCATACCATGATTTGTTCTATGTGATCCTTCTCATTATTGGATGGGTGTAACCATACCTTGGTTTCATTATGATCCTCTCTATTGGATGGTTGCTCCCATGCCTTGGATCCATTTACATGATCATTCTCTCGATAGTTGTGCCCATACCAAAATTCATGTATCATTTGTCAAAGTTTTCAGTGATGTATATGTATCTATGCTTGCTTGTAGGTTTTCCAATGACAGACTCTGGTTCCCTGCATCCACTTGTAAAGCATTTCACCCCTCACTCTAGTTCGGCCTTCATGATTTAGGGGGCATCTGTTACACAACATTTTTTTACTGTCCCTGTACTCCCTGTCCATGATCCCAGAGGACCTCGACAGTGAACCCTAGATGCTTTCCTATCATGAAGAACTCCCATTATGTCCCTCTTCATGAGCAGAATGATTCCCTTTTGCATCATTTCCCAAGAATATTCCTTTTACCCTAGTTTACAAGACTGGCGCTACTAACCAGTTTCCTCCTCACGCCGATTTGCAGAGATTAAAACCAGGACTAGCATCGTACAGTGCTACTGAGCCTTTTCTCAGTCGCGTCGATCCTCTTTTGGCAAGTTTTTTAAATATGGAGTCGAAGCTTCTAGGTCTAGAAGCTTCATAACGGAAATATGGTAAATGGTTGGGCTGGATGGAGCCGAGGAAGTTGGTTTGGGCTGCTTTCCCCTATTAGGACGGAACCAACCCAAGAGATAAATCCTTCTCCCATGATAATAGGAACCATCTCCCCTCTATCCAAGCTATATAAACCCCTCCTTTTACAAGCTTAACTAGTTTTCAGTATTGGTATTTTTGGAGCTTGAATAATCAACAAGACATCTATAGCTTGTGGCTTTCTAGTTTATGTTTGAGGGAGAATAGTGTGTTTGTTTTGGGTTGAGACTAAAGAGATGAGGCCATAAAACTTCCATTGTTGGGGTTATCCATGCGATGCTAGCAGAAGTGTTGGAACCTAGATAGGTCGGAGGAGACCAAAAACGTCAAGGCATTGGTTGTAATCTCGTTCTGAATTTATATGAATACAACTATTGATTTATTTCCTAATTTGAAGTTTTATCTTACATTTGATGGCTTAATGTTCCTTGATCTATTAAGTAGGCTGAATACAATTTGTATGCTAGAACGTTTGTTGTTGTTTTTTGTTTGCTTGTTTTAGGTATTCGAAGGAAGGAAACGAAAGGTAGCTGGAGTGAGGAAGCAGGATCATCACCAAGCGGAATAGCGTTCTAAGAGGTAGGCCCTCTTATTTGATTATAGATTAAGGAGATTTTCCATAGATTGTTTGTTTATGGCTAGACCCGCTCTCTCAAACTAGAGGAATTGTTTGTGTCCGCACTGAGAATTTACTTGCACCATAGGTCTGGACCCAGGTTCAGAGTTAGTTGCGCCAACCAACAAAACCTTTCATTGTTGGCCCTTTCAGAAATAGCCTGCATAGTGTAGGCTACAGTCTCACCCGAAGAAGTATTGGGTGATGGGAGAACCAGGTTTCTGCATCCATAGGTTTGTGTGATGGGTTCTTGTTACTTATGGGGATTTATTCCAACCTTCGTGAACCCTAACCCTTAAAAAGAAGAAAGTACAGAAACGGATTCTAACCGTGTGTTGATTGCCTTAAACATTAATATCATTAAGTAAACTAGTAGATATATTAATTTCACGCACCAATTAAGTGTTTCTTTATATAAATACAAAAAACAGAGCGAATACCCAGAAATGCATATGTAAACAAAAAGTCACAGATACACAAATATAGCTCCAAATAGTCTTTATTATGATCAATCCTTTTGTTACAAACTCTTTCTTCCCTACACACATAGCTGCAGGGGCCTACACACTCAGATGTGGACTTATCGAGGTCTCTGCATACATAGTTGCAGGAGCCTTCCCCTTCACCTAAGTACAGAAAATAGACTCTTCTTCCTTAGATCACTTTCCCATACATAGATCTTCCATGATTAGTTTTTTCTTATGACTCGCTATGACTTCTTTTTATAGCATCTTTCTTTACAATACCATGGTTCATGACCCATGGGTGGGTCACAAAACATCCTAACTTCTAACAAACTAAGGGGATTTAACCTTCATAAATACCCTTTGACTCCTAAGACCTTCACGCTTTGCTTCCTCAAAATTTGGAGACTTTACATAGATAACAAACTTTATTACAAAATTGACCACAGGGGACCCTATCCCAAAAGGCCCCTAACACAAAGTCGTGACTCATCCTTGAGCCACTCAACTGGTGGTGCCTTGATCTTCGCCTGCATCTCACTAAAATCAATCTTCAAAACCAACAGATTTGTTGTCCCCTGCACAACAGCTTGACACACTTCCTCAACCAGTCTTTCAGTGGTTGGGCCTTCAACTGCAAGGCCCATGGTCCTTTGTGTATGTTGCATCCCCTCTAGTTTGCTCTGCACTGACAAGGTCAATTCACTGGCCTCATCCACCCAAGTTTGTGTCCTTGAAGATATTATCACTTCCTTGCGACGCAACTCATTAATTTCACTCTGGATGATCTTTCCTTCCTATAATCTAGTGAACCTTTGCACTAGAACTAAGGTTTGTGATTTTGACCTTATTTCATCAAACTGCCTTTTTTTCTCTCTTATGTCCACTTCAATCTTCTGAAGAGTTGGATCCTCCTGCATCGAGGTCCATAATTCCATGGCCTTTTCAAATAACTAAGTGCAACGCTTAGCGACAACTTCCAAGGTGGCTATTTCATCTTTAATAGCAGCTTCGTGCTGCTCTATGACGTCTGGAGGGGTAGTGGGTAGCGGCTTAAGTTGTAGCTCCGAGATTTGCAGTTGCAGCTCAAACCTGACTTTGCCAATTTTTGCTTGTGACTCCTTTACTGCAGTGGCTAGCTTCTGAATCTTCTTTACAGGGGTCGCTTCTGCCTTAATCTGGAGCTCAGGGAGCTCACTACAGGCCTGTGCAATAGCAGCCTCTAGCTGTTGACTTTGCGAAGTGACCTCCTCTTTTTCCTTGAGGGCCTATGCCTTTTCCTCAAAGATTTGTTGATTATTTGTTTTTACCTCATTGATGATCAGCAGTGCATGTTATTCCCTAATTCAAAGCTCATTAGACACCCCTTGGTAGAGCTCGTGCAACGCCTAATTAGGAAGTGCTTCCAAATTCAGACTTAAGTCCCTCATGTGGAGTAGGTGTGCCTTGCCTTCTGAAGAGTCAACGCGCAGGGATCCCTCTATAAACTGCATCGTGCAGAGGTCCAGTGTGAGTTTTTCTTCAAGGGCTACCCACTTGCTTGTTTCACGTTCGCTTGTCCCACGCTTGATTGAATAAGACATGTTTGGACCTACAACTCCCGCAGGCCTTGTTGTGTCTTACCTAAAGTTTATTGGTACTACTCTTCAAAGTGGCCCCAAATATCGATCGTTGCATTGCGGACCACATCCCTAATTTCATCTAGGTTCCCCTCTGTGAGGACCAAAGGTGTCGCACTCGTTGATTTATCCGATTTTTGCTTCTTGCGTGGCCCTGTTGAACTCCTTTTCTGCCTCTTATTGATGGCGAAGGGGGACTCCAAGCCTGCATCCCCTTCCTTTTCTCCCTCGATCTCTTCCTCCACATTCTTTTTCTTGGTGTCTAACTCGCCAAGGTCAATGGTGGCCTACAGCACAGTATTTTCCTTCGCTGCTTCTTTTTCCTTTGCAGCAACTGCTTCTTTCTCCTTTGCAATCGCTTCTTTCAGTTGCACTACCTTTTCTCTTACCGCAACCTTGTCTTTAGTGAAAGCCTTATGTGATTCCTTCTTCTTTTCTGTTGTTGTCGTTGCTGTTGTATGCGCTGCTTCACCTTCAACATCCTTACTCGTACCTACACTAGCATCCGAGGAGGTCAGAAAGTCACTTGGCCACTCACTGACAACCCCTATAATATCATCTCCGGCAACTAAATATGGAAACTTGTACCATATTCCCTAAGCATCCTTATTCACGTGAATGTGTAGATTATGGAAATCTGCCTTGAAGTATGCGACGTTGGCGTACTTCTCATGAAAACTTGGTGATAACCTTGGCCATTGGTTAATCACCATCCTGAGCTCTGCCTCAAACAGGACCCAAAATATCTTCTTCTATGTTACTCGTGCAAGGTATTTGGTAGCCCAAAGCAAAGCAAACTTCATGCCCTTAGGTAGGTATGAATCCTACAAAGGGAATTGGCTTTCTTTAGGTGTTCTCCAAGCCACCAACGCGATCAAAAATAACAACCACGTGTAGTGGAACGACTTTCCATCATCCTAGGCCTCTCTGCAATCCTCCAAAAATTCATGGCATAAATATTGAGCCCAGTTATAGTAGACTCCTTTGGTGCACTGCGCAGCCAAAGAGATGACTCGCACCAGCACTTCATCGGCGTGACATTTCCTCATGACCTCTCTAGTCAAGATTTGTGCAGCAAACTACACCGTGCCATCTGATATGGACTGAATGGAATACCCGCGTGACTTCTTGACTAGACCAAATTCACTCTTCATTTGGTTCGCCAACTTCTTCTCCTGCGACTTTCCTATGAAAGCCTCTGCAAGGTCCACTCCTTGGGATGGCAGCAATGTTATGCTTTGGATCAACATGTCAGTGATCAAGATGGGCCCTCCCAACCAGAGGCACCCATCATGCACCAATATCAACAATTGGTGCACACAAACTGTATTAATAGTGGTGTGACTAAAGTGCCACACACAAAACATATTTAGGAGCCTCGTGCCCCCAACTCCAGCCACCCGAGTCATTAGTTCAAGTCGCGTGATGTCTGCCTCTTCATAGTAGACCCTCTTGAGGTACTTACTTGGTGCCAACTGTGGAAACCTCTCATGGTCCCCCAAGTCCCAATCCTCCATTTTCAAGTTTGGTATCCGAGCCAACAACGAGCCCTCAAACAACACATTCTCCGGTAGCAAAGGCGTAGAGACCATAAACTTCACGGAATTCGGGCCTTTGGAAAATTTTGCCGTATTTTCTACGTGGTATATACGGTGGTAGCCAAGTTATTGGCTCAGACTCCTCTGCATCAATATCCTTTATCCTCCATGCAGTTCTTCCTCATCTAGGTCCAGGGGCTCTGTCGGTTGTTTGGACTTATTCATATTTCCTTTTTGGCTAACTTCTTTTGGATTTTTCCGCCATGAATGTCGCACCGGCGCTTACTGAGGCTTCTCTTGCTTCCCATCTCCTGTCATGGAAGCAGATGGCTTAGGCCTGGGTGACCTAGGCACGGTAGTAGACAAACTTGTAGGTATAGGTTGGGCCGCCTCTGTCTCACGTGGTGTTGCAGTCATTTTCTTGAGGATTATCTTGCGATGCCAATCAGGTAAGTTTGCGAATTCCGGCTGTGAAAGAATGATCTCCCAATCCTTATAAGACATACATAATTTTTCTAGACTCAATTGCAAGCTCAACAACTTAAGGAAAATTCTTAGCAAGCAAAGTGTTTGAATGTGGAGCGGGATGCCATATATATAGCTCAATTTGAATTCAAATCAATCCATTCCCTCTAATTCCCAATCATTAATGCATTTTTTGCAGCATGTTTCCAAAGATATGTATCTTAAATGCTCTCCCCCCCGCTACAGTGCATCCAACAGCCACTTTTTAGCCCGGTTGCATGAGGCCCACCATCCTAGTGCAACTCCTTCATCGCATTTCTCCTCTGCGCCTTGCCTTGATATGTCGCACAGCCCCATCACTTTGCCCAATATTGCTTTTGGCAATGTAGTTTATAGTCTCGTGTAGCCTTGCAACTGCCTGGAACACTAAGACTATCCCATAATCTTATAGTCATTGTGCAGAAGTGGGATCTCCCCTGTATAGCTTTAAGCAACTTCCATTGACATTTCCCGAAAATAATTCTCCATTCAACTTCACGAGTTGTACTGCGCCTCCATCCGTAATCTCCTTAATAATATATGGCCCCAGCCAATACATTTGGAACTTTCCTGGAAACTTTGTGAACTTACTATCATATAGTAATACCAAATCGTCATTCTTAAAGGTGCATTATTTGATATGGCGATCATGCCATGCCTTTTCTCGATCCTTCTACACCTGCTGATGAAATCCCGACAAGAAGCGATCTTCCTCCAACTCAACGAGTTGTGCGAGGCGTTCTTCCATGGTATCTCAATCAGCCATGTCTGTAATCGTAGCAATCCACAAACTGGGCACTATGTATTCCATTGGCATTACTACTTCTTGTCCATAAACTAATGTTAATGGTGTCTGTCCAGTCAACTTCTTGCAGGTAGTCCTATACGCCCATGGAACAACAGGTATGCACACATCCCAGTCATTTTGCTTTGTATTGCAAATATTTGTTAAGGCATTCTCCAGAATTTTGTTAAATGCTTCTATAGTACCATTCACTCGAGCATGATATGCCGTACTCTTCTGGTGATACATCTTAAATTCTTTGAGCAAAGTGGAAATTGTCCCATTTAAAAAGTGTGAACCTCTATCGCTCATCAAGATCTTTGGGCAGCCAAACCGAGACAAAATATACTCAAAGATGAACTTTGCAGCTATAGCCACACTATAATCCTTCACAGGTTGCGCCTCAGCCCACCTTGTTAAATATTCATTTGTGGTAATGATGTATCTAGCTTTAGTCTTCTTTCCTAGTGGATTAATTGGTCCTATGAAGTCTATTGCCCACTTATCAAACACCTGCAACAACACTTGATAATTCAGAGGTAATTCACCTCTTTGCGATGGTCTCCCCATCCTTTGACAAACATCGCATGCCCTGCAATAAACCTTGGAATCCTTATGCACAGTCAGCCACTATAGTCCCACTCTTAGAATCTTCTGCGTGGTTTCTATTCTCGCATAATGTCTTCCCGCAACTCCTCCATGCGGTTCAGATAGGATACGTTGTTGTTCGTACTCTAGGACATACCTACGCAATATCTCATTTGATTCCATTTTACATAAATGTCTTGCAATAACAAAGAAATTCGTAGCCCAGACTACCAATTATTTCTTTTGTTGTGTGGAATACCCTTCAGGGGCTATGCCCGTGGATAATAGCTGGATTATATTAAAAAAATGGTCATTCGCAAGGCGCACAGCAAAGAGTTATGCATCAGGAAATCCTTCCTCTAGATTTGTAGATTCATCGCCATTCTCAATCTACGACAGGTGATCTGGTCCAGCTTTCAGGCGCCCTAGCTTCACAATTATCTCAAAGTCATATTCCTGAAATAGCATAAAACATCGATAGATTCCCCCCCCCCAACATAGGCTTGTTGACTAGGTACTTCAAAGCAGAATGATCTGTATACATATTGAAGTGCGCACCCAACAACTAGTGCCTAAATTTCTGCAGTGCATACACCATCGCTAGTCCTTCACACTCTGTGGTAGAATAATTATTTTTTGCTTTCGAAAACTTTCTACTTGCAAATGCTATCGAATGATCAATATCTCCTTCACTGGGTTGGGTTAGCACAACTCCTAGTGTTATGCAGGACGCATCTACATGTACATGGAACTCCTTCTTCCAGTCAGGGAACACTAAAATGAGCGCGGTGACCATTTTCTCCTTCAAAACATCCAAACTCTTATGGCAGTCATCGTCCTAGAAAAATGTCGCATCCTTTTTCAACAATCTTTCCATGGATGTAGTGATCTGCGCATATGCCTTGATACATTTTATGTAGTATCCTATGTGGCCCAACATCGCACGTAGTTTTTTGACATTCTTCGGGGGTTCAATATTAATAATTACTGCAATTTTTGCAGGCTCTACCATCAACCCCTGCTTACAAACTACATGGCCCAACAATATCCCATATGGTACGTAGAATATACATTTCTTCAAATTAAGTGAAATTTGATACCTTCAACACATATCCAACATAAGGCGAAGACTGGAAACATGTCTCTTAACTAGCCCAAACACAGTCCAATCATTGAAGTAGACCTCCAAAAACTTATGAATGAACTCCTTGAAGGTTGCGACTACCACCCTAGAAAAAATGGCAAGGGAGTTCTTAAGTCGAAAGGCATAACCATATACTAGAAACACCCCCATTCAGTAGCGAAGGTAGTCTTACTTCTATCCTCCGGCGCGATCTTGATCTGATGGTACCCTGAGAACCCATCAGTAAACGAATAAGCCTCCTGACCTCCAAAATTTTCTAGTACTTCGTCTGTGAATGGCATAGGAAATGGATCGTGGACACAAACATCATTCAACTTCCTTAAATCTACACATATCTGAATTTCACTCCTCGTTTTCTTCTCCTGAATCACCATGGGACTTACCCAGTTCGATTCTTCGACGAGCTCAATAATCCTAATTGCAAGAATCTTATCCAATTCAACGCACACTTTTTATTTATATTTAGGATTCAATCAATAGGGGTGCTACTTTACTGGCTTCACATCGGGCTTTAGATTGATCTTCCTAACGCCTAGATCCCCTACTATTGCTTTCAAATCAAAGAACTTAGTGGGAAACAAGTTCTGATACTCTCGTAGTAGCTCCGCGACTTTTTCCATTGTATCTTCATTCCAATAGTCGCCTATGTTTCCAAACTTCAGTTGTGCTTCTGATCCAATATTCACCTGCTTGGTCTTCAAAGGCTGTGAGATATCAAAGACTTCCACTTGAGACCCTGCGACTTCGCGTTGTCCTTCCGACTCAGGAATGTTTATATTCCTAGGATCTTCTTTGCCTTCCTCCGTGGTCACATTGTAACATTCGAGTGCATGGTGCAGCTGCGTACTCCAATCTGGTTGTACCCATGTAACAGGTTCTTAAGTCATTCTGAAGATTGCAACCTTAATTTCTTGTAGCCCTTCATCAATACATTCGAATCCATCTACAAAGCTAAAGGTTAACAGAAAACGTTCCTTAAGAACATCCCATTCTGCGGTTCCATGTCGCAACTTTCTTTCCAGATACCAGTTCATTGGAATTGTATCCAAAGTATGGCAGAACATATGAACCCATTCTGGTTGTGGTTCTTCTCCCCAAGCTTTCATCCATCGATCCAGATGCTCACATGGATCATCCTTCCTTGTGTATTTCTCCGTAACGCGGGTATTGGAAAACCCAAATTGTAGCTTCATCATCCACCTGTATTCCTCCCAATCTGCAACCTTATTTTATGCATACCCCACCATATAGCAGGCATAGATCTTAGCGCGAGGTCTAACGCCTGAAACTGATGTTCCTCTAGTACATTGCTTTCAAATAGATATAAAAATAAATTGACATCTTCTAAACCATCAGAATGCGGTAAATTTTGTACCTCAGTGGATACACATCAGAGTGACTTTGTAAGCCTGTTGCATCGCAGTGAAGATGCCTCGTGCAACCTGTTTTGCCAGTGTTCAAACTCCTCATCTGAATCTGAATAATTTACAAGAGTTGTCCTTATCCCATGTAATTTACCCATCCACTATAGGGTTGCTCAAATCTTCATCCCACACAGTAAGCTTATAGATCTTCTCAATATCATTTTCCTCCACATAATCGCAGACTGGTTTAGTATATCACGCAACTTCGGTTGGGTCCAATGGTACAATAACCCTTAGTTATTTCTTTTCGAATTTCATATTGCGCTTCTTCAAATGATGACCGCGTTCATATCAAATGCCCAATCAATTCCAAGCAGTGTTGGATATGGGTTACTATCATCCACTATTTCAATCACTTCAAAATTGGCTATGGTGCGCGCCCCTTCAATATCCATAGTCACCCTATGTAGGCACCCCATCGGAATAACCTTCTGTTGATTTTCCATTCTCAGCTAGATCGGGGACCACTATAGCATTGGTCTTCCCATTCTATCCCAAGTTTTCTTCGGCAAAATATTTGCATCAGATCCCAAATCAAGAATTACCTGGTGTCGAGCCGTAAAAAGGGTCTTTTTCACCTCTAATTACCTCACATTAACTTGTCAATCTAGGAACGATTTGTTATCTCAAAGAGTGTACTCAGTTTGAGGCAGTCATTTGTCAGAGTAATGCTAGTAGTATAGTGCTCAAGAAAATACAAGAGTAAACAGATGCTAAAATAAAATCTACTTACAACAAAGCACTTTAAAGCCTAAATCATGCATTCAGAAGACTAAGTAAATTATCAGTCAAGGGTATAGTAACAATAACTCATCCCTATGTAAACTGATGTAACTGAAGACAATCAAGGAACAGATCATCAATCTCGGAACTAGACAACGAATTTCAATGCTCGCTACAGTTTCAGATCGTTCAATGCAATGGTAATGCAAATAACAGGAAATGGAATAGCAACTATAATTGAAACAGCAACTAGGAAATGAAACTACAACTAGTCTTGATACGCAGCGAAACCTTACGCTAAGAAAATGAAGGTAGCAATCCTACCCTACAGGAATCAAAGGGCAATCCTTACTCTAAGAATAAATCGAACATCAAATAGAAATGGAATGGCAACCAATTAGCAATGAAATATAGAACAACACTTAGAGCCAATTGTGAATATACAGTACCGAAATAAATAACGCACACAACACACATAGAAAAACAGTAATCTGACTCTGATACCACAAATATTGATCTCAGTTATGAAGGGTAACGATCACAATTCATAATGGAACAACAATGTCAATTGAACAACAATCGTAATGCAGTATAAACCATAGATGAATACAGTAGTACAAACTTAAGAATATTACAGCTCGGTTACTCTGCAATTGAACAGCAATAGCATCTCGTAAAGAATAGTAAGGTTACATTAATGACTTAAAGGAACAACAATACAATATAAAGTCAAAATGAACAATACGACCTTCCTGTTACAGAGACGATATTTTAAATATAACAGAGCTGTGATAAAATAACAAACCACCAGATTACCGATCAAAGCTGATAATGGAAACCACACATGAACTAAAGATAATGGTACAGGAGCAAGTGTTCCACTAGGGCCGGGCCCTTAGCCTCCAGGGACACACCGCTTGAAATTATTCCAGGATCAAAGATGGAACAGCAACCAGATTTATATTAAAGCATTAAAACAGAGTTACAGTGGATCACTTCTCAACGAGAGTCGATGATCAAAGTTTTGAATACAACGAGAAATTACATAAAAGTAACAACAACCCGTCCCCTGGGCTAGCAGTGTTGCCCCTTTTTATAACAGCCGGGCGAAGATATCAATGATGCAAAAATAGTTAATATTGCGATCGCTCAAGATCAGAGGATCCCGAGGAATTCGCCAAGCTGTTAATTCCAGCTATCCCTTTGTTTTCTTGCGCCAATTCGATATCTCCCTTTCCTTTCCTTGGCTAATATGCTTCAGTTTGGATTGTTGTGTCTGCATATGGTTTCCTGCCATGGGGACAGCAGTTAACTCTGCTCTGTCTTTTTCCTTGGGATGACAATCTTTCATTTTTCCCTTTTTCTGCATAAGAAAATGGCGATTATTATTTAAATTGCGTTACATACAATTCTCATAGATTTTTCCATATTTTCTTATTAATTACCTAGTTCATGATGCAAAGGGATTATAAATCTTTAAAGAAAAGATGACAAAAAAATCAATAAAACATACCTTCTTCAGTACTCCACACACCCCCCTGGGTACTCTTTTTCATGCCCTCATGAAAACATTGTAGTTGGCATGTAAGGCAGTAAGAGAGTAAGCAGGAGACAGAATTTCATGTGGTGGTCTACAGCCATGATGCCTAACTAGGTGTTCAAAAAGATGGCCTGTCTGGCCCTCAGGCATCTCATACAGGGCTTGGTATCCAGGTGCAGGGTGCTAAATAATCGTACTCCGAAACCTATATCCTAACCAAGATGGCCCTGCCCTCAAAATAAGTTCACCATATAGGCTCAAACGATCAGCAACTAACTTAAAGTTCTCATAATTAAATGGTTCCCTGAGTTGGATGTTCAGATTAGAGGTCTGATGTCGAAATTTAGCAACTGCAATGTCAAGGTCCTTAATGGTAAAGAAGTATTCTATCCCTTGCTGATTGATTGTTGTATGAATGGGTCCTAATGCGTCAATCACGCCTGAAGTCCTCATGAGGCTCCTACATTTGTTCCATAATTGTAAAGGATCTCTAGGCTCAGCTCTTACCCATAAGTCTAATCTGTTTTCTTGTCTTTGGAAGGAATTATAGGCTTTAAGCCATTTGATTAACTCCAAATGAAACAAATGCCTGCAGTTGGATATCCCCAACGAAAGGGCCAGGGTTCTGCTCTGTCTCCTGATCTAGTACGAGGTTATGCAGATAGAATTCACACAGTAGTCTTTGAACCTTTACTCCATAGTTCTTACAACAATTTATAAAATCATCAATGGTATTAATTTGTATAGGGGCTCCTGCTTTGACAGCCTTAATTTCAATTGCAAATATTGTTCCATTAAAAACAAGGCATAATTCTTGGCAGGGGCTCTACATGCTAGGACGTCAGTGTACAAAGAGCATAAGGTATCCATCTGTATGATAACTATATCTAATCTATGAGTTACATTTGCAATTTTTTCTTCTCAATTCCGCCATCCTTCAAAGGCCTGTCTTTCAGATAAATTGACATTCCTGAGCTATTGTTGTAATTCTTCATACTTTTCTCGAGAAACTGTTTGTTCCGTGAGTTTCTCTACTGCTTACTGAGCTTGCATCAAACCCTCTCGTAGGGTTACTGTCCCCGGATCGTTGTCCCATGTAGTAGTGGCCAGTGGAAGATTTACTTGAATCATTTATTGCGTTGCCTCGTGTTTATAGTCTGCATTCCTTCAGAGAACTATGCCTCTGTCTGAACTTCTTTGTCACAGGTCGATATATCATCTATTTGCACTTCAACATGGGCAATAGTGGAATGTTGTTCCTTTTGCTTTTGAACGGCAGTCTGCACTTCAACAAGAGTTTGAACAGCAGACTGTTCTTCAACAGCGGTTTGAACAGCAAACTGTTCTTCGACAGGGTTTTGAACAGCAGGCTGAACATGGGTCCTCCGAACCTTTTTCTTGGGGGGTCTCACCAGAGTGGTTGCATGTCTTACCCCTGAAGTCCTTTTTGCTCTCTTTCTCATTCTCAAAACCCTAATTTGCTATCGAAGTCGAGCTATCACATTTAGTAATCTTTGCTGTTCTTTTCGTAATCATTTAATTTCTTCTATTTCTTTAGAAGGAATAGTTGTCTGTTTACTCGGGCCTGGACTGTTATCTTGGCCAATTCCCTGGTTTTCTTCTTGGGGTGCTCCTTCGCTGTTTTGTTCAAGTTGCTTAGGAGTAGAAACCCTAGCTAGCTCTGTTATTTCCTAGGTAACTTCTTTGTCCACCCCTTCTTCTTCATGCAATTCTTCCGGTGTAGTCTGGCTGGGAGCGGATTGTTCCCCTTCTATATCTTCATCATTTTCTTCACCTGTCATACTTACATCATGAACAGAATGATTCTCTTCATTTTCTTCCTCGTCGCGCAATTCTTCGGGTGCATTTTTGTCCTGAGCAGAATGCTCTTTTGGTTCTTCCTCAATCTGGAGGCCTAGCAGGCTAAGAGGTTGGGCATGTTCACCCATATTGGCCAGAATTTTGGCCAATTCATCCTCTTGCAATGTATTTTGCAATGGACTCTCTTCGCGTTGCTCTGTCTCTGCCTACACCTGCTCAGGCTGCTCGATCTCTTCCTCTGTTTCTCCTTCCTCATTTCCTCCCAATTCTTTCTCATTCTCTTTTCCTTCCAATTGCGGGAGTTGCTCGTCCCCTGAGTCATCTATCTCCATAGGTTGGCTGGTATTCCCTTGGGGATTTTCCAACCTCCCTCTAATCCGCGCCAATCTAACTGATTTTCTCCGTTTTGATGGTCTATTCGGTGTATCGGCAGTATGTTTGCGTTTTGGGGCTAGCGGAGTCGGTGCCCCATCTATCGTAGCAATTAGCTCTTCCCAGCTGCTCTGCTGCTGAGCAAGACTGTGGCTAACTATCAGCCGTATCAGTACATGGTGACTTACTACTGATTCTACATGTTGTGACTTTTTCATGCTTCGGGCAACATCACGAAGTAATGAATTTAAAAATGCAAGTAGGTTCACAGAGCATTTCTCTTTTAATACAGCTAAGAGTTTAAGGTGTCGTGATCTTACCACGTATTTTCTGCCTTCACAGGTGATGTAGCTCTGGATGATCTTCGCCAATTATTCCCACGACTCTCCTAATGTTGTTGGTAGGACTCCCTTTCCTCTTGCTGTCACGTTCTGGCCTTCATCCTGGAAGAACTTCATGATATTTTGTAGTCTCTCCTTCTTTAGAGTCCTCACAGGTCCAGTGGTTGGCAGTCCTGAGACCTCTGCAATTACATCATCGGTGACTGCTATGTGTTTTCCCCTTTTTGTGGAGTGATATTCTTGCAACTTTTGCAAGAATTCTATTGCCACGGTCTCGTTGGATTCCTGTAAACGATTAAGATAGACTAACCATCCTGCCCTTGCCAGGATTTCCCGTGCAGTGTCAAAAACTATCAATACCTGTGGTTCTCTTCGAATTGACCTTCCTCCCATGCTTTAGCTCACTGTAAAAACGCAGAGACGGAAATGGAATAGCAGGTTGTTCAAACTATTAAAAACACAGAGAAAATAACGAAACAGCAAGGCTCATTCAAATATTACTAATTGTTGTAGAGTATAATGAGAAAATAGCCTAAGGACAGCAAGGCATGCAAATTGAAAAATGAGATACCGTTAAGCCTTGCTATTCCCAAGTAAAAGTTTTCTGAATAATAGTCTGACATGTATGTCAGCAAATTATGAGGTCAGCCTCCCCCCTGCAATGTGATAGGCCATCCTCGGCCGTCAAATGAGGGAGCGGCGTGCCGAACTTGCTTGGTACAGAGTCATAAAGGAACAGTGTATGTGGAAATGCCATGTTTACAAAAGGAGCAAGTTACCGAAATCGAGGCGTATAATAGGATCGCTTAACAAATAAGAGAATGTTGTGATATGATGCGAGGCTGGGAGGATAGGACTGCTGACGTGCACAACCAGTCTAATGCGGTCATTAGACTTTTCCGTCATGATTTGTTATGATAGATTTTTCATGCATTTAATGGTTCGGGGAAGTGATATACATAATCTTATTTGACGAATTACAAAGGTATAAGATAGAGAAGGGTGTTAGGCCCCTATACTACTAGTGTAACCCCTTATTGTTATTAGTATAGCCCACTTATTATATTGATGTACCTATGTAGTGCCCATATTGTTACTATTGTGCCCCATAGAAGCCCACTATTGTTATTATTGTGGCTTTGTATTATTATTGTTAGGTCGGCTAGGTTATATTGTGACTCCTTAGACTCCTATATATAGAAAGGAGGTCTTTTCATTTGTATCATCCAAGAATTGTTCATTTATGTAATGTAAAGGAGGTTTCCCCCTCGAAGAGGCTGAATTCTAAGGCGTTGATCTTTCTTTTCTATCTTTTCTTGAGCTGGTTTCATAACATTTGGTATCAGAGCTTTGGATTCTAGGGTTTCGCTGCTCCAAACAGGTCATCGTGGCATTTTCGCTATAACTTTTTTTCTGTGATGTTTCAGAAGTTGCAAAAAAAACCCATTTGAGAAGACATCGCGCTGAACCTTGGGTCCTAATTTTAGAGCATTTCGCGTGACATTTTCGGAGATAGGATCTGAGGAATTTGGTCTTTTTGCAGACTCCTGAATTACATTCAAAACAAGCGACCTGGGGAAACTCGTCATAACTTTCTTTCTGAGCATCGGATTGAAATTTCGTAAGAAGGTACAGAAAGAGGATGGACTGTAGTTTTCTTGTATATATTATTCAGAGTCAAAAGTTGGAACAGTGACACGTGGCACTTCATACAAGTTAGCTCTACTGAACTAGTCTATAATCAGGTCACTGCGGGAGATTGTGCATGACTATTTCTTGGAGAATCCAATTTGGATCAGACTAGTGGCATTGGAAAGAGGACATAGAAGGCTACTACAGGTCACAGTTTTAGAACTGGATGATTCGAAATTACAGAGATACATCAGATTCAATATCAGGCTTCTACAAAGTAAAAAAAAGGTGTGTAGTTTTTTTTTCTTTTTTTTTGCATAAGCTTGGTTTGAAGGAATTCAAAGGGCATAGTAAAGCATTATTATCGGTAACTGATGCCCCGAGGAAAGAAAATGCAAACACCTAGTAAGGAACCTGAAAGCTCTAGCATGACTCATGAAGAAGAGGAAGAAATGCTACATGATATATCAAAATTACAAGAACAAGTGCAACAAATGTCACGCTCACAAAAGCTAACAGATGTTAAGATAAATGGCGTGGAATCTAAGATAAATGGCATGGAATCTAAGATAAAGGGCATGGAAGCTAAGATGGATGATCTGAAGACAGATTTGAGGATAGATTTGAAGACAGACATGGCAGATTTGAAGACAGATTTGACAAATTTTCTACAAGAAATACTTACTAATGGTGAAAAGGTTGTAAAGGAAACTCATGATGTGAACAAAAGAAATGTTAATCATGATTCCATAGACTCTAATGTTAGATCGAAGACCCACCATATTCCAAAAATCGATATTAGGAAGTTTGATGGCAAGGATCCCGCCACATGGATATTACAGATGGAGCAGTTCTTCGATCTCAATAATGTGCAAAACACACAAAAGGTACGTATGGAAACTTTATATTTGGAACCAAATCAGTTTGTATGGTATCAATGGCTTTGCTCTCGTAAACAATTTATCACTTGGGCAATTTTTACGGAAGAATTGATAGCACATTATGAGGATACAAGAAGCAACACTTTTTTTAGCCAATTGATAAGTCTCAAACAAAAGGGTTCAATAATGGAGCACATTGAGGAGTTCCAAAAATTGAACATAAGGGTAGAGGATATTCCAGAGGAGCATAGGATTGATGTGTTTATAGGGTCTTTAAAGGATAATATCCAACATGATGTGCGCCTTTGGGAACCTGATTCATTAGAGAAGGCATTCAGGTTAGCAAGAAAAATGGAAATCAAAATTATGGCAACTAGGAAGCATACCATTCACAACTATAAAGACGGAAGTGTTGTTGCCCATAGTCTTCCACAACCTACAAGGTTGACACCACAACAATTGGAAGAAAAAAGAGCAAAAGGGCTTTGTTACAATTGTGATAGCAAATACACAAAAGGTCATAAGTGTGCTGAGAAGAAATTATTCTACATAGATTGTGAAGAGGAAGAAGAAAAAGAGCAAGAAAGGTCAAAAGAAGAGGATATATTCCAGGAACAAAGCCTAGATGAAGAACAAATAAATCCGACCATATCTTGTAATGCATTGGCGGGAATTACCACTCCTCAAACCATCAAGATAGAAGGACAAATCAAGAAGAAAAAGGTAATAGTGTTGATTGATTCAGGAAGCACCCACAATTTTATTCATTGTAGGGTAGCAAAAGAATTGAATTGCTTCCTATATCCAGCACCAGAGTGTCAAGTGATGATTGCAAATGGAGGAACAATAAATTGTTCTAGAAAGTGCCATAATATCAAGCTATCCATGGGAGAATATGTATTGACTAGCCCAATGCTTTCCATTCCAATGGGAGGTGCTAATGTTGTACTAGGAGTCCAATGGCTACAATCCTTGGGTACAATAGCTTTTAATTTTCAAGAACTTTTCATGAAATTTTCTGTGGAAGGAAAGGAAGTTGAATTAAGGGGTATTGCAGGGAAACCAGGAAAGATAATCAGCTCTAATGGCATGACAAAGCTTCTAAAAAAGGAGAAAAGAGGTGTAATTGCACAATTATGTTCGCTAGATGTTTCCACATTGGAATCATCTATTTCTCCAGATCTCCAAAAAGTCCTGGACAATCATTCCAAGGTATTTGAGACTCCCAAAGGTCTCCCACCTATGCGTGATCATGATCTTGCTATTCATCTGATTCCAGGAAGAGTTCCTCCAAACATCAGGCCGTACAGATATCCATATGTCCAAAAAAGTGAAATTGAACGTATGGTTGCAGAAATGCTAGAGGCTGGTATAATTCAACCGAGTCAAAGTTCTTTCTCAGCTCCAGTAGTATTGGTGCACAAGAAGGATGGATCATGGCGCATGTGTCCAGATTATAGGGAGCTCAACAAGCTCACTATTAAAGATAAGTTCCCCATTCCTGTCATTGATGAATTACTGGATGAATTGCATGGATCAATTTACTTCACCAAGTTGGATCTTCGTTCGGGATATCATCAAATCAGAATGAAGATTGAAGACATTCCGAAAACGGCATTTAGAACTCATGAGGATCATTATGAATTTTTGGTCATGCCTTTTGGCCTTACCAATGCACCTTCAACATTTCAAGGTTTGATGAATTCAATTTTCAAACCATTCCTTAGAAAATTTGTGTTGGTATTTTTTGATGATATACTAATCTACAGCGAGTCTTGGAAGGATCATGTTGAACATGTTGACAAGGTGCTACAACTATTGGAGGAGAAACAATTATATGCAAAAAGATCCAAATGTTTCTTTGGAGTCCAGGAGGTGGAATATTTGGGTCATATTGTATCTCATGAAGGAGTTAAGGTAGACCCTAGCAAAATTAAAGCCATTAAGGAATGGAAAATCCCCACATCCATAAAGCATCTGCGAGGATTTCTTGGGTTGACAGGGTATTATCGCAAGTTCGTTAAGAATTATGGGAGAATAGCAGCACCTCTAACAACATTATTGAAGAAAGATTCATTTTCATGGACTCCGGAAGCAACAAAGGCCTTTAAACATCTTAAAGAGGCAATGTGCCAAGCACCGGTCTTAGCTACACCAGACTTCACAGAAACCTTTATTGTGGAATGTGATGCTTCAGGAAATGGAATTGGTGTTGTTCTAATGCAAGATGAAAGACCCATTGCTTTTGAAAGTCGTCCAATCAAGGGAAAGTTTTTAAGCAAAGCTATTTATGAGAAGGAAATGTTGGCAATACTCCATGCACTTAAGAAATGGCGACCCTACCTAATGGGAAGACACTTCAAGGTAAAAATGGATCATGATAGCCTTAAATAATTTTTAGAACAAAGATTATCCTCTGAAGAGCAACAAAAGTGGGTCACAAAGATGTTGGGTTATGACTTTGAAATCATCTACAAAAAAGGGAAGCAAAATGTGGTGGCAGATGCACTCTCAAGAAAGGATGAGGATATGGAAGCATTGTTGTGTGCCATTTATATTATCCAACCAGATTGGATAAACGAAGAAAGGGATGAATGGAAGAAGGATGAAGAAGTATGGCCACTTATTCAAAAGTTGCAAAAGATCCCAATTCAAACAATATTGCCAGAAATTGAAGAGGAAGGAAAAATCATATTGGAACCTGGAGCAGTCACAGAAATAAGAACCAGACAGCTATGAAATCGATCAATTTCAGAGTATCTCATCAAGTGGAAGAACTTACCCGTTGAATATTCCACATGGGAGGACAAGAATTTTATACAGAAGCATCAAGAACTACTCAAGCGTTGAGGACAACGCTTTTGAAGGAGAGGGGCATGTTAGGCCCCTATACTACTAGTGTAACCCCTTATTGTTATTAGTATAGCCCACTTATTATATTGATGTACCTATGTAGTGCCCATATTGTTACTATTTTGCCCCATAGAAGCCCACTATTGTTATTATTGTGGCTTTGTATTATTATTGTTAGGTCGGCTAGGTTATATTGCGACTCCTTAGACTCCTATATATAGAAAGGAGATCTTTTCATTTGTATCATCCAAGAATTTTTCATTTATGTAATGTAAAAGAGGTTGCCCCCTCGAAGAGGCTGAATTCTAAGGCGTTGATCTTTCTTTTCTATCTTTTCTTGAGCTGGTTTCATAACAAAGGGTGTTAATGATTACTATTGGTGTATAAAGAATGTGACCTCAATACCATTAACAGAGATCTGTTGTCGACAGGTGTCCATAACCTTGGCAGATTTGTTTATTTCACCCATGGAACTATGATCCTTTGTGTATGCTTAGGAAGTGCTATACAATGTCACAATGGAGGCCATTATGCTGGCTTGGTAACTAGTTAAATCATAATGCCATTCACCAGGAAGGAGTGAAAAATGGGCAAGCTGGCTCGTGATGAGACCTCATGTTCCAAGGACTCTTTTATTTTTTCTAATATGCCTCTTAGATCATATCCTTGGTGTGGTGGCCATAGTGGGAATGCCACTTCACTTTCTTCCTTATGATCATGGTAGGCTAGCTCTTGATGAGACCCCCTATCCTGCATTTGACAATTCATATAAACAAAACATTCTTTCTTTTTTTTTGCTTTTTTTTATAAAATGCTTTCCTATCTATACACAAAGGGTGGTTCAGCCCTCCTTAAGAGTAGGAATGGTGGAAGAAGTCTTAACATCTCAATAGAAAATATAAACCCTTTGTTCGTATTCCTTAATAATGATCAAAGAAGATTATGGGAATTTAAAAAGCACTAGCATGATAAAGATGACCAATCATGTCAGTATTAGTAGGATAATGACAGCAAAAGTGATGAATATCGTGTCCTTTCTTCTTTCCTCTTTATCAATTCACAACAATTTCTTGTAAAAGTAGTGATTTTATATAATTTTCTGATTTTAGTATGCTCTAGCTTTGTATCCATTCCATGAGTGTATAGCTGTGCTCCAAAAGACCTGAAACAAGAGGAACAGCAGGTATCTTTAAGCATAAGTAAAAGGAATACGAGAATGTTGTCGTTTGAAAAAGGAAGGGCAAAAGAATACAAGTGTTGTTCCTTTGAAAAAGGAACAACAAAAACCGAAAGTGTCGTTCCTTTGGAAAAAGGAATAGCAAAAACCGAACATGTCGTTCCTTTGGAAAAGGAACAGTAGAAAACCAAAAGTGTCATTCCTTTGCAAAAGGAACAGCAAAAATGCAAGTGCTAAAAAGTTTCGTTCCTTTGGAAAAGGAACAGCAAGAACGCAAATGTCGTTCCCTTGGAAAAGGAACAACAAAAATCAAAAGTGTTGTTCCTTTGGAAAAGGAACAACAAAAATCAAAAGTGTTATTCCTTTGGAAAAGGAACAACAGAAAACTCAAATGTCTTTCCTTTGGAAAAGGAATAACAAAAAATGAAAAGTGTTGTTCCTTTGGAAAAGGAACAACATAAAAATCAAATGACATTCCTTTGGAAAAGAAACAACAAAAATCAAAAGTGTCGTTCCTTTGGAAAAGGAACAGCAAAAATAAAAAGTGTTGTTCCTTTGGAAAAGGAACAGCAGAAATCAAAAGTGTTGTTCCTTTGGAAAAGGAACAGCAAAAAACTCAAATGTCGTTCCTTTGAAAAAGGAACAGCAAAAAAATGAAAAGGAAGAAGGAACGGCTGAAACAAAAGGTGTTGTTCTTTTGAAAAAGGAACAGCAAAAAAAAATGCAAATGCAAAAATATATACAGAAACTGATTTAACAAAACAAAGAAATTATGTACAGAGTGTAAAAATAGGTGACTCACTTAATGAATCACAGGTGAGGAAGATTTGTCTTCCTCCTGTAAAATTTGCATATTGGAGTCTTCGCGTAGTTGCTGGTAGAAGGATTCCCGAGTAAGTGGTTTGCTGTATAATCAAACTCGGTGGCCATTCACTTTAAAGGTATGTCTAGATCCGTTAATAGTGACTAGAGTAAGGGTGCCATTATCATGTACCTTCTGGATTTCATATGGCCCCAGCCAGCGGTCTAAAGTTTCCCGGGAAAATCCTAAAACCTAGAATCGTATAAGAGCGCCAAATCTCCTTCGTGGAAGACTTTCTTTTTAATGAGAGCGTCATGCCATTTAGCTCACTGCTATTGGATTAATGTAGTGTGTTGAAGGGCAGAGAGCCTGATTTCATCTAGCTCATTGATCTGCTGTAACCTATTAATCTGTGCCTCGTTTAGATCTAGGCCGACTTCTTGTGTTGTTCGCAGTGTTTGGATTTCGAATTCTATGGGGAAAATGGGTTGCTTTCCAAACACCAATTGGTATGGTGAATAGCCAGTAGTGCTTCTCCATGTTGTTCTGTAGGCCCACAAGGCTTCTGGTAGTCTTGCAGCCCAATCGCGTCTATGTGACGCAATGGTTTTTGTCAAGATTGCTTCTATTATTTTGTTGCTGCTTTCTACTTGACCGTTTGCCTGTGGGTGGTATGGAGTAGTAATTTTATGCTGGATATGATAGTTTTTAAGTGTTGCAGCAATCTTGTTACCAGCAAACTGTGGTCCACCATCTGTAATTATGTCTCTTGGAAGCCCATATCGCACAAATATATGAAACAAGAACTGTATGACAGAATCCTCTGTAGCTCTCGGCAATGCTTCTGCTTCAACCCATTTGGTGACATATTCTGTTGCCACCATAATATATGTTTTATGGTTTGAGGATGGGTTAATCGGACCAACAAAATCAAGTGCCCATCGCTCGAATGGTTCAATAACCAATTGTGGGTTCAGGGGCATTTAGTCGGACTAACCAGGGCGTCCTGCTCTTTGACAACTGTCACAAGCTTGCACGAACTTCTTTGCATATTTGAAGATCGTAGGCCAATAATACCCTGTCTGCAGCACCTTATGTCCAGTTCTTTGATTGGCAAAGTGTCTGCCGCATGGTTCATCGTGACAAGCTTTCAAAATATCAAAAATTTCATCCTCCCGGACACATCTCTTGATGTGCATATCTGCTCCTGCATGGAACAGGTAGCCCCCAATCCAGGAAAATCAAGCACTTCGATGAACAATCCGTTTCCATTCATTGGGGGTCAGATGTTTTGGTAATTTACCTACTGCTAAGTAATTAGCAACATCAGCATACCAGGGTGTTTTAATAGTGATAGCAAACAAATGCTCATCTGGAAATTGATCTTCAACTGCTGCTGCGTCCACTGTTTTGGGCATTCGCGAGAGAAAGTCTGCTACAGGATTTTCTTTTCCAGGTCTGTCCTTGATTGTAATATCAAATTCCTGCAATAAAATCAGCGATCTAGTTATTCTACCATTTGTGATTGGTTTATTTGCTAAATATTTTATGGCAGAGTGATCTGTATACAAGATAACATGATATCCAGTAATATAATGCCTGAACTTATTGACAGCATGTATTACAGCTATAAATTCTTTTTTAGTAACAGTATAATTCAATTCAACAAGGAATAAATTCTTGCTAATATAATAAATTGCATATGGTTTTTTATCTTCTTCCTGCCCAAGGACTGCTCCAATAAATGTATCTGAGGCATCTCATGAAATTTGGAATGGCAGGTCCCAATTTGGTCCTCGAAGGACTGGAACTATAGACACAAGCTTCTTCAAATCCTAAAAATCATGGTCACATTTTTCTGTCCAAAGAAAGTCAACATTACCTGTCAGTGCATATAGAGGTGCAACAATATGTGAAAAATGTTCTATAAACCTTCTATAATAACCAAAGAATCCAAGAAAACTGCGTACCTCTATTTGAGTGGTAGGAGTGGGAATTAGAAAAATTATTTGAATTTTGGCTGGGTCTACTTGTATGCCAGCTGCTGAGATATAATGGCCTAGAATAAGTCCTTCAGTCATCATCATATAGAATTTTTCATGGCTTAAGCAAAGCCTGGTGGCAATGCAGCGCTGCAGGACTTTTTCCAGTGTGTCCAATGCTGGGTCAAAATCATCTCCGTATGGTGTAAAATCATCCATGTAGACTTCGAGCCCCTCATTTATTAGATCTGAAAAAATGCTGAGGATAGCTCTTTGAAATGTGGCAGGAGCATTGCATAAGCCAAAAGGTAGAACTTTGTAGGCAAATGTTCCCCAAGGACAAGTAAAAGTGGTTTTGTCTTGGTCTTCAGGGGCAATCTGAATCTGATTGTATCCACTGAAGCCATCTAAGAAAGAAAAGAATTTCTTTCCTGCTAGAGTGTCTAATACTTGATCGATGAATGGAAGGGGAAAGTGGTCTTTTTGTGTTGCTTTGTTTAACTCTCTATAATCTACACAAATCCTCCACTTTCCATTCTTCTTTGGTACCACAACAAGTGGAGAGACCCATTTACTATCGGAGATAGGGTAAATGAAGTTAACATCTAAAAGTTTTTGAAGTTCAGCTTTTACAACGTCATTTAGATGAGGATTAAGTCTCCTTTGCGGTTGGCGAACAGGTCTCACATCCTTTTCTATGTAAATGTGGTGTGTACATAACTAAGGATCAATTCCTTTCATATTAGGGTAGTCCCATGCAAATGCTTCTTTATATTTCCTCAACAATTGGATGAGCTTCTTTTCTTGTCCGGAAGTCAGGTTGGCATTAATGTTTAAAGTCTTTCCTGGCTCAATTTCTACAATTTTGCTATGTGAAACAGAAGTAGTAGGTATTGTTTGATCGTGTGTATCTTTAAGATGATCCTCTTCTAATTCATTATCAAATGCTGCTTCTATCATGTGACATTGTATGTGGGATCTGGGTTCAGCTTGGCTAATGAAATTATTAATGGCATCATCTTCTGTTTGGTTTTTGAAATAAAGGGCCTCTTGTATGGTTAAAGGAGATCTAAAATTTTCGGTGAGGTATGATACAGGATGCTTGTTAGTTTTTATTATTGTGACACTTGGCTACGCTGGGGGGTATAAAGCTAGATTCTTAATATTTCCCCCCTAGTAATGGTCATATTGCCTTGTTGGCAGCCAATATAAGCATCGGCAGTTGCGAGCCAAGGTCTTCCTAAGATCAATGGATGTCCATCAAGTTAGTTTTTGGGGTTTATTATCAGGAAATCGGTCGGATACTCCCAGGAGTCAATGGATACCATAAAATCTTATAGTGTGCCCTTTGGCCTAACTACAAATTGGTCAGCCAGTTCTAATAAAGTGGAGGTCGGTTCTACTGATGTAATGCCTAGTTTTTGGCAAGTAGTGGTTGTTAAGATGTTAATTGCAGCTCCTAGATCAACTAAGGCATTTGAGAAGGTTTGACCATAGATTTGTACGGTTACTATTGGATTTCCTAGGTCTTCGTATTTAACAGGTTTTTCTTTTCCTGATAATAAGTTAGATAAAGTGCCAACCACTTGGACTTTTGGGTTATCTGTTATTTTCCTCCTTGGTTTCTTTATACATAATTCTTTGATAGTCTTTGCATATATCAGGATGTCTTGAATGGCTTGGAGGAGTGGAATTTTTATGTACAGGTTGTGTAATTCTCCCAGAATGTCAAAATCAAGATATTGTATAGGTCGAGGTATAATTAAGCATTCTAAGAATGGAGGAGAGGATGTGATTGCTAGATCATGAATTTGTTGTCTGGTCACGTGCTCTTCTTGTAATGGTTGTTCTACGGGTAACTGATTTTCAACTTGAACTGTTTTATCTCCCTTTGTTTCAATGATATGCCCAGATCTTAATTGAAGGTCATTACACTCCCTTAGATCGGTCCCTATCTCTGGGGTTTCGATTATTTGAATGGACTGGACCGGTCTATTATTTGGATTGGGGTTGGGTTGGGTTGGGAGTTGCAGCCTTAAGTTAGGCTGGGGGTTTTGTTGTAGGGCTGGCAGTGTAGGTTGAGGGAGCGGGATGGTTCCTACTGGCTGATTTATCGGTCTTTGCCAGTTTGTCTGCCAGGTTTGACTCTGTGAAGTAGGAAGGGTCCATTGCGGTGGATAAACATTGTTTTGCCAATATGGTGGGGTATAGGGAAAATTTGGCCAATTGGGTTGGGTTTCTTGATTCAGCCATGGAGATGATGAAGGGAATGATTGTTGTGACCAATTTGGGAGGGGAGGTTGATTTTTCCACATTGTATTATATTGTTGAGCATGATATTGCAGAGGCTGGAAAGAAGAAGCTGGGTCTAAAAACATACCTGTTTGTCGCGGCTGCCATTGATGGTGCTGATTAAGTAGATACACCGATTCTAGCTCTTCTTCTGCTTCCTTGTATACTGCTTTCAATCCAGGAAGTGAGGGGCAGCTCTCTGTGGAGTGGTATTTTGTACAAATGGCGCAAATTTGGACTGCATCTAATGGAAACTCCTTATGGCTGTGTTTCTTTCTGCATCTAGGACAGAAGATTGCCAAATTCTGTTCTGCTTCTACTTGCTTTTGTTTGGCCTGCATAATATCAAGTTGTGTTGTCAGCGTCCCCAATATGTCAATTTTAAAATTTTCTAATAAATTTCCAATTTCTACACGAGTTACTCCTTCTGCCGAAATTCTATTATCTCTTACAAACCGATCATGTTCTGCTGGTTTTAGCCTTGTGCTGCCTCTCGAGCTTCTGATACATAAATCAATAATGTCCGCAAAATTTTCTTGATAAATATCTCCTTTCCCCATAATGTTGAATGTCTCAATCCATTGTTCCTTCATTCCCCTAATTAATGATGTTTTTAATACATTATCAGGTAAGGGTAATGATGCATAAGGATATCTTTGAAGATTATACTGGAAACATTCAACATACTCTTCTAATGTTTCATTTGGTTTAGCTACCATCTGAAATATTTCATCTTTTAACTCTCGAGACCTGCAATAGTCCTGATATTTTTTTAGAAAAGACTCTTTCATTTGATCCCAATTATTTATAACTCCACCACCTAATCCCATAAACCATCTTAAAGCAGCCCCTTTTAATGTAGAGGGAAATAAATTCAATTTCTGGGGATCGGTGGTATAGTCATATCCTCTATACAGCACATCGAATTCAAAAAGGAATGCATCCGGATCTTCTGATGTAAGGCCATGGAATGTAGGGATATGTTGAAGAGGAATTGCTTTCATAGGTGCATTAGCTGCAGTATCCACAATGGGGTATTGCAGTGTAGAGGTTTGGGTGTTTGGCTGGTTCTAGACCATTTGGTCAAATATATGCCAATAACCTTCTGGGATATCTAGGAGGGTATTCCTAGGTTGTCGAGGGGGAATGTCTTTAATGGGGATGGTCGTGACAGCACTTCCTTTATCTAGGATGATGAGAGTGCCTAATGTCTGGGGGGATTTACGTTCTTGAACTTCTTCAACTTCGTTATAAAAGATTTTTGCAGCACTTCCCTTATCTGGGCTACTTAATGGTTGAATTACCGTAAGAGGAGATTCTGGTTCTTTAGCTTCTCCTGTTTCTCCTCTTCCTTCACAGAGATTGCTAAGGTTCCCTTCCTGCAATGATTTTAGGCTAGAATTTTCAATTTCTTGAAAATCTTGCTCTTTGGTTTGACTATGCCCCTCAGCGAAAGCTACGGATGGTGATCCTGTGGCCTGAAGGGAACTAGTAGGCTGTCTAGAAATAAGTTTTCTAGGTCCTACTAAAGGATGAGATTCTGCTTTCTTAAGGATTTCGTCGATAAAGGTTGATCGGCCAAGGGTCACTTGCCCCTTAGCTTTATCAATCTTGGGTAGAGGTTTGGGGTCCTTTTTTGGCTTTTTCTGCTTAGTCATGCACACACAAATCAACTACTAGGTTCTACCCAAACAAAACAGCAACAAATCTGCAGGAAAGTGGGCAGGGGAGCAGGGCTATTACATACTCCACACGTAGGTTCTTACCTTCCGTTTTTAAAACCCAGTTCTTTCCTAACAGGTTCTTACACTACCCTAGAAAAGAGAGAAATGGCTACACTCTTCCCTGGCAACGGCGCCAAAATTTCGAGCCGTAAAAAGGGTCTTTTTCACCTCTAATTACCTCACATTAACTTGTCAATCCAGGAACGATTTGTTATCTCAAAGAGTGTACTCAGTTTGAGGCGGTCATTTGTCAGAGTAATGCTAGTAGTATAGTGCTCAAGAAAATACAAGAGTAAACGGATGCTAAAAGAAAATCTACTTACAACAAAGCACTTTAAAGCCTAAATCATGCATTCAGAAGACTAAGTAAATTATCAGTCAAGGGTATAGTAACAATAACTCATCCCTCTGTAAACTGATGTAACTGAAGACAATCAAGGAACAGATCATCAATTTGGGAACTAGACAACGAATGTCAATGCTCGCTACAGTTTCAGATCGTTCAATGCAATGGCAATGCAAATAACAGGAAATGGAACAGCAACTATAATTGAAACAACAACTAGGAAATGAAACTGCAACTAGTCTTGATACACAGCGAAACCTTACGCTAAGAAAATGAAGGCAACAATCGTACCCTACAGGAATCAAAGAGCAATCCTTACTCTAAGAATAAATCGGACAGCAAATAGAAATGGAATGGCAACCAATTAGCAATGAAATATAGAACAACGCTTAGAGCCAATTGTGAATATACAGTACCGAAATAAATAACACACACAACACACATAGAAAAATAGTAATCTGACTCTAATACCACAAATATTGATCTCAATTATGAAGGGTATCGATCATAATTCATAATGGAATAGCAATGTCAATTGAACCGCAATCATAATGCAGTATAAACCATAGACGAATATAGCAATACCAACTTAAGAATATTACAGCTCGGTTACTCTGCAATTGAACATCGATAGCATCTCGCAAAGAATAGTAAGGTTACATTAATGACTTAAAGGAAAAGCAATACGTTATAAAGTCAGAATGAACAATACGACCTTCCTGTTACAGAGACGATATTGTAAATATAACAGAGCTGTGATAAAATAACAAACGACCAGATTACCGATCAAAGCTGATAATGGAAACCACACACGAGTGAAATAGCGAAAGTGCAGCTACCTACCCTACAAGATTCTTCCAGCAAGAAATCCCCTCCATTCATTCGAGCAAAAAAACCATCCATTTGATCCAGCGGTATAAGCAAGCAAGCCAGCTATTCAAGCAAGAAGACCAGCCATCTCATCCAGCCCATCCTTTTTGTGGTCTCTTTGTAAGGGTAAGGCAAGTGCTAGCCTTCCTATCACTCAAGCACTCACTGAAAAGATTTGCCCTCTCACTGAACAGGCTTTCTGTCAGGGTGCTCGGGTAGATTGGCTCAACATAATAGAATCGATTCTTAAACAAAATGAGCTCGATCAAGGAGCTAAAGATAATGGTACAGGAGAAAGTGTTCCACTAGGGCCGGGAGCTTATCCTCTAGGGACGCACCGCTTGAAATTATTCCAGGATCAAAGATGGAACAACAACCAGATTTATATTAAAGCATTAAAACAGAGTTACAGTGGATCACTTCTCAACGAGAGTCGATGATCAAAGTTTTGAATACAACAAGAAATTACATAAAAGTAACAACAACCCATCCCCTGGGCTAGCAGTGCTGCCCCTTTTTATAACAGCCGGGCAGAGATATCAATGATGCAAAAATAGTTAAGATTGCGATCCCTCAAGATCAGAGGATCCTGAGGGATTCGCCAAACTGTTAATTCTAGTTATCCCTTTGTTTTCTTGCGCCGATTCGATATCTCCCTTTCCTTTCCTTGGCTAATATGCTTCAGTTTGGATTGTCGTGTCTGCATATGGTTTCCTACCACAGGGACAGCAGTTAACTCTACTCTGTCTTTTCCTTGGGACGGAAATCTTTCATTTTTCCCTTTTTCTGCATAAGAAAATGGTGATTATTAGTTATCTTGTGTTACATACAATTCTCATATATTTTGCCATATTTTCTTATTAATTACCTAGTTCATGATGCAAAGGGATTATAAATCTTTAAAGAAAAGATGAAAAAATAATCAATAAAACATCCTTCTTCAGTACTCCACACCTGGTCCATTTCGTATTCTCCAATATGGGCAGTCAATCTCATTTCGCAACCAATCTTTTTCTTAATTTTTCCCACCATATGTACCCCGCGTTGTTACGATAGTGGCTTATTCTTACCAGTCCAATTATCTATCAATTCTTGCAGTCCTTATACTTCCTTCTTATCCCTAGGAGCTTCATGTGGGTTTTTATAAATGATTTTAATAATGATGGGTCAACCACTTGCGTAGTACCGGTGTCTTGATGCTTTCCTGTACTTTGGGCCCTTGACGTAGAAGCTCCTTCATCTGCAAAGCTCCTTTTTTCTTCCATAAATGTTTCCTTCACCTTATTTACATCGACTCTCATTTCCTTATCAGTAGCCTTGCGAACCCATAAATTTTCCTTATGTTGCTTCCCTTTATCCTCCCCGATATCTATTTCACTTCGCATGACAATATTAACACAAGGACCCTCTTCGCGCAGTTCATATCTCATCATCTGGATGTTCTACATAGGCTTCTGAGTCTGAGTCTTCTTTTATTGCATATTCGCGATGAGCACCGGGCAGTCTTCTATGACATGATAAAAATGGCGACAATATTGACATGAGGGGTGCGTTGGATTCTGAAAATCCTGCGCAAAGTGACCTGGTTCTCCACAGTTGTAACAGATGATTTGGCCACGACCTCTTCCATCCCATCCTCTATGTTCTCTTCCTCGTCCCTGAAATCCTCTATGCGCTGCAGTTGCGCCTTGATCCTAAGGGCGAGCTTCCATCTGTACTCTATATGTTGATGTTTTGCCCATCATTAGTTCGTAACTTCGGAAATTTCACTCGTCATGACCCACAGACTAACAGAAATTACAGAACAACAGTTGTGGAGTCTGAACAAACTTCTGTAGTAGATGACAATTGTTCGTCGTATCCTTTCCTGTAATCTGACAAATAGCACACCATGGTACCACTCTGGTACTTGGCCTAGCAGTGTTCTCTGGTTTCAAGGGGACATGTCCCCCTCCAAATAGATAATTCTAGTACACCAGGCAATGATCTTATCATGTCCCTGGCCCTTACATTTCAAACACCATACCTCTGCACAGGCCTCATTCTAGACTTCTTTTCCCTTCTTGAGGCTTTGCAACTCCATATGCAGGTTATCCAGTTGTGACTGAATTTGTTGCATTCCCAGATTCGTATACTGAATGGGTGAGGCTTCTAATTCAATAGAAATCTCTAATGCCTCCGCTGCATTCCAATCTTATTTTGCGATAATGGAAATCTCAAATGGGGCAATAGCGAAGCAATGTACTAGTCCTTGTGTTGATCATATGTGATCTGCATATTAGCCTGTTGGAGCAGACATTTCAACCTCTGATCAAAGTCCCATGCGGACTCATTTACCTTATGCTGGATCTCTTTGACCTCTGTCACTAACTGGCCTTGCGACTTAGGCTTATTGAATTCATTATTGAGTGCTTTCTTAATTTTGTCCAGTGTTGCATTTGGATTAGCCAAATAGTACTTAATATACCAGCTTAGTGCTCTATCTTGTAGTGTTGTAACCAGTTGCACTTTCTTCAAGTAATCATCTGTAATCTGTTGTGACTTCCACACATCATCTCCTACAAACCAAAATATTTCAAGGTTTTTTGTCGCTAGACCTCTGAATATGGGCATCTTCATAGCGTTGGCCATGTTGAATAGTGGAGGTAGAGGTGGAGGCAGAGGTGTAGGTGTAGGTGTGTGAGGTGAAGGTGATGGTGGAGGTTGAGTGGCTGGATGTGGTATCCCCATGATACCCTGATTTACCGTCTGCAGTGCACCTAGAGGTGTCCTTAGAACACTACTTTCCTCGTCACTATTAGACACTGCCAATAGAGGACTATACTCAGCACCTGAATCTAGATCTCTTCTGAACGGTTTTCCACTTCGCGTAGCTACCGTCAGATCTCTTCTATACATTAATTCAATGGAATAACCCTTTTCTCTCACAATAGCATTTTAATCCAAGTTTTCAGGTACTTCAAATACTTACCTCTTGGTCCTTTGAAGAACTGTTGTTCAACTTCGCTATAATTACAAATGTATCGATCGCAAACTCAGTGATGAATCCACCCAAAATGCTATCCATCTAGTAATTGACATCCCTCACGATCTTGTTTTCTGAAGCTTCCAGGTGCCTAACCAATTCTAGATTCCACACAATAGGGTTATCCAGCTTCCATGTACCTTGACTGTCCACCAATTTAGACAGCCACTGGTGTAATTCGCACAGAAAAGAGCATAAGAAAATTTTGTGTTCGCCTGTATATAGGTATCTTTTCAACCACTCTTCCTGCAATAGATGTGGATTCCTATTTTCCTGAACTGCAAATTCGTGTAGCTTCCGATCTATCCACTTCTTGATTTCCTTCTTAGTTGGAACCATTTATTTGACATCACACATTCTTCAGACAGATCGCGATCCCGGAAACGAGACCATTTGTTGCCTTAGGGGGGTCTGGACCCAAGTTCAAAGTTAGTTGCACCAACCAACAAAACCCTTCACTCTTGGCCATTTCGGAAAAATCCCACGTAGCATAGGCTGTAGTCTCACCCAAAGAAGTATTGGGGGATGGTAGAACTAAGTTTCTATATCCAAAGGTTTGTGTGATGGGTTCATGTTATTTCTAGGGCTTTATTCTGACCTTCGCGGGCCCTAACCCTTAAAATTTAGAAAGTACAACAACTTACAGAAACGGATTCTAACCCTGCGTCGATTGCCTTAAACATTCATATCATTATGTAAACTAGAAAATCTATTACTTTCACACACCAATTAAGTGTTTCTTTAGATAATTACAAAAAACAGAGTGAAATACCCAAGAAATGCATAAGTAAACAGAAAGTCGCAAATACACAAATATGGCTCCAAATAGTCTTTATTATGGTAAATCCTTCTATTACATACTCTTTCTTCGATGTGCACATAGCGGTAGGGGCCCGTGCGCTCAACTGTGGACTTACCAAGGTCTCTGCGCACACAGTTGCAGGAGCCTTCCCCTTCGCCTAAGCACAGAAAATAAACTCTTTTTCCTTAGATCACTTGCCCATACATAGATCTTCCATGACTAGGTTGTTCTTATGACTTGCTATAACTCCTTTTTATAGCATCTTTCTTTACAATACCATGGTTCGTGACCCATGGGTGGGTCACAAAACATCCTAACTTCTAACAAACTAAGGGATTTGACCTTCCTAAATCCCCTTTGACTCCTACGACCTTCGTGCTCTGCTTCCTCAAAATGTGGAGACTTTACATAGATAACAAAATTTATTACAAAATTGACCCCAAGGGACCCTGTCCCAACAAGTCTTCAATTTAACCTAAAAGACAACCTATCCCAACACTCAAAGCCAAAAGGTCACAAAGTTAAAAAAAAAATTAAGAATAAAACGTAAACTTTACAAAAGTGGGTTTTTAAAAAATTTTGAAACTACAAGTTATAAATAGACCTTTTTGCTTACCAAGCCTCATTTGTGTTTTAGACAATTGAGTGCAAGAGCTCTTGAGCAAAAAACTAGCAACCACAATCCACCAAATTTCTCAGCCAGAACAGCCACCAAACTTCTAGGTAATCATCAAATTCGATTTCTCAATGAATTTTTGTACATTTCATGTATTTTTTGAACAATTTTACTGTAGGAAATTTGTTTTTAGATTTTTCTCTGCGCGTAAGCGGGTTGGGCATAATGAAGTTGTGTATTAGTAAGCCATATACATGACTTTGTATGAAGTGAACCCACATGTGCACAGTGAAAATTTTTAAAGCATGGATTCTAATGGATGGAAATGCTTGAAACTGCAGAATGACAATCACATGGAAAGAAAGAGAACATAGTGCAGTAGATAATGAAGTGATGAATGATCCATTGGCACTGGATGCACTTAGAAGATGTGGATTGTTGAAATTTTTCAAAATGCCAAATATGAAAGCCAGCAAAAGGTTGCTAGAAATGCTTGTCCATTACTGGGATCCAAAAGAATATGCTTTTATGATTGATCAAATGCCCCTGTGCATTGAAGCAGAAGACATATACTTCATTACTGGACTTTCCCAGAGAGGAGAGCCAGTCAATTTTCAAGGAAAGGCCTAAGGAAGCCTTAGCATGGATGATTACATTCACATTTACTTCCCCGGAAACAATGAGAAAGTAGGGACACAGATCCCAATCAAGAATGTGGAGAGTATACCCCTAAGGATTCTCCCTTTTACCATTGTAAGGGTAGCAGGATAAGCCTCATTGCACCAAGCTTCACGTGTGACAATGGGCTTGGTAGTAGATTGCCTCACCACAGTTTTTGATTGGTGCACAGCCCTCTTAATCAATCTAGAAAAAAAAACTCACTTCTATTCAGAAGAGTAATACTAAACATTTTGGGTATGGTAAGTTATCCTTTGAACTTTCTTCTTTGAGAGGCTCCCAAGACTTCAACCCAAATTAATTTCCACCATTAGCAGCCCAAGAGATCCACGGATAGGTAGATGGGTTGACTTAATGAAGAGACTAGGGGGTGGTGAGGTCCCTAAAATGACATTTGATGACGATTTTTTCCTTTGGTGGGAACAACAAGTCATTGCCATCAAGGAATACCCCTATGCAGGCATGGATTTTAGAGTGAATCCAGATCTAGTGCTTCCATGCAGTACTCCATGGGGTGCCATTAGTAAAATTGTTTTTAAGTTTTTAATGTTATTTGATTTATTTTTTTTGGATTTCAAAATTATGAATTGAAATTATTTTTGATGAGGAAAAATTCTTACAAATTTTTTTTATCATGATACAGATGTGGGACCGGTAAGACCTAAGGGTCTGCCCAGGAATAGGCATCGTGAAAGAGATGCAGAGAGTGCCACAGTTGATACTGAGAGAGTCATCCATACAATACAAAGGAACTTAGAGATATTGACTCACTAGGCACCTATGGAAGTGATAGAGGATCTACCAGAGGCGATGCAGAGATGTGTGGTAGGAGTACCACGAGATTGGGTGCGGCTTTTCCGATGGATGGCTACTTCCATCACCTTCTTCCAATATGTACATCCAGGGCTGGACCCATAGATATAGATTAGATATGTCCAGATGTTTTAATAGACATGATTGGTCTTAAGCCCTAATTTTGTAGGACATTTTGTCCCGATTTTGTATAATATTTTGAACATAAAAATTTTATCTATATACAAACGGTTTCATGATGTGATGACCATATATACAGATGATTTTTTATTATTTTTTATTTTAATGTGATGAATTATTAATATGCCAATCTAATGCTTGATTAGCTATGGAATAAACAAATGAATTTTCTAATCGTGCAATATGAATAAATGTGATAAAATTAAATGATATTTGTAATAAATGCACTCCAGGAAATTGGCGATATAAATAAGGATCTCTCACATGATATATTTTATTTAACCAAGACACCACCAGTTGTGAATCCAATTATACTACTAACGAATCAATACCAAGAGATATTGCTTCAGATAGTAAGTTAACAACAACAGTATATTTGGCAACATTGTTTGAAGCAGAGCCAATACATATGCCTCTTGAAACCAACAAATGACTGGATGGATAGTAAATCACCGAAATTGTGGAAGCCAAATTCCGGGTATGTCGACTAGCACCATCGGCGAACCCTAGATATACCAGATCATCCATCGATACCTGCCAAAGCAGATCAAAAATATTGATATCACTATGAAACCTATAGACAGATATGCACAAATATATACAATATCTACAACCAAGCAAATGATAGGAAGAATCTTAGGCATGATACTTCTTAAGATAGAGCCCATTTCTGGGCTCCTCCAGCTCAAATCCATCAAAATCAACCAATTCGTGAGCTCCTTTTTTCAATACCTTTTTAACAATAAAAGGACCGTACCACATGGGTTTGAACGTACCTGGCCCCAAGGCATCTTTGTCTTGGTCATTGAGCAAGACAAGGTCACCTTCAGATAAAACCATAGGATGCACAACCTTATCATATTGGATCTTTATTCTCTTTTTATGAGTTTCTTTAATTGTGATTGCATCTCGACGATGTTCATCAAGACGTTCCAAATAAACGAGGCGTTCTTCAAGACTAGAAGTGTCTGGAAGAAGTTCTACAACCAATTTAAGAGAAGGAATTTCACATTCCACAGGGAAGATAAATTCCAAACCATAAACTAGTTGAAAAGGAGTAAAACCCATAGCAGTCTTAACTAACATCCGATATGCTCAAAGCGCAGGATATAACATGATATGTCAATTGGATCGAACTTTATTAATTTCCCTTTGTAGGATAACTTTCAGGGATTTATTCACGGATTCCACCTGACCATTGGCCTTAGGATATTAAGGAGATGAAAGCTCCTACCAGAAACCCAACTTGAGAGTCGATTCATCCATCATCTTGTTCTGGAAATGATTGCCATGGTCAGTGACAATCTCCTTTTGAATATCGAAACGAGAAATGACTTGGTTGAATAGAAACAAGGTTGTTGTTTCACCATCATTCATTAGAGTGGGCATAGCTTCGGCCCACTTAGTAAAGTAGTTCACTGCTACAATAATATACTTATGACCCTTTACTAATGGCAGATTACAAGTTTTAAAATCGATGCCCCACTTTGTGAACGGGCTGACGGTAATAACAGGAAAGAGCAGAGCTGGATGAGTGCACATTTTCCAAGTATAAACCTGACAGGGATGGCATTTTTTGACCACCTCAAAACAATCTTTGAAAATCGAAGGCCAAAAATACCTTGCATGCAAGATTTTTTGGGTTGTAGCAAGCCCAGATAGATGACCACCACAAGCTCCACTGTGGCAATCATTGAGAACTGACTCAACTTCTTCTAAGTTTAAGCAGCGTCTAAGGATTGAATCAACCCCACAACGATATAAAGTATCACCAATAATAACATAACTTTTGGCTAAGTGACGCAATTTTCTTCGCTCATCCTTTGAAAAAGTGACAGGAAATTTCGAAGTCTAAAGTTATATTATGATATCTCCATACCAAGGATCTTGTGAAAAAATAAGGAAAACATGTTCATCAGGGAATGATTCCTCATAAACCATTTCTTATTCACATGGAAACTCAAAGATTAATTCCGTAAATAATAAAGATTTCTTAGATTTGGCTAACAAGAACTCGAGATAAAATTCTTGTAAAATAACAATCCATCTATTATATTTTCCCCCAATCACTCGCCTACTGAGAACAAACTAAAATGGGTTGACACCTACTAAGACAAAAGTTTTTCTAAGAACAATATAGTGTCGAATTCGTTGGAAAACATGAACAGCTTCCAAAGCTAATTTCTCTATAGGAGAGTATCATATTTCAGGACCTACCAAGCCTCAACTTAGATAATAAATCATGTGCTCATGGATAGCATCATCTTCCTGAACCAGAACCATACCGATGGTTGATTCTGCCGTAGTGAGATATAAGAGGAAATCCTTGCTATAATCGAGTGGACTAAGTAAAGGAGCAAAGGTCAATGATTTTTTCAAAGCATCGAATGAGAATTGAGTGAAATCATCCCATAGAAATGGAACTCCTTTCTTCAGCAACCTCATAAATCCCTTTGTAATCTCAGCATAATTGACGACAAATACCCTCAAGAAATTAGCTTTTCCTTTGAGACTTTGAAGTTGATGGATGGTAGATGGGTGAGGGAATTGAAGTATTTCCTCAACCTTGAAAGGATCTATGCGAATCCCTTCAATAGATACTATGAATCCCAATAACCAATCGGATGTGACAGCGAAAACACATTTATTTGAATTCAACCGGATTTTATAATAATGACATTGCTAAAAAATAAATTGAAGATAATGAGGATCATCGATTCTCTTAAAAGAATGAGCAGCTAAGTCATCCAAATAATCTTCAATGATATGTTCGATATCGTGGAAAGCGTAGGACATGGCCTGTTGAAAATTCGCTCCAACATTTTTAATACCAAAAGGCATATTTTTGTATGCAAAGGTACCTCAGGGGTAGATAAAAGTTCTCTTACGCTGATTTTCAGGACGGATAGTAATTTGATTATAACCCGAGAAACCGTCCATGAAGGAGAAAATCTCTTTTGCCGCACATTCATTGATAATTTGATCAATAAATTTAAATCCCTAAATTCTATGCATACACGGATCTTTCCTTGCTTTTTATCAACCAAGACTGGATTTGAAACCCACTCGGTCAACAGAACGGGGTATATGAAACCCATCTTAAGAAACTTCTCAACCTCAACTTTGATAGTTGTCACTTTCCTAGGGTTTATCGGGCAAATATTTTGTCACATAGGCTTCGCATTCGCATAATTCTTGGTCTCATGCTAGACTATTGATGGATCAATTCTAGGAATTTCCTCATAATACCAAGCAAACACATCATGGAACTCTTTAAAAAGATCAGTATAAATTTGAATTTCTTCAGTGGGGCATTCAGATCTGTTGAAAACATTCTCAATTATATTGGGATTCCTGGAGATGTTCATCAGAATAGTTTCTGAAATGACAGACATGTTACCTTCAGTAAAAATTTGTCCTGGAGCCAAAGGATTTAAAATTGTGTGAACATCACCAGTTGACAAGGGGCTACACAAACTTGATTCCACTTCACGCAAGTCTGGAAGAAAATATGACCGATGATGCAAATCATCCCATGGTCTCTCTATACCCGTCATTACTTCTAGGATTTCTTCCTCAGATGGCAAAACAATATCAAGGCATTCAATAGAAGAAGTAGATTCAAGAGTCCAAGACAGACGCACATCTCCATCCAAACCCTCTAGTGAAAGAGGAGTAGGATCAGAATCTCTAGTATTAACTATAAATTCATAATCAATTTCAGCAGTAGACATGGGATATGCCATTCCACCCACTTTCCCATCTTCAAATGTGGTTGTAGAAGAGGGTAAGGGCCAAGGATCCGAAAAATAATGAGTTCTGAAGAACTCTCTTCGAGAAGGGGCCTTGGATGATGAAATGGAATTTTTTCGAGCAATAGGAGAAGGAATATCAAAAGTACCCATCAACGAGGAATACATTTCGACTCCTAGATTCTCAACAGATTGCTTGGAATTCTTCAACAAAGGAACGAAAGAATCAGAGGATGCATTGGATTCTTTCGGGGAGTACTCCATCTGATCAATAGTAACAATTCTCCCCTCATGGGGAAAGCATATGATGTCAAATAATGATGATACACTGGAATCCATTTCATAAATCCCAATTCGTCCCAATAGAAGATTATAATCCAAATTCACATCGACTATCTCTACCTCAATATTAACCACCTTGCCCCCAACACATATGGGAAAGGCTAGAATAATTCCATGTGGCTTATGAGAATGACCATCAAATGCAGTCAAGAGAGTGGGTGAAGGAACAACTTGAGGAGATCCAATAGCTTTCCAACATGCAATCGACATGACACATGTGGAATCTCCCTCATCAACTACAGTTCGAAAGATACTGATCTTTCGGTATGTAGATTTAATCTAGAAATCCATATGATGAGGTAGTATATTCTTAATATTTGGCATGTCAATTGTAACAATAAGATAGTTTTTCGGATCTATTACCCCAATCATAGTGATTATCCGATTCCTTTGTGATGGACACGACTGGAGTACCTCTAATGTAGACATCGTACAAGGACTTTGAGCCAAATCTTCAATAATGGAGTAGTTCTGGGCAGCCCTAGCATTAGGGTTAATCGTTGAACATCTTGCAGAGCCTTTCAGCATCCGAGGTATAGGCTCAACTGCAGGCCTCTCAATATGGAGTGCCTCTGGAACATCGGGTGAAGCCTTAGCCTTAGATAATTCTGGTTCACCCTAATCATGTGATTTTTTAGCAACATCAACATGATAAATCATCATGTATACATTCGATTGATTTCCCCTTCTTGGTTTCCCCCTGTGGGGGTTACAGTATTAGAATTCGAGCCAGCAAAGATTTTCTTCCCCTGGGGAAAAGGGTTAGTCAGAACAACTTGGGAGCTAGAAGAACCCTGCTGCACTAACAAGCACTGAGCATCTTGAATCTTAGGGAAAATATGAGTTAAATGGTCTCCATTGCACAATTTACAAGGAAACTTAACTTTCTTTTTGGACTCCTTTTTACCCTCCCCAAAATTATTGTTGGGTTTGTTCACATTACCCTTCCCATATTTATCTTTCTTCTTACCATGTCTCTTTTTCTTCCCATCAGATTGTTGATTTCCCTTAGGGTTAGAAGATTGGATCGCGTTAATATTTGACAGTTGAGAAGGCATAGGCACTAACGGCGATGCCTAAATCGAAGAAGCAGTTTGTAAAGACAACTATTGCAATTGACTTAACAGGTTAGTCGTGTTGTTATCGATTGATCTGACTATCTCGTCGGCATGGGGACCTGGTTTCGGTTTAGCTAAATAATTCTTTCATCGAGGAGCATCAGGCAAAATATTTTCAAGAATCCCATACTAACAATATATAAGTTCCAATAGTTGGGCTCTAAAGCTAGTTTATTCCTCGGTGAATACCCCGGATAGTGATACATCATTAGAAATTTATGGTTGTAGATATTTTAAAAACCATTCGAAAATGAATTCATTAGGAATGTAGGCTTTGATCAGCCTCTTCCTTCTCTGCCATTCTTGAATATGGTCAAAAATGTGAGTTGCCTTATCTTATTGGAAACTAGCCAATAGCTTAGTTTGAGCATCATATCGAATGGGCAACTAAAAATGGTTTAAAAACATAGTATCAAATTCACCAAATGAAGCAGAGGTACCCCCACTAAGCTCTATATACAACTTGGCAACATTTCCATTTAATGTGCGTTGGAACAATCTCAACCTGATTGAATCATCAATTAGGGAGTTAGATGAACACCATAAATGGAATGTTGTTATATGGTCAACCAGATCGTCCCCATACTTTCCTTCAAATTTTGGAATATCTGATGGAAGTTTGGTGGGAACTGAAGACCAAGTCGGATTATATCGGATCAGATCGTTTGTCAATTTTGAGAGATATGGAAAATTTAGGGTTGCGAGGAATGGTAAGCGTAAAGGAGCTTGAGAATTCTACCCATCATAAGTAGGATTCCCAACATTTTGAAAATAATATCCTGGATTTGTAGAGGCACTAGGTTGTTGAAATTATTTGCAGAAGACACTAAACCATAAGGAAAACCTTGTGGTCCAGAAAAATTAGGAGTTTTACCACCTCTTGCTGAAAGGTTACCATAACCATGAATATTTCCCCTGAGAAAAGTATTAAAAGGAGAGGAGAGCCCTTGATAAGGATTCCATGCATTGGTAAAGGGAGAATAACCCTGAAAGGTACTTATGGAGGAGTAAGGCATGTTCCCCTACTGACCAAAAGAAAATTGGTTCCCAGTTACCAAACCACTAAAAGCAGGATTAGTCCATCCTTGAAAAGGATTATAACTTTGACCTTGAGTGGAAAAGGTTAACGATCCCAAAGAAGGATTAGAATGAGGTATATGACCACTTCCAAAAGGAAAACCCTGAAAAGAGGTTGAACCACTAGCCATCAAAGTCATAGTTGTGGAAACTGTTATCGGGAAATCTAGTGTCCACTTGGATCTACTAGTCCCACTAAGACTGGTAGCTATCTTAGAAACAAACAAACTAAAACTACTTTAATTTTCCTTTACGAGAAGTAGATAAGAGGGGAACAAAGGAGAGCAACCTCTATCTTGCGCTTGATTCCTCTCCCTTCTGATAGATCTTTGCCACTCGCTTCCTCGTCTACCCAGCTTCAAAGAGCACCTATGGAATCAAAGCAACATAACACTATCCAAGAACAGAGATCTACTATCATAAACAACATAGGACCAGATATATATTGACCACACAAAAGCATATATCATCAATCATACAAGAATGTGGAGGAAAACTTGAATAGCTTTATTAATATCAAGAATAGCAAAGAGGATTACAACCAATTGTTCTGACCCAGCGTCATCCTCTCAGCAAGAAAGCCCTTCTTCACCTCATGAAAAGCTTAGATCACCCAACACTATGATGTTACACCAAGAAACCAGCAGCACTTCCTTACAAGATACAAAATTCCAGTCTCTGGATCTCTGGGATGAGGGATCCATATATAGATGTTTGCAAAGGGGGGTGAGTCAGCTTCTGAGATTTTATTAGTGTCCTCTCTCTGATAGTTCTTGATTCCACTTGGAGATTGATGATCTCTTACTCATCCCTGGGCGAATGCAGAGAGGCAAGTGTCACAGGAGAAGTTTCTGGAAGATTCCATGATCTTCCACCTCGCAAATTGACTCTACCATTTGTCCACTCTCACCCATCGCACCCCATAGAAAGACTTTTCAGTATGCATCACACCTCCCGTTTGCATTTAGGTGGGATGCAATGCACGTTGACCATGGAGCAGGTGAGATGGTCCAGTTTTGACCAGTTCTGAGTAGTTTTTCCTCGAGACCTTCTGGGAGATGATGTAATCAACTGACCTTGTTCTTTTAGGGGATGGAACAACACTTTTAGGGACTTAGGAACCCTCAGTTTATGGACATATTTGATTGGGTTTGCAGTGCCCAAAAAATTCTATAACAGAAACACCAGATGGGATGGTTAGAGGAACCGAGGGAATTGCACTAGAAGGCATCCCAAAGGGGAAGGAACCAATGTGGGAAGCAAAAGCTTGGGTGCCCCTACTCAAATATGGAATGGAGGTAGACCCAAATATTGCAGTACTAGGAGTGATAGTAGATATAACAATAGTACCTCCTCCTTGAATTGAAAGAGGAGTATGCTCGCTAGAAGGACTCATAACTAGATTCGCGCTCCCAGTAGTGGCCATCGAAGGAAAAGGAAAATAAAAATCATGGCTTTTCGGCCTGTGAGTTGGGGTCCCAACGTATAATAGAATGTCTAAATAATTGAGAGGAATAGGTGAAGAAGGAGTCACTAGGGACTCAGGAATCTCTTCAACCTCAACTTCGTCTTCCGACTGGAAGGGAACCCTAGAAAGGACAAGAGTTTTCCTATCTAAATCATGACTTGCACTAGGTTCACCTTGTGAAACTATAGCCTGAAGCAGAGGATCAATCTCTGATGTGTTCATTGCTACTGATTAAAAATAATCGGTAGAATTGCTCCTACGCTTTCGAGAAGAAGGCTCGCCGCTCGTAGGTGAGAGCCCCTGAAGCCTCCTGGACCTACGAACTGGTTGATCAGCCACTTTTAATTATTAAAAGGACTTGTAAAGACAAAAAAAAGATTATAAAGTTATGACAATCTAGGAGAAAAGACCACTCACTGAAATGTCCCTAAAGATACAATCAATCAAGCTACTTTCAAGTATTTCCACTCCGGGTGATGAGGACCGGACACCAAAATACAAGAAAGCGAAGTATAGGACCTTCCGAAGATAGTTTGGGATAATTATGGCCCAAGCCTACTAGTGAAGGTAATAGAAACAATTACGTTGACCTCCAATCAAAAGCCTTTGTCGGTGCAAGTACCCTAGCTTCGTAAGGGAACCCTCCAGAAGTACTAATGAGAGTGATACAACGTCTACCTTAGGTACCATGGGTAGTCCCTCGCAGTCACCTATGTGGTCCTTAGGAATGGAAACTAAAGTCACCAGTTCGCATCAAAATCTGAGCAGAACAGTATTTGGTCTGGATCCAACAAGTAGGAGATGGGGTATCTCTCTTCCCTGCCTTCACTCATCCTCGTGCTTAACTCCCAGAAGAGAAGAGCTTTCCCGGATAACTTTAACGACACTGGATTTCACTCTTTTAATCAACTTCTATGTTTAAATTCAGAGTGGCCTTGGAGAGTTAACTCTCCAGACACCTATTCCAAGGCCCTAAATGAGCTAGACTAGTTGGTGTAACTATGACAAATCAAAAAATTCTAGTTCATTTTATTTTTAGCGCTTGATTTTAATGGTTGTTCTTTAAGTCAAGTTTAAAATGGAGGTGCAACTTATGATGTTATCGATGCATAAACAAATCAACAGAAAGCCTGGCTACATACATATGCAAATTTTTTCTTCGATGGAAGAGATTTTTACAAGGTTCTACGAACAAACTATGAAAGAAAAATTTCTTTTTTATTTTTCAAAAAACACGTTCACACACTCAAAATCTACAAAAAGGCTAAAAATGCTTACAATGCAACTATCCTAATTCAAACTAAATGATTAATGCAAGATTCTAATAATTTCTCTTAAATCAAGCAAATTTTTTTCTCAAAGAGATTAGGAGTCCAAAACTTGACAAAAAGGGAGAAACAAATTAAATCACAAACTTTATCCAAAATCAAGCAAATTAAACCTAATGAAAAGACTTCACACTTGCTCTAAAATGATAAGAAGACCAAAAAAAAAAGGCAACAAAAGATGTTTTTATCTTTTTTCTTTTTAAGGACACAAAGAATTCTTGAGAAAACAAAAACTACTAAAGACTCCAAGATCAAATTCAAGCATAAATGACCTCAAATTTCACAAGCCATAATAATCATAAGCATCATAAGACTTAACGTGAAAAGAGGCTACAAACTCAAACAAATTGATCTAAATAGCATCATAAAAATCCAACAAACAAGAAATATTTCAAGAAGACCAAGAAAACTTTTCAAGATTGCAAGAAGGACTTTCTCAAAAACCAAGAAAAAACTAAAAATGTCAACTTTCAAGAAAGTAAGGAAAAGCAATGTAAAGGATGGGTTATAAACGAATTGATACCAATTCCCTATTCCAAAAGTTCAAAACAGCCAAGAACTTCACTAAGAAGCCTTGAACCCAAACACCGAAACCAACACTTCAAAAAAAAGCAAACCCTAGGTTGACTAGGTCTTTCCACAAAGAGAGATAGGAAACTTAAAAAATGCAAAAAACAAGACTCTCCTAGACAATCAATGACTAGACAAGAGCAAGAAAAATCAGGCAAAACCCTTTACTGGACTCAACATTTGAAAAATTCATTCAAAACCAAGCATACGCGATTGTACAGTGACAGACATGCATGTATAAGCGACTATAACCAAGGAAACTCACGTATATGTGTGTTTATTTGTACAAAAGTGTGTGTATACGCGACTGTATGAATTAAAACTCACGTATAAAAAGGTTAGCAAAGAAGAAATAAAAATTTAGGCCTGATCTAGAAGATCAGACTTTTTTCCTAGATTGCAAACAAGTCAAAGATAGTGGGAAAATCAAGAAACCAAACAAGAAGGCCCAAATCAAGAGAAACAACCCAAACTAGGAAATACAAGATTGTATTCCCCAACGGAGTCACTAATTATGTTACATGAATAATACACCCTAGGGTCTGGGTTGAGAACCCCAACAGATCGAAGGGCATACACCAATAAGAAGCAAACAAACAAGTAGTCCTAATGCTTAAACTACTAAAGTAGGATGAAGAGATAGTACCCGAAGGTCCTACGTTTGAGGATGTTCCCGTAGGGTCAAAACCATATGCTTCCTCCAAAGCTTCAAAACCTGCAACTCATTCAAGAAAAGAATATATACTAGCAGTAGTTCAAAGCATGTTCAAGATATAAATGTTAAATCATATAAGCATATAAGTATAAATCATGAAATCATACATAAGTAGATCATAACATGAATTAAAGCATTAAGATCATAACATCAGGAACAAGACAGAGCTTCTTTATTGATGACTGCAAAAGAATGTGGAAGAATACAACTTGATTCGACCACGGCTCCAAGCGAAACCTTCCTCTGGATCCGTCCAGCCCAAGCCTCAACAATCCTCTTTCAAAAGCATACACATAGATGCCATATAAAGGAGATCAACATCTCTTTGAGGAAATAAGGGTTTCCTGTAGCAGGGAGTACAGGAGGCACAGGGATAAATCATACATGATTAGGGACTAACTTGATATTATATCAATATCCTATCTTTCTCCCCCCTTTAGGCCTTCCCATGAGGTGTGTTTATATCACCCCAAAACAGTTTTTTCAGTTGGGATATAGTTAGGCCACGGGCTCCTATAGGTAGGCTTCCGGTGTAACCCGTAAACCCCACCCATAAAATAGGGATTTTATATTTTTTTCATATTTTAAATCATATACATGGATTCGGTATCGCTGGACCCGCGTGTGCACACGCTTTTTGAAGGGCAAAGTCGTGTATGGCATTTAAAATAATTTTTCTAATAAATGGACCAAGTCTAAAGGGAAAGGGTTGCCCAAGGCCATGACTCAGAGCATCAAGTATATAAGGGTGATAAATGATTCTATAACAAGGAGTATCATCTCCACAGGTCATCAACCTCCAAGGACATAATCCACAATGTAACTTCCACACACCCAGCTTTAATGCCCTCCTACCACCATATCCACAAGACCTTGACAAGCCAATAACCCGTCATCACAACACCAAAATCATCCACATACAAATTTAACTTTGTAGTAGTGTACAAGATTTCCACCAACAGTAGGGAGGTCAAAGTCTCGCCCTCACCTCTGCCTCTCTCTTGTTTGCAGAATGCCCAAAACTCCATGACAAGAGAAAAACTATAAATAAGGTGGTCATCTAGTGCCATGCATGTCATTGCATGATAGGGGCGAGTCGCGCCCTCTGATCATAAATACCCATCACGTCCTAGGGTGGCAGGCTCAACCCCCAAGGGACCTTTAACAATGCTATTCACACCCCCATTAAGGACTTACATCCTATCCTTGTTATCTTCCATTACAACAACCATTATTTTCCTAAAAATGTTGTGATATTCTTTTAAAAATTGTTACAACAACCATTATTTTCCAACAAATATTGTGATATTGTTTTTTAAAATTGTTGGAAGAAAATCTTATTAAATCATAGGCAATATTTCCAAGCAATAGAATTGAAATAAGTTTTCTATCTATTCCATTTTGGGGGATTTTTGTTCCAAAACTAATTTGGATTTGTTATCCAAGTGACTTCACTTGTATGTTCATATTTTGCTTGCAAGTTTCTTCTTTTCCTCTTATTTGTTGGATCATTTCCTTTATTCTCTCATTTTGTCCATTTTCCTTGGCTTTCCAAATTACTATTACTATTTTAATACATGCCACATCAATAAAACCAAATGGAACTTAATAATAAATGAAACTAATAAACTTCATCATTAAAATAAAATCACACCATTTTTTTCCAATATTTTTACTATCAATTTGATAAAAATAACTTTTCCAATATATTTTACATGCTCTTAGTTTTCCAATGAACTATTTCTTATTCAATTTGGTCTTCTAGAACTCAAGTTATTACCCCAAAAAAAAAAAAACAAGAAAACACTCAACAATCATTAATTTAATTTGTTGACTAATTCTAATCATTAATCTACAAATTTAATTCAATGCCCCAACACACATTAAGAAAAAAATGATAATTTACAATGTGATAGTCTCTTTAAATTAGGTAGGAAAAATTAGAATTCTATATACTTGAAAACAAAATGTGGAGCTCTTTGGTAAAATAAAATGCATAAATATCAACATAAAAATAATAAAAAACAAACAAACAAAAAAGAAAGATATAGATCTTTGGTAAAATAAAATACCAAAAGATAAATTAGAGGTAAAATAAATTAAATTAAAATTAATATAACAATCAAATTTAAAATGAAATAATAAAATAACATTATCAAAGGTTAAACCAAAATAGGAAAAATCAATGTGTGTGCCATTTAGAATAATTTCGAAACACATAGTGAAATCAATTCATTTTACAAAACTCAAACAACAATTTAAAATTATCCACTAATTTATTCTTTGTTATTGGTATCTGAACCAAATTTGATATTGTAGAAAACGAATATGAAACACGGAAGGATATTATTTAACCAGTGGTTCTTCATCTTTCCATTTATGCACTATTTATCCCACATTGGCTGGGTGAAATCGATTTTCAACGTTTACATTGTTTTACCAACCAAATGCATGTTTTGTCTGATTATCATACCGTGAGCTAGTCAAACACTTAGTGTAATTTTGACATTTACCATATTTGAAACACAAACTTTAATTACCACATAATCGTGATGAAATGACACACCTGTGATATAGCAGACTAAGTTTGATGCTAGTAAATGACTTAGTGTTGTACTCTAAATTTGGACATAATCAGAAGAAAATTTAGTCTTGGTTCTCATTTCTGTTACTTTCCCATTTCCTAATTTGGATATAATCAGAAGAAAATTTAGTGTTGGTCTTCATTTTTGTTACTTTTCCATTTCTTTTCATTATGTTACTTTTTTTTCCTTCATTTTGACCAATAAAGTCAAATGAGATCACAAACAGTATTTTTATTATTTTATTTTAAATTATGTTATTTGAAAATTTTAAGTATTTGAAAATTTATTTTATCAATTTTTGTAAAAATTAATTTGATCGGGTTTCATTCGTTAAAATATATGTAAGTGTTTTAGGTGAAATCCAAGATATGGGTTTTGTTCCTAACCTTCATGACATGGGCATTGTCTTCTTAGGTTTGTGACAAACTTTCTAGAGGTGTCTAGTCAACATGGACACTCAAAGGGAAAATCAAGTTGTTTTAGCAAATGAATTCGCCCATATCCAAACAGCGGCAATTTAGCACAATCTTGGCATCCATGGGGGTCGAAATTTATGAAGATGACAATTAAATTAAATGTCTAGTTAGATTAAAGAGGATTGTCAGCAAATTAGTTTTCTTTTTGTTGTATAAACATACAAGTGAAAGCATGGGGATCAAGTTCCTTCAAACAAAAAATTTTTAATTAAGTTTTGTACATGTTTTTTATTATTAATAGACAATAGCTCCAAGGTTCCATGGTCCATAACTTATTTAGTGTATGCAAGTCAAGGCTTGGAGGGCCCCCACCTTCTTGCTATGTACACTATTTCTTTCATATCATACGTTAGTTTCCTTTGCATAGTTTGTTGGTAAATATATTTTTGTTTTCCTTTTAATTTGTATGTCATGTTTATATATCAGTTTTTGTTTATGTTACAACAATAATTTATTTTAATTAGAGTAGGGTTTGTTTTTAAAAACAATTCTACTCTTCCCTATTAGGTAATAATTGATTGGTCAATTAAGTATTGTTGCAAGCCTTTTTAACCATTAAGAATTGAATAAGAGACACTACAGCGTAGTTCTACTTGTGAAGCCCCAATAAATGCTTGACAAGATAGCTAAACTTAGTATCCCTGCGATATTAGTCGGACAAATATAATAGTTTAGAAAAAAATTGCTAATGATATATAAGAATGAAAATATAATTACTATAAATTAAGTTCAAAGTTTATTAAAAATAATTAGTGAAATCTTTAACAATATAATTTTACAAAGTAAAATACAATGTAATGTAAAAATCAATTTTTATTTATTTTAATTTTATGTATCAGTTATAATTTCTAACAAAGTAGAGTCCAAGTAATTTCCCTTAATTTTTAATATTTTTTAATGAATTGGAAACTAATTTTTATGATAGGTATATTTCATTAACATTTAAAATAACTTAATTGAAAATAAAATTTCTAAATAATTAAAAAAAAAAATCAAAAATTTGATTTTTCTCAATCTCAAATAAATTTAAAATAACGTCTATATATTTTATTAAAATTTTAAAATGAGTTAATTATAATTATTTCAGAAATCTATGTATGTTATGTAGGTGCTTCTATATTAGATTACAACAAAGCAAGTAACATCGAACCAACTTTGGCTAATAAAAAGTGACCATCTATGAAATGTAAAGTTCAATATTTTTATCCATTGGAATTTATATTTCCTTATTTTTAATTTTTTTATGATTAAATAATATTAAAACAAAAGTATTCCAAATTTTAAGATGAATCAATACTATATATATTAATTGATATTAATATATAATGTTGACTTAATATATATTTGGTATAATATTAAGTTATTATTTAATTTTAATTTATTTTACAATTTTATCATTGTTGGGAGTATCCATTGGAGTTTATATTTCCTTATTTTTAAACTTTTTATGATTAAATAATATTAAAACAATAGTATTCCAAATTTTAAGATGAATCAATACTATATATATAGCTAAGCATATATATTTATTAATATATATTTAATTTACATTAATTGATATTAATATATACCGTTGACTTAATATATATTCGTTATAATATTCAGTTATTATTTAATTTTAATTCATTTTACAATTTTATCATTGTTGGGAGTACTTTTTACAACACATCATGACATCAAAATATTTTACTTAAGCTAAGCCGCAGGGAATGCTAGCTAAATCTGTTTATATTTTGCACGCTCTTCATCTTTCTTGAGAGAGTCATCTTAGTTGAATATTTTGAAGCCAATTATTGAAAGAAAAATAGTTTTAAATGAGTATAATTATTAGCTACAAACAAAACTATGGTCATTAAAAAAGGTATAATTATTAACTACAAACAAAACTATGATCATGGTCATGGAGAAGTGAAAAATATGGTCATTAAAAAGAGATATAATTATTAACTACAAACAAAACTATGGTCATAGTCATGGAGAAGTGAAAAATATAACGCCAATTGCAAGAGCAGTTCATAATTTGTCCATTAACCATCATTAAAATTACATATGACCTTTAGAAAAGGCATATCTGATTAGATTTTAAATAATTTGTTGTTAAAATAATTTAATATATCAATCAATTTCTTATTTACAACTATATATTTACATTAATTTAATTCAATCCGTTTATATCTGTATTTGGTTGCTAATATTTAATATATTAATTAATTTTATTTAATTTAACAACATAGGTTTAAATTAATATATTAATGTTTGGTCTTATAAAGAAAAACAAGTACCATAGCACTAAGTTAATATAGTAAATGTTTGGTCTTATAAAGCAAAACAAGTACCATAGCACTAAGTGTTACTATTGATAGTAAATTTGAAAAATAATTATTAAGATGACCATAATTCATCAAAGTAGTTTTTACATTAATTAGTTATAAAAATTAAATAAATGGTAAATGTTTAAAGAAATATTTTTTAATATATCTGATATGGTTGAAATTAAAAAGAAAGAAGAACAAATGTTAAAATCTAATTAAATGATAAAAAAAAAAAAAATATATATATATATATATATATATATATATATAACACAAAAATAATATTAATAATAACTAATAATTTAATATTATAAATAAAAAATAATAGAAATATAATTTACACATGTAAACATGGTATTATTTTTTATTAAATTGAAAATTAAAAAAAAAAACTTAATTAAAAAGGCATAACTAGTTTTGACATAAATCTTAACATTTTATCTTTGATTATTATTAAAATTAGAGTAACCATATAAATTAAATGGCTCACAAATACATATAGACATCAAAATACTTATCTTATAATATATCTAACATTGCTCAATTTAAATAAAAATAAAAATAACTTAACTAAATTATAACTTCATTATTATTAGTACTATTATTATTGATTCTAAAAAGGATTAATATATGATTTAAACATATATATGTACATTTTAAAATACATGTAATGAGATATTTAATGATGTAGATTAATCCCACTTTGCATGAAGATTCTTAACCTATAAATAGATTTTGGTACAATACCATGACGCGCTAATAGCGCATGCTCCAAAATCCTTAATTCGTGTTCATATAATATATGTTTTTTTAACTAAATAATTGAATTAAAAAGGAAGAAAGGGCTTAACCACTTTTTCAATACCACATGCTTAAGAAACATATAGCTCATTTCATAGGACATTTCTTTAATTAATTAAATTAAAAGGGAAAAATGGTCATAACTATTTGGAGATCAATTTTAAATATCTTCAATTTTTTATTTTACATATTAAATATCTTAAAATTTTAATTGTTAAATTTTCTTCAATATTTTTGACAAAATACGTGGGAAAAGATGCCATAAAATGACCATTTCATTTATTAGTTAAATTAGACAAATATAGTTGCCATCGACTGGTTGAACTTTGTTAGCATATATTCTACAAAGTGAATCAACCATATATACCATCTATAGCGTCTGTAGCCCTTGTTCAAATGTGGGAGTTGGTTCATACCTTTCAAAGTTTAATAATTAAAATAAGTTGCAAATAAGGCCATCTATAGCGTTTGTAGCCCATGTTCAAATGTGGGAGTTGGTTCATACCTTTCAAATTTCAATAATTAAACTAAGTTGCAGAGAACGCTAGTTATGTGGTCTTGTTTCAATTCCCTTTATTTCATTTGCTTTTATTTAAAGTAGTTTTGCATTCAATACAAGAGTGAGTATATTTATTTTCCAATCATTAATTTCCACGAGCGAAGAGTATCGTTGTGTGAGACATTCTAGGTGTGATATCACACAATTGGAGTTTCTACCTATGCAAACTTTGAAATCCTAGGTTGGACAAGATTAGCTCCATTTTGTATTCAAATTTTAAGTGATAGCTTAAAATCTTGTTTTGCTTTGAAAAAGTTCAAGTAGAGTTAGCATTAATATCAAAAACTTTTATTGTTTACACCGTAGTGATTTGATGTACTTATACCTTCTCTAATTATAGATACTAAGTTTGAAATTCCATCCTTCGTTAAGGACTTGAATTTTATTCTTAGACATTAAACTTGAATTTCATTTTTATATGCTAAGTTTCAATCTCAATCTTTAGCTTTAATTTGATTCGTAGTTGGAGTTTGATTTTCATTTTCATTCAAAGTTTGCTTAGATTTTATATGCTTTTAACCTTAGATTGAATTTCATTCTTATCTCAAGCTTTTAATTGACATTATTTATTAGTCTTCTAAAGTTAATTCTTAAAAGTGATACATTAGGAAATTAAGATAATTATTTCACATAGAATGAATGTGCTTCTAAGTTTAGGAAATATTTATTTCCTAATTTATGCTAATTCAAGATTTATTTCCTAATTTATGCAAATGAATTAGACCAACATCTGTCATCCAAGTATCCTACATAAATGAAAATTAAAGTAAACAATTGACTCCAGATTCCAAATATAATACTTGTTTATACCTCATTAGTAGTCCATATAGGTCAACACATCAGCATGATTCATAAAAAAAATTAAAATTAAAATTAATTAAATTAAATTAAATTAAACTAAAAAAAATAAAAATAAAAATAAAAATTTTCCACATCATCCATCACTCATATTAATGAATGACAAAAGTTGTGAAAACTTAAAGGAAAAGTGCTTGTAAAAGTTATTTGGGATTTGAAGAGAAATAACTGAAAAGTTAATTTAATCCTATGTTAACTTATGATTTAATCTCGGCCCTTCATCAAGATCTAATCTCACCTATTGAGAGTGAACGAGGGGCCAGGTTGAAATTATAAGAGGAGATAGAGCAAGTGGTGAGTTTTAAAGAGCACAAATAGTGTGTGTCAACTCAATAACGGGAGAGGCAAGGATTTTAGCAGACCACATAGTTTTAGCAACCAAGAGAAAGAGATTGAGTGAGGGTCGAGTTGCTCTAACTCAAACAACATTTACTCTGCCTTTCAACTCACATGTGTGCATAGAGAGAGAGAGAGTTTCACATCCATACGAGACACAGTTCAGCCAATCTACACAACCATTTTGTAGGCAAGTGCACAGAAGGTGTATCAATTTATCTTGGAATATGATCAGTGATTTTCCTATGGTGAAAGGGAAGTTTTCCCTCTTAAATTTTCTAAATATTTCCCTTTTGCTAAAGATAATAAAAGACATACAAAGTTTGTAGGTTTCCCGGACTTGGGGTTCCCTGGGTATATCTTGTGTTCTATGTGATGAATGTATTTGTCTTCTGATTTATTATTAATTTTCGTTATGCATGCTAAGTTAGAAAACTCAATGTATTTGTAATTTAAGTTTCTAGAACAATTGTTGTTTGTATCTCTTTTTTACACTTAGAAAATTGCAAATCAGTTACTAGCTTTTAAGGAAATCTAGCATGGTATCAAATCATAGCCTCTGATTGAAGACCAAACATAGGTTTACCTTCAAGAGTAGGGTTTCTGATTCAGAGGGAGTGAGTTCACTAAGTCAATTTTGGTCGCTAGGGTTTCTGGGCAGTGTGCATTGTTTCTAAGTAGTGCAATTTGGCAGCATGGCATATCAAGGTCTTAGATTTGAGGATAGATTGGATGGTGTGCCCCACTTCTATTCATGGTGTGACAATATAGTTGTGATGCTGAAGGAGCAAGGGGTGTGGGAGTTTATTCATCATGTTCCAGTTACACCCACTGACCCTCAACAATTGGCTCAACATAACAAGAAGGATATCAAGATAATAATAATCATCTTGGAAGGAGTAACAGACCACATTATTCCTCACGTGACTGGGAAGAAAATAGCCAAATCCATGTGGACTTCCATCATTGGACTCTATCAGGGTTCAAGCGAGGCCAAAAAGCTAGTTTTGAAAGACAAACTCACGAGCATTAAAATTTCCAAGTTTGATTATGTGGTGTCTTACCTCACCAAGTTTACCCAAGTGAGGGAAGAGTTGGCTAGTGTGGACGAGACAGTTCCAGATAGGATCTGATGAATTTTTCCATGTTGGGTTTCACTAAATCTTGGTAAGCCTTCACAGATGGGATTTGTTTCGAAGAAAAGCTTTCAGATTGGGAGTGATTATGGGGTGACTGTGTCCAAGAAGAGATTTGTAGACAAGCTCAATCTGGGTCTCATGTTAAGATTGAAGAAGAAGAAGAGAACTTTTCCCTAGCCAACAAAGGGGGCAGATCCAAGGGAAAAAAGGACAATGGTGGTGGAGAGTCGAGCTCCAACAGTGAGAAGAAGAAAAATTATTTGTATAAGATCAAGTTCTTTTCATGCCACCAGTTTGGGCACTATGCTACTAAATACCCTAACAGGAATAAAGGGTCCAAGAAGGATCAAATAGTAGCCTCTGCAGAGATAGATGAGTTTTCTTTTCATTTTGAGAAGGAGTTTTCACTCATTGCTTGCATGGACAGCTCAGTGGCTACCAGTTTATGGTTTGTGAACAATGATGTGTCCTATCGTATGACAGGAAATAACAAGTATTTCAGCAGCCTAACAAAAAGGGACATGTTGATGCAGGAGCATTCGACTTCCAAGTAATAATAATTATTTGACTAGACTAGGGGTCTTTCATTTCCCAAGGTATGGTTTTGATTTTGGTATCTATTTGGTTCATGTAACATGGCCTACTTGGAGGAGGAAGAGAATCAAAGATGGCGAGAAAAATGGTAGACTATAGTTCTCGTGACTCTCCCTACATATCAGTTGGGTAGTAAGGAGGAGAGCATTCTCCTGGTATAGCAGATACATTGAGGAGTTTGAGGGCATAGATCAGAAGTTGTAAAGCAGACAATGACAGGTTGGTTGAGGCTCAAGAAAGACTTGCAAGGGCTCAGGAGATGAAGAGGCATGGTTTCTTGGGATGAAGAAATTCTTCAGATTACATGGTTATTCAAAGAACATGAAATCCAAGATAGCCACCTTCAGTCTCAAAGGGAAAGCATATATTTGGTGGGAATATGTGAATAATGTCAAGGGAATTCGGGAAGAAGAGATTATTTGGGATGAGTTTGAGAGACTCTTCAAGAAGAAGTACTTGTCTGAGAGGTACTATGATGACAGAGCTAAGGAATTTTATGAGCTACGGATGGGTTCTATGACATATGATGATTACACTAGCAAGTTCCTAGAGATGTTGAGGTGTGTGCCTTACCTCAAGGATGAGAAGGCTAAGATTCAGAGATTCATCAGTGGGCTGGTAGCAGCATATAGAGACCAGATTGAGTTTGATGATGCTAGATCATTGGAGGAAACCATCAGGAAGATAAAGCAATGTTACGAGTAGTGAAAGCGCAAAGATGATCCTAAGCGTGATTTGAAGGGAAATGAGAAATTTAAGGGGAAGTGACCACCGAAGCAGGGAAGACCTTAGGATGTAGGTGAGAAAGAAAATGTGGTTCCTTACAACAAGTTCAATGCAGTTGAGAAGGGACATGGGTCGCAGCCTAGAGAGCAGTAGACTAGATATGATGGTAGGGGACCATTGCAGTGTTAGATATGTGGCAAAGATCATCGCAAGAAAGATTGTACATTGTACCAGGGTGGTAGGCCTCATATATACAGTGCTCAGGAGGCACATATAGTTGGGGATGTTGGGCATAACATTCCTTGGATTTAGGAAACTCTGGACAACAAGCAGGTAGATCACCAAGCATCCATTATTGATATGGAAGGTAAGCGCTATGGTCGAGTTGTTTCTATTTTGATTGATCCTAGATCTAATTATAGTTATGTTAATCTTGATCTGGTAGATAAGTGTGGCTTGAGAAAATAAGTGTATGCAGAGTCTTGGTTGGTGCAATTGGCTACAAGTACTAAGAAGAGAGTTCATCACTGGATAAGAGCTTGCGCATTCGAGTTGTTCGGTATGCCTACAACAACACATCTGATTGCACTGCCACTGGGATCATATAGTATGCTTTTGGGTATGGATTGGTTGTACCTTCACAGGACCAAAGTAGATTGTTATGACAAAGTTATTGAGTGCTTGGATGATAATGGGGAAAATATAATTTTGCAAGGAAAGAAGAAGTATACATCAGTGAGGATGGTCACCGCTATGTAGGCTAAGCGCAGTTGTGGGAAAGGATGTGTGATGTTTGCAGTCCATATCTCTAGTGACAAGGTTAAGGATGTTAAGGATGCAGAAATCTTCAAGAGGTGCCCTATATTACAACAATTTCAAGATGTGTTTCCATTAGAGATTCTAGAGTTTCCTCCCCACAGGAAAGTGGACTTTTCTATTGAGTTGGTACCAAGAGTAGCACTAGCATCAAAGGTGCCTTACAGGATGTGCACACTAGAGTTAGTAGATTTGAAGTTGTAGCTAAAGGAAATGCCTGATAAGGGATATATTAGGCCAAGTGTATCTCCTTGGGGTGAACCAGTATTGTTCGTGAAGAAGAAGGATGACACTCTTAGGTTTTATATTGATTACAGGTAATTGAACAAGGTGACGATCAATGATAGGTACATGTTGTCAAGGATTGATGATTTGTTTGATTGGTTGGAGGGAGAAACGGTGTTCTTGAAGATTGATCTAAGATCAAGATACCATCAGGTACGCATCAAAGAAGAGGAAATTTACAACACTGCTTTCAGGACCAGGTATGGGAATTATGAGTTTGTTGTAGTTCCATTTGGTATGGTAATTATGAGTTTGTTGTAGTTCCATTCGATTTGACTAATGCTCTGGCTATTTTTATGTGCTTGATGAATAGTGTGTTGTGTCCTTATCTCGACAAGTTTGTTATTGTATTCAATGATGACATCTTGATATATTCTAAGAATGAGGAAGAGCATGTCGAACATTTAGCAGTAGTTTTGAGATTTCTAAGAGAGCATCAGTTGTATGCTAAGCTTAGAAAATGTAGTTTCTTTCAGACAGAGGTGCATTAATTGGGACATGTTGTTTCCAAGGAATGCATAGCAGTAGATCCAGAAAAGATAAGAGTTATCATGGAATGGGAAACTCCTAGAAATGTGGATGAAGTAAGATCATTCATGGGGTTAGCAGGTTATTATAGGAGATTCATCAGGAACTTCTCTCAGATTTCCTATCCCATTACATCTTTGCAGAGAAAAGGGAAGAAATTTGAATGGACAAAGGAATGTGCAACCAGTTTTGAGCAGTTGAAGTAGTTGTTGACAAATGCTCTAGTTCTTAAGATTGCAAATTTGGATAAAGACTTTGTGGTGTGTAAATATGACTGTGAAAGAGGACATGGTGGAGTCCTAATGTAGGAGGGATAGGTGGTGTACTATGAGTTTAGGAAACTAAATGAGCATGAGCAGAACTATGTGACTCGTGCACTTGAGTTGGTAGCTATTATCCATGCATTGAAGATGTGGAGACACTATCTTCTTGGTAGGAGGTTCGTATTGATGAGCGACCACAGTGGATTGAGGTACCTATTTGACCAACCAAATCTGAATACTAGGAAAGCTAGATGGTTGGCCACCCTTAGTAATTTTGACTTTGATATCAAATACGTCAAGGGTAATGAGAATAGGGTTGCAATTACTCTCAGGAGGAGAGTGTGGATGAACCATGTTGCAACAATGAGCCCTTATGGTATAGATTTACAGGATCGGATCTTACTGACAGGACAACAGGATGACAGGTACAGGGAACTCAGGCACAGGTTACATCAGCAGGGTACAAGTGATCAGGATTTGGACTATCATCTCACGGCAGATGGTTTGGTGGGATTCAAGGACAGGATTTATGTGTCAGATGACAGTGGGATCAAGAAGTTTATCTTGAGGGAGTTTCATGTCAATCCTTATTAAGGACACCCAGGATACCAGAAGATGTTAATAGCAGTGAATAGGTTCTACTACTGGCCAAATCTGAAGAAGGAAGTGGCAGAGTTTGTGGCTAGATGTTTGTACTGTCAGCAGGTGAAAGCAGAGTGTAAGCATCCAGGTGGATTACTTCGGCCTATTCCAATTCTAGAATGGAAATGGGAGGTCATTTCTATGGACTTCATTACAAGTCTTTGGAGGACATCGAGGCAGCATGATTATATCATGGTTGTGGTCCACAGGTTTAGCAAGGTAGCTCACTTCATTCCAGTGAAGAATACTTATTCATCTAGTGAGGTGGAACAAGTTTTCATCAGGGAGATCATGAGATTGTATGGTGTTCCAAATAAGATTGTGTCGGGCAGGGATTCTAATTTCACTTTCAAGTTTTGGAAGGAGTGGTTTGTAGGTTTGGGGATAGAGTTATCCTTCAATACAACTTATCATCCACAGACAAATGGCCAGAGAGCATCAACATGATTCTAGAGGATATGTTGAGGATGTATGTGATGCATCAGTAGAGGAGATGGAAGGAGTACCTTCCATTGGTCGAGTTTGCTTACAACAATGGTTATCAAGAGTCGCTAAGGATGACTCTGTTTGAGGCACTGTATGGGTAGAGTTGTAATACTCCCATCAGCTAGAGTGATCCAGTGAACAGGGTATTGATAGGACTGGACACGTTGGCAGACATGGAACAGGAAAGGCAGGTTAGAAAAAAAAATCTAAAGGAAGCACAGGAGAGGCAAAAGAGTTATGTAGACCAACACAGGGCAGTTAAGGAGTTTCAAATTGGGTAGCATGTGTATTTGTGCATCAAGCCCAAGAAGAGATCCTTGAGGATTGGATCATGTGTCAAGTTTGTGCCATGGTATTGTGGGCCTTTAGAGATCCTTGAGAGGATTGGACCAGTGGTCTACAAACTTGCATTGCCTCCGACAGTGAAATTCCATGATGTTTTCCATGTTTCATTGCTTAAAATATATGTAAAGGATGTTGATCATGTTATTGATTGGTTTATATTGCAAGTGGAACCAGAAGGAGAATTCCAGCCGAAACCTCAGTGCATATTGCAGCACAAACAGCTCATGCTCTGGAATAGAGAAATCAAGCTAGTTAAAGTGCAGTGGAAGCAATTTGGGCCCAATGAAGCTACATGGGAGATGGTTGATCAGATGCAGGCTATGTATCCTTCATTGTTTTCTGGTTGAGGCAAAGTTATTTTGGTATATGTGCATATTCATGTATGGTTATTATTGTAAATATTGTAATGAGTTGTGTTAAAGCTCCAATAAGTGGTATGGTTGTCATGTTTATCATGATGGTTTTTCCTTTGAGCAGGTTATTCATTGTAAATAATGCAACGAGCTGGGTTATAAAGCTCCATCAGCAGTATGTTTTGATTTTCAATGGTTTTGTTGATTATAGGTACCATACAACACTAAGGACGGTGTTCCCCTCAGGGGGAGGGGTCTGTAACAACCTCAGGTTAAAAGTTCATGTAATAAAAGTTAATAAAGGAAAAATAAGGCTAAGGTCAAGGGACACTTATTCCAAGCTAAATGTTGGGAAAAATATCCTAGTGGGAATCACTTTATATGTTTATGGCTAAAGGGAAATTGGCAAAGGCAATGGAAAAGTCTTTGAAAAGGCAAAGAGGCATTAATTGGCATTTATTTATGAAAATAATGTAAATTAGGAGAAAATGGAGGTGAAAGTTCACAGGTTGCATGTGAGGAGGAAAATGAAGGAAAATAATGGAAAAATGAAGAAATTAGAGGCATTAATAATAAAAAGACATCAGAGCATCAGTTGGTAGTTTTTGTTAGTTCAGTTTTGGAGTTAGTCTCAAAGAGGAGAAGAGCACCAAGAGGAGAAGGAAAGCAAGCAAGCAAAGGAAGGACAAGGAAGTAAAAGGAAGCAAGGATCAAGCAAGGAAAGGTTGGATCAGGCAACTTCAGCAGGAATACTTGCAGGTAACAAATTGCATATATGGTTTCCTAGATGATTTTCGCATGCATGGAATATGCATGTGTGTATTTTGGTTTATTTGTTGTCGATGGCATGGATTTTGTCTGGTTTTGACAGTGGTTTCAACCTTGTATTTCCATTCCCGGATAGCCATGATGTGATGGGATTATTTCTCGGTTGAGTTATGGATTTCCATAAGGTTTTGGATCCGGGTGAGGTGGTATCAGGAAAATACCAAGGGTTGGGGGTAGAGATGGTTTTCTTCGGGAATTTCTCAACAGGTGGGTGGAGACAGAAAAATTTCTCAAGGGATGGTGAAGGAATTTTGAAGCATCCAAGCTGGGTTTGCTTTTGTGATCTTGGAACCGGTTTAGGTGAGATCACAGTATGGTGAGGGTGGAGTTGGTTTAACCTTTGGATTCCCTTGGTTGTTTATGGATGGTTTTATCTAATGAGATCCCACATTCATGCTTGGAATATGGGACGGGGGTGATTGGATGAAAGAAGGATTTGGTTCAGCCCAATCTATGGTCAGGTGGTACGTGGAAGTCCCTAACTTGGTTGGCTTTTGCATATGGTTAATAAGAGCTAAGTTCCTCTTGTTTTGATGAGTAAATGTACTTGTTATTATGTGTCTGGAATGGTTGTTCTATCATTATTATTTATATGGTTATATGTTGGTTATAAGCATCGTTAATTGACAGATCTAAGTATGGATCTTATCACATTTCACTCAATGAATGTATGGCCTAACTGGTGTTATGACAACTATTGTGAGAAGGCATAAACCCTTCTTGTTAAATCTCAGATAAGTTTTCAGATCATTATGTTCATATATGCATTCATGACCTATAGGTTGCATGTTCACCATGTGTTTGACGGAATGTCAGTCCTAGTTGGGAGGGGTCAAGTCAAGTCCTGGTTCAAGTTTTGGTTTATAATATTTGTTTCTATGTCATTTATCATTTTTGGAAGTTTCACTAAGTTTTAGGTAGAGGCCTGAGTCCTGGCCCTGAAAAGTGGTTCAGAATTCAGGGTCAATGGCATAGAACTGACTAGAAAGGTCCATAGTTGCATGGAGGCAGGCTTATCAGTGAAAATGGAGGGCTACACTTGCTTGCATGCCTTGGAAAGGGAACGACTGAGGCTCTAGGTCAATGAAAAAGAGATTCAGCTCAGGGATTGGACACTTGGAGGGGCTGGGTAATTCCTGGAGTTCCTGTAGCGCCTGAGGAAGGTCAGTAAAGTCTTAAGTTGTCGAATCCATTTCCTTAAGGTCATATAGGAGGTTGAGTCTTATCATAGTGACCCTCAGCTCATGTTTACCCTAGGAAAACCGGTGAAAGTGGGTAAATGTGGGAGGAGGCGTGTTACATTGGTTCCCTAAGTGAGTGCTTTTGTTTAAATTATTTGTATATCCTATGCATTTAAAGATTTCTAGAAAATATGTAATTAAAGAAGGAATTTGTAATAAGATTTATTCTTGAGGAAATATCTCGATAATATTTGAGTGATTTGGAGATATTTCAGGGTAGTTAGAACCGTTGAAGGATTTGTGGATCTAAGAATCCTAGATTAGAGGTTTAGGTGAGAATTTTGTGGATCTGAATTGAATTAGTTCATAATCATTTGTATTTAATAACATAAATGAGAATTAATGAGAAGATGGTATGTGTGTAGAGGTGTATAAGAGATAGTCTTAAGAGGATTTATGGGCCAAATAGGGTCACAAGGCCGAGAGCATTTTTATTGTAAATCGGGCTGAGAGGGCCTTTTGTAATTATTTATGTGTTTAATAGAGGAATTACCCAAGTTTGAACAATGTGTATTATGATGTGTTATCGGGCCCTATAAAATATATTATATCGAGTAGAACCTTGTATGTTGCAAGTATTCCAAGAAGCTTGGGAGGGCTTCATGTTACATATATATATGATATACTTGATGTAAAATTGAAGCTTTACAATGTATAGAGCGCAAATTTGAAGCAATGAAGTTAAAATTAGAGATTGAGCACAAGATCGAGACAGAGTTGGTCGAGTATGATTGCATGCAATTACACGAACATAAAGTTGTCATCGAGTTGTTGAGTGTGGATCAATAAGAAGATTAGCAATTCAAAGTGATTAGAGTACACAGTGGAAGCATGGCAATATCGAGAAAGAACCAACACTGGATCATTGTGTGTAAGCCTACAATTAGAAGAATCTAAGGAGAACAAATGAAACACTTAGGCATTTTGAGTTGGCAAAATCCATTAACTAATGGATCGGCAGTGGAAGATAGTTCCCTGGGATTTTTAAAGTGGAAGCACTACAAAAGTGTCGAGGGCCCAGGACACATTCCCCAGAAAGAATTGTGAATAGGTAAAGATTGTGGTAATTGATAGAAAGGAAATTCGGTTACCCGGGTTCGTTAAGCCCGGACATGAATTTAAATTACAAGCGAGCATCGTATGAACTGGGCATTGGACTAGCGAGAACAACAACTGACAGAGTTTGATAGTTGACAAAGAATGTTTCGTTGCCCGAAACATAGACAGCCTGGAGGTTCCTTTTAAAACAAGTTACCTTGATAAGTTGGCCTCGAGGAACCGTCAGACATAGAGGTGAATATGGTGGGGCTGAGACATTTGTATATATATAAGTGGATGTGTGGAAACATTTAAAGAGCACTAGCTAAGTTGAGGGGCTACCGTCTTGAGTCAAACTATTGTGAGTGGGTCGGAGGCTTTGAAAACCTTTCTCCATCAGGCTAGGCTATTACGAACGGGATTACATGGTGTCGAGGTCAAAGTGGGACAACTTGGAGGTATAAGAAGTGGCTATTAAACTTGCAGCGAGCTTGCATGTTAAGGAGGAGGAGTGGTCTTACGTGACAGGGCTCACATGGTAGTCGACTGGGCAGAGTATACAAGTGATTCAACTCAAAAAATATATGTACTATGTATTATGAAAAGGAGTGACTCTCGGGTAATATTATTTGTAGGCCACGGTCATGAGAGCAGGTTTAGTCCAGGGAAAGAATTATTCCTTTGGTTGGATTGAAGGGATTTTTTTATCAGATTCAGCTAAACGAAGGAATTTTTTGTAGTTCTGATCATCTCTGTGGTCAGCCTACATCAAGTGGTATCAAAGCAGGAGGGCTCTGAAAATCTCATAATAGAGAAGTTGAAAGAAGAAAGCAAAGGAAATAGTAGCAAAAAGACTATTAAACAGTAAAGCGAGGTGTGAAAGGAGTTGAAAGAGGTAAAATTTGTTTTATGCTTACATTTTGTATTATGTTTGAAGATTGACGTCCACAGAAAAAGCATTAGATATTTTGGGAGGACAATCGAGCATAATGTCCTAGAAAGAGAATAGTAAGACAGAGTCAACAGAGGACTAGAACATGTTAAAGAAATAGAGAAATTATTTGAGAGGAGTTGATGTGCCTTGAGGAGGATTGTTTTGAATAAAATAGAGCAGAAGTGCTTTTGATCCAAAGGAAAGATTGTAAAATATTATATATTGTTTTAATAATTAAATTTAGTTATGAAGAATTATATGTGCAGATAGCATAGAGAGAAGAAGGCTGGTAGTAGCTATGACAATTAAAATTGTGGCAAAGGAATGAGAGCATACAGAGCTCTTAAAATAGAAATGTTGTGGTAGGACCTAACAACAAAATGAGATTGTTGAAGCAAGGACAGTAAAGGAGGGTGGATAAGTGAGTAGAGGAAATTGTAGTAGCCTGACAGCTTTGAAATCTGAAGAGAAAATGTGCTCAAAGAAAATGATAAGAGGTTTTGTTACAGAGGACCAAAAGAATACAAATTCCAACAAGAAGAAGTTGGGTATAAGTTTCTAGAGGAAGTTCCACAATGATTGTGGGTAGAATTTACTAAACAAAGATAGAAACATAGAGAGAAAGGAAGAGGAAAAGGCTTGTTGCAGCTCACAAGTGGACAAGGAGTGTTCACGGAAGTAAGAGGAAGGAATGGTTATTGAAATTCATAACGAGGGTTCAGAAAAGAGAAGTCACAATCGGAGGAAAGAAAGTGTTAGAGCAGTCAGTACGAAGAGGAAGATGAGTAGTGAAGAATGGAAAGAGGGATTGACTAAGTTAAGAGCATATTTTGATGAGCTCAAGCAACAGTTTGTAGAGTGGGAAAGATAAAGGAAACTGTGTTATGGTTGGGTAATAAAAAGAAGGAGGTAAGATGGCCTTCTTTGCAGACAGAGTTAAGACAGAGGAAGTATAATAGGATAAAGGAGAAACTCATAGCAGCTGAGTTTCAAAGAAATCTTGCTAGAGATATTGAAGAAGAATTTATAGACAGTTTTCAAGAGGAAAAAGAGGCAATTGAAGCCTTGAAGGAAGAAGAGACCTATGTTTTTTAATCTAACACTTTTTTATATGTTTTCAAGTTTGGTAGATGGTGATCAGTACTTGACTAATGTATTTATGCATGCTAATGAAGAAATGAGACTTCTCGAGGAGATGGTTGAGATGGAAAATGTTTGTGAGCATATGCTTAATAAATTTGAAGAGGTGATTCTGAGGATGGACACGGCGTGGAACAGTTTTTCAGCTGTCTGCAATAGTAGGCATGGCACCTCCGCGAGGCTAGGGTTAATCACTGGGGATCACGAGGTTTCAAGGCAAGGGGAGAATGCCCAACTATGTGACATTTATGGAAGGGGATTTCGCTCACCCATTCTAACGGAGCTACCGTTGTTTTTACCACGACAGGCATCAAGGAAGATATTTAGAAGCGGGGTTTTCGACCCAGATGCGAAAATATTAACAGAGTTTATACCCAGGATGGTTTTCTGGAACATCAAAGATGCAGAGGATGGGGTGTTGTGCTTTTTTGGCATTTTTACACTGCAAAGAGGATAACCATGCGTTGTTGCAAATGTTTCTCTTAGGAGAGTGTGAGACTAGATCCCTCTATCATTTGTTGCTGCATATGATAGTGAAGACTGCAGGGTACTACCTGTGCTGCCATCTTTTGAACCTGCGCAATGGACATGCAATGGACAGGAGATGCATGCAAAGAAAAATGCCATCTCTAGCAGCAAAGGGAAAATTTTGATGGAACAAGCAAAGACTGATCGAAGCACCGTCCCATACAACCTAGGGGTTTGAACCCAATCAACAATTATGGAACAAACCAACAACCCAAATCTGGAGGATTTGTTTCAGGTTATTATCAAAAATATTTCTAGGAAATCGAAAATGGTTTGGGTTTGGAGCATGGATCAAGTGTCAGATCTGAAGCAAAAGACCCAAAATGTCACAGGTATTTCTGCTTCTTTACAAAGTTTGATTTTTTCTGGAAAAGTGTTGCAGGAAGAGATCCTTTTGAAAGACTATGGTATTAAAAGGAACTCTACCATTATCCAAAACCTATAGCTACAACGAGGGGCCCCAGGAGCAAGCACATCAACCATATCAGCGCAGCCAGACAAGGGTCAGTTTTCTTTCAAAGATGTATTAAGAGGGAAAGTCGACAATCATGATAAACAAACCCCAAATCTGACAATTCCAAGTTCGTATATAGTAGAAAAGATGGAAAAAGCTCCAAATATGTCCATATAACTACTAGAAGTAAGTGGTCTCTTCAATATTTTACAATAACAAGCAATTATTTGTCGATTTAATGGTTTCTGACCCAAATATGAAGATCTGAGTGACTGGATCTACCTAAAATGGACCAAAGACTATGACATTTATCTGTGCGGAAAAGGTTTTTTTGTGGTTCAGTTTGATGCGCAGAAAGATTACAATCATGTTATAAATGACGGACCATGGTTTTGGGGAAGGGTAGGTCTTTTCGTAACCCCATGGTACCTTGGTTTTGACGCAATCTCAATGGTGGTTTCAAAAATGTTAGTTTGGGTCAGGCTACATAATATCCCACTTCCTTTTTGGCACCATCTAGTCTTAGAAGGCATTAGAAACTCTCTGGGAAGATACATAAAAATGGATAGAGAAAGAATGGAAAAAGGGATCTTCACTTTTGCACGCATTTGTGTGGAGGTGAACTTAAGAAAATGTCTTCTGAAATGTATTCATCTTACACATAAATATTTCAAGTGGACACAGTGTTTAGATTTTGAAAACACTGCCTTTAGATGTCGGGTTTGCCACCAAATAGGGCACTTGCAAAATACATGCAATCAAGCAAAGAAAAAATCAAAGAAGAGATCGCAAAAGCCAAAAGGATGGCAATTTCAAGAACCCCCATCGTTAGATGAAGAGGATGAAGAAAAGGATGAAACCCAACAACAACCAGAGACAGAAAAACAATAAGACCCCCAAGAGGGGGGTAAAGAAAAGGAGGAAGAACATAACAAACAAGAAGAGAATTCAAATAGCTCAACAGTTGCTCCGAACACTAAAATCCCAATAGATGAAAAAAACACCAATCAAGGCATAGGTGGAGTAAAGCGATCTCATGTTTATTAAAGTTCTGACTCAAATAAAGAAGCTCCAAACATCTCCAGAAATAATGAGCTGGCAATTGCCTCAACTTCTCCATCTGTTGGAGTCTAGAAAAAGGTCCAAAAGAAAAAAGGAAAAAAAGAAAAGTCCATTTTATCTGGCAATCTATGACTTTATTTTTTTATTTTTATTTTTATTTTTTCTTGGTAGTTGTGCTACTAAGTGTGGTTCACACACGGGTCCCTCCGGACACTTCATGAATGCTTTATACATCTACACAAGGTATCTTTTCATTTTCATTAATAGAAAGTTACTAATTTTTTTCTTGGAAAAAATAACTATGAAGAGGTAAAAATTAATAAGGAAGTTGTTATGCCAGAGGAAATTGAAGGAGCCCATCCTTAATTTTTTATCTAGAGGAGGATGAAGCAACATCATTTCAGAAATATGATGCAAGTGTAGAAGATGGAGTAGCCTCAAAAGATGAAGCAACAATTGAATAAGATGAAATATTTCAGGAAGATATGCTCGAGGGGATTTCAATTAAAATTCTCATGTGTGTTGTTAGCATCAGGTTTGCACCATTCCCTAAAAGGTCCAAAGGTTATATTTATAAAGTTTATTATGCAAAGTCATGGTTATGTAAAGGGCCTATAATTTTCTTTGTGTAAATTGAGATATAAGCCTAGGGACATTTCAAATGAAGTCATTTCACCTAACCCTAAGCTTTCCCTAAGTTTTTTGCACCAAAATTAGCCTATCGCAAGCCTACAGTTGGTGCTACGAAATATTTTCGTAGTGCTCACCAAAAAAATTAAAGTTAGGTTTTTGAGCTGCCAAACCTATCATTTCAACTCCCTAAGTGACTTTTCACAAAGCCTTATCCTTTTACATCCATGATTTGACATCTAGTTGCATTTTGAAGCCCAAAAACAAAGTTTAAAATCAAACCCTAACATGCCTAGTTTAACTTAAAACGGTAATTTCGAACAAACCCATAAATTTGTTTACAGTGTGTAGAAAGGTTCTAGAATGGTTTGCAATGTCCATCCAGGGAATTCAATGTTGTAGATGCATTTTCAGCATCAAAAACATTTGTAATATGGGTCGATCAGGTCATGTGAATCATTTTGAGCCCAATGGAATGCACTTTGAAATTTATCTAGAAATGTTAGCTCTATTCTGAAATGCAACTGGGAATAAATGTTCCAACACTTCAATGGACACAACCTGAGTTGGTTTCATAACTTCATATACTCTTTTGATGGCAGTGCAGCACGAATTAGAACCCTACAGTTTCCATTCATTGAGGAATCCATTGCAGATTCCATGGATTTTCCAGCTAAGGGTGGGAGATGGTTTAAAAAAAGAGATTACAGAATGTGGACTTGAATTTTTTCTTGAAGGAAGATTGTCAGAACCAAGACTGGAATGTAGGAGTCCTCCAAAACATGTTGAATCTTGAATGGTCTAACACTCTCAGGACTATGCATCTCTTCTTCACCTGTGAAGGTAGGTACTCTAAAGCTTATTTGTATCACATGAGGTTTTTATGTCATTTAGCAGGTTTTAGTAAGATGATTTTTCCCTATGTTCTTCATCAAAGTTTTTTGAAGATGTCTACCAAAGCTAGAATTAGAACTGAGTTGCAACCTCATGATATTTGTCATCATGACTAGATAAAAATATTGTATGCTCATGAGCTAAAAAAGCATGTAGAACAACTGAGACAAAGAAACTGGAGACAATATGCACCCAAAACACTAAGGAGATACCAAACGAAAGTTTTGTCCAAATCCTAGCTCAAAAAACAAACGGAGAGCCTAGCCATATCCATGTTGAAGAAAATGTTAAAAACCATGTAAAATAACTAGAGGTTAGGGTCAATGAGAGGAGAACAAGAATACAGCAAAAACAAAGGCTAGAAGAAGAGGAGGCAAAATAGAAAACAACAAAAAGTGAAAAAGGCAAACAAAAAATGGAAACAATGGATGAAGAAGTAGAAACAACACCTAGGGTTTACTATAGAAAACCTCATACTCGCCCTAAAAACAAACTAAGACTAAGTTTAAAGGAAAAAATCAACCCTAAGCTGAAGGAGATAGTGATTCTTGATGAAGATGAAGAGACTATGCAAGTTTCAAAGAGTAGAAAGAAGGCCACCAAACAAAGGAAAACAAAGTATGCAGAAGAAAAAGGGAAAGAAATCGTAAAAGCTGGGAAAAACATACAGAAAGATACCAGAAGGATGACAAGAAGCAAAAACAAGTTATACCTCCTTTCCCAGGCTGTAGAAGCTATGGAGGAATGATCAATTACCTCATTGGTAGAGAAATATACAAAACCCTAATTTTGTTGAACATACCCTAATTATACCTCAGCATTTTGACCTGCTCCATTTTAATATTTTTGACGGTCAATTTATTTTTGATATGTTATGGTAATATGTCAAAGGATTTTTGTGGTTGAGGAAATGCGGATAATACGAGTCAACATAAGGAAAAAGAGCCTTAAAAGAAGCAAGTAGTTACATAGGGAAGTTGCACAGTTTCAACAGAGTTTACAAGTTCATGTACCAGTTTTTCTACCAAGAGGGAATACGAGTTGCAGTTCCAGATATCAAGCCTACAAGGGAGTGAATAGTTCTAGATCCTACAATACAGTTATGACTCGTCCTTATTCTAGAAGAATACTAGGAGATACGTGCAACAGTTTCACAAGATACTTTGACCAATGTTATGTGCCAAATAGAGATCTGAATAGCTAAAAGGATAGGATTTTGATTATGTTTTGTTAATTAAACTCTCAGATATTGTAAATATTTTGCAGTTATTGCTACCAGAATTTATGGATCTTATCTTATATGTATTTTCCCTATATATTACATGAGAAATGAGGAAAAAAGGTTGGATTTTGATGAAAAGATAGTTTATTGTCTATGTGTTTTGAAAGATTTATTAATTTATAGTTTTCCAAGATCAAAAGATTTTGATTAGTGACACAAAGATTCATGTGATGGTATCTCTTAGTATGTATTTTCTACATGTTTCAGTGTTTCCCTCTTTGTAATATCATTTGAATGTAATGTCTTCTGATATTTGAATGAGAATACATGTTACAAAATTCATCTTGGTTTTTGATGCTCTGTCTCATAGATTCAAATATTTGCACTCCTATCTTCTAAATCTAATCTAGGATTCATTTCATATGCCCTACTATAGTGGACTGTTTTTCTATTTTTCCTCTTTTGACTACAACAATGACTTGAAATGTCTAGGATGTGCCATCTACCTTGCCTTTGTCAATCCTTGACCATAAAACATGTTTCTTGGTAAGTTGCCTTAAACCCTAGCTTGTTGACTCCATTTCTTAATGGACTATTTCACTCATTCTCAACCAAACCCTATTTCAATACAACTCAACTGAAGATCTATCCATTTTGTGAAGGTACAGTCAGTTGCTAATTTAGTGATTAGGTTGTCAGAGAGAGCCCTCTCTGGATTAAAGGGGCTAGCCTTCAATTTATAAGATTGGTTTGTAAAGGTTACCTTGGAGATTATTTTTTTACATCCAAGAGAAGCTTTTTGAGTGATAACACGTGTGGAAGAAAACACAAAATATGAGGGTAAAATTCTGGAAGAGTGGTTGGCAAGAGACCTAAGCATGGAGGACATGGAGACAATTCAAAGTAATTTTGAATTGTTCGAAGAATTGAACTTCTTGGAGCAAAGGATAGAGAGCCAAAAACTGCATATTCAGTTTGCAAAAGTAGAAGAAATAATAATGTTTAGAAGTGATGAAGAGAAGACTACAAAATGTGGACAACAGACTAGTAAAGGGATGTGCAAGCCAGAGTTGAAAAAGAATTTTATAACTCTTGTGGAAAAAGAGGATATGCGGCAGCCTGAGGACAATGATAGAAATGTAGTTAAGCCAAAGTTGGAGATTGATGAATTAATAGAAGAAATGTGGATGTTGATGAGGAAGACATACAGAAGAAGGTACACCAAAAGGAGGAGGACAACCAACAAAGAATTGCAGGTGACTAAAGAAGTATGCATCAACAGAGAAAAATGGAAACAACAACATAAAGTATGGAAACCTGGAGAACCAAAGACAACAAAACAACAACAACACAACAAGGAGGAAGACCAATTGCAAATAAAAGTTTGGAACCAGGGAGGGTTTTTCATCAGCATATGGAAGGACATGGCCAGGAGACCATGATTTTTTTTTACCTTGGGAGTGTGATGTAGGATCATTCAACTTCCAATTCAAAATCATATTTTGACTAGACTAGGGGTCTTTCATTTACCAAGGGATTTTGTTCCCGAAGCGAGTGCTTTTGTTTAAATTATTTGTATATCCCATGTATTTAAAGATTTCTAGAAAATATGTAATTAAAGAAGGAAAATGTAATCAAATCTATTCTTGAGGATAGATGTCGAGAATATTTGAGTGAGTTGGAAAGATTTGAGGATAGTTATATCCTTTAAAGGATTTGGGGATCTAAGAATGCTAGATTAGAGGTTTAGGTGAGAATTTTGTGGATCTGAACTGAATTAGTTTAGAATCCTTGTATTTAATAATGTAAATAAGAATTAATGAGAAGAGCGTATGTGTATAGAGGTGTGTAAGAGAGAGTCTTAAGAGGATTTGTGAGCCGAATAGGACCTCAAGGTCAAGTGAGGGTATGTTGTAGAAGCTTGTATGTTGTAGGTATTTTGAGAAGCTCGGGAGGGTTTTTCATTACATATATATGATATACCTGCTATATAATGGAAGCTTTACAATGTACAGAGCGCGGATTTGAAGCAGTGTAGTTCAAATCAGAGATTGAGCACAAGAATGAGACAGAGTTGGCCGAGTATGACCGCAGGAAATTGCAAGAGCGTAGATTCGTCATAGAGTTGTTGAACGTGAATCAATAAGCGGGTTAGAAATTCAAAATGATTAGAGTACATAGTGGAAGCATGGAAATATCAAGAAAGAACCAACGTCGGATCGTTGTATGTAATCCTACAGCCAGAAGAATCTAAGGAGAACCAAGGAAACACTTAGGCATTCTGAGTTGGCGAGAATCCATTAACTAACGGATCCACAGTGGACAGAAATTTCCCCGCGATTTTTAAAGTGGCGGGGCTACAAAAGTGTCAGGGACCCGAGATCCATTCCCCGGAAGGAATTATGAACATGAAAAGATTGTGGTAGTTGATGGAAAGGAAATTTTGTTACCCAAGTCTGTCAAGCCCGGGCATGAATTTAAGTTGCAAGCGGGAACCGTATGAACCAAGGATCGGATTATCGGGAACAGTAGCTGACAGATTCTGAGAGTCGACATAGAATGTTTCGTTTTCTAGAACATAGATAGCTGGAGGTTCCTTTTAAAACGAGTTACCTTGATAAGTCAGGCTGGAGGAACCAGTTTTATGTAGAGGTGAGTATAGTGGGGCCGAGACAGTTGTATACATATAAGTGGATGAATGGAAACATTTAAAGAGCATTAGCTAAGCTGAGTGGGTCTCGCCTTGAGATTTTTGTAATCCCTTTGTTCATTGAGCCAAGCTATTGTGAGCAGGTCGGAGGCTTTCAAAACTCTTCTCTCCATTAGGTCAGTCTGTTATGAACATGATTATGTGGCGTTAACTGATCACGATGTCAAATTGATCCATCCCAAAGGTATAATAAGTAGTTATTAAACTTGCAGCATGATTGTGTATTGAGGAGGAGCGGGCTCACGTGGCAGTCAACCAAGTGGAGCATACAGGTGAGTCAGCCCATAAAATATATGTATTATGTATTATGAAAAGGAGTGACTCCTCGGTACCATTAATCGGAGGCCACGGTCATAAGAGCAAGTTTAGTCCAGGGGAGGAATTATTCCTTTGGTTGGATTGAAGGGAGTTTTGTTAGATTCCACTCGAGGAATGAATTTTGGGTAGTACTTGTCATCTCTATGGATGGAAATTCCTATTTCCACCTCTATAGCATTATAAATGCCCTCTGACATGCGAGGGAAATAGTGCTCGCCCTCTCTCTCCACGCTCCATTCATTTGTTCACGTGCTGTCACTCAGAGGGCGAGCGCTATTTCCCTCGCATGTCAGAGGGCATTTATAATGCTATAGAGGTGGAAATAGGAGTTTCCTCTATGGACAACCTGCATCACATGTAGTTCAACATTGAGATGGGATATGATGGGAAGTATTAGGTCAAGATTACCAGTACATTTTGATTTGAGAGGGAGTCTAGAAACCCTTTGTATCTTAGAGATTTCCTTTACATGCCTAGGCTTAAGAAGAAACTCATTTCAATTTCAGCATTGGAGGATAAGGGGTACGAGGTTACCTTCAGAAAGGGTATGGTTTTCATAAAACCCTAATACTCCAAGGTGACTCAGCAGATTGGGGTTAGGCACAAGAGTCTATACTGATTGCAGTTTGAGACAATCACAACATTAACTAGCAAAGGAAGTTGTTACTCCAGTGGGTTGCTTGGTGAGTTGTGGCATAAGCATATGGGGCATATGCACCATAGTGCAATAAATATTCTTAGGGAGATAGACAAGGTTGCCATAGTGCAGTGTGGACCAGCATGAGGTGTACAAGGGCTGCACACTTGGAAAATATGCCCAAACCTCCTTTCTTAGTAGAGATAACATGGCCAAGAGTATATTTGACCTTGTTCATTCAAATGTTTTTGGTCCTTTATCTACAGTATCCCTTAGCGGGTACAAGTATTATGTCACCTTCATATATGATCACTCGAGGAAGACTTGGATATTTTTCATGAAAAAGAAGGATGAATTCTTCTCGAAATTTCTAGATTACAAGGCCTTGGTTGAGAACTATATTGGAAAGAAAATCAAAGTTATGAGGTCTGATAATGGTGGTCAGTACACCTCAAATTTATTCAAGGAATTATGTGTCAAGGAGGGTATTAGGAGGGAGTTGACTACACCATATAACCCTCAGCAGAATGGGGTGGCAGAGCGCAAGAACAGTGCCATAGTTGGAGCAGCCAAAGCCATGTTGCATGACCAAGGCCTACCCAAGTTTCTTTGGATTGAGTCATGCAATAAAACAATTTTTTTACAAAACCAGAGCCCACACAAAGTGTTGGGGCGAGTTACACCAGAGGATGCTTTTATTGGGAAGAAACTGGATGTGTAACATTTCTGGATATTTGGTAGCCTGGTGTACTACTATGTACCTATGGAGAAAAGGAAGAAGTTGGAACCCACAATAGAGAAGGACATCTTCATGGGCTACAACAAGACATCCAAATCATGCAAGGTGTATATAACAGCACTTAGAAAAACAATCATCGAGAGAGATGTGAATTTTGAGGAGGAAAAGGCCTTGAGAAAGTCCTTAGAGCGTGATCTGAGTATAATGTAGGAGGAAGAGCAACAAGCTCCCAAGCAAGAGGCTCAACCAGCACCTCAAGTCTACAACTCAGTATGTTGATGGGCAGTCCAAGTAGCATAAGGACAAGTGAGACAGTTGGAGGATAGAGTAGATCCCACTTGGATCATGACTCCTAACATAGGGAAAAGGAGAGTGAGATGGGTAGATCAATTTATCTAGAAGGTGCAGGAGAAATTTGGTGCTCCTAGTACATCAATTCAACAGAGCAAACAACCACAAAGGTACACAACATACATGACACTTATGACAGAATTGTTGGATGTTGAGCCTTCCAGTTATCAGGTGGAAACCACTCAGCAAGGGTGAAGAGATGCCATGGTGGAGTATGCCTATGAAGAATGATGTCTGGGAAGTGGTGTCGAGGCCAAAGGGAAAATTTATGTTGGGCTCTCGTTGGATCTACAAGATCAAGCATAGGGCTAATGGGAGATTGAGAAATATAAGGCAATATTTGTGACAAAGGGGTTCTCACAGGTAGAGGGAATTGATTATGAAAAGACCTTTTCCCCATTCGCCATATATTTGTTTGTCAGGGCTATTGTAGTGATTGCAGGTCAGATAGGGTGGAAGATCCACTAGATGGATGTTAGAACAACATTCCTCAATGGGGTTATTGAAGAGGAGATTTATATTGAGAATCTGGAGGGATTTAAGACATGAAGCACGGATACTCACATTTGTAGACACAAGAGAGCCTTGTATGGGCTCAAATAGGCTCGAAGGGCAAGGTATGCTCAAATTGGAAGTTACCTCATAGATTGGGCTTCACCAAAAGTGAAGCAGACCCCAACCTCTACTACATTGTTGTTGGAGGTGAGTTTCTTATTCTGGCGTTATAGGTGGACATTCTGATTTTGACAGGCATAGGTAAACTCATCCAGGAATACAAGAGAGATATTGCAAGTGAGTTGAGATGAAGGATATGGGGTTGATGCAATGTTTACTTGGGTTGGAGGTTTGACAGGGTGATGGAGAGATATTCTTGGGGCAAGGAAAGTATGCCCCGAAGATTCTGAGGAGATTTCACACACAGGATTGCATTCCCGTGACCATGCCTCTAGTCATAGACTGGAGGAAGATGGATACATCTAGATCGAAGCGAGTAGATCCTTCACTTTACCAACAGCTAATAGGGTCGTTGATGTATTTGGTAAACACGTGGCCAGACATATGTTTTTCAGTTAACTCTTTGAGTCAGTTTATGGTCTATCCTACCAGAGCACCTTGGGTTTCTGCCAAGCACGTATTGAGATATCTCAGGGAGACAAAAGAGTATGGATTTTGGTATAGATAGGTTGATGGAGTGAAGCTTGAGGACTTCACTAATGCGAATTGGGAAAGGAGATCCACAGACAAGAAGAGCCATCAGGATGTACATTCAGTGTTGGATCAACAATTGTTTCTTGGTTTAGTCGGAAGAATATATCACATGCATTGAGCTCAACCGAGGCCAAGTACATGGCTACCAATTTTGCAGGTGTGAAGCTATTTGGTTGAGGAAACTTCTCGTGGGCTTGTTTGTGAAAGAGTTGGAGTCCACCGTGATCCACTGTGACAATAAAAGTTGCATCAAGCTCTCTGAAAATCCAGTTTTTCACGATCACTCAAAGCACATTGACATATTTTATCAATACATCAATAATATTGTTAAAAGAGGTATAGTTACACTTTAGTACATACCAACAGAGGAGAAGACAATAGACATTCTGACCAAGGCACTATTAGCGAACAAATTTGTTTACCTCATAGAGAAGTTGGGTGTAGTGCAAAACACCTTCCTCTATAAGAGGGAGTGTTGATTGGAGTAGAGAAGGGTTATTTTTGCCTAGGTGTTAAGGCTAGCAAAGGGATCCAAAATACAACCACTTTAGCATAATATAAATTTATTTAACTATTTCCTAAAGTTAGACTTAGCATTAAAAATTGAAAAATCCTAAGTTAACTTATGATTTAATCTCATCCCTTCATTAAGATCTAATCTCAGTTGTTGATAGTGAAGGAGGGGATTAAGTTGAAACTATAAGAGGACACAGAGCAAGTGGACAACTTTGAAGGGGCGTAAGCGGTGTTTGTCAGTTTAGCAAAGAGAGAGACTAGGGTTTCAATGGATTGCAAAGTTCCAATGACCAAGAGAAAGAGATCAAGTGAGGTCCAAGTTGCTCTAACTCAAACAATGTTTGCATAACCCTTCAACTCACACATGTGCATAGAGAGATAGGGTTGCGCATCTGTACACGGTGCAATTAGGCTAATATGCACAGTGATTTGGCGGAGCGAGTGCATGGAATGTAGATCGATTTATCTTGGAAGTTGATCAGTTGTTTTCCCGTGGTGGAAGGGAAGTTTTTCCTTGCTGTAAATTTTCTAAAGATTTCCCTTTTGTTGAAGATAATAAAAGACACACAAAGTTTGCAGGTTTTCCCTAAAGTTGGGGTTTCCTGGGTATATCTTGTGTTCTATGTGTTGAATGTGTTTGTGTTTTGATTTATTATTAATTTCCATTATGCATGCTAAGTTATAAAACTCAATGTATTTACAATTTAAGTTTATGGAACAACTCTTGTTTGTATTTCTGGGTTTACACTTAGAAAATTGTGAATCGATTACAGGGTTTTAAGGAAATCTAATAGCCTCTTTCTCTTTAAACTGTCAATAATTATGAAAAACATTTTAGAGATTAAATTGAGTTCAAACAAATAAAAAATTTCAAAAGAAAATTCGTAAAACAAGTGTGAATGAACTAAACAATTTCATAAAAATCATGAAAAACTTCAACACAAATCAAATCAAACCACATACAATGCCAATGAAAACATAACAAATATTATTTAAACTTTTCCAAATCATGCATAATATCTTGAAATTCCTTATCATAGCTTGATGACGATAACTTCTTAATGGTGAACTTATTTCTTTGAAAGAAAATTACCCATTGAATTTGCATGAGGACAACCCCCGTGCCAATGTGAAAAGCATCACACTCCACTAAAAAGGGTTGTGAGAAATCTAGAAGTGCAAAAACAACTACGAAAGTCATTATGTTCTTAGTATTTTGGAAATTAGCTTCTACTACATTTCTCGCTGTGAATCGATTATTTTTTTTGTAAGATCCATAAGGGTTGCCACGAGACTTCCAAATCCCTAAAGAAATCTTATAAAAATTGTATAGCACATGGAATGTTATTAACTACATTACATTCTTGGGAAGTGGACCATATGGCCTAGATTTTAGTTGGAAAATCCTTAACCCCAACTTTACCAGTATTGTGTTCTAGGAATGCAAATTCTCTCTTCACAAATTGACACTTGGATTATGTAAGAAATAAAGAGCTGGATCAAAAGGAGTTCCAAGAAAAAATTCAAATGGTTCAAATGTTCCTCTATGTGTAAATGAGAATATCATAAAAAACACCAAGATACATTTCCTCAAAATCAAATCAACCAATCCTATATGGTTTTCCTGCATAATTCTATTAATGAATTATCCGTAAATGGAATGGCAATAGTGAATCTATTTTTTATCGTCTCCTTGGTTGATTCCTTGTAGTCAGTGCACATACATAGACAACCATATGTCTTTCTAATGAACACCATAGGAGATGCAAATGGACTCTTATTAGGCACAGTATGACCCATATCTAGTAGTTTTTGCACTATTTTTTATATCTCATCCTTAAATAACTTTGAATACCCACAAGGAGGAATAATGACCAATTTGGATCTCCTTTCCAATGTAATGAATTGTTCCTATTCCTTTTGGGTAGTAAACCATGAGGTAGATCTTTGGGGACATTTATTGTAATGTCCCCAGCCCCGGCTGGGAAACACTACCCAAAAATATTGTGCAATAATAAATAAATTAAATGCAAAGAACTTAGACATCTAGATTTGTTTAGCCATAAATTAGTCTATTCCATACAATTACAATTAATTATGCATTGCAAAACAATATGCCATACAATTTTCCTACATCGCATATAACAATAGTTAAGCACTACAATAGAAAAGTTCTTGTAATTATGCCAAACCCCAGCTAAGGTTAATCAATCGAATAATACACAAATTTTAAGGCACAGCACAAACACAAAATATATAATATGATAATTACCCAAATTAGGGTTTATAGCTTAGTTACATAAATGCACATAAAAAAATACACAGAAAGACATCAAGAACATAGTAATTATTTGTATTAATGAGCATACTAGATGTGGGCTCTCCACATTCCTCCCATCCATAAACCTGGCGGTTCATAAGCTCAACCACTGGGTCACCCCCGAGCTAGGACGACAACTCCAAAGGCAACGTTAACCAAAAAATATCCATACCTCCAAGGCCAAGGTGCCAACCCAACAGTCAAAGTGCTCCAGGGCTCCAAATACCCTACGGGCTAATTACCAAGGTGCCAACCCAACAACTGTGTTGCTCTAGGGCTCTAGGCATCCTCCATCCCATAAACTGTCAACATTGGCAGTTCATGTTATAAAATTGGATGCATTCATAAGGTAGAGTTAACTTAATAACCGCTTCCCGGTCAGTCCAAATTCCAATCCCTGGTTCCACTGGCCATCAGTCAATCTCAGATTCCTTTCCCAAGGACTCACTGACCAATCCCCCCCCCAAAATATCCAACCTACACTTCTTTATATATTCATGGCTTAACTTGCCACGTGGTGCCCTCTAGAACCCTCATGGGTCCCAAGTCCACTTTTCACAAAAAATATCCAACCATTGCCCTTTTCCTTGGAGTTGCGCCCCCCATACTCTTTTTTTGGAGTGGTCTCCACAACTAGCCTTATTTTATTATTTTTATCATATTTTATTACATTAATTATATTTCAAGCTCTAAGGCCTCACAACCTTTTGAGGATTATAAGTATCTAGGCAAGCTAGCCCCACACTATATTTAACTTCACTACATGGGCACTTCGGCCTCATAATATCAATCTAACTCACCAGCCTAAATAAATAATAATAAATTACATTATGAATGACGGCGTATTACATTCCTTCCCCCCTTATTTTATGCACTGACCTCAGTGCATGATATATATACACAATCTGTTTTTTCTAATGAAAAATGACTTGAGCTCCCACTTCGTAGCTACAAGTCCATGTCCTCGTACTTGGTTTCATCCTCGAGCATCCTCCACACATCCGGTGCCAACCACACACCAGCAAGACCTAGAGGTCCATGCCCCATGTTGTAGAGTGTGCACTTCCAGTACCACCAACATTACACCTAGAGGGCATCAAAAATAAAATTAATATCATAAACAATTAACCTTGATTTATATACACATGTTTTGAATTTCAAAAGAACAACATCACTCATATGCAAGTAAACATTTAGCTAGATACACAACATAGTTTACTGTTTCCTATAAGGTGTCAATGATAAAAATTCATGCCACACCCATTGTTATGCCTCAACCAAAAAGCATTGTTCCTGCATGCAATTAACAGTGAACCTTCTCAACTGACATAATTGTTGTAGAGCTTTTCCTGTCACCTAATTGCCAAAATATATGGAATATGTTAAAATCATTTCAAGCTTCTCTTTGCTCTATTGCTCAGCATTTCTATTTAAGTTCAAGCATTTGCCCCTCCAAATCCCTACTAAGCTGGCTATTTTCTTCATGGCAGTGATTAATCAGAGCTTGAACTTCTAATCAAACTTTAATCAAATCTGCTGCCAAAGCTATTCCAAAACTTGTTATGTCTTGTGGCATAACCCTACCACAACTTGTCATTTATTTATTTATTTTTTTGCATCTAGCATGGTCTTGTGACCTATAGAGACTTGTCAGAAGGCCTGTCACCACTTGCCTATAAAACCTATTAAATCTTATCATTGTTGTGTACTTGTTTTGTAGCCATCGTGCTACTTTTCCAACACTTAACATGTGTCCATGCACATTTATATTATTGCATCATAGACCACCCAACAACATTTTGATCGACATATTTACCAGAACCAAACCTGAGTTTTGTGATAGTAACAATAATTTCCTGTCTATAAATTCAATAATAGATCGACAAATATTCTATTCTTGCAAATTTAAAAACACAAACCATATAACTCGATGTGCAAGAATGAAGTATGTGCATAGTCCATACTTATCTTGCAAAAGTCAATGGAATGTTGACTCCGCCACTAATCAAGCCATTAACTAGAGCCACCTAGGCTCTCAACCTGGATGCATCAAATGATTAGCTGAATAATCCCACTTCTGTCAAATTCAAAGTTCTACCTTAGAACTCACTAACTAATCAATCACTGAACGTGCACTGCCTTGGGATACCCAAAGGTCTTAGTTCTTTAGCATATACCCAAAGTATTCAACAAATAAACCAACATATTATACTCATGTTTATATAAGAAATATTATATCCATAAGAGTTTGATTTCCTAGTTAAAGCACATATATTCAAACACAAAAGATTGCAACCAACACTTATTTATAAAATTTGTTATGTTGTTAACTTCACAGGCATCTACTCTCCCATTACTAAATACATATTTATTATTCTTCATTGGCTAGGGTACCAAGCCACAATAGTCTCCCAACTGTTAGTTTTCTAGGGCCTCTAGGTACCCTTCAAACCCTTGAACCATTCACTTGATTCCCTTTTGAAAAATTTGCAAGAATGATTGACATTATAACTATTAACAACCACTAATGATTACATCATAATCATAACCATAATTATTCTAAAAATATTGACAATACCTTGATATTCTTAGGTAACATATTCATAAACAGATGCATAATCAACATAAGAAATCACACTAGACAATAGTTTTATAGCCAGGCCAAAGGCCATGCAAGCCATACGAAGGTTGTAAAGGCCTACCTTTTACCCTCTATGTTCTTTGATGATACCAAATCTTCAAGTCAATCTTCCAAAAGTGCATTGATCTGCACAAATAATTCATCAAATCATCCTTCCTTGGAAAGGAAATATATATTGGATTTTGATTACGAATTGACCTCAAGTCAATGTACATTCTCCACTTTCAACCTTTCCTTGGTGTAAGTACAACATGGACTACACATGGACTCAAACTTTCTTAGATTAGTGCTTTATTTCTCTAAAAACTCTTGGACTTGCTTATACACCTCTTCACTTTCAAGTGGAGTCATCTTATAAGGTGTTGTGTTGTTTATTAGATTGAATCCTAGTATCAAACCAATTTGGTGAGAAAATCTTCTCATTGATGGCAATCCCATTGGAACTGCATCCGAAATTACCTGTCCAAATTCTATGAGAAACTCTTCAACTTTCACTGGTACAACATTCTTCAATTCATATTTATTATCTTTTGGAAAGACAAATAAACAAACTTCATTTTCCCATCTTCCTTCAAGCACTTGTTTGCTAAACAAATCATCACCACGTTGACATTTCCTCTTTGAAAACACATTTCCAAACAACCACAAACATACCAAAATAATTTTTAAAACATACCAATTTTTTGACCAATTTATCAAATTTACAAGATAGTGTGTTATATATTTTGAAATGTTGGTATCTTTTACCTCTTTTTTATAAAAACGATTCCAAAATTTTGAAGTATCATGTTTCGAAGACATACTATATTTCTATGATTCATCCAACTTAGAGCCAAGACTTCTTCCTTCTTTCTAAACCTAACATTCATTTATTTTCACAGCATGGACAACATTTCAATCATATTGCCATGGTCTTCCAAGAAAACATTGCAAGCATCTATGGGTAGTGCATCACACATCACTTTATCATGGCAATATCCAATATGGAAACACACAAAATATTTCTCCTACGCTATGATTTACTGTCCCTTTTCGCAACTACTACACCTTTTACACACCTGGAGGCATAAATTTCAAACTTAATTTCTAAATGAAAAATAGTAATTCAACTATCTACTAGCAACTCCTTTACCCAGCAACATGCAAAGGCTCGTAGCTATGAATTTGCTTACGTCAACAAGTCATTCAAACAAGTTGCATTTGCCCATGGTGATAATCCAAGTCATAGGCCAACAATAAGAGGAGAGGTTTTGTGCTACGTCCTTTAATGTGCATCTCACGATCCGATGGATCGGGTTCTTCTTTTCTATTAAATTTTCGTCGGTGTCACGCTTTACCTCTGACACTGAGTTTTCCGTCCACTCACAGGCACCAATGCTCATAGCTTGCCTCCATAGCCCATCAGCAAGACACTGACCAACACCATGCACCATGTTATATATATATATATATATATATATATATATATATATATATATACATATATATCATGATGGGTAGGCCCCCATGACCATCCAATTTTCACCATGTATTCAGCCTCTGCGTGCTTGCTATAACGGATAAGGCAGAGGTGCTTAGAACTTTGTCGAAACTGATCCTAACAATACAGCTCATGACCAAGCGTTTGGCATAGGGTGCTTCCACATGGTGTGGATTCTTTGATCGCCACGTTCAACATGTATCGACCAACGCACAAACACATGTCTACTCCCACGCTCAAGGTGACCCATACTACAATTCATGCAATGAGCAACGGTGAGGTGAATCCCGACGATATCGACGATGCAGAGGACATATCGGGCCACAAACAGTGCTCTTGTTAATGTGGCCCAACGACCCTATGGAAAACATGGCCCTCACCCATACACTTATGTGGAAGCTTCCTATTAGGAAATGGGTTTCAAAGAACGTCACCCAAACCTCCTTTCGGAGATCCGATACTACTTTAACAGTGGTTTCAGTGTTTAATCATATCGCCCATTCGGTGCATGTTGCCACTTCATCCCTCCAACATGAAGTTTTCTCTCTGTCTTATAATGAGATCAAAACCTCCTATAACATCCCCCAACTACTAAGAATAAGCATGTTCCTTGGACATACTTCCAGGGACACAACACGTTACACATTTTAGGAGTATTTTTGTATGATGCAAAAAGGGGAGTTGTAGCAACATCTTATTGCATCAACCATGTTATCTTTCTTGTACTACAAATTGATCGATGTATTACATGTGAGGTGATCAAGTGCAAAACCCTTCTCCACCATTCCATCCAAATTTGTGACTGCCATCGATGTCATTATGAACCAAATGAAAACCATAAGTGTAAGATGTAATATGCTCTGCATAATATTGCGTGAATTAAATATTGTTGTATATCCCTTTTAAACTATATATATATATATTATTTATATATTATTTTATAATATATATACAATTACATTACATAATTAATTAATTATTATATTTTATATATATGAAAATTTATATTAAGACCATGAAATAAAAACGCCAATTAAAATTGGCTCTCCACGCGATTCAACATTAATACCATAAATACAATAATCATAATTAATCATCGGGCCCCCTCTGTGCACCCGCCTTTAACATATGAACATACGTTGTAAAATAGCGCAGGCCCTTCCATAGGCCCACCTTGGTATCCTCATAGCACGTGTTGGTTCCACCATGTCTGCTATATACAACCATGATTATAAACGAAAAACTTAACATATATAAAACATATAATGCATGCATTTATAATTTGACGAATAAATAAAAGACCCCCACGACAATGGAGTCATCTAACGAGGCGGAGGAATTCTCTGGACAGCGAAAAGTGGTCGGAACTTGGTATAAAATTTTCAAAAAATTTTGTAGAGGCAGTGTTTGATTCGTGTTTTTGATGGTGGAAATGGATTCACCACTATCAAAAACGTCTAGGACACCTAAAATTTTGAAGTTTAACAACTATAATTTGGATTTACAAAAATCCTTGCTGGATTTTCTCTAAATATAACCAGAATTTCCATAACTTTCCAAGCAACTCCTCTGCCTCGTTAAAGTACGCAGACGAGAATTCACTGTCCCCTCCTAATATGTAATGCCCCGGAGCAGTGGATGAGTTTCGGCGAGGGCGCACGACGGAGGAGTGCGGGTGAGCCAAGCGAAACGAACAGCTGTGTGGAGAAAACGCGAGGCCGCATGTAAAATTGGCTAAGTGTTGAATGGGCGGTCGGTTTATAAGGTGAGGCAGTCCCGGGTGGGGGCGCCCAACCAACGAGCCGATGTGCAGAATGTTAAAGCGATGGACTGAATGGGTGGTCGGCTGGGCGAGCCGACGTGGTTAACCATGGTGGAGGAAGTGTATATAAACATGGCGATGGGAAGGAGACAAACCATCGAACTCAAGCAAGTGAACACGCAACGTACAGGAAAGAGAAGTGCGAGGTATGAGCTGGTGATCTGAAACTCAAGGCGAAGGTGCAGGCGGACACGGGGCCGAAGCACCTGAGCCGCAGGTCAAGGGTGTGCCACGATGATGTGCAGAACCGGAAGGTGCAGCTGAACGAGTCGACTGAATGATCGTTCAGAACGTGAGTCGCACAGCACGGGCGGGCGCACACAGCAGAGTTTGGCAGGCGGTCGAATGAGAGTTCGGTTTAACGGTTGGACAGTTGAGACGATCGGCGGGTGCAAGCGCACAACAATAGGGCGAGCCGGGCGAGGCAAGCTCGTGTGCGAGCGCACGGCGTTTGGAGGAACGCCGGGTGCGCTGAACGGTGAATGATGAACCGGCGAAGGAGTTGGGCGTGTGAAGGCGTGCCAACGGGCGAGTCGTGTGGGCGCGCCCGGCACGACGACACGGTCGACAGGTGAACGCGATTGGAGGGAAAGCTGGGTGAGCGCGCTCGGGGGCAGTGAAACATGAACGAGGTGAACTTGCAATTGGCGAGCGAGTCGGGTGAGACGAGCTCGAGCAAGGGTAAACGGTGAAGTGTTTGGGCGGTCGTGGTGGGCGCACCCGAACGAAGGTCGAGTTGTGCGACGAAGGCGTTGGTGAACGGTGGGCCATGCATGGGTGAACGACGATGGGCGACACGACGAAACAACAAATAAGTGACTTTGCCCAGTGGCTGGGCAAGGCTGCACGACCAGTGCAGGAAGGTGAATTTGTATAAGTGTAAAGGTGAAACTTGGGGTTTCCCTCGGTTGTAAGCTTATATGTGAATTCTGAATATTAACATTATTGATACGGGCAGACTCATAATTACAAGGAGTTGCCCCTCCCATGATATTCCGTTGTGCACTTGAATGCTAATGGTGTTAATATGTTAATGGTATGATGAAAGTTTCCGCTGTGTTAACGAAAGATATGCTTAGCTGTTGAAAAATAAACTATAGAAAGTATGCGTAGTCCACGATCATTAGTATTGTTAAAAATAAAAGGTTTGGTGGTGCCACACCTCCTATAGTGCAGTTGGAAAAGTACCGCCAGTGTAGGGGCGTGACAGTTGGTATTAGAGCTTGATTCAGTCGAACCAGGCTTACCGAAGGAATCTGAAAGGTGATTCTGATTTATAGTTTATGGTCTACACAAGATCGCAAAGAAGGTAGATAGCAGAGATGGCGAAAGAACCTCAGGTTATGACAGGTGAATCTAGCCACAATGTGGGAGAAGCTTTTCTGAACAGGGTATTGGAACGTATGGAGGAATTGGGTTTTGACATAACTTCGATGAAGGTCGAACATGAAGGTTGTGCGAAGGTGAAGGAAGAACTTGAAGATCTCAAAGTTCGATACAAGTATACAGAATGGGAGTATACGCAAATGAAAGAAGAAGTCAAGAAGATTGGTGAAGCAAGAGATCAAGTTTTGGCTGAAATCTTGAAATTGCGGCAAGCTCTTGACAAAGCTCTGGATGAGATCGTGGTTTTGAAGAAGGCCGTGAGACACAACTCAGGTGGAGGTGTGACTCATGTCAAAGTCAAAGAGCTGGATTCTTATGATGGAACCAGGAGTGCGAAAACTCTTGGCAACTTTCTATGGGATATGGAACAGTACTTGGAGCGCTTGGGATTATCTGATGAGGAAACCAAAGTGAAAGTAGCTGCTCAATTCTTGACGAAGGATGCTAAGATGTGGTGGCGAAGGAGGATGGACCAAATTGCCAATGGCAATGCTGGAGACATAACTTCGTGGGATGAAATGAAGAAGGCTTTGCAAACCCACTTTAGTCCACAAGATGAAACATGGGATGCGAGGATGAAGATAAAGTATATAAAGCAAACAGGAAGTCTACAGGCATACCAGCGAGAGTTCGCAAGTGCAGTTTTGGAACTTCCAGACATGGCGGAAAGGGACAAGGTGTTCAACTTTATCATAGGTCTGAAACCTTGGGCGCGGAATGAAGTGAAGAGGTAAAAGATTAAGACACTTGAGGAGGCTTTTGCTGCTGTGGATCGTTTGTTAGAACATTATGATGAGGGTTCCGATGAGAAGAAGAAGAAGTATGACAAACCGAAAGAGAAGACTACAAAAGAAGTGACTTCGAGATTGAATGACAAGTCGAAGACGAAGAAACCATTAAAGTGTTGGATATGTGAGGAACCACACATGGTGAAGAATTGTCCTTCAAGACCAAAGGTGGATGCCTTGGCACAGTCCAATGCAAAGAAAGAAGAAACTTCTATAGGAGTTATGCAGATATTGGGAGCCGCAGTGGCTATGGACACTGTATCTAGGAGAGACCCGAAAAGAAACAGATTGGAATATATTGAAATGAAGGTTGGGAGTGCTAATGTGCTTACTATGGTGGATAGTGGAGCAACTCACAACTTTATGAGTGAGGACACTGCGAGAAGGATTGCGCTGAAGTTTGTACCAGTGCAGGCACAAATGAAGACAGTGAATTCTCCTCCAGACTCTGTGATTGGTGTCGCTGAAAAGGTGGATGTGACACTTGATGAGTGGACAGGGAAAGTCGATTTCACCTTGGTGTGGATAGATGACTATGAAGTTGTACTAGGTAAGAAATTCATGAAGAAATTTGATGCGATGATTGTTCCCCATATGAGGAAAATGTACATTTACAACGGACGAGAGGATGTACCCATTGGTGTACCGACCGTGGGAGTAACTAAGCTCGAGCGTACGCTGACAACGATGAGTATGGAGAATGGAAAGAAAGATGAAGAGATCTGTAAGCGGTTGTCTGTTGCAGAGGCAAAGCTTATGGAGCAGTCACAAGTTATCAAGGCATTGTCAGATAGCATATTGGATCTATCTAGGAGGCTGGAAGCAGTGGAGGATGACGATGACGAGGAGTATGTGAGGCCGAATGTTCAGATGAAGGATCGGGAGGCATACCTGCAAAGAATGGAAGTGGAGGATCTGGATAGGTGGATTGAGTTGATAAGTGAGGGAGAGCCTTTAGGCTCTACTCCCTCCTCATCATCTTAAACTATCATGGATCAGGAAACTCATTGTTAGCTGCTCATGGCAGTGAGTCTCCAAACACTTTGAGCAGGCATCTAGGGGTAAGATGACACAGGTTGACAGGTAGCATGCAGTGGACAGTGATGACGATGTGGGGCATAAGTTCTTGTGGAGGCGATGCATGGTTGGATTAGCTACCCAACTAATCACCTACATGAGGGGTACCAACACATGATTCCTTGCAAAATAGTGGCATATCTATGGCGTGGAGCAGGTTAAGGAGTGGGCATCTGGATTACCCATATACACAGTTGTGTGGGTGATATTTTGGTGACAGATGGTTGCTGGGATGGAAAATTGTCGAGGGCGACAATGACTTCGAGTGGGGGAGGATGTAACACCCCGAAGCGGTGGACGAGTTTCGGTGAGGGCGCACGATGGAGGAGCGCAAGCGAGCCAAGTGAAATGGACAGCCGTGTGGAGAAAACGCGAGGCCGCATGTAAAATTAGCTAAGTGTTGGATGGGCGGTCGGTTTATAAGGTGAGGCGGTCCCGGGTGAGGGCGCCCAACCAACGAGCCCACGTGCAGAATGTTAAAGCGATGGACCGAATGGGTGGTCCACTGGGCGAGCCGACGTGGTTAACCATGGCGGAGGAAGTGTATATAAACATGGGGATGGGGAGGAGACAAACCATCGAACTCAAGCAAGTGAACACGCAGCGTACAAGCAAGAGAAGTGCGAGGTGCGAGTTGGTGATATGAAACTCAAGGCGGAGGTGCAAGCAGACACGGGGCCGAAGCACTCGAGCAACAGGTCGAGGGTGTGCAGAACCGGAAGGCGCAACTAAATGAGTCGACTGAAAGATCGTTCAAAGTGCGGGTCAGGCAGCACAAGCAGGTGCACACGGTGGAGTTCGGCGGGCGGTCGAATGGGATTTCGGTTGAACAGTTGGACGGTTGAGATAGTGGGCAGGTGCGAGCACACGACAGTAGGGCAAGGCGAGCTCGTGTGCGAGTGCACGGCGTTTGGAGGAACACCGGGTGGGCTAAACTATGAACGGTGAACCAGCGAAGGAGTTGGGCATGCGAAGGCGTGCCGACGGGGAGCCATGCAGGCGCGCCCGGCACGACAACACGGTCAATGGGTGAACGCGATTGGAGGGCGAGCTGGGTGAGCGCGCCCGGGCGCAGTGAAATGTGAACGAGGTGAACGTGCAGTTGGCGGGCGAGTTGGGTGAGACGAGCTCAGGCACGGGTAAACAGTGAAGTGTTTGGGCAGTCGCAGTGGGTGCGCCCGAACGAAGGTCGAGTTGTGCGACGAAGGCGTTGGTGAATGGTGGGTCGTGCATGGGTGAACGATGACGGGTAGCACGACGAAACGACCAACGGGTGACTTTGCTCGGTGGCTGGGCAAAGCTGCACGACAGATGCAGGAAGGTGAATTTGTATAAGCGTAAAGGTGAAACTTGGGGTTTCCCTCAATTGTAAACTTATATGTGAATTCTAAATATTAACATTATTGATACGAGCAGACTCATAATTACAGGGAGTTGCCCCTCCCATGATATTCCGTTATGCACTTGAATGTTAATGGTGTTAATATGTTAATGGTATGATGAAAGTTTCCGCTGTGTTAACGAAAGATATGCTTAGTTGTTAGAAAAATAAACTAAGTATAGAAGTAGGTGTAGTCCACGATCGTTAGTATTGTTAAAAAAAAAGGATCGGTGGTGTCGTTCCTCCTATAGTGCGGTTGGAAGAGTACCGCCAGTGTAGGAGCGTGACATAATAGGGCCTTTGCGCCCCCACAGGGTTCAAGTACAATTGACCCCGCCAAAAACATGCTCAATTCATTGACATTGGGTTGTTCAGATCGGATGGTGGAGGTGATTTGGGTCGCATACTTGTGCAGACATTATTGCCAAATTGTTGCCCGAAAGATCTGACATTCCAGATCACTCTCATCCGACAATTGATATCAACTTCGGGCCTCAACATGTAGGGCCATTAACGGGCTCTTTATGTAAAAATCTTAACTGACAGCCCAAAGATCATCAATACCAAATATTTCACATACAGAACATGATTTTAAGATGACATACCTTGATTAACAGCGGAAGATGTAATGGCTGCCATCTTATGTCTTCTGTGTCCTGACAGCTGCTACTCTTCTTCTCAGAATTCGGTTTCTCTCCTCTTGCCCACACTTCCTTTATGTGTTTCTTGATGGAGAAGAATACAACTCTTGTGTGTGGGAGAGAGAGGACCCAATCCTTTATATATTATTTAACTCTAATCTGGTACGTCCATCATATACCAATTCAACGCTTAAGATCTAATGCTTTAGATTAGAAACTGCTTTAGGATAAAATCTAAATGCTTTAAGATTAGATCGGGTCACATTAAGATTAGAAACTGCTTTAACGTTAAAAAGCAATGAGCCTTTTGCTGTTTCTAATAGCAGTTTCTAACATTCTCCCACTTGACCCGACTATTCATAATATTAAGTGTTGAACATCATACTATGATAAATTGCTGAGAGTTATGGCGGTTGTGCACTATTAATTCAATGCATTCCCTTCCATATACTACAATACCAGCAATCCATCAATTCATACTCATAATTTATATAAAACAGCATAATGGTCCACATAATGTCTTATATCATAATGATTAAACATAATATCTTTATAAGACTCTTTCTTGTTTAAAATTACATAAAATACGTATTACTACATTAAAACAAGAAACACATGATTGTATATCAGAAACACATAAAAGAGCTCAGAATGTCACACATCAATTATTATTAATACAACCAAGACCCATTCTTTGAACATGTTCCTTAAATTGTCTTGGTTGTAACCCTTTCGTCAAAGGGTCTATAATCATAAGTTCTGTCCTGATGTGCATGATTGACATTCTTTGTTTCTGAACCTCATCTTTCACAACAAGATACTTCAGTTCTATATGTTTGGCACCTTTAGAGTACTTGTCGTTCTTTGAGAAAAATACTGCTGCAGAGTTATCACAATAAATTTTCAGCGGCTTGCTAATGGTGTCGACAACCGCAAGTCCTGAAATAAAGTTCCGCAACCATAATGCATGAATTGTGGCTTCAAAACATGCCACAAATTCTGCCTCCATAGTGGATGAAGCAACGATAGTCTGTTTCGCACTTTTCCATGATATGGCACCTTGAGCAAACATAAACAGGTAACCAAAAGTCGATTTTCTAGTATCGATGCATCCAGCAAAATCTGAATCGCTATATCCAATCACTTCCGATTCATTGGATGAGCATGTAATCTTTCGTTGAGAGAAATTCCTTAGTCTCATGCAATATACTTAAATTATTTGCAGCAAGCAAGACGTCATCAACATAAAGGACCAGATAAATAAACTTGCTCCCACTGATCTTTCGGTATATACAGTGATCAACCGTATTTTCCTTAAAACCAAAAGATGTAATAATGGTATTGAACTTAATATACCACTGCCGGGATGCTTGTTTAAGCCCATATATTGACTTCTTAAGTTTACACACCAATTGTTCTTTACTTTCTACAGAAAAACCCTCAGGTTGATCCATATAAACATCCTCATCAAGATCTCCATTCAGAAAAGCTGTTTTCACATCCATTTGATGCAACTCCAAATCATAATGAGCTACTAATGTCATTATTATTCTTAGTGAGTCATTTTTCGAAACAGGAGAAAATGTCTCCTTGTAATCAACACCATCTTTCTGAGTGTAACCCTTAGCAACAAGTCTAGCTTTATACCGTTTGATATTACCACTAGAGTCGTGTTTGGTTTTAAAAACCCATTTGCATCCGACTCTTTTACAGCCATGTGGTAACTCAACGAGATCCCAAACTTCATTCTGTTGCATGGATTTCAGTTCTTCTTTCATGGCATTAATCCATTCCTTTGACTCTTTACTTTCTACAGCATGTGAAAACGAAACTGGATCCTTATTGATTCCAATATCATAATCTGATTCTTGCATATAAACCACATAATCATTAGAAATAGCTGACCTACGATTTCTTTGAGGTCTTCTTAATGCTACTTGTTGTGGTTCATGCATATCAGCATTATGTAAGTCATTTCCTTCAGGAAGTACTTCTTCATTTATATGTTGTTCATTATCATCATGCTGTTATACAACAGCTGGAACAACATTTGGAGTAATAGTAGATGGAGGAACTATTCTAGGTAATGTAACATTTACCCTTGTTTCTTTATTTCTACTATTTCTCTTCTAGTACTCCCACTGACTTCACCATTCTCAATGAATCTTGCATTACCAGTTTCTAATTGCCTCTCAACTTCATTTACAAACGTCTCAAGGACATTCACAGATTGAGATTTTTCATGAAGCAAATAGACATAACCATAACGGGAAAATCGTCAATAAAAGTGATGAAATACTTTTCTCCATTAAAGGCTGGAGTGTCCATAGGTCCGCAAATATCAGTGTGTATTAGTTCAAGAAGCTGGCTGCTTCTAGTGGCTCCTTTCTTATTATGTTATTATGTTTGGTTTGTTTACATTTAATACAATCCACACATAATTCTAGATCACTAAAGTCCAAATTTGACAAAATTTCATTACTTACTAATCTCATCATCCTTTCTTTGGATATATGACCTAGTCGTTTATGCCACAAGAAAGCAGAATTTTCATTCAACATGCTACGTTTTCATCCAACATTATTTACTACATTCAACAAGGAATTCGCATAAGTGTCATTCAGTTTCAATTTATATAAACCATCAATTAGAATACCAGAACCAACATTATCAGCATTCTTATCAAAACAACCAGATCCATTCATACATCTAAAACCAGAAATATCCAATTTACTTGCAGAAATAAGGTTTCTAGATAATGAAGGTACATAGAGGGTACTGTATAAGTTTAATACATATCCACTTTCTAGAATTAGACGATAAGTCTCTTTTTACAGACACGACATTGAACACCCTTTAGTTCCTTCTTTTCCTCATCCTGCCCATTCTTAGCAGGTGCCTTTTCCTTCTTGAAATGACTTGATTTTCCTTTCTTTTCTTTACCAGCTTTATTACTCACAAAACTTACTGAGTGATTCACTTGATTTTTCAAACTTCCTTCTTCCTGAACAAGTCTACTGGCCAATTCATTAACATTCCACTTATCCTTTATAGTGTTATAGTTAATCTGAAAAGGTCCATATTCAGAAGGTAGCGAGTTCAGGATGAACTGGACAAGAAAGGAATCCTCTACTGTAAGTCCCAGGGAGTTTAACCTTGCTGCAATATTAGTCATCTCTATAATGTGCTTTTGCATAGTTCGCGACCCATCAAACTTCATGGTCGTGAGTTCTGCCATAAGAGTACCAGCGAGTGACTTATCAGCTGAACGAAAACGCTCTTCCACAGACTGCATATATTCCTTAGCACTTTCTGTTTGTGGAATTGTTGACTTGATGTTGTTAGCAACAGTCATCTTAATAAACATAAGGCGCAATCTGTTACTGCGTTCCCATGCTTTATGGTGTGATTTTTCTGCCTCAGTACTATTTCTTGTAAGAGCAGCAGGCTTATCCACAAGGAGTGCCAAGTCAAGATCCTGTATACCTAAATGGAAATTGACTTGTTCTTTCCATTCAGAAAAATTAACACCAGTGAACAATGTAACAGATGAAGCATGTGTATTCATGGTAACTCCTGCAAATAAAAATTGAAATATCTATAAGCTCATAACTAACGCGATTCAGATGTAGACATAATAGTATAATATAGCACTCCTTTGGGTAGATACTATCTTATACTTAACATAATTAAATACCAAAACATAAGCAGGTAATAAATATATTCAATCAAATAGAACTGACATCTTTGGATGATCAATATTTATTTAATCAAAATATCTATTAAACCTCATCATGTCAACTAGTTATAGAACAAGACTTTCCTTTGGGTAAGTTCTCAGGTTCTATCATTAGTAACGCCAGTTTTAATTGGTATTTTTATAACTGGCAATTTCTATCAATAATCATTATGTCACTTATGCACTAAATGATTATTCTGATTTTGACCACTTTGGTGATTAACAAAATCATAAATCTCATGTGCATAAATGATTTATAACACATACTTGATGCGAAACAATCAGTCACAGAACAATTACTATAGAGATCCATCATTATATGGCAAAACAATCAAACGTCAATAATTTCTATTATCAACGCAATTACTCTGTGAAAAAATAAATTTCCAACACATTATTCTATAGAGCATGTTCTTGTACAAAATATATAATGGATTATATCAAGATATTTATATGCTGTTATTGATTTCATTATGGGCCAAAATCTTACGCCTCAAGCTAGCAGCAACCAAAACCTTGATTTTTACCACTCAACCACCACGGAACAACTTAGAGTTTCGCAGATTCTATTACAGCAAATACAAAATGATGAAAAATCACAATACGGGAAATTGGAGACAATTGAGCACGGTTGAAACAGGACGGCAAGTAATAACGATGGTCACGATGAATTTATGTGACATGCAATAGGATTGTGACGACCGAACAATAATACAGTTCCAAGGATGAGTTTTCCTTCGAGGCGATGACTGCCTAATCCAATCGAAACTGTAACTTTCCATAATGTGCTATTAAACTTTTCGACTCACATGCAGCCCAACAATCTTTTGTAATTCTTCGCATCATATTGACGTTTACAGATTCTCAAGATAACTTATATTCATTGCTTTTTAATACATTCATTCCAACATACATAGCTTCCCAATTTAACAGCAAAACGTAAACTAGAAAAACGTAAAAACGTATTTCTTCACAACTGCATCATATATCATATCATTGAGTATTTATTCTACGAGTTCCTTTCATAAGTATGTAAAACTAAGCCTATGACTCTACGACAATATCTCTCGCAAGAGACATTCCACAAAAGCTTTAATGCAAATTAGTTTTACCTCGTTATATGAATAGTTTTAATCAATAAACGCCAAAACAATTACTGGGTCTGAACATATGGAGGCCTAAACATAAACTAAAGAACCTCCTGAACCTTTAGCGAGAAGCTATATTTTCCAAAACGTTTAATAAATGGACTATGAAATCAACGCTAGCACGAAAGGGTTACAGAAAACAAGCAAACTCGTCCTCTTAGCAGAGGAAAAGGATAAAACCTATGGTTCCACCATGTTAATTTAGAATACTTGCGTGCTTTGAAGAAAGAGTTTACCCACAATCTACTGTCTTCGTAACACAGAGTAACCACCCGGTTTTATAATTCATGTAAACAATCACCCTTTAAATGCCTGAAAGAAATTACTTACGAGAGGCCGAAATCTCCCAAATGTTTAAATGCACCCTTAAAACGAAAACCCATGAATAATAAGCATAGAATGCTCGGCGTGCAAATTGCCAGGGATTGAGATTGAGCGATTGATTTACATGCAATCATAGGAAATATTCAGTTATTGATTGTGGCTCTGATACCAAATGTAAAAATCTTAACTGACAGCCCAAAGATCATCAATACCAAATATTTCACATACAGAACATGATTTTAAGATGACATACCTTGATTAACAGCGGAAGATGTAATGGCTGCCATCTTATGTCTTCTGTCTCCTGACAGCTGCTACTCTTCTTCTCAGAATTCGGTTTCTCTCCTCTTGCCCACACTTCCTTTATGTGTTTCTTGATGGAGAAGAATACAACTCTTGTGTGTGGGAGAGAGAGGACCCAATCCTTTATATATTATTTAACTCTAATCTGGTACGTCCATCATATACCAATTCAACGCTTAAGATCTAATGCTTTAGATTAGAAACTGCTTTAGGATAAAATCTAAATACTTTAAGATTAGATCGGGTCACATTAAGATTAGAAACTGCTTTAACGTTAAAAAGCAATGAGCCTTTTGCTGTTTCTAATAGCAGTTTCTAACACTTTACTACCTAAAAAATCTTGAGGCTCCGCCTCCTATCGAGGTTCCGTTATCTTAGAAACTGCGGTGCCGCAACTTGCAGAGGGGTGTGCACTGCCTCAGGGTCTATGGTCCAGCTACGATGCCTTTCCTCCCAACGCCCAACCGCTCTCGGCTTTAATAATTGTACACACCGCCAGTGAATATACATATGACAGGCACATACATTTATATAACCAGCATATATAAAACATAAATAAGCATGGACCTTTTAATTCGAAACCATTTCATTATGAATCTGTCGTCGAATAAGTTAACACCTCCCGGGTTTATGTTATGCCTTTGGCGACAGATATAACACATTTGGAGAGGTGTCACCACAAAATATATATATATATATATATATTTTACGAGGAGAATTGCAATTATAAGCAGATGATTACCACCAAATCCCTACATTACAATCACCAATTATGTATATCCCTCTATCTATATCTATATCTATATATAAATTAAAAATTTAAATGGTCTAGTCATGGAAGCAATGTCTGCAAATATATATAAATTCAATCGTCTTCTACATATAGCTTCACGCTACTGGTCATAAGTCTCACCAAGTGTATGAATACGGTGTATTTAGCGTTCTTAACTTAAATTCACACATATATATACGCTTATAAAACCACTCAATTTAAACTCGTTTACACATGGCTAGGTCGTAAGATGAATTGGCTCACATTTCTTTAAAGAATTTCATATATATATGTATATATAATTCAATATTTAAAATAAGTATTAACCCCTTTTTAATGGCAACCATGCCTTGCACATGAATTTTTACCTTTCAATTAATCAATTTCTCAAATTAATTTTATAATTAAATCAATTAATTTTCACTATACCTTTCTCAAGGCTTGTATTCCATTTCAGGGGCGAAATTTCTTCATTCTCTCCATTGGTATTTTTGTCACACAGTTGGCGAGAAAACTGTAAATTTTTCATTTTTCCCCAAATTAGCCTAACCAAACCTAGACCATCAAATTTAATCTGCGACTTCCTTAAATTCTACTAAATATTCCTTTAAAGGCATTTACTTGAAAGTTATAAAAAATGTACGTTCATCCCACCTTTCCCAGTTCTGTCAAACTCATGGTGGTCAACTTGATTTTTCCCCAAATTAGCCTAACCAAACCTAGACCATCAAATTTAATCTGCAACTTCCTTAAATTCTACTAAATATTCCTTTAAAGGCATTTACTTGAAAGTTATAAAAAATGTACGTTCATCCCACCTTTCATAGTTTTGTCAAACTCATGGTGGTCAACTTGTGAACCTGGCAATTGTTTTTTGTTGGCCAAATTTAGAACTAGTTTTGAAACTTGGCTACAATACTCCACGCAATAATAAATAAATTAAATACAGAGAACTTAGACATCTAGATTTGATTGGCCATAAATTAGTATGTGCCATACAATTACAATTAATTATGTTTGTGCCATATAATTACAATTAATTATGCATTGCAAAACAATCTCCCATACAATTTTCCTACATTGCATATAACAACAGTTAAGCACCAGAACAGAAACATTCTTGTAATTATGCCAAACCCCGGTCAAGGTTAATCAATCTAATAATACACAAATTTTAAGGCACAACACAAACACAAACACAAAATATATAATACAATAATTACCCAAATTAGGGTTTATAGTTGAATTGCATAAATGCACATAAAAAATACACAGAAAGACATCAAGAACATAGTACTTATCTGTATTAATGAGCCTACTCGATGTAGCCTCTCCACATTCCTCCCAGCCATAGACCTGGTGGTTCATAAGCTCAACCACCGGGTCACCCCCGAGCTGGGACGACAACTCCAAAGGCAACGGTAACTAAAAAATATCCATACCTCCAAGACCAAGGTGCCAACCCAACAGTCACGGTGCTCCAGGGCTCCAGACACCCTCCAGGCTAATTGCCAAGGTGCCAACCCAACAGTCGTGTTGCTCCAGGGCTCTAGGCATCCTCCAACCCATAAACCGTCAACATTGGGGGTTCATGTTATAAAATCGAATGCATCCATAAGGCACAGTTAACTTAATAACGCACCCTGGCCAGTCCAGAGTCCAATCCCAGGACCCACTGGCCATTAGTTAGTCTCAAAGTCCTTTCCCTAGGACTCACTGACCAATCCCCCCCCCCCCCCCCCCCCGCCAAATATCCAACCTACACTTCCTTATATATGCATGGCTTAACTTGCCACGTGGCACTCTCTAGAACCCTCATGGGTCCCCAGTGCACTTTTCACCAAAAATATCCAACCATTGCCCTTTTCCTTGGAGTTGCGCCCCCCATACTCTTTTCATGGAGTGGGCTCTGCAGCTAGCCTTATTTTATTATTTTTATAATATTTTATTACATTAATTATATTTCAGGCTCTAAGGCCTCACAACCTTTACAGGCTTATAAGTATCTGGGCACGCTAACCCCACACTATATTTAACTTCACTACATGGGCACTTCGGCCTCATAATATCAGTCTGGCTCACCAGCCTAAATAAATAATAATAAATTACATTATGAATGACAGGGGTATTACATTTATGAATGCATCAACTACTACATGCATTTTCTTTTTCTTTGTGTGCCTTCACCTTGACAACAAGTCTATTAAATTACATTTGAAAATGAGACATGGTTCACCCTTTGCAAGTTTTTTTTGTCATTTTGTTTGTCAAAATCAACATCCTTGCATTAGGTTGGAATACTCTAACTATGATCAATTGTTGTTCTTCCTCAAATTTTATGTATAACTCATTTTAAATTCTGCAAAATTTTCCCACAGACAACCATTGTCCTCCCATGACCACATCAAGTCCTGTGAAAACTACAATATAAAAATTAGAACTTAACTCATAGTTGTCCATTGATAATTTCTTAGTAATGGGTCAAATTCCATCCCCACCAATGATACTAGATGGGAATCTATGAAGTAAAGGGTGTTTCCAAAATCAATAAGTGCAACCAAAGCCCTCCCCTTGACCTCTCTTTTTACCCTTACGGTATAATATTAAGTTATTCTCAACATGGAAACAAGGGCTGACTATTGGGATCTCTTGTTGATATTTATCATCCATGTTAGTAATTTCTTCCTCGTCTTCTACCATTTTCTCTAGCTCATTTCCATCCAACTCCAATGGTCCCTCTTTCAACATCTCAATCATGTGGATCTTTCCAGGGGTATTGCACTTCTGTGCTTTGGAACATTTCTCTTTGCAATTAAAACATAGACCCTTTGTGCATAAATCAACAATGATAGCAAGGTTTACCATTATGTCATTGGATTGTCTAATAATGGTGATAACATGGGAATTGCGCTTTTCAATTCATTTAAGATCCCACCTTCTTGTTGTTTTCTTTGAGGGTTGAAAAAACTCTTACTATAAAACAACTTCTAACAATCTCTAAATAAACCTATGCACACTAAATGAACTCCTCAAGAGTAGTAGATTTCAAAATTTTGACGTGTCCTTTCATGGACTCTTCCAGAGCATCAATCTGCATGGCAACTACATGCCAAGGAGAAATAATTCATATAAGCACAATGGCTTGGTGGAGTAATAGGTCACAATGCCTTGCTACTTCATATTTTTTATGGCTAAATTGATATAAGCCTCAAACTTATCATAAAAAGCAATCACAAATTCATCCCAAATAGTTATTTCTATGTGATTTTCTTCATCCCGTTGCCATTCCTTCATTTGCCACCAATCAAATGCAAGCCCTTCTAGGCGTAGGGTGGTGAATTGGTATTTTGGATAAACTTCCATATGACTTAATTGAAAATTATAATAGTTTGTATGGATAATTGAGAGTGGGTGTGATGGCAACAAGTTCTAGGCCATGAGGAGAATGGCTCCGATCCTCTGTGTTGCAGTGCCTCAAGGACTAGGGTAAGCCCTCGTGGACTTGCTACAGCCGCTATCACTCGTCATGTGTTTCCTTCCTGCAGACTTCCCCTCCGTTACGGTGTGTGGTCAAGCTCCTTCCCTTTCGCTCAACCGTTACCGCTCCATTGACTCCCTTCGCGACTGCCAGAATGGACTCGGAAGTCGTCGACTATTCAACCGACCCAAATCCCTACGAGGAGATTTGGACGCGCCGTGTCGGGATCTAGCTCCTTTTGTTCGCCGTTGCGCCTACTGTCTGCACAGATACCTGTCTCAGACCACCCTAGACCATCTGTGCCCCACCTGCCATATTCAGTTGCTCTAGACGCATCTTCTGGCCTAGATTGTCCTCCGCTCTCCCGTGCAACCCTCAATCTCATCGCGGCTTGCATCCCTCCTTATCCCTCTTTCAATTCCCTGCTCCCTGTTCTCCCTCTCCCTATCGCTCCCTCCGATAGCCCCACATCTACTCAACCCGGGCTTTCCTCCCCCCACTTCTCCACTCCGGCCAGCATCTCTAACCCTAACCCTAACTGCCCTCTGCTTTGTTTCCCCATTCCCTCAGGGTGCTCCATTACACCTATCCCTAGCCCTAAGAGCACCCCTCATTCCCCACAGGCAGCACACCAAGGCAACAGGGGCCCCTTCCGGGACCACCCGACGGCTCCAAGATCCAACAAATTTAAGAAAGGGAAGTGCGTAAAGGCGACAAACAAAGACATCAACCTCACGCTTGGGGAAGATCTCACGATGGGAGAGGTGGTGGATACGGCCAACAGGGTTCTGATGGGCCGAGTCAGAGGGCGAAACTACTCTGTGGAGCGTCTGCGTCTCTGGACCATGGAAATTTGGGGTTCACTTCTTAAAGAACTGCCCTCGATTACTGTTCTCACTCGCGGGTGGTTTGCTCTCAGATTCCATAGGGAGGAATATATAGATTGGATCCTCTCGAGATTTTGGCACATTGAACTTGCCCCGGTTTTGATTAAACGATGGAGCCCCCTATTTGATCCAGAAAGGGAACAACTTGGTGCTGGGCTGATTTGGGTTCGTCTTCCAGGGCTACCAATGCATTTTTGGTGGGAGGATGTGTTCATTCGCGTAGGAAACGCCCTGGGGACTTATCTAGAACATGACAAGACATACAAATCTTCAAGCAACATGTCCATGGCGTGAATCCTGGTCCATCTAGATACAAGGGAAGGATTGGAGGAGAAGATCACCCTCCACTGGAGACATTTTTCTTGCAAGCAAATCCTTGATTACGAAGGGGTCCCCTTCCGATGCCGGAGATGTCACAAGGTAGGGCACCTGTATAAGGAATGCCCTCTAGTTTCGCCATCATCTCCTCCATCTGCAAAGGGAAAAAATCATATGCAGCCTGATGAACCACAAGTGGAAGATCAGCCTTCACGACCTGCTAGTCTGATGGATGCGGTTGGGGACACTGCTTAGCCAACTTGTTCTATCCAGGTTCCGCCTATATCCCTGCCCATGACAAGATCTCGGACTGCTACAACGGCTGCTCCATCCACGGGTACAGTTCCTCCTCTCTGTTCCTCTGTTATGCAATTTAGTAATTTCATGCATTCTCTGTCTGCATTTGCATCCATCCCTTGTATGATCTCCACTCCTATCAACTGTTCACTTGACCCACCTCCGGCTATATTTTCCACCACTCCACCTGTTGTTTTTGCTTCGGGCCAATCTGGACCATCTTTGCCATCCACTTCCTCTTGATCGCATTCATATAACCTCCGTTCCCAAATCCCTGCACTTCCGGAATCAATTGGATTAGGTATTTCATCTTCGATTGTGGAGACCAAACCCTCCCGAGGGCGTCCCTCTAAGATTTCTAAAGCCATTAAGCTTGCAGGGGTCGATGTGACCCTTGGCAGACAAAACACCATCTAAAGGGTACTTAAAGCATAGGAAACCCTAGCTCTAGTTCCCCCATGAAGTGGATATCTTTTAACTGCAGGGGTTTAGCTAGTCCATCCAAAAAACTAGCTCTGAAGAGGCTTTTGGATTCTGAGCCTTGCGATATTATATTTCTACAAGAGACCCTAGGTATGGCTGAGCAGATTACTCGGATACTACACTCATTGAAGCCTGGTTGGAGCTTTCATGCCTTGGATGTCATGGGGAGGTCGGGGGGTATCACTCTTGAAGTAAATTCTCGTACCATTAAACCTATCTCGGCATGGGGTGGCCATGTGTGCCTGGGTTGGACATTTACTGACCTCTGAACATCATGGATTGGGTCTGGTTACCATCTTGGAACAAACATGGAATATATGTCATCTGGAAAGCAGTCATACAAACTCTCCCCACTATCAGGAGTGGGCTAACATGGCGAATCGATAATGGTACAACGGTTCGCATTGGGGTTGATCCATGGATTAGGTGCGGCAATCTGTACAACCTTCCCCCAGAACTGAATGCTTTTCTAAACAACAGAGGCATCGTCACCATAGCTCATATCGTGGATCGGATGAATTCTTCTATTTTTCAACAAGCTTGGATGTCTGCAGCTGATCTTGGTATCCCCGATCTGTGAAGCCAAGAGTGGAGGCATTATACAAATGCATTAACAGAATTACATGTACGAATTAGGGATGACGAGGATGAATTGGTTTGGGCTTTGGCAGTGCATGGGGCATACACACTAAAGATGGATACCCCATCATCCATGTTGCTCATAAGCCCAACTTACTGGAAAGTTGGTGGCAAATGATCTGGAAACTCAAGCACCACCCCGCACGCGCCTCTTTATGTGGAATATGATCATGAATAAGACACCCACCAACACTAATCTCATGAAACGATCCTTTCAGGGTCCATCTTGGTGTGTATTATGCTGCGAGGAGGATTCAAATGAGCATATATTTATGTTCTGCACTATCACACAACAAATTTGGGTACAGGTGCGGTCCACGCTAAACATCAACCAGAGATGGGAAGGGAACAACATTAAGGAAGCGTGAAACAGTTGGTGGAATACAGCCCCCACCATGAAAACCTGAAACCTCCCTTTGATCCTGAGTTGCAATATCTAGTAATGTAGGAACAATATTTATTTTCGAAAACAAGCAAATTAGGTGGCACTTGACTACCTCGAGACGCTGCAACAGTTATAATGAAATCTCGGACGAGAACCTACCCACCTCGACTCGAACTATCACCCCTGAAGTAATAGATCATGCTCGTCCCTGGGCCTACTTTGATGGTTCAACGCAAGAACAAGGGTGTGGGGGGGGGGGGACTCCTACTCCACCTATCTGATTCACATTTCTTCCACAGTCGAATGGGCTTGGGTGCGGGCACAAACAATTATGTTGAGCTCATCTCACTTCGACATCTCTTATATTTTGCACTAAACCAAAACTGCAGCCACTTACAGATCTTTGGGGACTCTAAGATTGTCATAAATTGGTTCAATTGCACATCTGCATGCCATGTTCATTCACTCGGGAACATTTTGGATGATGCATTGTTTTTAAAATCACAATTTGATCAGATTTCATGTACTCATATTTACAAGGAGCGCAACAAATCTGCGGATCAGCTTTCAAAAGAGGCAACGCATCAACCTAGGGGTGAATGGCTAATACATGAACAAAGACAGGGACATGTCTACTTGCACTATCACAAGCCTTATATAGAATAGATGCAACAAAGAGCCGATAGGCCCTAAATTATCATAGTTTTTTTAGGCACTAGCAAACAGAAAATTCACAGAAAAGAATATTATTTGAAATTTTGCAATACTTTTTGTAAACACTCACTGATCTCTGAAGGTCCACCCTACTTGGGTAATATGTACAAACTTATACTTTTTGATGATTACGGTCGCACATATAGCATATGCCACAGGTATCTACAGCGTGTAATTTTTCATATATTAGAGAAAATTACGATTTTTCCCCCGGGAAAAAGACTTAATTGAAAGAAGCATGATATCTTTCCTATCTAAAGCCTTGGTTTAATGTCTTTGTTGACCCATCAAACATGGGAATGGGGATTCTCTAGGTAATTAATTGATACAATCTCTTTCTTGATTATCTTGATTGCCATGATTTTTGTGATAAACACTCCCTCCCATTAATGTTCCCCACATAAGGGTTTTAGTTATGATCATGTCAATTTGCCACCCTTCTCTAATTTTGATGTCTTCGTCGACCTCCTTCACCACTACTCCTATCTCCCTCTCCCTTCTATCTATACAACTAATGTGCATAAGGCTTGATTCATTTCTTCCATGGTGTCCCTTATGCCATCCAAAAGAATCCTTATGGCTTCTTCCACCGATAATGTAAATTTCGACTACCAATTATCTTCCTGGAGGATAGCTAAGAACAAAACCATTGTCAATGTTGGCTCACAAGGCCAAGAAAGTGGCTCTAACACCAATGTTATGAGCCCAATTTGAAATCTGATTTTTAAAACTGAAAAACCCTAAGTTCGAAATAGTACCAACAATGATTCCACCAATGTTTAGCATTACATTTGATAGCAAATTCTAGAGTAGAGAAGCAAAATGTCTAATAATAGTAATAGCCCCAAGTATTTAGAAAACTATGACAAAAGGACCATAACATCCCTAAAAGGTATAGATGCCGACTCAGCCGCAAAGTTGGGGGTAGTATGGACACTACACTTAACCGAGAAGAGTCTGTTACAAACCACTTACACTTCCTAAAAAAGCCCCCTACTCCAATGCCTAAGTACCCTTTTATAGCTCATGATCCCACTCTAATCGCTTTTGCAAGGGGGATAACTAGAGTTTACCAATGAAAAAGTACAATTTACTAACATAAACTTTAATAGCAGAAAGTCCATTAACTAATAAAATTGTAAATGAAAAACTGATAACTCATAAACCACACAAAGTATCACTAGTTAACACTCAAGCTGCTTGTCTTTAGACATTGTATCAAAGGAGAATTAAGAGTCTATTCGCAAAAGGCACCATTCAGAAGACAACTATTATTGAAGGTGTAGTGTGCATGTATCCAAATTGGTACTAGCATTACAGCTATATGACTAGCTGAAACTAATTACAAAAGATAAGATAGCAATACAACTCAAATAATGAAAAATAATAACAAAGACACAAAAAACTGGGGGCACCAGCAGGCCTAGGGGTGGATTGCATTTACAAATCCAAATTTAGTATAGATGAAGATTTCTTCATTGAAACATGTTAATTGTATTGCATTTACAAATCCAAATTTAGTATAGATGAAGATTTCTTCATTGAAACATGTTAATTGTATTACTCAAATTCTGGGAGAGAAGAGAAATGGAGAAACCCTGTTTATATCAAAAATAGGTAGGTAGCCCCGAGGGATAGCTCAAATGGTCAAGTTCCCGTTGCTAAGTACTCTCCCAGTTTGGGAGGTCACGGGGTCAAATCTCCTCAACGCCCTCAGGGTTAGGCCTGATATGGCCGACCGGCAGATCCCTTCGGGTGGAGCTGCCCCGCTTCTCTATGTGGACGTAGCGGCCACTCCGGTGCCCGTGAACCACACTTAAAAAAAAAAAAATCAAAAATAGGTAGGCACCCTATCCTCAAGTTCAAGTTACTAAAGTTACTAATAAAAGTGTTACATGTCTTGTTACGTAAAAATGGTCTTTTGCAAGCATTGAACTAAGATACCATAAAAATCTAAGACTAGAAGATTATTCGAAAATTGTGGTCTTACAGCAAAATAGCTCATAGACAAAGAGTGCGATGCCTAAGAAATATTTTGTGATTAAGCACACAACATACCCTCGCTTTTAAATAGCTTTCTCCTTGAAACCAAAAAAAAGACCAAACAATAAATGTCAGTGCTGGAAAATTGCTGAAATCATTTGAAAAATACAATTTTACCCCAATCTAACTCCAAAATATACAGTATAATGACTCAAAGAATGTGAAACATGACTCATTTCTTTTCTAAACTCTAACTCAAAGCTTTAGTTACCAAAAAAAGTGTTGAAGACATACCCTTATCTAAATCCAAAATACAGAAACATACCTATTTTTCTTTTAAATCCAAACTTAAACCTTGAATTACGAATAAAAATATTGACACTCGTACTCTTACATGAATTAAAATATGATACTTCAAAAGTCCAGAAGTATAATATTAGAATTGAAACATGAACTTACATGATACACCCTGTATGATATGAGGCGACAAAGAAGGATCTTTGGTACTCTAATGTTAGCCTGGTCAATTTCAACCACTGACCAAGTACTTAATTAACAAAACCTCACAAAAGCCCACGAAACAGAAGAATTTGAGATCATTTTAAGTTAAGAAATCCTGTCCTTGCAACTAAACAAATGTTCATACCTGGGTATATAACGAGGTAAAGGAAAACAAAGAGAGCGTGATAGGGTTGATGGATTCATACATACCCTAAAACAATTTATGGTCTTGTATATAAGTGTCACTGCCTCATTAATATTTCATGTACAAAACTGAACCTCTTTCAAGTACACAATTTTGATGCTGTGTGTGCGGTTCTCATACAGATAATGCCACTTGTACACGAATGGATCCAAAACAATTGTTACTAGATTGGGATTCCTCCATTCCCATAATGTTGCATTTTGAAAAACCAAGGTGTCAATAATATTCCTTTCCGAATAATTTACAGGATAAAAAGAGTTTAATCTTCGTGGAATTTGCTTTGAAGATAGGTGTTATACACAGGTACAAAATACACTTCGATCCTCCCAGCTTTCTTAATTCCATCACGGAGAGACTATATGGTCTGATCTCCAAGCCCGTAGACAGTCTGCAGCTTGCCTGGCCTTCATTCAAAAGCCTTCCAATTCAATACATATTTCAATGATAATAAGCTTTAACATTTTCCAAATTATCGATTTGATGTCATTGCAGTCTTACCAACCTGTTCATTCCAATTTGTATTCCATGTAGCATATAACAGAATTAGACTCTGTAGTGAAGTCCCAGCTATCATCCCAGACCAGATGCCCTGTGAGGAAAAGATTCCATTTTTCAAGATCAATAGTTAGTTTAAGACACAGATAGATTGCAAGATCAAAATAAGATATTTCAGATGCACTACACATAGTAAAGCATCTCCATGCAGAATAGTTATGGTGGTATAATCATTAATACTCTGAAAATAAAAAGGGAGTCTGACATAAATCTAACTGGAAAGGAATGAACATAGAAAACAGAAAAAGAACAAGTCACCTGCAGGTATAACTAAGAGCTTTTTACAATAACAGAAGCATTGATTGGTACATCAGTTTGTTTGAAAGACAAAATTAGAACTAGCAGTTTCTATATTCACAACATTAACTTCAGTGCAAAGGTGCAGCAAGTGCTCAAACTACAACAGTTATATATCAGTCACATAAAGCATAGTCTCGTGTTTGAAATTTAATTTTTGATACATTCCAACACACTCACATAGTAAAATACCAAGTCTGAAATCTTTTCTAAACCCACCATTCATTTGAAGTATTAATGTTTTCCACCAGTAAGTCTGGCCTTCAGAAAATCTGCAGCCATTTGCTTAGGTCCATAGAACCAAGAGTGGTTATTGCAGACTCAACCCTTTCCGTCGCAGAGTGATACTGATATCAATGTGTTTGAATTATTTGTCAAAGTGACAGAGAGCTTTGTTTGTAACTGAAGATGGTTACGGGTCGCTATCTGAGTATAACCAATCTTTTTGAACCAAATCATAAGCCAGATAGCCTTCTTTGCAGCCCGTGTTGGCAGTTGCTGCTATAAACTAGCTTCAACAGTGGACAATACAACATTGAGTTGTTACTTACTATTTCCACACATGCCTCCTCCATACAGGAGAAAAATGTATCTTATTGTTTGTTGATATTCACATCCCCACCCCCACTCTGGATCACCGTATCCAATAGGGCTGCCCTGATTTGAACTACTTCCACTGTAACAAATTTTGATAATATGTTGTTCCTTCTTGAAAATAAGCAACTTGTTTGGTTGGAAAAGTGGGGTGGTATATCTCTCCACCAAGTTTCAACACCCCTTAGAGACAAGCTTGCTCCTTGTGGGCCAGCACGTTGACATAAGCAAGTTGTTTATCGCAGTTGACGTTAGGTGAGTCTTGAGCAAATTTGATAGAATAACACAGAGTAGCGGTTACTTAGTCAAAGAAAACTTTTATAAGTTGTAAGATGTATCTGTTTCATTAATAATAATAATTATTATTATTTTTAAGGTCATGGCCAAGTCAGACACTAAATTGGTGTATGAGACACTTTTGTTTGTGGGACAAGGGACTTATCTGCAACAATTTGACTGCTAAAGTCTATGGAAGTGTACATACTCTTACCCCCTTTGAATTTGAATCTGTGACCTCATACAAAGAAACACATGTTCTTAAAAATTAAGCCCACTCAAATGGTGCTACTTACATAAGTTAACCATAAATATTCATATATATATATATATATATATATATATATATATATATATAGATAGATAGATAGATAGATATTCCTTTTCAAGAAACAAAAGAACTCTTTTGACTACCATATGTTTTGATCTAGGAACAGTCATACATGACTAATTGCTCACAGCACAAATTGAATAATTAATGAAGTGCATATCATCACATAGACTACCAATTACCCGTTGATATGGAATGAACTCAGTTTTCTTCAAATTAGTTGCTTGAAGAAGCATATTATTGGATAATTTGCAATTAGCATCAATAGAAGTTATGAACTCCATACTTTAAAATGGTTAATTGAAAAGCCATATCCTTGGATAACTTGCGGTTAGCATCAAAGGAGTTCTGGCTGGTTGACAAATCTGTAGAAAAAACAATTCAAGATATTTACTATGTACTTTTACTGGCCAGTTAGCATCAATAGGAGTTTATGAACATAACTTTCTTCAACTTAGTTATTGAAAGGGCATATTCTTGGATAATTCGCAGTTAGCAATAGCATGAGCATCAATGGGAGTTCTCGCTGGTTTTACACATTTGTAGAATATTTCTTAAGACATTTACTATGTCTTTGTATTGGCTCAAGTACATCTTCATTTCCTGCACATCCCAAATCACCTATATACCTAGAAGGTGGATTTTTCCAAGACCTTTCATTCCAAAATTAGAAGAGACAATTGACTTACTGTCTTTGACAAAAATTCAAAGTCGTTGTTAGACAAAAGAAAATCATTAACACAAAGAACCCCAACAAATGGCTGTTGTTGGTGGCCCTATAGAGAGGAAAGAAAGGGGATCGGGACACGAGAGAGTCAACAAGTGGATATTTTTTTGTATTTACCCTCTATGAGGATGAGATAAAAGATGAAGTAGCCCATAAAATTTTCTTCGGCCTCATGGTACTATTCCTAGTAAAAAGTGCTTTGAGTGGGTAAAGGACAATTGGAAAATAACACACAATATCACATTTTTTGTTTTCTTAGTTGGATATATATTTTTTTTTATTCAAATAGAAAACTACTGTCAGTTACTGTTTAAAAAAAAAGAAAAATTGTGGCTACGTGAAAGAACTGTCCTAAAAGCAAATGCAGCGGTTTCTGAAAATAAATATATATAGTTTTTAATAGTTTAAGGTTTGGATCCTGTATTATGAAAATTTGTGTGGTTTAAAGAAATACAGCGAACCTAGATAGGTAGAGGCGAATTTTTATGTAGTTTAAAGAATTACAGTGAACTTAGATAGGTGGAAGTTTAAACTCTAAACTGTGGAAATTTTTATAGTTTAAAGAATATACAATGAACTTAGATAGAGGTTTAAGGTTTTAAATTTGCATAATGGAAATTAGAGCAAATTTTTTCTGAGATATAAAACAAGATTATTTTATTAATGTGGATCAAATAAGCAAAAAGATAGATTAATATAACTAAAAAGTCCAACTAAAATAAACATATTGTGAGTGTCAAAACAACTCTAAATCAAAGTGGAAAATAAAATGATAAAAATTAAATACCTAATGAAAAATATATAAGCTAATTGTTAATAGTCTAGCAGAAGGATAAGATATTGAAAGTGTTAAGAGCGCAGAATACAGCAACTTCAGAAAATGATCTCTGCAACTAATATTGGTCTGCATATAGCTTCATATTCCAAAGAACATTTGCCAAAGGTGTTAAGCATAATTATAGGCTCAGAGTTATTACATGTAAAATTATAGAGTTCGGTGGCCTAGGTTCTTGTTATTTAAAAAAAAAAATTGATCATCCTAAAAACTGTCCAGAGGTAAGAGATGAAGGGAGTATTTAGAATGCAGCAACTCTAATGTCGATATCTCAAACCAACACAAAAAAGCTACATCTGGTCATGCTGGGAGAAATCCTAACATAGAATTCAACTGTCCTGGTAATAAAAGTTGTGCAGTCATATAGTCCAGTCAATAGCACAGAAGAGTCGGGTCTGTAGCGTAATGCGTTGGAGTAAGCAAAAGCACTCGGAGGGGAGGGAAACTACTATGGCAGTAGAAGAAAAGAATTCTGCCAAGGCTAAAAATCCTGGTTCACAATGTCTTTCTCAAGTTTTGTGTGAAAGGTAAGATCCCGGTCAGACTATTTCTTGTGAAAAGAATTCGGATAGTCAATCCAAAGAGGTCAAGTCTCAGCCTCAAATACTTCTGGAAAATGGATTGATGTTAAAGGAAGCACCATGACATGCAGAAGCAAACTTCATGGAATTCATCCAGCCAGGGTGACAAAGTGTTAAGAAATCGTTCTACCAGTATTGGCGGTAAAGGATCTGAGGTTAAAACTAAACTTCCTAGATGAGAATAAATAGATGGGCGCTTTTAAAAAGAGTGGAGCTACAGCACCAAGAATTGTTACATGCTCAGATGATTTTCTAAAGCTTGGATGCTTTCCTCCATCAAGGCAGGCTTATGGCAGAAGGTAAGTTTTCTAACTGTAAGTATGAGGAATGGGATTTGTCTTTTGGAATTGCAACTTCGGAATCCTGTCGGATGGAGTACTTAACCATGGAGGCAATATTCATTCGCCTAATTGGTTAATTGGTTAGGTAACCTGCATATTAAGTGAACTCGAATATTATCAAATATGGGAGCATAAGCTTGCTAGTATTCGAAACATTCACGACCAGGATAAAATTGTTGTTTATAGTCTCATCAGTGGAAGCTGGAATCCTTTGGACGTTATGGACAAGGCCTGATTGTGCTTGCTATTTGCAACTAATTTCTTAGATTTCCATGGGCGGTTGGTTATAATGAATCACCGCAGGCTGTTTGAGATTAGATACAATGAATACCTTGTCAGCCAATCAGGGTACGGTATGTTACACTTGCAGAGACATTTAATATCATGAGCAAGCTCTTTGTGCGAGAATGGCATGTACTTCAACACAAACCCATGCTAAATCGTTTTCTAATTAGAGCACGACATATTTCTCTTGCAGAGGCATTTGATATCATGTGCGCAGTGCAATAAGGGCATATACTTGAACACAGACCCATGTGTCTAATTGTCGGAGGTTTTTTTATGAGGATATTTTTTTGATTAATTTTGCTCGAAATTTGACAGAGATTTCTTGGACTTCTAAGTTTCAGCTGCAAAAATCAAATGCCCCCAAAAGTTTTTAGGGGTGTTAAATCCATTTACACGTTCAAAAATGTGTTTTAAATCACTAAAATTCAAAATCTAGCCAAAAATTATCACTGAATTTAAACCATACAGGCAAAAACACCTAATGGTTAGACTGCTCCATGCTAAATCGTTTGCTTTCGTCTCATTAGAGAACATGCTTGAAAACATTGAAACGCCAATGGATTACAATACCAATCACAGTTTTATTTATTTCTCGATGCTATCTGGATTTAAGCCGAACGTGAAATATAGTTGGATCCAAATGTCATGAATGAGGTGGTGTTTTCAGCTGCATTCAGTGTGGAGTTCGTACGGAATTCCGTGTGGTAATTAGGAGAGAATCCGCAAGGGCGTAGTGTATTGAGGCGACTTTTTGGGTTTTTTCAAATTATTGGCCCTTTTCTGGTAGAGAGCTAGCCATGGTTATAAATTAGGAAAATTGTAGTTTTAAGTTATTGAGTCAGCACAATTGGAGTGTCTCAAGGATTTTCTTAGTATATAGGGATTTTTCCAGGGCACAAGTGTTCCAAAGGTTTCTAAGGGTTTGAATTATTTTTATATTTAAAACTACAATTTAAATCATCTGAATTTCACCGAGAATGATGTCACCAGATTCCCATGGAAAATACGAAAAAATCACCACATTAAGCTATATGGAAATATTTAATCTAATAAAGCAATTTTTTAACATTAACAAGTGAATATTGGGCCTTGTACCATATTTACATTTGCAACTGTAGTGAATAGTGGGCACTGTACCATATTTACATTTGCAACTTCTATGTCAAGGAAACAAGCTGTAATCGACCACTCCAGTATTTCCTATATCATTCCATTAATTGATCACTGCAGGGCTTATATGTACCATATATCCTTAACTCCTGGGAAACAATTTGTGATTGATCACTTCTGTGCTTGTTCTGTTGGTGAATGCAGGAGCTTTCATTATTTTTGCTTGAGTTCGATAGTTACCAGTGATATGCTTATCCTTCTTAAATCAATACGTTACATGGAATATGCAACCAAATATTATCTAATTGAAATATTATCAATCTTCTACTTTTGGACCATCTGTACTCTCTAACAAATTATGCAGTCTACAGTAAGTATGTAAGTTGTGGCGATCTCCATTTGTTTTCGTATGCAAGTACGCTCTTTAACACATCCTTTGGAACCGAACGTTTCAATTACGACTCTAGAGCTCTGCCATTGTAGAGCTCCCCCTCTGTCTACGTCTCTGGTTCGCATAGGGTTGTCATCAATCGTCACCCAAAGCTTTTACACCAAGAAAGTTCAAGTAATACGCACGTGGGTGCTTTACAGAAGTGCTCTGCAAATTGTTCACGTATCTGCTCTCCTTGTCATTCGAATATTCTCCTGCTCATGCACAATTTATGTCTAACTTATCTTCGTATGGAAATTCCTCCGCAGTCACAAAGTTCTCGTGTCAGTTGGTCTTAGTCCCTTTGAACCATTTCGTTGATTTTCTAATTTCGGCTGCAAATCGTCTATTTCACAGCTTTTCTGAAATCAGTAGAATTTCCGCTACTGTAATCCGTGGATTCCACCCAAAAAGTGCTCAAACACAAAAATATCGTGTAAGGTAGTCTCGGTCCCTTTGAACCATTCCATTCATTTTCTAATTTCAGCTGCAAATCGTCAATTTCACAGATCTTACGAAATCAGTGGAATTTCCCTAATATAATCCGTGGGCTCCACCCAAAAAGTGCTCAAACCCGTGGTTTTTCCATGCCTCATGAAATTTTTCGTCGAGCGTCAAAATCTGCACACTCTGTTCATTTTCCGTAGATTTCTGCTCCAGTCTGGCGGAATCCCTTTCCTCAATGGCTTCAAATTGTTCTGTGAACGATAGCAAGTTCTCTAAAGAAACTGTGATCCAACTTTCAAGAAATGTCAACAACGGAGGCAGCATCAGAATAAACTGCAAGCCAAAATGATGCCGAATATGGCGTCCATGTTCCAGTAGACACAAAGATCTTGATACCGCACTTTAATGAATCTTTCAACGGAGACAATTTGGACGCTTGGATCAAAAGCTTCAAGGCCCATTTCGAGACAAGGACCAACACACCTGGGCATGGAAAAGCAGGCACTCAGTTGGCAGAGATTTCATACCCAAATGCTAGGTTACATAAATCAACAATCTATCAACCAATGGGTTGACTTCGGAGTTGTCATTCAAAAGATGTTCTACCAGCTCAGGTATAAAGATGCCCTACTTGCCCCGCTGGTTGTAGCTCTGCCTCTGCCAAGCATCTGGTCAAATGATCCATCAGTACATCGAGAAATTCAACCGACTCTTAATCAAAGAGGTACAAAACCCAAAAGACACAAATTAAATTCGTTTCTTCTTTATTTCTGAATCTTATAAAGTAGTTAGAGCTCTTCACTATAAACTCCTTAGGACGTGCCTTTCGACTTGCTTTAAAGGCTGAAGTGAATCTTCACAAAGGTTCTTCCAAACCGATTCAAAAGTCATCCCAAACCTCTTAGAACAGGGATCTCATTCTTCTTCTCCTCCCTGCAGCCAAAAATAGTACCAACCCAAAGGGACATCCAGTGCCTCCTATTGTTTGGTAACAAGAAGAAGAAATTATGCTACTAGGATAAGAAGCCTGGGCATTCAAATGAGGAATGTAGAACTTCGTGAACCAAGAAGGCCAAAGCGCTCCTTGAAAAGCCACAAGAGAGGCAATTCTAAATCTGATCTCACCCATCTCAGTTCCCCAAACATTTTGTAGATCCCAATGGCCAAACATAGTTTTGGCAACAATATGGAATCATCATTCACTAGTAACTACCATGTCAAGCACAACCTTGCACAAGTTATTATGGCCAAATGCTAGTTATGAAAACCTTCTTTCCCAATGGTTAGTGGACGAACTTAAGCTCCAAACCTCAACTCATCTTAACCTCCAAACTTCAGCTCATCTTAGTCGATATCAACTTTAATGCGTTACAACAACAAAACGACAACCAACATTGGTAATGCGAAGGTGTTCCATCACCTTAGCCATAATGAGCCTTTCCAGGATACTGTCGACTGTGACCTGATCCCTGGCATACCCTAACAATCTGATGGAAGAGCAATTTAAGATGGTTATCACAAGATTGCACGAGGATGGTGAAGTCTACAAACTTACATCCTCTTATGTTAACTCCCTACTTTCTCAACATAGAAGAAACAGAGCTCTACGTGAATATTCCCTCTCCAGGATACTGTCAAGTGTGACATGATCCTTGGCATAACCTAGTAATCTGACACAAGGATGGTAAAGTCTACAAACTTACATTCTCTTATGTTAACTCCCTACTTTCTCAGCTTGGAAGAAACAGAGCTCTACCTGATTATTCTCTGTTTACTATGGAAGTATTTTCTCAAAAAAAATATCCCTACTTTCTTGTAGGTAAGTCAACTTAAGCAAACTTATGGCCATCTGTGGGATTGAACAAATTAAAGAACATAAAAGAACAAACTTACTTCATCGGATATCCAAGTTCTTGTTGATTCTTACAATTATGCATTTGAGGAACACAAGGGGCTTCGACCTTTTCTAGCCATTCGACATTCCATTGATCTGATCCCAAGTTATTACCTGCCAAATTATCCTACATGTAGAACCATCACAGTGGAAAGTGCAAAGATTAAGTTACAAATCAAGCAGCCATTGGAAGAGGGTAAGAACAGACCCAACACATTTCCCTCTGGTTTGCCAACACTCTTAGTTTCCCACAGGGAACAACAAGAATAGAGGCTATGCAGTGCTTATCAAGCCCTAAGAAAGGTTGTGGTCAAGAATTGTTACCCATTCCCCAAGATCAATGATCTCATCAATCAACTCAAAGGAACTAAGTACTTCACCAAACTTGACTTGGCTTTTGGTTACCCACCAGATTCACATTGAACCCCAAGAGATATGAAAAACTTCACTGACAACCAAGTTCAAGGTCTACAAGTGGTCAGTCATGCCATTTGGTCTCACCAACCACCTTCCTGTGAGTCGTCGACAACATCTTTACACCCCAGCTTGGGCAGTGTGTTGTTATATACTGGGATGATGTTCTTATCTACAATAGAATGTAGGAAGCACATTTGCAGCAAGTCCATGTTGTCTTGGACTTTCTCAAACAACATAAACTTTAGGAAAAATGAAGAAGTCATTACTTGGATAGACTTCTATCAAAATATTTGGGCTTTCTTATTAATGATTTTGATGTTCGTACAAATCCAGATAAGAGCAAAGCGACGAAGGAGTGGCCTATCCCTAACACCATTTCATAACTCGAGTTTTATCGGAAACATAAATTTCTACAAGAAATTAATTCGTCACTACTAGCATATAGCTTGTCCTTTGAACCTGCTAACAAGTTGGAAAACTTTTATATGGAGCCTAGAAGCATATAAAGGCTTTCGAAAGCTAAAGGTGGTCATTCGCCTAGTGTATGTGCTTACACTCATTAACTTGTAGCAGTCTTTTGAGATAAAGCTTGATGCCTACTAGAGTGCTATTGGCACAACTCTTAAGCGAGCAGGACACTCGATTGCATGCCATTTAAAAACCTGTGCGAAGCAAAGCTGAATTTTAGTAAGTGATAGCTTGGTTCAAGCACTTAAAAATAATGTCATTACATCCCTGGTAAGAAACTAGTGCTTCACAGTGATCACCAACTACTTCATTTTTTAAATTCTATGTCTAAGATTCAAGAACACCACCATGTGAAGTGGTGGGCCTCTTAAATTCAACAATTCCAATTGTGATAAAAATAAGGAGGGCTCAACAAATAAGGTTGCTAGTTTCCTCGGTAGAACTTTTGCGAAGGCATTCAACATCCTTTTATGTTAGATGTGTAGCCTAAGAGGAGTGGAAGGAACTTTATCCAACATAGCTTCACTTTTCCTAAATTTCGAAAGCCCTACACCAATGCATAGCAGTGAACGAGACACCTTTCCTGGACCATATTGTCAACTATGGATTGTTGTACAAACGCATCCATCTCGTGCACCAATAGGACCAACTTACTATGCCTTCTTAACAAAGCCCAATCTTCTTATTATGGCGGTCATCTTTCATTGCAGCAACTACAATGATACTTTTGTTGGCCTTCCATGTAGAAGCAAATGGATGACTACCCTCATCGGTGTTCTATTTGCAATTAATCCAAGTCTTCCAATTGAAATCTTGGATTGTATCATACCCTATCAGTACCAACCAAATTATGGGAATCTATTTCCATGGATTTTATCAACAGGTTGCCCAAGTGCTCGAAGGAAACATGACTGCATAACATGAACAATATAACATCAATCATCTAGAAGTTATAATCTTCATCAACCACGTCCACAAGTTAGTAACATACAATATATCGAGTCTCACGATTCATCAAGCTTTCAAAATTCGATATATAACATTTATCATCATTGATCACTAAGGTTGTAACTTGTACTTGTAACCATTACCATTACCAAGTAACCAAACGATAACAGATAATATCTAACATGAAATGAAATGTTTCAACTTTCAACTTTCACGAAGCATCATATTCATAATTCATTACCAATGAGTTATAAATGCCAACTTCAAACTTCAAACTTAAATTGTCATATATTGTTTACAAAAAATACCATAATAAATATGAAAGATTCAATAGTTATAAAAAGTACTAGAAACTAGAAAAGACAAGTAAATCTATTATCCACTGCTTGACCCTCTTGCCACGAGAAATTTCTAATTTCTTGTCTCATGCTTTATCGGGAGTCTCCTCCTACGTAGTCGAACGGCCTTGGTGCTCTTGATTAAATACAAGTTCCATACCCTAGTACCCTAGGTGCTCTTGATTATTGGGAGCCTCCCCCGCGTAGAACGCTTGGTGCTCTTGATTAAATACAAGTTCCATACCCTAGTACATGACAAAATCCAATGGAAACATTGCAATCCCCCCAATCCTGAAATTTTGAAAAGATGATAAGTTTGTTGGATTTTGAGTGAGATCTAAAATTCTACTTTCTCCATATGAAATCCAATGAGGTCGGAACCACTCTCAAACATCCCAAGTCATTTCATGGTAATCTTAAAAATTTAAGTAAAAGGATGAAAATGAAAGGTAAAGGAGAATGTCACTTTTACTTTAAGAATTTAAAATTACCATGAACTGCATATCAACACTAGGGCCACAGGGTTGAATATTACGCTGCCCCACTCAAAAAAAATTCAATAGCTCCCTTTGTCACTCTTGAATTCACAGAGAGCGAAAAAAAAAATTAGTGAGCGCGCTCCCATGGTCGCTCCCGCCTAGAGTGCACTTCGGGAGCGGGTTCGAGGGGGGGGGCTCCCTCTCAACCCTGAATAGGACCTCAATCCATGCTCTCAACATCTATCACCAGAAAGCCACTTCCCAAAAAGACCATAAGCAAAGCATCCCATGAAAATTTCTTATTTAATATATATGTTTGTATATTATAATGTGTTTATGTTTAAAAAACAGGTAGAATGGAAAATTAGTTGCAAAATATATGAAAATACATCTTTGTGCTACTTGTAGATGGACACTACATTATTATGAATCTAGATATGTCATCCATGGCAGATAAATGATTAATCATCCAAGCATCAACCATGTAGTAGCTACAATCATACAAATTCTTAAACCATATAATTGGAGTAGACTAGTAATTCATGGAATGAAATATGCTATTCACCAACTTTCAACATAACCAAAGAGTTATGTTTACAAAATAGGCCATTTGCATTAAAATGATAATTTCATTGAAGTATGAAGACTAGAAGATCCAAAACACTAAACTAAGCTAAAGTCTATAACAAATAAAGTAGTGAAAAAGGGAAAACAATTATAGTTTTTTCTTTCTACTTTTCCTTCTTGTTTAATCTTTGCACTGCCACAATTTCCCCACTAGCATTCACTTGGTAGGGGAGCCAAAGTTGGACTATCAAAGGCAAGTATGTAGAATCTAGATGAAACTAAACATGAAGCTCTTTTTGCTAGAGTCCTAGTCAGGGTGACTATGGTAGTCGAGTGGGGTGGCATCGCAACACGATCATCATCATCAAATAGAGCATTCCCCAATTGCTCCATCATTGATGCTTCATCCTCCAAATTTTCCTTATTTGGATTGTTATCCCAAGTATTATATGCTATATCCATCTTTGATTCCTCACAATAATGAGACAACAATGATAGTAGGTGGCATCTCATCACATTCATCATCATCGCATAGAGCATTTTCCAATTACTCCATAACTAATGCTTCATCCTCCAAATTATCCTTCTCTAGACTATTGTCCACAGTCTTATATTCTATATCTACTGATGCAGTTAAGTTTACCTCTTCCTACAATGTCAACTACCATGCACTTGCAATCTTAACTTAATATATGACCAAGCTAAGTATGCAACATTACCCATATGTAAAACATGCTCATAACCAAAGTTTTATTCCTAATAACCAATGCTCATTTAATGACATCCCCAAATACTTTTAAATAAGATAATATAACTCTCACCTCTCTAACAATTCACACAAATTGTTCCACTTCAATGAGTTCATGCAAACTCAATTTAACGTTTTCATGCAAACTCAAAGCATTTAACATAACACAATATAATACGAGACATACATAAAGCCTTTGGCAAATTTGCATTTCCATTAACAAAGAAAAGTTGTACATGCATAACCTCACAATCATACATTTCTCTCTTGGCTTGATTCCACATTCATTTGCCCATTCTCTCCTTTCATCACACTTTATTGCCCATAGGTTTACAATATATAGAATTTAGAAACATCATGGATTTTTCTAGATCCTAAAATCACTCCATAAATCACCCATAAATCACTAAATCAGATTTTCCTAAATCACTCCCTGATTTATTCCCTAAATATCTCATGTTTTTCAAGACAACTTTGCTTTTTCCTTATGGAAAAAATATCTCCTATCCATAGGTTTTCTAAAACTATTATTCTATAATAATTAAAATAAACTAAAAATATTTATTGTTAAGGAATTAGAATTCTTATACAATATTGAAAACCCTTTTGGAGCTTTTTTTCAAAAATATTGATGGCTTGGAAGCTCTAATGCTCCTGCATCAGACTCCCAAGGTAGAAAAAATTCATGACCTCCTGGTCATGTGTGATTAATTGTCGAATCCTCCTGGATCCCAAACTTTGTACTGTAACCAATCACCTTCTTCATGTTGCTTCTCTGTTGTTGTTGTCACTATCTTCTTCAACCTTCCAGGTTTCCAAACTTTATGTTGTAGTTTTCCACTCTCTTTGTTGATGTACTCTTGTACATTCATTTTCCTTCTACAATTGACTACCCTTCTTACATTAGTGTGCAATTTCTCATGCACTTTCATCATCAGTATTCTCATCCTGTCAATTTCAATGTCCAGTTGATCTCCTAGTTGGTACATGTTGCTCCTTGTTTGTTGAACTTTGTTGTTGTTGCTCCTCATTGGTTGTTGTTGCATGTTTTCTTCTTTAATATCTGCAAAATTCTTACTCTTTCCTTCATCTGATGCCTTAAGCACTCCTTCTATGCCCGCAACTTTCATGCAGTATTCTCCATTAATCCTTGGATTAATTAACCATTCTTCCAACATCCTTAGCTCTTCTTCAAAATTTGTCAGCATTAAGTCTGAATGTTGCTCTTCCTCTTTATGCTTCCTTTGACTATCTCCATGAGCCAAATCTTCTTTTTCCTTTGCAACAACATGTTTCTTTAACTATCTATCAACAATATCTTTGTTCATTAATTTATGGTTTTCATCATGGTTTTCTTCATGAGAGAATGCTACCTCATCCTCTATCAAAATGAAATTATGAGTTTGTCTTCCTTCTATGCCTTGAGAAGACATTTATTTTTCTTCCTTCACCTTCATGACAGTTCTAGGTGATTGTCCATCACCATCCACAAAATAACCTGCAACCATACACAAAATATCAATTTCAAAAATATTTGGATTTTCAACCTCTTTTATCTCCTCTATCAACACATCCACATGTTGATCTGAACTATCCAAGTAGTTCATGAGACTTGTAGAAAGCCCCTCATCTTCATTCTCACCAAGCAATGGTCCTTGCTCTAGTTCACAAATGTACACTTTCTCTTTCTCACTTTCTCCAAGCATCCTTAACCAGTCTCTGATTAGATGCCTCATCCATCTTCTTTGATTTCATGCATGCAACTTCTTAATCAGCCATTTAACTTTCTTCTTAAAAATCCATCCACATTTCTGGTCTTCAGCTTCTTGTTGTAGCAACTCCATAAGTACATCCAACTATACTTTAATCTTAGTGAGTTCTCTATTAAATTCTTCATCACTCGTTTTCTTCTTGATGTCTTTTGCCTTGACATATTCTTTCCTTCTGCTATGGCTTCCACCTAAACCTTTGTCATGACCCTCTATGGTCATCCTTCTCTCTATCTTTGTGAGCTTCTCCATGCTCAATAGTGAACTGCAACCAAGCCTCTCCTCTGTAGCAAGTCTCCTCTTCTTGCTACTCAATACCTCATCAAGCTTTCTTCATTAGCTTGACCTTTTGGTATTTCTGATTCCTTCTCTGGAACCTTCTCTTGGCAATTCTACCCACACTCACTATGGAACTTCCCTCTGACAACTTCTACCCAACTGCTACTTGTTGGAAGTCGTCCTTCTTCTGGTTGCAATCCTCAATTCCAAAGAGCATACCAACTCTGATACCACTTGATGCGGGTAAATTTACCTCTTCCTGCAATGTCCACTTCCACGCACCTACAATCTTAACTTAATATATGACCAAGCTAAGTATGCAACATTATCCATATGTAAAACTTTCTCATAACCAAAGTTTATTCCTGATAACCAATGCTCATTTAATGACATCCCCAAATACTTTTAAATAAGATAATATAACTCTCACCTCTCCAACAATTCACACAAATTTTTCCACTTCAATGATTTCATGCAAACTCAAATTAACGTTTTCATGCAAACTCAAAGCATTTAACATAACATAATATAATACAAGGAGTCATACATAGCGCCTTTAGAAAATCTGCATTTCCATTAACAAAGAAAAGTTGTACATACATAACCACACAATCATACATTTCTCTCTTGTCCTAATTCCACATTCATTTGGCCGTTCTCTCCTTTCATCACACTTTCGCTCTTTTTTCTATTGCTCGTAGGTTTACAATAGATAGAATTTAGAAACATCATGGATTTTTCTAGATCCTAAAATCACTCCATAAATCACCCATAAATCACTAAATCAGATTTTCCTAAATCACTCCGTGATTTGTTCCCTAAAGCTCTCATGTTTTTCAAGGCAACTTTGCATTTTCCTTATGGAAAAAATATCTCCTATCCATAGATTTTCTAATACTATTCTATAATAATTAAAATAAACTAAAATATTTATTGTTAAGGAATTAGAATTCTTTTACAATATTGAAACCCCTTTTGGAGCTTTTCTTCAAAAATATTGATGGCTTGGAAGCTCTAATGCTCCTGCATCATCTACCTTTCATTTCTCATAATAATGGAACAACAATTGCAAACCCTAAACTTTCCTTAAACCCTAAACCTACCAAAGAGCCCCACTTTTTTTATTTTAAATCTAACAAAGGGTATTTTTCTTCATTTTTGTGGGAGTATGGGAGGGAGTACAAGGAGTATGGCAGGGAGTGCATTGTTCCAAACAAAAGTAGGGAGCACACTAAGAAGCTCGTGAGTGCACTCCCAAGGGTGTTTTGTATAGACTCCTACTCAGAGTGCACTTATAGATATGGAGTGTGGCCTAGAAGGATGCTTCTAGTATCACTGAACAAGACAATATGGTACATTGTTCACTTGTCACCTACAAATTCAAATTACTTGTACTCCCATAAGAAAACAAAATCAAGAAGGGATATTGTCACAATTGTACATAATGTAAACTCTATAACTTATTAGATATTTATAAGATTACATAGAGTCCCAAGTTGGAATGTGGAGTAGTCAATGCAGTGATGGATGGAGTAATCAAAGTCATTGATGGAAAGATTAATGGAGTGCATTGTTCCAAACAAAAGTAGGGAGCACACTAGGAAGCTCGTGAGTGCACTTCCAAGGGTGTTCTGTATAGACTCCTACTCATAGTGCACTTATAGATATGGAATGTGGCCTAGAAGAATGCTTCTAGTATCACTGAACAAGACAATATGGTACATTGTTCACTTGTCACCTACAAATTCAAATTACTTGTACTCCCATAAGAAAACAAAATCAAGAAGGGATATTGTCACAATTGTACATAATGTAAACTCTATAATTTATTAGGTATTTATAAGATTACATAGAGTCCCAAGTTGGAATGTGGAGTAGTCAATGCAATGATGGACGGAGTAATCAAAGTCACTGATGGAAATATTAGTGGAGTGCAGTGTTCCAAACAAAAGTAGGGAACACACTAGGAAGCTCGTGAGTGCACTCCCAAGGGTGTTTTGTATACACTCCTACTCATAGTGCACTTATAGATATGGAATGTGGCCTAGAAGAATGCTTTTGGTATAATTGAACAAGACAATATGGTACATTGTTCACTTGTCACCTACAAATTCAAATTACTTACAAAATCAAGAAGGGATATTGTCACAATTGTACAGAATGTAAACTCTATAATTTATTAGATATTTATAAGATTACATAGAGTCCCCAAGTTGGAATGTGGAGTAGTCAATGCAGTGATGGATGGAGTAATCAAAGTCACTGATGGAAAAAGATTAGTGGAGTGATTGTGTTAAGCCCTAGATATTAAGTTATTACATTAATTGTAATTGTACCATACGTCACCCCTATATACCAAGGAGATCTAGTTTTAGAAAACATCTCATCTTGACATTTGATGTATTATAAAAGGAGGTTGTCCTCTGAAGAGGCTTATCATTCCTTTTTCTATCTAATTCTCAAGGTGTGGCGTTACTTCTATTCATATTTTTATGCCATTTAGGTATTTTGTGCCTAACATTTCATATTAGAGCATATGATCCTTGGATTTGGCTCCTTCAAAGGAGTTGTCTTGGTATTTTTGGTATAATTTTTTTCTCAATGGTTTTAGACCATGAAATTTTTGGGAGCTTGAGGGGACATAGTGAAGTACCCATGGTAAAAGCTTTAGGTTTTGGTTCACTATACTTTTGGAGATATAGCTTGTGTAAATTAGGGGTTTTGAATAACCCTAAAATTAGTTTCAAATGAGTCCTCTTGGCATTTGCACTATAACCCTTTTCTAGGATGTTTAAAATAGAAAAGAAATTGGGAGACTGAGACCTTCTAAAGTACCTATCGTGAAATTTTTAGGGTCTGGTCCACTACACTTTTGGAAATATAGATTGTAGAGGTTAGGGATTTGACTAGTCCTAAAACTAGTCTCAAATAGGGATTCTTTGTAAAATTGACATATATGAAAATAGAAAAGTCTAAATTGAGTGCTGCTAGTTCCATTGGAAAGAAGAAAGATCACAATATTTTAGCTCCAAATTTCAAAAGTAGATCTAAAAAATTGGACACGTGGTAGGTCGTACAAATTCTTTCCCTTGAAAGGGACAAAAATAAGAAGTTTTCAGAAAGTAGCCATAACTTTCGCTTGGCACATTGGCATTTGGTCAAACTTGTTGCATTGTAGAGAAGACATATAAGGCTATTACAAATCAAAATTTTAGACTCAAAGGGGCGGAAATTTCAGTGATAATTCTGGAGAAAGTTCAGCTAACAAGATAGTCTACACAGCAAGGTTTTAAAGGTATGTTAACTTGAAATTAGCATAACTTTTGATTGAAAGATTTGTTTTTGGGGTATTATTATTTTCTCTCATGGAAGAGTGTTCTATGAAAATTTCTACTCCTACCAAACCTCCGAAAGAACCCAAACATGATGCCTAAAGGTATAGACTTAGGGTATTGCATATCCCTATTGATGAATTGCTTTATGAAATGGGTGATATTGTGTTGAAAAGGGTTGATTTGGCACATTTGTAAGAATTACTTAAAAGTAAAACATATCAAAAGATACAACAATTACAAAATTACATGGAGCAAAAGATGGAGCAATCACAAAATTCCATGGAAACCATGCTCTTACATACCCTAGATGAGAGGTTCCCTAAAAGCAATATGTGGATGCAAGGAAATCTTGAAAATAAGAATAACAAAATTGTTGAACCCCAATCACATATGGGGAAGATTTTAACGAATATGGAGTGTTACCGCTCAAACTAGCGGGGCTCCTAAGAGGGGATCCTATATAGCAACTACTAGGTCAAGGGGAAACAATGGAGCGATAGCCTACTGTCACCTCATCTAAGGCTCCCTGCTCTTTACAGACTTTCATCGATGGGAGAAGAGTCGGTGTAAGAGGAATCACGGGATAAGTAGATCAATGAATGAATGGTGGGTGATTCCTAAAACCTATTCACAAGATAGACTCAAATATATGGCTTACTTGCTTAAGAAGCAAGGCGATGGGCTCTCTAGGAAGGGCCAAGAGGATGCTTGAGCCTAGGTTTAGAGGATATGCCTTGACAAGGGACTCCCTAGACTTAAGGATCCTTATGGAGAAATGGATTCTATGCGATCCTTGTGGAATTTGAGTTGTAGAGTTGTGGGACCACAAAGAACCCGAGTGGACCCTGACTAGGTCAAGGGTATGGAGTTGATCAACCAAGGAGGGACTTGACCTAATTAGGGGAAAGAATAGGATCAAAGGACAAGTTTTATTTTGAGATTTGAATGCAATGATCCAAGTGAGGACACTAACCCACATCAACCTAGGGAAAAAATTGGTCTTATGGCTAGGGCTTGCTATATCTCGGGATTCCACCGTCAGATTTGCTTGAAATTTGGAGGACCTCTAAAGAAAAGCCCAACGCAGTGGTGGCCCAAAAATTGAGGGGTTTGAATGGCTACAATAAAATTCGTTGGATGCCCAAGGTGACCCTCTAGGGTTGGGCCTAGAATTTGGAAAAGTAAAGAAAGAGATGTCAATTTGACCACCAAAGAGATACGAGGATCGGTGTCTAATTTCTTGGACCTAATGGAGTCAAGATATACATAGATTGAGAATTTCCGTGAGCTAAGGAGCCCTAATTGATCTTTGGTAGCCTCTCCAAGGGAAGCAACTAGGTCAATAGGGATTTATACTTCAAATTTGCGAAGGAGACAAAGTTTCGAGGTCTTCAACCTAAGAGGTTACTCTAGGAACATTCACCCAATCCCTCAAAGCTCAATGCATACATTTAATCACTTGTTCAAGGTCCCAGAAGAATTTGACAAGAACAATGATAACAAGATACATGCATTTGACAATTAAGATAACAAGAATAGCATCAAAATTTCGACTTACATGAGAGAGAGAGAGTATATCCATTCATCAATTTCGCATTATAAAGAAGCTCCAAAGACAATAGCAAAAATCCAAACATCATAGTGCATCAAGAAAGCTCCAAAAGTCTATCCTAGCAAAAAGTGTGAAAATCTCTTAAGAGATACTAATCCAATCCAAGTGATAATGAGAGGAATGAATGAGCCTCTCATCAATTTATATCCTCTCTAAAGAGTTTGATTTGCCTAATTAGGCCTAATTAAGCCCCAACTAATAAAATAATGTGCAACAATAACATTCCTTGGTGACAAGCCCACCAAGATAGCTCAAAATAGAAAAATAAGCCTCTCAAGAAGGAAAATAGTAAACATGATGAGTCGTTGGGCCATTGAGAAGGCCTAGTGGAGTCCAAAGTGTGCCAAGGTGAGAGAATAGACTCCAAACATAGTGAAAAAGGGGTTGGCCCCTTGATATCCAAGCATGTCACATGTGGTGTCCCCAAGTGGGTGTGGGGGCACAATGACATCCTCATGGGTCTCCAAGTGGATCGATAATGTCTGTAAACCATCTTGTAAGGGCTAGGATGATGACATAAGCCCTCCCTTTGTTTCCTGCAGTGAAACACATCCTCATTTGGACCCTGGAACATCTACCAAGTGTATGGTGCAATGTGAAGCTAGTTAGGCATGGTGATCTAGGTGCATCATCCTCATCCAAAAAGGTGGAACACGAGCAATCACTGAATGGTACTGGGGATCCATGAAGTGCTCTTTGCTATGGTGGAGGCCCATGGCTCTCTATGCTCACCCTACAAGTGCCAATGTGACCCTCTGGAGGGCTTGGACCCCGTATAGGGAGACCAAACCCCAAATGGAGACCCACCTGCAATCCTGCATAAGATCCAATGCGTCCCCTTGCCCTCTAGTACAACAAATCATTAGAATAATCAAGTAAAAGAGTTTACAAATCATGGAATCAAATGGGCACTTCATAATGGCATGCCCTTCCATAGTGGGCTTTGGCATGTACAGGTGTCTCCAAGCTCAATAAGGGGGTTAACCAAGGACCCTATTAGGTGGTTTCAGCCTTTAAAGGAGGTGACATGTCCATGGTACATCCATCAAGTGGTAGGTGGCATGTGATATAATGATGAAATGGAGTGGGGATTAGGGAAAAAGCTCCAAGCCACGTGCCATGGTACAAGGGTAGCTATAATAGGGGAAGCCCACACCTAGGTATATGAGTGTAGGAGGGAGCAATCGTGGTACATAAGTTACCCCAGACCTTTGTTTTTCCACCCTTCTTCATATGCCTTTTGCCTTTGATTGATTTTTCTTCATAACTGCTCGGGGCTCTAGGGAATGAGAGCATGATGTGTAGTATATAGCAATAGATACCCCCTTTAAGGTGGGGCAGTTCATTGCCCACTAGGGGTTGGGACAGTCATGGGTTCCTTAATGTGGAGGGGGCTCATCTAGGGCCCATAGGAACCAGGGTGATGGCCATAGATAAGGGGTAGAGCTCATGTTTGGCTTTTTCCCACGTGCTAAATTTGTATGTCCCGACCATCTTTTGCATTTTGTGGTACATTTCCTATTGAAAGTCGCCAAATTATGTTTTTTCTTTTCTTTTTAGTTGCATCAATCTCAAGGGCATCATTCCAGGCCCAACCCAAGGTGTGGACAAGGGGAGGGAGAGGTTAACCCTTTGTGGACCCGAATGGGAAAAGTGATAAATGGGGTTAAAATGAACGGAGGGGAGTGATGTATATGGTGTCGGAAAGTGGGACCATACAACCAAAATCGAGATTTCCCATGTAGTGCCAGCCCTAAAGCTAATAGTCAGTAAAGGAGATCCCACGGGACTAGGATACAAGGCTAACCACCAAATCAGGCAGAGGAGACAAGAGTACAAACCTAGCCCACCCTTTTCGCCGAACATGGATACTACCCATAGATGGTGGGTAACATGGAGAACATGAAGATTGAGTCCCAAAATCATGATTATTCATCACTATAATATCTACATCATTGGAGGCTCAACTCCACATCAAATAAACTACTTCATTCCCAAGATTGATATGAGCAAATATGATGGCAAAGATCCTATAACATGGATAGTGTAGATCGAGCAATTTTTTGATCTACATCAAGTGCCAACTTTACAAAAATTAACTCTTACATCCTTGTATTTAGAACTTAATCAATTTGTTTGTTACTAATGGCTTTGTGAATGAAAAAAGGATTTTATTGTCTCTTGGTCCATTTTTACGAATGAATTTATAGCACATTATGGCGTTATTAAGATCGTCACTTTCTTTAGTCAACTGATAAATCTCTAGCAAAGAGGTTCAATTACATAGCACATTCAACAATTCCAAAAATTGAGTCTCAAGATAAAGAACATTCCATAGGATAATTTGTTAGATCTCTTTATGGGCACTTTACAGGAGAGCATTCAACATGAAGTTTGTCTATTTAAACCTAAATCCCTAGAGCATGCTTTTAGTGTGGATAAGAAAGTTGAAAGTAAAAATATGGCTACTAGAAGGGTGGCCACTAACCACTGTAGAGAGCACCATGTTCCCTCTCCTAACTTCACTCAACCTACAATATTAACACCTCAACAAATGGATGAAAGGAGAGCAAAGGGATTGTTTCACTTGTGACAAAAAATACACGAAGGGGCATAAATGCCATGAGAGGAAATTATTCTACATAGATTGTGAAGAGGAAGAAGATCAAGAATTGAAACCATTTCAATATCTAGAACTAAAAGGGACTACTCCAACCGTATCTTGTCATGCATTGGTTGGCATTAGTACTCAGCAAACCCTCAAGATAGAAGGATATATAAAAAATAAAGGGGTAGAAATGTTGATTGATTTTCTAGTACCCATAACCTCATTAATTGCAAATTAGCAAAACTTCTCATTTGCTTTATATATCTAGAACCAAAGTTTCAAATAATGATTGTATATGGAGATGCCATAAATTGTTCAAGGAAGTATTTGTTGAGTTTTGTAGCTCAGAAGGTACTTCTAGTCTTGTGTCTTGACTAGAAGGACCTTAATTTGCCTCTTTAGGTGCTTGCATGCGACACGCAAAGTGTGCAAATGAGTTGCACACATGCGAATGTGTTGCATGTGACGTGCATGAGATGTGCATGTGAAGCAAGCTAAATTTATGACTTGTACTTGAGTTAAAGTAAAAGAAGTTAAAGATAGGATAATTAGCTAAAGTAAAATCACTTACCTTAGTTAACTTGATGAGCTAATTGTGGTCGTCAATCTTAGCTTAGGAAAGTTATAAATTGAGCCTAAAGTGAGGAGCTAAGACACAATCGCAACACAAGATTGAGAGAAGCTTCTCAGTGAGTGTGTGTGGTGTACGAGAGAGTGCAGCAAAGTTGGTGATCAATTTTGTAATTTGTATTTTCTCAATTGGGCCATTATCCCAAGACGGGGGCCAAGTAAGTTCTGTGATTAATTTATTAATGAAGAACAATTGATTGGGCAAAAAATTGTTTGTGTATGTGATTTACATCGAATAATTTTTTGCTTCCGCTAAATATTTTGGTTATGAACTTAGTCGTGTATTCGTTCCATTAATAATTGTTGTGAACCGAATACCGAGTGTTGGGTTTGAGAAATTATAACATGGTATCAGAGCCCAACTCTGAATCGATCTTGGAATTACAGGCGTTAGGATCGTATCGGATCACTAGAGTCAAGTTCGCTGGGATCATACAAACGAGAATTTCTTTTGGGGCCGAGAAATTTTCTTGTTTTACGAGTGAATTTTTTTTTATTTGAATAGAAAAAAGGTACGATTCAAAAAAAAGGGAAAAGAAGAATAAAAAAGGGGGCCATTTAAAAAAAATAAAAAGTAAAAAAATTAGAAGGGGCCCATGGTGGTGGCCGATAGTCGCCAGCAGCCAGCGAACAGTGTTTGATGGCACAACCGTAGCACCATAGCACAAAAATTCAAGAAAATTCAATAGAGAAGTTGTCGAGTTGACGGTGAGATGCAGAGGTCGCACTGATCCGTTGAAAGGAAATCGATTCAGACAAAGTCGATAGCTGAGGAAATATAGGACCCGAGGCTACAATTGAGTCGTGATCCGCCAGGGAGCCGGACATCCGAGCGTGTGGACATGTGGGTTGCAACAAAGAGGAAGAAAGGTTGGCAACATATGTGTGTGGCTCGACAGGCAAAGACGGAGCAGGGGAAATTGACAAGTTGAGCACACGTAGACACCGTGGGAGTGGGCCTTACCAGTCGTTGCATGAGCAGAGAAATAGTGTTATCAATGTGAAGTTGTCGCAGGTTGATAGATAAGAGGCGACAGGATTGTTGTCAAACTGCATCCTAGATGTGAAACAACATTGAGACACTAATCATGTGAGGGCACAGTTCGAGAACGTTACAGAATTCAACGCTGAAACAAGGTAGCACTAGTCAGTGGGGTTTGACTCTTGAGATTACTATTGGGTTACAGTACAAGGATCGGTTGGACATGGCAAGAAATTTCAGCCCATGGAAGGAGCGGAATGTTCTATTATTTAAGGAGTAGGAATTGTGGGACATCATGGAGAAGATCATCCAAATTCCCACGGATCCTACTCAATTGGCTGAGTTTAATAAGAAGAACGTGGATACCAAGACAATAATCCTAGACTCCATTAAAGACCATGTTGTACCTCATGTGACAAAGAATAAGTATGCCTTTGAGATGTGGGCATCCTTAACCAAGTTATACCAGAGTACAAACCAAAACCGAAAGATGGTCTTGAGGAAGAAACTGAGAAATGCCAAGATGTCTGAAACTGACACAATTGCATCATACCTAACCAGGATCATTCAGATTAGAGATAACTTTGCAGCAGTGGGGAAACTATTGATAGTGAAGAGTTGGTCAAATCAACCTTGAGTGACTTTCCTCCGAAATGGGATGTCTTTGTTGACGGAATCGTTGCACCAGAGAATATGCTAAGTTGGGATAGATTGTGGTATGATTTCGTATAAGAAGAGACAAGGACACGTTCCAAAATTGCAAGCCAACATGATGGTAAGGATAATGAGGAGAATTTTACTCTTGTTGTTAAGGGCAAAAGTAAAGTAAAGGGAAGTGGGGGATCTGCTTCCGTGAAAAACATGAGCAAAGTAAAGTGCTTTGTGTGTCACAAAACTGGTCACTATGCGAGCCAGTGTCCATAAAAGAATCAGAAGGAGGAGGATCAAGTGGTTGCATCATCATCAACTAAGATTGATGACTTTACAAAGAAACTTGAGAAGGAATTTTCTCTAGTTTCCTATGTTTCTAACAATAGTTTTGTTGTGTATGAGGACAGTGGGATGGATAGTGGACAGTAGAGCATCCAATCACATGATGAGGATGAGGTCAGTGTTCCACAGTATTTCAGAGACAAGGTCAGACTGCAATGTGTTTAGTGGGACTAGTACCATGCATGCAATGAAGGGGGTTGGATGTGTCAAATTCCAGCTAGAGTCACGAGGATTTCTCGAGGTGACAGATTTTTTTTATTCTAGGGTTGATGGTACATGTGCTCTCAGTATTAGCCTTGGAGGATGTTGGATATAGATTTTTGTTCCGAGATGGACAGGTACTTCTATATTCAAAGGGAACAACCTTGGATGGTTGTAGTGCTTGGCATCAGACAGGGCAGTCATACAGGTTGTTGGCCCAACCTATGGGTATATCCGAGAGGATCTTGGATACAGGATCAGTGTCAGTTGTTGAGAGGGAGCAGGTGGCGAGGAAGAGTGATTCTTCAGCTACTACCAAGAACCTCAACTAGTATGATATGACAATGTTAGATGCTTAGGAGCAGGATCCTAGGAGCATGGTAGGAAAGAAAAGGTCTTTAGATCAGATTTCGAAGCAGGTAGCAGGGAAGTCTTCTAGTTCAGAGAGAGCAGCTACAGCAGTAGATAACATGGTGGTGTTGGAGACAGATCCAAGTGGACGAGGTTCTTCCAGAAGTACCTCCCTTGCTAAGAGGAAGTGTTTAGTTTTGTGGCTCGGAAGGTACTTCTAGTCCTGTGTCTTAACTAGAAGGACCTTAATTTGCTTCTTTAATGTAGAATTTTTTGTTAGTTGGTAGTTCACCACAATTTAAAGGTTTTTGTTTAAATTTAATACCCACAGCCCCAATAAATATTAGCTGATATAAAACATTTATAACAAATTTATTTGACATTAACTTTTCAACTAATATTAAAGTAAATAAATGCAAGCACACACATAGAAATTTTACACAATTTACACAGTTATTTTTTGGTTCAATGACCCTAGAAAAACCGACAAGCGGAAAACCAGTCTTCAAGGAGGATTTTGATTGCTCTTAAGGAAATTTGTACACAGTAGAGAAAATTCTAACTTATCTCCCTTTAAGTTTGATGATGTCACACCCAAGTTGCATAGAAATTTGATCCTCCCTCGCAGTCATAAACTCAGTTGTGATTTTCTTGAATTTTGTGCACAGGAACCAGCTAACAGTGCCTTATTCTTCATGCTCGATAGAGTTGTTATGTTCCAGATTTTTCGTGCCACTGATTTCTTATCTACCTTGAGTTTCATGCCTATGGAGACTTGGAAATGGAGTTGTCTAATCTCTTCCTAGATTCTCAACCTAGGTTGTAACTATGGCAGAAGTTAGCAGGTTCAAATAATTGATTTTCACCACTAGAATTATATTGAGACTCCCTCTTAGTTGCTCCTCAAATCAGCGCAGGCCCTTAGCATAAAACTTGGCCTTAAACAACAGTGCAAAAAACTCTGGATTCGTGCCTGTCTCCTACAACAGATCTCGGGTTTCTCCTTGGGGTGTATGCTACTTCCTTATCCCTGAAAACTCGTCCTTCTTCCTTGCTCCTACTCGAGCTCCTCCTTCGCTCTTCTCCAATGCTATTCATGAAGAATAATCAAAATAAGAATGTCTTTTTCCTTTTTGTTTTCTCTAAGTGAAGAGAAATCTAACCCTAGAGATCTAATGGCTGAGATTAAATCTCAACTCATTAGATCAAGGGTATTTCTCTCATAAAGTCACTTTTAAAGCATAAAAGTCACTTTGTACTTTTTCTCCCTAAAGTCGCATTTAAAACATAAAGTGACTTTATGAAAAAGTACCTAGCACATCTACCACCTCATACAGTGACTTACCTCCATGACATTAATATAACTCATAATGTCACATGACAAAAAGGTTATTAAAGAGTTATCCTAGGCAAAAAGACCAATGCACTAGGAAACACTTCCCTGTTACCATTTTTCTCACTCCCTCTTGTTGAAGAAAATGTAACTAGGTTCGGTCTTCATAAATGTAATTTTGATCTTTGTATTTATAAAAGAAAAGAAATATTATTTTTGCTATTTATATCAATGAGTTTCTTGCTCATTGCATAGGTCTAGCACATGTCAAAGTGCTATAGGGAAGTCAAAGAGTCAAAAAGATATGTTGAAGACCCTTACCAGCATGTTACACCATGTATATTTATGTATTAGAGTCAAAGAAATACATCCAAGCAAAGTCACAAGTCCCCTCCATGCAATGGCATCACTAAAAGAAGCTATCCGAATTATATATGACAAGTCGGCCTAAAAAAGGGACAAACCTCTATATATAAGTGGTTGTCCACTCCTCCAATGAGAACGCAATCTACCTCTGAAAGTAGCGAAGTAAAGGGACAAGTTAAGGGTGAGAAAGGGACAAATAAAGGAGCCTCTAGTGCAGCAAAGAAGGAAGAAAGAACATTGAGCCTTAGAGGACTCTTCTAAGGTCAATTGCAGTCACACGTGCAAAGGAAAAGAGGGTCTCTCTGCTGTCATAGCAGCCCTCCACCACAGTCATACTTATCTCATTGTTTGGGCTAGAAAAGTAGGCCTATAAGGCCTCTCACTCAAGCGAAGAAGGAAAGAGGACTTACACATAAGGTTTTTGAAGGAATCCCCTCACACATGTGAAGAAACAGTGATACACTACTATCATATCAAACCTGCAACTATATCTCAAGAAAGAGCTCAGTTGGAGGAGGGATAAAGTACTCTTCATATGTGAAGGAATCTACCAAGGATCAAAGAGGAATATCTCTTATAGAAGAAGCATAACAAGGACTACTATCAGTTGCCGGAAGAAGGACGAAGTGCCGGAGGAAGGAGGACGAAGTGCCGGAAGAAGAAGGACAAAGACTTGACTTGTGCTTGGAGGATATTCTTGTCAAGGGTCTAGGGTTTGGCATTTATCAATAGAAGCTTCAATAAGAGAAATTTGAAGAAGGGTTTTCCTCTCTAAGAGAGAGAGGTTTGCCTTGGCAGAGAGCCAACATCTTGTGTTCTTGTCTTTTGTATTTTGATAGCAGTTTGATGAAGTAAAAGAACATACACTAATAATAAGAAGAAGATCAAGCTAACAAGAAAAAGTAAAAGTGCTTCACAAATTGTTATCATTGCTAGAAGAATCATATCTTAACTATGATGCCCTAGATTCTTCAACATGGTATCAGAGCTAAGGTGACACATCAAGGAAGGGCATCTCAAGAACACATACAAGGTTGAAGCATCAAGCTAAGGGTTTCAAATCCATCAAGGACAAGGAGGTCTACCATCTACTCTTCTAGATCCATCAAGGAAGACTACAAAGCAAGAAGAAAAGTCTTTCATACAAAGGCACCTACAAGAAGATCCATTCAAAGAAGAACCTACATCAAGCTACATCATCTTCAAAAGAAAAGCACTCCAAGTCAAGCTTCACACTCCAAGAAGTCTTCATCATCAAAGAAGGCAATTTTGAAGATTATCAAGATCCAGGAAGACAAATCATCAGATCTTCAAGAAGGGAGCAAGACTTCTACATCACCAACACTATCAAGTAAGCATTTGTATGTCCTATTTTGATCATATCACAATGTCTTTTTGCAAGGAAAGCAACAAATTGGTTGGGACCGCTAATTTCCTTGCATGGAAAAAGAGGATTGATTTACTTCTCAAAGAGAATGAACTTCTATATCATATCAAAGGAAGTATCACTGTCCCTGCTAAGGAACAAACTCAAGCCTTAGCAAAGTACAATAAGGATGAGACAAGAGTTCAATGGATTCTAATAGAATCCATCAAGGACTCTCATTCCTTATGTCTCCAAACTTGAAACATCAAAAGAAATCTATGATAACTTGATAGAGCTATTCTCAGTTACCACAGTTGGAGAAGTGATATCACTACGCAATGAATTGTACAAAATGAAGATATCCAAGGAAGGAATAGCTCCCTACTTTATGAGAATCTTTGAGATGAGATATCAACTACAAGAGCTAGGAGAAGTCATGTTTGACAGAGAAATGACAACTGTAGTACTCAATGCTCTACCTAAGGATTGGGGCAACTTCACATCAAGTATATATGCCAAGAAGGAAGCTACCCCACTAAGTGAACTTTGGTCTCTATGTAAAATTGAAGAGACTAGACTCAAAGCCAAAGATGATATAGGATCAAAGGAGCAAGCATTTGCTGCAATGGCCAAAAGAAAGGGAAAATTTGGCAAGTTTGGTCCACGAAGAACAAGCAACAGAGATATGTCCAAAGTCCAATGCTTTGGCTGTCAAGAATATGGACACTACAAAAGGGATTGTCCCAAGTTTAAGAAGGACAACAACAAGAGGAAAAGAGAAGAAGCTCACATCACCGAAGAAGTGAAAGAATAAGAAAAGAAGCAGAAGAAGGAGGACCCTCTAGATCTATACTATGACTAAGTCAACTTCTTTACATAAGTCTTCTTTCAAAGTTTTGGGTATCATAGGAGCATGTAGAAATAGGATAGAATGCATGGTTTAAGAGAAAGGGCATCTTCTAGAATATAGGAGCATAATATAGAAATAGCTCAAGATATTTATGTAGGAAGGATATAGCTATTAAATGACCTCATCCATAATGAAAGGAAATGATCATGATCAAATCTTAGAAAGCCTCTATCATCAACAAAGAAGAGACATTTGCAGGATGAGGGTCACCAAGACCCTCTAGTAGAATCTTCAATAAAAGATTCATAACTTTCAAAATAGCAGATGTCTCAATAGGAGTTCCATTCATGGGACTCAAGAAATAATGATATGCAAGCAAGAAAAGATGAAGCAGAGCAAAAGAAATTGAGACAATCTCAATCTAGAAGGACTAACAAACGAAGCTGAGATGATCAAGAGAAGAATTAAAGATGAGGTATGTATGTATTATTGGATCATGAGGGATGGCTCTAAAACATGATTAAGAATAGGAAGATCTCTTTCACTAATAACATGCTCGAAGGCATGCCCTCATAAGGTGTATGAGGTGATTGACTAAACAATGAAGCATATGAAGAAGGGGATCAAAGATGACAAGACACCATAGTCACTAGGAATCATTATCTGACAGATTCGTTGAAGTAATCTCTCGAAAGAAGGCACGAGAACTCTAACAGAGGAAGAAAAAGATCAAAGGGGAAGAAAAAGATCAAAGGACCCTTTACACTTAGAAAAGCCTTGGAGATATGAAGATACAAGATACTGATTCAAGTCAACAAGATGTCATGATGAAAAGCCATCCAGCAAAATACTATTTAAATTTTGAAGTAATATCAGGGATGAAGTTACGAAGGGCTACTAGAACGAAGTATTGAAAGTGCAAGCACAACTAAGCACTCAAATGATGGATATTCCGGAAACGAAGCATGATGACAAAGGAGTAGCTATATGACGAAAGATCCTGACATGTATCAAGAAGGACACTTTCCACGAAGGAAGGAATGACATGACGAAGAAGGAAAGTGATCGATGGTTGATGCCCTACAAAGAAGAAGTTCAACAAAAGTTTCATGACATCAAGGAAAGAAGGAGATCGAGCAGCTGAAGGACCCACGAAGAAGAAGTTGTTGATGTATGGAAGAGTCCCTAGCTAAGAGGGAGTTCTAACAAGTTCCCGATTACAAAGGAGCTTGGGCAAGTTCCCAGTCAGAGGGAGCTTGGGCATATCTTCCCCAGTTAAGAGGGAGAGATAGACACAACATTCTTGTCTTCACTTTGGAAGAAAGAATGGAGGATTGGGTAATCATCTGGCATCCGATGCTCTTTGAGGATGTGTAGGGCACCCAAGATAAGAGTAGGCAAGAGGACCAATATTCTCTGAGGGCTAGGAACCCAAGATAAGAATAGTTCTAGAAGGTCATACTCAGTGAACACCCGGGTGGATATGTACCTTGACAGACAATGATGAAGGTGTCTATAATCATTGGTCTCACCAACATTGTGCTATGATCTAATATGAGATAGATCTATCATTCAAGGCCTTGTTGTGGAAACAATGTTGGTTACTATGATGCTATAACAGATGGATTGCCAATCCGGTTTCTCTTATGTGAATTCTTCAGATTGAAAATGGCCAAACACCTTATAGTGATTTATGAATACCTCCCTAGTTAAGAGGGAGTGTTGAAGAAAATGTAACTAGGTTTGGTCTTCATAAACGTAATGTTGATATTTGTATTTATAAAAGAAAATAAATATTATTTTTGTTATTTATATCAATGAGTTCCTTGCTCATTGCATAGGTCTAGCACATGTCAAAGTGCTATAGGGAAGTCAAAGAGTCAAAAAGATATGTTGAAGACCCTTAAGGGCATGTTACACCATGTATATTTATGTATTAAAGTCAAAGAAATACCTCCAAGCAAAGTCACAAGTCTCCTCCATGCAACGACATCACTAAAAGAAGCTATCCGAATTATATATGACAAGTCAGCCTAAAGAAGGGACAAACCTCTATATATAAGAGGTTGTCCACTCCTCCAATGACAATGCAATCTACCTCTGAAATCAGCGAAGTAAAGGGACAAGTTAAGGGTGAGAAAGGGACGAAGAAAGGAGCCTCTAGTGCAGCGAAGAAGGAAGGAAGAACATCGAGCCTTAGAGGATTGTTCTAAGGTCAACTACAGTCACACGTGCGAAGGAAAAGAGGGTCTCTTTGCTGTCATAGCAGCCCTCCACCACAGTCATACTTATCTCATTGTTTGGGCTAGAAAAGTAGGCCTATAAGGCCTCTCACTCAAGCGAAGAAGAAGCTCACTCAAGCGAAGAAGGAAAGAGGACTTACACATAAGGTTTTTGAAGGAATCCCCTCACACGTGCGAAGAAACAGTGATACACTGCTGTCATATTAGACCTGCAACTATATCTCAAGAAAGAGCTCAGTTGGAGGAGGGATAAAGTACTCTTCATATGTGAAGGAATCTACCAAGGATCAAAGAGGAATATCTCTTATAGAAGAAGCATAACAAGGACTACTATCAGTTGCCGGAAGAAGGACGAAGTGCCGAAGGAAGGAGGACGAAGTGTCGGAAGAAGAAGAACAAAGACGTGACTTGTGCTTGGAGGATATTCTTGTCAAGGGTCTAGGGTTTGGCATTTATCAATAGAAGCTTCAATAAGAGAAATTTGAAGAAGGGTTTTCCTCTCTAAGAGAGAGAGGTTTTGCCTTGGCAGAGAGCCAACATCTTGTGTTCTTGTCTTTTGTATTTTGATAGCAGTTTGATGAAGTAAGAGACATATACTAATAATAAGAAAAAGATCAAGCTAACAAGAAAAAGTAAAAGTGCTTCACAAATTGTTATCATTGCTAGAAGAATCCTATCTTAACTATGATGCCCTAGATTCTTCAACACCTCTTACTGAGGAATTTGTTTCCCACCACTCCATCTTTATCTCTGAAGTGGATATGCTCACCACTTGGTACCATCCTATCACTTGCTACTCTCACCACATCACCGTCCAACCTCTTTAGTGGTCTACTTTCCCTCACTGACTCATGTGCTTTCTTCAAGGTACCATAAAGCCTTCTCGACTTCCTCCTCCCTGAAGAAGTCTCTTGCACAAGTGTGGGAACCTCATCTCCCTCCCTTAACACCCATAGCCCTGTGGCCTATAGTGATTCTGCACTGATTTTGTCATCTTAGAAGCTAGTAATCCTCCTGACCTCTGTGAACCTTGAAACCTGCAGTGTGCTTCCCTTCCCAAGACCCTACTACTCTACACGATCATCCTCCCGTGACCTCCTCACAGACCTAGCAGGCTGAAACATGAAACTGTAAAGCCTCCCCTCACAGACACCAATCACTCTCGCAGATGCCATGCTAGATCCCATGGGATACATCAACACTTGTCCATCTTGGAACACCACAAAATATCCTATGTCGTCAATACAAGAAACCGAAATCAAGTTCCTCCTCAACCCCAGTACATAAAGGACCTTCGTCACTCTCAAAGGTGGAAACGACTCCCTCTAAAAGGATACAGTCCCCACTCTTGCCACTTTGACCCTAGTGTCATCTCCAAGCACCACCTCCAAGTCTACACCCTTTATAAGACTCGTAAAGTGCTCCCTCACTCTAGTCATATGGCAAGATACTCCATTGTCTATAAGCCAGACACTCATGGATATAGCACTAGTGGCTAAGCTCACCACCAGTGCAAACTCTGAATCAAATCTCGAGGTGAACTCCACCTCAGTTGATGTTGCCACATTGTTCGTCTTCCCCTTCTTCTCGGGACACTTGGATGCATAGTGACCCATCTTCCCACAAGAAAAGCATCTCACTTTGCTCATGTCCTTCTCAGACTTCTCTTCCTCTTTTTGCTACTTGGCCCCACTGATGGAACCCTACTTCTTCTTGCCCTTATTCACAAGGGCAACATTCTCCTCCTCACCTACCCTACCACTATAGCTACCACTCTTGGCACTTCTCTTGGTCTCCTCCTAGATGAAATCATCCCACATCCTCCTCCAATTTGGAAAACGCTCTCTAGCAACAATGCCATGTATGAATCCATCCCACTGTTGGGTGAAATCATCTAGTGTGATCCTGACCAACTGGTCCTCGGTGATAGCCTCTCCCATTGCAACCAACTCATCTCTCACCTGAGTGATCTTGGTGAGGTATGAGGTCACCATGTCAGTCTTGGTCATCTTTGTGTTTCTTAGCTTCTGCCTCAACACCATCTTCCTGTTCTCATTGGAACTCTGGTGTAATGTGACTAGGGACTCCCCCATCTCATAGGCAAACTTCTTCCCCATCTCATGAAGAAATAAGTGGTCTCTGATGGCATCGAGAATGATTCTCTTCACTTTTAGATTCTTCTTGTTGAACTCACTCAACTGAGCAGGATCTGTAGGAGGTTGCACGACATTCTCCACAATGTCCCATACCTCCAACTCCTCAAACAAAAGCATCATCCTCTCCTTCCAAGGGCCAAAGTTTTTTGCCCCTACCAATCTGTCCTCCACCCTTATACCAGTCGCCATGACCCTCACAACCAACACAAAATCTCAATTTGTAAACCTCAAATCTGCCTCCCTCTCAACAACCAATCTCTGGGTATCTAAAGGTAGTTTTGGTTCACTGTTTACTGACTTGTAGCAGAAGGTAGCTTGCTGGTTTTTCTATCAGCTGAAGGTTTTCCTCAGATCTGAAGGTTCCTTTCTCAGATCTAGAGCTTCCCAAGCTCTGATACCATGTAGAAATTTTTGCGAGTTGGTAGCTCACCACAGTTTCAAGGTTTTTGTATAAATTTAATACCCACAACCCTAATAAAAGTTAGCTGATATAAAACATTTATAACAAATTTATTTGAAACATTTTGAGTTGCCCGTATATTACCTTTTCTGCTGATATGAAAGTAAATTAATGCAAGCACATAGATAGAAATTTTTGCACAATTTACACAGTTATTTTTGGTCCAATGACCTTGGAAAAACCCACAAGGGGAAAACCAGTCTTCAAGGAAGAATTTGATTGCTCTTAAGGAAAAATGTACATAGCAGAGAAAAGTCTAACTTATTTCCCTTTAAGTTTGATGATGTCACTACCAGGTTAGAAATTTGAGCCTCCCTCATAGCCATAAACTCAGTTGTGATTTGCTTGAATTTTGTGCACAAGAACCAACTAACAATGCCTTGTTTTTTGTGCTAGATAAGTTTGTTCTCTTGCAGAATTTTCGTGCCACTGATTTATCTTATCTACCTCGAGTTTCACGCCTAGGGAGACTTGGAAATGGATTTGTTTGATCTCTTCCTAGATTCTTGGCCCATGCTATAACTATGGAAGAAGTTAGCAGGTTCAAACAATTGCTTATCACCCCTAGAATTACGTTGAGACTCCCTCTCAGTCGCTCCTCAAATCAGCGCAAGCCCTTAGCATAAAGCTCGGCCTGCTTACCCTGGAAACTATTCCTGAAACAACAGTGCAAAAAACTCGGGATTCGTGTCTGTCTCCTACAGCAAATCTTGAGTTTCTCCTTGGGGTGTACGTGTAATATTCCTAGTAGAAATTTTACAATGATGATAAAGACATGTACAAATAAATAACACAGAAAATTTCATAAATGCATACACGTAAACCATAAATTTTTGCAAATCCCCAAACTGGCCAAATTTTATTAATAATATCTGTTGTGGTACAAATTGGTTGGAGAAATTGCACCTGGGCTTGCACAAGGCAAGCTACAAGCACCAAGTGATGAGTACGAGAAAGCCAAACGACTGCAATAATCAACACCTCCAGAAAATTGTGTTGCTACTCCAAAACTGCACTGTTCCCTGACTTCGCCCCTTGATTTGCCCACCCTAGAGTGCCCAAAAAATTCTATAAAATTAGGAGAGTGCTCCTTGCCCAAAACCCAGAAAGGGTTTCCCTTAGTTCCAACTTTCAAAATTTGACCCTTCACAACTTGGCCCTCCACCAAATTTGAATTTTGTTACTGTGGCTACTCCTGTCAATCTCTTCTCTCCAAACTCTAGCAATCCTCCTCAAATTTCCCTCCCAATGATTCCTAGCACCCCAGCTCCAAACTCCCCCGGATGATGCTGCCCCAAAAGAGTCTCACTCCAATGACTACACAGTCATGGAGGAGATGATGTAGTCCTGTGTATGATAAAGTGAGAGTTGCGTGTAGGTTGGTCCTCTTGGCTGTAGCTTCCCTCCACACTCATGAAAATGATCAAAGAACACTCTTGTAGCTTCTTCGGTCAATTCCCCAACAACCCAGCTCCACAAACAACTAGTGAATCCTCCCTCTGTGCAGTGGTGGCTCCCAGACTGCGTGCTCTACTCCATAAATGTATGGGACCTGTAGTTGATGCCTCTTCCAGTCTCAGTGATGAAGGAAAGCCTTCCTAGGGTGGCACTCGAAGTCCACCGAAGAAAGGTTGAGCTTCTCTCCTTGGGAAGCTCTTGTGCTAAACAGCACAATATTGGCTCAACTGAACAGCTAAGGCAAATTCAATTTTCAAATAGACAAAAGACCCCTATTGCTCCCTCATTCCTTCCTTTTATAATTGTTGGCCATGCATTACTTGTGGGTCCCTCCAACAATTCGATTTGCCTCAAGGAATTCGAATTCTTTCTTCCCCAAGTGTGTACTTTATGTGGGCCCCATATTCCACTATTAATTCATTTTCTCTAATGTTGGTGGCCTCCATCTCTCCAAAAATTAAGTGGGGACTCCCTCCACCCACTTTTCCTAAGTTTACATGCCAAAATATTTCCCAACACCCAATTGCAAAATAGAAATTCATCTTAGCAGAATTAATTTAATTGGGGACATTACAGTACGTTGCTTCCTTATCCCTACAATCTCATCCTTCTTCCTTGCTCCTACTCGAGCCCCTCCTTCTCTGCCTCCTACGCTCTTCTCCAATGCTACTCATGAAGACTAATTAAAATGATAATGTCTTTTCCCCTTTTGTTTTCTCTAAGTGAAGAGAAACCTAACCCTAGAGATTTAATGGTTGAGATTAAATCTCATCTAATTAGATCAAGGATAGAGATCATTTCCCTCTTGCCCCCGTTTCTCATGTGGTCCCCCTCACTTAATGAACTCCTAGTCACTTTTTAATGTTTTGTACCATGTGCATTTTTTCTCTCAGTCATTTTTAAAACATAAAAGTCACTTTGTACTATTTCTCCCTAAAGACACATTTAAAACATAAAGTGATTTTATTAAAAAGTACCTAGCATATGTACAATGGTACCACCTCATAAAGTGACTTACCTCCATGACATTAATATAACTCATAATATCACATGACAAAAAAGTTATTAAAGTGTTTTCCTAGGCAAAAAGGCCAATGAACTAAGAAACACTTCCTTGGTACCAATTTTCTCAACATTTAAGTGTTTGCATGCGACATGCAGAGTGTGCAAGTGAATTGCATGCATCCGAATGTGTTGCATGTGACATGCATGAAATGTGCATGTGAAGCAAGCTAAATTTATGACTTGTATTTAAGTTAAAGTAAAGGAAGCTAAAGATAAGATAGTTAACGAAAGTAAAATCACTTATCTTCAGTTAACTTGACGAACTAATTTTGGCCATCAATCTTAGCTTAGGAAAGTTATAAATTGAGACTAAAGTAAAGAGCTAAGACACAACAACAACACAAGATTGAGAGAGGCTTCTCAGTTAGTGTGTGCAGGGTCTAAGAGAGTGCAGTGAGGCTGGTGATTAGTTTTGTAATTTGTATTTTCTTAGTTGGGCCATTATCTCAAAACGGGAGCACAAGTAAGTTTCGTGATTAATTTATTAATGAAAAGTTGTTGATTGGGCAGAAATCTATTTATTTGTATGTGATTCAGATCGAGTAAATTTTTTGCTTCCGATAAATATTTTGGTTAGGAACTCAGCCATGTATTCGTTCAGTTAATAATTGGTGTGAACCAAATACCAAGTGTTGGGTTCGAAAAATTCTAATAGTGCTAGAGTATTATGCTCACTATGGAGGAGTATTGATTGGATAGTCCCATGATTGCAATTCAAATGGGTGGTGTTGATGTTATATTAAGGGCTAAGTAGTTATAATCATTGGGAACAATGGCTCTTAATTTTTAGGAACTTTTCATGAGATTTTCCTCAGAAGGCAAGGAAATTGAACTCAAGCATATCCAAGGGAAACCCTCTAAAGTGATAAGATCTAATAACGTGATAAAATTACAAATAGGCACACCATGGTGTAATTGCACAATTGTGCTTACTAGATGTTCAAACATTTAGAACCTTTACTCACATTGATCTCCAAAAACTTTTTAATAACCATACCAAGGTATTTGGACAGATGTCCTTCTACTTGCTCGTGATCATGACTATGCCATTCACTTGCAATCAAGAAGTGTAGCACCTAACATTAGGCCTTACACGTACCCATATGCACAAAAGAGTGAGATTGAGCATATGTTCAAGAAATGTTAGAGATTGGCGTCATTCAACCTAGCCAAAGTGATTTTTCTTCACTAGTGATGACGGTTCACAAAGGGGAAGGATCATGGCATGTGAGTCCAGATTACAGAGAGTGCAACAAAATGAACATTAAAAATAAGTTTCCTATTCCCATCATTGATGAATTATTAGATGTATTTGAGCGATTTTCTTTATCAACTTGGACCTTTGTTTAGGATATCATCAAATCAAAATGATGGATGAAGACATCCCCAAAAAAACCTTTAGAACACACGAATGTCATTATGAGTTTTTGGTGATGTCATTTGGCCTTACTAAATTTCCGTCAACATTTCAAAGCTTGATGAATTCTATTTTCAAACCCTATTTTAAAAAATTTCTATTAGTATTTTTCGATGATATACTAATCTACAACAAATCTTGGGAAGAGCATGTATAACATGTTGACAAGCTCTTAAAACCATTGCAATAGTAAAAACTATATGCAAAGCCTTCCAAGTGTGTCTTTGGGGAAGAAGAGAAATATTTGTGTGATATGGTATCTCAATAATTGTTAAAAGTGGACCCTAACAAAATTAAAGCTATGATGAATTGGCCAACTCCTAAAAGCTTGAAGAATATTAGGGGATTCTTAGGATTGACAAGTTATTACCACAAGTTTGTCAAGAATTATGGTCACATAGAAAAGCCTCTAACAACACTATTAAAAAATAAGACATTTTCTTGGACTCAAGAAGTAACCAAAGCTTTTGAAAAACTTAAGGCTGATATGTGGAGTTTTATGCCTTAGGGGATGGTGTTGTTGTAGTTTTAATGCAAGAACAAAGGCTTGTTGCCTTTGAATGATCTATAAACTACATGGATATTCCATTGGACAGTTTGTCCCAAAAAATCTGACAAAACTATATTTAAAAATCCGAAATCTACACTATTAGGGTTTTAGTTCTCTTTAGATTTTTAGATTTGTAGATTACTAGCTTACTGTTAATTATGTATGTATGCAAATTAAAATTATGTTAAAAATAGAGAACAACAAAATAAAAACTCACAAACCACGATTTGACACGAGATATGACCTAGGAAACCCTTTCAGAGAAAACTCGGCTAGAAGGTGAGGCTGCTCTACTCTCTTTCACTGAATAGAAAATGGTTGCAAGTACAAAGAAGTATGGATTGTGGCCCGTGGGTTACTACAGTGTGTTGAAAATGTAGAGAGTGAAGGTCTTCTGACTTGTGCTTTAACCAGTGAAGACCTCGATTTGCCTTTCTCTAGCATGAGTGTGAGCTCATGAGTTAGACTTCAGTTAGGATGAGTTTATTTCCAATTTACTGGAATGATCATCAAGATGGCACACGTAGAGTTGAAGCATCAGTTAAGCAGAGTCTTCATCAGTTTGACTACAGAACGAGGTGGCAGTTGCAATTTAAGTTAGAGTGAGTTAGTCTTCAGTCTTGATGGAAATTGGAAGGACTAACGAGTTAAGACTCCAAGTGTTGATTGGAGAGAGAAAGAGTATCACTCTCAATTAACTCGCTATCAAAACTCGACTTCTAAAATTGAACTGGGCCTTCCTTGCATGCTCGAATTGGGTCTATAAAGAGGAGGACGAAGGTAAATAATACACATAAGTTTGTGAGATCAACTTTGATTGTGGAGAGCACAAAATTGAGCATCAACTATGAGCAAATATTTAGGAGACTGTGCGCAAAATTGAGAGCTTGTGTCCTAAGAAATATGAGATCACAAGTGCCCAAGGGAATACGGATTTTCTTTAAAGAATAGGAGCTCCCTTGTGCACTAGGAAATAGGAGAAATGCACAAATAAATAGGGGCTCCAATGTGCAAGAAAATAGGAGTTGGGATCAAGCAAGAGGCAGGGTAAGTCAAGGCTATTCAGCAGGGGAATAGATGCGTGCTAGAGGGCCGAGATCAAGCAGTGATCAAGGCAGGCCGAGATCAATTGTATCAGTTGAGATTAGTGAGAAGAAGCAGAACACTTTCTCAAAGACAAATTGCTTTGTAATAGATCTAATTGCTCAATATCAATCAATAAAATACCACAACAAAGAAAGCGTGTTTTGCCATTTGGGTTTCCTGGGTAAACCAGTGTGTCAATTTGTGTGAATGTGTTTTTATCTCTAGATTATTTTCCGTTGCTTATAATTTGTTAAGAAACTTTGTATCTTGGTGAAAGTAAAGTTGGTTTCAGTTTTCAGTTGCCTTGTTTTCAGTTATTCATCTAAGTAGTTGTAGAGTTTCATGGAAAATTAACATGGTATCAAAGCAGAGACCAGCCAATGAATAGCGCAGTGAAGAGCACAGTTTAAGCAGGAGGCTTGCGCTATAGTTTTAAAGAGCAATTTTTCGATAGTAGTATGTCATTTCAAGGACTAAGGAAAGATCATTGTTTAGAGGGAGCTTCGAATTTCTGCTCATGGAAGGAGAGGATCTCAATGGTGTTGGAGGATAATGGGGTGCTAGAATTTGTTACAAATCAAATAGTTCCACCTCAAGATGCCCAATAGTTGATCCAACATAACAAGAATGACACCAAGGCAAGGAGGATCATTCTTGAGGGGGTCAAAGACCATATTGTCCCTCATCTCCATGGGAAGAAGACAACATTTGAGATGTGGAAAGTCATCTTAGATCTGTATCAAGGTTCCAATGATGTCGGGAAGCTTGCATTGAAGGACAAGCTAAGAAGTATCTGGATGAGCAAAGGCGATCCCATCATTACGTACCTTTCCAAGTTCATTCAAGTTTGGGATGAGCTAGCTGGAGTGGGCACTATTGTAGCAGACAGTGACCTTGTGAGTCTTGTGCTTTTGGTACTTCATAAGTCTCGGGAGAATTTCCAGGATGCAGTCAGTGGTAGAGAGAATCTTCTCAGCTAGGAACAATTGTGGTCAGACCACGTGCAAGAAGAAATCCAAAGAGGGACGAGAGATGGGAGATCAGCTAAGACAAGGGACGAGGAGAAATTTTACCTTGGCAGGAAAAGGTAGCTAATCCAAAGGAAAGAAGGGCAAGAAGAAGAAGAAGGATCTTAGCAAGATCGAGTGCTTCCATTGCCATGAGTTCAAGCACTATGCCACTAAGTGTCCTAATCAGAAGAAGGAGTCCAATTCAGATCATGTAGTTGCATCAACTGAAGTAGATGTGTTTTCTTCTCAATTTGAGAAAACCTTCTCATTAATAGCTTGCATGGCAAGCTCAGTAGGTAGTAGTGTATGGTATATTGAATCTAGAGCACCGTTCCATATGACCGACAAAAAGGAATACTTCAACAACCTGAAGGAGAAGGACATGTAGTTTCACATTGAGCTAGGACATGATGGAAAGTATGTGACTAGAGGAGTTGATATTGTCAGTTTTGAGAGGGAATCAGGTAGCTCTCTTCATCTCAGGGATGTCCTCTCTGTTCCAGGACTGAAGAAGAATCTTGTTTTTGTTGCTACCCTAGAGAATAAGGGTTATGATGTCATCTTCAGCAAAGATAAGGCTTACCTCAAACACTTAGCTTTTGGATGTATGAAGTAGATCGATGTGAGGATGAAGAATTTGTACCTGTTGCAAGTTGAGACAAGCGCAGGCTTGAGCAACAAGGCATGAAGTGCGCAAAGGAGAGACATGAGGTTTGAGGAGAGAAGAGCTCTAAGGGAGTCCTTAGAGCGAGAGCAGGTTAGAGTACCTGAGGAGGAGCTACTCACTCCCAAGTAAGAGCCTTAGCCAGTATCACAGATTGAGTCTCATCCAGTTGGAAAGAGGGCCACACAGCAGGATGACTAGGAGTCAGCACAGGATCAGGAGAAGGGACTAGGATGAGTGGAGTCAAAATCTCAGTCAATGACTCCCAGCATAGGGAGGAGAAGAGCCAAGTAGGCCGATCAAGAGGCCCAAGAGCGAGTTGAGACTCCTAGCTCTATGTTCAGACAGAGCAAGCAGCTACAGGGTACACCAGGTATATCGTACTGATGACTGAGTTAATAGACTCAAAGCCTTCTTGTTTTGAGGAGGAAGCCTCTTAGCAGGTTTGTCAGGATGCCATGGTGGAGGAATATTCCTCCATCATGAAGAATGATGTCTGGGAGATTGTGCCACGCCTAGAGGGCAAATCAGTAGTAGGCTCAGATGGGGTGTACAAGGTGAAGCATGGAGCAGATGGGAGTGTGGAGAAGTACAAGGTCAAGTTTGTGGCCAAAGGCTTCTAGCAGGTTGAGTGCATCGACCATGATGAGACATTTTCCCCAATGGCTCGTTATTCATCCATCAAGATGATTCTGGCACTAGCAACACAAATGAGGTGGAAGATCCACCAGATGGACGTGAAGATAGCATTTCTCAACGGGGTGGTTGAGGAAGAGATTTATATGGAGCAGCCAAAGGGGTTTGAGACTTTCAGCAGAGACACTCATGTTTGCTTGTTGAAGAGAGCTCTTTATGGGCTCAAGCAGGCTCTGAGATCATGGTACACTCATATTGATAGCTACCTTCAGAGATTGGGCTTCACTAAGAGTGACGCGAATGCCAACCTGTACTACATCACGGTTAGAGGGCTTTCGCTCATTCTAGTGCTCTATGTTGACGATCTTATATTGACTGGAGAAGACAGCTTGATCCAAGATTGCAAGGTAGACCTTGCAAGGGAATTTGAGATGAAGGAAATAGGGCTTATGCACTATTCCCTTGAGCTAGAGGTATGGCAGGGTGATGGGGAAATCTTCTTGGGACATGGGAAGTACACTATAGAGATCCTCAAAAAGTTTTATATACAAGATTGCAAACCCTTGACCATGCCTCTAGTCACAAATTAGAGGAAGGTGGATGCTAGTAGAGAAAAGCGAGTACATGACTATGTATAGAAAGGGATAGTGAAGCTACCGTACATTCCAACAGAAGTCCATCCCTCAGGAGTTTGTAAGTTTTTGTAGTTATAAAGGATTTGCCGAGATCCCAGTATCTTGGCCTATTGGCATATTAGAGGATAGTGTCACATCAACCATACAAGCATATCAGTCATACCAACATAGCGGCCCATATTGGCATATCGAATACCAAAACCTCGAAGATTTTGGGACAAGGAACATATATAGAAAATCGCTAATATGGTGAGGTCTAGGACTCTAGGTATGACCAGTTAGCCAAGGACATCGACCAGCATGGGAGTGACGTGTGGCCAAGAACAGCCATGTGTCAACCATGTGGTTGTACAGATGACGATGTGGCCTTAGAAGAGGAAAATCTTCAAAGGGGCATACCTTTGTGCCCATAGCTCAAAATGAGATAAAATTTATATTGTTTGAAAGCTCTCGATGAGCAGAAGACAATGGTGGTATTGAAATTGTGATTTGAGGTGATGGGAGAAAGAGGAATTTTGGTAACCCCATCTTCATAATACCCTTGAAGATTGGATCTAGATTACGCCCCACAGCCCTAATAAGGTATTATGGGTTTGGGTGTGTTACAGTTACGCCATGATATATCTTTCAATAATAGCAGCAGTTACAAAACTATGTGTTACCTTTCACCCAATTTATAAAATAAACTACATTACAAACAGAATTAACACTTAAAAGTTAAAACTATTTCCAATGAAAGAAATTTATTCGTAAGCTGACCAGCCTTGGAAAATGCGGACCTAGTTCAATATTTTTGAAGGGCTTGTGGGGTAGTGGTATTTGTGTATTCTAGGTAATGTGAATAGATCTGTTTGAAGGCACCAATTTCTTTTCAAGGGGGGTATAAACCTATTAAAAAAAAGGATGGTCTATTGGCTTAAAAATATGGCAACTGTTGCAAAACTGAAAATAATAAAAATGGATAATGAATCTACAACCAGACATGTAACAGAGGCAAATGATAACCAGCAAAAACTAAAATGAAGTTAAACACATGCATAAATACAATGAACATGGAGTTATGGAGAGAAAAACACAAGACATTTGTTAACATAGAACAAATTCTCCCTACAGCAGGTACAAGGAATAAACTCCCCAAGAAAATCTTCCCGTCTTACCCACTCTCCTGAGTATTCCAAGGCATCTTATTCATTTCACGCATGCCCATGCCTCTCTCTTACACTACAAGAGACCTTTCACATAACGGCAGCAGTTACAAAAGCATGTGTAACCACATTTATAAAACAAACATTGCAAAGAGAATTAATACTTAAAACTATTTCTAACAAAAGAAATATGCTTGCAAATATCCTGAACGAACAAATATTTACAACAGAAAGCAGGAAACAACACTATTCACTGACTCTCATCAGCTAAATGGAAATATTTACAACATTTATCAATTAAAATAAGCAAAGGTAAGTGTTTAAAAATTTGTGGAATGTAGTCTTAGGAAGGAAACTAGACCACAGGCATAAATTAAGCTTCACTTAAGACCAAATTGGATGATGGCAGAGGATGGTTTCTGAGGAAAAGTGACAAATTAACTCAAAGATAGGTCAAGGAGACTGATGGTTCGACTCACACCGGAGATTTCTTGAGCAGAAGCAGGAAGAAGCATGAGGCTAGGCACAATGTTGCACACATGTATAGGTGCAGTACAGAGGACAGACACATGGCACAAACACATGGTATGAATACAGGCTACAAGCTTAACACTAAGGATTTGCAATTTGTTTAAAATATTAAACTGTTTTTGCATATATTTCAAAAAAATAAAACCCAAAAACATTTCATGCAGCAAAACCTCAGAAAATTCATTTCCAATACTGTACCTATTTTACATTTCTGGTTTCTGATAGCATAGTGTGTTTCCCAATTTTACTCTTTTCATCTTCAGATTGAAGAGTATCTAGCATAGAGAGAAACTATTTGCTGTGTTCCATGTCTCAAACGCTCTGCTCACAACATCCCAATCACCAAGCTTTTTTGGAAAGTAAAGAGCCTTAATGTCTCACATCATATAACCCAAATACTCTGGTAATCTTTCCTTGATTATTCTAAGCTGGTTGACAGTCCCATTGACATATTTTGGTCATTGTGGAAATCAATATACTTTCTTTCATTCTATCTATAAAAATAATTCATCTTGAGCTTTCAGAGACTCAAATTTTCTCTATCGAACTTCTCAACTATACAATATTCCATGGTGGCAGCCATTGCTTATTGTAACATTCATTGCAATGCACCCACTTACAAAGTTCTTGTCCTCGAGATATGCAGGTCTCCATCTCATCAATCAGAACTTGTCTCTCACACCATGTTAGGAATCTAACTAGAGTATAATGAACATGGAAAACAGAAAGAGAACAATGAACAACAGGCTGTAGAACACTTAAATCTCATTTCAAAACAAGAAACATTGTTGCAAACATCAATTTGTTTAAAGGAGAGTCAGAACTAACAGTTTCTGCAGTCTTTAGTATAAAACTGCAGCAGCTAGTCAAATTACAGTTATGTAAACTGCTGTTTAGTGCTCTTGATGTGACTTTTGATACATTTCAACTATCTCGCTGTACTAATTGCAAACATAGAAAAACTATTTAAAACAATCCAACCATGAATATAGAAAAACTTTGTCTAAAAGAAAAAATATCATTCAAGTAACAAATCTCACAGACCAATAAATACAGACGAATTACAAATGATTAAAATCATCTATAGCAAGGGACCCTCAATACTTACAGTTATCCCCAATCCGAACTTGTAACATATGAGTATGCCTAGCGGCAATCCCACCATATAACAGGAAATTAAGTTCACATTAGCAACATAGTACTGTGAACCAGATCCTATAGCCACACCTGATCAAATATGGGTTTAGATGTTAGCTTCCATTTCCTTCCCTCTAATATGCATGGTTATTTAATTAACCATGTAACAAATAGTCAATTAAAATCAGAAAATTCATCAGCAAATGTTAAGTACTTACCTGACAGCACTGCCTGTATTCCATTAAGAAGGATAGATGCAGTAAGAAATGGAACCAACTCTGAGACTCTTTCTGTGACAGTCGGGCTGCTTGTGAAGAGATAACCCAAGACATTTTTGCAAACAAGAAAAACTATTGCAAAGAATATGCTGATGACTGAAGATGTAGCGACCGAAACAAAAACTGAAAAGCATGCAGCCTCAGCATTCCCAGCACCAAGTTCATTGGAGACCCTTACGCTGCAAAGAGAATATTATGAACAGGACGGAACATCTGGAGCATAATGTATATGGCAGTCATATATTACAGAAATTGTTTAATTATGAAAGAAAGGAATTTAGTTAGGAAACAATTAAAGCATTAGGGAGATCATATGGCATGACCCTGCTTTTATCTTGTATCTGTACATGATTTTGCAGTGCACATGGGATGTGCATTCAGATTTTCTTAATCTACTAAGTGTGCAAATTTATTTAAAAAATTAAAAAAAAATAAGTATGACACAAATAGTTCAGAATGATTATGAACAGTAAGCAAATTATAGAGCTCCTCAACCATATCGAAGTGCAATTTAGGAATGGTGTGACTACCTTTAAGCTCCATTATAAGATTTCTTCTTCAGCTTAGAGACACTTTCACATTGTAATTGAATAAAATGCTTAAGATGGAATAGCATAATAGCAGAGAAAAAAGTAAGATCTAGGGCACTGGATTCTAACAGTACTAGGGCTGCTTATGGCTGTGACCAACTGGTTTAGGTTGACGTTTGAACACAAGCCTGTTCCCACAATTATATCAATCATATGCCTATCTCAGAAGTTTCTCTCCAATTTAACATACGTGCCCTCAATTTATAATGGATTAAAACCAACGGACTAACCAAGAAATTCCTGCGACTATTGCCTCACTTTATTCATTTGCCCAATCTCTAGATGTGAGAGAGAAACATGTCCAACTACATCAGATATCAAGAAATTGTGTTCAGTGAGTCACTGATTTCAGGTCAATATATACCAAAGAAATTACATGTATAAATTTTATAAACTAGCATTGTTGTCTAGATCATAGTTTGTGTTTGTAATCAAGCAGAGAGTACATCATTCATTTTATAATGTCTAAATCTAGTAAGTATAGCAAGAGAGATAAATGAAATAACATCTACATTGTTCGCCTTCAAAGACTAGCAATAGCAAAAATCTTATAGCTAATTTTCAATGTTCTGTTTGGCAAACGAGAGTAATAATGCACATAAAAGGATTTTCTTCAGTTTTAACACACACCTTATGGCAACGTTGAAGCCAAGTGGTATCATCATCTCCAGAAGTATCATACTAATGCTGCAATTTAGAAAGGGAAACCCACTCAAACTAGCATTCCAGTCTCATTTTCAATTAAAAAAGGAATAAATTTAGACTTATCATACAGTTTCTGTTAAATCACAAATTGACCGTCATACTGACTGACTAAAGGTTTTCAAACTATTACAAGTCAAAAATATATTAGGAAGTATGAAATAGATCGTTATGATCTAGTAACTATTGATAAATATTAAAAATGATGTAGACAACAATTCAACCAAAAACATAATTAATCACCTTTGATAACCAATGTCGTGGAGCATCAGGATTAACTACCTTATGGAAAGTGCATCTATATCAACTTCTGGATCATTCAATGTCCCAGCAAGAAAAACGAGGATCTGATAGTACCATATCTGCAGGCTAATTTATAGAACCCAGGATGATTCAAAGAAGAAAGCAGTGAGAATATTGAAAGCATTGCATAACATACTGCTGCAAGGAAGTGACTATTACAGTTAACAAGAGCTGAATACTTACAATACCATTATGGCTGAAAATATAGATAGTCTTAAGAATGATGGAAGTTGGCGGAATGCAATTAATTTGAAGCCCGTCCATGAAGCTTTGCATGAAGCAGAACGCATTATGTAAAGAAACTCAAGGATGGTCATAAGCCAGCACGATACATTGTGTGTCATGACAATACCAATGAGGCCTAGTTTTAGTTTGAAGGCAGTTATCCAACAGAATATAAAGTGCAAGATTAATACTCCTCCCGAGATCCAAACTATAGGTAAGACTAAACTCTGTGCATGTAAAAACTTCTGAACAGATACATTTACTGCAAATGCAAACAGCTGGGGAAGCATCCATTTCAAGAGAAGTCCTGACTTAGCAGCAATGGCAGTTGTTTGGCCAAACAGTTTGAATATAGGTTCTGCAAAAAGGCATGGAATGGACAATAAAAGTGCAGCTCCTGTGAGTACAATGATTGACCGTTGCATGTAGATCCCAAGCATATGCAATTGTCTTGCTCCAAAAGCTTGTCCACAAAGTGTTTCTAGAGCACTTCCCATTCCTAGCTGCATAAAAAGAACACCCAAATACTCATCATTATATAATGCCAACAAAATGCACAGGAAAGCTGTTACTTGAAGTACTGCATAAGGGAGGACTTAGGAAGAGCTTAATAGTGCTGCCTAAAGGTCCTAAATTCATTCTATGTGATAATTCCAAATTTTAGAAATTGTTGAGACTGCTTAAAGTGGGTAACATTTGAAAACGGTTGAAGATATCATGAAGATTATTGAACCAAGCACTCAATGCAAGATAGTTTCAGAATTCCAATTGAAGATGAAATTTTAAATGTATGAAATTGAATGAATAATAAAAGAAAAAATTCAAAGGCAAGGCAGAATGCTATAACTATGATCTCAGCATAAACCAAACCTATACATGAAGTATCAAATGAGCTAAAGAACAAAGTATCAATAATGCAAGAACTTGGGGTATGAACATGCAGTTCAATAGCAGGTCACTCAAGTGGCCAGCAGCTAGTCTTGAATTCTATACTCATCTCTGGGTTTTTACAGGCAAACATTTCACAAAGTTCAATTCTTCTTGCCTTCATGCCCAGATCACTAAATTTAAAAAAAATAGGAGCATCTAGGAGAATCCATCATCTGGTTGCAATAAAGTTTTAAAACTCCTACTTATCCTGCACATCACCCCCAACCAAGGTTCTTAAATTTGGACACGGGAATGATTTGGCGAGATGCCCAGTAGGGAGTGACTTGGCAACTTCAAAAACTCGGCACCAGACTATATAATAATCAGGAAATAACTCAGCATAACTTGGAACAACTCGGCACAAAGACTCAACTGAACAATAGGTCATCTTGCTCATTAGACTGTAGCTTCATCACTCCAACTCAGAGTTTAATAACCCTGTCCTCAATTTCAGGGTAGTTTCATTTCTGTTTGGGAAAGACACATGAGATGGTTAAGATTGTATGCATGGGAACAGCATACATTTTTCTCATGCAAGGCTACAAAGCCAAAGAACTGCCACAGTGACTTGTCTTTTATCAAAAACAAGATAAATGTAACGGCATTGATACACAACGAAGTTGCAAATGTCCAATACACCAAGTTGGCCATCATGGACCTTAAACCATTTCTTGTGTTCAACATCCCTTTTTAGTCTATTGTTTTGAATACACTTTCAGAAAAATTGCAGATCTTACAAAGCGGAAGTTCAGAAGAGATAGCCATAGGGGTATACACTTTGTCTTTCGAATAGCTCAGGGAAGCCATAAGGACATACTGTTAAACCAATCCCTAAGAAAAATTCCAACAGATGAATAAATTCATAGCCCTCGAAGAAACTTTCGGAGGCACTATCCTCAACCCTCATTCTTTTTGGATAGAACATTCCACAACTCTCAGAACATTTTTGGCAATTTAGAGTTTAGATTTTGGTATATTGGGCAACATATTATAAGGATTCATGGTTTCCCATCATAGGATAATTGCAAAATTGTTTAGAATCTCACCAAATGCACAATGTGCATGAGAGGAAACTCCGAATTTGCTGAATTTGATATTGAGTTGGTTTGACTCAAGAGTTCTAGTGTGGCAGACCAAGCACTCCACCTCGGGAACTGCTCTAGGAGAAGAAGAGGTCATGTTACAAGGGTTGTTCAAACTTCATGACAGAAATGACTTACTTGCCTGAGCTAGTTCTGCTTGGACAGTTCCCCGGAGTACTAAACTCAGCTTAGCTCCCCAGATTCAGCCAAACAGTCAGGGGTTTCTCCCAGAATTTCTTTCCTTGAACCTTGGATGGTAAGAAAGCGGAGCAACCTTGGATGGTAAAAAAGTGGGGCTGCCTTGCTCCCACACTTCTCCGAATCCCCAGTACCATACCGCCAGGCCCCCTCTGCCCCAGTTAGCCCCCAGATGACATCATCAGCCATTTTACAATGGTCAACACCCCTGCCTCGGCCATCAAGACGAGCAGGCCCTGACATCCTTTCTCTCTCTCCGCACCATGATCTCTAGTCTCTGGCCTCCCTACTGTATTAGTGCCCTTAAACTTTGTATTCTGAATAGACCGCTAGGATATAGTTTAGCTAGACATTTAGCTATGCTTCTTTCTTTTTCTGCCTTTTATGGTTTTCAACGTTGTCATAGGAGTTGTTTTGGTATTTCGACTTTGTATTCACAATGGATATACCTTCAAGTCTCCTTGACCTACTTTTGTAATTATTTGCTGGATATAATAAAGTTATGTTATCTTATCTAGGTGTGTCTTTTAGCTGGTAAATACCAACTAGTCTGTGCCTAAAAAGAAAGCTGGTACTACCCAAAAGCATAACTTTCATGGCGGCTGGAAGGCAAATAGCTAGGTCAAAATAGAACTTTAGGTATGTAGCTAATTGAACAACTTGTCATTTGACAAGAGGCATATGTCAAATCCCAAACATACAAGCATAGGCCACCAGGATGAAACTCCCAGAATCATAACAATACATTAAGTTAACAAAAACCCAAATTAGCTTCGGGAGCATAGATTCCATTAACATTTTATTTGGGTTTTAGAATTCTCATTATAGTTGGAGTCCAGCCATGGAATGTGCCTCTGTTTTTTCCAAACAAATGGGGCATGCAAGCACTCTGAAATCAACAATGCCTTATGGGGGAATTAAATAGGACCAGTATGAAAACAAAACAGAGCATACCATGATTCCATAAGCCAATCCTCTAACAACAGTGCAGGCAATCGCCAATGCAGCCAACTCGAACTTCCCCAAGTGTCCTGCCATCAATTCTGCCACAACAGTAAACATATACTGCAAGACAGTAGCAGCTATAGTGGGAGCTGCAAGCTTCCATTGGGCCTTGCACTCGGACCAGGTTGTCCTGCTCAATTCTTTGCGCCTGTGACTGCTATCTGAGGTGGGCATTAAGCTGTCAAGCTGTACGTACTCGTGAACTCCGAACTCATTGTTTTGTTCATTGGAAGTATTCTGCACATATGCGGAGTAAGAGGAAGTGGAAGGAAGCAGCAAGGGCCGCCTACGTTCGTCTAGGGACATCGTAGTGTTTCTAACCGACGCCATGAAATGGAAAGAATGATATAACCAGAGATGGCTGCCTTGGTTATCATATCGAAGTGAAGGAATGGTAGTTGTAGCGGAAGGATCGCCTAACCTCCTAGTCAAATGAATAGGTTAGCAACATGTATGCAAAGTATCGTTAGGTGCGACGTGAGGTTCATGTGACAGTATTTAACGACCAACTTATGGATGCCTATATTTGTCACTACTTTTATCTTATACTACATCTCTGAAGTTGACGCAATTTATTTAAATTTCTGCATTTCCATATCAAAAACTTTGGTTGAAGTGTTCAACAAGTTATCTATCTTTATTTTTAGACGTGGTATTATGACGCAATAAAGTAATTGTTTCTAAGGTCATCACAGCCTGCCATTTAGGGTATGACCTATTGAGGACGCTACAGCCGAAACTTGGGTTTTGGCCCATGGAATCCTTTCATTTATATTATTTGTTGAAGTGTCGGCAAACTCTGGTTTAAAAATTACAATCTGTTTTTTTTGTTTTTTCTGTTCTCAAAGAAATTCACTAATATCACATCGTTATCCAAATAACATTCATTAATTATATATATATATTAGGGTATTGAATTAGAATTAGGATTCGTATAAGATAATATTTTATTTTATTTTTTATATTTAACCTATAATATTTGAGTAAGTCTAATGATTAAGTGTATGTGTTTCTTTCTAAGAGGTCACACGTTCAAAACCATTAAGTGTATGTGTTTTTTTTAAGAGGTCAGACATTCAAAACCAAAGCGGGTAGAGTATGTATGCCTTCATATACTTAGTAGTCAAATGGCTCTGTGGAAGTGGGTCCCTTGTCCCACAAACAAGGGGTTTCATACACCAATTTGGTGTATGGCTGGGTCATGACCTTAAAACTTCATAATAATGATATTATTGAAATTAGACTTAGAATTTGTGTTAAGTTATATAAGTTTAGAATGATATTTTAAGATAAATCACATTAGATAGTTCCAAACACCAACCATTAATCTGAAAGACATTATCAAAATAAATAAAGTTATTTTCTCTATTTATCTATATTATTATTAGCTTTCTCTTTTCCATTATTTATTAAATATTAATAGAGTTATCGTATATTACTTTATTTTATTTCAATGTTTAAAAAGTTGAGTTAAGATATATTTATATTTATTTTATTTTATTTTTTATGATGATATTATTGTTGTTATTATTATTATTTTCCATGTAAGTAAAGGAAAGATATTCTTTGAAACTCAAGGCCATATAACAACAAGGCTCAAAATCATTATAACAATATATTTGATATGAGCTTAACATGTCATTTGTGAAACTGAACCTAGATGGGGATAGCAATCATTTCTCTCCACCTCCAAAAATAAAGTCAATTATCTATTATTTTGTATTATCATTAATAATTTTGTTTCATTTTTACAAATCAAAATCAATATTACATTATACATCTCATATACATTAGATTGTATTTCTCTTGATGTAAGCGAAATAAAACTTATAAATACATTTCTTGTTTTATTATACATTTTATTTAGTAAGAGATTTAATCATTATTAATTTAACAAGTCAAATGAGCAACAATGTTCCTTGCTTTCTTTGACTTTTCATTTTACACAATGCATGAATGCATGTTGTTGTAATGTGGATGGGAAAAACAAGATTAAATTTCAAGTTGAGCATTTGTAATTCCAAGATAATATGTTGTAATGTGGATGGGAAAAAACAAGATTAAATTTCAAGTTGAGCATTTGTAATTCCAAGATAATAGGAAAAGGACCAATAAATTTTAATTCATATTTGCATAATTATGTTTTTCCACTCATGAGGTAATATAAAATTTAATGGAGAAAGATTAATGTATAAATATATTTAATGCATACACTATTAGTGTTTGTAAAGAAATATTAGAGAAAATAGTCATGACACGCAATATAGTCAAATTATTAAAAAATTGCTAATAAAAATAAGTTGCAAACTATAATTCCAACTACATATGCCACATTCAAGGGCTCCATCCAAAAGTGATGGGTGAGAAATTATCATGAAAACTTTGTTAAAAGATAATGATAAATAGAAGAGTGTCTTGCTATTAACATGATCGATTAACAAATTATTAATATTGAAATGACATTATACATTATTAATGATAAACTATTATTAATATTTTTATATCTTATATATTTATTTTTAATTTTTAATGCCATTAAAATAATAATTTAAATTAACTAAATTAATAATATTATAATAATTATTATTTTTTATTTTAAATATAATATACTATTAAATAAGAAAAAATATGAAACGAAGATATTAGTAAAATATTTTATTAATTTTAATAAATTTAATAATAATAAAAATTACATAATAAAATAATCTATATTCATATTATTTAACAACTTCATTCATATTCATTTAATAATTTAACAAAAAATTTACAGTCATTTAATAACTTCATTCATATTCTTTTAACAACGTGACAAGAATTTTAAAAATATAATAAAGCAACTTCTTTCCCTACCCCAAATAAAACACAAAAAAACAAATATCTCTTTGCCATAAAAATGTGTTTTTCAAAAAAAAATATTCTTAATAATAATCTAGAGATGGAGTGGACTATCTTTTTGATTTTATGATGTGTCTTTTTCTTTTCTCTTTATACTTATTTATTAAATAGAGATATCTTTACATTAGAGTAAACATTATATTTTTATATATCAAGTCAAAATAACTCTAAAGTAAAGAATTGGATACAATTTGTGTTCTCTCTCTCACATGATTCTAGTTAACATTGGCTAGATTCTATTTAACATTGGCCTAACCAATTTGGTGTATGGCTAGGTCGCGACCTTAAAATTGGATAATAATGATAATATTGAAATTGGACTTAGAATTTGTATTAAGTTAGATTAATTTAGAATAATATTTTAAGATGAACCACATTAAATGGTTCCAAACACCAACCATTAAACCGAAAGACATTATCAAAATAGATAAAATTATTTTCTCTATTTATCTATATTATTATTAGCTTTCTTTTTTCCATTGTTTGTTAAATATTAATAGAGTTATCTTATATTACTTTATTTTATTTCAATGTTTAAAAAGCTGAGTTAAGATATATTTATATTTATTTTATTTTATTTTTTATTATGATATTATTGTTGTCATTATTATTATTTTCCATGTAAGTAAAGGAAAGATATTCTTTGAAACTCAAGGCCATATAACAACAAGGCTCAAAATCATTATAACAATATATTTGATATGAGCTTAACATGTCACTTGTGGAACTCAACCTAGGTGGGGATAGCAACTATTTCTCCCACCTCCATAAATAAAATCAATTAACTATTATTTTTTATTCTCATTAATAATTGTGTTTCATTTTCATAAATCAACATCAATATTGCATTATACATCTCATATACATTGGACTGTATTCCTCTTGATGTAAATGAAAAATAAAACTTATAAATACATTTCTTGTTTTATTATACATTTTATTTAGTAAGAGATTCAATCATTGTTAATTTAACAAGTCAAATGAGCAACAATGTTCCTTACTTTCTTTGATTTTTCATTTTACACAATGCATGAATGCATGATGTTGTAATGTGGATGGGAAAACAAGATTAAATTTCAAGTCGAGTATTTGTAATTCCAGAATAATAGGAAAAGAGCCAATAAATTTTAATTCATATTTGCATAATTATTTTTTTCCACACTCATGAGGTAATATAAAATTCAATGGAGAAATATCAATGTAGAGAGATATTTAATGCATGCCCTATTAGTGTTTGTAAAGAGATATTAGAAAACATAGTCATGACAGGCAACGTAGTCAAATTATTAAAAAATTGTTAATAAGAATAAGTTGCAAACTACAATTCCAACTACATATGCCACATTCAAGGGCTCCATCCAAAAGTGATGGATAAGAGATTACCATGAAAACTTTGTTAAAAGGTAATGATAGGTAGAAGGGTGTCTTGCTATCAACATTATCGATTAACAAATTATTAATATTGATATGACATTATGCATTATTAATGATAAACCATTATTAATATTTTTATATCTTATATATTTATTTTTAATTTTTAATATTATTAAAATAATAATTTAAATCAATCAAATTAATTATACCAATCAATAATATTATAATAATAATTAATTTTTTTATTTTAAATATAATCTAATATTAAATTAAAAAAATATGAAAAAGACATACTATTAAAATATTTTATTAATTTTAATAAATTTAATAATAATAAAAATTACATAATAAAATAATTTATATTCATATTTATTTAACAACTTCATTCATATTCATATTCATTTAATAATTTAAGGAAAAATTTACAATCATTTAATAACTTCATTCATATTCCTTTAACAATGTGACAGAATTTTAAAAATATAATAAAGCAACTTCTTTCCCTACCCTAAACAAAACACAAAAAACAACTATCTCTTTATCATATAATAATAAAATGTGTTTTCAAAAAAAATATTCTTAATAATAATCTAGAGATGGAGTGGACTATCTTTTTGATTTTATGATATGTCTTTTTCTTTTCTCTTTATACTTATTTATTAAATAGAGATATCTTTACATAATAAAGATTACATTTTTATATATCAAGCCAAAATAACCCTAAAGTAAAGAATTGGATACAATTTGTGCGCTCTCTCACATGATTCTAGTTAACAGTGACTTTTACTCTTAATTTGTGGTTAATGATAATTCTAGGGTACACAAAATTGGTAGTTGTACCAATTTTTTTTTATCTTTAGGATGAATGATACTTTATATTATTTCTGTGGTTAATGATTATTTTAGACTGCGTTTATTGGGATTTTTACGGTGAATAATACTTTACAATATGTAATATGTGGTGGATACTAAGATAATTTATGTGTATTTTTTTGGAATGGTTAAGATTTATCATCATAAATTTGAAAATTTTAAATATAATATTAATTTATTTTTTATATTTGAATATTATAAATAAATAAAAATATATATAATTATTTATTTTAAAATTAATATGTTTAATATTAATTAATTTTAATGTATTTGATAATAAATTGTGGAAAGAAGGGGTAATTAAAGAGAAGTAAAAATGGAAGTTTAAGGTTTTGTAAAGTCTAGGATTTATGGAAGAGATAGTAAACTACACCATAGATTGTTTAGAAATGTTTATTATTTTTATTAAAGGAGGTCACAAAGTGTATAAGGAAGGTGGTGAGTTTAGGTGTAAGTTTCATGGGATGTTTGGGGCCCCTCATTTGTCTAGTTTTGCACTCAATCTTCCAACCATGGCAATCAATGGAAGATTGGAGACCTTATCAGGACATGACAACTCTATGACAAGGATATGTCATAAAGGCCCTTTTGGGATTGGGACTTGACAAGATGGGAGGAAAGATGAGATCTAGCATGTCTTTAATTTGCCAAACAATTACCCATCTTGCTAACATAGTGAGTGTTTTCATGGAGGGCATTGGGATGAAGGACTATGATTTAGCAGAGCTTTCGATTCCTTTTTACCTTTAATTATTTTCCTCTCATAATAGAGTTTTAAATCTAGTGTGAGCATAAAGTATGTTGATGGTAATAATGAGTTTTTGTCTAAAGAGGATTCCTTGGAATCTATAGAAATTTTAGGTTCAAGGGAGGAGGGGGAGAAATGTGCAGGTGATAATGGTGAATGACCTAGGTTACAACAACAAGAAAGGGAAAGAAGTACATTAAAATCTTAAAAGTTGAGACAAAGTTGGTGTTGGGCAAGGATATCTCTATGGAAGATGTAATTTGGATGATGAGAAAAACTTTAAAGGGTTGTTTATATTATAGGTATAAAATGGAGAAGAATATATCTCTATGGATTCATAGTACTTTGACCGAGTTGTTAGGTTACTCACCTTTTTTCATACCTTAGCAAGAGGATGGTTAGCATTCCACTTCAAAACAAAAGACAATTCCATTAAGATCTTAGAAGCTAAATTGTAATAAGATTAGCATCCTTCTAAAAAAAGTGGACTCCCTCTTTTGATCCTAGAGCAAAGAGTATAACAAACACCCAAATGCATAGTGATGAGGATGTCTTTAAGGTCATAAAAGATAGCATTGGGACCTTTTTAAAGGTGATTGATCAATTTAAAATGACAATAGCACATTTGGTAGCCTAAATTTTGCTGGTTTTCAAGGTTAATTAAGGGTTGGCTAAAGATATAAAGATTGTGGTGGGGATTCGAAGCTATATGCAAACATTGTACTATGTTGGTATTCCCTTTCATTACTCTAGATGTCATTCATATGGGTATTTAGTTCAAGACTATCCCTTGAAGTTCCATGGAAGAGTATGGAGTTGGAAAAAATAGTTACAGGAGGGTTTGGAGGTGGAAAAGGAATCTACAACTCTAAAAACTATAGATGGAAAATATCATAGGGAAAATGGTTAAACTCTTCACAAGAAGAAAGAAGCTCCAAAAGTTCCCCATTTGTCTATGGGAAGTTTAATAGGAGCATAAGTAACCATGGAACATGGCAAAGTGGACATGGTAAAAGAGCTTAGGCTTTTTCTTGAAGAAGTAACAATGTAAACTTTGAAACGGGAACTGATATGATTATTCATTTAGTTGAGGTAGCAAAAAAGTGACCCAATTTTGAAAAGTGGTGATGCAGAATACACATATTTTTTTTAGAATAGTTTTGACACTTTAATTTTTTTTTTTATGTACATTAGTTTTTAGAATGTTAGTGATTTGCGTGCTGATTTTAAAAAGTGTTGATTTTGCATCAGGCCCTTTTTTTAAAAGACCTATTTTTTGACTTTAAATTTTCTAATGTATTAAATGTGAATAATTATTTTTCTAAATTTCACAATTTTTGAAGTGGTATTCTTGTTCATATTTTCTTGTTTTTTTTTTTTTTTTTTTTTTGTAGTGAGGTTTTAATTTTTTTGCATAGTTAAAGAAGAAGGTCGATATTTTAAAGTTTCAATATTCTACATATTTATATATTGTTAATTAATTTTTCAATGCACCTCATATAGTTGTCTCTAAAAAAAAATATTTTTTAACAATTAACATAAAAATAACCATTTTGAACATAAATATAACAAAAAAATTACACATTTTGATAATTTTTTGCTAGAAATGACATGTCAAAATCACAATTTTATAGGAAAATTTTAACAAAAAATGGTTAAATAATAGTTTTTTTTATGAATTTCATGTCAAAAAATAATAATAATCACTGTTTTTTTCAAAAAATAATGATTCACATAAAAATTAAAGTGAAAATCACATAATACAAATATTGAACACATAACAACATTAATTGAATGCTTATTCTTCTCATAAAATGTCAAAGTCAAAACATGACATGTATAACTAATTAATAATTACAAAAAATGAGCTTGATTTCCAAGCATAACTTAAATTTAATCAACAATATCACGTAATCCAAACTCTTCATCCTCTAGAGTTTCATCATTGTCTTCTTCCACAATATTTTCTGCTTCATTTTGCTCATTTTCCTCTTCTAATGGATCTTTGATGTCTGTGAATCTCCCAGTGTATGCCTTTCCAATCATTCCATGTAATGGTGATTGAGGTTCCTTTGCCTTTTTTGCGACACGTGATTCACTAAAATCCCCTTTCTTCAATCCAATTTCTTGCATTGCATCTGGAAGAAATTGAGGAAAATTAATTCTTTGTTGAATAAATTTGCACTGTACTGGATCTTTTTTAATGGCAATACAATTTCTTCCTTTTTGTAGGCAACATGATAGTGTTGTACCTAATTATCAAGCACAAAAGAAATAATGAAGTAAATTAATATAATGACATATAAATTAAGAAAGAAGATATTGAAATTCAATTCTATATAATAAAACTTACCTGAGCCAGAAAATAAATCGAGAACCCAATCTCCTCATTTGAACATATGTCTATAAGATAGTTAATCAATAACTTTGGTTTTTGATAAATGTTAATTATCTCTCCTTTTGCTTCTTTGTCTTCATGTGTTAGTTTTCTCACAACAACATTATAAACTAATACTTGGTTATGACTTTTTCCATCTACCCGATTAAAAAGCATAGACATATAGCTATCATCTTTTGCCCAACAATATGGATGAACTCACAGTCATTTATAAATGGTTGATATTCACGGTTAAGAAGATTTGACTTTTGCTTGTAACATGAAATAGTAAAAGTTCAATTAACTTGTACATAAACGAATTTTTTAACATTAATCAAACATACATTTTCAACGTCTTACCATGTAAGTTGCATCCTTGAGTTTGTTTTCCCCTTGAAGCTTGACAATAACATTGTCAATTGTGTGTCTGAATGAAATGTCACAAATCTCCATAATAGTGATGATGTGACTTTTACAAATCCCGCAACCACTTTACTAAGAGCTTGATAAGTATAAGGGTCACTATCATAGTCAATGTTTGGGATATTGAAACCATGGGGAATATCTGTAATAACTAGAGAATAATCCCTTTTAGGTATGAGTTTAGCAATGTCTTCATAGTCGCCTTGTATTACTTGTTATTGAATAGTGTCAAGCCCATTCCAAATGAAATGAGTAAGTGCTCGATCAAGTTCAACATTCCTAAGACGTTGCTTCTTCAGTCTTTCGATCTTAATTTTTTCAATAAAGTTTTTGAAACTACCTGATGCTCCATTTGCATCCTTCCTCATCTTTAATAAAATAAACAAATATATGTATAAGTTATAAAATAAAAATAGTATACAGATGAATAAAAATGAATGTATAAATCAACATACCTTTTTAAATGCAAGATAAAAATCTTTTAGTGTTGATGTAGAACTTGAATTTGGATAGTTGCGTACAACATCATCCCAACTATCTTCATTCAACAATTTAACCATTTGTTCTTGTATTTTCATGTAAACTTTGTGACTGAATAGATAAAGTAAAAAAAGTTAATATAATGATATGTATAACAAATACTACCAAGAACAATATGTTATATTTAAAAGAAAATTATAATATAGAAATAAGTAAAAATAATTCAACAAACTTACTTTTGAAATTCCTCAGACATTTCCTCCAATGATAATTCCCCTGACCTCACACGAGATAATATTTCTTTGACAAGTTTTTCATCCTTCACTCCTTGCAATGCTCTCCAAGGTGTGATAGTCATATCTTCTAGAAGTTGTTTCATTTCAGGACCTGATTTATTGTTGCTACATATCAATGGTTTAGACCTTTTGACCTTCTGGTTTTTAATGCCAATGTTCTCCCACATGCTAAAAATATCATTAATCAATTCCCATATCTCTCCAGTTCTAAATGCCAACTGGAAAATGTTATCAATACTTCTGAATATATCAGTATTTACTCTGTCGCCTTTTGAATTGATTTTCTCCTCAATTTGATAGCCTATTTCCATACAACATTCCTTTTAGAGTTCTACAGTAACATTTATCTTATCCCCACCACATTTTTCTTCAAATTCACTATGAGTAAATCTAACCCTTTGGATTAAAGTCATAGACATCCTATATTCATTATCTGAATTATGATCACATGCCAATAACTTTGCTTCTGTATCTGATAAACCAGCATAAATGATACATTTCATTGTTTCAAAACGTGGGTTAATGGGATATTTCTACATCATTTTTCCTTTGAGCTTCTATAGAATGGTTCCCCCCAAGCACATAATAATTGTATTCAAAACATTTTGACTTATCAAATGCTTCTTTGTTGGGAACTTGAACTGGATCAACAAGAAGCACATAATTAACCACATGAGCATATGGATTGTACTTCATCAATGTCTTCAAGTTGTGAACATGCAGGTGGTGTGGCTTTCTAATTTGATATTTACATTGTCCTTCACTTGGCTTATAGATTTGTCTCACATTAAGCTGAAATGTACGACCACCCTCAATTAAGTTTCTCTTTGTCAAGTTCTGTCGAATGACATTTTGTTTTGTTTTAATAATGCCATCCTCTAAATTATCTTATGGTGTAATGATTTCCCTGCTTTCTTTTGAATTTTCACTAGGATCTTCACTGTTGGTAATGACTACTTGAGAATGTTCAACTTTAATTTTCTTCCTCCTAACATTCTCATCATTAACTAGAACAAAGACATTCCTGGGCATTGTTACTTTTGGTCTTTTATGGCTCTTCTCCTTTCTAACATAAGTTTTAATGTCATCCTCAGTAATGAAAACATATTCTTCAGCATTAGTTTCAACTTCCTCATCTTCAAAAGTAACATGTCTACCTTTGCTAGATTTATCCACTAGAGGCATTTTTTTTCTGATCCCTTGTTTTGTAGCATCATGAATTAGTATTTTTTTGCTTGTTTTCCATATCTTCCTCTGACCCTGAGTAGAAACTGCTAACAACAATCATAATATCTTGTTCTATGAAATGAATGCCTCCCAACATAATTGAAAGATTTTCAATAAAATAATGTCAAACAAAATATCATATGTCAATGAAAACTAAGTTATAAAAATATAATGAGATAGTTACAATAACGCAAAACACAAATATAAATAACAATACTTATGATATCTTCTGCAATCTCATTTACGATTTGTTTACACAACTTTGTATATACCTCTGTCGTGCCATACAATGACAATGATAACTGATATTTAATCTTATCATGTGACTTGGGCGGTTTTGTAAGTATATAAACAACTTCAGTGTCTAGTATCAAACACATGTCTATGAACTTTCCCAACACCTCATAAATTCTACTATATATATATATGCACATCTTCGCCTTCTCTTTCTTTCACATACCATACATTTTTTGGAAGCTTCAGTTCTTTTGATTTCTTCCAGTATGAAATCATCTTCTTATCGTTTGAGGCACTTGATAGATTTGTAGTTATCAACTCAGGTTTGGTTCGTTCAACAGTGCTTTTTGAGGATCCACCTTTAATTTTAGCAATCTTTGGTCCAAAAAGATTCACAGAAATCTTCTTTGATGCCATTTTCCTGCAAAAAATACACATATATATAAATCAATAAATTACAAAAAAAAATATTAGCTTAAATTAATAAACAAAACGATAAATGATAAATAATTTTGTAAAACATAACCTTTAAAAAAAACAAACAAACAAATAGGAAATTAGAAAAACGCAGCCCCCTCTTGCCCCACCCCCACGGCCCAATCGGCCATCGGGGGTGGAGGCCCAATTTTGAGAAGCTCCTCGAAGGAGGTTGCATGCAACCCCTTCCGCCCCACCTCAGCGGCCCCACGCAGTCCCTCCCGCCCCACCCCGACGGCCCCACGCAGCCCCTCCCGCCCTTCTACCACGGGCCCATTGGACCACGGGGTTAGGTGCTGTCGGCGAGCACGATCGGGTCCACCACGCCCATTGTGGACGTAGTGGCCTTCTGCCTACCATGAGCTTGTCGGGTAAATCTGGCTCATCTAAATTTTTAATTTCTAAAAAAAAAAAAATCATTAAACCTATTGAATTTTAAAACTTGCACACAGCAAAAGGGAAACTAACCTTTCAAATGCGATAATCTTCCATTGAATATGTTGTTGATAACAATGTAGCTGCTCCATAAATTTTCTCCAAGTCTTTTAACAAACCTCGAAAAACCTTGATGTGATGTGAGGAATAGTGATAATGAAATTTATGATATAGCGGAAATTACGGAATTGTTTTACCGCACAGTTAATGTGGGATTAATTTGTTTTTATAAAAACTTTAACATGTAAATTTTGTTATGGCGATATAGGGAACTATGATAAAACAAATATTATGGAATTGTTTTACCGCATGGTGAATGTGGGATTAATTTGTTTTTATAAAGACTTTAACATATAAATCTTGTTATGGTGATATAGTAAATTATGATAAAGCGAACATTACAGAATTGTTTTACCGCATGGTGAATGTGGTATTAATTTTTTTTTTTAATAAAAACTTAACATATAAATCATGTTATGGCGATATAGCAATTTATTTTAAATGTGTGATAGAAGATCTAATAAAAATTAAAAAGACATTAATTGTCTAGTAAATGTTATATAGTTTAAGTAAAAAATTAATTTAGGTAAAAGATTTAGTTTAAAAGATTAATTTCAGAAGAAAATTTTAGTTAAAATTTTTCAATAAATTTGTAGAAGAAAATTATGGAGGAAAATACATGAAACACAAATTTTTGGAGGGAAAAATTTCGGTGAAATTTTTTTGAGGGAAACTTTGGAGGGAAATTTTCATTCTTTAAGCTATATATTATCATTAGGAGAGAATGCATTTGTATCATTCAATCTCTTCTATTTGAAAGGCGTGTATTCTTCTTATAGTGAAGTTTCACTTTGTGAAGCATCAACATCTTCGTCGCGTAACAACTCTATTCATATTGATGAATATAACAGGAATTCTTCCACTATGAATAGAGAGTCAAATCTCCACTTAGTCCTAATCCTAAGGACTATGAGAGCAACACTCATGAAAGATAGGATGAAGAATTTCAAATTAAAGAGTCACATTTTCCACTTAGTCTTAATCCTATGGACTATGAGAGCAATAGTGCTGAAGAGCATGATGAGGATCTTCAAATAAATAAAGAGTCGCAGTTTCCACTTAGTCCTAATCCTATGGACTATGAGAGTAGTAGTGATGAAGAGCATGATGAAGAATTTTAAATGAATAGAGTGTCACGGTATCCACTTAGTCCTAATCCTATGGACTATGAGAGCAACAGTGATGAAGAGCATGATGAAGAATTTCAAATGAATAGAGTGTCACAATGTCCACTTAGTCCTAATCCTATGGACTATGAGAGCAGCAGTGATGAAGAACATGATGAAGAATTTCAAATGAATAGAGTGTCACGGTGTCCACTTAGTCCTAATCCTATGGACTATGAGAGTAGCAGTGATGAAGAACATGATGAATCATTTCAAATGAATAGAGTGTCACGGTGTCCACTTAGTCCTAATCCTATGGACTATGAGAGCAGCAGTGATGAAGAGCATGATGAAGATTTTCAAATAAATAAAGAGTCATGGTTTCCACTTAATCCTAATCCCATGGACTATGAGAGCAGCAATGATGATCTCCGGGATGATGAATTTCGAATAAATCGAGAGTCACATTTTCCACCTAGTCCTAATCCTAAGGACTATGAGAGAAGTAGTGACGAAGGACAGGATGAAACACTTAGTCCTAATCCTAAGGACTATGAGAGCAGTAGTGACGAAGGGAAGGATGAAGAATTTTCAGTGAGTAAAACGTCACATTTTCGACGTAGTCCTGATCCTATGGACTATGAGAGCAGCACTGACAATGCACATGATGAAGAATATCTAAAAAGCATCAAGTCAAATTTTCCATTTAGTCCTAATTCTAAGGACTATGAGGGTAGCACTGAAGAAGAGAAAGATGGAGAATATCCTCCAAGTTAGTATTTCAAAAGCACAGATGATCATAGTGAGGATAACATTCCTCATAATGATGATGAAAATGCTTATACAAATGATGATCTAATGATGGAGATGTTGCCTTGAAATATTGTATCGAGGAGTAGGAGTAGACCTTTTCGTATCAATCCAAAATGTTCTAGTTATACAAGGGGTATAGCAGAATATATGACAAGAAGAAGTTCTATCAGTGCTCTCATTTCAAGTGAATCTTGTGAAAAAGATTGCTTGAAACATATGGATTGCAGTTTGCATTAGAGAAAAGGAAGAGATATTTGTCAATGAATAAAAGCATGCAAAATTCATATTTAGTGGGGTAAATGCAATCTACATTGTTAGGTTATAATTATCATAATGGGTCTTTATTTATATGTAGAAAGGATTTCAAAATGTTTCATTCAATGGGTAATTTTTGTCTGTTAAGAATCCAAGAAATTTTGGAAAAGGATCCCATATTTTATTCAGAAGTACGTCATAAAAGACAGTTTGGGCCATTATCAAATACTGCAATGTCATGGATGAAATATTTCTTTTCAAAGCATGGAGAGTGTATGCCAAATAGAGAGACAATACATATTCCAGATAATTTCTCAAGATGATAAATCACAACTTATACAAAGAATATGCAAAAGGTGCTGAGTGACATGGTCGATTTATTAAATATAAATATTTTGTGAAGATATGGAAGAAATAATTCAACAATGTCTGTATTCCTAAGAAGAGAAGGATGGGGATTTGCAGTACATGTGCTTCTCTTAAATAAAAAAGGGATAAATGTGAAGGGTCAGAAAGAGGTAAGCATTCATAACTTTAAATTTTAAAATTGTATAGTCATCAACTATGAAAACGTATTTCTTAATGACTTTCTTTTATGTTGTGTAGATTCCATTGTCAAATCACTTAAAGAGCATCGCGAACAACAAACAAGTGAAAGGAAAAAGTTGTACAAGCATCAAAAGAAGTGTTACGATAATCCAAATAAATATTTGGGTTTGATAATTGATGGTATGGGCCAAAAGAAAACACTTCTACCACATTTTGTTCGCACACCCAAAAATTTACAGGAGGAAAATTTTATTTAGTATCACTTGGTCGGTTGTATGGTTGTGGTGAAGTAAAATTCTAAGTGCAGACACAAGCAATTCCTCTAGCCCGAGAGCGGGTCTAGCCACAAACAAGACATTATATAGACAATTTCCTTAGGTTAGAACTAATTAAGAGGGCCTACCTCTTAGTACGCTTATCCTGTTTGGTGATGACCTTGCTTCCTCGCTCCAGCTATCTCCCGTTTCTTTCTCCGAGCATCTGAAACAAGTAAACAACAACAAACAACAACTGTGATAATAGACAAATTGTATTCAACCTACTTAACATGTCAAGAAACATTAAGACATAAACATGTGATATGGCATATTATGTAGGAAATCAATCGATAGTTGCGTATATATTAAATCAAGAAGAGATTACAACCGTTGTTTTGACGTTGTTGTTCTCCTCTAACAAATTCGGGTTCCCACACACTTTCGTTAGCATTCCATGATGGCTCAACAATGGTAGTTTTAAGGCTCTTCCCTTTAGTCTTCACAGTAAACCAAATTCACACTTCTCCCTCACACACAACTAGAGAGCTACAACTATGAATAACTTGCTGATTACTCCACAATGAAAAATTCAACCAGAGCCTAATTAGAACTAGCTGGTGCTTGGGAAAAAGGGAGGTTTATATAGCATGGATGGAAGGGAGATGGTTCCTCTTCTCATGGGAGAAGGTATTATCTGTTGAGGTAGTTCCATCCTAATAGGGGAAAGGAGCCTAAACTGACCTCCTTGACTCCATCTGGCCTAACCATTTACCAGACTTCCATTACGAAGCTTCTAGAGTTGGAAGCTTTGGCTCCTTATTTAAAAAATTTCCAAAAGAGGATCAGTGCGACTGGAAAAAGGCTCAGTCGCTCTAGTCAGCGCTAGGGACAGTTATAATCCTTTCATATCGGCGCAAGGAGGACACGGATCATTAGCGTCGGTCTTGTAAACTGGGAAAAACAGAAGATATTTGGGAAATGATGCAAAAGGGAATTGTTATGCTCATGAAGAGGGACACAATGAGAGTTTCTTCATGAAGGGAAAGCATGTAGGGTTCACTATAGAGGTCCTCTAGGATCATGGAACGGGGAGTACAGGGACAGTGACAAAATGTTGTGTAACAATGGGTTTCAATGGGAAAATGTTTCCAAGGGTATGCTTCACATCTCCAAATATTCATAATGATGCAAATCTGACAATAACCATAATTCATGACGTGCTTTCTCATTGGTATGGTAATCTTCTTGAAGTTTTGTATCTACAATTGGACAACACTTGTCATGAAAACAAAAATCAAATTGTTTTTGGATATCTAAACATGCTTGTTGAATTGAGAATTTTTCAGAAGGTAAAGGTTGGTTTCCTTCTTGTTGGGCACACTCATGACCATATTGATCAGATGTTCAGTCATTTTTTAGTCACATTGAGGAGGAAGGAAGTTGGGATCTTGCCATCATTAATTGAATGTATTAAGAAATCATACATGCCAGAGCCTACTTTTGATGTGTTGGAAGAAACTGTTGACATGCGAAGGTTTATTCTAAGATCGCATGGTGAGGATAAATGCATTGAACAACTTAATGACATTAGCTTCTAATGTTAATTTCATATCAAAAAATTGATGGGAAAACACTAATATGGGGCAAGAAGTATTCAACTACTGCAGAATGGGCACCGTCATCAGGTTTTTCATTTTTGAAGTTCATTCTAGATCATCCAATATTTGCGTCAAATATATTGTTATTACAACCAGTTGCTGAAGTTCATAATGCACGTAGACAAAATAGAGATATAAATTATTCTGATTGCCTAGAAGAAATTAAAAAATGCATTAGATATACATATAAGTACTTTGATATTGTTGATTCAGTTTGGTGGGAGTCCTTTTTCAATAATCAAAGTGATATCATTTCAAGAACAACAAATGAAGATATACCTTTGAAAAATCCATTTATTTGGCCACAAAATGTGTCAAATGAACATGAGGAAAGAAACATTGTTGAACAACAACAATCTCAAGGTATTATTAATTCTTCACAGGCAGAGGAAAGAGAAATGTTTATTGGTTCCAGAAGATCGCGTGCACAACGTGAAGCCATGGAAGATTTTACAGGGGTTCAGTACAAGATATTAAGGAGGGTTGCATGATCGTGGTGCTAGCATATGGAGATCCCAATGGCTATCCATTATGGGTTGCTAAGGTTATAAAGGTCATTACAGAAAATGAAGATGTTGCAGGTGTTGAAGTACATTGGTATGCCACAAATACACACCCATTCAATGGTGTGTATAAGCCAGAGATGGTAGTTGATAAAAAAATTGGTGGAAAGAGAAAAAGAAAGGGTACAAATATAAATTGTCGCCGCACAGACCTCTTAAAATTGGAGGATGTTGACATACTTGTTTATGACTTCAATTTAACAAAGAGAGGAACTCTTCGCTTCAAGACGATAGAGATTCTGAAGAGGTTGTTACCAGAAGGAACAGTGTTGAGATGGGAGTCTGCTGAAACCAGTCGTAGATCCAGAAGAATTTTGAAACCTGAAATGTTGGGCATGCATGTGGACTCAGATGGGGACTAGTTGATGAAAGAGAAGAATATGGAACATCTTCATCTGCATCCAGTCATTCATATGAAGATGTGAATAATGATGGTGTGCAAGAAAATATGAGTGATTTTGAATAATTATCTAAGACAATTTATATAGCTGATGTTTGCATCGTATCTTGAAATAAAAATTTTGATTTCCATATGGTGTTAAATGAAGTTATGAGTCATTTTTATGTTTGTTGGATTATATGTCTTAATTATGGTGATTTTTATTGTTTAGAATATCTACAATGTAACAATAACTTAGAGATATAATGTATGTTTCATTCAATCTACAAGTAATGACATTTTGATTAATTTAGTCATGTAATTTGTTCATAATGTCATGGTTTTTTAATTTTATGGTTGAAAATTTTCCAAATTTTTTTGTATCTTTAATGTTATGGTTGAAAACAATTAGAATTTTAGTGATCTTTAGTGTCATGTTATTATATGTTTAACAACATGGATGAAAACTGATAGAATTTTAATGTGTTTCAGATCCCATTATTTTATCTTTATCGTCATTACTAAAAAATGTTGAAATTATACCTAGGAAAGAAAAATGTTATTCTACCAAAAACATTAGTGTGTTTTTTTCCTCAAAAACAATTGTTTTTTGCACAAAAAAATCAGTTTTATTGCCATTTTTTTTAAATGTTGAAAATTGACCCTAAAAAAAACCATCGTTCTAGTATACACACTTTTCGTTTTTAGCACTGTTTTTAATGTTTTTTGGGGTTTTGGGCTAGAGTTCTCGTTTTGAGTTTATAGTTCCCGTTTCAAAGTTTACATTGTTAAGTGTCAATTGAGATGCTTAAAAAGTTAATTTATGCATCAAAGAGCTTGGAAGTTCTCACTCTTATGCAAGATTCTTCACATTTAGATAACTTAATGGTTCCTCCTAAATATATAGATTTAGAAAATGAATTAGTGATTTTTGTTTATGAGTAGTGACTCGGGCTTAAAGAGCATAAGGAATTTCCCTTAAATAAGTCAAGGTAAGGGAGAATTAGCAAGGAGGGGAGAGTCTATCTTTAGGTGATTATGAGGGTCTAGGAATTGAACCCCTACTTAATGGTGGCTTTACCTCATGTCAAACTTAGGGGAAAAACCATCAAGGAGCAATTGGATATCCATGCTCTCGGGTAAGAGGGTGTCATGTTTAATATAATCCCTTTGAATATCCTCTCAAGTCTAGAAAGGGAGAAAAAACTAAAGAAAAGTGAAATGTGAAGGGGGAATAGGTAGGGATGTGGGAAAATAAGGTCCTATGTATTAAAAATTCAAAGATATAAGAGAGAATCCACCATCAAATTTCTAAAATAAACCCTTGAACATCAAAAATACTAAGACGTTCACAATAAAAAACACCAAGATATCGAGAGAAAAACCCTTAAGGTAGAGTAACATCATCAAATACTCATTATGGAAGAAATCACTCCACAAGTGATGCTCTCCACAAGACAATGCAATCCAACACACACCCAATATAATGATACTTATGCATATTTATAGTTTCTCATAAGTATTCTCGATGATATGATTCCAAATACTCATCATTATATTATTTCATTTTAATTACATAGTGGTCCTATTACATTATTATGGCCACATTATGTTCATTTTCCACTTGGTTACTGTTACCCACCACTAGTGGGTGACCCCATAAGAGAGTTTTTTCTCCTGTATTTGTCTTCAGTCAAAAGACAACAACCTTTGATAGCCACCAGTGTAGTTGATATTGTGCTAGTTAATCTCCGCTCCCTAAGCTAGTCATATGTCCCTTGGCCCATCTGTTGAGATCGTATGTTTGAAGGTGGGCCATCCAATCCTAAATGTATGTCTTTCATTATGCAATCAGGTGCTTACGCTTGTTTTTCCTTGGGCACACTTGGGTATGGATTATTTGGTGACTTGAAAGGAGGAAAGGTTTTGATTGTAGTATCATTTCTCTCACCTTAAGTGGGGGGTTAATCCTCAACCCTAGTCTTGTGGGGTCTCCCTTATTGGCTTATAGCTTCAAGATGTGCACAACTTGGGAAACCTCGATTTTGGTAGCATGGTCCCATTTTCCTGTTTCATATTTTTCACTCCCCTCAGCACATTACATGCCCTATTTCATCATCTTCCCTCTCTGGATCCATAAGGCTTTGGTACACCCCATCCCTTTGTCCACATGTTTGGGTCAGGCCATGAACATTCCCCTAGAGGTTGATGTAGCTAAAAGAAAAATATTAAAAGCATATCATGACCACATACAAAAATAAATGATACCACAAAGTGCAAAAGATGGCCAGGACAATAAAAAAGTAGCATGTGGGAAAGAGCCAAACGTGAGCTCTACCCCTTTACCATTATGGCCATCACTCTGGTTCCTAGGCCCCCCTATGAGCACCCCCGCATCATCGAGGAACCCATGCATGTCCCAACCCCTAGTGGGTGATTAATTTTCCCACCTTAAGGGGTATTCATTGCATATATCATACACATCATGTTCCCATACCCTGGAGCCCTGAGCAGTATAATAAAAGAAAATTAATAATAAAAAAGGAAAAAGGAAAATGAAGAATGGTGGGAAACAAAGGTCAAGGTATCTCATGTACCACGATTTCACCCTCCTACATTTATTCACCCAAATATGTGGGCATCCCTCATCATTACCACCCTTGATCCCATGGAATTTAGCCTTGAGACCCCTGTGTCCTCATCCACTTCATTATTATCAACATGACAACTACCACTTGAAGGATGTACCTTGGACATTCCTTGCCCTTTACGGGCTAGGAACACCTAATAGAGTTTTTTATTATCCACTCCTACCTAGGGAGGTAACACTATTACATGATCAAAGCCCCAAATTTGGAAGGGAACCCCATTATGAAGTCTCATTTGTGCCCTTGATTAATAATCTTGATTCACTTAGATGCACTATCAATTATTGTACCTGAAGGTGAGGAGACACATTGGATCTTATACAGGATTGGCAGGTGGTTTCGTCATGGGTTGGGGAACTTAACGGGGGCCCAAGCCCACTAGAGGATCATATTGACGCTTGTAGGGGATGTGCTGAGAGCCATGGGTTTCCATCATGTGACGGAGCATTAGCTAATGGCATGGGTGGCCTCAATACTTTCAGTCGATCATTCATTTCCCCACATTATATGTGAGATGATTCACTTGGACTTGCAATGCCCCCAACTGGCTTAGAAGTATATACAGGGTTTGGAAGCTTATCTTAGGCTCAGAGGAGGTTTCTATCATCCATGAGACATGGGAGGGTAAGCACCATCTTCCGTGCCCTCATTTGGAGCAATCTACAGGCTTATTTTTCATCAGGAGACCCATGAGACCACTACTTGTGCCCTAGAGCCAATTTGGAGCACCACATGATAATTTACTTAGAGATCAAGGGACCACCCCTTTGTCTATCATTCATGGAGCCCTCACTCTCATCATGGCACCTTGAGGACTCAACGAGGCCCTCTGATGGCCCTTCTACACCACAATTTCATTATTTCAACTCACTTATGGATGGCTTCTTCATCACTTTACTAGCTTCTTTATGGGCTTGTCACTAAGATTAGTAGTTTGCACATTATTTTATAATTTTGGGGGCTCATTAGGCTAATTTGATTTAGAGAGACCCATATAAATAGAAGTGAGTCTCATTTGTGAGAACTCATCATCATCACTTGGACTCTTCTCTTGTAAAAAAAATTCGCACTTTTTCTTTGGAGACTATTGGAGATTCTTAGATGTATTTTGACATTTGGAGTTGAAATTTTTTATCTTCTTTGGAGCTATCTCATGATTTGTGGATGGATATATCATATTGTTGTAAGTGCTTCCCGTTGAATATTTTCTTGGAATTATGTCTAATGTATGGAATTGTTGCAACTAGTCTAATGCTATTGTGCCCTAATTGTTGAAAATCATTTTTGAAAAGATTTTTGGTTGGCAATTATATATGTTCTCACTTTATGGCAAATGATGAATGTTCCTAGTGGATGAAATTTTGTATTTCTTCCATATAACTCCAGAAACCTTGATTATGTAAATGCTAAAGGTTGGTTGCTAGGGCATCAATCTTTATCCTCCTTAAGGATGGTTTTGGCTAATTTTAAATCATCTAGGACTCCATATCCCAAAGGACTAAGTACTAGTCCAAGAATTTTGGTGATCTACTCTTCTATTCTCCATATTTTCTCCTCCTAAAATTCAACCCCCTAAAGGTAGGGCAAAAATCTAGGGTTTGCAGTGAAATTTTAGGGAGGCTATTTTACGGGAATTCGAGGGTCCACACGTCAAGCTTAGTTTCTAGGCTACCTATTCTCCAAGTTTGGTGGGTATCCGCTAGGGTTTCATCCATAAAATATATTGCCTTAGGTACCACTCCAAGAGGGAAAAACTAGGGCTTTCTCTCTCACCTTGGGGACTTCTTTGAGGGTTGTATGAATTTAGTATTCATTGGAGTAAATCATAAGAAGCCATTTCTCCTCCCTTGCGTTGACCTAACGAGTACCTTGGAAGTATTTATTCCCACGATTATTCATAAAGCCGTAGGTCTAGCGCAAGCCTTTCTTAGGTCTTTCAAAGAGAGCGAAGGGAATTTTGGAAGCATTAAATCATCACATTGAACTCCTATGAGAGGTCCTACCTCATCTCCTAGAGTCTTGATCTTAGGCATACCTATTATTATTGTAAATATTAAGCCCTAAATCTTGACCTCCTACTAGGTATTTCGTGGAGAACCTTTAGCTTCTTTGAAGAATTGAATCATTATTATGTTTCTCCTTGAATGCGTTTAGTGTAATCACTTCACACTTAAAACATTGATCTATTCATTCCAAGTGATTCTTTTCCTACCAAGACTCCTCCCATTAGTGAAAATCTATAAAGAGCGGGGGACCTTGACTAAGGTGACAGTGGGTCATTGTCTCATTGTTGTCACTTAGTCTAGCAATTTTCCTTTAGGTTTGCCTTTCTTAGGGCCTTGCTAGATTGTGTGGTAAAAATTGTGACGCCATTGTCAGGGAAGAAGCGAGTCTATCTTTATGAAATATTCACCTTCTTCCTTAACAACAATATACATCCTTATCTGACGACTCCATATCTGAAATCTTATAAAAATTCGAATGACGATAAATAGCTCAATGGAAAGGACTATTTTATATGTTTAGAGATGATGATCCTTGATCCAATGATCATGATGTCGTTAGTAGAAAAGAGGAGTTTGATGCCCATCTTAATGAATCTCTTGGGAGCCATGAAATTGAGGAGCCTCCTCAAAGCCCTGAAAGGGGGTTATGGTTCTCCCCAAGATATGATGATTGTAGCATGCCTTGTTCGTTCCTCAATAATCGGGATGATGTGAGTGTGGATATGTATGAACCATATATCTCTTCATGTCATACGAAGAATATGTCCAAGATTTCTCTTCATCGAAAGTTTATAAGATTAATTGTTGAATTTTCCATTCTTTCATTGTAAGAAAGGTGGCACAAGTTAGATTTATCTTTTCCCTCCTCACCCATAATCCTTGATACATGGTTCTCTTATTTTCCCACTTCCCCCCCTTACCATTCATTAAGAAAATCTCGCAACGAAAAATGTGATATTTGGGTGCCCTACCCCATGATGGTTCACATGGGTGAGTGTTTTTATATTGATCTAATCATATGTTTGTTACATTGGTTGTATGATTATACTTAGCATTTGCATAATGTAGCATGCATGTTAGAGTAGAATGCATGGCATATTGATTTTGCATAGCTACTATCATCATATCATGTTCACATGCTAGAATAGGTGCATCTAGATTAGGTTTGCATCATAGAATACATTTTATCTTTAGTATGATTTTATTATTTGATGAAAACATGGGCAATAAAAGTATGCTTGGACATATGCTTCCAACAATTGTTTGTGATGTGCAAGATACAAGTCTGCAGTCCCAAAGGATTTTTGGTGTTCTTATGACCTCTCGTTAGAGTACATGGTTCATGCACTCCATAGAGAAATCAAGTTCCAGTTGGAGCCAAATGTTACCCACCACCGGTGGGTGACCCCATAAGAGAATTTTTTCTCCTATATTTGTCTTCAGCAGGTAGCCAGCAACCCCTGATAGTCGATATTGTGCCAGTTGATCTCCAATCCCTGAGTCATTCATATGTCACCTCGGCCATTTGTCGGGGTCATATGTTTGAAGGTGGGCCATCCAATCTTAAAGGTATGTCTTTCATTATGCAATCAGGTGCTTATGCTTGTTTTTCCTTGGGCACAGTTGGGTATGGATTATTTGATGAGTTAGAAGCAGGAAGGGTTTGAATTCTAGTCTTTCTCCCTCACCTTAAATGAGGTGTTAATCCTCAACCCTGGTCCTATGGGATCTCCTCCTATTGGCTTATAGCTTCATGATGGGCGCTACTTGGGAAACCCTAATTTTGGTAGCATGGTACCATTTTCCCATTTCATATTTTCACTCTTCTCTACACATTACATGCTCTATTTCATAATCTTCCCTCTCTCATTCCACATGACCACTAGGTCCACAAGGATCTGGTAAACCCCATCCCCTTATCCACATGTTTGGGTTGGGTCAGGAATGTAGCCCCGAAGGTTGATGCAGCTATAATAATAAAAAAAAAGCATATCATGGCCACATTCAAAAGGAAATATTACCACAAAATGCAAAAGATGGCCAGGATAATAAAAAATAGTACGTGGGAAAAAGGAAAACGTTTTATGGTCATCACCCTAGTTCCTAGGGACCTTTATGAGTGCCCCCGCATCATTGAGGAACCCATGCATGTCCCAACCCCTAGTGGGTGATGAACTACCCCACCTTAAGGGTGTATTCACTACTTATATCATATACATCATGCTCTCATCCCCTAGAACCCCGAGCAGTGTAATAAAATAAAAACAATAATAAAAAGGCAAAAGGAAAATGAAGAAGGGTGGAAAACAAAGGTCAGGGTATTTCATGTACCACGGTTTCTCCCTCCTACATTCATACACCCAAATATGTGTGCATCCCTCATCATTACCACCCTTGAGCCCATGGAATTTGGCCTTGAGACCCCTGTGTCCTCATCCACTTCATCATTATCCACATGACACCTACCACTTGAAGGATGTACCTTGGACATGTCTTTCCCTTTAGGGGTTGGGAACACCTAATAGGGTTGTTTATTAGCCACTCCTACCTAGGGAGGTAACACCATTACATGCTCAAAGCCCCAAATTTGGAAGGGAAACCCATTATGAAGTCTCATTTGTGCCCTTGATTAACAAGATTGATTCACTTAGATGCATTAATCAATTATTGTACCTGAAGATGAGGAGACACATTGGATCTTATACATCATTAAGAGGTGGTTTCATCATGGGTTTGGCAACTTAACTGAGGCCCAAGCCCACTAGAGGATCATATTGACACTTGTATGGGATATGTTGAGAGCCATGGGTTTCCATCATGTGATAGAGCATTATCTGATGCCATGGGAGGCCTCAGTACTTTCAACAACTTGTTCATTGCCCCACATTATATGCGAAATGATGCACTTGGATTGGTAGTACCCCTAGTCGACTTAGCAATATGTATAGGGTTTGGTAGTTGATCTGAGGCTCGAATGAGGTTTGTCTCATCCTTGAGACATGGGATGGAAAGTACCATATTATTTTCCCTCAGTTGGAGTAGTCTACAGGCTTTTTTTTCATCAGGATTCCCATGAGACCACTATTTGTGACATAGAGCCAGTTTGGAGCACCACACTATAATAGAACAGGGAAATAATGCTTAAAATCACACAGAAATTTAGCATTTTTCAATTCACGAATTGGACATATTTCTCGACTAAAAATTGTGCGCTACCAGGTATGCTTGTACTAGCGGCAAATTTTGTGCCATAAATTACGCCAGAAACAACATCGGAAATAACATTGGAAATAGAACCACCAATAACACCTAAAAAAGCACCTAAAAGAGTGCCCCAAAATTTGCCTAGAGTTGTGTTGGAAGCTTCGCCACAAATAGCGCCATAATTAGTACTAGGAATAATTTCATGAAGAGTGCCTAGAATAGTGCCATTTTAGTGCCAGGAGTTGTTTCTAATTTGGCTCCTAGTTTGGCTTTGAGTTTAACATCCAATTTTTCTTCGCATTTTGCTTCTAGTTTTGCTTCTAGTGTGGCTTCCAAATCTTTTTTTTTGTAAGTCAAAGTTCCATTCATTCATCAAAAAAGTACACCAGCAACAAAATGCAAGTATTCTCACCCCAACCAGGTTTGTTGACTACCGGGATCAGCATATGAAAAAGAAACACAAGAACAAATAGAGACGCAGTCCACAACTTAGGAGGCCAAAGGCACCAGAAAACACATAAAACAAGTAAAACACATGTAACCACGCTTATTCATCAGAGCAAATAGACGCATGATTGACCAGAGCAATCCCTAGAGGAGGAGGAGGACGAAAGGAATGTTGTACATCTCTTCGAAGTGAGCCATCCATGACTCCAGCTTCTCCAGATTCTCATATAGCAGATTTTGACCACGCCATACCACCACGACAATCTCCTGAACATGACATTGAAGCTAATGCATCTTGTTCAACTTAGCAATGAGATTTGCATGTTCTTCTTGTTGAACCCTCTCTAAAGTTTCCAGGCAGTCCAGTACAGACTGGATTAGATCTCGACAATTGTCCAAACAATAATGGCACTCCATAGTTTCCCCACGCCCAGGCCGTCACACCTTCCCCCGTCTACTGATGCCACCTCTACACGTTGCTCCACCCTGCTTCGATGTCCGTGTGGTTCTCCCCCCACGGTCGAGCAGTGAGCGGCCACGACCACCACGAGCGCCGAAATTCACTAGGACTGAGTTGCCTGCAATTCGAACACCACAACTAGAGCTTGGAGGCTCCTCTATCGCCATTGCCACTTATAGGTGTGAACCTCATCCCCCCTGGCTGGCCAAAATTCGCTTAAATGGGGGAAGAGAACGAGAATTGCGTGACATAGGGATCTTTGTATCAAAATTAGTGGCGCCAATTAAATGTGAAGCAAGCCAACAATTAATAAATCACACCAATGAGATGACTACAGAGAGACTCCCAAAACACACCAGAGAGTCGCTTAAAAGCCTGACCAAGGGGGCTACACGAAGTAGAGATACTAGCCCAATGACAAAACTATTAACCATCAACTCACCAACCCCGACCCCTCATAGATAAATCACTGACTGAAAGTCCTGAGGACAAACACTATTCTGCCATGGAAATCTCGCAAGATCGCAGAACCTTAGAGGAAAATTGCTTGGTAGTGTAGACCTGCTACCCCGTAAACACAAAATAAAACCAAGATCGAAGTTACCCAACCACCCACAATAGGGCTCGCGGGTTAGTCCAATAACCAGATACATATCTCGAATACCACTTAGAAAAGCCAAAAACCGCACACGAAAAAAGAGACCTTCTAATTGTGTAACCCTAACGCTGAGGAGGGGGTGTCAACTGCAGAAGCGTGACCATTCCCAAACATGACACCAATGGAATAGGTCAAGAAGGCCACCAGAGCTCAACTGGCGCCCATCAGACCACCAAAAAAAGTCATCTGCATGCCAGACCAGAAGAGTGCCACCCTCCATATACCAACGACGTTCGCCCACTCCGCTCCCAACGAGGATGGTGAGAATTTCACATGACCAACATTGACTCGTACTTAGAACGTTGTGAGAGGATAGGGAGTCTGACCCACCCACCAATAACCAAGTGTTGAATGTCGTCGACCACGCGTTAGGATACCTTCCATGTTTTTCACCCCCATCGAGGAAGTGTGGCTTCAAATTTTGCTTCTAGTGTGGCTTCCAATTTTTCTTCTATTGTGTCTTCTAATTTTGCTTCTAGTGTGGCTTCCAATTTGGCTTCCATTATTGCTTCTTTTTTTGTTTCCAATCATAGGAAATAACGCCAGGTTTAGTGCCAGGATATGCGTCCAGTTTAGTTTCTGATTTGGCTTCTAGTTTTGCTTCCCATTTTGATTCTAGTGTGACTTCCAATTTGGTTTCCATTGGTTCTTCTTTGTTTAGTTCCAAAAAATGATTATTGTTTTGCATACATTTAATTTAATATGTTTTATTTCAATTTAATTAGTTAAATATATCACGTCTCTTAAATAAGTTATATGATTATACATCATCTGAATGCATTTGAAATATTTTATAGGATAACATTAATAAAGAATTTTTAGGGAAACAAACATCCATACAAATTAACCATATCATTATACTTATTAAATCTCCATCCAAATAGAACCTACAACATCTAGTATATATGAAATAACAAGATAACTATTGTAACATGATCATCATTTATAATTAAAACAAGTGAATCAAATATCTATAATTTAAGTGAATTTGACAATATTCATCATGAGTAATAAATCAAAACCATCATATGTAATAAATATGCATCCAAATCATCAACCACTTTCAACATATAAAAATTGACTAGTAAACACTGACAAGATCATCATCATATATGTCTATGGAGACTCTCTCATTACAATTAAAAAGTGTATGAAATTGAATCATTGTAAGGACGATCAAGCCAACAAAGGCGTCAATTTGGTTCAAGGTGAGTTAATGGAGGAGAGTGGAAAAATAACTATATGTCACATACCATGATTGCTCATAACTCAAGGATCTTGAGATTCTTAAGGGTAATTAAAAAGGATAATCTAACTAACAGGTTGCATAAATTTGGTAGTCATTTCGCGGTACAAAAGCTTATCAGTGATCACTCCATCTTATTGGTGATCGATCTAGAAGAATGACAGGACATTCATCCAACATATGGTTAAACGTGAGGATTAATGCTAAGCATGTGGCCAGGTTGGATGTTGTCAGCAAAGGATTTAATATTTTTGTCGTCGAGGAAGAACATCTCAGTTCGACCATGTGTGTTTATGGTCTAGACCAAGAAGAAATGAATTCACAATTGTTAATGCGAACAACATTAAACTCGAAGGGACTCCCCCGCCATCATTTTGGAGTTAATTTTGGCTCTAAGAGGATGGTTTTGTAGAATTCACACACAGTGGTTCTCCATACATTCTTTCAGAGCTGAAGAGATCATGGCCTCCTTGGCAGGCAATGGTGCCGGTGGATCCCCATATGAGATTGACCAGGCATTCAAGCATGAAATCAAGGAGATGATCTATAGGATAGGTATGAACATAATTTCTAAGGCTCGCTCTCATTTCACCCTGGTAATAGGTCCACTAGAAGTTTTGAAAAAAGATGTTGAAATTGTTCAAGCGGCGGTGGAGGTAATTATATCCAAGATAGAAAATCTTGATTACAAGGTGGATAAATTTGAGGTCAATGTGAAGAATGTAGTTGTTTCAATGTTAAAAGAAATATTTGACCTCGATGACAACAATGAACAAGATATGGTGATTGGTGAGGGAGAGGTTCTCCCTCTGGTGTTTCCCAATTAGCCATAGTTTGAGCAGGAGCAGGGGCAACAAGGAGCAGCAGAACCATTCCAACAGGATGAAGCGGACATGGATACTACAAAAGAACTTGATAGGTCCCTATAATACTAGTGATTACCCCATTACTATTGTAGTTGTATCCCTTATTAATATTGTTGTGCCCCTATTGTCCCCATATTTTTATTACTGTGCCCCATAGAATTCCTCTATTGTTATTTTTGTGGCTTTATATTATTATTGTTAGGTTGGCTGGGTTATATCGTGACTCCTTAGACTCCTATATATAGAAAGGAGGTTTTGTCATTTGAATCATCCAAGAATTGCTCATTTATGTAATGTAAAGGAGGTTTCCCCCTCGAAGAGGCTGAATTCTAAGGCGTTGATCTATCTTTTCTATCTTTTTCTTGAGCTGGTTTCATAACATTTGGTATCAGAGCTTTGGATTCTAGGGTTTCGCTTCTCCAAATAGGTCATCGTGGCATTTTCGCTATAACCTTTTTTCTGCGATGTTTCAGAAGCTAAAAAAAAAACCCATTTGAGAAGAAATCGCGCTAAATCTCGGGTTCGAATTTCAGAGATTTTCGCACTATATTTGCGGAGATATGATCTGAGGAAGTTGGTCTTTTTGCAGACTCCTGAATTACATCCCAAACAGGTGACTTGGGGAAAATCGTCATAACTTTCTTTTTGAGCATTGGATTGAAATTTGGTAAGAAGGTACAGAAAGAGGATGGACTGTAGTTTCTTTATATATTTTTCAGAGCCAAAAGTCGAAACAGTGACTCGTGGCACATCGTACAAGTTCGCTCTACTGAACTAGTCTATAATCAGGTCACTGTGGGAGATTGTGCATAACTCTTTCTTGGAGAATCAAATTTGGATCAGACTGGTGGCGTTGGAAAGAGGACACAGAGGGCTACTATAGGTCGAAATTTCAGAACTAGATGATTCGAAATTACAGAGATACATCAGATTCAATATCAGGCTCCTACAAAGTGAAAAAAGGTGTGTAGTTTTTTTTAAATTTTTGCATAAGCTTGGTTTGAAAAATTAGTTTGAAGGAATTCAAAGGGCATAGTAAAGAATTATTATCGGTAATTGATGCCCCGGGGAAAGAAAATGCAAACACCTAGTAGGCAACCTGAAAGCTTTAGCATGAATCCTAAAGAAGAGGAATAAATGCAACATGATATATCAAAATTACGAGACCAAGTGCAACAAGTGTCACTTGCACAAAAAGGAACAGAATCTAAGATGGATGGTTTAAAGAAAGGTGTAGAAGCTAAGATGGATGGTTTAAAGAAAGGTGTAGAAGCTAAGATGGATTGTTTAAAGAAAGGCGTAGAAGCTAAGATGAATGACGTGGAAGCTAAGATGGACGATTTGAAGATAGATTTGAAGACAGACATGGAAGAATTGAAGATAAATATGAATAAGTTGCTACAAGAAATGGTCACTAATGGTGAAAGGGTAGTAAAGGAAACTCATGATGAAAACAAAAGAAATGTTAATGATGATTCCATAGACTCTAATGTTGGATCAAAGACCCACCATATTCCAAAAATCGATATGAGGAAGTTTGATGGCAAGGATCCCACAACATGGATATTACAGATGGAGCAATTTTTCGATCTCAATAATATGAAAAACACACAAAAGGTACGTATTGCAACTTTATATTTGGAATCAAATCAGTTTGTATGGTATCAATGGCTTTGCTCTCGTAAACAAATTATCACTTGGGCAATTTTTACGGAAGAATTGACAACACATTATGACGATACAAAAAGCAACACTTTTTTTAGCCAATTGATAAGTCTCAAACAAAAGGGTTCAATAATGGAGCACATTGAGGAGTTCCAAAAATTGAACATAAGGGTAAAAAAAATATTCCAGAGGAGCATAGGATTGATGCGTTCATAGGGACTTTAAAGGATAATATCCAACATGATGTTCACCTTTGGGAACCTGATTCATTAGATAAGGCATTCAGGTTAGCAAGAAAAATGGAAAGAAAAATTATGGCAACCAGGAAGCATACCAGTCACAACTATAAAGATGAAAGTGTTGTTACCCCTAGCCTTCCACAACCCATAAGGTTGACACCACAACAATTGGAAGAAAAAAGAGCAAAAGGGCTTTGTTACAGTTGTGATAGAAAATACACTAAAGGTCATAAGTGTGCTGAGAAGAAATTATTCTACATAGATTGTGAAGAGAAAGAAGAAAAAGGGCAAGAAAGGTCAAAGGAAGAGGATATACTCCAGGAACAAAGCCTAGATAAAGAAGAAATGAATCCGACCATATCTTGTAATGCATTGGCTGGAATTACCACTCCTCAAACCATCAAGATAGAAGGACAAATCAAGAAGAAAAAGGTAATAGTGTTGATTGATTCAGGAAGTACCCACAATTTTATTCATTGTAAGGTAGCAAAGGAATTGAATTGCTTCCTATATCCAGCACCAGAGTGTCAAGTGATGATTGCAAATGGAGGAATGATAAATTGCTCTGGAAAGTGCCATAATATCAAGATATCCATGGGAGAATATGTATTGACTAGCCCAATGCTTTCCATTCCAATGGGAGGTGCTGATGTTGTACTAGGAGTCCAATGGCTACAATCCTTGGGTACAATAGCTTTTAATTTTAAAGAACTCTTCATGAAATTTTCTGCGGAAGGAAAGGAAGTTGAATTAAGGGGTATTGCAGGGAAACCGGGAAAGATAATCAGCTCTAACGGTATGACAAAGCTTCTAAAAAAAGAACAAAGAGGTGTAATTTCACAATTATGTTCGCTAGATGTTTCCACATCAGAATCATCTATTTCTCCAGATCTCCAAAAAGTCTTGGACAATCATTCCAAGGTATTTGAGACTCCCAAAGGTCTACCACCTATTCGTGATCATGATCATGCTATTCATCTAATTCCAAGAAGTGTTCCTCCAAACATCAGGCCATACAGATATCCCTATGCCCAAAAGAGTGAAATTGAACGTATTGTTGCAGAAATGCTAGAGGCTGGTATAATTCAACCTAGTCAAAGTTCTTTCTCTGCTCTAGTAGTATTGGTGCACAAGAAGGATGGATCATGGCGCATGTGTCCGGATTATAGGGAGCTCAACAAGCTCACTATTAAAGATAAGTTTCCCATTCTTGTCATTGATGAATTTTTGGATGAATTGCATGGATCAATTTACTTCACCAAGTTGGATCTTTGTTCAGGATATCATCAAATCAGAATGAACACTGAAGACATTCCAAAAACAACATTTAGAACTCATGAGGGTCATTATGAATTTTTGTTCATGCCTTTTGGCCTTACCAATGCACCTTCTACATTTCAAGTTTTGATGAATTCCATTTTCAAACCCTTCCTTACAAAATTTGTGTTAGCATTTTTTGATGATATACTAATCTACAGCAAGTCTTGGAAGGATCATGTTGAACATGTTGACAGGGTGCTACAACTATTGGAGGAGAAACAATTATATGCAAAAAGATCCAAATGTTTCTTTGGAGTACAAGAGGTGGAATATCTCGGTCATATTGTATCTCATGAAGGAGTTAAGGTAGACCCTAGCAAAATTAAAGCCATTAAGGAATGGAAAATCCCCACATCCATAAAGCTTATGGGAGAATAGCAGCACCTCTAACAACATTATTGAAGAAAGATGCATTTTCATGGACTCCAAAAGCAACAAAGGCCTTCGAACATCTTAAAGAGGTAATGTGCCAAGCACCGGTCTTAGCTACACCGGACTTCACAAAAACCTTTATTATGGAATGTGATGCTTCAGGAAATGGAATTGGTGTTGTTTTAATGCAAGATGAAAGACCCATTGCTTTTGAAAGCCGTCCAATCAAGGGAAAGTTTTTACACAAAGCTATTTATGAGAAGGAAATGTTGGCAATACTACATGCACTTAAGAAATGGCGACCCTACCTAATGGGAAGACACTTCAAGGTAAAAATGGATCGTGATAGCCTTAAATACTTTTTAGAACAAAGATTATCCTCTGAAGAGCAACAAAAGTGGGTCACAAAGATGTTGGGTTATGACTTTGAAATCATCTACAAAAAAGGGAATCAAAATGTGGTGGCAGATGCACTCTCAAGAAAGGATGAGGATGTGTAAGCATTGTTGTGCGCCATTTCTATTATCCAACCAGATTGGATAAATGAAGCAAGGGAGGAGTGGAAGAATGATGAAGAAGTGTGGGCACTTATTCGAAAGTTACAACAAGATTCTAGTACATCTGATACATTTAGCTGGCAAAATGATTCGTTATGGTACAAAGATCTCTTATACCTCTGTAAGAATTCGCAACTCAAACAAAAGATTCTTATGGAATTGCACACTTCTCCCTTAGGAGGGCACTCAGGATTTTTAAAAACTTACCACAGGGTTAAGAAGGAATTTTTTTGGGATGGCCTTAAAATATATATTCAAAAGTTTGTGGCGGAATGTTTGGTTTGCCAACAAAATAAAGTTGAAACAATTAATACCCCGAGTCTATTACAACCTTTATCCATTCCAAGCCAACGTTGGGAGGAGGTTTCAATGGATTTTATCACAGGTTTTCCCAAGTCTGAGGGAAAGAGTGTCATCATGGTGGTAGTTGACAGACTTACCAAGTATGCACACTTTTGTGCATTATCACATCCATTGAAAGCCAGTACAGTTTCTACTGCATTTATGGAAACAATTCAAAAGCTACATGGAAACCCAAAGATTATTGTAAGTGACAGAGATCCCATTTTCACTAGAAATTTTTGGACAGAATTATTTTCTTGTCTTGGTACTCAGTTAGCTTATAGCTCATTGTATCATCCTCAATCTGATGGGCAAACTGAGATAGTAAACAAATGTTTGGAAGGATATCTTTGTTGCTTTGTATCTGATAAACAGACACAATGGGTCAAATGGTTGCCTCTAGCTGAATGGTGGTATAACACTTCCTTCCATACAACAACAAAAATGACCCCATTTATGGCACTTTATGGATATCAGCCACCATCCATCACATCATATTTAAGAGAAAATTCTAAGGTTCAAGCAGTGGAACATCACATTGAACATCAACAACAAGTCCTCCAACTCTTAAAGGATAACCTCGTGTTGGCACAGAATAGAATGAAACAACAGGCTGATCAACATCGCAGCAAAAGAAGTTTTGATGTAGGCGATTGGGTATTCCTACGGCTACAACCATATAAAAAAATGTCCCTCAAGCAAGCTAAGAAGGATAATAAATTATCACCAAAGTATTATGGTCCGTACAAGGTGTTGCAAAAGATTGGTACTATGACATACAAATTGGAGCTTCCTGCAGCGTCTCGAGTGCACCCAGTTTTCCATGTTTCATGTTTAAAGAAGGTTATAGGCGACAAGATCCCAATTCAAACAATATTGCTAGAACTTAACAAGGAAGGAAAAATTATATTGGAACCGGAAGCAATCACAGAAACAAGAACTCGACAGCTACGAAATCGATCAATCTCAGAGTATCTCATCAAGTGGAAGAACTTATCCACTGAAGATTCCACATGGGAGGATGAGAATTTTATACAGAAGCATCCAAAACTACTCAAGCGTTGAGGACAACACTTTTTTTGAAGGAGAGGGGCATGCCAGGTCCCTATAATACTAGTGATTACCCCATTACTATTGTAGTTGTATCCCTTATTAATATTGTTGTGCCCCTATTGTCCCCATATTTTTATTACTGTGCCCCATAGAATTCCTCTATTGTTATTTTTGTGGCTTTATATTATTATTGTTAGGTCGGCTGGGTTATATTGTGACTCCTTAGACTCCTATATATAGAAAGGAGGTTTTTTCATTTGAATCATCCAAGAATTGCTTATTTATGTAATGTAAAGGAGGTTTCCCCCTCGAAGAGGCTGAATTCTAAGGCGTTGATCTATCTTTTCTATCTTTTTCTTGAGCTGGTTTCATAACAGAACTCGACCTGAACAATGTGGAGGGAACCGAGTAGTTAATTTCATAGTAATATCTAGGTAGATTATGTTATGTAGGTGTGTAAGTATTAATGGGGTATTTTGGAGAAATTAGAATAAGAATGATGTAGTAAATATAAAAAAAGACATAACTGCATACCTAAAGACACTGGTAAGAGCAATTTTGGAGGACTCTGGAAATTTTGATGATTTTGAATGTAATGGCACTAGCCAGATTCTAGTTTGATTAATAGAAATATACATGTTCCTTTAAAAAGAAATAACATGTGAAAATGATGCATGTCCAACAATCGACATAAGTCAAAATGATACATCATGTACAAATGATATAAATAAAAATGATGAATTATGTAAGACAAAATGATACAAGTCAATATGATACGTCATGTCCAAATGATATAAGTCGAAATGATACATGTCAAAAAGATACAACTCAATAATATGGTACATGAGGTCGTGAAAATGATACATATGATAGTAACCATGAAAATGAACATCATAACAATATATAAAAAATGATCCATGATGCAGTCTATATGATCATGAATGTCACTAGCTGCTACCAACAACTACCTCATGATCATCATCACCATTGTGATCATCATCATCATCATCTTCTGTGTTGTACGAGATTTATGATTGCAGACAAAAGTATCTCCCCTAGGTCAGTGGCTAACCTAAAACAACAAAGAGAAAAGGAACACAATATTTTTCCTTAAAGTAAATAGATAATGGAGTGAGGCCTACTTGTAATCCTTCACACGCTTCACTCCTTCTTCAACGTGGAAGCTCCAATCCCAGCTTCGATTGCCAAAATTAGAACCTGCACAGTTAGATAACACAAGCCAAGAAACTATGAGATCTATGTAATATAATATAAGTACTTCATTCAATAGATCAACATGGTATTGAATTAAGTGAAACAACATCACATATAGGAAAACAATGAACTCTTCGCATTACTATAAATGGAAGGATATTACAACCATAAGTAGCAGTTGATCTTTAAGAAGAACTCCTCCAAGTTGTTGATTGTCCTTTCCTCGTTACAATATGCACCTCTAATCACCCTAAATGCATGAGATGATGACTGCTCACTACAACAACATAAGGGCAGAATCACTCTCCAAAATCCAAACCCCAACCACATAGAAGGTTGGGAATATATAGAGAAGTATGGTAAGTTGGGAGTTCTTATGCAATTACCAATCTAGGGTAAGAGATCCACCTTTGAAGGAGGGATAAGATCAAAGGATAATTGGGGAAACTCCAATGTAGGTTTGGATAGGATCTGAATGTTTTATCCAAGGTAATTAGTTGTAACAAGTTCCGGAAACTCCTATAAGAGGAAGCTTCCATAATCCTGAATTTATAGAACCAATGCAGGTGCAAAGGGGAGCAACCTATTGGTGACCAACACAGGTCACAGTGGAGCAACCTGCTGGTGAACACACCCCAATAGGCTTACAAGGAGCGTTGGTCCTCAAACCGGCTCATATGAAGTAGTTTAGGGCTCAAACTCTGGGAACTGAAAGGTACATGCTTAGGGATTTGTGCAAGATGGTGACAAGGGGGAATAAGATGTTGATTGATACCATTAGGAGGCTCACTGATTGGATGTGAAAGTGGCTTATAACATAATCCCCCCCAAAGCGCAAAGTCAGAGATGATGACTGATGATTGAAGTGCTTTACCTTGTGACAAGTAGGGATCAAGGACAACCTACGAGCTTCATCTGTTACAATACATTTTCAACATGAAATATTTGTTTCCTGAGGGAGGCATACCCGTAATCAACTCATAAGCTAACATAATATGTATGATGATCAAATGAAACATCCAAAGATGTAACTAGTGGACCCATGACTGTCTATATGATCACGACCATCATACATTTTGATCTTTGTATAATCATGAAATCACAACCCGAATGGATGAAACTAGTTATGGGGTCTTCTATCTCGTTCACACGACCAACCAATGTACGAGTCTAACCATGTGAATCAATGAGTTGGAGTCGAACATGGTATACATCAAATGATTACCAGCCAATGATGTGAGTCGTTAATAGATGCGAGAGAAACCACCGATGATGTTAATGGCTTTCAATGTACTATATTATAGTCCGTATGGTGTGAATGAATGGGTTGATGTTGAACACCACATAGAATCTTTCGGTCGATGGTCATTGATGTAACCCTATTTCCGAAAGCAAGGAAAATTTTGATTGATGTATGCAAGCACCAAGGTACCAAGGGGTGTTTCTAAGTCAACTTCCTGGATGATGTGTTGATGTCGATAGAAAGTGACCCGTCGTAGGAGGGCCTTGATGTATCCTCCATCAACTAAATGAAATGGGTATCATGATTGATATAGAATGATTAGAATGATGTTGATATGGAATTGGATTAGGAAAGAAAAACATGAAATGAAGTCTTAAGAGTATTGTAGCGAAGATCAACTAAATGAATTCTCTTGAACACACCGACCACACTGAATGGAGTTGGCAGCATTGACCCAAAACTGAGATGGAGGCTCTGAAAACGGTATGATAACCAAAATAGATTACCCAACCTAATAGCCATGTAGATGAAGTGGAATATTTTCGTGTTCAAGAGCGACTCGCTGCCATTAGCAAAATGAAATCCCTTGTTTTCCCAATTTCCCTAACCATACTGGTCAATACCTCTTTATTTTTTAACAAGCTTGAGGAGGATAACATATGCTTGATATGTAAGTTCATCCTTCATATGAATCCATCTGAGCATATTTAATGAACCCTGAGAAGGAGTGGTTTGACCCCGTCATGATCGACAAGTCCATCATTGTTTGATGTTTTAACAAGTCTAGCAAAGGTAAAAATCGACATCTTTTTCATGTTTAGAGAGTTTGAAAAAGAGGTGAAAAAGAAAACTCCATATGTCCCTTTTCATAGGTAGTCCCTTAGGTACGAAAAGGTAGAAAATAATACCCAAGAGAACCTCTTAGCCATGTTCGACTAAGGTATTCATTTTTTGTAGCTACTCTATCTCATTCCAGAAAAGGGTTAAACTTATACTGAGTAGACGTCTTTTCATTTAATTTTACGAGTTTGAAAAGACAAGTGATCAACAATATTTTCATATTTTGGGAGTCTGAAAAGGGTTGAAAGAGGACTCCAAGGGGGTCCTTTTTGTAGGTTTAAAAAGCCCTAAAAAGAGGTAAAAGTATACTCTGTGGTCAAAGTAACATGTTCAAAACATAATGAAAATCTGCTAACAGCTGCCGACCTGCTCAAAACACCACAATAAGGATTAAACATGCATATTTCATAGTAAAAATGAAGCATATCTAGGTAAAAACACTAAAAATGAATAAAATAATGAGAAAATGACCATAAATATTCAAACTGACTTGTCATTTTTACCATTTCACATTTTACCTTCAACAGTGAGTATTTGGAGCCCTTTTTTCCGTCGATCGTCTATAGTTGATTGCGGCCAACCTAGGGAACCATTTCAAGTGTCGTCATTTCCAGGTAGGAACTAAGACCTTTCTCTATATTTTTGTGGTCCATTTTTATGAATTCATGCAAAAATTTTAAGGTTTTGAGGCCCCTGGGGTTCATAAAAAATGCATTGGGACCATCGCAACCCTCCATGTCAAAAATTGCGTTGAACCTATGCAAGGAAACATTGTAGTAAAAGGTGGAACGCTCTGGTAGACACTGCTGGGTTATGTTATGCGCATTTTCCTAAGTTGTTTCTTAGTTTTACCTCAAATTTTGTCAGGTTTTTTTGCATGGGAGAGAGCCTAATGGATCCCTTGTTGATGTTTCAGGTACCCATTAGCACAAAATGGCATTCATCCGGTGAGAAAGAGAACGTGGGGAACAAGATTTGAATGCGGCAAATGACCCTTCTACCATCCAGGTGTTCAAACATTATGGGTTATTGAAATTCTTCTAGCTTTCTGGTATGAGGCAAAAAATGGAGTTGTTGAAATACCTTATCCATTCATGGGATATTCAGGCACAAACATTTAGGTTTAGGGAGAACCTTCTCGAGAGACAAGTAGAGGATATTTACTTTCTAACATGATTGTCAAAGCGAGGTGCCCCCGTCTCTCTTCTGGGTGGAAGAAGTGGTGGCGAGACGGTGAAAGACTATATTGCTACCTATTACATACCTCAAACTCTTACAACTAGAGAGGGGAAGATCAACATAAAGGATGTAACCCAATTACCTCTAAGAATGATCTTATTCATTATTGCAAGATTGGTAGGTAGCTCGACACTACATGTAGCAAGCAGATCTTACATGAATTATGGGATATGATGTATAATGCCGACAATATTCAACTGGAGCGAGGGTGTTGTTGTAACCTGTTTCAAATTATATTTGATGTACATGTTAACATAAGTGTAAAAAGAAAGAAAAAAAGGAAATATTGAAAGAGAAAAATAAAAATGTGAAAGACTTTTTGTTATTTGATTAAACTAAGTTATGTTGGTTTATCAAAGTCTTTTGCATTACTAATATCTTGTACCTACAAAGTTTATTGTAATAAATTGAGACAGATGGTGGGACCCTGCGACTGTAGTCAGAAGTGTTAAAGTGTGAGCAGGTTGGTAGTGCGCAAAAGGCAGAGAGGATGGGACCCGCCTAATGGAGAAAATCCGACAACACAACTAAGTTGGAGGTTAACACAGGCAGTGCCCTTGCAAAGACTTTTGTCAGGCCTGTTGAATTTCGAATGAACGTTGTAGATTTATTGCGGGGGCACCACCTGGAAGTTAGTCACGTACAAAGTAGTTCCCCCCGTAGTGACGACAACAATAGAGCCAACTCATTTGAATTGCATTCGCCATGTCACGCTCCTTTGTCTAGCTGTTCTCCAAATTTTCAAATCCTTTATTTAATTTGGTCATTTCCCACGATGGAATTTAATGTTGTTTTACCTCTTATAATTTCTCATTCCGCTATAAAAACCTTTCCTTGGCTTTAGCTTAGTACATTGCCTTGTTGTTCGCTGCTAAGAAATTCAAAGTCCAGCTCACGTCCGAGTCAACCTCGTCACCAGTACCAGGTATTTTGTCAAAAAAAACCATTTATATTTTCAAAATGGCCAAGAAAATTGTTTTAGCCAGTTCATCCTCTCACATTCTGCTCATGGATACTGAAAGAGATATCTTTCATGTTTCTTTCCTTGTCAACCATCATGAATTCTAGCAACATGTCTAGTTAAACTAGTCAAATTCCCCAATCTGTGATGTAATGGTAAAATCTAGTGTGTTGGCAATCTTTTTCCCTCAAACATATATGTTTCCTGAATTTATTCATTGGCTAGTTTCAGCAATGCACCCTCAAAGGTGCTTTGTGATAAATAGGCTGGGAGAAAGTGTTTTTCAGGTGTCATCTCTCTTGATTCAACAAGCATTGTGTTATCCTTCTACAAAGTCTTACTTCTCTTTCTCCTAAGAATCATTGACTTCTTATTTCAAAGATTTATCCAAACTAGAATCTGTTGTAATTCTCTTGTATTTAATGACTAATGGAAAACAATTCCCTGTATATTCCACTCATTTTCCCTTGGATATCTTTGCCAAAAATTTAAAGCCAATTCTTCAGGCGTTGGCCAGAATTTTAGGGAAAGAGGACATTACAATAGTTGACAAAGTAGTTTTAGGAATGTTTGTTGTAATGGTGAAGCCTGGAGTTGTATTAGATATACCAACATATTGGGAAAAAGAAATTAATGTCCAATTCATGAATTTCACTCTTACAGGTTGTTTTAGGTTTCCTTCACTTGTGACATATCTATTCTTGTATTCCAATGTTGAGAAATTCATTCATCTAACGTTGAATATTATGGACACTCTCAAGCATAAACAATCAGTGTTTTTCTGGACTAATATAGTAAGAATTGATCCTAGAATTGAGGGTCTATCCTCTTTGCATCTTATTTCCTTTCTGTTGTATATTCAATCATCAATAGTTCACCTGCACAAACTTTACTCCCTAAAGCCCAATATTTCCTTCAAGTGAGTAAAGATGTAAAGGTTGGAGACTGGTTTTCTTTCCAGGATCATGTTGAAATAATGTTATATGGAGCTGAGGTTGAGCCCTACAGATTACCAACTTTTGTTCCCATGAGGATGTTTGCTCTTGAATTCATTAGACAGAGTCTAAATGTGGATCAGGTACATTTTGTACCTGCAAATAAGGGACTCTTTTTCAGGTTGCCTAGGATTGTTGGACCATTCATTGTAAATACTAGGTAAGAAACAGAAGAAGTCCATAAATTGTTAGAAGAGATGAACTTATTACTAGAAGAGAAATGGGCTTATGATCCATATCATATAATTTCAAACAGAAGAGTATAAAATGGATATGCTCCTTTTGTGCATGAATTAAAACCAGAAATTGAGAACCTCGCAAATGGAGGTAAGTCAACTCCCTTGGGAAATATAGAAATTGAGACCCGTCTTGCTACTGAAAAGAACCTGAAGAGAGGTAGGTCAGAGGTAGTTGATCTAGAGGAAGAAGAAGACAAAGAAAAAAAAAGGGTAAAGATATCTGAAGAGACTACATCAGCAACTCCCAATATACAATTGCAATTAGGGGAAAGTTTTTGTACTCCTTCTTCTCCAGTTTCGGGGGATCTTCTCAAGATTTAGTTTCCATTATTAAAGAGATGTTTTTTACAGGTGGAGGAAAGAAACAAGAAAATTAGAGAAAACATGGAATCGCAATCAGAAGCTCAGGTATCTTCTGAATATTAGATAAGGTTGCTATCAACTATGGATTTAGAGAAAAGTAAGCTAAAATTTGCTCTCTCTCATCCATCAGCAATGTTAGTAACATTGCAGCAGGGTTCAAGACTGTTAATTTGACAATGGATGCAAAAAGGATTCCATTACCTGATAAGATTAATCTACATATGCAAATTGGGAAATTAATTTTTCATGATTTATATAAATCTTCTTCAACTACCGGTAAAGCTGAAAATATGTTAGAGAAATTGGTAAACCAACTGAAGTTGGAAAAATCAAACTCCAGAGCTCTTAATACCCAAAATGAAGAGCTGAAAAAGATAATCCAGAAGAAAGGTCTGCAGTTCAGAAGTTACTACAGAGTGCTGAGAGAGAGATTCAAGCACTGAAGAAGAAGTTGAAATTGCCCTTAGTAGAGCATCCCATGGCTTCAGAGGTAGCAGGAGTTGAGATAATGAAGTTAAAAGAAATGAACCTTTCTTTACAACAAAAGATTGATTCACATGTATGCACAATTGTGGTGGCAACAGATTCAGATGATCCTGTTGAGGAGCTGACTCAAGTTAGGACTGAGTTGCACATTTCTGAAAATGAGTTAAAGAAGAAGCAGGCAAAATTGGAAAATGCTGTGAAAATCATCAAAGAAACTAAGCAAGATCTGTTTATGACCAAGGAGATTGCAGAGAAATACATAAGGGATTTCCAGGCTGCTCAACAAGAACTTAAAGAATTAAAGGAAAAAAGTGAAAGGAAACATGTCCCTGGTACAAGCAAGAGAAATCTTGTGGAATGGCATAATTAATAATGTAAAGAGTGTCTGGCAATTCCTATCTATCATTGAAGAGGAGAAGATTATTGTTAGAGACTTAGAAGAAGTCATCCTCAGTAACAAACAGAAGTTACAGAATAGAGCCCAGTTTGCTAAGAAATTAATTGACTTCTTAAACTCAAAGTTTGCACAAGAAATGAAGGAGTTTGGAATAGAAGACATGACCAAACATGTGATGGAAATAAACAAAATGATATTGAAAAATTCCAACAGGAAAGCAACAGAGAAGAAATTGATTGATGGAGATGAAGGAAGCAATGATGATTTTTTATATCAATTTTGATAAAAGAACAAGGGTTGGTTTGCCATACTGTTGGGATAAGAAAAACAATTTGTTATCATGGGAACTGTATGAAACATTACTGGTGGAAGCAAAAAGTAGAATTAATTCTACACATGAAAAGACTACAGTATTAAAGGGAGCTACAACAACTTGATTGGATGACGAAGACTTTGTTTATTGAGAAGCCTACATATAACAAAAATGAAAACTTCGGGATAACACATGTTAAGTTTATAAATTCCCCAAGTACAAGTACAAAAATCTGGTGGAAGACCAAGGAATGGATGTCGCCACAAGTTGTTGCCACAGAAGCAGAACCCTTTATTGCTCCACAATCTCAGGTCAATTTGAGATGAAATGTTTACTTTAGAAATTGTTATATTTTCAAGCCATGTAATTTTTATGTTTCAATGTAATTTTCAGATAGTTAGGTAGTTAGGAGTTTGACAGTTCTGATAATTGTCTTTTTAAAAAGTTTGTATAAATGTACTCCAACAAGATAAAAAAGGGCTCCGGCTTTTTGCAATACGTTAGAGAGGACCACTTTTGTACTTTGATATTGATTTTAATGATGAATAAAGCTTTTGGTTATTCCAAAAATTGTTGGGTATGATTTGTTTTCCTTGTGTCACATTATGTATGCATTTCTTCATTGAAAGAATCGAAGCAGTCTGTTCTTTATTTACAGTTAATGGTTATAACTTTCTGTAAATTTAGAGGTTAAAAATCCTTAAAAACAATGCTCTTCTTTCAAATTTTCCATTTCTCATCAAACACACTTTCCTCTAGGTTTATGATAAAAGATTCTGCAGAGACAACCTTTTATTCTGAAGCTTTCACCAACACTTCTCACAAATTTCAATCCATTTGTATCCAACAATTAAAGGCCATTTAAAGTTATGTTCCATGTATTGAAGGTTAAAGGGTTTAAAATTTAATATTTCGGGGTTTGCAAAATGATGAGACAAACAAATAATAAATTTGTAAACTTTAATGAATGTCTTGGGCACTAATTTCTACTCAGCCAGGAATTGTCTCCCAAGGTACAACATTTTTTGGCACCGTTGTTGGGGAACGGAAATTTGAAGTTATTTTTCCATGGGTTCTATAAGATCATTTCTTTGGTTGATGAGCGAGGAAAGTGGTTAGGCTGAGATTCTCATCAAAAATTTCAAACCTGGCTCCAAAACGACCACACATGAGGTGAGACACCTCACAACAGAGAACTCCTGCTCTTTTTGATCCAGAAAAGTTGGTTTCCAAGAGGTTTAGAAACCGAAATCACCAATAACCCCAGATCCCACTTTATCTACTCCTGGTACTAGTTCCACACAACAGTTTTCCAATCTTTCACTCAAAAGAAGTATAAGGAATTTTGATTTTTTTGAAGAAGTCCTTTCCCCTTCTCAGACACCTTTTTCTGAACCAACTTTGCAGGAAAAATCTTTCGAGTCAGTTTCATTTTCTTTCCCCGAGTTTCAAGAAATCAAAACAGTTGACCCTTCATCTACAAGTTCAGCTATTTCGATTGTAAATAAAGCAGTTCCCATATCATCCTTTCCTCTACAATCATTTGTTTTTCAAGCAGGTAACCCTTCTACGATTAATTTGAATTTAAATATGGCTATTCCTGCTTTTCTGTTGAATAGATGTGCTCCCTTGTATCTCCCTCAACCTCTGAATCCAATGCCTCAGGATTACCTTAAATTTTTACCTCGTTTCACAGGGGAAGATGAGGTAACTACGAAGAATCATATTGCCACATTTTGTGCATTTGCTGAAAATTTGAATGTGCATTTTGTGCATTTGCTGAAAATTTGAATGTGGAATTTTTAGATGTGGTAAAGAGATTGATTGTTCAGTCATTGGATGGAGTGGCCAGGAAGTGGTCCAAAACCCTTCCGACAAATTCAATTAATACATGGGAAGAATTGGAAAATGTGTTTACGCAGAGATGGGGAAAGAAGAAAGATCATGGCTATTTCTAACAGAATTTAATGCCATTAAAAGGAAGCTTGAAGAGCAAGTAGGTGAATTCATAAAAAGGTTGAATTCCCCTATGTTCCCTTTTCTATTGAATTGTTGTTTTTCCTTTTTTGCTTGGTAATCCTTACCTTTATTTATTCATATTTTATTAATATATTTTCATTCATATAAGGTTATTTATACTTTATTTAGTTTAAAATTAAAAATAAGAGGACAATAAAACTCCCCTTATTATTTATTTATTAGTTTTAATTTGTTAATTTAGGCTCTTAATAATTTTACTTAATTCTTATTAAACATGATATATAGATAAATAAGTTTATTTATAAACATAACTAAAAGAATTATAAACATATATATTTAAATATATAAACTTAATAATCATATTAACTACTTAACAAATTATTTGATGTACATTTATGTTTAATCCTTATTTATGCTAGAATAAATTTACTAACTTATACATTTAAATATATTTAATAAACAAATTAACTAATTAATTAATTAATATTTATATAAAATTTGTTTCCTATATTAGCTCATATAAGAGTATTAATATGAAATCAATTTTTTTTAAATAAGGATAATGCAAATTTGGTTACATATATATTTAAATAATTAAACTTGGTAAACAAGTTAAGTAATTAATAAACATTTATTATTTTTACCTTAGTTTATCCCATAATAATATAAGTTTATATATAGTTTATTTAGTTTTAAACTAAAAAAAAGGATAATAAATCATTTATTAAGTTCTTAATTTAGGATCATAATTTTTAATAATTATTAGCAGATATATTTAGTTACCTATAGATTTAAAAAATAAAATCAAATATAACAGATTAACTAATTAATTAATTAATTAACAAACTTTCTCCTAACTCTTGGTTGAGTCAAATTTAGTTGTTGTCCTATCAATCTCTCTATTTAATTTGTTGCCATGATTTGGTTCTTCATCTTGTCCTCACGATGAACCACACTCGTTGGTTCGAAATGCGTCGACAAATGAATTTTGATGTGATTATCGTCGAAAACATACCTCAAAAACTTGATATGGATCACAAAAGCCTTAATTCAATAAAGTTTCAATAAATTATACAATAGTCTGCCTGGAGAAATTAAGCCTCCTCATGCAGGAGAAAAATTAGTTTTTGCAAGAGCATTTGATTCTGATTTTGTTTTCACTCTGAGGGAGAGGAGGTCCCCTTCATTTGATCAAATACAGACTGGTGCCCTTGAAATTGAAGCCAATTTGTCTACAATAGGAAAGATTAAACCAAAAGACACTGAACAAAATAAGGGGAAAGGAAAATAAGAAGAAATGAAAGTTGTTAGTCAAACACCTGATTATAATGAGAAAAAATTAGAAGAAATGACTAAGGTTATTAAATTTTTTTCCAGTAAACTAATCAAGTTGGAGCTGGAAAATAAGAATACACCTAGACAATTTCAACAGGAGCAAAATAGAAATTTCAACCCTCAGTTTAGAAAGCCACCATTGCAGATTTTGCAGAGGGATAGGAAAGATCAAGATCAGATACAACCTCCCTTATACATTGAGGATGAATTAGAGGATGTAGTAGAAGGAACTTCTAAGGAGCATGAAAATCAAATATCAACATTTTATGGGGAGGAGGAAGATGTGAATAGAAGAGAGGATTTGAATTTTGCATTTCAGGTTTCTCTAGATGATAATGAAATTGATTATTATTGCAAAAGATTTCACTGATTTTATGCACGCTGAATTGCATAGGAAATATGACCTTAGATCAAGAAAAAGGTCAAGGATGCAGGAGGTTACTGATGAAAAATAAGATCCAGTGTCTCAACATATGGCGACTCCACAACAAAATCAAAATCAACAGGATAAGGGGAAGAAACAGGTTGATTCTAGCACAAAAAGTTCTTTTAAGCAAGGAGAAAGTTTTAAGCAAGAATCAGGTATGGGAATTCTGAATAGACCTGTTCAGGAATGGGTAGATGATTCAAATGATGTTTCAAAGAAAAATATGAACGATGAAAAACAAGAAAATATTGGGAATAAAAACCAGTTTTTTAGCCTGACTATGGAGTTAGAGAAGATTAAGATTCAATTTCCTTTAATAGAATTGGCTGAAACTCCTACATACAAAAAACAAATTTCTGATTTTATAAATCTCTCTCAAGATGACCATGTAGAAGATATAGTAAATTTACAGATTACAGGTTGAGAGACCAGTAGTAATGTTTGGACCCCTTGTAGAAGAAGTGGATTCTTCCACTCCACCTTTTTACATATCTTTGTTGATTCATTCTTTTATGCTGCATAATTGTATGTTGGATTTATGAGCTTCACATAATTTGATGCCATTGTCAGTCATGAAACAATTGAACCTCCATATTGTTAAACCTTATAAGGATCTTTATTCATTTGATTCCAAAAAGGTTAAATGTGTAGGAGTGATCAAAGATTTAGTTGTTTCTCTGGCCCAGATTCCAGCTAGAAGCCTGGTGATGGATGTGGTGGTGGTAGATATTCCTGCACACTTTAGAATGCTCCTTTCAAGGTCTTGGGGAGAAAAATTGGGTGGTGTACTAAAATTGGATTTTACATATGAAATAATCCCTATTTTTGGAGGTGAAGAGAGGAGGTTATACAGAGAAACCAGGTTTATTAAAACCATTACAAAGGAGGGTTCTAGTAATTCTCCTGTGTACAGTCAGGAAAAGGATGATTTTTCCTGTTTTATGTTCCAAGAAGCAGAGGAAATTGCTGAAGACAATAAAGTGCAGCTCCCTTCAACAATTAAAAATGAGGAGCTAGCAGTCAGTGGAGTATGGAAGCTTTACTTTGATGGTGCTTATTCAAGAGATGGAAGTGGAGCAAGTATATTTTTTATTTCTCCAAAAGGTCATTTCTTTCCTTTTTCTTACAAGTTGGAATTTGACTCCACAAATAATATCACTGAGTATGAGGCATTAGTTCTAGGATTACAAGCTGCTAAAGGTTTAGGGGTACAATGCATTTATGTTTTTGGAGATTCTAAACTAGTAGTAAAGCAAATAAAGAATCAATGTCAAACAAAAAATCCAAGGTTAAGAACATATATAAATTAAATATGAGATTTGGTAGATAATTTCTTTGCTTCTTTCAATATATAGTTAGTGCCTAGAGAAGAAAACATAATGGATGATTCTTTAGTAGTTGTAGCTAGTACTTTCAAACCACCTTTAAATCCTAGATTGAGGTATGAAATTGAAATCAGGCACAGACCATCAATCCCAGATAATGTTAAACATTAGCAAGTGTTTGAGGATAAGGAACAAATTAAATAATTTCTTGAGTTGATTGGAGAGTTTGCAGGTTTATAGATTGATAAAGAAGAAGAGGTTGAAGAAGAACATTCAAACATGACATTTTTGAAAGATTAAGTTGGGAAACACAAGATTCTTCAACTTAAAGAAGATGTAATACCTAAAGGTTTGGTACCCCTGGAAAAGTTATTCAATGCAAATGATGTTGTAATGAATCCAAGAAAAGCATATTTGGAGGAAGATATTGAAGAATGTAATTTGGGAACAAATCAACAACCTAAAATGGTAAGGTTGGCTAATGATGTTCCATAACATTTCAAGCAATGGTATGTGAGTCTTTTTAAGAAATTTGTGGATGTTTTTGCATGGTCTTATGAAGATTTAAAGACTTATGATACCAAGATTATTCAACATAAGATTCCTTTAAAGCTAGGAGTGAAAGACTTTAGATAGAAGTTGAGACAGATTAATACTTTGCTGCTGCCATAAATTGAGAAAGAAGTTAAGAAGTTATTAGATACAAAAAATAATTATTCCTTTAAGGTATTTTGATTGGGCAACAAATTTGGTTCCTGTAAGGAAGAAGAATGGAGAAATTAGATTATGTGTTGATTTTCGAAATTCGAACATAGCATCTTTGAAAGATAACTATCCTCTTCCCAAGATGGATCATATTTTATAGAAGATCACTGGTTCTTACAGGTTATCAATGATTGATGGTTTTTCTGTTTATATTCAGATTTCAGTGGATAAAGAGGACCAAAAGAAACAACATTCACAACTCCTTGGGGGACTTTTATGTATTCTAAAATTCCTTTTGGATTGATGAATGCAAGGGCTACATTTAAGAGGGTTATGGACATAGCTTTCATGGGAGAAAAAGATAAGTTTGTTGTCATTTATTTGGATGATATTATTGTTTTCTCAAATTCAGATGAAGAACACATTTGGAGCATCTACAACAAATTTTTGAAAAATGCAGAAGATATGGTCTATCATTGAATCCTAAGAAATCCCATTTTGCTTTAAAAGAAGGAAAGTTGTTAGGCCATATTGTGTTGAAATAAGGAGTCAATATAGATTCAAGTAGAGTAGAAGCAATCAAGAAAATACCACTCCCTATAAATAAGAAGGAAATTCAAAGTTTCTTAGAGAGGATAAATTTTCTTAGAAGATTTGTTCCCAATTATGTAGAGATTGTAAAAGGCATTACTGATATGATAAAGGAAGGTGTTGAAGTGAAATGGAATTCAATTTCTAAGGAATCTTTTACTAGAATTAAAGTGGCACTTCAAGAAGCTATTCTATTAATAAGTCTAGACTATAAAAAGCCTTTTCAATTGTTTTCATTTGCTTCTGCTTCTACTATTGCAGCAGTACTTTTATAGAGGAATGAAGAAGGAAGGGAACAACCAGTGGCTTTATTTAGAAGAGTATTAAGAGATGCAAAACTAAAGTATAATATTTTGGAAAAGTAGGCTTATGCTTTGGTCAAGGCACTTAAGGCTTTCAGGGTTTATATCCTTCAATCTCAAGTAACTGCATATGTTCCAAATGTTGCTATAAAAGATGTTTTGATTCAGGGTGATGTAGAAGGAAGAAGAGGTACATGGATAGAAAAGATACAAGAATATGATTTAGATATAAATCCAACTAAGTTAGCAAAACAATAGGGTTTGGCAAAGATACTAACATAAACAAATTTCCAAGCTATGGGAATCAATTTGCTAACTGAAGTTGAGAAAAACAGTACCAATGCAGAAGGAGATGAAGAGGTAAATGAAGGTAAGAAAGAAAATTCTAAGGATAAATTTCAGTATAAATACTTGTGTTCTGATTGGTATAAGGACATTGTCCATTATTTATGTTTTCTTTGTTGTCCTCCCAATTTGAATAGATCAAAATACCGAGCTTTGAAAGTTAAAACTCAAAAATATGTGTTAGTTAATGGAAAATTGTATTGGAGGGATCCTGGTGGTGTTCTTCTACTTTGTCTGACACAAGGGGAAATTATTGAAATAGTGAATGAATATCATGGCTATTTCTGTCGTGGTGATTATAGGTGGAAAGTGATAGCCCATAAGATTTTGAAAGCTGGTTTTTTCTGGCCTTCTCTATTTTCAGATGTTTACATGTTGTAAGGGGATGTGCAAAGTGTCAAATGTTTGTTGAGAAAAGGAAGTTAGCACCATTGCCTTTAATTCATGTTTTTATAGAAGAACCTTTCAGATAGTGGGGGTTAGATTTTGTAGGAGAAATCAATCCAACATCAAGTGGGCAATATAAATGGATTTTGATAGGTACAAATTATTTTACTAAATGGGTAGAAGCAGTTCCAACAAGGAAAGCAAATGATTTGGTGGTGATTAAATTTTTGGAGGAAAATATTTTTAGCAAATTTGGATGTCCTAAAAGATTGGTGGCAGATAATGCTCAAGTTTTTAGGTCTGCTAGATTACAAGATTTTTGTCAAAAATATAATGTGATATTGTCTCATTCTACTACTTATCACCCTCAAGGGAATGGGTTAGCAGAATAATCAAATAAAACACTGGTGAGGATACTTAAGAAGGCCATTGCAGAAAATCAAAGATTTGGGATACTAAATTGAAATTTTCTCTATGGGCAAGTCGAGTAACCCCAATAAGGTCTACTCGCAAATCACCATTTAAACTTGTTTATGGAACAACTACATTATTTCCTAGTTAGTTGATAAAGCCTGTTGCATTATTTGTCCAAGATATTCAAGAATAATTGAGCCCTCTAGTGAGAAGGATGAATCAGTTGATTGAACTTAATGAAAATAGGGAAAAAATCACGGAAAATTTGATTGGTTATCAACAGAAAATGAAGATGATTTTTGACAAGAAAGCTAAAGATATTCTTTTTTCAGCCTGGTGATCTAGTCCTTAGATGGGATACAAGAAAGGAAGACAAAGGCAAGCATTGTAAGTTTGATCCTTTGTGGTTTGGTCCTTTTAGAATCGCAGAGTCAAAGGCAAACAGCACCTTCATTTTGGAGAATTTAGATGGTGAACTGCTACAAGTGCCAGTGAACGAGCAATACCTTAAACACTATTTCCAGCACTGACCGATGTTTTTACAATCATTGTATATATCAGAGTGTCTAGTGTAAGAATGTCGGTGAGTTTCTCATGGTAATATGTGATGTTACATTTTGACTCCATGCCCGAGGTGAAGACACTAATTTGCGATTCTTAGTGTTCTTTCTTCTTAAAAACACTCTCCCCGGGTGGAGCCAAATGTTGTAACTTGTTTTAAATTATATGTGATGTACATGTTAAACATAAGTGTAAAAAGAAAAAAAATTCAAATATTGAAAGAGAAAAAGAAAATTGTGAAATACTTTTTGTTATTTGATTAAACTAAGCTATGTTGGTTTCTCAAAGTCTTTTGCATTACTAATATATTGTACCTACAAATTTTATTGTAATAAATTGAGATGGACAGTGGGACCTTGTGGCGGCAGTTGGAATTGTTAAAGTGTGAGCAGGTTGGTATCGCACAAAAGGCAGAGAAGATGGGACCTGCCCAATGGAGAGAACCCGACGACACAACTAACTCGAAGGTTAACACAGGCAGTGCCCCCGCAAAGACTTTTTCGAGCCTGCTAACTTTCGAATGAATGGTGTAGATTTACTGCAGGGGCACCATCCGAAAGTTAGTCCCTATAGAGTAGTCTCCCCACAGTGACGATTGTAAGCGAGCCAACTCATTCTAAGTTCATTCGCCATGTCACACTCCTTTGTCTAACTGTCCTCCAAATTGTCAAATCCTGCATTTAATTTGGTTGTTTCCCACGATGGAATTTAATGTCGTTTTCCCTCTTATAATTTCTCATTTCGCTATAAAAACCTTTCCTTACCTTTTTCCTAGTACATTTTCTTATTATACGCTGCCAAGAAATTCAAATTCTAGCTCACGTTCGATTCAGCCTCGTCACCAGTACCAGGTATCTTGTCAAAATCAACCATTTATATTTTCAAAATGGCCAAGAAAACTGTTTTATCCAGTTCATCCTCTCACATTTCGCTCATGGAGACTGAAAGAGATATCTTTGATGTTTCTTTCCTATTCAACCATCATGAATTATACCAACATATCCAGTTAAACCATTTAAATTCCCCAATCTATGCCGCAATAGTAAAATTTGGTGTTTTGTCAGCCTTTTTCCCTGAAACATATATGTTTCCTGAATTTATTCATTGGCTAGTCTCAACAATGTACCCTCATAGATGCTTTATGATAAATAGGCTGAGAGAAAGTGTTTTTCAGGTGTCATCTCTCTTGATTCAACAAGCATTTTTCCATCCTTCTGCAGAGTCTTACTTCTCTTTCTTCGAAGAATCATTGACTGCTTATTTCGAAGATTTATCCGAACCAAAATATGTTGTAATTCTCTTGTATTTAATGACTAATGGAAAACAATTCCCTGTAGATTCCACTCATTTTCCCTTTGATATCTTTTCCGAAGATGTAAGACCATATCTTCAGGCGTTGGCCAGAATTTTAGGGAAAGAGGACATTACAATAGTTGAGAAAGCAATTTTAGGAATGTTTGTTGTAATGATGAAGCCTAGGGTTGTATTAGATATACCAACATATTGGGAAAAATAAATTAATGTCCAGTTCATGAATTTCACTCTTATAGGTTGTTTTAGGTTTCCTTCACTTGTGATATATCTATTCTTGTATTCCAATATTGAAAAATTCATGCATCTAGGGTTGAATATTATGGACACTCTCAGGCATAAACAATCAGTGTTTTTCTAGACTGATATAGTAAGAATTGATCATAGAAATGAGGGTCTGTCTTATTTTGCATCTTCTTTCCTTTATGTTGTATATTCAATCATCAATAGTTCACCTGCACTAGCTTTACTCCCTAAAGACCAATGTTTCCTTCAGGTGAGTAAAGATGTAAAGGTTGGAGACTGGTTTTCTTTCCATGATCATGTTGAAATAAGGTTGTATGGAGTTGAAGTTGAGCCCTACAAATTACCAACTTTTGTTCCCATAAGGATGTTTGCTCTTGAATTCATTAAACAAAGTATAAATGTGGATCAGGTACATTTTGTACCTACAAAGAAGGGACTCCTTTTCAAGTTGCCTAGGATTGTTGGACCATTCATTGTAAATACTAGGCAAGCAACAGATGAAGTCCATAAATTGTTAGAAGGGATGAATTTATTACTAGAAGAGAAATGTTTTTATGATCCATATCATATAATTTCAAACATAAGAGTAGAAAATGGATATGCTCCTTTTGTGCATGAATCAAAACCAGAAATTGAGAAATTGGCAAATGGAGGGCAGACAGAGCCCTTGGGAAATATAAAAATTGAGACCCCTCTTGCTACTGAAAAGAACCTCAAGAGAGGCAAGTTAGAGGTAGTTGATGTAAAGGATGAAGAAGACAGAGAAGAAAAAAGGGAAAATATATCTTAAGAGACTGGTGCATCAAAATCTCCCAGTATACAATTGTAGCTAGGGGAAACGTTTTGTACTCCTTCTTCTCCAGTTTCAGGGGAATCTTCTTAAGATTTAGTTTCCATGATTAGAGAGATGTTTTTGTAGGTGGAGGAAAGAAAAGAGAAAATTAGAGAAAAAATGGAATCACAATCAGAAACTCAGGTATCTTCTGAATATCAGACAAGGCTGCTATCAGCTAAGGATTTAGAGAAAAGTCAGCTAAAATTTGCTCTCTCTCATCCATCAACAATGTCAGTAACATCTGCAGCAGGGCTCAAGAATGTTACTTTAACATAGGATGCAAAGAAGATTCCATTACTTGATAAGATTAATCTACATATGCAAACTGGGCAATTAATTTTTCATGATTTATATAAATCTACTTCAACTACCTCTAAAGTTGAAAATATGTTAGAGAAAGTGGTGAACCAACTGAATTTGGAAAACGAAAACTCTAGAGCTCTTAATACTAAAAATGAAGAGTTGAAAAAGACAATTGTGAAGATTGGTGTGAATCGAGAAGATAGGTCTACAGTTCAAAAGTTACCGCAAAGTGTCGAGATAGGGATTCAAGCATTGAAGAAGAAGTTGAAGTGCCCTCAGCAGGGCATCCCATGGCTTCAAAGGTAGCAGGAGTTGAGAAAGAAAAAGAATTACTCGTCGAAGAACTTCTACAAAGGGATGAGGAGATAATGAAGTTAAAAGAAATGAATCTTTCTTTACAACAAAATATTGATTCACATGTATGCACAATTGTGGTGGCAATAGATTCAGATGATCCTACTGAGATGCTGACTCAGGTTAGGATTGAGTTGCACATTTATGAAGATGAGTTAAAGAAGAAGTAGACAGATTTGGACAATGCTGTGAAAATCATCAAAGTAACTGAGCAAGAGATGTTTATGACCAAGGGGATTGCAGAAAAATACAGAATGGATTTCCAGGATGCTCAACAAGAAATTAAAGAATTAAAGGAAAAAGTGACAGGAAACATGTCCCTCGTACAAGCAAGAGAAATCTTGTGGAATGACATAAATAATACTGTAAAGAGTGTGTGGCAACTCCTAGCTATCATTGAAGAGGAGAAGATTATTGTCAGAGGCATAGAAGAGGTCATCCTCAGTAATAAACAAAAGTTACATAATAGAGTCCAGTTTGCTAAGAAATTAATTGACTTCTTAAACTCAAAGTCTGCACAAAAAATGAAGGAGTTTGGAATAGAAGACATGACCAAGCATGTGATGGAAATAAACAAAATGATTTGAAAAATGCCAACAGGAAAGCAGTAGAGAATAACTTGATGGAGATTGAGAAAGCAGTGATGAGTTTTGATATCAATTTTGATAAAGGAACAAGGGTTGGTTTGCCATCCTGTTGGGATCAACAAAACAATTTTTTATTATCCTGGAAACTGTATGAAACATTACTAGTGGAAGCAGAAAGTAAAATTAATTCTACACATGAAAATACTGCAGTCTTAAAGGCAGCTACAATCATCAATTATCTTCATAAATATTTTCAACTTGTTTGGATGATGAAGACTCTGTTTATTGAGAAGCCTACATACAACAAAATCACAAACTTCCGGATAACACATGTTAAGTTTATAAATTCCACAAGTACAAGTATAGATGTTTGGAGGAAGACCAGGGAATGGATGTCGCCGAAAGCTGCTGCTACAGAAGGAGAACCCTCTACTACCCCACAATGTTAGATTGATTTGAGATGAAATGTTTACTTTAGAAGTTGTTATATTTTCGAGACATGTACTTTTTATGTTTCAATGTAATGTTTAAATAGTTAGGTAGTTAGGAGGTTGACAGTTCTGATAAATGCCTTTTTGAAAAGTTTGTATAAGTGTACTTTAGCAAGATGAAAAAGGGCTCCAGATTTTTGCAATACCTCAGAGAGGACCACTTTTGTACTTTGATCTTCACTTTAATGATGAATAAAGCTTTAAGTGATTCGAGAAATTGTTGGGTATGATTTGTTTTCCTTGTGTCACATTATGTATGTATTTCTTCATTGAAAGAATTGAAGCAATCTGTTCTTTATTTACAGTTAATGGTTATAACTTTATGTAAATTTATAGGTTAAAAATCCTTAAAAGCAATTCTCTTCTTTCAAATTTTCCATTTCTCATCAAACACACTTTCCTCTAGGTTTATGATAAAAGATTCTACAGAGACATCCTTTTATTCCGAAGCTTTCACCAACACTTCTCACAAATTTCAATCCATTTGTATCCAACAATTAAAGGCCATTTAAAGTTATGTTCCATGTATTGAAGGTTAAAGGGTTTAAAATTTAATATTTTGGGGTTTGCAAAATGAGGAGACAAACAAATAATAATTTTATAAACTTTAATGAATGTCTTGGGCACTAATTTCTACTCAGCCGGGAATTGTCTCCCAAGGTACAACATTTTTTGGCGTCATTGTCGAGGAACATAAATTTGAAGTTATTTTTCCCTGGGTTCTATAAGGTCATTTATTCAGTTGATGAGTGAGGAAAGTGGTTAGGCTGAGATTCTCATAAAAAAATTCAAAACTGGCTCCAAAATGGCCACACACAAGGTTAGACACCTCACAGTAGAGAACTCCTGCTCTTTCTGATCCAGAAAAGTTGGTTTCTAGGAGAGTTTGGAAACTGAAATCACCAATAACCCCAGATCCCACTTTATCTGCTCCTGGTACTAGTTCCTGATGCAAGATCATGAGGATTGAAGACAAAAGGCTTCGAATTTATTCCAAAAATACAAAAAAAGTTTACAAGCAAAGTAGTGGGATCCTTTAGCTATCATTTTACAAAGTTTTCTAGATAGGATTTGAGCTAGGATTTAGGGATTGAGTGATTTTATAATTAATTCAAGCTGTTTATATTCAGTTGAGATTATCAACCAGACTAGATATTGTCTAAGATTAGGCAGATTCAATCCATGGATTAAGAATCTGATTGTTAGAATGAAATGGTATTTATGTAAGTTCTGAATGATTGTAAAGGGATTTTGACTGATTTGGCTTGATTAGCCGTGTAATATTAAGTTACAGAAACTATATCTCTGTGTATTTGTGTATAATGGGTCAATCCCGGAGGCGTTGTATTCCTTCGAAATATCTTTGAGTTCTATTGATTTGCAGTTTTTCTTTTGAATTAAAGTGTGAAAAATCTGTATTATATCACCAATCTTGTTTCTTCCATGTTTTGAAATAATTTGGTTATGTTCTAAAAACATCAGAGAATATGGTTTGAGACAAGTTAAATGTAGTGGACGTGTTAAGTTCGGCAGAACAAAGAAAAGAAAACCTGACAAAATCGTGTTAACCCAAAGGAGTCTAGAACCGTATGATCTACAGATCCAATAGATCTAACGGTCATTGAGCTCCAATAAGCTCGTGCGTTTAGTCAAGGAAGAAAGGAGGTTTATCATTGAAGCTGTTTATCGGGTGAAAAAAAAAGTGGTAAGAGGTCTTTTGAAATTCCAAGTGATTCCATTTATTGACCGACACGTAGCACTCGGATGGAGAGAGAAAACCACTTTATCGGGTGGGTAAACATCGTGCAAGATCCCCGTCCGATATCGCTATTAACCGTTAGATCAAATGGGCTTTGATCAACGGTGGAGGATCACCAATTAGTTTTGTTGATCGGGTCAACCAACAACTGTCAGATTGAAAGTTAAGATCAATGGCGGAGAGTTAGTGCGATAATGTTGTGGGAAAAAGCGGACGCGATAAGGAATTAACCAAAAGTTTGAATTCCTTTTGATTCCGTGGTAATTGAAAGGTTGTCATATTGTGGCTAAATTTTAAGCGATTCTGCTAATTTAGTAGAATAACCAAGTTTGGAGGTAGAAGACTGATACTCCAAAGGAAATCTAAGAAGATGTTCCACCTGAACTTGCAGAAATCGTTTTTGGATTTGAATGATTGTCCATTACACCTGCACCCAGGCCACCAGTTCCACACAATATTTTTTTTTCTTTCACTTAAAAGAAGTAATAAGGAATTTAGAATTCCTTTCCCCTTCTCAGACACCTTTTTTTGAACCAACTTTGGAGGAAAAATCTTTCAAGTCAGTTTCATTTTCTTTCCCTGAGTTTCAAGACATTAAAACAGTTGACCCTTCATCTACAAGTTCAACTATTTCCATTGTAAGTCAAGCAGTTCCCATATAATCCTTGCCTCCACAATCATTTGTTTTTCAAGCAGGTCACCCTTCTACGATTAATTTGAATTTAAATATGGCTACTCCTTCTTTTCTATTGAATAGATATCCTCTCTTGAATCTCCCTCAACCTATGAATCCAATTCCTCAGGATTACCTTAAATTGTTACCTTGTTTCACATGGGAAGATTAGGTAACTGCAGAGAATGATATTGCCACATTTTGTGCATTTGCTAAAAATTTGAATGTGGAATTTCTAGATGTGGTGATGAGATTGTTTGTTCATTCATTGGATGGAGATGCCAGGAAGTGGTTCAAAACGCTTCCTGCAAATTCAATTAATACATGGGAAGAATTGGAAAATGTGTTTACAGAGAGGTGGGGAGGGAAGAAAGATCACGACTATTTTCTAACAGAATTTAATGCCATTTAAAGGAAGCCTTAAGAGAAAGTAGGTGAATTCATAAAAAGGTTCAATAAATCAAAAATAGTTTGTCTGGAGAAATTAAGCCTCCTCCTGGAGGAGCAAAAGTAATATTTGCAAGAGCGTTTGATTCTAATTTTGTTTTCACTCTAAGGGAGAGGAGGTCCCCTTCATTTGACCAAATACAGACTGATGCCCTTGAAATTGAAGCCAATTTCTCTGCAACAGGAAAGATTAAACCAAAAGACAAATGAGAAAAAATTAGAATAAATGACTAAGGTTATTAAAAATTTGCCCAGTGAACTAATCAAGTTGGAGCTGGAAAATAAGAATACACCTAGACAATTTCAGCAAGAGCAAAATAGAAATTTCAAGACTCAGTTTAGAAATCCACCATTGCAGATTTTGCAGAAGGATAGGAAAGATCAAGATCAGATACAACCTCCCTTATACATTGAGGATGAATTAGAGGATGTAGTAGAAGGAACTTCTAAGGATCATGCAAATCAAATATCAACATTTTATGGGGAGGACGAAGATGTGATTAGAAGAGAGGATTTGTTTGCATTTAAGGTTTCTCTAGATGATAATGAAATTGATGATTATTGCAAAAAGTTTACTGATTTTATGCAGGCTGAATTACACAGGAAATATGACCTTAGATCAAGAAAAAGGTCAAGGATGTAGGAGGTTACTGATGAAAAATAAGATCCAGTGTCTCAACATATGGCGACTCCACAACAAAATCAAAATTAGCAGGATAAGGGGAAGAAACAGGTTGATTCAGGCACAAAAAGTTCTTTTCAGCAAGGAGAAAGTTCTAAGAAAAAATCAGGTATGGGAATTCTGAATAGACCTGTTCATGAACAGGTAGATGATTCAAATGATGTTTCAAAGCAAAAGATGAATGATGAAAAACAAGAAAATATTGGGAAGCAAAACCAATTTTTTAGCCTAACTAAGGAATTAGAGAAGATTAAGATTCAAGTTCCTTTAATAGAATTGGCTAAAACTCCTACATACAAAAAACAAATTTCTGATTTTATAAATCTCTCTCAAGATGATCATTTAGAAAATACAATAAATTTACACGAAGAGAGACCAGTAGTAATGTTTGGACTCCATGTAGAAGAAGTGGATTCTCCCACTCCACCTTTTTACATATCTTTGTTGATTCATTCTTTTATGCTGCATAATTGTATGTTGGATTTAGGAGCTTCACATAATTTGATACCATTGTCAGTGATGAAACAATTGAACCTCCATATTACTAAACATTATAAGGATCTTTATTCATTTGATTCCAAAAAGGTTAAATGTATAGTAGTGATCAAAGATTTAGTTGTTTCTATGGCCCAGATTCCAACTAGAAGCCTGGTTATGGATGTGGTGGTGGCAGATATTCCTGCATGCTTTGGAATTCTCCTTTCAAGGTCTTTGGGAGAAAAGTTGGGTGGTGTACTAAAATTGGATTTTAAGTATGCTATGATCCCTATTTTCGGAGGTGAGGAGAGGAGGTTATACAAAGAAGCCAAGTTTATTAAAACCATTACAAAGGAGGGTTCTAGTAATTCTCCTGTGTACAGTCAGGAAAAGGATGATTTTCCATGTTTTATGTTTGAATAAGAAGAGGAAATTGATGAAGAAAATAAAGTGTAGCCCCCTTTAGCAATTAAAAATGAGGAGCTAGCAGTCAGTGGAGTATGGAAGCTTTACTTTAATGGTGCTTATTCAAGAGATGGAAGTGGAGCAGGTATATTTTTGATTTCTCCAAAATTTCATTTCTTTCCTTTTTCTTATAAGTTGGAATTTGACTCCACAAATAATATCACTGAGTATGAGGCATTAGTTTTGGGATTACAAGCTGCTAAATGTTTAGGGGTACAATGCATTTCTGTTTTTGGAGATTCTGAATTGGTAGTAAAGCAGATAAAGAATCAATGTTAAACAAAACATCCAAGGTTAAGAACATATAGAAATTAAATATGGGATTTGGTAGATAATTTCTTTGCTGCTTTTTCAATATACAGGCCCTTTAGTGATCAACTTTTCACTAGCCTTCTTTGGGTGGCTACGTAGGTAGTTCATCATCATTGATGATTATCCTTACATAGGGATGGATTTCCGTGATGATCTTGAGCTCGAGTTTTCTGAGGGTGAGTGATGGGATGATTCAGGTAAGATACTTTGACCATTAAGTTTTTGGACCTGTTGACCAGTGGGTGCTACATATCTTTGTCAAAAGAGATAACCACGGGAGGATTTAGTGGGACCAGTACAAGTCCCTACGGTAGGACAAGATGCGCTACGAGATCCAAATGTAGTAAATATCCTATCAGAGGTGGAGCGCCACATGGAAGGAATGACACATGGGATTGATGAGATGAGGTCAATCAACTTCCATTGCGTCTTCAACAACACACAATCTGATTGCCTAGTCATATTGGTCGATTACTGTGCAAAATAGCTCGTGCAGTGTCGTTTTATCATGACCACTATTGATTTGTCTACTTAGATGTTTTGCATGTAGTTTTTATATGGACGATGTAGCCATATGTGTCTCGGGATACACATTTTGTAACACCAAACTTTATATATATATATATATATATTAAGTGTTTCCTTGTTCCTATTCTACTTTCAATATGATGTGAATTGAAAGTTATTTACATTATTTGCAAATGTTGATCTAAAACAAAATTATCTAGGGCATCTGCTAATGTGTTCAGATTTCTAGAAATATGTTCATATTGTATGAAATCGAAATGTCTTTCTAGAAGACGCACTCTCAAAACCATGCAAAGGATGGCAAGATTTCTCACTGAATAGATGTTCGTGAGTTGTAGTACTACGAGCTATGAGTCAAGCCTGATGACTATACGGTGGATACCATGTGAAATAGCATCAGAAAGTAGCTCAACCACTGCACTATACTTAGTGATGTTGTTAGTCGAGCGACCAATGCAAATCCCTTGCATATTCACTAGCTCGCCATTTGGAGCAAAGATAACTCATGTTGCGGAGGATAGGTTTTGACATCTACAATCCAAAAGTAAACAGAATCAACATAAACCATGGGAAACTCTAAAAAACACACTCAACACACCTATAAACAGTATGTACACAGTGTACCATGCATGGGATCAAGCATAGTATTTTTTGAGGTACAACCCATTTCTAGGTTGCGCCAATGGAACTCCATTGAGATCTACTAACTCATAAGCCCCTTTTGCAAGGAATTCATTGACAACATATGGGCCCAGCCACATAGGTAAGATCTTTCATCGACCTAAATTTTCGACTTCCTGGCCATATAAGAGAACCAGATCTCCTTCCGAGAAGATTCTAGGCTTGACAATTTTGTCATATTGTGCTTTGAGGCATATTTTATGGGCTTCATTGGCTAACGCACCAACATGCCGGGTTTCATCCAAACGAGTTAAATGTAAAAGATGCTCCTCCTCTATGGAAGTAGCAGGAAGAAGTTCGATAACTAGTTTTAGTGATGGAATTTCGCATTCGATGGGGAGGATCGCTTCCAGACCATACACCAACTGGAAGGGTGTGAATCTAGTAGCAGTCCTAACTGAGGTTCAATATACCCACAAGGCAGCAAAGAGAAGCAAGTTCTAGTCTAATTTGTGGACCTTTATCATTCATTGAAGCATAGTTTTAAGGACTTTGTTAATAGCCTCAACTTGTTCGTTAGCCTAAGGATAATAGGGAGTGTAATTTTCATATGAAAGTCCCAATTTGGTAGTTAATTTGGTCATCATATGATTCTGAAAGTGCTTCCCATTATCCGTTACTATTTCTTGTGGAACATCGAACCTAGAAATCACGTGGTTGAAGAAAAAATACTTAGTCATTTCGCCGGTATTATTGAATATAATCATCACTTCGGCAATAACGATAATGATGTATCCATGCTCCACGGTCGAGTGAGGGTTACATGTCATAAAATTGATGCCTGATTTCACAAAGGGACCAACAATGAAAATGGGATGCAAAGGAGCAGGTAGAGCTCAGAATTGTCGATCATAGATCTGGCACACATGACATTTCTGGATTGTGAGGATACAATCGCGGAAAATGGTGGGCCAAAAGTAACCGACGCGTAAGATTTTTTGTGCGGTAGCGTAACCAAATAAATGTCCACCACATGCCCTCAAGTGGCATTCATTCAAGACTTTCTTGGCCTCCTCAAGAGTGAGGCACCTCTGTAAGATCGTATCAATACCATGATGGTAAAGGGTGTCATCGATAATCACATAGTTTCGGGATTGATACTGGATATGTCGCTACTATCAGCGAGAGGTATTACGATGAAAAGTAAGGGTGTGGAGATAAATGAGAGAATCTCCATACCGTGGGTCAGATGACAAGATCAGGAACAATGACTCGTCTGGGATGGAATATTCAGATGTAGATTCAACATCAAGGGAAGGGAGATCACACATAAGCTCGACAAAAACTAAGGATTTCTTCAACTTGGACTTGATGAATTCTAGGTCGAACTCTTGGAGAATAATGATCCACTTAGAGTATTCCCCCCCAAAAATTGATGTGACAATATGTATGTCATAGGGTTGCAATCCGAAACGATTGTAGTTTTGCGAAGCAAGATGTAATGGCGAAATCTCTGGATGGCTTAAACGACTGCCAAAGCTAACTTTTCCACATGAGTATATCAGATCTTAGTATCATTGAGGTTCCGACTCAGATAATAAATGGAATTTTCAGTAACCATGTTGTCTTCTTGGACCGACACCATAGCTATAGTAGAGATGGCGACAACAAGGTACAATAAATAATCACAATGATAGTCGGGAGGATATAAGAGAGATGCCCGACCAAGAACATCTTTCAAGGCATCAACACATTTTGCGCATTGTCATCCCAATGGAAGGGAATCCATTTTTTTAGTAAGCAAGTAAATCCTTTGGTCAGTTCAGCATAGTTAGGGATGAACCTCCTCAGGAAGTTGGATTTCCCTTGGAGTCTTTGTAATTGAACAAGAGTGGAAGGCACAAGCAATTCAATGATTTCCTAGACTTTTAAAGGATCAATACGAATTCCTTGTTTTGAAATTATGAAACCAAGGAGTTGACCAGAACCAACACAGAAAACACATTTTTGCGAGTTGAGTCGAATGTTATAATGTCTACAATGGAGGAATATGGCCCGTAAATGCATGGTGTGATCAACCCGATGCTTGGAGTGAGCAGGGAGATTGCTGAACTCACGAAAAAGGGCTCGATAAATATCGAATTCAGATGAAGTGCAAGATGCTCCGATGTATAAATTTTTGACTATTCCTGGATTAATCGAAATATTGAGAGGAATGGTTTCTTCAATATTCAAAAGGTTCTTTTCAGAGTCATCTCATGAATGGAAACATAATTCATAAAGGGTTCGACAAAATTAGGTAGGTACACACCACTGAGATTATCTTCAATGGTATCTGGGAAGGAGGAACGATGATGATGTTCGTCCCATGACGCATCGTCTAACATCATGATCTCCATGATGCTTTCGTCGGTAGAGAATGTACATGAGAAAGGATCAAAGGGTGAACCATAATCTAGTGATCGATCTACCCAATTGATCAAAGAAAAAGTATGGGCCACACAAGCCGAGAATATGGCTTTGTAATCTTGCTCAACGGGGCTAAGCGACATTCAGTCGCCAAAAATTTTGATGTCAGTTTCATCAGGGACAATCCATGGATCGACCAGGATCGTAGATGATGATATCATGTTGATATAAGCAACCGAAGTGGAGGAGCTGGGAAGGGGAGGGGGAGGGAGTGAAAAAGTTCCCATAAGTGATGAATCCTTCAATAAACCAACTCCAACATGTTGATAGGAATGTAGGGCTTCCCCTACAAGAGGGACACTTCTAGTAACATTGGAATCAGAGGCGAAAAAGGTGAGTTGATCTATGGCCACGATCCCGCCTTTATGAGGAAAGGAGATCATGCAGAAGTAAGTTGAAACGACGACATCCATAGCATAAACCCATGTATGTCCTAGTAGAATATTATAATCCAAAGGTCCGTCGATAACTTCTACTTCAACGGAGATGGCTTTGCCCCCTAATTCCACTTGGAGGGAGTTCAAAATCCCACAAGGCATATATGTCCTTCCATCAAAGGATTCTAATGTGGTGGTCAATTGACTCAGTTGGGGTGAACTAATCGCCTTCTAGCAAGACAAGTACATGATGCAGGTTGAGGCTCACTCGTCCACAATAGAACGATGAATGTTCTTACAATGGACAATGACCTAGATCATAAAAACTAATTGAGCCAGTAGTCGAGGGGTATAGTTTTCATGAGAGAAAACCACTAGGTTGGAATTTGATGGATCCACACATCCGATAGCTGAAAATAAGGCCTTCTTTTGGGTGGGGTAGTTTTGCAACACCTCAAGAGTTGACATAGCCGAAGGGGACTGAGCCAAGTCTTCAAGTATGTTGTATTTTTGAGTGGCTCTCGAACAAGTGTTGAAAGAAGACTTATGGATAACGCCCTTCAGAGGCTTGATAGTCAATTTCGTAGGAACCGTAGGTGGAACAAGATCAGATGAAGGTGGTGATGAACTAGTAGGTTGATCAGTAGCTTGACCGTTCGGTATATTCACATTACCATAGTCCTTATTTCGAGTGGCCACCATGAAATCAAATTTTAGCTTTGAGGAGGAAAGCCTCAAAACTGTTTTAGAGGAAGAGGCATCCTGGGCAACCATAGGGGTCTCTTGATTGGGAAACAGGTTGGTTATCATAGTAGGAGAAGTGGATGATTTAAGGAACTGATTCACTTTAGCATCGTGCGGACAATCACGTGTAAAGAGATTCTTGTTAGAAATCAAACATGGGTATCAAGGCTTTCGTTTCTCATAGGAAGACGAATTTTATTTTTTTATCCTGTGGTGATGAGTATTTTTTTCTTACCTTTACCTTTCTTATTTATTCCAGGTAGTTGTTGAGACTTGCCTTTATTAGATGAGACGACATTTATCTCAGAAGCAGAAGCCATAGGAGGATGAGATGAAGGGTTTTGTGCAGGAGCGAAAAGAGCAATACCAGATGGTTTACTCCCCGAATGCGAACTGGAAGAACCTATAATGCCATCGCCAGTATGAGATTCTTTACCAAGTGGAGGAGGAACAATATTTGAAGGTCTACGAGTGTTTGGTACCTTATCATAGAGCGTGCCCGGTTGGGTATAAACTAGATCTAAATACTAAGCACGAGCAGTAACTTGCTCTTTGGTCATGACTCCACCATTGGCCACATCTTTTTTTATGGGAGCTAACAGAGACTTGAAAAACCATTCTGTTAACGACTGATCGAGAACATAAGTCTTGAACAAACGGTGACAATGTCTCCACTCATATATGTGATCTGAAATGTGAGTAGAGTCTGATTGCCTAAAGTTAGTCAATAGTTTTGTTCCAGTTTTGTATTTGATGGGCAACTGAATGTGTCAGGAAGGTTATGGCTAAAGTGCTGAATTCATGAAATGATGCTCTAGGTAATTCAATATACCACTTACCTATGGTACCCGTAAGCATTCGTTGGAAAATATGTAGTCAAATGGAATCATCATTAAGTGAATTGGATGAACAGCATAGATGATACGTCATAACATGCGTCGACAAGTCTTCTCCTAGATTCCCATTGAAATTTGGGATATCAGAAGGCAACTTAGTGGGAATAATTGGCCACAATGGAAAATGAGCAATGGGGTCGTTAGTAAACCAAGTTAAATCCGATAATTCAAGAGTAGCCAGAAAAGGCAACTGCATGTTAAAGTTAGCAACCAGATTACCTGGATATGAAGGGATAACCTGGTCAACAGGAACATGCATTCTTGGATAAGGAGGGTTCTGATAATAAGGAACCTAGTTACTAGAATATGGAGGATTTTGATAACCATCATATAAGTTGGTTTGTTGCTTAGTCCCAAGATGGCGATAAAGCTGTTGGAATGGTTGGGTTTGGATTTGCCAACCTTGAAAAAGAACTTGATGTGATCCATATAGTTCTCCGATCGGGGTTTGCATTGCCCTCTGGTATGGGTTTGATTGAGACTACACCAAATTTTTAATAATTTGGCCTATCGAAACTTGAGGAGTACCTTGTGCAAGCGATTGAGAAGGTGAGGGACCTTGTACAGGTTGACGAATCATGACCTGGGGAGAAGCAGACACTATTGGAATGGGATGTAAAGGTTGGATCACATCTATTTGATCTTGTTGAGGTGTTGATGGATAGGTAGGTATTTGTGATGAAGATGGTACAATTTGAGAATTCAATAATCGATCCCAATATGAACTAGGTTATATGAGTAAAGTAGGTTTCCAAACACTGGAAGCCATTCCAGGATGAGGACTATAACGAGGTAGATTACCATATTGAGGTATACCAACGACAGGTTGCCCCCTTGCCATGGGAGGAGGGGATGATGGAGACGAGTGCGATCTAGATGGATGGTATCCAACATAAAGAGGGTTGGGCTGTTGAGGGTAGCTTTGCCCACTGACATATGGGCCAACCTATTGCTCTATTGTAGGTGTAGATGGAGGAAGAGGAGAAGACCATATGGAATTTATAAGAGAAGTACCAAACATTATTCCTGAATTAGATGTCATGGGAGAGGTCCAAGGACTAGAAGCCACACCAGAAAAGGTACCAAATAATGTCTGAAAGCCAGGTGGGACAAATAGACCACCATATAAATGAGCTTCTGATAATGTTATAAACATAGATGAGGATGCAACTCTTGATGTATCAACCATAGTGGTGGACACAGGATGGGAGTTTGAATCAGTTACAGTCATGGTTAACAATCCCAATGAAGATTGTCACGAGAGATTTGTGGATAAGCCCAAAGAATCAGGTAAGGAAGATTGTGTCTGAGGTTGGGGAGGCGAAAGAGGATTGGTTTGATAAAAATGAAGTCCTTCCAAATGAATGAGAGTAGAAGTATGAGGCTCTTCTTGTGGGATCTATTCGATACCTATTAGTTTGTATGGAAGAGGCTCACTTTTAGGCCCAATATACATTGGTTCTATTTGAGGCAAAGGAAGAGAGGAGGAAGGTCCCAAAGACTCAGGGAAAGATGGCTGAGGCTCCTCAAGTTTAATAACCTTAGGAAACAAAGTTTTTTACTCAGGGAGATTAGATTCAATGACCTCAGGTAACAAAGTCTCAGGGACTTATGTTTCAATTGTGTCAGTGTCACCAACAGGAATAGATGTAATCTCAGGTTCAGAACTCAAAGGGACAAATGATTTTGGTTGATCAATATCGGGAGGAGGGCCAGAAGTAGTTCCCGATGTTCCTAATTCGGTAGTTTGCATTTGCCTATGTCTAGGATGATGATTAGGAGTAGCCTCTGGAGGAAGTGGAGGCTTATTTTTCATTCTACACGAACGATGGGGAGGGGGATTTTGTTCTTCCATGTTGGGCAATAAATTTTATTAACACAAAAAGAAATAAATCAAAAAGAGGGTAATATAGGCATAAAGGATTACCAAGCAACTGTGAATTGCAATATACACCTTGGCAAACCAAGGACTTAACATATGACAACCAATCTCCCTAAATGTTGTGTTCGGTGTATCATGGTATACAAGGTGACAGACTCAGTTACCTATGGATGGATAGCAACCTATTGGGGACTCCCAAAATATATGAAATGGTACGTGGGAGTGCAGTTTGTAGTATTGTTGTCTAATGTGTAACCATTCTATGAGAGCATTCCCATATAATTTACGTGCATGGAGCACCACCAATATACCTGAAGGTACGCGGAGTACGGTGCTATACACTCACATACGTGGAACGAGGTTTCACCCCAGGATGAAACGATGGCAAACAATGACAACTCCTACGTTTAATGATGCCAGAACACATCTCTAGCCTAGACGTCTAAATGTTTGCGTTAATGTTACAAATTATCCTTAGGTTGATTCAATAAAGTTTACTGTTTATCTTTGATTATGTTTCTGTTTTAGGGCTCACCACGAATGTCACCTAAATACCCTAAAATGAAAATATAGCATGAGAAATAGAAATCTTTCTCTTTCAATGAAAATATAGCTAAGGAAGGGAAGAAACAATCAAGATACAACACACAATATGTAGCAAACAAGATGCAAGATGTAATTTCCTTTCCAATGCAACTGTTCCTATGCTAATGCACATGAAAAACCATAAATGCCGATGCAAATTTTTTCTTTTCAGCACACTTAATTTTCAAAATGGAGAAGACTAAGATGCAAAATATTTAATTACTGATTCAACTACACTTTTCAAAATGAGGACTAGAACAACATTTCATCCAAGCGATCAACAATCAAATTAAATCTATTTGCAAGTGACCGGGTGATAAGAACAAAGAAAAATCAAAACCAATTCTTATCAAAGGACAACAACACAAATGCAAACCAATTGGAGGCTTTAGAGAGACCACAAGACACTAAAGACTCAGGTAAGTTTAGCTGGAAGTAGGCTAACCAAAGATAGGCTGAAGAACCAAGGAAATATTCATGCAAAAACAGGGGCCAAGGTTGGTGTGGAAGAGGGACTAATGCGTTGCAACGCTAGTGCAGAGTGGGCTAGGGTGAGGTGCAACACTCTATCAAAGGCATAGGGGGTGCGTTGGGCCTAAGAAAGAGGTTTCCGACACAAAAATTGCAAAAAAGGTTCAATGGAATCACTTCCTAGGTATGTTCTTGGTTGAATGATACAACAAAGGTATGTCAAGGAGGTAAACAAACAAAATAGAAAATGATACCACCAAGGGAATTCTCCATTCTCCAGTGGAGTCGTCAATTTTTTATACAAGATTACGATTGCTAACAAAAGTATCTCCCCTAGTCTAGTGGCTAACCTAGAACAATAGAGAGAAAATGAAAACAATGTTTTTCCTTAAAGTAAATAGATGATGGAGTGAGGCCTAATTGGAATCCTTCACAAGCTTCGCTCCTTCTTTAGCTTGGAAGCTCCAATCCCAGCTTCGATTGTCAAAACTAGAACCTACACAGTTAGATAACACAAGCCAAGAAACTACGCGATCTATGTAATATCATCTAAGTACTTCATTCAATAGATCAACAAGGTATTGGAATAAGTGAAACAACATCACATATAGGAAAACAATGAATTATTTGCATTACTATAAATGGAAGGAGATTACAACCATAAGTAGCAGTTGATCTTGTAGAAGAGCTCCTCCAAGTTGTTGACTTGTCCTTTCCTTGTCACAATATGCACCTCCAATCACCCTAAATGCATGAGATGATGACCACTCACTACAACAACATAAGGGAAGAATCACTCTCCAAAATCCAACCCCCAACCACATAGAAGGTTGGGAATATATAGAGAAGTATGGTAAGTTAGGAGTTCTTATCCAATTACCAATCTAGGGTAAGAGATCCACCTTTGATGGAGGGATAGGATCAAAGGATAATTGGTGAAACTCCAATGTATGGATGGATAGGATTCGAACATTTTATCCAAGGTAAGTATTTGTAACAAGTCTTGGAAACTCCTAGAAGAGGAAGCTTCCATAATCTTGATCATTCTCCCAGATTTCTAGAACCAACGCAGGTGCAAAGGGGAGCAACTTGTTGGTGACCAACACAGGCCACAGTGGAGCAACCTACTGGTGAACGCACCCCAGTAGGCTTACAGGGAGCGTTGGTCCTCAAACTGGCTCAGATGAAGTTGTTTAGGGCTCAAAGGTACATGCTAAGGGATTTGTGAAAGACGATTTCAAGGGGGAATATGGTGTTGATTGATCCCATTAGGAGGCTCACTAATTGGACGTGAAAAAATGGCTTATAACATTCTGTATCGACTTCGACCTCGTTGTCATCTGTATCTGTGTCATCATGATCATCATCTGCCATCTTAGCATCAGAGCCAACGTGATCTGGATCTATGTGATCAGGATCATTCAAATATTTTGGCAGATCCTCGTCTTGAAAAAAAAAAACATTTAGAATGAAAAGTTATTCATGCAATAATTGATTTCTCTATTATATATCTAATATTACAACATATGAAATGAAACAATAATAATAATACATAATATCGAAGTGCACATATAATAAAAAAATTCAAATAAGTTACAACTAAGATGTTGTAACAACGGATTTTGTAACAACAATTCATTTCATCTTGCTTATTGGGGCTTGAAAGTGGGCAGCCAAAGAGGTGCTTCTACCACCAAACATTACAACAAAACTTGGGGGATTAAGGAAAAAAATTGAGAAGAACAAACATAGGTAATAATAGATTGAGAAGTAGATATTATAACAAAGAATTTTGTAATAGTAGATGTTGTAACAACAAATGCCATAATAGCATGTTAATGTTAAATCTGCTAGAAATTCTATAACACCCATTACTGTTGAAAATGCTATAAAAACTAATGCTATAGAAATTAATACTATTGAAACCACTGAAAAAATGACCACTAGAGCGGATGTTGTAACAACAGATGTTATAACAATTGATGGGGTAGAAATACATTTTGTCTTGATTGTCAAAGCTTGAAAGTGGGTAGCCAAAGAGGTGTTTTTTCCACCCAACACTACACCATCACTTGGCAGATCAAGAAAACAAATTGAGAAGCACAAACATAGGTAACAACGGATTGAGAAGCATATGTTGTAACAACGGATGTTGTAACAACAGATGATGTAACAACGGATGTTGTAACAACAGATGATGTAACAACGGATGCCATAACAGATGTTGTAACAACAAGCCATTTCATATTGCTTATCAAAGCTTGAAAGTGGGCAGCCAAAGAGGTGTTTCTGCCACCCAACACTACACTAGCACTTGGGGGATCAAGAAAACAAATTGAGAAGCACAAACATAGGTAATAACAGATTGGGAAGTATATGTTGTAACAACGGATGTTGTAACAACGAATGTTGTAACAACAGATGTCATAACAACATGTCAATGTTAAATATGTTGAAAATGTTGTAGCAATTGATGTTGTAACACTCATTACTGTTGAAAATGCTGAAAATGTTGTAAAAGGTAATGCTATAACAATTGTTACTATTGAAACAACTGAAACAATGACCATTACAGCAGATGTTGTAACAATTGAGGGGGTAGAAAGCCATTTCATTTTGCTTGTCAAAGCTTGAAAGTGGGCAGCCAAAGAGGTGTTTTTGCCACCCAACACTACACCAACACTTGGGGGATCAAGAAAACAAATTGAGAAGCAAAAACGTAGGTAAGAATGGATTGAGAATCATATGTTGTAAGAACATATGTGTAACATCACCCAACCCTTCATATTGTTAGAGGAATGGGGTAAAGCATATTTTTTTCCTATGAACTCTACTTGACTTCCTGACTCATCATAAGGGCCTAACAACTAGAGCTGTTACTCTACATGTGCTTATATATATATATATATATATATATATATATATATATATATATATGTATATATATGTATATATATATATGTATATATATATATATATATATATATATATATATATATATACATATATATAGATATATATATATGTATATATATATATATATATATATATATGTATGTATATATACATACATATATATATATATATACATATATACATATATATATATCTATATATATGTATATACATATATATATATATATATATATATATATATATATATATATATATATATATATATATATATATATATATATATATATATATATATATATATATGTAGATATATATACATACATACATACATACATACATACATACATACATATATATATATATATATATATATATATATATATATATATATATTAGGCCCTGTCGAATTCAACAACCTTTGCTCACTGCATCAACCTGTCACCAACCTGTCAAGAGGGTCCACCTCTGACCAATTGCAGAACTTCTGGGGTGGCGTGTCATCTAGCTCATATTGACTGACATTATCCTAGTCGATCCCATAACTATGCCACACAATCCTTCGTGGTAATCTTCTAGGTTTGTACCTCTAAGCCACATCGTCACTTCCTCATCCAATTGTGTTAAAGGAAAAATTAGGCCACACCAATGAAGAGTGTCCATGGCTAGGGTTTGGAGCAGAGCAAGGTTTTGCCGAGTTTTCATTATAAGTAAGGCTTTCCCTTCTGCACCGCATCGAGCTTTCCTTCAATATATTCCATGGCTCAACTAAGGGATCTTGACCCTACCTTAAGTAATGCATCAGACAAGGATCTTTAGGACCATCATTAGAGCAAGTATCGACCCGACCATAATTTCCTTGAGATGGTTATTTCGACCATGGCTTTATCTCAAAGTCATGCAAACCTTCGGATAAATGCAAGTACTCAGTGCGGATATCAATGGATTATTAAGGTGCCCTATGGTGCTAGCCCTCCTAATCTTAAGCTCCAAGGAGTTCTTGGCCCTTTTACATTCCTCGTTCTCGGACAGGGAATTCTAGGTATGCAGTCATAATTGTTCCTGCAATACTTACCTACCACCAGCTGCGTGTGAACTCTTGAAAGGTCTCCACCTCGCCTAACACATGCCAAAGGTTTTAGGCTTCAAATCAAGCCTATAAGAAACTCTATGGCGATATGTAGATACTTTCGAGCGCTGAGCTAGCTACACTTGATGCAAGCAAAAGATATCCAGGTTTCTTATAATGCAAGGATGGCGAAACCTACTTGCATGGGTTTATGCTATTCCTACACTTAAAGGGAGGATAACCCTTCCAACATTGAACCAACACCTTTTGCACAGGTTCAAGGGCTTATAGCCTAGTGAAGGAACATCCATGTATATGTACATACCATGCCAAGCGATTGATCTCTTATGTATTTATTTTATGTTAATAAAAAGGGGTATTTGTGCCCAATATTCCAAGTTTTTATTCCAAATCCTTATGGATCATTCCGCTGCTTGTGGCGTTTCATGACATCTTTGTATTACTTACACATGCGTTGTTAATTAGTATGAATGGCAATTTACCCCAAGACAAGATTTCGGTTCAGGAACATGACTTCAGTTAGTTTATTGTATACAACATTACACATTCTGCTGCAGAGTATATGTTATGAATTGCGGTAATGAGCGTTTAACACAACAATTCATTCCATTGCAGATGCATACACTAGTTCAACTTGTTTATCAACACTGTTCATTTCAGACGTGTGACATAGGTGTTTATGTATGAATTTATTTATCATAACTATAAAGCTATCTCTACATAGAGATGCATCCACATGCTCATCACATTAACAATGTTGTTACAGTCTAAAAGAATCCAAACCATTTCAACCAGAAATGCATCATAAGTTCATTAATATTTAAGCAACACAAACAAATATTTATCTTTAAAGTTGCATGGAAATTGAGTTTGAGACAAGGACTCTCCACCCAACCATAGATAGCTAGAGCCACACTTTCAACTATCACCCCCGAGCTAGATTCTAGATTTCGAGGGGGGTGCTTTCTTAGGGGATTAGAACACCAACTGCCAACAAAAACAAAGAATCCAAAGGGCCTCTTCTTCAATCCCACCAGTTGATGTTGTCATTTTCTTAGCACAGGGATACCAAAGTTCTTGCATCACCCCAAGTGAATACATAATGACTCACTCCCTTTTAAGGAGTCCAAGGTCGATTGTAATAGTAATGCAGTAACCAAGGTCTTTAATCAAGTCTTCTTTTGATGTTGATGTAGTATTAGCCTTTTCCCAAGATGTCTAGGGCTCTAGACCTTTCTATTTCAACCCACATCCTCTAGGGACCCAAGTTATTATAGGGCTCCATAGATTACATCCCAACCCACAACATCCAGGGACCCAAGTTGTTATAAGGCTCCATAGATTACATCCCAACCCACAACATCCAGGGACCCAAGCTGTTATAAGGCTCCAGAGACTGTCTCAACCCACAACCCCCAAGGACCCAATATTTTACATGGATCTAGGGATCCTATCTCAACCCACAACCTCCAGGGAACCTTGAACTATTAGAGGGCTCTAGAGACTAGCAGCTCAACCCAAAACCTCCATGGAAACTGAGAGCCAATCCCCTTCTCTTCTCTCTTGTTATGTTTTGCCTACTGATCGAACCAAATTTATACATTTTCTTGTTGCTCAAATTGTGTCTCCTCTCTCCTTCAGTATGAATTCAAATAACTGCCTTGCCTTCTTTTCCTGTATCACATTTACTGCTTCATCCTTGCTTTCTTTCACTGTGCAATTCCCCACTTGGCTTCTTGTCCCTTTTATTTGTGAAGGTTTCCAAGTGCATGCCTGTGTAAATTCCTTACAATTCATTCAATTTTAAGAACCAGATCATTAATTCCTGCACCGACCAACTTTTAATGGCTGTCCCAAACATTTCAGATTTTCTCCACAAGAAAACCTCAACCTCCTAAGGAAGCAATCATCCTCCCAACTCTGGAATCTGTGTCCCTTTGACTCAGTCCATTTTTTTTAATTGCACATATTTGTGAAAAAATATTTACAATGCAATTTATGAAAGAACCATGGGTGGGGCCATCACATGATGTTGTAACAGTAGTTGTTGTAACAACATATGCCATAACAAATGTCAATGTTAAATTTGTTGAAAATATTGTAACAATTGATGTTGTAATAACTATTATTGTTGAAATGTTGAAACTATTGTAAAAGTTGATGCTATAACAACCGCTATGATTGAAACTACTGAAACAATGACCATTACAATGGATGTTGTAACAATAGATGCCATAACAACTGTCAACGTTAAATTTTCTGAAAATGAACAACTGATCCTATAACACCCATTCAGATCCCTTCAACCTGGTAGTATCACCACTTTTCAACAATTTGAAGAAGTCTTTCTTAAAAGATATTGTAGCTATTTTATCATTGTCTTACAGCACACACACACACAAAAGGAAAAGGGAGATATAGGGACTCTCAAAGCCAAGCTTTTGTAAAATTTTGTGTTATATATACATTACATTTCCACACTCAAGTGAAGGGATGGTCAATGTTTCCTTTCAATGTTGAGTAGATAGATGTAGTAAAGGTGTTGAAGATGAAATGGTTATGGGGAATGAGACTAGAGTCAACTCCAGGTGGAGCAGAAGGATCAACAAGAATGGCACAAGTGCAATTACAACTAGTAGCATTGACTCTCTAGTTGCAAGAAGTGGTGAAAGGGAGATTCCCTTTGTCTATGTCACTTCCTGGAGAAATGGTTGTGTTTGAAGCTCACATGTAGAATAGATAGGATATAGAGGGATCGTTCCACCCTAGGCTTAGTCTTAGAGGTCAAAACAAGTCAATGACTTTTGGGACGACAAAATAACTTGCCTTTAATATAAGAATGAAGGCAAGGAAGGTGACTTAGAGGTGACCTAGGGTTGTCCTAAAGGGCTGCTACAGGTCTGCACTAAAACTATAAGCTGATTGTTCATTGTGACTTCTACAGGGTAAACACTTTCCATATAGATGATTGTTGCAAATTATTTTTGCTTGCTTAATATTTTGAGAACATATTCAAGGTAGAGTTTGCCAGGGATAGTAATTAGGGGTCAAAGTCAAAATCAAGATAATCCATGGAATCTATGAATTGGCATTGGTCACTTCACAAATTGGGCATGATGAACCTCTATTCACTGGTGAACCTATGGATTTTAGATGTTGCAACAATTTTCAACTAAATAAATCGAACTTCCTTATGAAATAACCTCTTATTGATGAATTATAATGTTGGAACCCATTTGGAATTAGGCTTGAAACGTAATGCAAACATAGTCGATTATGCCATTTGTTGATTAATTCTCTTGATCACAACAAATGCTTCTTTTCTTCAATTGTATACAAGTTTAAGGTTGAGCATTGGTTACATGAATTACAACATTGCATCATGGGTGGGATCCTTTAACTCGCTTGGACTAACAAAGGGTCCTTGAACTCGACTTTGTAATAGTTTATTGCACTTTGTAATAGCTTGCACGTAAATATATAATGCCACAATATATTATTTTGTTTTATTTTAATAAATAAAATTTCAAATCATCGCACACTAACTATTGTACATTTTCTATTGGCGGCGATTGACACTTTGGTGATCGATGACTCTTGTTCTATATTGTGACCTCCCCACTTGGTTGACATTTAACAAGGGGGGAGGGGGAAAAAGCTGTTTTTCCAAAACAATTTTTGCAACGTTGCAACAAAATACGAATTGTGCACCCTACCAACCCTGATCCCCCCCGATCTCCCCTCCTCACTCATTATCACTTACCGCCTACCGCCCCACGCAAAAAACCATTTCTAGTTTTCGGTAATAAATATCACCCGCCACCATTTTATTGACCGTTTTCTATTTAATTCCGAATATCGTTTGCCATTTAATTCTAAATATGCCCAATATTAGAATGCTCATTCCAATGTGTTCTCACTCTCATTCATAATTTAATCACTCTCGCCATTGTCTATCCCCTCTCACCTTTCCTTCAATCGCTAGACACAGAGAATCAAAGTGAAAAATTACAGAAATACCTCAACGACAACTCAGATAAACAATGTGTAGTGCATTTTACAAGTAATTATGCTCCTTTCTGCAAGTTGATGGTTCAAAATGAGTTCAACTAAAGGAAAAGAGTCTCAGATTTAGTCTGAAACTCTCCAAAAAATTGATGAATTTCCCTTAATTGATAGGGAAAGTTGAATAGAAGATTCACCATTTTTGGAGTAAAAAAGTAAAAAAGTAAAAATAATAAAATAATAAAACTACTTTTTCAACTCATATTTTAAACTTATCTCCCTAAGGTTTTACTCAAATTTCGAGTAGGAGTAGTCCTTGGATGCAAAATTTAATTCCTCATCCAAGGAGTACCCATGTTGCATACTTTTGATGGACCCTACTACACGAAAAATGAGAAATACATGAAAAAACGTGATAGCAATCACGTTTTTAAGATATTTTTCATTTTTCGTGTAGCAGGGTCCATCAAAAGTATGCAACATGGGTACTCCTTGGATGAGGAATCAAATTCTTCATTCAACGAGTGTTTTTATTGAAATTTGAGTAAACCCATAAGGAGATAAGTTGAAAATACGAGTTGAAAAAAATACTGTTTTCTTTTTTTCCCTCTAAAATTTGATGATGTAATCTAATCTTATTTTATTATTTCCATTATTATTTTATAATTTCCTTAGGAGGACCATTTTAGACCTCAAAATTTCCCTAATGAAAATACCCTCCTCCTGAAGGTAGATTCAAATGAAGATTGTGGCTGTGACCTGGAAGATTGTCCATCCTGTTGCGCAAAACAAAATATATCTGTTTGACATACAATCTCCCTTGGTGATATCCAACCTATGAGATATATGTTGATAAACACTGTGAGTCTACAAGCCATCCTCCTCTTGTAGGTAGATCTTGATGAAAATTGTGCCCGTGACCTGGAAATTTCTACATCCACTTATGCAAAACAAAGTATATTTGTTTGGCATTTGATATCCTTTGGTGATATCCAACCAATGAGATATTCGTTGAGAAGCCAAGAGTCTACAAGCCAATTGAGAGTCTGTTTAGATGTTGATATTTCTCGACTGATGCAGATAGTTGTTCAAGAAATATTGATAGAATACTCTATTGGGGTCCAATGAGCAGCTAACCTTAGATGGTAGATCAACAACCCCATTTTTTCGCCTATATATGTGGGCAATGGTGATGGATCTAAAATCTTGGATCAATGATTAAGTGTTGTCTTTCCAGTTATCAAGGGACAGAGAGTGCAACGAGGAAGTCCATTTTCCCAACCAGTGGCAGCTTTGGAGTCTCCAAAAATGGTGATCTCCCGTAGTCTGAACTAGTTACCATAGTGTAGTACACCCCATAGGGCAAGGAGCTCAGCTCGCGTGTTGGTACTAGTCCCACTATGCCAAAGAAATAAATATGAGTGTGCTGCATTGATGTAAATAACCATACCACTTCCGCACAGGTTGAAACAAGAGGCCCCATCAAAGAAACCAACCGGGAATGACTCCCAAATGTTGCAAGGTGGAGGAATATGCAATATGTTGAGAGATGGGGGTGCAAAAAACTCATGATGATAGGTAATAATATTGCAACAAGTACACTAGATATTAGGCTGCTCATTCTCAAATATAAAAGTGTTCTGAGACCACCAAATACACCAGATGATGAAGAAGACCATTGTCCATTGGAATTGGGAGTCCATTGTCTAGCTGTGAATACAAGATACAATGTAGGAGCAGTCCTAAGAAGGTGGATCCTCTAATGAGTGTAGAATATTGGTACCAAACTGATGAAGCGAAAGGGTAGTGGATGAAAGGGTGGTTAATGTCCTCTCCATGTGAGTTGGATAGTAAACACCATCCCGGTCCTTGAAAACCCCTCTTAATGAGGTTCTCCCAAGTGAGGATACAATTGTGAACCACCATCCAAGAGAAAAAATTCATCTTGAGAGGGAAATTCCATTTCTAGACCCTAGCAAACTAAGGGTGAAGTAGATTCGAGCAAGGAGGCAAAGTAATGAGGCAGTAAGCCTCTTTGACAATGACTTTGTCTAATTGTGATCCACCAGCCCATACAAGACAATCTTCAACATTTGAAAGAATGATCCCAGAAAGTTTCAAGTTAGTGATATAATTTTTTCATTCCAGACTATGGTGGGATGGCAGAGAGATCTCTGCAGCATCTTTCCAATGAGTGTAGAATGGAGTGGAAATTTTAGCAACAATGATATGCTTGAGCACATGATAACCATTATAATGTAAAGTTGTGAAAAGGGTCGGGGATAAAATATGTGTACCATTCATCCCAACAAGTGAGTCCAATCTGATATTGGGGAAATATCCAGAGCCGACGGACCAATGAAGGTAACCAAAGTACCAATGCTTAGAAGAGAGAATATTGTGCCAAGAACATGATATTTGAGATGGTACCAAAGTACCATTTCAAAGCCAAGTGTAGAAGCACAAATTTTGAAGGTATTTTGCACAGATGATGCATTGCCACAGTCCCTCATGTCGCACAACCCTCTAATTTTTTTTAACAGTAGTGCTAAGTTGAAGGAGGCAAGGTATTTAATATTCTAGCCACCGAGTTTAACAGGGTGGGAAATAAAATCCAATTTGGCCAAGTGGAATTTTCTAGCAGATTTTGGTCCTCCCCAAAGAAACCGAGTCATAATGGAGTTGGTTTTTTGAATGACATCCTTAGGAAGTTTATAGATGTGCATCCAGTAAATCAAAATGTTATTGAGGACTGATTTGATGAGGATCAAATGTTCGACCAGTGTTATCCACTTCTGGGACCAGTGGGTTAGTTTCTTTTCAATTTTGATGAGGATCTGGTCCCAATCTTTGATCTTATATTCCGGTGGCTTCAATTTGAAACCAAGATATGTGAATCCCATGTCCAAGTGATCGAATGTGACTCCAGCCCGGTTTGAAATGTCTAAGGATGGCCCTGCCTCGATATCGTTGGATATGAGTCAATATTTGGACTTATTAGTGAGAAGCCCAGATTTCGTCCCGAAATCCTGTAAAATCTCAAAAAATCTAGAGCCATTCCTATGGATCGGATTTTCGTATGGTCATAATATCATCCACAAATAATAGGTGGGTGATAGGGACCGAGTTGGTGATCAAACTCCCGGAGATGAGCCCACGTTTCCTGGCAACCTTGAATCTTCTGCTAAGGTCATCCATGCTAGTAATAAATAAAAGGGGAGATAAGGTGCAACCCTGTCAAAGCCCATGGGAGGCCATAAAAAGTTTAGTGGGAAGGCCATTGATAATGATGGAAAAGGAGGCTGATTTAATACGAGATTTTATCTATCCAATCATGGTGGAGATGAAGCCAATCTTCTGCAGGGCCATCGAGAGGAGTTCCCAATCTACGTAGTCAAAGGCTTTGAGCAAATCGATTTTCATGAGGCAGTCATCTAGTTCTCAGGATTTAATGGAATGGATACATTCTTGGGCTATAGAGACATTATCGTGTATCTGGCGATTTTTTAAGAAGCCAAATTGTTTAGCTGTGATATACATGGATAAGAAGGGTTTGAGTCGGTTGGCTATGGTTTTGGATATGAGTTTGTAGGTGGTTTTGCATAAAGATATAGGATGGAAATATGAGAAAGATTCAGGGCTTTTGTTCTTTGGGATCAGGGAGATGAAGGTGGCATTGGTGGCACCAGAAACCCAACCATAGATTTTGGATTTTCCACCATATCAGTAAGCTCATCGATCATAATGTATTGGAAGTGTAGGAATATCTCTGTTATCCATCCATCAAAACTCTTTTTCCTCTTCCCAATTCTTTTATAACAAATATGACTTCCTCCTTTGTGACCGGGAATTCCATCTGCTCAAGGGATTCTTTGTCAATTGTAGTAGGGTAGAAATCACATTGTTCCAACTATTTGTTGAAGGAGATCTCATCCCTTGCCTAGTATATTTCATTGAAGTGTTTGAATGCCTCCCCTTCTATGTATTTCTGATCTATAAGAAAGTTTCCAAAGTCTGATTTGATGCTCCAAATATGGTTTTTTGTTGTTGTTGTTGTTGTTTTTTTTTTTTCATTTTTTTGTTTTTTGTTTTTGTTTTTGTTTTTGTTGTTGTTTTTTGTTTTTGTTTTTGTTTTTTTTCGCTTGCATGTAATTTGATTGTGAAAAAATTTGTTGTTTTTATCTCCATCCTGAATCCACATGATGCAACTTTTCTGTTGTAGTGCTTCAGCTTGTCGGAGTAGTAATTCTAATCTTTGACCTTCTAGTTGTAACATTCCAGTTTTTCGAGCAACAAAGAAGGAATATGGGTCATTGGGAACCTCCAACACATTAATTTTTCTTTAATATCAATGAGTTCCTTCAGAAATTCCCTGTTTTTTTTCCACGCCCATCTTTTAGTGGCAACATTGAGCTTACTAAGTTTATGATTAATTATGTCCATATTTCTAGAATCGAGGTCCTTTGCAGTCATGTTCCAGATAGTTTTAACCAAGCCAATATAATCTATCTCTTTAAGCCAAAAGTGGTTGAATTTGAATGGTGGAGCCCTATCCTGGTATGATCTCATCCATTGTAGCAAAACGGTAAAATGATTTGATAGATTTGAAGGAATTATGGTGGATGTTATATCCTTCAACCTGCTGGCTGTGTATTGGTGGATGATGAAATGATCCAGTCGTTTTGCAATGCCCTGAATTCCCAAACGACCATTTTGCCAAGTTAGTCCAAGGGGATGGGGGATGATGTCCTTGAGACGTTTTTCCTTGAAAAATACTTGGGAGTGGTCCTCCAATGGATCGGGCCGACAGAATGACCCCATCATTTTGTTGGACCTATGGTGAAATTAAGGTCCCCCAAGAGGATAATGGAGTTGAGGTCGAGAATACCACTCCTTTTGGCCTTATTCCATAATTATTTGCGACAGTCGTATGGTGCATAAAATATTGATGATGCGGGTCCGATCTCTGTAGCCACATCTACCTCTAGTGATAAGGAGTCCCACCGAGGAGTTGTATGCTTTGAAATTATAGATGTTTGTATTCCACATAGTTGTGAGACCACTAGATAATCTTGTGGCATTGTAAGTGCAAATGTGCCACTTGGGGCATATTTTGGACATATATCCCCAAGTTTTCTTCTTGCAGGTCATAGTTTCTTGTAGTAGAACAATTTTAGGTTTGTGTATGTCAATGATGTTCCATATTGATTGTATTTTGAGTGTCGATCCCAAACCCTGAAAGTTCAAGGATAAAATGGTCATTATGGGAAGTCGAATTTAGGTGGCTCATCTCTAAGAACCCGAGATTTGGGAAGGTTGAAATTCATATGTACAACCGGGAGGGAGGTAGGGGAAATGTGAGCTTGGACAATGAAGGGTGTCAAAAAATGATTAATAAGGTTGGTAGGAGAAATAGATCAAGAGAAAACCTTTTTATATTTGGTCCCAATTTTTCTTTTGGTGGTGATATTTTTCCACTTAACAGGGCAAGGTGGAGCATCATCGCCATAAAAAAATGATCTTTTAATGGTCAGTGGTTCCATGGAGAAGTGTTTCTCTATGTTAAAGAATTCCAGCTCAATGTCTTCATACTATGGGGAGAAGATATGCCCAGATGGCACCCTAAAATTGGTGGGGGAGGAATAGTCCAGGTCAACAATTGATTGGGGAGTGAAGAGTGGAATTGAAGTTTTTGGGGATTATTTTAGCAGGGTCGACAAAGGTAGAGAGGTGGAGTTAGAGGAGGATTTGATTAAGGGGTTGATGGAGTGGGGGGGAGTTTTTTCTGCATGTGAGAGGAGCATTGGGGTAATGTACTCATTGGCAAGGTTGTCTGGACCGAGGAGTTTATCGACAAGGAAATCGTGATTAGAGCTTGATTGAAGGTTCTAGAAGGAGATTTAGGAGAGGGAGGAGAGTGTATACCAACCTTATCATGGAGGATTGTGTTATTTTCTTTGAATAACTTGCTTCTTCCAGCAGGTTACGGATGTGAGAATTTATTCCAGTCATGGCGATCGGGGCAATCATACATTAGGTGTCCCATCCTATGGAAACAAAGACATCTGAAAGGAATCACCCATAAGTCGATGATTTGTTTAGTGAACATGGCCCCCAGTATATGTCAATATATTCAGGAATTCCCCCTGTAAATTTTTCTCGACTAGAACCCACACAGTGTGCTTGTTCGTGCCCCTGAGACAGCCTTCGTCGAAGTAGTAGAGCTTTCCAATAGTGTGTGCAATATCTGAGATTTCTTTCGTGGTCCATAATACTAGGGGTAGGCCCGAGAGCTCCATCCATATTAAGTTACTTCTAGGCACATCTGTAGCTAGATTGATTGAATGGACATTATTGTAGGGATAGGAATCCTTGCTCACGAACCCAAGGACATGTTGCAATTTGGGTTGCATCCTTCGGTGATTTGAAATGGAATGCGAACCAACTGTTTTGGAGAAAGTTGATGTGAGGTTGGTATTTGATAATGGGAAGCCACCAAGTATCCATCCATTTCCCCATCTATATTTCGTTCAAGTTGACATAAACCCATCTACCGACCAAGGCCATACTTTTGAGTTTAATTTCTTCCTCCCAGCAATAGCCATTGGCCTCGAGCACTAGTCCAGGAAGCTATGCGACCACTTTGATGACCTTGCGTTTCTTTTCATCTATGGCATATGTCTTTTTTTTATTAGGCCATGTCGATTGTTGTTAGACAGTTTGGGCAGACGGAGTATCAATTGGGGTTTTTGGAGTGGAGGTATTGTTATTTCACTTGTACTATGATATCTATCATCTGTTCAACCTCAAGTGAGGATGGATGGGGGATGTGAAAATCTATTATTGTTAAGCTCAATCGATTGGAGTAGGTGACGGTAGGTCCAGAGCTACACAGTTGGGCCAATCAGATGGCTGTCCCTCAGATGAGATGGCCAACATGTAAAGATCTCTATGCTTGACTTTGACCAACAGTCTTAGGCGAGGTTGTGTTGAGAGATGCATGACCCCAGGCTGCGTAGTTGGCGCTACTATAGTGTCTCCATACGTCACTTAATAGAGACCGTAGTGTATTCTCTATAGTTGGTATGTTTATTCTAACAGTTTCTGTGAGAGCGAGATGGTAGTGGTTTTGGGAGATTCGTTGTCAGGTCGTTCGGGATCTCCAATAGTATTTTTACGATGTGTTGATAGCCAATTGCCAACCATCCCTTCCCACTAAGCCTCAATATAGTCCTGCCAGCTCTGTGAGCAATTGAGATATTTTGTTTTTATTCAAAATACAGATCAGTCCCCTCAACGATCATCCCAAAGACATTTGTTTAGGAGACGTGTGCAGGATACTGAATCTCGTAGCATGTGATGTGGCACGTCTCTGGGTTGTTGTGTAGAACTCCACCAAAATCCCCCTTCGGTTTTGTAGTTCATGTTATGTTCTGTAACTCTATGAACTCCAAGAACTGTCACAACTCCAAGGATATCTGGTTAAACTTTAGCCTCCTATGTTCCCTAAAATGATGCACTCTAGTTTTTTTATAAGCACAAAAATATATATTCCCTTTCTCAAAACCATTCAATTCCTGTGCCGTGATTGAACAAATCCTGCCTCTACGGGTGATGCCATACCAGTAACTCAAGCTTGCTGGAGGATACTTTTCGACTGCTCTTATCCATCTAGCCTTTATGGTCTCCAATTTGTCTCCATTCTCGTTACTGAGCTAAACTTGGCTGAGACTGAAATGTTTCCTGATAACATATAGGTGTCACTAATGTTGACTCCATTCATGCTAACATGTACTTACATAGTGAGAAAACCATAATTGCTCAAAATGGTGAAACCCTGTTTTCTGTAAATTTTGAGTCCATTTTAAAAGTCATGTGCATATCTTTGCCCAACTCTGTGCACCCATTCTCTAGTGAAATTCTCTTGAAAATATAAAAGAAGTTAACTTTGAAAAAAGAGCATTTGTTTTTGAATTATTCATGCCTGAAGGAACTGGTATTCCCACTCACAGTCTGCCTTACCCTTCATTAATGTTTCCAGAATTTTCAAGACATTTCATATCCATTTTATGTTGTATTTTAGGGTATCAGAGTGATGCGAAAGTGGATGAAGTAGTACTAGCTTTTCTGTCAACTTTTTATCGAGATAATAAAGCACAAATCTTATTTGATTTTAGCCAGTATTTATTTGAGGCCATTCATAACCATTTTATTAAATTTGGAGTTGAAAAAACTTTTAAATATCAATCATTCCTAGTGTATTTGATTTTTTATTATAAGTCAAACAGATTCCCAATACAATTACAAAAGCAAGATCTTCAAGGGAATCAATGGTCTGTGATTCATTGGACGTCCTTGGTCAGAATGAATTCTGAGGAATTTTCCTCCACTAATTTTGTGAACAAATTTCTTCACATATGCTATAGTCTATTGATTAGTGATAGTCCTCCAAAAATTTCACCTGAAATCAAAAGGATTATGCAGCTTAGTGAACAAACAAGGCTTGGTGATTGGTATTTGTACCAACATTTTACATAAAAGATATTGTATGGGTGTGAACTTCCACCCTATCAATTGCTAGATTTTTTTCCTATGCATATTTTTGATCGTGAATTCATCAGACAAAGCCTCAATGTAGATCAAGTGAATTCTTTACCTAGAAGGAAACAAACCTTGTTTAAACTGAAGGCGCAGGTAGGCCCATTTATAGTTGATCAAAGGTCAACAAACAAAGAGGTGGAACAATTATTGGCACATATGAAGTTTAAATTGGGGGTTACTTGGCCATATGAGCCCATTGGGAGAATTTAAACCATTAGAGTTCAATAGAAATCCCCACCTTAGTTTCATGTGTCCAAGCCCGAGATAGAGAATTTTGCTAAGAAGGAAACCTTGGAGGAAAACATTTTGCAGGAAGTGACAGAAGAAAAAACTATGGTGCAGTCAATAGGACATAAAATTTTGGTTACATCTCCAATGAAATGAATAGATCATTATATCATTGCCAATTAATTATAAGTCATGGTGTGCATTTATTTGAGGCACACAAACGTGCCTTTTACCATAGAAATATATGCAATTTGGAGTATTCTTGAACAACATAAATATATATGTGAAACATTACAAATATTTAATTATATTAATGTTACTTATGAGTAAAAAAATAATCTCCAAGTTGAATCATTCAATTTGGCCTTGAAATGAGGGTTGGGCGTGCATTGTTGTGAAGCATGCCAAAATTGTCTTGTTTCATTAAATGCACTCCTCAACTTCATTTATTGGCCAATATGATTTTGTAGATTGTTTATATTACTACTTTACACACTTTTTCATTGTTATATCTTTACTTTGAGCTTAAATATTTATACGTTAGATTTCATACAACATTCTAAGTATTGCTTCGACTTGCCTTATGTGAAAATTATGTATAAGTGGGAAACATATTTATGTAGGATATTTGGCAGAGATGATTCAAGGTTATATCTTAAGGTTAGGTATTGTCCAATCACATCCCATTTCAAATTTCATTACCAATACTATAATTGGTTTGGCTTGGGAGTACATATTTGTTCCAACTTGAACATTCGCAGATATGACAAATTGCTACATTGGTAGACTTGCAAAAAGGAGAGAATATTTCAGTTGAAAATGGTTTCTTCTACTATCTTCCACCTCACTATACACCTAGTTTGAATGAATGATTTATTTACACTTGTGCACAAATTTTAATTCTCTTGGTCAAAATTCAAAACTAATGACTTAAGTTCTTGAGTTGTTTTATCAAGAACATAGTGCAAATATACAAAACTCGGGTTAGAAAAATGCCTTTTCATGATTGTACAAATGTCATTAATTAGAAATAAGCCTATTGAGTTGAAGAAAAATGCATTTGTGATAGAAACCTCTTTCACATTCCTCAAATTATGTGTCAGTTTCTTGCAATTTATTTGACCAAATGAAAATTTCTCAGTTTTTAAACTAGTTTTACCTAACTCAGAAAAATGCTCGCCATACCCCCATTCTTCCCTCTTTCTAAGTGATTTTAGTTGAAAATGGTGTGTTATACTATTTTCCACCTCACTGTACACCTAGTTTGAATGAATGATTTATTTACACGTGCACAATTTGTATGTCTCTTGGTCAAACTTAAAAACTAATGGCTTAAAGTTCTTGAATTGTTATGTTAAGAACAAAGTGCAAATGTATAAAATTGGGCTTAGAAAAATGCCCGCCCAAGATTGTACAAATTTCATAAATTGGAAATAATCCTATGGGGTCGAAGACAAATGTATTTATGACAAAAACGTCTTTCACATTCCTCAAATTCTGTGTCAGTTTATTGCAATTGATTTGATAAAATGACAATTTCTTAGTTTTTAAACCAGTTTTACCCATCTAAGAAAAATACCCGCCATACCCTCATTCTTCCTTCTTTTTGAGTGATTTCAGTTGCAAATGATGTGATCTACTATTTTCTACCTCACTATGCACATGGTTTGAATGAATGATTTATTTAATCTTGTGCACAAATTGTGAGTCTCTTGGTCAAAATTCAAAACTAATGACTTAAGTTCTTGAATTGTTCTATCAAGAACAAAGTGTAAATGTACAAAACCGGGATTAGAAAAATGCATGCCCAAGACTATACAAATGTTATTAATTGGAAATAAGCCTAATGGGTTGAAGAAATATGCATTTGTGACAAAAAGCTCTTTTGCATTCCTCAAATACTATGTCAATCCCTTACAATTGATTTGAAAAAATGACAATTTCTCAGTTTTTAAATCAGTTTTACCTAACTTAGAAAAATGGACGCCATACCCTCATTCTTCCTTCTTTTTGAGTTATTTCAGCTGCAAATGGTTTCTTCTACTATCTTCCACCTCACTATACACATGGTTTAAATGAATGATTTATTTACACTTGTGCACAATTTGTAAGTCTCTTGGTCAAAATTCAAAACTAATGACTTAAGTTCTTGAATTCTTTTGTGAAGAACCAAGTGCAAATGTACAAAATTGGGATTAGAAAAATGCCTATCAAATACTGTATGGATGGTGTTTTCTACTATTTTCCACCTCACTATGCACCTTGTTTTTCAATTTGGGCTAAAAAGGTGTATGTTCAGCAAAAACACCAAAGGGTTATCTTGTATTCATGAGATGTCCCCTTAGTTTGATAAAAATGCAAGCCATCCCTTGCTATGAAAATGATTATAGTAAATTGTTTTGGGAATGGGATGGGTACACATATTGGGAAAGAACGTTCCTCTGTTGATATTATAGAGATAGACAAGATTTGACTTTGAAACTAACTTATTCTTCCTCAACTATGTCAATGGCACGATAGGCAAAATTCATTGGAGACCCAAATAGACCAAACATTTTAGAAATTGCCTCCTCAGTCACAACAAATAAAACCCTAGAATTCTTTGTAGACAATACAACCCTAGAATATGGTGAATAATTAGTGGAACACATGAATGGATCATTCAAACATAATTTATCTCTGATTTGACTGTGTAAGTCAATTTGATTCTATGAATAACAAAGAACCATATGTTTCTTATTGAAATACAATAAATTAATTACATAGAAAATACATTGTTTGCATAAACAAAAAACATTATCGAAACTAAATATCTTATATTATACATTGAAATGTATTTACAGTAATAACATATATAGAGATTATTGTTATGGAACTCTAGGCTACTTTGGAGGTTTCTGCAAACCCTCCTCTTCACAAGAATCTAATGCGGTACAATTTCTCTTTCCTTGTGTAGAAGCCTTTGTTCTTTGGAAGTTGCAACGCTTGCTTGTAATCTATTTTCCAACTCCTTCACTGCATTTTTATACTGTATCAAACAACTTTGCAATTTATTTTTTCAGCAGCATGCTTCTTCAAAAACTCCACATTCTTCTTGTACATTTTAGAGTATTCTTTTTTTTTCAATTGCATCCTTCGCGCGTCTTAGCCCACCTTTAACTTGATGTAATTTATCCTTCAAATCTCATTGATTTAAAATCTGAAAAATTGGAAGTGCAAGAGCCATAGGCTTATTTTGCAAAGCGTGAATTAGAGATTTCAAATATTGTATCTCACTTTCACATCCCAATTTTTTTGTTGCTTGCTTGTCCAATAATTTTATTTAAAGCTCCTTAGTCTACTATTCCTCCATAGTTAGCTTGTTCTTGAGTGATTCCTTCATTTTTGATGTGTCAAACACATCACCTCCAACATCCATTGCTGCAACAACTTTAAAAAATGAGATCTCTCGCTCTCATAAGGCCCAATCATACTTAAGCAAGGTATCTTTGTGTTTCTTTTTTTAGTATCTATTGCTTGAATAACTCGATTCAAGATATTCCCTCATGATCTTAATGAGTGATCAAATTATAACAAGGCCTTCAATTTCTTACATCTTTCAACGCTTCATATTTCTTTTCAATCTCACTCTTCATCATTTTAACCCTTTGTTCATAGTTTTCGATCTCCTCCCTAAGTTTAGTAACTAGTTTACTGATTTTCTTTGAAACTCAACCTTTAAAGTATGAATATATTGTTCTTTCTCCTTCACTTCTTGCATAAGTTTTAGTGTAGGTGGAATGTAGGTCTGTAGAGGAGGTATGTTAAGAACCCTAGGCCTATTTTTAAGCTCATTTTTAAACTCCAGTATCTTGGCTGCATATTTATTCATTTCAACCATATACTTTTCTTTTAAATCATCAAGTTTCTTAATTCCATTGTCTATAACTTTACATTTTTTAGCTTTCAAATATTCAATATATCTTTTGTACGTTTCTCCAGATACCTTTGCCCTTTGTTCACTATCCATTAGACATTTCTGCAAGCTTGTGACTCCCTACTCCAGATGAAGAACTTGTTGATCCTTATTCATGCATATTTCACAGTTATTTTTTGAGGAATCATCACTACAACAAAACAGGCAATTTGCGCCAGATTTAGCACTATATTCTAGTGCATTTTTTTCTCAATTGGGATGAGCAACCTGGCGCTAAATCTGGCTCTATTGTACAATTTTTAAAGCGTCCTTTTTTGCACCAAATTTTGCATCTTTTTTACGCCAAATTTTCCATCATTTTCTGCATCATATTTTGCACCAAGATTTTCATTTGGTTTTACAACAGGTTTTGCTTCTAGTTTTGTGCCTTTTTTTGCATCATTTTTTGCTTCCTCTTTTGTGGAATTCTTTGCTTCTATTTTTGTGTCATAATTTGCATCGATTTTTACACCATCTTTGACATCTTATTTAGCGCCTTTTTTTACATCCAATTTGTGCCAATTTTTGCATCTGGTCTTATGCCATCTTTTGCTTCTAATTTTGTACTTATTTTTACATCTATTTTTGTGCCAATTTTTCTGCCTTTTTTTACACCATCTTTTCCATCCAATTTTGCACCATATGTTGAATCTGATTTAGTGCCAAATTTCGCATGCATTTTTGCACCATTTTTTGCATCCACTTTTGCATTTTATTTATCTCCCTTTTTTGCATCCTATTTTGCACCATATTTTGCATTTAATTTTGCATCATTTGTTGCATCCAATTTAGCATCATTTTTAACACCATTTCTTGCATCCAATTTTTCATCCTTTTGAGCATCTAAATTTGCATCCTATGTTGAACCATATATTGCATCCACCTTTGCATCCCATTTTGTGTCTATTGTTACGTTCACTTTTGAGCCATTTTTTCGTCTACTTTTGCATTTGTTTTTGCACCAAGTTTTGAATGATTTGTTGCATCATTTTACATCCAATGTTGCATCTCAATTTGCATCCAAAATTGAGCCATTTTTATGCCCATTTTTGCACCATTTTTTCTTCTTTTGTGTCCAATTTTGCACCATTTGTTATGTCCAAATTTGCATCATTTTTGGTATCTAGTTTTTCATCCTTTTTGGCTTCCAAATTTGCATCCTTTTTTCTGCCACATTTTGTGTCCACATTTGCATCTCATTTTGCACCTAGATTTTAGTTGGAATTTTCATCTAGTTATGCATCATCTTTGACATCCTTGGTTTCACCATTTTTTAGTCCCATTTTGCATCTTGTTTTCTGTCTTTTCTTACATCCTTTTTGCATCCTAATTTTACACCATTCTTTGCATCCTCATTTTGGTGTCCATTTTTGCATGCTTGTTTGCACCCAATTCGGTATCCTTTCATATGCCCTATTTTGTTCCCTTCTTTGTGTCTAGTGTTGCACCCTTTTTTAATTTTACTTTAAAAACCTTTTTGTGTCATTGTTTTCATATTGTTTTGATGGCTAGTTTAACATCCAATTCTACTCCCAATTTTTCATCCATGGTTAAATCCACTTTTGGCTTCTTGTTTAGAGTTTTACTTTTATTTCCATTTATGACCACCTCTATGGGTTCATTTTACTAAGTTCATTTACATAGTGAAATATATTAAATTTTCTAAATATCATTTTGCTGTAGGATTTAATGCATGGTTAGATGAAAACAAAACCCTCTCAGTTTATCTCAGAAACCTAGGACAAACCAATTAAGAGAAAGGTTGTTCTAAGGCTTAGGATTCTTAGTAGATCAAGATGTAGAGTATAGATTAAGAAAAAGAGAATGAATTCTTGTGAGTCCTCGCATGCAGGTCTTCTTGGAGTTTTTCGTATAGCCAAGAAGCGCTCCTAGCTAGCTCCAAAGCTTGGTCCTACACATAAGAGAGAGAATAAAGCAACCTTCACAACATAATATCTTAATAATCAAAACTATAAAAAACATATAAATATTATTGAATAAATAAATATAAACCAAAAACCCATGCATACATTAGTTAAATAGAAGAAGTAAAGAATGAATAGAAACATATGGAAGGAAGAACAACTGATCTATATGAATAAAGGAGTTGGAGGAAAGTTACAACAATCAGATATAGTTGCAACATCACCTCCCCCAACTCATAGCTCCAAAACTCTCCCTCTCAAGACAGATCTCAAGAGCGTGACAATACAAAATTCCCATCATTTTTTCAATGGCCAAGCCTCTAATATATAGGAAAGTGGAGGCTATGAAGATTTCCAAAATTCCTCATTAGTTCAATTTGGGAAAAATCTTTTGGGTGAATAATGTTTCCTCATATAAAAAAGGAATTTTCCACTTTTTAGATGCTTTTGTGCTTAGGAAAAAGCTTCCCCATGCTTTATGGCTCTTTCCCACTTTTGTATGCTTTTATTTTTTAGGAAAAAGCTAAAGATGAGGATAAAGAGATTACATTCCACCATATGTTTCCGAAAGTGACCAAGAATGTCAAATTCAAATTCTAGTTTGCTTATGTTTTAGTTTTTTTTTAAATTTATATTTAGTTTTAGTAATTTTTTTTTTTCTAGAAAAATATATTTAGTTTTTGGTATATTTTTCTATAAGAAAAATTATATTTTGTTTTTATAAAAATGGATTTTAAACATTCCATTCATGCTAAATTTGTGATTTTATGATAGGAGTTTAAATTATATATAGTAAAGTAACTTAATGTCATGTGTCGTGTTGCTGAGATGGGTGTTATACATCTCTTTCTTGCTAAGTTATAGAATGTGCTTGGGTTTTCTTAATGCAATAAAACTAATTATGTTCTTCATGATATCTTGAAATGTTCATCTTGAACAAGGCTAATAAAACAATAAAGTTAAAATAGGTTTTCCTTTGTCCTTTATAGATCTTTGTCCCCATTAATCTTGGTCTTAATAGATTAATTGTCTTGTGGTGGCCTTGAGTGGTCACTTCCATTAGTTGCATGCTTTTGTAGTTTTTAGTTAGTGACATTTTTTAGGCTTGATAATATGTTATTTAATTTATCAAAATGTGTTATTGTCCATATTATTGTTAAATATTAATATTAAATATGCTGATTTTTAAGCATGTTTTAGCAAAACTTTCCCAAAATGTTTATAGATTGTATTTTATAATGCAATTATTCTTTGCTTGATGAAATTGTCTTGGATATTTTTTTTAATGATTCATTGATTGATGAAATTGTTATGGATATTTTTTTTAGTATATTAAATTGTATGTGATAAAGTAAAAAATCACCTCTTTTTTAGATTTTCATTGATCAATTTCCCTTAAGGCCATCAAGTTCACCATTTGGTCCCAGGTTAAGGAAATATAGGAGTCATGAAGTGGAATTGTCCAAGCACTTAAATCTTGAGACATGTTTCTTTTTAGTCACTTTATACTTTCTTTCTATGTAAATTTTTGATTAAAATAGTCTTGGAACATGAGGGGCGTCAATAGTAAGCGAAAACAAACTCCTAAAAGAAAAATGGTATGCAAAGCACCCATAAATAATGTTGATATAAGAAGCAAAAATATTAAGTGAGGTTCAACCTCATATAATTAGAAAATGGGGGAGGAATTTCCAAGTAGTAGTGATTGATGCTTAGAGATACTTGGGTGGAATGGTTATTATTTGAAATGATTAAGACATCAAGGTTACCAATATGTTTACCTCTTTTCGCATTATGACAATACAATTTTAGTTAATTGACATTGAGGACTACTACCATGTATCCAATGTCTATGACTCCAATATCGCAAATGGAAAACCTCTATTTCTCAATTCTATTTCTAGCACAAGTAATTTATACTCCCCATCTCCATGGATTGTTGGGAGTGACTTCAATATTATAAGTGTCTCGAGGAAAAGAAAGAATGAATCGAAATGTTTAACAAGATATTTTGTAAGCTATACCATTAAAGCCACAAAGTAGTCTCCATTAAAGTTGTCAAGAAATGAGTCTCCAACCCACACATGTGGATCAATGAGATGTAATACATGTGTGTGTGGTTACGAACTCAATACACCTCTATAATAACTCCACAAACTTATGTATTTCACTCTGTCACATAAATTGACAGTAGTGTGACATAAGTAAACCAAGAGTAGACATGAAAGCCTTAGGAAACAAACATTCCTTAGATCCTCAATTAGGTGCTTAAATGATGAAGTGAAAATGCAAGGAGAAAAGAAGAATTCATGATTTAACCATCACATACATGTGATCAAGTGTGACTAGGAGTGTATCTATTCATATATTTTCCAAAGAGGGAGTGAATACATGAGTTACCATTTATTGGCCCTTATTTTTCTTTCTTTTTCATTTTCTTATATATAGGACTTAGGGAATAAGGTTTTCATAAGTTTGGCACAACTCATAGATATAAGATTTACATGAATTTTCACTTCAACCTTAGAGTTTAGACTTAGATAAATCAATATAGTGTATGTTTAATGATTTTGGCTTTCACTTTTTTATTGTATTCCATCACAAATACAAAAGGGGAAATATTTTGCCACAAATCTATGAATGCTTAATCATAAAGTCGTCATGTGATTAAAACAAATTAATGATGTTATTCTCTACGAAAATGATGGGTATTCTTGAGAAAATCTTATGCTTGTGGATGTTTCCTCCCTGGTTGAGAGGGAGTGAGGGTAGACACCATATTATCCATGTGTCATGTACTATGGCTAGGATTAACAATCGTAAGCCTAGTAAAGGCACTAGTAGGGATAATGGTGGATTGGATAAACATCTGGGACCAATATTCTTTGAGAATTTGGACATTGACTAGGACTAATCGCCATAAGTCAAGTACATTAATCCAAGATAAGAATAGTCATGAGGATTTACATTTTCTGGTGTCAAATATTATGATAGTGGATTAGGAAATGATCATGTGAGGACATACCTGGTAAACATCTTGGTGGGGTAAGTGCCTTGAAAGGCAGTGGTGTCCAAATTTATGCCTCCCAACATTGTGCTCTGATCTAATGGAGAGATAAACTTGTTAGTCAAGGCCTTACTATTTTGAAAATTTTGGCTATGATGATGTAAATCATCATTGATGCTTATCAATCTAGATCCCTTCTTATATGAATATTTCAACTTGAGAGTACTTTTTTGTCTCATTATGAGTACCTCGCTAGTTTAGAGGGAGGGTCATCATCTTCATTATTGTCATCATCACCACCATCAATGTGATCATTATTGTCATCATTTCATTATCATCATAATCACCATTCATGTCTTCTTCATGATCATCATCATCATTATGATTTTGTATATTGTCGTCAATTGTTCATAATTATAGGTATCATAAGAAATATCACCAACCTTAGGACACATGATATATGAAAGAAAAATAACCACTTTATTTTTTAGAAATGATTGATGATCATCAACATCACTACCATTATCATCGTCATTATAATTGTCATCATCCCCATCATCATAACTAATATAAGTTTTATCATAATTTTTGTCATCTTCATCATGAACATCATAATCATCATTCATGCCATTATTGTTCTTGATTATGACCAAGATGAAAATAATGATAATGATGATCAAATGATGATGACTTGGAAGATGACGCCAAAGATAATTATTATGATTTTTACCATGATAACATTTAAAAATTGGGAGGAATGGCCAAGGTCATTAGCATCATCATTATTGTCATTGTAACTCCCATCGTCTTTATCATCATTGTCATTATCATAACAATCGCAATTCATGTCATCGTCATCATCTTCATTATCATCATCGTTATAATTATTGACATTGTCATCAGTTGTTCATCATTTTCAATGTCATAAGAAATATAATCAATGCAAAAGATATGATGTGTGTTGGAAAATGGATGCAAAAGTAAACAAAAAAATGGGGGTAAAAATAGACGTAAATTTGGATGAAGAGTGGACACAACATAAGTAGATGCAGAACAAGACAGAAAAATTGAACAAAAGTGGATGAAAAAGTAGATGCAATAGTTCATACAAACTTGAACACAAAATAGGACTCAAACATGGATGAAAAAGTGGAAGAAAACATGGGCACAATAGTAGGCATAAAAATTAGCATGAATTGTGGTGAAACAAATGTGGATACTCCAATGAATGTAAAAAAAAAAGGGACACAAACTTGAATGCAAAAAGGAGGAAAACTTGGATGAAAAAAGGGATGTAAACATGGGCCAAACATGGGTGCAATAGTGAACACAAAATTAGTTGCAAAACTAGACAAATCAAAAGTGGATGTAAAAGTAAATTCGAAATGGGATGCAAAAAACATAAACAATATTTGATGCAAACTTGGACACAAAAGAGGATGCAAATATGGATGCAATAGTGGAAGAAAATGTGGGTTGCAATGATAGGCATAAGATATGGCACAAATAATAGCACAAAAAAGGTGGATTTAATAATAGACACAAAAAAATATGCAAACTTAGATGCAAGACAAGATGCTATAAGGGATGTAAAAGTGGATGCAAACACGGGTGCAACATGAGAAACAAAATTGGATGCAAAATATGGATGAAATGGAAGTACATGCAAAAGAAGATACAAAATGAGATGCAAAACCCAACACAAAAGTGGATGCAAAAATAGATGAAATATTTTATGCAAAAGAGGATGTGAAGATGGATGCAAAATTGGAAGCAAACGTGGGTACAACAGTATGTGCAAAACATGGAACAAATTTTGTCACAACAAAAGTAGATGTAATGATAGATGCAAAAAAAGAAGCAAATGAAGATGAAAAATAGGATGCAAAAAGGGATGTAAAAGTGGGTGTAAACATGGGTGCAACAATGGATGTAAAATAGCTTTTGCAACTTATTTGAAAGAGCAATTTTGTCCCAACAATTAGACTTGTAGCATAAAGAACATGGTTAATACATATGACTCGACCAAAAACTAGTTACTACCAAAATTCAACCAAAAAAAATATTACTGCATAAAAATAGAATTAAAAACAAAAAAAATAAAAACAAAAATTTCCCAAATTAAAAATAAATAAATGATAAACTTTTTTTTACCAAAATTTAGTGATTTTTTTAGTGCTAATACTAACATCACCATTACAACAAGATATTTTTTTAGTGCTAATACTGCCATTACAAAAAGATATAAGAGGGATATAATGCAAAAAGTTTAATAATAATATGTATGTAGAAGATGGTCTTCAGACTGGTGAATTCATGATAATCAATGGGACTACAGTCAAAATAATTGGATGTTATTTACTTTTTTACATAGATTGTCAAAATAATTGCATAAATCGATTTTTTTTAACTGAAATTTAACAAAAACTTTGCTAGTGCTAACATTAGAACCACCATTACAACAAGATATCTTTCTAGTGTTGACAACACCATTATAGTAAGATACCTCAAGAGAGACAGAAAATTTAAAAAGTATGATAGTAATATGTATCTAGAAGATGGTAGTGAAACTAGTAATTGTTCATTCTCATTATCATAATCATTGTCATCATCATCACCATCATCCTTGTCATCGTTATTGCCATCATTACATTATCATCATAATCACCATTCATGCCATCATCATCAGCTCCATCATCATCATCATTATGGACATTGTTTGCAATTGTTTATAATTATAGACATTGTAAGAAATATCATCAACCCAAAAAATGTGATCAGTGCTAGAAAAGGGTTGTTTAGGACACATTGATATACGTAAGAGAAATAACAACTCTATTTTTGAGAGATGATTGATGATCATCATCATCACCACCATTATCATTGTCATTGTCATTTTTATCATCCCCATCATCATCATTAATGTAATTTCTATCAACATTGTTGTAATCATCATCATCATTCATGCCATTATTGTTTTTGATGATGACCTAGATGAAAATGATGATGATGACACCAAAGATAATGCTTATGATTATGACAATGACAACATCTAAAATTGGGAAGATTTGTCAAGGTCATTAGCATCGTCATCATCATAATCATTGCCATCATCATCATTAATGTCATTGTAACCACTATCGTCTTTATCATCATAATCACAATTCATGTCATCGCCATCATCTTCATTTTCATCATTGTCAATATTATTGACATTGTCATCAATTGTTCATAATTGTCAATGCCATAAGGAATATCATCAATGCAGAAAATATGATGAGTGTTGGAAAAGGGATGCAAAAGCGAACATAGAAATGGGGGCAACAATAGAAGTAAAATTGGATGAAAAGTGGATACAACATAAGTAGATGCACAACAACATGGAAAACCTAACACAAAAGTGGATGCAAAAGTAGATGCAGTTGTCAATGCAAACTTTGATGCAAACATGAAGGCAAAAGTGGAAGCAAACATGGGTCCAATGGTAGGTGTAAAACTTGGCACAAACTGTGGTGCAACAAATGTGGATGCAACAACGGACACAAAAGTAGATGCAAAAATGGATGAAACAAAAGTGGATACAATAGGGGATGCAAAAACATACACAATATCTGATGCAAACTTGAACACAAAAGAGGATGCAAATGTGTATGCAAACGTGGAAGCAAATGTGGTTGCAATGGTAGGCACAAGATATGGTGCAACAAAAGTGGATGTAACAATAGACAAAAAATATGCAAAATAAGATGCAAAAATGGATGTAAAAGTGGAAGCAAACATTGATGCAACAGGCAAAACAAAATTGGATGAAAAAAATGGATACAATGGAAGTAGATGCAAAAGTAGATACAAAACGAGATGCAAAACCCAATGCATAAACCTGACACAAAAGTGGATGCAAAAATAGATGCAATATTTGATGCAAAAGAGGATGTGAACATGGATGCAAAATTGGAAGCAAACGTGGATACAATAGTGAGTGCAAAACATGGTGCAAATTATGGCATAACAAAGGTGGATGTAATGATAGATGAAAAAAAAGAATCAAAGTATGATGCAAATGAAGATGTAAAAAGGGATGCAAAAAGTGAAATTTAAAATGGGTGCAACAGTGGATGCAAATTTGTATGCAAAAGTGGATGCAATAGAAGTCGATGCAAAAGTAGATGCAAAACGAGACACAAAACCCGATGCAAATCCTGGTCCAATATTGGATACAAAAAGGGATGCAAAAATAGATGTAGTAGTTGATGAAAACCTAGATGCAAATGAGGATGCAAACATGGATGCAAAATTATAATCAAAAGTGGGTGCAAAAGGAGGTGCCAAACTAGGCGCCAATTGTGGCACAAAAATATTAGATGCAATAGTGGGTACAATAATAGATGCAAAAGAGGATGTAAATATGGATGCCAAACAAGATGGAAAAGTGGATGCAACAAAAGTAGATGCAAAATTATATGCAAAACTAGACACAAAACTCGATGTAAAACTTGGCGCAAAAGTGATGCACAAATGGATGAAAAAATGGATGCAAAAAATGATTTAAAAAAGGATGCAAAAAAGGATGAAAAAGTCGATGCAAAAGTTGATGCAAGTGTAGGTGCAAAAAGTGGATGCAAATGAGGATGCAAAAGTATGTCAAACAAAAATAGATGCCAAAATTGATGCAAAACCTGGAACAAAACCTGGTGCAAAGGATGACACAAAACTTGGCATAAAATTTGGTGCAAAACGTGGTGCAAAACCTATCGCAATACCTGGTGCTAAACTTGGTGTAAGATTTGGTGCAAAACTTGATGCAAATTTTGTGTCAAGTTTTGCACCATATTTGATAAATGGATGCAAATAGCACCAAAAATGGGCTCTAGATGCAAAAAAAGAAGTAAAAAGGGACGCTAATCTCTGGTTTTGTTGTAGTGCATGGTGAATCTGTGGAGAAGATAATGACTCTTTGGATTTCTCTAAATCTGCAACTTGCTGTGTGAGTTCAATAATCTTCTTATCCTTAGTCATGCACAGTTCACATCTCTTTATACAAGAATCATCTTGAACCTCCAAGGAAGCAGAAATACCATCATAAATAGCTTCTTCATAAGTGTTGATAAATCCCTGCACTATATTTGCATCTTGGCATGTATTTAAGCCCGCCAAATATGTAACAACAACAATTCCGTTAAGGTTATCTCTATTTATGTCACTTCCCACATTTTCCATATTTTCCTCCCAAAGGCCTTCATGTGATTGTGAAGTGGTAGTAGGAGAAACCCTTGCACATTGTTCTCTGGAAAATGTTGAGGTATTTTTTTCATTATATTCCTGCACTTTACATATCCTATTGTATGTTTGTTTAAGACTACTTGATCTCTTTGCGATGGGTTGATACAGGTCAATAATTTTTTACAGTGTGCCTGGGTAGCTGAACTTGACCCTCTTAAATTAAATTTCTTGCAATATGTGGTGAAATTTCTTATCCAATAGAAAATACACATCTATGTCGAAGTCTTCAACCCAATCTATGGCCAACTTCATGCATTCACTAGAAATATCTTTCTTGTGGTCCCGAGGACAATATGAATCAAGGTTCTATATAATCTTTGGGGAAAATTTTCCATTTTTAAACCATTTCTAGGAACAAGTATTTTTTTCCACAAATTTTGTTGGTCATCTCAGTCTTTTCTACCTTGGGGGTTTTCAAGTGGTCCAACATTGCTCCTCCCCCGCGTGGTATATTAGTTGCTTTGGAAACCAAATCAAGGTCTATATAAACCTTACAACAAAAAATTATCAATTTCTTCGACTCATGATCAGAATTAACAATAGTTTCATCTATCTCTTAAATTATGAAATTAAACTCTCCAAAAACAAATTGTTGCACTTCTTCTCTTAAGAGTATATTGCGCATACCTTTTGGCCACTTGCTTCTATCATTCCATTCATCAACGCTCTCTTAGGACTTTTTCACTGAGAAACTCTCAAGTTAGAAACCTTGTTTGATAGTTGATGGCGTGGCAGATCAAGCCCCTATTTCCATGGCCGATGATGTCTTTGAATAAGTGTTGAATGCACGCTGAGAATGGAAGTTGGGAATGCACGCTAAGGATGGAAGTTGAGGGTGCAGGGTTAGGATGCACATTGTGGATACGTGCAGGGGGATACACATGGAGGATGGAAGTTCAATATGCACATCAAGGATGCCAAAAAACTAGGTTTTTAGACATTTATATGAATAATAAACTTTATAGTATAAAATTTATATATAATAAACTTTATGTTTTAACTTTTATATAATAAGCTTTATAATCAACATTCAATATATGAAGAGTGCACTTTTAACAATTTTTACTATGTGGGACATTTGGTGTAAAATGCAAGCCATAAACATACAAATGCATGCAAAGATTCCATGATCATATTTGAATGAATGATTTATTTACACTTGTGCACAATTTGTAAGTCTCTTAGTCAAATAATTTGATGACTTAAGTTCTTGAATTGTTATTTCAAGAACAAAGTGCAAATGTACAAAAATTGGCTTAGAAAAATGCCTGCCAAAGACTGTAGAGATTCCATTAATTCAAAATAATAATATGGGGATGAAGATAGATGTATTTGTGACAAAAACGTCTCTCACATTCCTTAGATTATGTGTTTTTTTCTTTCAATTTATTCGACAAGATGACAAATTTTCAGTTTTTAACCCCGTTTTACCTAGCTCAGAAAAAGGCCCGCCATACCCTTATTATTCCTTATTTCTGAGTGATTTTAGTTGGAAATCATATCTTCTACTATTTTCCACCTCACTATAAACCTGATTTTTCAATATGGGCTAAAAAGGATCCTATTGAGCAAAAACACCTAAGGGTTGTCATGTATTCATTAGATGGCCCGTTAGTTTAATAAAAATGCAAGCCAACCCCTATTATGAAATGATTATAGTAAAAGGATTCAGGAATGGGATAGGTACACATATTGGGAAAGAACATTCCTCTGTTGGATTTTTATAACCTTCCCTCATATGCTCACAATGGATGTATGAAAAATGCACTTTTAACAATTTTTACTATGATGGGCATTTGGTTTAAAATGCAAGCCATAAACATACAAATGCATGCAAATATTGTACGATCATATTTGAATGAATGATTTATTTACAATTGTGCACATTTTGTAATTCTCTTGGTCAAAATTAAAAACTAGTGATTTAAGTTCTTGAATTGTTCTGTAAAAAAAATGTACAAATGTACAAAACTGGGCCTATAAAAATGCCCTCCGAAGACTGTACTGTTGAAATTTTTAAGTCTAACCCTTTAGAAATTTTTCCTACATTATCTGGTTTACTTCACCTACTTGTTTATTTCTTTACAAGTTATTTAACCATATAAATACTTAAAATAAACAAAAATGCAGTCTCAACTCATCTACAAATCATCAACTAAAAATAACAGACGAGCACACAAGGGACACCATTATTTTTGGACAATCGTCCTCAAAAAAACCCAACTTGGGAAAACTAGTGCAACAATTATGATGGTTTTATTATTAACCACTTTCTTGAGTACAACTAGGGTGCCAAGCTGGCTTACACAACATAGATATTTATCTGACAATAATACCTCTCTTCGGAAGCAGATATTAAGCAAGTTTGCTCCACGAAAATCTCTCCATAAACATACAAATGCATGCAAATATTGTATGATAATATTTGAATGAATGATTTATTTACACTTGTGCACATTTTGTAATTCTCTTGGTCAAAATTCAAAACTAGTGATTTAAGTTCTTGAATTGTTCTGTAAAAAACAATGTACAAATGTACAAAATTAGGCTTATAAAAATGCCCTCTGAAGACTGTATTGTTGAAATTTCTAAGTATAACCCTTTAAAAATTCTTCCTACATTATCTAGTTTACTTCACCTACTTGCTTATTTCTTTACAAGTTATTTAACCATATAAATACTGAAAATAAACACAAATGCAGTCTCAACTCATCTACATATCATCAACTAAAAATAACAGACAAGCACACAAGGAACACCATTATTTTTGGACAATCATCCCCGAAAAAACCCAACTTGGGAAAACCAGTGCAATAGTTCTGAGGGTTTTATTATTAACCAGTTTTCTTGAGTACAACTAGGGTGCCAAGCTGGCTTACCCAACATAGATATCTATGTGACAATAATACCTCTCTTCGGAAGCAGATATTCAACAAGTTTGATCCACGAAAATCTCTCCAATGCTTCTCTGAGACTATACGTCAGCCCTCCCAGCCTCTACATCACTCTGAAGCCCCCTGCGTCAGCCTTCTGCTACTCTGTGCTAGCTCTCTGGCCTTTTGCATCACCCACGCAGGCCCTGCAAACCTCTGCACAGTCACTCTAGCCCTCTCCGTGGATCCTGCTGGCCCTGCGTAGCCTCCTATGCCTCTGCACTGGTCCTTCGGCACTATCTATGTCTCTCTTCTGTGCACTCATTGCCCCTCATTGCAACTCTGATCACTTGTTCGAATTTTCTTAGCAAACCCTGCTCCAGAAAATCGAAGTGACTAATCAATCTTAGTGTATCTCCAGCTGACCCTCAAGCCTCCTCTTATACTTTTCCTGTTGAGTCTTCAATGACTGAGATTAAGTCTCCAATCAACAACTAAGATTAGATTTGGCTTGATCCATGTCATTTAGAACATTCTCACCAAGTTTATATTAATACCCATTAATATTTTAATTTTCCTAAGCTTAGACTTAGGAACTCCATTAAAAATATTAATCATTTTAATATCTCTCTAACTGGGTGGAAATTTCCCCAAACCATTTATGGGTCTTGGATATCTCATGTGCTTTAGCCTCTTCACCAATTTTCATGGCTAGAGCACATCCGATGCTACCCCAAATCAACACTCCCTCTTAGTGAGGAATGTGCTCTAGAAAATTTCTCTACCACTGAACATCACCCTGATCATCCGCCACCGGTATCTGTGTTGATTCTTGACCTACTGCCCAACATCCTCTACACTACTGCCTCCTGTACTGCTACCCATGGCTCTACCACTGCCACTGCTACATCTGTACTGCAGCTCCCTCTGCATCTGTATTGCTGCTGGTCCTTCCTCCCAACACTGCATGTGCATTGCAACTCTCTCTCATTATCTTGCATCATGCTACCCATAGCACTACCACTACTAATTGCTACATTGTAGCTCAGTTACTAAGAAGTAACTAATCTACCTAACTACTAACATCCTTGTTAAGCTAGAAGCCCCCCTGATGCTGAAGCTACCTCTGCTACTATCATGTGATCCCTCTGCTACCTCCATGTTACTGCAAAATGTCTATGCCTCTCGCACTGCTACAACCACCTCTATGCCTTTCTACACTGCTACAACCACCTCTGTGCCTCTCACACTGCTACAACCCTCACTGTGCTGCCAGAGACCACTGCACTCTAGCACTGCCTTGTCACTTCATCCACATCTTGCTTCTACTGACATCCGTCATCTTGCTACTATCTCTCGGCACTCTGTTACACAACATTTTTTCACTGTCCCTGTACTCCCCATCCATGGTCTTGGAGAACCTCTATAGTGAACCCCACATGCTTTCCTCTCATGAAGAAACTCCCATGATGTCCCTCTTCATGAGCAGAAAAATTCCCTTTTGCATCATTTCCCAAAAATCTTCTGTTTATCCTAGTTTACAAGACTGGTGCTAATGACCAATGTCCTCCTCGCGCCGATATGTAGGGATTAACACTGTCACCAGCGCCGATCAGATCGACTGAGCCTTTTCTCGGTCGTGTCGATCCTCTTTTGGATTTTTTTTTTAAATATGGGGCAGAAGCTTCTAGCTCTATAAGCTTTGTAACAAAAGTCTGGTAATTGGTTAGACCGGATGGAGATGAGGAGGTCAGTTTGGCCTCCTTTCTCCTATTAGGATGGAACAAAATCAAGAGATAAGACCTTCTCCCATGGTGAGAGGAACCATCTCCCATCCATCCAAGCTATATAAACCTCTCTTTTTCCCAAGCAAAAGCTAGTTTTTTAGTTTGGAGTTAGAATAATCAGCAAGACATCTATAGTTTGAAGTCTTCTAATGTATGTTTGAGGGAGAATAGTGTGCTTTGGTGTGATTTGAGACTAGAGGGAAAGAGGCCTTAAAACCTCTATTGTTGGGGATGTCCATGAAGTGCTAGTAGAAGTGTGGGAACCTGGATACGTCAGAGGAGACCAGCAACATCAAGGCACCTAATCTCTTTCTAATTTAGATAAATGCAACTATCGATTGATTTCCTACATGAAGTGTCATTTTACATATTTATGGCTTAATTTCCTTGACCTGTTAAGCAGGCTGAATACAATATTGTATGCTATTACGTTTTTTGTTTGCTTGTTTCAGGTGTTCGAAGGAAGGAAATGAAAGATAGCCGGAGCGAGGAAGTAGGATCATCACCAAGTGGAATAACTTTCTAAGAGGTAGGCCCTCTTAATTGATTCTAGCTTAAGGAAATCTTCCATAGATTGTTTGTTTATGACTAGACTTGCTCTCTCGGGCTATTGGAATTGTTTGTGTCCGCACTTAGAATTTACCTACATCACAAATTGGCGACTCCGTTGGGGAACCAATCCTTCTGTTTGATTGATTGTGATTTCATGGTTTTGTGTGAACTTTTCTAGTATCACAATTTCCCTCTAGCATTCTCTACTTTGCTTGGTTTACTGCTCTGAGTCTGAAATTTATAGTAGCAAGTCTGGTTTTTACCTGAGGAAATTTGTATTTTTTCCTTTGAATCCTCAGTTAGTGCGGTTTTTTCTAAAACAGTCGCGCTGATCAGATCGAGTTTCTCAAAAACAGTTGAGTCGACCCCGTTTTGGTGCTTATTGTCAATTAGGCAATTGCACCGATGCCTGTAGGTGGAGATTAATGGTTTACCCCAAATCTCAACCAGTGTGTCTTTCTCTCCTGATTTCTGCCTCTTAGCTTCTTTTAGACTATTTCTCCTTGACTGGAAAGCTTGATTTGACTTGGTTTATGTGCTTGTTGGTTTGCCTTTTTTTGCTTGATTTCTTGAGTCTTTGGATGGCTAGTGGCTCTAGGACATCTAGGTTGTCATCCATTCAGCTGATTCTGAACTCAGTGAGTCAAGTTGTTGCTAAATTTACTCCTTGCATTTTGTTTGCAGTCCTCCTATTGCTTTGATCTCCATCATTCAAGTTTGAAAAGTTTCGTTTGATTGTTTAAACGTCTCTTTTCCAGCATAGATCACGTTGCTTGTCTTGTTTTTGGTAGAGTCATTGCATCATTAGTTTGGAAGAAGTTCTTTTTGTGTCTTTTCATTTGTTTGAGGATTGATTGTCTCGAAAACTTTTTCATTGAAGTGTTTTACGAAATTTATGTTTGTCATTTCATGAAAAGTACACAATTCTAGTTTGCTGCATCAATATGTTACGTTAGTTAGCATCATTGAAGACTAGAGTTGCATTTGCATTTGAAAAGAAAAAGAATTCTCTTTACTTTTGAAAGGACTACTTGAAGTGCACTTGTTAGGAAAATAGGAATTGGGAAGGGTTTTTCATTATTTTGTTTTCAAAAAGTAAAGTAGTGAAAAAATAATTTTTCTTTCAGTTGCTTGGTTGTTTGCATTTGATTGTGTTTTCTACCCGCTCTAGTGTAAAAAATTCATCTAATTGAAAGAGTCTTGTCCCATTTAGCTATATATAGGATTTTTTTGAGTCACATCGCTAAAGCTTGAAAACTGAGACATAATTCAAGATAAAATTTAAAATGAACTCAAATAACCTAAGGCGCATTTGAAACCTAACGATCACATCTAGAAGGTCTAGGCTAGAGACATGTTTCGGCGTCTTTAAACCTAGTAGCTGTCGTTCGCTTCGACGCTAGACAATGCTAGTATGGACTTGTGCTCCCCATATCGCTGAGTATATAAAGGGAGACCCCACTAGGATGCAATCCTTTATCCATAGGAAGCCAAGTCTGCTACCTTGTAAACGTGATACACCGAACACAACATTCGGGGAGATCGCTTGGCCATACTTCTTGGTTCACCGGGAGGTATTCTGCAGTTCACGATTACCTGGTTATTATTTTTACCTAGATCATCCTAAGTATTCATTTGATCTTTTTGACTCTTTAAACTTAAAAGATCATCCAAGCACTTTTCCTTTCGAGCTCGCTTCAAATCGAAAGTGATAGAGTCACCTTTTCTTCTTTTTTGACTCTTAAAACATGAAAGAGCACAATTTTGTTTATGCGCCTTGAAAAATTGTTGCCCACGATCTCATAACATCCATGTTAGTCTTTTCTTGACCAAATTGTGTGTATTCCTTTTAAAGTACATTTAAAGCCTTGGAATTTATCTCTCTTTTCCTGTTATTTGAGATGAATCCATCGTGGCTGAACCATCTGGTTCACCTAGTTCCTCTTCCTCTCCTCCATCTGAAAGATTGTTTGAGGAGCCATTTCTTGAATTACCGCAGTCACTTGAGGACCAAGGTGTTGAACTTGGAATTGTTCTGAGCATTCAACCTTTGTCATCTTGTCCTCCACCTCCCTCAGATACTGGGTCACTTTTTGATATTGGCCCAGAATCTCCGGATAACCCTATCCAGACTCCCGAGAGTCAGCTGACTACTGACGGTCAGCTTGGACTAGTTGTTTATCCTCTGAATCCTTTGTTCGACCTTGTTGTGATATCATCACAGGGTCGGTATAGTCCGTACAATCAGATGGGTATTCATTTGGAATTATCCCCTTGAACATCTTCGGTCGTTCGTCGTCGCTTGTTTCCACCCATGGAACTCGAAGGCGAATTTCCAGTCTCCTCTCTGGGTCACTCGGAGGTTTCCACTCCACACACTGTCTTAGGGAAAGAAGATCAATTTCCTCCTTAAGGTTTCCCCTACATGGGAAGCATTCCCATCAGTGTTTATCGACACTTACCTCCTAATTATGTGACTATAGCACAGTTGGTCTCAGGCACACCTAGTGCCTCTTCGCTTTATCATAATCTTGTTTGGGCGTCTGGTGCTATGCCTACCACAGGTCCGTTCATTCGAAATCCGACCCCCCAACAGACGGTGATTTCTGTAGTTATTTCAGTCCCGGTGCAACCCACCGTTTCGAACCCTCTTGTCTTGTTAATCCAAATCACCCATCTGGTGCAGTCGACGGTCTCGAGTTTTGCTTCTGTCAGTCTTTCGGTCCCTCTAATAAGTGCACAGGCTGTGCCACCACCTGGGGGGCATAATCCAAATGTCTCTGTGGTGTTGGGCACAACTAATGTGAGTAGCTCACAAGTTCACATGGTTGGGGTGAACTAGCCTTCTTCTGGTGTTATTCAAAACCCTACTGGTCCTGCTGGATCAAGCAATGTCCAGTACCAACAGGTCCAAAATCTTGTTGGTCCGTCTAGGTCAAGCAATTTCTAGTATCAACAGCCTTATGAGGCTCAGGTTCAATAACAAACTCTTTATGTTCTGTATGGTGCCCAAGGAATGGTAAATCCACCTTACATCCTTCAGCCTAGATAGTACGTTCAACCTGGTCCCACCACTATTCCTGGTGGCTATGGCTAGACATAGTTCGAAAATTTTCAAGGTTTCAATCCGGGAATTATCCAATTACCCTTGCAGTATCAAGGACAACTTCTGCATAAATAAGGGAAACCTTTGTTGCAGCAAGGGCCATCCATGCAGCAGCAGGGGCCGATGATGTAGCAGTGGGGACCACTGCAATAGCCGTAGGGGAAACCCTCGCAGCAGTTGCAACAAACCATGCAGCCGAAAATGTAGTATGTTCAGCAAACCTCCCAACTTATGTATTCGCAAGGCCAACCTCTGCAGCTGCAGGGACAACTTTTGCAGCCACAAGGTCAGCCCTCATAACAGCAAGGCCAAACCGGACAACAACAACCCTTATATACATATCAACAGGGTCAACCTTTGCAAGGACAAGGTTAGGGTCAAGTCCTGCAGCAGTAGGCCCCAAATCCTCATGTCCAAGGGCAACAGGTTCAAAATCCTTTTGTCCAAGGACAACAGGTCTAAAATCCTTATGTCCAAGGCCAACAGGTTCAAAACCTGTATGTCCATGGATAACAGGTGCAAAACCCATATGTCCAAGGTCAACAGGCTCAACAGCCTTTTAACCTGTATGTTGCTTATCAAAAACCTATGGCTGGACAATTTCAAGGCTTTCAAGGTCAGAATCCTCCATACGGGAAAAGGTAACCTACAGTGGGGGAAAAATCAAATGCCATATGGACAAAACCCTCCACTATGGGGACAAAATCCTTACCAGCAGGGATGGGCTCCTCCAGTTGGACCCGCTTATCGACCTCCAATGCCTTTCAATACTCAATTGCCATTCTTGGCTACACTAGAGTTGCTAGATGTGTCTCGACTCATGAATGATCCAATTCTTCATTCGCCATACTGGCCTTCGGTCCCATCCAAGATCTCGAGCGATTGTCCGAAGTTCGATGGGAAAGCGAAAGAAGATCCTCAAGCCCATGTGATGACATATCACCTCTGGTGCTCTTCGAATTCCTACGTTGACGATTCTATTCGTCTTCGTCTTTTCCAACGAACTCTCACAGGCACTGCAGCCAAGTGGTACATCGAGCTCCCTCAAAGTACTTATTATGACTTCAACTCTTTATCCATGGCTTTCCTCACGCATTTTCAATTTCCGATTTGCTATGAAATCGACACTTATTTTCTTACATCGCTTAAGCAAAATACTGCGACCCACATCTTCGATCACATCCATGAATGGAGATGTAGGTGTCTCCTGATCAAATTCGAGATTCCTGATCAGTTAGTGACGAATGGTTCACCAAATCATTCGTCACTCCAATTGCTTGCGATATCGCTATGGGTGGGTGCATCACAGAGGAGCAAGCCATTGCTCGTGCCCAGTACTTAGATCTCGTTTACTCTCAGTCTGGCACTTTGTATGAGTTATTACCTAATGCTCCGAGGCCATCATCTGATCCAACGACATCGAAGTCACATGCTACACCTCCTATTGATGGAGTAATTGGTTCAGTGTCCCAGGCCCTGCAAAATCTTCTTCCAAACAGAAGTCGGCCTCAAACACTGCTTCCAATAGTCCCTCTCAGAATTCACCTGGCCCTAGTAAAACCTCAAAGGTCCATGCTGTTCAGTCTACTGCAACAGACAAATCATCAAAAGGTAAGAAGAAAGGCAAAGGAAAAGGTAAAGTCGATGCCCCAAAACAAGGTCCTCCTAAGTCGTCTGCTGGTGATGCTTCCCAACGGAAGCCTAAGTATCCATGCCTCATTTGTGAGGAAGATCACTATACTAAGGATTGTCCCAGATGATTCGAAGTTAGTCAGTTGCTCAAAGGGACCCCAGCTGTCCTGAAAGAGCCCTTTCCATCCCAGCAGACCCAAATGGTAGACTAGCCTCAGTCATCTGCTTCCTCAGGTTCACAAGTGTTCATGATGAGTACACTGATTAACGTGGCTACCAGAACAAAAGATTATCAAACTCCTACTCTGATAGTATGGAAGAAAAAGAAGGTGCCCCTTCTTCTTCTACCCCATCAAGTTCTGGTCCTCTCCATATAGAGCGACCTAATCCTGATTCCGCCATTCGACCACCTTCTCGAGGTGTGCTACGAAAGTCCTCGTACAATCCAAACGCTTGAGCCGCTCAACATTATAACATTGTTGAGGATTTGGCTCAAGCGCCATCAACTATGTCTGCTCTCGAGGTCCTTCAAAGTTGTCCTTCTCAGCAGAAATCATTATTGTCGGCTATTGGGGGTATTGATCCTACTAATTCTAATCTTATTTGTTTTGACTTGGAAAACCACGTTCCACGTTTGCCTCATCAAATTGCCTTTCTCATTCAGGTCATCATCAATGAGAAAACCATTCACAAGACTGTCATCGATGAAGGTGCTTCCACTTGCATCATGTCTATTGCTTGTTGGAAGAAAATTGGTTCTCCTACTCTGAACCAGTCCCCTAACACTTTGGAAGCTTTTGATGGGCACGATTCACGACCATTCGGTGTCTTACCCAACCTTGCCATTACTTTGGAGGGCAAGATAGTGCACGTCGAAGTAGAGATCATTGACGCTAATCTCAATTATAATCTTCTACTCGGACGGAGTTGGACCCATGCCATGCATGCTATAGCCTCCTCCTTGTTCCGCGTGATTCGTTTCCCCATCAAGGGAAGATAGTCGTAGTTGACCAACTGTCCTTCTTTGCCTCTTCCTCCTCGGATGACAATGTTCCATATGTCAAGCACATCAGTGCTCGTTATGAGAGTGCGGGGGCAAGACTCTTTAAAGATCCCGCTCTAATGGGTATCTTTTCACTCCCACCTCCTCATGTTGCCTATATTAACATGATTTCGATCAAGTATGATCCTTAGGTCATTCCCTCTTCGAATCTTGTTGACACATGGGGCAAGGTAACGCCGTTAAGTCCCGCCGAAATTAATTACGTGGAAATTGTTTTGGCTTCGCCTTCGGTGTCCTCTGATTATCTTGTTTCAAAAACATCTCTTGATGCATATTCTAAATCCCCGTGGCTTGGTGCTTTAGAATCTCCCGATCCCTTAGCCGAGACTTTCCTTCTTGATGAGAGTATCATGGAGGTAATGTCTCTGGGGGAAACACCTTGGAACAACCCTCATCATCGTTCCTCGTTCCTGCCTGGCCCGACGATCATGTTTATGTGTCTTGAGAAGTTCTCTTCTTCGCTGCCTATTGACATGTCAGTTTCTCCTGACGTTGTCAAGATATTTCAACTAAGGGCACCTTTATCTCTTCATGGATTCAAGTATTTTCTCCCTCCCCAAGTTTTTACCTATTTCCCATTATTTCCATGGGGTTTTCATCTGACTCGTAACCCTCCCTCGCCCAGGGGGCATGGGGGAAAAGCCTTATATGAGTTCTACTCTATTATTTGGCCAATTCGATGCTTACTCGTCATGTCAACAGTAAAAATCCAGTGGTCATCTGTGTTGATTGATTACCCGAGTCCAAGAATGGACTCTCTCAAAAAGTACTATGCTTAGGTCATCTTACATGGTTACTTTTGTACAATAAGTGTGTCATTCATTTTTGTGTAGTGTGGTTTGGTGTGTTGTCTTGCAAGCAACTTTCCTACTTATTATTCCTGCTTTGCAGATGTCGGTGTCTCCTCACATCGGTTTCGCTGATGGTGCTTGCCGAAGTACTCGTAATCTATCATTCGCGACATGGGCCATTTATGACACACATGGTGAGTTGATTGATCTTCAAGATATTTGTCTAGGTCAAACAACTAATTTGGTTGTCAACCTTGATTCATAGCTTGTCGTTCTTCAACTCAACTGGAAATGTTCCGTCAGAAACCCTAAGATATTGAGAATGTATCTACGTATTCATCTATTGGAGAGAAATTTTGATTACATTACATAACATCATATTCCTAGACATATGAATACATTGACCGATGCATTAGCTAATTATGTGCTAGATAGACATTTGCGAAACAAGTAAAAAAAAAAAAAACATTTGTATCATAGTAAGTAGGGAAATATAGCATATATATATATATATATATATCTATATATATATATATATATATATATATATATATATATATATATATATATATATATATATGTTAATAATGTTTGTCATACATCAAAACCCCAAAAAATAATATGTGTGTTCAAAAACATCCATGGCTCGCAGGCCTCAAAAATGTGGAATGCTAGGCCTATGCACTAATCAGCATGATGCTCATGGTAGCATGTAACTACTCGGACTACACGAGTCAGCAGTCAGCGGATCCGATCTAATACTCCCACCATGTGCCTCTAGTACTAGCATGGGATATCACCCACCCGGGCATACTCTAGGATACTATGGGTTAATCCCTCGAGGTTCCACGTGATCTCTTCCTCATTATCGCTTCCTTCCTAATAAGGAGCGACATCGAACTGATGAGCAATACGCTTGGCAATCGGGGACATCCCGACAGGGTGTTCTGGTCCAACATCTACATTCATAAAATTGAAATGTCACGAATACATATATTTAAAAAAAATAAAAAACATCAAAATATTAAAAAATTGTTTGTTTTTTACCTTCATCGTCAAAGTCCTCCCCCTCTAGGAGCGGCATATCCAGATCTCCGCGGAAGTCGGTACCACTGTAAGGCCAATCCTCCACTATGATCAGTTGTCGTCGTAGCCATGAGAAGAAGGCGGGCTTATAGGACATCTGTTGGCCCCCCGTAACCCTGGGCATCAACTCGCTCCAACGGACCATCCGTGGGTCTCGTGGCATCGACGGATCCACCTCATTCAACTAGTATTGGAACAACGGGACCCGCTCTAGGAAGAAGGTCATTAGCACAGACCCATAGCAAAACTGCTTCAGGTTTCCCACCTTAGCTTTTGATAGTTGGCACTTCATGTTGATTTTCATAGATTCTGCCCAGTTAAAAATAGTGGGCATTGTGCACTCGATAGCGTACAGAAACTTAGACTTGTTAGTCTCATGCGGTGCTTGGGACCCAACCAATCTGTTGATGGTCAACAGTAACACTCTCAACACAAGATCCCAAACAGTCGCGATCTCGATCTTGCAACTTTTGGATTTGAGAGCTTTTGGGAAATGTTCGGCAAGTAGCATGGACACACTTGCCCCAATCGGCCTCGACCCATATAGGTTGATTGGTTCCTCTCTCTGGGACAATCATGTGATGAAATAAATGTCCGAAGTCTCCAACTCCAGCTCTTGGTCACCGATGATGAACATTTCCCGATTTATGTCCCAGAGACTAATCAAGTGCCGTAGCATCTCGGGTTGAGCCCACATCCCTGGTGTGAGAAAGAACTTGAGGAGCCCACAGTTCCTCACGGACTCCAAGCAATTTGGATCAATGATTGCTTGAGTATCGATATCCTCATGCTCTCGTTCTTTCCAATCCACCATTTTCAATGATTTTCTTCCTACAAAAACCATTTAATCAAGTCAATGATCATATTTTGACGGAAAAATTTGGATTCAAGCGGTCAAATTGAGAAAAAAACATGTTTTTTCTTTTCTCACGGTGTCGGTGCGACTGTTTTAAAAATAGTGGCACTAACAACGTGATTGGCAGTTTTCTTAACCCCTGGTCAGCGCAGATCCATGCCCGGAAATCGCGCCGACTGAGGGTGATATTTTTTTGCCAAATCCTTCCCATGAAATCCAAAAAATGGATAAAAATAGGTAAAAACAGTATGAAAATGGAGCTTAAGGTCTTGGCTCTTACCTGTAGCTGACGGCTCGGCAAATGACCTCCCGGATCTCTCGTAATCTGCTCCAGAAAAATTAGGGCACAAATGGGTAAAAAGCTCTTCACACAAAGGTAAAATGGTAAATGGTAAAAAATAATTACTTTTTTCCCCTTTTTATTCATTTTTCATGAAAATATGAAGTTTTTAAAAGTGTTTTTGACCTATTTTGCCTCAAAACTGCATAATGCATTTACCTTTCTTGTGCAACGACAGGTGATGGATTGTTGACGATGATACTCGAGTCTCGTTTAAGCTCTTTTCTTGGCTCGTAAAACTCAAATGAAAAGATCGCCGAGTATTTTTCCCTTTTGACTCGTTAAAGAGAATAAAATGGGGGGTCTACTTTCAGCTCTTTTCGACCTTTTAAACATGAAAAGATTGCCGAGTTCTTGTCATTTTGAACTCGTTAAAGGATGCGAAACGTCATGTGCCAGTATACGTTTACCCCTTTTTCGGGTTGTGATGCATTATTTACGAAAAAGGTACTCCTTGACTGAAAAGGTCAAGCGGTTCTCTCCATTATCGTTTTCTACCTTTTCGGGCTCGAGAGACACAAATGTACAAGACCAACGCTAATGACACATGTCCTCCTCGCACTGATATGTAGGGATTAAAACTATCACCGACGCCGATCAGATTGACTGAGCCCTTTCTCAGTCGCGTCAATCCTCTTTTGGAAAGTTTTTTAAATATGGGGTCGAAGCTTCCAGCTCTAGAAGCTTCGTAATGGAAGTCTGGTAAATGGTTAGACCGGATGGAGCCGAGGAGGTCAGTTTGGGATCCTTTCCCCTATTAGGATGGAAAAAAAATCAAGATATAAGACCTTCTCCCATGATGAGAGGAACCATCTCCCATCCATCCAAGCTATATAAACCTCTCTTTTTCCTAAGCAAAATCTAGTTTTTTAGTTTGGAGTTAGAATAATCAACAAGACATCTATGGTTTGAAGTTTTCTAGAGTATGTTTGAGGGATAATAGTGTGTTTTGGCGTTATTTGAGACTAGAGGGAAAGAGGCCTTAAAACCCCTATTATTGGGGTTGTCCATGAAGTTCTAGCAGAAGTGTGGGAACTCAGATATGTCGGAGGAGACCAGCAACGTCAAGGCACCGGTTGTAATCTCTTTCTGATTTATATAAATGCAACTATCGATTAATTTCGTACATGAAGTGTCATTTTACATATTTATGGCTTAATTTTCCTTGACCTGTTAAGTAGGTTGAATACAATATTGTATGCTATTACGTTTGTTGTTTGTTGTTGTTTTATTGTTTTAGGTGTTCGAAGGAAGGAAACGAAAGATAGTTGGAGCGAGGAAGCAGGATCATCACCAAGCAGAATAATGTTCTAAGAGGTAGGCCCTCTTAGTTGATTCTAGCTTAAGGAAATCTTCCATAGATTGTTTGTTTATGACTAGACTTGCTCTCTCAGGCTAGAGGAATTGTTTGTGCCTGCACTTAGAATTTACCTGCATCACTGCTCCCGTAGCCAGATATGATCCAAGAGTTTGGGTACCTCAAGGATCCTGCCCCACATCTTCTATAGTCCCCCTGACTACAACTCGATGTCACCCCACCTCTTCTCTTGAGGTGCATGAGCACTTATGGCACAATCATCATCCGTCTCAACTTCTTTCTCTGCCTTAGTCGGAGCTGCCTTGGAGTCAGAAGCCTCTCCCTTATTCTTCTTCCCGGGACATTGGGTTTCATAATGATGCAACTCCCCACAATGGAAGCACTTTATCTTGGAGATTTCCTTCTTCTTCCTCTTCCCCTACTGTCCCGCAGATGCCAGAGCCGCATCCTCCTTCTCCTCTTTCTTGATTTGACCTCCTTTGTTGTTACTCCTTGCCTTGGTCAGCAATTTGATCTCTTCTTAGCAAAGAGCTGCCCACATCTCTTCCCATCCTGGAAGAGTCGCTCTGCCCAAAATTATTTGGACAAATGTCTTCCATTCCTTGGAGACTGCATTTAGGGCAGTCCTCACCATGAACTCTTGATCCGGCGTGGACCCTATGGAAGTAAGTTGGTCTCGAATCTCTTGCAACCTGCTGAGGTATAGATCTATCTGCTCCCCCTTCTGCATCTGATACGACCATAGTTGATTCTCCAGTAGCATCTTCCTCTGCATAGAAGTGCCCTAATACAATGTCTTCAAGGTATCCCACATCTCCTTTGTCGTGTTCTTCTTGACAATATGTTGTACTACATGATCCTTGACCCCATCAAGGATTATGCACTTTGCCTTGGCCATTGCATCCTCATACCTTTCATTATTAGTTGGGTCAACTGGGATAGCCACAGTTCTCAAGGCGAAGCCCTTGATGCGATGTCTATCCAGAACAGACACGATCTTGGCCTTCCAAATGACAAAGTTGGAGGCCCCGTCCAACCTGTCCTGATACCTCAGTCTGTTCATTGCCATATCCACTCTTCTTCTCGACTCCCTCTAAGTCTCAACTTCCCTCTTGGAAGTTCTCTCCTAGACTCCCTCTGAGCCTCGATTTCCCTCCTGGAAATGCTCCTACCAACTGTCGAATTTCTCCTCTATGATACTCTATGCACCTGCAACACGGATTTGGATTTCTTGGCTAGAAATCCCCCAAGGCAGCGACTCCCTCTACCTTATTTATGTCCTGTTAGGTACTATTCTGCTTCGACAACAACAAAACCCCACCAGCTTCCCAATCCACAATCTACCCACAGCTCCCTAGGCCCCAACAACTAAAGAAATTGAGCCTCTTAGCTTTGTGCAATCCCGACAAAGGCTGAAATGCTCCTCTGGCCAACTGCGTCAAGCCTACCTGACTGAGTGGGATGACATGGCTCTTCGTGAGCCTCTTCTGCCTCTCTATGGCTCGAAATGATGACGCAGACCCTCTGCGTCACTCCTTCTCTTCTTCCTTCTGCTTAGGAACAACTCTATCTCTCAGGACAATTGTTTCTGTTGCAAATTTTATGATTTAGCTAGTGCCTTCAGCTCTCCTGTGATCTACAACCCTATGATACCATGTTGAAATTTCTAAGTCTAACCTGTTAGAAATTCTTCTTGCATTATCTAGTTTACTTCACCTACTTGTTTATTTATTTACAAGTTATTTAACCATATAAATACTAAAAATAAACATAAATGCAGTCTCAACTCATCTACATATCATCAACTGAAAATAACAGAAAAACACACAAGGGACACCATTATTTTTGGATAATCTTCGCCGGAAAAACCCAAATTGGGAAAACCAGTTCAGTAGTTCTGAGGGTTTTATTATTAAGCAACTTTCTTGAGTACAACTAGGGTGCCAAACTAGCTTACCCAACATAGATATCTATCTGACAGTAATACCTCTCTTCGGAAGCAGATATTTAGCAAGTCTGCTCCACGAAAATCTCTCCAACGCCTCTCTGAGGCTCTGTGTCAGCCCTCCTTGCCTTTGCGTCACTCTGAATCCCCCTGCGTCGGCCTTCTACTGCTCTGTGTTGGCTCTTTGGCCTTTTGCATCACCCACGTAGGCCCTGCTAGCCTCTACGCAGTCACTCTGGCCCTCTGCGGGGCTCCTGCTGGCTCTGTGTAGCCTCCTCCGCCTCTGTGATGGTCCTTCAACACTATCTCTTCCTCTCTACTATGCACTCGCTTCCCCTCGCTGCAACTCTGATCAGTTATTGAAATTTTCTCAGCAAACCTCGCTCCAGAAAATCGAACTGATTGATCAATCTTGGTGTATCTCCAACTAACCCTCAAGCCTCCTCTTATAATTTTCATGTTGAGCCTTCAACGGATGAGATTAAGTCTCTAATCAATGGCTAAGATTAGATTTGGCTTGATCCATGTCATTTAGAACATTCTCACCCAGTTTTGTATTAATACCCATTAATATTTTAATTTTCCTAAGTTTATACTTAGGAACTCCATTAAAAATATTAATTATTTTAATATATCTCTAACCGGGTGTAATTTCCCCAAACCATTTCTAGGTCTTGGAGATCACACATGCTTTAGCCTCTCCACCAATTTTCATGGCTAGATCACGTCTGATGCTACCCAAAATCAACATGTACAAATGTCATTAATTGGAAATAAGCCCATGGCACTGAAGATAAATGCATTTGTGACAAAAATCTATCTCGCATTCCTCATGTTATGTGCCAGTTTCTTGCAATTGATTTGACAAATATGGCAATTTCTCAAGTTTTAAACCAATTCTAAACAACTCAAAAAAATGGCTGCCATACCCTCATTCTTCCTTCTTTCTAAATGAATGATTTAATTTCACTTGTCAACATTTAAACTTCGAAAAGGACATGTTACAAAAGAAAAAGTGGACCGACTTTGTTATTTGGATGGAGAATGAGATCAATAGTTGACTTTCAATAATTTAGTTGGATATTGTTATGTTTATTTGTCAATTTTCATTTCTTGTAACGTAGAGTAGAGGCAACATACCCTTTTTTGCCATATTTAGCCAATGAAAAATGTTGTACATTCTAATTGTAAAATTGGTTAGAATATGTTTGGAACATGATAGGATAAATGGCATCCTCCTAGGGAAAACAATGGAATGTTTCCCACCATATCAATGGAACGGTAAAAAACAAAAAATATTTAATTGCATTAATGTTACATATGAGTAAGAAAATACTCTCCAAGTCGAATCATTCAATTTGGCCTTGAAATGAAGGATAGGCGTGCATTTCGTGAAGCAGGGCAAAAATTTCCTTGCTTCACTAAAATGCACGCCTCAGCTTCATTTATTGGCCAATCTGTTTGATTCAAATTGTAGACTGTTTATTTAATTATTTTACACACTTTTAATTATTATATGTTTACTTTGACCCTTAGATTATTTCGCCTCAAATTTCATACAACATTCCAAGTTTTGCTTCAACCTACATGATGTCAAAGTTGTGTATAAGTTTTGCTTCAACTTGCTGTCGGGCAGAACAATTATCCTTTTAATTTAGAGCAATAATTCCAACTCTTCACATTAATTGTCAATCCAGGTAGGTTTGTTATTACAAGGTTGTTACAAAAAATATATGCAAGGGAAAATGATGAATAGTGCTAATGAATGTCAAACTCAATCATTGTAATCAAACTCTCAGCGACTCAACACTGGATGTTACACTCTTAAGAAATAAACACACAATGCAGAATAAAACCACTCTGTCACACTGCCACTCTTTTCAGAAAAGAATAGCACTCCCATAAACCATTCTCTCAACAACTTCTAAAACACACATTCAAACGAAATGAACACACCATCAATTTGTTACAAGAATTAAATAACTTTCACAGTAATTGTTGAGCGAGACAATTGTTACTTTAAATCAGAGCAATAGGTCCACTCTCGCATTAATTATCAATCTAGGTAGGCTTAAGTTTAAAGGTTATCACATAAATTCTATGCAAGGGAAATTATAACTAGCATAATGAATCTCAAACCAAGGTCGTTGGAAAACTCACTCTTAGCGAACATTCAAGTTACACTCTTCAACATAATTAGAAAAGAGTCACATGGTCATAGAATAAATCACTCTCTTAGACACCCACTTTCATCGATAAACAACAATCTTGCAACCCTTGATCACCCAATCAAATGTTGAACACACACATTCAAAGAAAGTGCAATCCAATATGTAACAGGAAAGTAAATAACTTTCTGCTACACTAAGAGGGACCGGTCCAAGACTTATGTTGTCACACCATTAAAAAAAACTCTTCTGCAACCAATGACTAATAAATAAATTTGACAGTAACAACAATCACATAAATAAGAAGAATTAATACAAATAATTACTATATTTTATTTAACTAGTGATTCGTGCTAAGAAGGAGGGCCCTTCCTCCTCAACAGGGGCTAGTGCACTATAAATCACGTAGACTACTCAGAGAAATATACGGTGCCACAAGGTGAAGATTTGCATTAATAAAACATCAGGATTATATAGCTTGATTCTTTCCCCTTCCTTCCAATCCTATCTATTTGAGTTCCTTCACTACCCTGGCGGGCAAAAATCTCTATAGAAAATCTTAACTAAATAATTTGTATGCTCCATGAATATCTCCCACTAGTTGAATTGACTTTGAATTGATGCGCTCCATATTGGTCCATGTGAGAAAAAGACAACATACACAAGGAAAATTGTTCATGTATCAAAAACGTTTCTCGAAGCCTTTATCCAAATTAATAAAGGAAATTGAGAATTGTAATCATATACAACAACTTCAAGAGACCACTTAAACTTGAAACAACCCATATTATTAGTTTTTATAATAAAAATCACCCACGACAATGGTTCTAATGCCAAGTTATAAGCATAATTAAACTATGAAGGTGACATTTATAAAATGACATACTTACATAAACAATGGTTGTTATAGTGGTAAAATGTAGTGTTGTTGGTAAAAAAGGGAGAAAAGGGAATAAGAAAGTGAATGAAAAAAGGTAACAATTCCATGGCTCAACATCTCCCCCCCAGCTTAAGCATGTGCATGTCCTTGTGACTGGTTCCTAACATGTTGAGAGTGCAGTTTTGAGAAATCATAGGACTCTGCAGTGTTGTATGCTCTACCCTTGTAACCTTGAGAAAAGATAAGTTCCATTTAACATAATTTATCAGTAAAGTGATATGGGCGCTGATACTAATAGGTTGGAATCCAAACAAGAAGAAACTTAAATCTTAGTCCAATCAATCCTGGGCCACTCCTCTTAATGAAATCCACATACTGAGGAACTCTAGAAAGGGCTTGTATAAAATTTTGATGACAATAGATATCTTCTTCCTTGAGCTCCTGTCGACAAACATTCCACCTTATCTTACTCCCTTCTAATGCATTATCTCTTATCCCCTAAATATTCCTAAGGAATCTCTATAAAGCTGAACCCTGATATTCCATTACCAATGCTTTCATGGTTGAAAATTTCAATATCTAATTGTGTGCCCTAGCGATAACATCAGTAGATCCAGACTCATTTCTAATGCACAACTTTAATCGTCCCTCATTGGTTGTTACAATGTCATATGTAGCTTTCAAATTTACCTGGTTTTGAGCAAAAGATAAAAAATCCCTTAATTGAACATCCCCACATAAGGTGTCAAATAGAGAGATTTATCTCCAAAACAAGCAAGGCCACACAAATATAATTCGCACAACAAATGTTGTTATGAGAAATTTGCACTCTGAAAAGTTTCCAATAAATATTTAACTTTCCTTGTATTATATGGTTATTTCTCCTTAAGGGCTGTCAATTGAAACAAAAAACATTTTTCTTGCAGATATAAAGGATGAGATGGAGAAGGAATTTTGTAGCTTATTAAACCATCAATAATCCCATACAAAAATTCCTTCTCTTGTTGTAGCAGTTGCACCTCTTCTTGCAATTCCTTCACTTTTATTATTGACTGCTTCCTCTCTCTTTGAACCCTCACAAAATCTTGAATTCTTAAATTTTCAACCCATTCCTTCTTAAGATTGCTGACCATATCCTTGTGTTATTTCAAAAAAATAACTTCGTCTTTAGGGAAGACTGCTAACTTCTTCCAATTTTATACTTCCCTAAGAAAATATGTTGTTCTCAATATTTATTCAAATTTTAGCTGGGTTGTTTCTGATGTTGTTACAACCTTAGACTCAACAATCTCTTCTTTATCCCCTTTCTCCTCCTACTGCACCACCACAACACCTATACTTTTGGCAATGCCACCTTTGGTGACGTTCAGTTTTTGGTGACAAATGCTCTTTTGACAGTCACCAATGAGCTTATGTTGACATTCCCCCCCTCACCAATGTCCTTTTTTCTTGTAGTGTATCTTTTTCTCATCCTTTAGCTTTAAGTGTTTCTTCATCAGTTGGTTTTAAAACTGTGAATATTACTGCAGATGCAAGGGATATTTCATTGCCTAGCAAAATAAACTTGCATAGGTAAACTAGAGAACTTATCTATAATGATTTAAGTAAAATATCCGTAGCTGCAAGCAAAACATAATCATTATTGTGGAAGGTGGTAAATCAATTGAAGTTGGAAAAGGCAAACTCTAAAGCCTTGTTTACTCAAAATGAAGAACTGAATAAGATAATGGTTAAAATTGGTGTAAATCATGAAGATAGATGTGTTGTACAAAAGCTCTTACAAGGGGCAGAGACAAAAATTCAAGTGTTGAGAAAGAAACTAAAATTGCTTACAATAGAACATGTTATGGATCTAGAGGTAGCCCAAGTGGAGAAAGAAAAGGAGGTTTTAACCAAAGAATTATTGGAGAGACATAATGAAGTGTTTGCCTTGAAATAATTGAATACAATCTTGCAGCAAAAGTTAGATACTTATGTCTGTACTATTTTAGTGCAACCAAATTAAGAAGATCCAACTGATAAATTAACCAGGGTTATGATTGAGTTGAAAATATACGAGGATGAAATGAAGAAAATGAAAAATAAACTAGATGACACAAAGGATCTTCTTAAAATTAAAGAAAGGCCGCTGACTATGGAAAAAAAACATTGCATCTCAATATCAGAAAAATGATCAGACAACCTGTGAGGAGATCAAAGAGTTGAAGGAAAAAGTAAAGGGAAATATGTCACATATACAGACTAGAGAAATAATATGGAATGATATTATCCAACAAGTAAAGGCTATTTGGGATTATATGTTGATATTGGAAGAAGAAAATATCATTGTTAGGGACTTGGAAAGCATCATTGCTGCCCATAAAGAGAAAACACATCAACGTTCCCAACTAACAAAGAAAATTATTGTTTTCCTTAATTCCAAATCATCTCAAGTATTAATAACTATGCAAGTTCAAGATAGAACAAAGCTAGTGTTAGAAATAAATAAAATGGTGCGGAGACATTTGTACAGGAAAACAATAGAGACCAAGCTTGGTGAGATCAAAGAATTTGTCTTGAAATTTAATACAAATTTTGATAAAAGGATGAGGGCAGGATTGCCCTCTTGCTGGGATCAACAGGGAAATTTTCTTCCATGGGAGACTTATGAGACCTTGTTGGTAGAAGCAAAGAGTAAGATTTTTTCCTCTCATGAGAAAACAACAGTTAATTAAAACCATTTTTACAGAGAGGCCATCTTATAGGCAGATCACTAATTTCAGGATGGCTCATACTAGGTTTGTCAAATGTCCAAGTTTAGATGTGATAGTGTGGAAAATATGCGGAGAATGGCTATTTCCAACAGCAGAGGCTAGACCTTCTACAAGCAATCCTGCACATGGATCACAAGTTATCCAATGAAAAAAGGCCACCTGTTTATTTTATGAAATATTCGAGACAATGTATTTGTAATATTCACACAATTTTGTTGTTAATTTTATAAAAGTTTGAGTCCTCAGAAGGACTAAGTAGGAATTAAAGTAGTTTTAAGGTAGTTTTAGAAGTTTGTGACAGTTAACAGTTTTTATAACTGTCACCATTGTAATGCAACTACAAAAGAGACTTTGGAGAACCATTTGAGGTTCCGAATTTTGACTTCAAAAGTGAAATTTTTATGTGTAATGTTTCTATCTTTTTGGAGATTAAATAAAGCTTTTCAAGGTGATTCCAAGTAGTATTTGAAATTGATGTGTGTTCTTGTTCATTGTAAGTCATTTATTGTTCTTTCTTCTCTAGAAAAAAGTAATGAAGTTGCTGGTTGTTTGAATAGTACATATTTACTGAACTTACAATACCTGTAATCATTAAATTAAATAACCTTAATATGCACTCTTTTTTTCTATAAATTCATTTCTCTGCCTTTCATATTTTTCTACTAAGGTATGAGACAAAAGATTCTGTAGTAAGTAGCCTTATTTTCTAGGCCTTCTATCATTTCTTTCCAGCACCGTGTTACAAACTTTGAATCATTTTCATTACCAGTGAGTTTGTCTTGGACAATGTTTTTATCCTAGAAAGTTCCCTTCACATTACTTGTGAAACATACTTCTGAACTACCATAATGGGACATCAAATAAAATTCATTATCTTTTTGTATGGATTTCCTAGGCAATGGCCTCTACTCAGTCAGGGTTTGTCTCTAGGGTTACAATAGAGCTGACAAAACAAGACCTTACTGACTTCGCTCAGGTGCTACAGGACCCCGAGAGCTAACCAATCACTCCAGGTGCCCAAACCCTAAGTTAACATTCTTTTTCACTGATGTAGAGCCTCAATAGCTCCCATGAAAAGGTCTCCATGTGACTGGAACCCTCCAGTCGCTCCCACAGGCTTGCTTCCCAATAATTGTAGTCTTTTTCACTTAGTTTTGTGCCAATGACCCTGAGACCTGAGCCACTTTTTCAGGGCTAGGATCTATACCTCTGCCTAGAACTCAATGAAACTCCCAAAAATGATAAATAACACAGAGAAAAATCTCTAACACAAAACTTAATCAAAGACTTGACCTAGCCTATTCTAACCATGACAGTCATTCCATTAAACACATTGAGAACATTAGATCTTTAGGTCATGAATGCATATCTGAACATAGAGGTATGAAACTTATCTGAGGTTTACCAAGAAGGACTAATGCCCTCTCACAATAGCTGTAATAATATATATTAGTTCATGCATTCATTAACCATTAATTTATCAATCAAACATGAGAAGAGCCTTAACTTGGATCTGTCATAAAACCATTCTTTTTTTTTTTTTTTTTTTTTTTTTTTTTTTTTTTTTTTTTTTTTTTTCTGTGTGGTTCACGGGGCACCAGAGGTGGGCCGCTACGTCCACGTAAAGAATCGGGGCAGCTCCACCCGAAGTGCACTGCCGTTCGGCCAAATCAGGCCTAACCCCGAGGGCGTCGAGGAGATTTGACCCCGTGACCTCCCAAACCGGGAGAGTACTATCAACGGGAACTCGACCATTTGAGCTATCCCTCGGGGCTGTCATAAAACCATTCTTATAACCAACATATAACTAGATAAATAACAATGATAGAACATCCACTAAAGCCACATAATAATAAGCACATTTACTCATAACATACAATGAGGAACTTAGCTCTTATTGACATATGCAAAAGCCAACCAAGTCAGGGACTTCCACATACCACCCATCCATAGATTGGGCTAAACCAAATATTTCTTTCAACCAATCACCCTTGTGCCATATTCTAATCATGAATGTGGGATCTCCTGGGATAAACCAATCCATAAAAAATCAAAGGAATCCAGAGGTTATACCACCTCCACCCTCACACTACCATGATATCACCTAAATTGGTCTCGAGATTCAACCAAACCGAGCTTTAATGCCTTATAATTCCTTCACCATCCCTTAAGGAATTTTCCTTTCTCCACCCACCTATTGATGGCTTCCTAGAGAAAACCATCTTGAGCCCAAACCCTTGATTTTTCCTAAGACCACCCCACCTGGAAATCCAAAGCTCAATCAAGAATGAATTCCATCACACCATGGCTATCTAGAAATGGCAAGGTAAGGCTAAAACAACTGTCAAAACCCAGCAAAACCCATGCCAATGATACAAAATGAACCAAATACACACATGCATGCCAAAACTAGCTAGGAAAATCATACATGCAACTTGTTACCTGCAAGTATTCCCGTTGAAGTTGCTTGATCCAACCTTTCCTTTCTTGACCCTTGCTTTCCTTTTCTTCTCTTGTCCTTCTCTTTGCTTGCTTGCTTTCCTTCTCATCTTGGTGCTCTTCTCCTCTTTGAGACTAATTCTAAAATTGAACTGACAAAAGTCCCCAAACTGATGCTATGATGTCTTTTTATTATTGATGCCTGCAATTTCTTCATTTTCGCTCTATTTTCCTTCAATTTCCTCCTCACATGTAACACGTGACTGGTCACTTTCCTTTTCTCCTAATTTCCTTTATTTTCATTAATAAAATGTCAATAATGCCTTTTTTCCTTTTCAATGCCTTTGCCAATTTCCCCTTTTCCATAATAAACAACAAATGATGCTCACTAGGATGCTTTTCCCAACATTAAACTTGGAATACGAGTTCCATGAACTTGGTCTTATTTTTCCTTTATTAACTTTATTACATGAAATTTTAACCTGTGGTTGTTAAAATGAAATTAGCTCAATACTAAACATATAACATTTTTCAAACTTTAAAATATTAAAACATATAACATATTTCAAACTTTATAGTAAACAAAGGCTTCACTATTGGTAAATGTAAGACGTTTCGACATTTTTTTCAGCGAATCGACACACAATTAAGAACAAGAAGTGTTGCCACCTACAAAACATCATTTTTATCAATTAAAGCGAACCAAGATCAATGTATTGGTGGGCACTAGCCAAACCATCAACTTCCGTCATAGTGGAGATAACTTACCACGTCTCCGCACAATATTTATTTGCAGTTGTCCTTGCATGCTTTTCAACTTAGAGTTATTATCGACAACCTATACGTTAGATGTCATTATAAAAAAGAATTCACATTTAATTTAGTTTGTAAATTTCTGATACTTAGGGAACGTGTATTGATGATATTAAATCAAGAGCAAAGTGTGAAGTAAATGGATGAGATCGTTTTAAAATTTCGAGATTTATTTCCACTACTTCCAGTAAACATCGACTTTGGTATCTTGAACTTCTATTTATTGAGAGTGCCTTGTATAAAAAATTTCACATGCAAAATAGTAAAAGATGGTGATTATATAGAGTACCAAGAAATCTACATTTAAAATGTATAGAAAATGCTACTGATTGAGAGAGTATTTTTAAAGTACAAAGCGGAAATGGATAGAAGAGAAAGGAAGTAAGTTATTTGCACTAATATGATTAACTCACTTGCTCTTGTTGATGAGAAGTTTCAATGTTTGGTTGCATATGAGCGATATGTGAACCTACCAATGGAAGAGAAGAGTAGCAATAAGATTTGTTCTAGTGGGTTGGTGAAAAACACATGTGTTCCAGAAGTCTTTGATTTCAGAGAAATCATTTATTTGTGCACAAACAATTTTGATTCAAACACAAGAACAATTATCCTAGCAGTGAAGAAGACCTCATTTCCTCTAACTCCCATGGAATTAAAATGGATATTCAAGCTACCAAAACCATATATGTGCTTAAAATTGTTGGAAGAAAATAGTTTTATGGGATCACAAGTAGGTAGGATGAACATTATTCGAGAATTCATTTCCCCAACTTCCTAGGTTCCTTCTAATCTTTCCATTCTAGATATTTCTTATTTTATACATCCATTTAGACACTTTTTTTGCCTTTGTTCTTGCCTTATGGGACAATGAAATACAACGAATATACCAAAATCCATTATCTATCTTCTTTATTAGTCATACAAAAAAAATTGTTTATTCAACTAGGCTGATCTTATTTCAAATGAATTAGATTTTCAGTCAGTCCATTTGTCCAAGAGAAATAGATTATTTATGATGGCATACTTGATAAAAACCCTCGTCTTAATCCATTCATTTCATGACTTGCCATATAAAACTAAATTCAATTCCAACGAAGAACCAATGCAATTCTAGTATCCCATACTGTGGAAGTTGCTTTAAATTTTTATCTAATCCAAGATGTCTTTGTAAAGCAGATCATTTACATGATAACTAGAAAAGAGCCCCATCAAATAGTTGGGCAAGCTCAAGTTTTCCTGTGGGTCAAAGGGGTGCATGAAGAAAGATAAAATCATACAGTAATTAAAATTTATGTGTTTAAAGCTAAGCCATTGTTGCTACCAAAAACGGTTATATATAGGTATTTTGTTGTTGAAGTTTGCAAGCAATACCATGATTGGCTAGTTATATTTGAATAGAAAAAGGGAAATCAATTTATTTCTTTTCCATTTACTGTTGGACAAATCACTGTGAAGAATGTGGCTCACATTGCAGAGCTTGTAGAGTCTTTGGATTCTTTTAACTTAAGAGAAGTTGAAGCATGTCGAGGCTTTGATCGAGAATGCCTATTTTCTGCACACCTAGGTATTGTTAGATATAGGAATTTGTTTACAAGAGTTATAGGGGAAAGCGAAGAGAGTCACAATGCTCCAACTAAAAATCAAGAACTAGTAATGGATATTGAAGAAATTGTTGAAGAAGCCAATGTCAGCACATAAATAAAATACAAGCAAAGAGGCACAAATCCTACACAAGAATCTCCACCTTTCACATATGGTTCTTGTCGGACTTCATCCTCCAGTCAAAGAAAGAGAAAGGATATTGCAAGTGAAAAACTGGTTCATAGTCATCTATAAGGTGGCAGAGATGACGAAGAGCCTCCTCAGAGATTCAATCCAAACAAAGCGTACGTGGCTAAATTAGCCAAATAAAAAGTCCCCCAAAAATAGGAAACATTAAACAATCTAGGAACGTAGAAGTTTTCAGTATTATACTACCCGATTGGGTTACTACTTGTTTAGTAGAAAATCAAAAAATTATGGACTGAATTGCTAAAGAAGTCACTGCTTTTGATGACTGCCTTGTCACATTGAAAAATGAAAACTATCACAAGGTAAATAAAAATTTGAGAATTGAAAAATTAAAGGTTCTTAATAAAAATGTTATTGATAAAGTAGAGAGGGATGTTGATGTGTCTAGGGTTGCACCCACAAGGCTCATGAAATTACATCAAGCTACTGGTAACACACTTGTAGAGTCTATTAATGAACATGAATCAGAGAACCTGATATTAAAAGAAAGAATAAAAGAGCCAGAAGATTCTATAAATATAGGTCATTTGTTAATGACTCCATTGGCAATACGGGCACCACCATCGACAATTTCTACCCCTGTTACATCCCATAGATCTATTAAAGTTGTCAAAATCAATGCAATGAAATCTCATATTATCAGTAATATATGTCAAAGATTGGAAATTATTGAACATTCATGGCAAGTAGCTTCTAATATGCAACATTTAGCACATGGAATTAAGTCATTTGCCAATTTTTTAAAAAGTAATCTTAAGGAAGACAAATATTTTGTTGACAATGGCTTACTTATTTTTAGTGAGAGGCTTTATTTATTGCAACAACCCCCAGTTTATTTTCCATGTAAATAAAATAAAACCAAGGGCATGGGACACATATTCCAAGTTGAATGGTGGGAAAACATTATAGTGGACATCACTTGTGGTTTAATAATAGTTATGGAAATTGGCAAAGGAAAGAACCAATAATTGACAAGTAATTATGAAAATAAAGGAAAATAGGAGAAAAGGAAGGTGAAGAGACACAAATTTGCATGCAAGGGAAATTAGAGGAAAATGAAGAGAAAGGGAGATAAATGATAAAAACGCATTAGAGAACTAGTTCACAACTTTTGCTCAACTTTGTCAGTTCAATTTTGGTTCTCTCCTTCCACACTCTCATTCTCTCATACTCTTACGCACTTAGAGCATTCTTCGATCATCCTTGGAGCACTCTAGCATTCACTTGGAATTGGAAGAATACAAGCAAGAAATCAAAGGAAAGCAAGGAAGCAGAAGGAGACAGTTGGATCAACAACTACAACATGCTTACTTTGCAGGTAACAAGTTTCATGTGTGATCTCCTTTCTGATTTTTGGATGCATGGTATATGCATGTGATTCCTTGGTTATGTCTTTTCATTGCCATGGAGATTTTCCTGGATTGACAGTGGTTTCATCCTTTCCTTTCCATTTCCTAGATAGCCATGGTGTAGTGCGTTCCCCAGTTTGGTTTTTTGATTGGTTCTTTGGTTTCATACAGTTGTGGGTTGAAGCAAATTCTCTAGATCCCTAAAACAACTTGGGTTCCTTGGAGGTTTTGGGTTGAGTTACTAGTCCCTTGAGCCTGTGGGTTGGGACAAACGCTCCAGATCTCGGGTTCCTTGGAGGTTGTGGGTTGAGTTACTAGTTCTTGGAGCCTTCGAAAACTTGGGTAGAGATCGATCTAGTTGATGTTAGTGATTTCTAGACCGTATAGGTGAGATCACTGTGCTTGAGGGTTGAGGTGGTTTGGTCGCTGGAAGCCCTGGTTGGTTCTATTTTGGTTTAACCCTTATGATCCTACATTCATGCTTGGAATATGGCATGGGATTGACTGGCTAAAGGAGAGATTTGGTTCAACCCAATATATGGTCGGGTGGGACGTGGAAGTCCCTAACTTGGTTGGCATTTTCATATGTTAATAAGAGTTATTTTCCTATTGTGATCTATGAGCACTTGTACCGGTTATTATGGTGATCTGATGGATGATTTGTCATTGTTTCTATTCTGGTTGTATGTTGGTTATATGCCTGGTTCTATTATGTGCTCTAGTTATGGATCTTGTTCATGATTTGATAAGTTACTGGATGGTTGATGAATACATGGGCTAACAAGTGTTATTGCAGCTAGCTTGAGAGGGAATTGAACCTTCTTAGTGAATTTTAGGTGAACTTCAAAAGTTTATGATCAGATAGGCATTCATGACTTGTAGCTTATATATTTTTCATGTGTTTGACGAAATGTTTATCTTTCATTAGGCATGCTCAAGATCTAGCTCAAGATCTAGCTCAAGTTCTATTTGTTTAGCATTGTTTTCCTTATTTCATGATTCTGGAAAGTTTCAGGAAGGAAGTTCTGGGTAGTGGTGTGGAGGCTTGCCTGAAAAATTGGCATTGATCTCGCAACCACATGCACTAAATTGAGGAAGTTGGGTCATAACCCCTGGAAGCCAATCCTATGCCTATGCATGCATTTATAGCCTCCCAACCACATGCATGTAGTGTTATGGGTGTGGTTAGGGAGTTTCTCTTGTGAAAAAGAGTTCTAGCTCAAGGATTGTTCATCTGGGGTGGTTTGTAGGCTTCTGAGTGGTTTGTAGTCCTTGAGGGATGGTTGTAAGTTTTCGGTTAGTCGACCCCACTTCCATAATTGGAACTTGGAGGTCGGTTCATATCATAGTGACACTCAACTCATGTTTACCCTATAAAGCTTATCAAAGTGGGTAAATGTGGGAGGAAGCATTACATTCACTGTTTGATCTAGATAAAAAAAATAGAGGACTCCCAAATGATAACTGAATGAAGTGGATAAAAGTTGGATGGTCTAAGAAAATTAGGACACTATAAAACTCATTTTTGAATGTGAAGGCATAAGCATTTGAAGAGGTGATTCCTTTCTCAAAGTAGTAGAGGTTTTTCAAGATATAAACTGTTCACACATCACATACGATTTTGAATTAATTTTAAGAGATATGCTAATGGTTGAATTGGAGAAGCTAAAAGAGTTAAAGTCAAGAGAGTTTGATGATATAACTGATTTTACTACATAAGAAATTAACAAATGGATAATTAATTTTGTCGGTATTAATGAAGAGAATTTTGTCTTGGTTGTGCAATTGCAAAAAGAGGCTATGGAAATTGAGAAGCGGATATTGAATGAACATATCAAGCTAGAGATTATAGTCTCTCTGATCAAATATTTGATTAAAACTATGTTGGAGAAATTCCTTCAAGAAATCATGAATCCAAAAGACAACTAATAGTTAAACAATCATGGTCTATGCTTTCACATATTGTGAGTGTTCTTAAATCTTGGCACACTCATTTTTCTGTCTCCTAGTATTTAATTATTCAGATTTCATGGTTGTGTTATCATGACCTAAGCTAATTGTTCGATGCAATTTTATTTTCCCTTGTAGTTACCCTTTTCTATACTACAGTTCACGAGAGCCCAATCCTAGTCCCCATTGGGACGAATGCATTTATCTTTGCGATTGAGTATCGGGGTTTTGATGAGTGATTTAGACACCAAACATAAATGTAAATTTACTTACATAATCCCTTCCATATGAATATGCCTTCCTTTTAACAAATACCTTTGTTTCATAGATAATTTGTCATTTATTATGTTAATTTATTAGAGAACAATTATTGCTATTTTTTTTCGAAATGCAGGAGTGGATAGTTAAAGAGAGAACATGCTAAAATGGCATGGTGAATGAGTTGCTGAACATTCTCATTATCGATATAATCGACCTCCATTGTATATCAGGGTTCTTAATGTTTTACATAATATCTTTTATAGATCTAAATTTTGTGATGTTGCCCAAAAATATTTATTGAACATAATTTTTTGAGGATATGCTTTCAACTTTTATACTATATCTAATTTTCTATGACTAATCACAATGAAAATGAATTCTCGAGAACAATTTTGGATTTTAGATATCTGTTTCATATATAGTATTTATTTTAATCATAACTATGATGATTGGAATTTGAATCTTGATATAGTTCTTGTTATTGTAACTGTGTTGCTTACTATTCAAGACTTCTCAAGCACTAAGACTGATTACTATGTTATAGTTCTGAGTCCATCCACTAATTTTGTGGAGAATTTTGTGATAATGTTTTGCATAAGTTTTCGAGGATATGCTTTGAGCTTTTATATTACATCTAAATTTGTGTTATTGATTAGAACGAAAATGAATGTTTGAAAATAGTTTTGGATATCATACATACATATCCCAAGAATAGAAGGCTAACACGGTGATGGTAAAACAAAATCAATGAAAACACATAATGTGCGAAAACTTTTATTATTTTCATTATCGAAGATTTTTAGTTCTATTTACTATGAAGTTCGAAAGATGTTATACATTTTAATCTTTCATAGTGCTTCTTTTGCACCTTCACACTTCGCACAATGAAAGCTTTTCTGCACCTCGAAATGAAATTTTCAGGTATGCACTTGCTTGATATATAATATTTCTTAGTGTTTGCCTCGCTTACATTTAATCCAATTGCTTAATATGAATTTTAGATGTTAATAGTATTTAATATTGGGTGTCGAGTCCTCGGCACTGCAGTCAATATTCTTCACGATAGGTTCTCATACTGGTCAATAAAAAATCAATGAAAACACATAATGTACAACAACTTTTATTATTTTGATTACTGAATTAAATTTTTTAACCTTAAACACAATGAAAGATTCCTCTACACTCCACATAATAAAAGCTTCTTCCCCACCTCTAGACTTCGTATAATGAAAACGATGATCCTATATAAAAATTTGAGATAAAAAATGTGGAAATCTCATCTTCGATGAGGTCTAAGAGAATTCACCGTGCACTCTCTTGTTTTTGGCGTACATTGTTTTCTTCATCCAAAACATTAAAGCCTTGAACCTATATAAAAATGAAAAAAATCAATTTTGACAAAATTCAGTGAAAAAGAAAAAAACATATTTGCCATAACGTTGATACATTGTGCAGAGTGCGAAGTTGCTAAGTTAATTCAAGGCAATTGCTATAACGATTGCAAAGTGCGTATATCTCAAGGTTTGGCTTTCATTGTGCGGCGTGCGGAGGTGCATAAGAAGATTTCTTATGCTTATTCCACACCTGGGCTTTCCCGCATCTCTGCATTCCATACAATCAAAGCTTCTTCCACTCCTCAAAGTGAAATTGAAATATTATTTTTGCAAGACTTAAATTTACGGGTATGAACTTTCTCCTCATATCCATTTAATCGAGTTGCTTAATATTAATTTTATATTTTAATAGTACAAATAAGGCTAAATTATTTTTTTAATACTCGGTGTGGAATCCTTTGCACTCCAGTCAGTATCCATCACTGGATTATCAAATTATAAGTTTTAATCTTTCATTTTTAATTGAGTTATTTTCATTGATTTAAGATTTTAAATTTTCAAAGTGTGTGGAATAAAGGATTTGCAGAAGAGGCATATGTGTAGGAAGAAGTAGGTACAGAAGAAACTAAATGGAAGCTTTCTTCGCACTCCGCACAATAGAAGCTTCCTCCACACCTCCGCACTTCATACAATGAAAGTGTTCGCTACACCTCTGCACTCCTAATAATGAAAACTTCCTCTGCATCTCAGAGTGAGTTCAGGACAATTTTATAATGATTGAAAAGTGTGCGTATCTCAGGGTTTGGCTTTCATTGTGTGGAGTGCAAAGGTGCAGAGGAAGCTTTCATTCTACTTCTTTTGCACCTACAGTGCCCGCAGTTCCACACTCCACACAATGAAATCTTCTTCCACTCCTCATAGTGAAATTGATATATTAATTTTGTGGGACTTAAATTTCCACGTATGAACTTTCTCCTCACCTCCATTTAATCCAGTTGCTTAATATGAATTTTAGATGTTAATAGTACGACTAAGCCTTAATTAATTTTTTAACACTGGGCGCGAAGTTTGATGATCTGATGAACGATTTTCAAAACTATGTTATGTGGCTTTGACCCGTCACTACATTATCGAATTATATGTTCTAATCTTTTATTTGTATTTGAGTTAATTTCATTGTGTAGAGTACGCATGAAGCACAATGAAATATTCCTCCACATTCCACACTTCGCACAATAAAAGCTTCCTTCCCACCTCTACAATTCATTCAATGAAAGTGTTCGTAGCACCTCTGCACTTCGCACAATGTTAAATCCTCAGAGTGAAACTTATATATTAATTTTATGGGACTTAAATTTCCACGTATGAACTTTCTTCTCGTCTCCGTTTAATCAAGTTGATTAATGTGAATTTTATATGTTAATAGTACAACTAAGCCTTAATTAATTTTTAACACCGGGTGTGGAGACTGATGATATCATGAACTGTTTTCAAAACTATGTTCACATTTTAATATTTTATTTTTAATTGAGTTAATTTCATTGAGTTGTTTTCTTTTGAACTCTGCATAATAAGGATTTAGCTTTCATTATGCGAAATGTGGAGGTGCATAGAAAGCTTTCATTGTGCAGAGTGCAGAAACTCAGAGCACACTCTGCACAATCAGGGTTTAGCTTTCATTGTGCGAAATGTGGAGGTCCAAAGAAAGGTTTCAATGTGCAGAGTGTGGAGACACAACGTTCTCAAATAACAACAAAATATGGTCCACACATAAAGAGGTAGGGACTATGCTATTATGCAGCTATCACCCTTGTTGTTCATTGTCCTTAATTTTTCTTGTAAGAGTTTGGATTGAACTTTTGTCATGTCCACCTTTGTATGTATGATTGCAAACAAGTAAGAAGATTTTGTAAAACACATTTGTACATAGTAAGTGAAGTGCATTAAATTGTATCAATCAAAGATTCCAATAAGGAAAACATTTTTGTGATTTTATCCATCAACTAAGTCACACTTTCTTGTACTTTCTTGCTTTTGTGACAACAACCTTAAGGTGCCAAGTATGATGATCATGCACCACAAATACTTTCAAAATATATGACTTTGATGCATTTCACTTTAACATTGTAGTGAACAATAATGACCTCCTTATTCAAGTTCAAGCAGGTCTCGACAACAATTGAACTTTAAATTGAAAATTGTAATTGACTTAGAATGGGTTTCTTACAACTCCACCCTATCAACTCTTAAAAAAATAAACTTAATTTAATTACTCAAAACTATTAACCCAAAAATACACTTGAAATCATTCATATGGATCAGCAAACAAACTAGACATAAATCATTAAAGCAAATTTCACACGTCCAATTAAATCTTTGACAAAGAGATGGGAAGTGTAAATTAACAAACTTAGTTTCCTCTTACAAGCTGCAATAAGAAGCACCATGAGGAATTCAAAAAATAAAATCTAAATGTGAAGATTAATTATTAGACATTAACCACAAAATAGCCACCAATCTAAGTATCAAATAAATCGTTCACAATCACTCATAAGTACTCATGGTGTACCTATGACCTTCTTATTCAAATTTCAGATAAGTCAAAGACTCAACTATTACTTAATAATGATATACTTTTTGTCAATTCTCATACCAAAAATAATATCTACAATCTTTCATTGTCAATCCAATAGTGAAAATTAAATATGAAATTTTCATAATTTCAAAGAGGTCCAAGTCACAACTATTACTTAATAATGATGTACCTTTTTGTCAATCTTATACCAAAAATAATATCTACAATCTTAATCTCTTTTAAATGTGAGTCCAATGGTGAAAGTTAAATATGAAATTTCCGAAAATTGTTTTCAGGATAAGGATTGCAAATTTTATGATAAGAACATGGAAGTCAATGTTATTAAAACATGAATGGATTTCATTAATTTTTAATATATAAATTTTAAAATGTTTAATAATTTTAAAAAAAATTATATAAGTATTTTTTTAAATTTTAGTATTTTTTTAATAAAATTTAAATGAATTATATCACAAAATAATAAAAATTACACATAATTTTTATAAATTTATTATAATTTTTAAAATAAAACAAAAATTTAACTATTTTAAAATTATATAATTTTCTATTTATATTTTTATTATTACAGTGTGTATTTATTATAACTTATTTATTAAATTAATAATGGAGAGCAATTACTTGCTATTATCAGTCAATATGAATTGATTCATCCTTATTATTAAAAAAATCATACCATTTAAAATTACTTGCTAATAGATCAAGTTTTCATTCATGATACTTTTGGATCTTAAACCGTTACCCTATTTCTTAAGTCTCAAGTCCTCGTGGGTAGACAAAATCAATTTTAAGACATACACCAGCCCTATTTCCAACTATGATCAGTCACAATGAAATATTAAAATCTATTTCCGACCTCGATCAGTCACAATGAAATATTAAAGTCAATTTTAAAGCATACACAGGTCGAGAAATAGTTTTGGATCGTGTTAAGACTAGCATAGATTTATTTTAAATAAGGATTTAATATGAGTTTTGAAGAATCTAATTTCTTCACTTATAAATTTATCTATTTTAAATACTGATTTAACATGAGTCAAGAAAGATCTAATTTTTTCACTTACAATTTTCTTTTATGAGTTAATATTATTTAAATGTTTTGTATATATTTTTTTTTTTTTTAGATTTTTTTTTTGACTGACATGAGCAAAATTACACATCATACTGTGCTGTAAAATAAGCTTTTTCCCTCAACTCAAATTTTACAAAACCAAAAAATTAATAAGCATGGCTGATAGGGCCTTGTTTGAGCTGAATTCCCATCTAAAGCAATCTCTAGCTTTGCTGCGGTAACAATCCAAATCAAATTTTAGATATAGAGAACAGAGAACTGATTCTGAGAGTGGATAAACCATTGCTGCACCAATAATGAACATCAATTGCTAGATGTCGGATCTTATTGTATAGAATGTGGGGCAACGGATCTGGCCTGTGTCGGATCTTATTGTATAGAATGTGGGGCAACGGATCTGGCCTGTGTCGATTGTATTAGATAGGGAGAGCTTATGGCTGATATAATGATGGATTTCTTAAAAAAAAAAAAAAAAAGGCTAAAATCTCTAGATATCACATCTGGGAATTGTTTCAACTTTTGCACGATGTGCATGATGTGTTGGCTGGGGCGGTTGGCTTTTGCACCCCCAGCAATGTTCGATTCCTGCGGGAGCTGCGGTTGCTGCAGCAGCATGAAACAGTTTCGATGGAGCTGCGGTTGTTGCAGCAGCATGAAACAGTTTCGATGGTGCCGTATTCTGCTCGCTTCGGCGATATTGTATGATGAAATGCGATATATGTTGTATAATGATTCTTCAGCGGGGATTCTCTCCCCCACTGAAAAAAAAAAAAATATGTTGTATAATGATTCTTCAGCCGGGATTCTCTCCCCCACTGAAAAAAAAAGATTATATGTTGTATAATGATTCTTCAGCGGGGATTCTCTCCCCCACTGAAAAAAAGATTATTCTTTTATTAGGGTTTTATTAGGGTTGTTTTGGGCTTAAACTTCACTGTACTGTTTTTATATTTTTTCAAATAAAAAAAAAAACAATCTCTTTCATTGAAAAAAAACAAAATACAGTTACATATTCACAGCTCAGTTTGTCAACATTACACAAAATATTGAGAATTGATTAGAGAAACATGATGTCAGGGAATTGATCATAACAAAATATGAACACAGATCAAAACAGGATCAAAAACCCAAACTGCCATTAAAAATACCAATCCAGAACTAAAGCCATAGAAACCTGCCCCAAAACAGATAGAATTGAGCAAGGAAAGCCCCCAGGAGAAATTGGAGCCTGGGGAAATTGCCAAGTAGAGGGAGAGCACCCTCAGAGAATGGCAAAGGACCTCTCACTAATGATGGCACCCTGTCCATAACATTCATATCTGATTAAGCCAATATGCACAGAGATCCCCTGGCTGGATAACAGGTCGGCCTGAGAATTATGTTTATATAGAAAAAATAGAGAACGTATACTTTTACAAATTTTAGTAAATAAATTTTTGTATGAGAAGATTCTTTATCATACATCAAATTAAATTGATGTCTAAGACATTAGATTTAAATTATTCTATTATTTAAAAGAAAATTTTATATGGTTTTTTTTTTCTTTATAAAATAATTTATTATTATTATTATTATTTTATTAATTTATTGAGCAGTGAGGCTCATTTTACAGCTCAGTATAATTGAGCGAAGAGGTTTATGTTACAGCTTAGTATAATATTTAATTCTGTTAATCCGTCATCAAAATTGAAATTTTAATCATGTTTATAAAGGAAATAATTATACAAAATATTTAAATAATATCTATTCATGGAAAAATTTTGTACTTAAAAGAAATTAGATCTTATTAAATGTTAATTTTTTTAATTAAAAAAAATATAACACACATTTATATATAATTTAAAAATAAAAATAAAAAAATCTCAAACACATTTCGCATGGCTTTTAATTTTATTTTTTTCATGATATTTCATATTATAAAACAGAAATTAAGGAATAATACTTTAGCAAGTTTTACAAAGATAACTCTCATTGTAACACCTTTACAGAGATGAGCTATCCGTCTAAGACCTTGTGATTAATGATTATGATCACTTCAATTAGTCTTTGTACTTCATAATCTGATTAGTCTTTGTACTTCGGGCTATAGAGATTATAGTAATCAATTTTGGGTTATGTATTAGTTGCGTATGGAAAGCAAAGTTAGTTTTAAGATTTTAATCTAAATTTTCATGGAATTATATAATTTATTTTTAATATTTTATGATTTTAATTTAAAGTTTGAAGTTTTATTTGGCTTTTTTTATATGAGGTTCTGACTCTATTAGGGTACGTTAATGTTAGGATATACCTTATCTTTCCATTAAAATAATGTTAATATTACTTAATATTATTTCATTAACAATAAATGTTAAGTTTAATTAACTCTTTTTGATTGTTTGTGATATCTAGGTCTTTATGATATTTTGGACATATGGGATTTGCCTAACAAGCACATAGAGCCTCTTCCTCTTCCTTTACTATGGGTGCTTTTACCTTTGTTCTAACATTTTCCTCTGCGAGATCAAGGTAAGTAATTAAATCTACAATTTAATCTGCAATGGGGTCAATTGTGTTGTTGGTGCTAGAAGAGATGCTTTGGGCTTCACCATCGCACCTGGGGTTTCAATTCCTTCTTTTCACATTGGAATTACATTTTCTTGGGAATGTTTATGCTTTTTGCTTTCAAATTTGAAAAGAATGCTTCTATTTATGCTTGCAAGGGTTGCAGGGTTAGAAGATATTAGGATGCATAAAAACATACAAGCTCATATATTTATTCCAGTACATAGGTGATGGAGTGATAAGCTATACTCATTGTCTAGAAGATAACAAATTGTATAAGTTTTCAGCGACAACTATAAAGTTCAGGTACTTACGAGGAATCACCTTACTTAAGCAGTAGCTCTTCAAGTTTTCAGCTCGACATGACTCTCATTCTTGTATTGTTTCTTTCTCGATGTCTCACACAAGATAGATGTTTCTACAAAATTTTAGTACACTTAAGGCCTTTCCTTTAAGGACTTGATGAAGTCGTATTAAGCACAGAGTTTTTTTGTTTTTTGTTTTTTTGTTTTTGTTTTGTTTTTTGTTTTGTTTTGTTTTGTTTTTTGTTTTTGTTTTTTTGTTTGTTTGTTTTGTTTGTTTATTTATTTTTGTTTGTTTGTTTATTTTTGTTTGTTTGTTTGTTTGTTTTATTGTTATTTTTTTTTTGTTTTTTTTTTTTGTTTTTGTTTTTTTTCAGAAACATATTTCAACTAGCAATATTTGTAATGAAAGTGGTTGAAGGATGCAAGAGTTCTTGTGAAGCTCTAAATTATCCTCAGTACTACTACTTGGGGAACTACGTTGACAACTTCCCTCTCACCGACTATTCCCAATACTTAAAGTGATAGTTCCCACAGGCCCACAACTATGCCACAAATGACAACACCAACAACTTCACTTTCCCTTCTAGTGCTAATTATAACATCACCTTTTGTGGTTAATATGTGATAATCTCATTTTGGGTGAAGATAATTCAAATCACCATATAATCATACTCATAATAGGGATACCATTGTATTCACATAGAAAATTCTATGAAAAGTCATTTCATTCAATTGGCATTGAATGGTTATGAACTTGCTCTGCGTCTTGTAAACGACAAATTCAAGCTCCATGTACACAATATATTATCGTAATGAGATTTAGGATAATACCATTGCATCGACATATATGTAGATTCCAGGAAGGGAGTGCGAATTTTACATTTTAGACAAGATAACTAATGTTAAGATTTAGATAAGAAATGCCATCATACCACCCTTAGACCACGACCCTGCTCCAGTTTTGTTCAGGGATCACTGACATGCTCCACCTCTGCCTAGGGATTCCTACATTGGTGGTGGTGGACAACAAAAGCTTGGTAGATAGAGCTAATGACTTTTCTCAAATAGTTGCATTCTTGATGGCGAAGGTCATCCTCAATGTTAAATCCTTTGCAAACTTGCAGGAATTTCCTGGGAGCACATTTTGTTATGCAACCAGTTCATAGAAAAGATAGATCAACAACTTAAAAATTATCCCCTTCGATGGGGAAACCTCCTTTACAGTACATAAATGAACAATTATTGGATGATACAAATGACAAGACCTCCTTTGTATATATAGGAGTCTAAGGGGTCATAATATAATCAGAGCCTACATAACAATAATAATGTAAGGGCACAACAATAACAATAGTGGGCTTCTTTGGGGTACAACAATAACAATATGGGGGCTACATGGGCACAACAATAAAAATAAGGGGGCTACACAAATAATAACAATAAGGGAGCTACACCAATGTTATAAGGACCTAACATGCCCCTCTCCTTCAAAAAAGTGTTGTCCTCAACGCTTGAGTAGTTTTGGATGCTTTTGTCTAAAATTGTCATCCTCCGATGTGGAATCTTCAGCGGGTAAGTTCTTCCACTTAATGAGATACTATGAAATTGATCGCTTCCATAGTTGTCGAGTTCTTGTTTCTGTGACTGCTTTAGGCTCAAATATGATTTTTCCTTCTTCGTCAAGTTCTGGCAACACTGTTTGAACTGGAAGCTTGTCACCGATAACCTTATTTAAGCATGAAACATGGAAAACTAGGTGTACTTGGGAAGATGTAGGTAGCTCCAATTTGTATGCCATAGTACCAATCTTTTGCAACACCTTGTAAGGACCGTAGTACTTGGGTGATAATTTACTATCCTTCTTATCTTGCCTGAGAGACATTTTTTTGTATGGTTGTAGTTGTAAGAATACCCAGTCACCTACATCAAAAATTATTTCACTACGATGCTGATCTGCCTATTGTTTCATTTGATTATGTGCCAGAGTGAGGTTATCCTTTAAGATTTGGAGAACTTGTTGTTGATGTTCGATGTGATCTTCCACTGCTTGAACCTTAGAATTTTCTCTTAAAGATGATGTGATGGATGGTGGATGATATCCATAAGTGCCATAAATGGGGTCATTTTTGTTGCAGTATGGAAGGAAGTGTTATACCACCATTTAGCTAGAGGTAACCACTTGACCCATTGCGTTTTTTTATTAGATAGAAAGCAACAAAGATATACTTCCAAACATTTGTTCACTGTCTCAATTTTCCCATCAGATTGAGGATGATAAGATTAGTTATGAGCTAATTGAGTACCAAGACAAGAAAATAATTCCGTCCAAAAATTTCCAGTGAAAATGGGATCTCTGTCATTTACTATAATCTTTGGGTTTCCATGAAGCTTTTGAATTGTTTCCATAAATGTAGTAGCAATTGTATTGGATTTAAAAGGATGAGATAATGCATAAAAGTGTGCATACTTGGTAAGTCTATCAACTACCACCATGATGACACTCTTTCCTTCATACTTGGGTAAAATTGTGATAAAATCCATTGAGACCTCCTCCCAATGCTGACTTGGAATGGCTAAAGGTTGTAACAGACCCGATGTCTTAATTGTCTCAACTTTATTTTGTTGGCAAACCAAACATTCTACCACAAACTTCTAAATATCAGATTTAAGGTCATCTCAAAAAAATTCTTTCTTAACCCTATGGTAAGTTTTTAAAAATCCTGAGTGCCCTCCTAAGGGAGAGGTGTGCAATTCCAAAAGAATATTTTGTTTGAGTTGGGAATTCTTACAAATATACAATCAATCTTTGTACCATAATGAATCATTTTTCCAGCTAAATGTATCTGATGTACTGGGATCTTGCTGCAATTTTTGAATGAGTGTCCACACCTCTTTATCATTCTTCCATTCATCCCTTGCTTCGGTTATCCACTGAAGTTAGATAATAGAAATGGCACAAAGCAATGCTTCTACATCCTCATCATTTCTTGAGAGTGCATCTGCAACAACATTTTGCTTCCATTTTTTGTAGATGATTTCGAAGTCATAACCCAACATCTTTGTCACCCATTTTTGTTGCTCTTCTGAAGATAATCTTTGTTCCAAAAATTATTTAAGGCTATCATGATCTGTTTTTACCTTGAAGTGTCTTCCCATTAGGTAAGGTCATCATTGCTTTAGTGCATGTAGTATTGCCAACATTTCCTTCTCATAATTGGGTTTGTGTAAATACTTTCCTTTGATTGGAGGACTTTCAAAAGCAATGGGTCTTCCAACTTGCATTAGAACAACTCCAATTTCATTTCTTAAGGCATCACATTCCACAATAAAGGTTTTTATGAAATCTAGCATAGCTAAGACCGGTGCTTCACACATTGCCTCTTTAATAAGTTCAAGGGCCCTAGTTGCTTCTGGAGTCCAAAAAAATGCATCTTTCTTTAGTAATGATGTTAGAGGTGCTGCTATTCTCCCATAATTCTTAACAAACTTGCGATAATACCCTGTCAACCCGAGAAATCCTTGAAGATTTTTTATGGTTGTGGGGATTTTCCATTCCTTAATGGCTTTAATTTTGTTAGGGTCTACCTTAACACCCTCATGAGATACAATATGACCCAAATATTCCACCTCATATACTCCAAAGAAACATTTGGAGGTTTTTGCATATAATTGTTTCTCCTCCAAAAGCTTGAGAACCCTGTCAACATGTTGAACATGATCCTTCCAAGACTTGCTATAGATTAGTATACCATAAAAAATACTAACATAAATTTTCTAAGGGTTTGAAAATGGAATTCATCAAACCTTGAAGTGTGAAAGGTGCATTAGTAAGGCCAAAATGCATGACCAAAAATTCATATTGACCCTCATGAGTTCTGAATGATGCTGTCAGAATGTCTTTAGTCTTCATTCTAATTTTGATGATATCCTGAATGAAGATCCAACTTGGTGAAGTAAATTTCTTTATGTAATTCATCTAACAATTCATCAATAACAAGAATGAAAAATTTATCTTTAATAGTGAGATTTTTGAGCTCCCTATAATCTGGACACATACACCATGATCCATCCTTATTGTGAACTAATACTACTGGAGCAGAGAAATAACTTTGACAAGGTTGAATTATACCTATCGCTAGAATTTCTTCAAACATATGTTCAATTTCACTCTTTTGGGCATAAGGATATCTGTAAGGCCTGATGTTTGGAGGAACACTTCTTTGAATCAAATGAATAGCATGATCATGATCATGAATAGGTGGGAGGCCTTTGGGAATCTCAAACATCTTGGAATGATTGTCCAAGACTTTTTGGAGATCTAGATAAATAGATGATTTCGATGTTTGAACCTCTAGTGAGCATAATTGTGCAATTACGCCTCATTGTTATTTCTTCAAAAGCTTTGTTATGTAATTAGAGCTGATTCTCTTTCCTGGCTTCCCTGTGATACCCCTTAATTGAAATTCCCTTCCGTCCAAAAAAAAAAAGTTCTTGAAAATTGAAAGGTATCGTCCGCAAAGATTGTAACCATTGGACTCCTAGTACAACATCAACACCACCCATTGGAATGGAAAGCATTGGACTATTCAATACATATTCCCCCATCGTTAGCTTGATATTATGGCACTTTCCTGAGCAATTTATAATTCCTCCATTTGCAACCATCACTTGACACTCTGGTGCTGGATATAAGAAGCAATTCAATTCCTTGGCTATCTTATAATGAATAAAATTATGGGTACTACCCAAATCAATTAGCACTATGGCCTTTTTCTTCTTGATATATCCTTCTATCTTGAGAGTTTGAGGAGGGGTAATTCCTACCAATGCATTACATGATATAGTCATATTCATTTCCTCTTTATCTAGGGTTGGTTCTTGGTGTATATCCTCCTCTTTTGATGTTTCTTGTTCATCTTCTTCCTCCTCTTCACAATCTATGTAGAATAATTTCTTCTCAGCACACTTATGAAATTTAGTGTATTTGCTATCACAACTGTAACAAATCCATTTTTCTCTTTTTTCCTCCAATTGTTGTGGTGTCAACCTTGTAGGTTTTAGAAGACTAGGAGCAACGCCACTTCCATATTTACAGTTATGAGTGGTAGACTTCCTTGTTGCCATAATTTTTCTTTCAACTTTTCTTGCCACCCTGAATGCCTTCTCCAATGAATCAAGTTCCCAAAGGTGAACCTCATGTTGGATGTTATATTTTAAAGTCCATATGAAGACATCAACCTTATGCTCCTCTGGAATATCAGTTACCTTAATATTCAATTTTTGGAAGTCTTCAATGTGCTCCGCCATTGAAACCCTTATGTTTGAGATTTATCAATTAGCTAAAGAAGGTGTTGCTCTTTGAATCTTCATAATGTGCTACATTTCCTCCGTAAAAATTAACCCGGTGACAAGGGGTTTATGAGAAAAAAACCATCTATATCATACAAACTGATTGGGTTCTAAATATAAAGATGCAATACGTACCTTTTGTGAGAGTTGTACATCTTGTAGATCAAAATATTGCTCCATTTGTAGTATCCATGCTATTGTATCCTTTCCATCAAACTTCCTCATATCAATCTTTGGAATGTGATGGTTATTAAACCCAATATTGGAGTCTCTAAAATCATAATTCATATTCCTTTTGTCCTCATCATGATTTTCATAGATTACCTTGTCACCATCGGGAAGCATTTCTTGCAACAACTTTGTCAACCCTTCCAAATTGACATTCATCGCATCCATGTCTACTTTAAAAACCTCCATGTTGAATTTTATACCATCCATTTCCCCTTTTAAGCCATTTATGTCTCCTTTTAGTTCATCTTTGGTTGCTCTTTGTGAGAGCGAAATTTGTTGCACTTGGTCATGTAATTTTGATATATCATGCAACAATTCTTCCCCTTCATGCATCATAGTAGAGCTTTCTGAGGACTTAATGGGTGTAGAATTTTTTTGTTTGAGAGACATTTTAGAACCAAATATTGAGATATATGCTTCAATATGCCCTTTGAACCACTTCAAAATGATTTTTGAAACAAAAGTTATGAAAAATTAAAAAATACACACTTTTTTCTTGATTTTTAGGAGCTCGATATTGCAACTATTATACCTTTGTAATTTCAGATCTCCAAGGTCTAAAATTTAGTCCTATGGTATCCCTCAGAGTCTTCTTTCCAACCCCACAAGTTAGACCAAGAATTTGATTCTTCAAGAAAGATTTATGCCCAATCTCCCACAGTGACCTGATTATGGATTGGTTTAGTACAACGAACTTGTAAGACGTTCCATGTGTCACTGTTTCGGCCTTCGACCTTGAAAATGATACACAAAAAATAAAGTCTATGGAATTTTTTAGGAAATTCAAATCTAATGCTCAGAGAGAAAGTTATGATGATTTTCCCTAGGTCATCTGTTTGAGATATAATTCTGGATCCTACAAAAACCCTAACTTCCTCGGATCATATCTACAAAATTATAGCGAACCAAGATCTGAAATTTCTACACGAATTTCACCATGATTTCCTCTCCATGTGGTCGAAATTTCAGCTTCTAAAACCTCGTATAAAAAGATTATAGCGAAAATGCCAAGATGACTTGTTGGAAGAAGTGAAACCCTAGAATCCAAAGCTCTGATACCAGATGTTATGCAACCAGTTCATAGAAAAGATAGATCAATGACTTAAAAATTATCCTCTTCGGGGTGGAAACAGGGTCCTTTAAATTACATAAATGAACAATTCTTGGATGATACAAATGACAAGACCTCCTTTGTATATATAGGAGTCTAAGGGGTCACAATATGATCAGAGCCTACATAACAATAATAATGTAAGGGCACAACAATAACAATAGTGGGGCTACACTAACAATAACAATAAGGGAGCCACATTAACAATAACAATAAGGGAGATACACTAGGATTATAGGGACCTAACACATTTTTCCTTGCCTCAAACTTCAATTTGATGGTGGGGTTACACCAATTATATCTTAAATATCAAAGTGGTTATTCTTTATGTTTTCCATTGTGCACATTCGATTATGGCAAGAGAAACAAGTGGTAAGGTCATGGGTCCACAAAGTAGACAAGTTGTAAAATCATGGGCCCATAGACGTGATGATTTATATTTAATTCAATTAGACATATCTGCGTGCATTGCACGTGTTTTAGAAAAAAATTCTACAAGGATATTGAGGTGTTTGCAACCTCAGACATATGTAGCTTCTAAATGATTTCATGTGTTTCATTTTTTTTAGTGCAGTATTTTAGGTAGTTTCAACAATATGTTGTTTATATATTAGAGTTATGAAGCAATGGATTATCGACTATTATAGCCTTTGAAGTCCAATTTTCTGCTATTTCCATAACTTACTGCATTGTTTGATAGGTATGTGCAACTTCGAACTTTCATCTTCCACCAATTCTTCATTGTAATTGTGTATCTATTTGTAAATCCTATTTTAACGGTGCATACTGATGTCTGGAAATGACAATAATTTTTTAGGTGCAGTGGTACCTTACAGGGCATGTTACATCCAATTCCTCCAACAATTCTGCAACATTCTCTTTCTATACATCATCTAAGAACAAAAAAAAACCTGTCACTCTAGTGCATGCATGATTCAGCCATAGTTGCACCTCTTGTTCCTTCATATTTTCACCCAAATTTATATTTTTGTGTGTGGTTATTTCTATATGGAGTGCATTAGTAAGGCTTGTAATAAATGGACATAAAGAAAAAGTAAGCCACAATAATAACCCTCACTAAATTGTTTGTGTACCTTTTGGCTATTAAAGAGAGTCTTGAGAAGAAGAGTTTTTCCTAAACCACCCTTGCCAAGCATGTTAATGTTGTTTGCCTCTACTTCATCTATCATTAGCTTTTCAAGAATTGAAAAAGTTTTTTGTTGTACCACTATAAGGGGTTCATCGATCAATTTCATCTTTGCAAAGCCTATTAGAGGAAGAGCTCCTTGGAAAGTGCTTGTAAAACAACTTGAAGAACACAAGGCCTCTATGATTTCCTTAATCTGCTCAAGCTCCTTTTGAAGCTTTATGGTTTTTCCTCTAGGAGATGTGGAATTTGTTCCAATTCAACCAAAGGAGCCAATTTGACATGTTTTTGATTTTTGAAATCAAATGACTAATTTTAATGCTCATTTGATAGTGATAAATAATGTTACACATATGTATTGTGCAACGTTGCACCATTTTTTATGCTTGTTGGAGAAGGGTGTCCAACTCTTTAAGCCATCGATTTACAGTTGAAGTTGTATCTTTCCTCTTCATGTTTATTGCAGTGTGGTATTGTTGTATTTCCTTTACTATAAGCTTGATTTTCATTACCATATATTTGAGAGATGATAGCCAGCCCTAAGCCAAAGAGAATGTTATAAAATTATATATTATGGAGCAATGGAACACATAAAATATTGTAGAAATATAAACACAAAAAACATGTAAAACAAGAGAGACATAGATATACGTGGTTCACCCAGTTTGGGCTACGTCCACGGAGAAACAACCAGTCCTTCCTTTTATATTATCCAACAAACAGAAGAGATACAACCTACAACAGATCCGCTGTAACACCCTCTTCGCTCTCAATTTCCTCTCTCTTCCTCACTCAGAATACAGATATCCATAGACACAATACAATTCCTTCATATATAGTGAGGGGTTGCCTTCTAGGGCAAAAAACCCTAAATTAACCATAACTTCTACCGTCAGATCATCCGCCTAATGAACGGCCCAGATTGACTAGAAATTACTAGACTTTTACAAGGCAATTTTACATCTATTTTTAGCTTCGAGGGTGCTGCCCTCGAACCCCCGCCGGGGGACCGCTAGCCCCCGGACCCCCCCAGCCAGGGGGGATTTACCCCCCCGGACCCCCGCGGGGGGGACAAGTCCCCCCCGCACCCCCCCCCCCCCTGTGTGGAGGGGTGTACAGTGTTCCTGGGGTATACAGCCGGTTGAAACCTTTGAATAGAGAAGATAATCAGGTTCCACACCCAACATTCTCCCACTTGGAGACTGATTATAACAACTCCACCGCTGCTTCATTTGCTAGACAATGACTCCACTTTGGACCTGGTTGTTTCTCATCTTCTTCATCACACTTGAAGACCAATTGAAACTGAGCAGATTCTCAGTTTCTCCCTGGTTACAACTTTTGTTAACATATCTGCAGGATTCTAGCTAGTGTGTATCTTTTCTAGCTTCAACTGTCCATCTTCCAATGTTGACCGTATGAAATGGTACTTGAGCTGTATATTTTTAGTCTTGGAATGAAATGCAGAGTTCTTTGCAAGATGTATAGCACTCTCACTGTCACTGTATAACCTACCCAACTCCTGCTTCTTACCCAATTCATCCAGAAACCTTTGTAACCAAATCATTTCTTTACTAGCCTCTGTAGCAGCAACATACTCTGCTTCTGTTGTTGAAAGTGCAACAACACTTTGGATTTTTGAAACCCAACTGACAGCTGTTCCACCTACAGTAAACACATACATTGTTGTGCTCCTCCTGTTATCTCTATCACCTACCATATCTACATCAACATATCCTTGTAGAGCAATGTTTGAACCACCAAAGCATAATGCTTGATTTGTGGTACCTCTCAAATACCTGAGAATCCACTTCACTGCCATCCAATGTTCTTTTCCTGGATTGTTCATGTACCTGCTTACAACTCCCACTGCATGTGAAATATCAGGCCTTGTGCATACCATTTCATACATTAAGCTTCCAACTGCTGATGCATATGGAAATTTAGACATATGAGCCATTTCTTCCCAAGTCTTGGGATACGCCTCCTTACTTAATTTGAAACGGCTAGCCAAAGGTATACTAACTGGTTTTGCATTCTGCATATTAAACCTTTTCAACACCTTTTCTATGTAATCACTTTGAGACAATGTTAATTTGCGATTCTTCCTGTCTCTAGTTATTCTCATACCAAGGATTTGTTTTGCAGCACCCAAATCCTTCATTGCAAATGAGTTTGCCAATTTCCTTTTGAGCACATTTATGTCCTACATGTTAGAACCTGCAACAAGCATGTCATCTACATACAATAAAAATATAATATAGCTGCCATCATTTTGCCTTTTGAGATAAACACAATGATCAGAGTGACATCTAGTATAACCTTGTTCTAACATAAACTTGTCAAATTTTAGATACCACTGCCTTGGAGCCTGTTTTAAGCCATACAAGCTCTTCTTCAACCTGCACACTAGTTTCTCCTTCCCTTTTACCTCATATCCTTGTCGCTACTGCATATATATCTCTTCCTCCAAATCCCCATGGAGAAAGGTCGTCTTTACATCTAACTGCTCAAGATGCAAATCTTCAGCTACTACTAGACTTAAAATAGTTCTGATTGAAGTCATTTTAACAACTGGAGAAAATATTTCATCAAAATCAATATCTTTCTTCTGTGCAAACCCCTTCACCACAAGTCTAGCTTTGTACCTCTATTTTCCTCCATCTTCCTCCTTCAGCCTGTAAACCCATTTATTCTGCAATGCTGTTTTACCTGCAGGCAACCTAACTAAGTCCCAAGTCTAGTTATGTGCTAAGGAGTCCATCTCTTCTTTCATGGCTTGCTCCCACTTCTTCCTGGTTTCTACCTGCACTGCTTCTTCATAACATTTTGGTTCACCAGAATCAGTCAACAATACATAATATAATGAAGGAGATTATTGTTCAGGGGGTCTACTTATCCTGGTAGATGTTCTAACACCACTTTCCGGTGTTTGAGGTGCTTGTTGCTGTTGTGGTTGTTGTTCTAGCTGTTGATCATTATGATTTTCAGGCACCATCACTTTTCCTGTGATATCATCAAGCACTATGTATTCTCTGTTTTCTTTTTCTTGTTTCTTTTCCTGCAACTGATTCTTATACAAGACCTTTTCATTGAATATTACATCTCTGCTCCTAATGATTTTGTGATTTTCATAATCATATAAGTGATAACCAAAATCATTAACACCATATCCAATAAAGGTACATTTCTTTGATTTTGCCTCAAGCTTTGTTCTATTTTCTTTGTTAATGTGGACAAAGGCTTCACAACCAAAAGTCTTTAAAAGTGAGTAGTTTACCTTTTTACCTGTCCATGCCTCCTCTGGAATACCACCATCCAAGGAACTTGAAGGCCCTCTGTTTATTAGATAAACAACAGTAGCTACAGCTTCCCAAAATTGTAAAGGCAATCCTGCATGCAATCTCATGCACCTTGCATGCTCCATGATTGTCCTGTTCATCCTTTCTGACACACCATTTTCTTGTGGTGTTCCTGGAACTGTCTTCTCTCTGCGAATTCCATTCTCTGAACAGTACCTATCAAACTCTTTGCTGCAATATTCACCTCCATTATCTGATCTGAGACACTTCAACCTTTTCCCTGTCTCATTTTCAACCAAAGCTTTCCATTTCTTGAAAGTATCAAATACATCAGATTTATTTCGAATACAATAAATCCAGGTTTTTCTGGTTGCATCATCAATAAAAGTAACATAATAACAAGAGCCACCAAGAGATGATACCTGAGCAGGTCCCCATACATCTGTATGCACAAGCTCTAATTTTTCTCTCTTCTTTTCTTTCCCAACTCTAAGGAATTTGACCCTCTTCTGTTTTCCATAAACACAATTCTCACAAAATTTTAAATCAACATGCTTCAAACCTGGCAACAAATTTCTTGAGTGAAGAATCTACATCCCCTTCTCACTCATTTTCCCGAGCCTATGATGCCACAATGCCATATCTTCTCATGTAGAGGTTAAAGCATTGACAGAATTAGAAATACCATTGCATAAATACAATGTACCAACCTTTTCTCCTTTCGCTATTACCAGGGATCCTTTAGTGACCTTCCAGGTTTTATCTGTGAAAGTAGTTACACAACCTTCACCTCCCAACTGCCCTGTTGAAATTAGATTTTTCTTTAGATTTGGAACATGCCTTACCTTCTTCAATAGCCACTGATTTCCATTTTCCTATTTTATGAAAACTGTACCCATTCCAACGATTTTACAGGGTTTATCATCACCCACTCGAACTTGTCCAAAATCTCCTTGAACATAATCATGAAAATGTTTCTTATCAGGTATGGCATGGAATGAGGCCCCTGAATCTATCACCCAGACATCAATAATATTTTCTAATGAAAGAATCAAAGCATCTTGCAACACATCACCTGCTACATTCACTTAATGATTAGTTTCTTGCTGCGCATCTCCTTCTTTTCCCTTTCGAGACTTGCAGTCTTTCTTCAGGTGTCCTTTCTTCCCACATTTCCAGCACACTATCCCTGATCTAGACTTGGATCTGCCTTTTCTTGACTTACTGCGATATCCTGGGCTCTTTCCTCTTTCCATTTTTCTTCCCCTAGTCTCTGCAGTCAAAGAATTACCTGATGTCTCACTGGAGCTTTTCCGTCGCATTTCCTCGCTAAGGATTGCACCAACAACATCATCAAACTTTAAAGTACTAGATCCAGAGACAGAGTTACTAACGGCCATAACTAAACCATTCCAACTTTCTGGCAATGAGCACAGAAATAACAGAGCCCTAACTTCATCATCAAAATTTACCCCTACAGAACTTAACTGACTTGTAACTGTATTAAAATCATTTAAATGATCTGCAACAGATCCACCTTCTGACATCTTCATATTAAATAAACGCTTCATAAGAAATACCTTATTTGAGGCCGAGGGTTTTTCATACAGTTTGGCCAATGCCAACATTAAACCCTGTGTTGTCGTTTCCTTTGAAATATTAAACGCTACCGACGTCGCTAGGCACAGCCGTATTGTTCCAAGTGCCTTTCTGTCCAGAATATCCCATTCTATGTCTGTCATACTCATCGACTTCTTTGTCTTTCCGCTCAATGGTAGGTACAAATCTCTCTGATACAAATAATCTTCCATCTGCATCTTCCACAGCTGGTAGTTTTGGCCGTTGAATTTTTCGACCCTAAACCTACCATCTTCCGCCATTGCTCCCACTCGAACTAGGAACCCTTCTCTCCCGTGAGTTTATCAGCCAAATAGACCTTTGACTCTGATACCAGTTGTTAGAAAATTATATATTATGGACCAATGGAACACATAAAATATTGCAGAAATATAAACACAGAAAACGCATAAAACAAGAGAGACATAGATATACGTGGTTCACCCAGTTTGGGCTACGTCCACTGAGAAACAACCAGTCCTTCCTTTTATATTATCCAACAAACTGAAGAGATACAACCTACAACAGATCCGTTGTAACACCCCCTTTGCTCTCAATCTCCTCTCTTCCTCACTCAAAATACAGATATCCATAGACATAATACAATTCCCTAATATATAGTGAGGGGTTCCTTCTAGGGCAAAAAACCCTAAACTAAACATAACTTCTACCGTCAGATCATCCGCCTAATGAACGGCCCAGATTGACTAGAAATTACTAGACTTTAACAAGGCAATTTTACATCTATTTTTAGCTTCAGGGGCACCGCCCTCGAACCCTTGCCGGGGGACCACTGGCCCCCGGACCCCCGCGGGGGGGACAAGTCCCCCCCGCATGGAGGGGTGTATAGTGTTCCTGGGGTATACATCCGGCTGAAACCTTTGAATACAGAAGATAATCAGGCTCCACACCCAACAGAGAAGAACGCCAAGAAGATGTAACATCCATCATTAGGACTGCTTAAAGAAAAACTATTAGGATGCTAGAGGAGAATAATTTCCTTAAACAAATGCAACATTTAATTTCACAATTTTTTTTGTTTCTTTTTTCAACATAAATTTATTCTTTCTTGAGAAGGCCAAAAGTGATACTCATATATGCGTAAATATAATATCTTTTTCTCAACAAATTCACAAGCTTACATTTTCATTCAGTCGACATCAATTGATTTTATTTTTTTTAAATGTGATTTGGGATTTGACTTGTACACACGTATATTAGATTTTACATTATTTTATTTTTTGTAAGCTTAGAAGGACTACATCTTCATCATGTCCAGTATATCACCCTGATCCGGGTGGGGAATTGAACCAGTGACTTCACATCAAGGATTGGCTTAACAGAGCACTCGTTCACCATCTATCCAAGACCTCGTGGACATTATAGTTTCCATTATTATTTTTTGTAAACATTCATATATTTACAAGTGCCTTCCCTATATTGGCAACATTGCAACTTATGTTTTTTATTTATAATAATATTTTACTCTCCTAACATGTACATGACATTTACCATGTATAACCTAAGTTACAAGGGTGTCATCACATTCCCGAAAGGGTTTGTTTTTATTTTCTTTGGGCTTTTGATCCATCATCCATAGTGGAACTATAAAACCACAATGATGTTCAATACATGTGAACTCTATATAAGGTTTATATAATGTCAGAACTACCCCAACGGGTTGGTAAGGGATTTATATGTGTTAATAATATCACTGTGGTGCACTTTATGACTATTACCATTAAGGTTGGAAGATTCTAGACTTTGCAAGTTGTGAACCACATGGGTTCCCTACTTGGCAACACAGTGAAACCTTGTCATAAAATATGGCACATTTGTTGAAAAATGTAATTAGGATTGGCCTTCATAATGACATGTAATTGTGAATTTTGTAAATGATGTATTGAAGAAAATAAAATTATTATTGTAAGCCTTGCTTCATGGGTTTCATGAGCAAGTGATTTTATTTTTAGATGGCTCCCATTGAGAGCCTTATGATTGGTCATTAAAAGTCAAAGAGTCTATGTCATGTATGAAGAGCCCTTCTTGGGCATGTAACAAATGTATTTGAGTTAATAGGATTGTCTAAAATCTCTCCAATGACAAGCACTAGCTCTCTTCCTCATGTCGGCCTTACCTTATGGAGTCACAACGTTTCACATGGCTCATGTTGGTTCATTTATGTAGACCAACCACTATATATACAAGGAAAAGGCACTTCACATACATATAGTTCAGAAGTTCGATGTCTCTAAGTTTTTTTTGGATCACAGTCACATAATTCAGATCAAGGTATAGAAGGACCTCAGACTTGGGAATAAAGATGGAGATTGGAAATCAGATCCTTCTAAAGTTAGTATCACAACGGCAATGAGATTCCTCTATGAATAACAATGTATATAAGTCAAACATCTCTATGATTTGGATGGAGAGGACAATGATGAATTCAGACTCCTAGCACAGTCACACAGAAGTTCAAATCTCCGTGTTGAAGGAAAATTTTGAATGTCATATCACAACATACAACTTGGACTAAGTAGAAGTGATAGCAAGATAGATGATGAATAGAAGCCACAGTTTGGTGATGTGAAAGGGCTTCCCTTAAGAGAAGTATTACAGTGTCTTGCTAATACTCTAGTAAGGACATTTTTGTGACAAGACAATGATATGGTACAATGCATTCTCAAGTATGTCAACTGAAAGAAGATGATCTCAATGCGCGAGAGGAACCGAAAGGAGGAAGGAGAAGACATTCAACAGAGCTAGTGTCTTGATCTTGGAAGTGGCTAACAGGTCAAGGGTCTCAGTCTTGGTATTTTTCAATTGGATTCTCTAGAAGAAGAATTTGTGCGGGTTTTCCTCTCAAAGACTGAGAGGTTTTGGCCCTAGATCATAGCCTACATGCTATGTCTCTTTTCTATTTATGTTCATGCATTCGTTACTGTTTGATGAAGAATAACACTAATAATCTAACATGAAGAATATTCTAATATAAACAAGTAAAAAGCATTAACAAGTAGTCACTAATAAAAGATAAATCACCTAATACTAATGCCCTAGATTTCTCAACATGGTATCAGAGTTAAGGTGTTGAAGTTTAAGGAAGGGCATCTAATCAAAGAGACATTCAAGGATCGAGTTTCAATAAATGCATCAAAGAAATTCAAAGGTTATCAAAGAAAAAGATCAAGATCTACATTGAAGAATCAAACCCTAGATCGAAGAAGCAGTCTACAACAACAAGAGCTTTTGATCCTATAGTAATCATCAAAAGACCACAAAGACCCTCGTCAAGTTATCTACAAATAAAAGTAGTTCTAAATACTTTAAATTTGATGATCACATCATCTTGGAGAGAGTCGAAATCCTAGAAGAAATTTTGAACTACACTACGAGAGAAGTCGAAGTATCTTGAAGGCAAGAAGGCATTATCATCATCTCCAAAGCTATAAGGCAAGTTCCCTCTTATTGAAGCAAGGATCATCTCCTTGTCCTTGAAGAAGATCATCCAAGGGAGCAACAAATACATCTTCTTCAACCATCATGAAAGTGATCAAGTAGAAGATTTCATCTTCACTTGTCAAGTAAGTATCTTTCATTATTTAATTAAATTTGGTAAAATGACTCTATATTTGCAAGGAGATATAAAGTTGGTTGGGTCATAGAAATTCCTTGCATGAAAAAGGAGGATAGACATAGTCCTCAAAGAAGGTGAAGTCATTGAACACATCAAAAGGTCTCCTCCGAATTCATGGAAAGGGATTCTTATGAAAGGTCCCCTCATATAGAAATATTGGAGACATCAAAGAGATGTATATGATAAGCTCATAAGAATATTCTCTGAATATGCGATAAAGAAGGTCACATGATTGAGATATGATCTACACAAAATTGGAGGTATCAAAGAATGATGGGATATATTCATAAGGTCTCTACTGCAAGATCTGGGAGAGATGATAATAAGATAATCATCATTGAGAATGATTATTCAGAATATTAACCACAATAATCATTTTTATGTTGACGTTTCAGGTCTATAACAAGATTCATCATCAGAACAGATCCATGGGGACAAGAAAATTCATCATTGTTCTAAATACATCAAATGATGAACAAGGTAACAAATGTCCATGGGGACAAGAAAATTACCTCATTCGACAACTTGTGGTTTCTATGCGAGATAGAAGAAGACAAGCTGAGGGAAAGGTGTTGAAGGTTAAAAAGAGAAACATTTGTAGGAAGGAAAAGGAAGTTTGGAAAAAAATTTCCTCAAGAAAAGAAAGTAGAGCATAGCTGAGATTCAACGCTATGGATGTAAAGTCTATGGACAGTACAAAAAATTTTGTCTCAAAGGGACGATATCAAAAGAAGAGAAGAAGCCCATATCACCAAAGAAGTGGAGGAAGCTGAAAGGAAGAAGTCCAAGAAAAGAGGAATTAAGAGATCTCTACTATGTCTGAGATAGTATCCCTCACAAAGGGTCTTCACATAGCTTCTAAATATTATGTTATGGCTATAATAAATAATAAGGTGCATCTTGGCATCATGAAGCATTAGAAGCAAGAGCTTGTGACATCACCATAGGAAACATGAAGGATGTTTAATGGTCTACTTTGATGGATATATCTCTTGGTGATCTCATTGAAATATCAAAGGAAGAAGTAATTCAGGACAAGTCCCATCATACATTAGTTTAAAAGGGAAACATCTACTGATCTAGAGAGAAAGCAAGTGTTTCATTAGGAACTCCAACTTGTGGAGTTCATGGGATGATGGTATGATGACATGAGAGACGAAGCAAATCAAGGGGTTGAAGATATTTTCAATCAAGGAAGTTGTTGAAAGAAGCCTAGATGACCTAAAGGTAAATGAGGTATGTATGCTTGTATTTAATATTATAATGTCATGTCATATGGTTGCAGGTAACATGGATCACTACTTCTATTTTGAGAAGCATGATCAAAGGAAAGGAATCTCCTCCTATGAAAGAATGCTGGAAGGAATGAGTCACACTAGATGAAATCAACATAATACGTTATCATATGAATCATGAGGAAGCTGACTACAATTAAGGAACTCTGATTGGAAGCTCCTTGGAATAAAGTGTGTGAAAAGAAAGGAAGAGATCGCGAAAATATGCAACAATGATAAAAGGCATTCAACATCTAAAGTCTAAGAAGAGTTGACTAGAATATCTCCCCAAAAGATATGAAGACTCTGATAGGAGTCAAAAAAAGATGGAGACCCTTGACAATGAATATCTTTGGGAAATGTGTCAATCTACATGCAGGATGTTGATACCTAGCGGAAGATGTCATGATGAAATACCATCACAAAGGTAATGCTTGATTTAAGTGTTCATTTATTATTTTTGAACTAATATCTGGATGGGTCATGGAGGACCAATATTATTTAAGGGTTGGGGAGTCCACGATAAGAATATTCCTCATGGAACACACCCCGAGTACCCAGACAAGGATGTTCTGAGAGAGACAATGATGAGGGTGTCTATAAATCATTGGTCTCACCAACATTGAGCTCAGATATTTTGGATATAAGGAGTTGTTAGTCAAGGCCTTACTATGTAACAATTTTGGTTGATATGATGTTATACAAATGAGTTACCAATCTGAATTCTTCTTATGAGAATTCTTCAGATTGAGAATGACCAAGTACCATTATGAATACCACCCTAGTTAAGAGGAAGCGTTGAAAAGTGTAACTAGGTTCGGTCTTCATAATGACATGTAATTGTGACTTTTGTAAATGATGTAATGATGAAAATAAAATAATTATTGCAAGCCTTGCTTCATGGGTTTCATGAGAAAGTGATTTTATTTTTAGATGGCTCCCATTGAGAGCCTTAGGATTGGTAATTAAAATTCAAAGAGCCTATGTCATGTATGAATAGCCCTTCTTGGGCATGTAACAAATATATTTGAGTTAATAGGACTGTCTAGAAGCTCTCCAACGACAAGCACTAGCTCTCTTCCTCATGCCGGCTTCAAGTTAAATCAAAGATCATGTCGACCTTACCTTATGGAGTCACAACGATTCACATGGATCATGTTAGCTCATTTATGTATACCAACCACTATATGTACCAGGTAAAGGAACTTCTTATACACACAGTTTAGAATTTCGATGTCTCTGAGTTTTTTTCAGATCACAATCACAGAATTCAGATCATGGTATAGAAGGAGCTCAAACTTGGGAATAAAGATGGAGATTGGAACTCAGATCCCTCTAAAGTTTATATCACTGTGGTAGTGAGAAAGGATAAGACACAAGCTCAGATTCTTCTATGAAAAGCAATGAACATAAGTCAAACATCTCTGTGATTCAGATGGAGAGGACAATGATGAATTCATACTCCTAGCATAATTACACAATAATTTTGATCTTTGTGTTGATGGACAATTTCAGATGTCATATCACAACATACAGTTTGGACTAAGAAAAAGTGATAGAAAAATAGATGATGAATAGAAGCCACAATTTGGTGATGTGAAAGAGATTCCCTTAAGAGAAGTATTACAATGTCTTGATAATACTGTAGTGAGGACGTGACAAGACAATGATATGGTAAAGTGCCATCTCAAGTATGTCAATTGAAAGAAGATGATCTCAATTCATGAGAGGAACCGAAAGGAGGAAGGAGAAGACAGTCAAGAGAGCTAGTTTCTTGATCTGGGAAGTGACTAATAGGTCAAGGATCTCGGTCTTGGTATTCGTTAATTGGAATGTCTAGAAGAAGAATTTGTGTGGGTTTTCCTCTCAAAGAGTGAGAGGTTTTGGCCCTGGCTCATAGCCTACATGTTGTGCCTCTTGTCTATTTATGTTCATGCATTGGTTACTATTTGATGAAGAAGAACACCAATAATCTAACATGAAGAAGATTCTAATCTAAATAAATAAAAATCCTTCACAAGCAGTCACTAATAGAAGAGAAATCACCTAATACTAATGCCCTAGATTTATCAACAACATTTGACATGGTTGGTCATCAATAGTACACATGTTTTATGGTTTAGATTGATGACTATAAGGGTTCAAAGTCATTTTTGGTGTAACACCTCTCCCATTGTCGTCATCTCTGTCTCATTTACAACTATTTTTGCTTGAGAGAAACTCTGCAACTCCAAGGCATCTATTTTCCTACTTCGCCAGATTCTACTTACACAGTTCCATTTTCTTTCCTCTACTCAGACTTGCTAATACTTCCACAACACTTTTGAGGAATTCCCATTAATGGTTGAGAGCTATGTGCTCCTCCAGATTAGTTTCCTTCTTTTCATTGCTAGGTCTCATGTAACAGTTCATTTTTGTTGAAATATACAAACCTTCATAAGGATATTTATCTAACTCATGATTTGGTGTTTATGCTCTGTTTTACTACTTGTATTCATAGTAATTATGCTTCAAAGACTCATGTTGGACTGAGATTCTTCAAACTGGCTACACCTTGGTTCTAAGGGTTACTATGGCTAGTTTTCTATACCATACCAATTTCAGGTTAAGCACAACTATCCAAACCCTATGTTGACTCTTATTTCCATTGTTATTGTTTTAACTTATTTTTTATTTTAATGGCTTTCTCTATGAATTTTAGGTGCATAGAGGTGATACTCATGGTCTTCTAACTTAAGGTGCAATTATTATTCTTTCCTGCAACTATGCCCAATGTTTTTTTGTGGGTATTCTACCTCTCCTTTATTTTATCTGTTTGATTGATAAAGTTCTTTTGTCACTTACAAGTTCAACTCCATTCATGGAAGGAATAAACCATGGTCATAACTTCACTGCAAAAGGTTCTTTCTTATGAAGTAATTATTTTTCCTGCAAATTTTTAGGTTCCTACAAAGTCTTTAAATTTTCGTGTTCATGGTTCTTTGACCATGAGGCCCAAACCCCTTTCTTTGGTTTTTCATTTGTTAGGGTTTGATGAACATAAGTCCTTTTAAATTTTTTATTCGAGCCTTCCGCTCGGTCGACCTTTTAAGCAATTTCTATGAACTCTCTCGACTATTATTGGCTTGAGGGGCTTAGACCTAGGTTCAGAGTTAGTCAAGCTAACCAACAAAACCCTATACTACCAGCCCTTTCGGCAATGATATGCGCAGTGCAGACCGAGGTCTCACCCGAGGCAATATTGGGGGATGCTAGAACCAGGTTTCTGCATTGAAAGGGAATATGCAATGTGGCTGTAAGGTTTCTAACAGATTAGGGCTTAATCTGATCTTCGCGATCCGTTAACCTTATTGTTATAGTCGTAAAGTGTTTTCCTACTTAACAGATTTGTGAACTGCGCGTAACTAGTCTAACATGTATTATTCCTCATATAAAATAGTAATTGAACCTTTGCGATGCAAGTGCAGAAGAAATGTACAAAATGAACCATAAACATGCTAAAACACAAAAACTATGCGAACATACGAAAATACACAGATCTGTCTCAAATTCTTCTGTATTAGTTCAAGTCTTCACATATACAATCCTCTTGACCTTGTGCACATAGCTGCAGACTTACCAAGGTCTCTGCGCACATAGCTGCAAGAGCCTCCCCCTTCACCCAAATACAGAAAGATCTCATAGACTCAAAAACAAATCATCTCATCAAATTGATTCATTGCCTTAGACTTGCTAAAACATCCCTTTATATATTCTTTTACCCTTACAATACCATGGTCCGCAAACAATGGGCAAAGCTCAAAATACTCTAGATAATCCCATCCCTTTACAAAACAAGGGGCTTTTGACCAGCCCTAAAGCCCCTTTGACTCTTATAACACTACACTAATCACGCTCTTCTCATCAAAATGTGGAGTCTTGACATGACTTCGGCAAAACTTAGACCTCGGGGACCCTTACCGAACAGGCCCCCAACACAAATATGTGACTCGTCCTTGAGTGACTCAGCTGGTACGCCCTTGATATTTTCTTTTAGGACTATGTATGTTGACTTCAATGGCTAAAGAGTCATTGTGCATTGTTCTGCAGGTTGTCGAACTTCGTCCACGAGCTTCTCTGTTGTCGATCCTTCTATTGCGAGGCCGATTGTCCTCTGTTTTTGCCCAAGGCTGTCATGGATGAGTTGGGTCTTGACATCACTAAGCCTTATCATGACCTGTTTTCTTTTGACTCTAAAAAGGTGAAATGTCTAGGATTAATCAAGGACCTAGCCATCACTTTGTCTCAGCTGCCTATGAAAAGCATGATCATGGATATTGTGGTAGCTGATGTACCCCCCAAGTTTGGCATGTTACTTTCCAGAGGTTGGATCAAGAGATTAGGTGGATCATTACAAAATGATCTGTCTTATGCTACTGTCCTAGTTTTTGGAGGTGAGAGCAAGAGATTATACAGAGAGGCGCAGTTGGGTTATATCATCAGAGATGAGAAGAACCCTACTAATCATCCCATTTATGCTGTTGACACTGATTTTGGAGCATGTATTCTTCATATTGAAGAATCCCAGTTGGCCTCCATGTAGCTCAAGAAACCAGTTTGCCAGATCATAGAGGAAGAAAACCCACAGATTTGGGATATGTTCTTTGATGGGGCTTGCTCTAAAGAAGTTGTAGGGGCAGGTGTAGTCCTTGTGTCCCCAACACAGGAATACATTCATTTGTCTTTCAAATTACCCTTTCAGGTCACAAAAAACATAGCAGAGTACGAAGCTTTGATTCTGGGCTTAAACGCTGCTAAAGAAATGGGTATCAAAGGCTTGAAAGTGTTTGGAGATGCAGACCTCATTATTCAGCAGGTCAATAAAACTTTCCAAGCTAAGCATCCAAGGCTGAAAGCATATAGAGATGAGGTATGGAGGCTTAAGGATTCTTTTAATGATTTCAACATTTCTTATATTCCAAGAATGAAGAATCAGCTTGTCGACTCCCTTGTTGTGTCTGCTAGCATGTTTATTCCTCCCTTGCCTCCTAAATTGACATATGAAGTTCAGGTAAAATACAAACCGTCTCTGCCTGACAATGTCAAATATTGGAGAGTTTTTGAAGACAATGAGGAAATTAACAGGTTTTTGCAAGTCATTGAGGAATTTTCTGAAACGCACATCGATCAGGAAAATGAAGCCATGGGAGAATGCGGTCAGCCCAAGTTAAAAAATGAGATCAGGCAAGGAAGCATCGTCCAGCTGTCTAGTAACCATATACCAAATGGATTAGTGCCTCTAGAGAAGCTATTCGACCAAAACGATGTGCCATATAAGCCTGCCGAAACAGAAAATGAGTCTGTTGTTCGTAAACACAATATAGGGAGCCCAGCCCATCCGAAATACATAAATTTGTCCACTCAATTGTCCTCTACCCAGAATTCTGAGTATTTCACCCTCATGAAGCAATTCGCTGATATTTTTTTCCTGGGAATACAATGATCTCAAAACCTATGATACGAAAATCATTCAACATAAGATCCCACTGGAAAAGAACACCACCCATTTTAAGCAGAAGTTAAGACCTATTAGCCCTCTCTTATTACCTTTGATTGAGAAAGAAATCAAGAAGTTGTTGGATGCCAAAATCATAGTTCCCCTAAGGTATTCAAAGTGGATAGCTAACATTGTGGTAGTAAGAAAGAAAAATGGAGAAATCAGGCTTTGTGTAAACTTCAGAAATTTGAATAAGTGCTCTAAAATAGATAACTATCCCCTGCCTAAGATGGAACACTTGTTGCAAAGAGTTTCAGGGGATAGAGTCATGTCTTTCTTAGATGGATTTTCAGGTTATAATCAGGTTGCTTTACATCTTGAAGATTAGGAAAAGACCGCCTTCACTACTCCTTGGGGCACTTTCATGTACTCCAAGATGCCTTTTGGACTGATGAATGCTGGGGCTACTTTTCAGAGGGCCATGGACATAGCCTTCTGAGAGAAGGACAAGTTTGTCCTTATTTATATTGATGACATAACAGTCTTCTCTAGCAGCCACAAAGACCATTTATAGCATTTGAAGAAGGTCTTCCTAAAGTGTAGATAGTTTGGAATTTCAGTGAACCTAAAGAAGTCACAGTTTGCTCTAGAAGAAGGCAAACTTCTGGGACATATTATTTCTGCTGAAGGTGTGAAGATTGATCCAGAAAGGGTTCAAGCCATTCAAACATTGTCCATCCCAAGGTCAAAAAGGGACATTCAATCCTTCCTGAGTAAGATTAACTTTGTAAGGAGGTTCATTCCAAACATTGCAGAGCTTGTAAAGCACATCACTTCCATGTTGAAGAAAGGATCTGAAATAAAATGGACAGATGCTTCAAGAAGCTCTTTTGAAACCATCAAGCAAGCTATCATGGAAGCTCCCACTCTAATCATCCCAGATTACACTAAGGAGTTTTGTATCTTCTCTTTTGCCTCTTATGATACACTTGCAACAATGATCTTGCAGAAAAATGATGAAGGCATAGAGCACCCCGTGCACTTTTTCAGCAAAACTTTAAGGGATGTTGAACTAAGGTACGACCTTTTTTAAAAACAAGCTTATGCTCTCATAAAGTCTTTAAAAGCATTCAGAATTTATATTCTGCATTCCAAAGTAGTTGCATATGTACCTTCAGCCTCAGTAAAATATGTCTTACCTCAGCCAAATATTGATGGGAAGAGAGCAAAATGGATTGCAAAATTCATTGAGTTTAACATAGAGGTGAAGCCCACTAAGCTTGTCAAAGGCTAGGGCTTGGCTAAACTTATGGCTGAATAAAATTGCAACTTGTTAGACATAAATTCCATGGGTCTAAATTTAGATGATGAGCAGATAGAGGGAGCAACATAAGAGCAAAAGCAGAATCGGTATTTGGCTGAAAATCTAGCCACATGTGAATGGTATTACATCATAGTTCATTTTTTGCAAAAGCTAGAAGTCCCTCCAGGGCTTAGCTCAAGTCAAGTTCATGCCATTAAACTCAGATCAAGCAAATTTTGCATTAATAAAAATCTACTTTATTGGAAAGACCCATCAGGAATCCTCTTGAGGTGTCTAGATAAAGAACAATCTGTGGAAGTCATACACTAGTTCCATTCTAGCATCTGTGGAGGGCATCATTATTAGAAAACCACAGCTCACAAAATCTTGAGGGCTGGATATTATTGGCCTACTCTGTTCTCTGATGTGTTTTCTTTTGTAAAAGCTTGTGACAAGTGCCAGAGGTTTGCAGGAAGACAGTAGCTAAAATCTCTGCCCTTGAAGCCAATACATGTCAATGGTCCCTTCTAGCAGTGGGGCTTGGACTTTATAGGTGAGATCAACCCACATTCCAGTGGCCAACACAAATGGATCTTAGTAGCCACTGATTATTTCACCAAGTGGATTGAGGTTATACCCACTAAGAATGCCAATCATCAAGTTGTCATAAAGTTCTTGAATGAGAATATTTTCACTAGATTTGGTTTCCCAACCAAACTAGTCACTGATAATGCAGCAGCTTTCAAGGCAAAATAATTGGTGGACATGACTGAATCCATGGGCATTCAAGTGGTGCATTCTACCTCATATTATCCTCAAGGAAATGACCTGGCAGAATCATCTAACAAGAGTCTGGTAAGGGTAATCAAAAAACTGTTAGAGGACAACAAAAAGCGCTGGGATTCCAAGTTGAAGTTTGCACTATGGGCTGACAGAGTTACCATCAAAAAATCCATAGGGAATTCTCCATTCAAACTGGGTTATGGCACTGATGTTGTTTTCCCTATCCAATTCATTCTCCCTGTGGCTAAGTTCTTGCAAGAAGAACAAGATGAAGAGAATGATATGGTAAGAAGAATGAATAACCTAGTTGAACTACAACAGATCAGAGAGCAGCTGGTTGAGAAGTCAAAAGCTCATCTAAAGAAAATTAAAGAAACCTTTGACAGGAAGGCAAAAGTGGACAATTTCCAAGTTGGTGATTGGGTGCTTAAATGGGATGCATTTAAGGAAAAGAAAGGTAATCATGGCAAGTTTGACTCCTTATGGACAGGTCCGTTTGTCATCGCTCAAATTCAACAGAACAATACATTCATTATGCACAGTCTGGAAGGAGGAGATACTTTTGGTAGCCCAATAAATGGGTGTTTCTTGAAACTTTATTTCATTTAAGGCTTTAAAGCCTTGTCAATGTAAATATGTTTTTCAGTTTTTATTTCATTACAAAATAGACTCCATGCCCAATGGAACACTAGAAGGAAGATTTGACTTTGTTTTTCAGGAAAGGCATTGATCTGTGATCCTTGAAACTTCACAGGGAGGATTTCATCCCCAGAAGGAGCCAATGTTAGCCTTGTTGGAAAAAGGCCCACAAATGGATCCATATAGGCTCTTAAAATTCTTCAAATTTGCTTAAAAACAGGCAAATGGATCCATTAATGCTTTTGAAATCTTCAAGATTTGCTCAAAGATCAACCAATGATCAAAATCAGCACAAGAGGAGAGCCCTTGGAAGGGCAGAAATGCACTATTGGGAGGCTAAAATGCTTAAAAAACCATGAAAAACCCACAAACGTAGGCTTAAACAATGAAAGAATAGTTGCCATTAGATCCGACCAATCAATGGCCTAGATCTAGGTGGCTAATCACAATCGACCGAGCAGTAGGGGCAGTTTAACAGTCGGACGCATGACACCGCCGATCAGCGATCGCCAATGATCGGATCGGCGGGTCGCATCTGCAGGAAGCATAGGTTATGTTATATAAAGGACCCGAGCATTGGCCAGCAACGATTGTGATTTATCGCATCGCTGATATCACATCGATGCTATACCAAGGGGCAGGACCTATGCACATACATGCAGGCGACCCGATAACCAGACTTGATGGCATTATAGTTGGGAATTCATAAATTTTGAGATCCACGCCCAAGCAATTTTCAACGTTTTTGTGTATTTTCATTGTTTCAATGAAATACAAAGGGAACGGGGGACAACGCTGATGTGATAAAACCCAGACTCGAAAGGGTTTCGGGAAGCAAAATGGTATATTTTCAAGTCTGCGGAAGGCCCATTTTTAATGTTTTTTGTAGTTTTGTGTGTTTTCGTTGTTTAAACAAAATACGAAGGGACCTTTGGCCAGTGTCGGTTGCGATGAGCCCCAGACCCAAAAGGGTTTGGGAAGTGGAATATATGATATCTGCAGTCCGCCACGACCATTTTTTTCATGATTTTTAGTGTTTCTTGCCTTATTACAAAATACAAAGGGAAGCAGGGAATACACCTTTTGCGACTTGCGATGGCGACAAGGTTGGACTCAATAGATAATTAAACCATATTTTAGGACTTTTGAAGTCCAGAATGAATAGTGATGGGCGGGATTTATTAGTATTTCAGCGTTTTCGATGTTTATAACCAAAATAATCACTGTTTGCAGTTTAAAGGGAAACACAAAGGCCCCAAGACCTATTTCACCATATAACAATGCCCAGGAGATAGTTTGGTGGGAAACAGAGCCCGGAAAGGGAAAGAGAAGGGCCACAGCACACTGCAACCCAAAACAGAAAGATGAGGGAGCTCAGGCAGTGCAACATCCACACCAACAAACGTTATGGAGCATCTCTGGCACAAGAGAACTCCCAGACAACACAACAAGCCACCAAAAATATCTAAAAGCGGTTACTCTACTGTCAGAAGCAGAAAACACTGATCCCATGCTTGCCTAGAGGACATAAAATCAGTTAATAATGCATATTAGGCAGATTAAGACTCTGAGCCTCTTAGAGCTCAGGACAATTATAAACAAGCTATAAATAGTTTAAAGTAAGATGTAATAGAGGTTCAACTTTGGCAGATTATTCCTCCTCTATTCCTTCAAGCTTCTCATCTTCATTCGAGCAATATAAGATTCTTTTGCCATTATATGTTGAATGTCCATTCTCTTTGTTGTTCTATGCTTGCACTTGAACAATTTGTTCATGTTTTCTTTGTGTCTAAGGCCAGATAACTGTCATCTTATCTCTGCTTTGATAAACTAGATTTGCAAGCTTCTTTGCTTCCTGTAGCTGGCCATCCATATGTGGTCATATATGCATCTTCCAGTGCAGTCAATATTCTCTTTCGTTGCCTGTAGCTAGCCATTGATTTATGTTTATGTATGCAATTTGTTGGTATAGTTAGTATTCTCCATCTATCCATTGAATTTATAACTTATTGAGCATTAATGGTCTAAAGCCTTGTATTGTGAGAGCGTTCGTGCTTGCCTTGAGTGAAAACAAAGTTGAAATGGTTATCTAACTTGATCCAAACCATCATTTATTCCAATAGTTCAAAGAACAATATTGAAGATTATATGTTACCAGGCATCTTCATTCTATAACCTAGGAGAGTTTCTTGGAGTGATAACATAATTGGCGCCATTGCTGGGGAGAGGAAACTGAAGCTCAGCTTCCTTGGGAAACGGCATAGATCCAGCTTTGATGATAGACAAATTTTGGGCACTTTTTTGGTTGTAATCATCTATCTGGCGACTCTACTGGAGGCCGAACCTCTTGGCGACTCCACTTCATAGTTTTGGCTCAGTTTGTGAGGCATACTCGGAGAAACCCTCAGAAGCTACAAGCTAACCCAATTCCTGACCCTGAAAAAATTATCAAAGAGAGAAAGGTATCACAGAAAGGAGCATCAGGTTCAGGTGAACCTAAACAATCTTCTATATCTCTTCAATAAAGGCTTGTAATAGAACAAATACATGTTGAGAGTATAACATCTAATACTAGTAGTGAAGAAAAACTCTTAGAGATTCATAAAGCTCCTTATTCTTTAGGTTCTCCTTTTGTTGTAAGCCCAAAGGAAACCTCACTTCATATCCGTCATACTCCTTTAGTCCTGTCAGTCACTCCTCAGCCCTCTATCATTCAGACTGCCAGTACTCTTTTAGCCACCACAGCTATGGCAAGTCCACAAGCACCTACCAAAATGGAAATAATCATAGCTGTTAGGTATGGACCTCTAATACTACCCACTTCTTTGAATGCCATACCTACTGGAGAATATCAGAAATATAGGCCTAAGTTCACTGGGACTGAAGGTGTTACTGCTGAAGAACATCTTGAGTCATTCTACAGCTATGCTGATAATCTAGACATTAGTGAAGATGATGCGTGGATGAGAGTCTTTGTCTAAAGCCTAGATGGAGAGGCTAGAAAATCGTTCAGAGAACTAAGCCCAGGATCTATAGCAGATATTGAAGCTTTAGATGATGCATTCCTAAAGCATTTGGGGGATAAGAAGGATCTCCTCTACTACCACACTGAGTTTGGGAACTTAAAGAGGGAAAATGGTGAGTTTCTCTCTGATTTTAATAAGAGGTTTAACCATATGTATAGAAAAATACCAGCTGAAGTAAAACCTACTACTACCTCTGCTAAACTCACCTATGCCAGTGCTTTTGACTCTGATTTCTGCGTACTGTTGAGAGAGAGGCGTTGCGCTACTTTGGCTAACATGCAGGATGCAGCCTTGGAAGTAGAATCAAACATCATGGCTGTAGAGAAGGTCAAGGGAAATGTTGATAGAAGAAGACAGAGAGGTGAGTCTTCATCATCCTCTGATCCTAAGATAGATAAAATGACCAAAATGATTGAGTCATTAGCCTCTGAAACCTCCAAATTGAAGGTTGAGCAGCACCCGGGGAAAGGAAGAGTGCCTAATACCTTTGCTCCTAGAAATCCAAATCCAAATCCATATAGAAGAACTAATGAGCACTTGCATATTTTGCAAAGAAACAAAGATGCAAATGAAGACTGAAGGGTGAAGGCTCCTTTTCAGAATGCATTCATGGAATAAGAGTATTTTGAAGAAGATGATGAGATCCATTGTCTAGAAGACAAAGGAAATGCTTCCTTTTTAACCTCAGCTGCCTATGAAAAGTCATTATGCAATGACTAGATCAACCAAGAATGGGATGGTGAAGCTATTCTACAAACTGTAGATCAGCAAAGATATAATTTTAGGTCAAAGATAAATAATGCCAAGGAAACCCCAGTTCAAAGAGCTGTTGTCCCTGCAGTACATAAAGCTAATAAGCAAAAACAACTGGTAGTTGATCCCATCATCCTCAAAGCTCCAGCTCATGAGGTAAGAGGCCTTGACAAGTCTCATTCTCCTTTCAGTTTTCAATCAGAAATTCAGAAGCTAAGAATACCCATGCCTTTGATTGAACCAGTGAAGAATGAGTCCTTCAAAAGATCCATCCTCGAAGCCCTTGAGCCTAAAGCCATCCAAGCCTCCACTGACCATGTAAATCTGCAAGATGACAAGCCAGCTGTTATTCTTAGCCCAATGATTGAAAATTGTGAAGACAACTCCCCATCATTCTATGTCTCTCTGACCATTCATGAAAAAATCCTTCACAACTGCCTTTTGGACACTGGAGCCAGCCATAATCTAATGCCCAAGGCTGTCATGGATGAGTTGGGTCTTGACATCACTAAGCCTTATCATGACCTGTTTTCTTTTGACTCTAGAAAAGTGAAATGTCTAGGATTAATCAAGGACCTAGCCATCACTTTGTCTCAGCTGCCTATGAAAAGCATGATCATGGATATTGTGGTAGCTGATGTACCCCCCAAGTTTGGCATGTTACTTTCCAGAGGTTGGATCAAGAGATTAGGTGGATCATTACAAAATGATCTGTCTTATGCTACTGTCCCAGTTTTCGGAGGTGAGAGCAAGAGATTATACAGAGAGGCGCAATTGGCTTATATCATCAGCGATGAGAAGAACCCTACTAATCATCCCATCTATGTTGTTGACACTGATTTTGGAGCATGTATTCTTCATATTGAAGAATCCCAATTGGCCTCCATGCAACTCAAGAAACCAATTTGCCAGATTGCAGAGCAATAAAACCCACAGATTTGGCATATGTTCTTTGATGGGGCTTGCTCTAAAGAAGCTACAGGGGCAAGTGTAGCCCTTGTGTCCCCAACATAGGAATACATTCATTTGTCTTTCAAATTAACCTTTCAGGTCACAAACAACATAGCAGAGTACGAAGCTTTGATTCTGGGCTTAAACGCTGCTAAAGAAATGGGTATCAAAGGTCTGAAAGTGTTTGGAGATGCAAACCTCATTATTCAACAGGTCAATAAAACTTTCCAAGCTAAGCATCCAAGGCTGAAAGCATATAGAGATGAGGTATGGAGGCTCAAGGATTCTTTTAATGATTTCAACATTTATTATATTCCAAGAATGAAGAATCAGCTTGCCGACTCCCTTGCTATGTCTGCTAGCACGTTTATTCCTCCCTTGCCTCCTAAATTGACATATGAAGTTTAGGTAAAATACAAACCGTCTCTGCCTGACAATGTCAAATATTGGAGAGTTTTTGAAGACGATGAGGAAATTAACAGGTTTTTGCATGTCGTTGAGGGATTTTCTGAAACACACATAGATCAGGAAAATGAAGCCATGGGAGAATGCGGCCAGCCCAAGTTAAAAAACGATATCGGCCAAGGAAGCATCGTCCAGCTGCCTAGTAACCATATACCAAAGGGATTAGTGCCTCTAGAGAAGTTGTTCGACCAAAACAATGTGCCATATAAGCCTGCCGAAACAGAAAATGAGTCTGTTGTTCGTAAACACAATATAGGGAGCCCAACCCGTCTGAAATACATAAATCTGTCCACTCGATTTTCCTTTGCCCAGAATTCCGAGTATTGCACCCTCATGAAGCAATTCGCTAATATTTTTGCTCAGGAATACGATGATCTCAAAACCTATGATACGAACATCATTCAACATAAGATCCCACTGGAAAATAACACCACCCATTTTAAGCAGAAATTAATACCTATCAGCCCTCTCTTATTACCTTTGATTGAAAAAGAAATCAAGAAGTTGTTGGATGCCAAAATCATAGTTCACCTAAGGTATTCAAAGTGGATAGCTAACATTGTGGTAGTAAGAAAGAAAAATCGAGAAATCAGGCTTTGTGTCGACTTTAGAAATTTGAACAGGTGCTCTAAAAAAGATAACTATCCCCTGCCTACGATGGAATACTTGCTGCAAAGAGTTTCAAGGGCTAGAGTCATGTCTTTCTTAGATGGATTTTCATGTTACAATCAGATTGTTTTACATCCTAAAGATCAGGAAAAGACCGCCTTCACTACTCCTTGGGGCACTTTCATGTACTCCAAGATGCCTTTTGGACTGATGAATGTTGGGGCTAATTTTCAGAGGGCCATGGACATAGCCTTCGTGGGAGAGAAGGAAAAGTTTTTCCTTATTTATCTTGATGACATAACAGTCTTCTCCAACAACTACAAAGACCATTTACAGCATTTGAAGAAGGTCTTCCTAAAGTGTAGACAGTTTGGAATTTCAGTGAACTTAAAGAAGTCACGGTTTTCTCTAGAAGAAGGCAAACTTCTGGGACATATTTTTTCTGCTGAAGGTGTGAAGATTGATCCAACAAGGGTTCAAGCCATTCAAACATTGTCCATCCCAAGGTCAAAAAGGGATATTCAATCCTTCCTTGGTAAGATTAACTTTGTAAGGAGGTTCATTCCAAACTTTGTAGAGCTTGTAAAGCACATCACTTCCATGTTGAAGAAAGGATCTGAAATAAAATGGAAAGATGCTTCAAGAAGCTCTTTTGAAGCCATCAAGCAAGCTATCATGGAAGCTCCCACTCTAATCAGCTCAGATTACACTAAGGATTTTTGTATCTTCTCTTTTGCCTCTTATGATACACTTGCAGCAGTGTTGTTGCAGAAAAATGATGAAGGCATAGAGCAGCCCATGGCCTTTTTCAGCAAAACTTTAAGGGATGTTGAACTAAGGTACGACCTTATTGAAAAACAAGCTTATGCTCTCATAAAGTCTTTAAAGGCATTTAAAATTTATATTCTGCATTCCAAAGTAGTTGCATATGTATCTTCAGCCTCAGTAAAAGATGTCTTAACTCAGCCAGATATTGATGGGAAGAGCGCAAAATGTATTGCAAAATTCATTGAGTTTAACATAGAGGTGAAGCCCACTAAGCTTGTCAAAGGCCAGGGCTTGGCTAAACTTATGGCTGAAGAAAACTGCAACTTTTTAGACATAAATTCCATGGGTCTAAATTAAGATGATGAGTAGACAGAGGGAGCAACAGAAGAGAAAAATCAGAATCAGTCTTTGGCTGAAAATATAGCCACATGTGAATGGTATTACAACATAGTTCATTTTTTGCAAAAGCTAGAAGTCCCTCCAGGGCTTAGCTCAAGTCAAGTTCATGCCATTAAACTCAGATCAACCAAATTTTGCATTAATAAAAATCTGATTTATTGGAAAGACCCATCAGGAATCCTCTTGAGGTGTCTAGATAAAGAACAATCTGTGGAATTCATACACCAGTTCCATTCTAGCATCTGTGGAGGGCATCATTATTGGAAAACCACAACTCACAAAATCTTGAGGGATGGATATTATTGGCCTACTCTATTCTCTGATGTGTTTTCTTTTGTAAAAGCTTGTGACAAGTGCCAGAGGTTTGCAGGAAGACAACAACTAAAATGTCTGCCCTTGAAGCCAATACATGTCAGTAGTCCCTTCTAGAAGTGGGGCTTGGACTTTATAGGTGAGATCAACCCACATTCCAGTGGCCAACACAAATGGATCTTTGTAGCCACTGATTATTTCACCAAGTGGATTGAGGCTATACCCACTAAGAATGCCAATCATCAAGTTGTCATAAAGTTCTTGAATGAGAATATTTTCACTAGATTTGGTTGCCCAACCAAACTAGTCACTGATAATGCAACAGCTTTCAAGGCAAAATAATTGGTGGACATGACTGAATCCATGGGCATTCAAGTGGTGCATTCGACCTCATATTATCCTCAAGGCAATGACCTGGCAAAATCATATAACAAGAGTTTGGTAAGGGTAGTCAAAAAACTGTTAGAGGACAACAAAAAGAGCTGGGATTCCAACTTGAAGTTTGCACTATGGGTTGACAGAGTTACCATCAAAAAGTACATAGGGAATTCTCCATTCAAACTGGTTTATGGTGATGATGTTGTTTTCCCCATCCAACTCATTCTCCCTGTGGCTAAGTTCTTGCGAGAAGAACAAGATGAAGAGAATGATATGGTAAGAAAAATGAATAACCTGGTTAAACTACAACAGATCAGAGAGCAGCTGGTTGAGAAGTCAAAAGCTCATCAGAAGAAAATTAAAGAAACCTTTGACAGGAAGGCAAAAGTGGACAATTTCCAAGTTTGTGATTGGGTGCTTAAATGGGATGCATTTAAGGAAAAGAAAGGTAATCATGGCAAGTTTGACTCCTTATGGACAGGTCCGTTTGTCATCGCTCAAATTCAACAGAACAATACATTCTTTTCTGCACAATCTGGAAGGAGGAGATACTTTTGGTAGCCCAATAAATGGGCGGTTCTTGAAACTTTATTTCATTTAAGGCTTTAAAGCCTTGTTATTGTAAATATGTTTTTTCAGTTTTTCTTTCATTACAAAATAGACTCCATGCCCAATGGAACACTAGAAGGAAGATTTGACTTTGTTTTTCAGGAAAGGCATTGATCTGTGATCCTTGAAACTTCAAAGGAGGATTTCATCGCCAGAAGGAGCCAGTGTTAGCCTTGCTGGCAAAAGGCCCACAAATGGATCCATATAGGCTCTTAAAAGTCTCCAAATTTTCTTAAAAACAGGCAAATGGATCCATTAATGCTCTTGAAATCTTCAAGATTTGCTCAAAGATCATCCAATGATCAAAATCAGTGCAAGAGGAGAGCCCTTGGAAGGACATAAATGCATTATTGCGAGGCTAAAATGGTTAAAAAACCATGAAAAACCCACAAACGCAGGCTTAAATAGTGAAAGAATAGTTGACGTTAGATCTAGCCGATCAATGGCCTGGAGCTAGTTAGCTAATCGCAATTGGCCTAGTAGCAGGGACAGTTTAATAGTCGGGCGCATGACACCGCCGGTCAGCGATCGCCGATGATCGGATTTACGGGTTGCATCGGCGGGAAGCATAGGTTATGTTATATAAAGGACCCAAGCATTGGCCAACAACGATTTCAATTTATCGCATTGGTGCTATACCAAGGGGCGAGAAATATGCACATACATGCCGGCGACCCGATAGCCGGACCCGACTGCATTATAGTTGGGAATTCATAAATTTTGAGATCCTTGCCTAACCAATTTTCAACATATTTGTGCATTTTCGTTGTTTCAACGAAATACAAAGGGAATGGGGGATAGTGCCGATGCGATAAAACCCAGACCCGAAAGGGTTTCAGGAAGAAAAATGGATATATTTTCAAGTCTGCGGAAGGCCCATTTTTAATGTTTTTCGCAGTTTTGTGTGTTTTTGTTGTTTAAACGAAATACGAAGGGACCTTTGGCTAGTGCCGATTGCGATGAGCCCCAGACTCGAAAGGGTCTAGGAAGTGGAATATATTATATCTGAAGTCCGCCACGACCGTTTTTTCATGATTTTTAGTGCTTTTTGCCTTATTGAAAAATACAAAGGGAAGCTAGGAACAGGCATTTTGTGACTTACAATGGCAACAAGGCCGGACCCAATAGATAATTAAACCATACTTAGGACTTTTGAAGTCCGGAATGAACAGTGATGGGCGGGATTTATCAGTATTGTAACGTTTTCGTTGTTTATAACCAAAACAGTCACTATTTGCAGTTTAAAGGGAAACACAAAGGCCCCAAGACCTATTTCACCATATAACACCGCCTAGGAGACCGTTTGCCATGAAACAAAGCACGAAAAGGGAAAGAGAAGGGCCACAACACGCTGCAGCCTGAAAAAGAAAGATCAGGGAGCTCAAACAGCGCAACAGCCACACCAACAAACATTATGGAGCATCTTTGGCACAGGAGAACTCCCAGACAATGCAACAAGCCACCAAAAATATCTGAAAGCAATTACTCTGCTGTCAGAAGAAGAAAACTCTGATCCCATGCTTGCCTAGAGGACATCAAATTAGTTAACAATGCATATCAGAAAGATTAAGACTCCGCGCCTCTTAGAGCTTAGGAGCATTGTAAACATGCTATAAATAGTTTAAAGTAAGATGTAATAGAGGTTCAACTTCGGGAGATTATTCCTCCTTTGTTCCTTCAAGCTTCTCATCTTCATTCTAGCAATATAAGCTTCTTTTTCCATTATATGTTCAATGTCCATTCTCTTTGCCGTTCTATGCTTGCACTTGAACAATTTGTTCATGTTTTCTTTGTGTCTAAGGCCAGATAACTGTCATCTTATCTCTGCTTTGATAAACTAGATTTGCAAGCTTCTTTGCTGCCTGTAGCTGGCCATCCATATGTGGTCATATATGCATCTTCCAGTACAGTCAATATTCTCTTTTGATGCTTGTAGCTAGCCATTGATTTATGTTTATGTATGCAATCTGCTGGTATAGTCAGTATTCTCCATCTATCCATTGAATTTATAACTTATTGAGCATTAGTGGTCTAAAGCCTTGTATTGGTGAGAGTGTTCATGCATGCCTTGAGTGAAAACAGAGCTGAAATGGTTATCTAACTTGATCCAAACCATCATTTATTCCAATAGTTCAGAGAACAATATTGAATATTATATGTTACCAAGCATCTCCGATCTACAACCTAGGAGAGTTTCTTGGAGTGATAATAGGCGGTATCAAAATTTAAATGTGTACCCAATCCAATAAACAATGACCTTCAGAAGATAGAACTAAAATTTGGGTCTTTGTCTGATATGACTACCTTGGGTATGCCATGCAATTTAAAAATATCTCTCTTAAAAACATCATCCACTTGTGCTGCCTTGTATGTGGACTGCACAAGAATAAAATAAGTGTCCTTTGTTAGTTTATCAACTACTACCATTATAGAATCATGATATTTCTGTGTCCAAGGAATTCCCATAATAAAGTCCAGGGAAATCACTTCTCACATCCACTCTGATATGGATAAGAGATTTAACGATCCAGCTAGGTGTTGATGTTCATTTTTCACTTGTTGACATTCTTGGCACTTAGCCAAATATTCAACTTCTATTTCCATTGTGGGCCAAAAGAACTCTTTTTTTAGGGTTGTAATCATTTTTTGGTATCCGGGATGACCTGCAAACGGTTTCTTATGATGCTTATGTTGGAATTTCTAAGTCTAACCCATTAGAAAACCTTCATGTAATTTCTGATTTATTTCCACCTACTTGTTCTGATTAATTAACAAGTTATTTACCATGTAAATATTGAAAATAAATACAAGTACATGCTTAACACATTACAGATCATCCCTTTTCCAATGCTTCTCGCCTTGCTTAGCCTTTTGATCGCTTCTTGGCGAAGAGCCGCCCACATTTCCTCCCAATCTAGAAGGGTTGCCCTGCCCAATATGCTCTGGACAAACACCTCCCTGTCTTCTGATACTGCATTCAGGGTTGTTATCACCATCAATTCTTGATCCGGCGTGGCCCCTGTGGAAGTCAGATGATCCCGGATCTCCTTCCATCGATCGAGGAAGGTGTCGATCTGTTCTCCCTTCTGCAACTGGTATGACCGCAGCTAATTTTCTAGTAGCATCTTCCTCTGCAGGGAAGTATGTTGATACAACTTCTTTAGGGCCTCCCACATCTCATTTTCCGTATTCTTCTCAGAAATGTGTGGTACTACATGGTCCTTGACCTCGTTAAGGATGATGCTCTTGGCCCTCACCATTGCATCCTCGTACTTATCGTTATTAGCCAGGTCATATGGGACCGCTGTTGTCCTCAAGGCGAAGTGTTTGAGACGGTTCCTGTTTAGAACGGATAAGATTCTAGCCTTCCAAACTCGAAGTTTGAGGCTCCATCCAGTCTGTCCTAGTATCTTACCCCGTTCAATACCATCTCGCTGCTCCTCTACCTCCCTCCTAGAAGTTCTTGGTGTGACTCTCTCTGATCCTCAATTTCCCTCCTGGAAACCCTTTTGCCAATGTCGAGATGCCCCCACTCCGATCGTTAGTGTAGCTGCACCACTGATCTGGATTTCTTGGCTAGAAATCCTCGGCAACAACTCCCTCCTCCTTGGTCTTGCCCTGTTAGGTACTGTTCTGACTACAGTACCCCACCAGCTTCACTCTGCAACTTACCCACAACCTCCTAAGCCCTAACAAACTGAAGGTTAGAGCTTCTAGGCTCTACGCAATCCTGGCACCAGCAAAATCCGCACCTCCTGGCCACAGGCATCAATCCTTCCTGACTGAGAAAGATGATCGGGCACTGCATGGGTCGAGTTTGTTCCTCTCTGCCACTGCGCTGATCCTCTTCTCGGTTCAAACTTGATGACGCAGGCACTGCATCACCCCTTCGGCTACTTCTCTACTAGGAACAACTTCTGTCATTCGGGACAACTATTTTCTGCTTTTGCTACTCTGCTCGGCTGATGTCCTCAGTTCTCCTCTGATATGCAACCATGCTTTGATACCATGTTGGAATTTCTAAGTCTAACCCTTTAGAAACCCTTCATGTACTTTCTAATTTATTTCTGCCTACTTGTTTTGATTAATTAACAAGTTATTTACCATGTAAAAATTGAAAATAAATACAAGTACATGCTCAACAGATTATAGATCATCAACTGAAGGAAACAAAACAAGCACACAAGTGACACCGTTGTTTTTGGACTAATGTCCCCGGAAAAACCCAATGCTGGAAAACCGGTGCAACTATCTGAGGATTTTAATTATTAAGTAGTCTTAGAATACAATTTGGGTGCCAAAACTAGCTCACCCAACAGAGAATAATCTCGGTAGTAGTACCTCTTAGTTGGAGACAGATGTTCTAGCTGAAGCCCCGGATAAACACTTCGACACCTCACAGCTCCAATCTACACCACGAAAACCCCAGCATCAGCCTCTAGGGACTGGGTCAGCCCTTAGAGCCTCTGCATCACCCACGTTGGCTCTGTGAGGCACTGTGCAGCTCCTGGATACCTCTGCGTGAGCCCTGGCTGGCTTTGCGTGAACCTCTGGCTGGCTTTGCGTCCCTCTCAACCAGCTTCTGTGCTGATCCTCCTGGTACTATCTCTACCTCTCCGCTTCTATATTCATTGCCCCTCAGCTGCAACTCTGATCACTCTTTCGACTTCCTCAGCAAACCCTGCCCCAAAAAATCGAAATCTTGATCAACTCGGTGTGTTCTCCAAGTGACCCTCAAGCCTCTTCTTATACTTTTCTCATTGACAATACAATGGCCGAGATTAAGTCCCTAATCAACGGCTAAGATTAGATATAGCTTGATCCATGACTTTTGGACCATTCTAACTCAGTTTTATATTAATTCACATTAATATTTTATTTTCCCTAAGTTTAGATTTAGGGACTCCATTAAAATATTAATTATTTTAATATTTCCCAAACTGTTTAGAATCTGCCCAAACAATTTCTGGGTATTGGAAATCTCATGTGCTTTAGCCTCTCCACCAATTTTCATGGCTGGATCACATCCGATGCTACCCCAAATCAACAGCTTATCCATTATTAATTTCCTATTTTTCTCCCGATCTGGTACATAAAGTTTGCTTTTATAAATTAACAACCCATTTTTTTTATTTCACAATCATCCCAGTTATCTAGATCAAATTTGGTTTCCATATTTTTATATATATGATTATACTTTTGATCCATTATTGTTGCCTCTTTGACCCTTTCCAATAAATTTGTTTCACTTTGACTGATAGAAATTTCATGTATTTATTTTAAACCCTCACTTAGGGCATTTGCCACCTTATTCCCTTTTACTTTTATGTGTCTAATGTCAATTTTTTTTAATTGTTTTCTTCAATTTTCATGACTTATAAGCCACAGCATGCCCCCCATATAAAAGAACACCTCTTAAGCCTTCCAGGCATGCATCCATGCACACTTCAAAGTCCTTTTTTCGAATCTTCTATTTTGAGCATTGAAGCAATTGTGAGCAAGTGTTTCATCTTTTCAAATCTCTCTTGACATTGTTGTGTCCATAAGAATTTTACTCCTTTTTTGTAGGGAGGTTATAGGATGTTCCAACTTGGAGAATCACTCTATAAACCTACAGAAATAATCGATTATCCCCATAAAGGATCTTCTATCAGCCATGTCTTTTGGTATCATCTATTCAAGAATGGCCTTCACCTTCTTGGGATCCACAGCTATCCCTTCTTTTGAAATCACATGGCCCAAATATTGTAACATATCTTGAAATAATTGACACTTATTGAACTTTGCATATAATTGGTTTTCCCGCAAGGTTTGTAGCACTATATCTAAATGTTTTTGGTGTTCTTTTAGTGTTTTAGAGTATACCAGTACGTCATCGATGAAAACTAATACAAACTTATCTAAAAAATTGTTGAACACTATTCATTAAGCACATGAAAGTGGTCAGTGCATTTTTTAGCCAGAAAAGTAACACAGTGAATTCATAGTGTCCATATCAAGTTCTAAATGTTTTTTTCGGTATGTCTTTCTCTCTGATCCTTATTTTCTTATACTCGGATCTAAGTTATATTTTGGAGAACACAACTGCCCCCTTAACTTGGTCAAAAATATCATCAATACGAGGTAAATGGTATTTATTTTTTACTATTAACTTGTTCAATTGACAATAGTCTATACAAAGCTTAAACATTGCATCCTTCTTCTTAACGAAAAGGACTGGTGCACCCCATGGGGACACACTGGGCCTAATATACCCTTTACTCAATAATTCCTGAAACTGGATTTTTAATTCCATGAGTTATGGTATCGTCATTGAGTAAGGAGATTTGGATACTGGTGCAGCTCCAGGTACCATCTCTCTAGATAAATATCTCTCTCTCTTGGGAGGAAGTCCAAGAATATCATCGGGAAATGCATCTTGAAAATTTCTCACCACCTCCAATTCTTCAAATTTTATTGATTTGTCTAGAGACTAATTTTCTATCTTAATGGAAAATATTTGACACCCTTTTCTAGTTTCTTTCCTCAACCGTAATTTTGATATTTGACGTAATGAAACAAGTCTAGGAATGCCTCTTATAACTTGAATTTCACCTCTATTAGTCATAGAGGTAACCGTTTTCTCAAGACAGTTAACAAGTGCTTTATGATTTTCCAGCCAATCCATGCCTATTTGGACATCATAAGATCCTAATGGAAATACATTTAAATTGATTGTATTCTATTTTCCATCCAACACAATTAGGCAAGATTTAATCCAACTAGTGACTCTTCTTTTTGCACCTATAACTAGTTGAACCAACCAAGGATTGTTATGTTTTCCAGCCACTAATTTACAATTTTCTATGATTTTAGGGCTAACATAACTTAGGCTAGCACAATGATCAGTTAATATTGAAACATATTAGTCATGGATAGTACCTTCTACTTCCAACATAATGGATTGGTGCTCTGCCTATTGCTTCTCCAAGGTTTCACTAATGCAAGGAATATTCTTTGCTATGTCATTGACGGTGGAAGCCTCTTAGACATTTTGAAGGTGTTGAATGGATTTTGTGTTGTATGGGAAGTTTTGTGAAAGATGGGGTTCACCGCAATGCCAACATATTAGTGGCTTCCTATATTTCCCATTGGGTCCTTTACCAGGTCCAGTCTGCTTGGACCCAATCTAGGTTTGTACTTGCGATTTTTGGGACTATCTGTTATTCTTGCTAAAATTATGATTCCACCCCCCCTTAATACTTTGCCTAAATTTTTCGCTTCCCCCCTTTATTATTTTTCATTGCTCATTCTTTCTTCTTATTAAGCAAGGATTTTGAGCTATCATTCTCCTTTTTAGCTCACTGGTAGAAAATCCTTGCTTTTAGAATCACCTCATCCATAGTCTTGGGATTATCATACTCAATTCTCTCTTTAAAGGAGAATGGAAGATAACTTATAAACAATTGAATTTTTGTTTTTTCCTCTTTAATATAAGGTACATAACATAACATATGTTTGCACTTAGTTATCAATTCATCCATAGACATTTGTCCTAACTTCAAATCATGAAACTCCTTCTCCCTATCATCAAAACATCATTTTGTCAAATATTTCTCCTTAAATAATCGTTGGAACTCCTCCCAGTTAACTTCCTTCCCATCTAAATTGTGTATTGTTCGAACTTCTTCCCACCATAGGGATTATCTTCCTTTCAACTAGTAAGTGGCTAACTTAGCTTTTAACTCAGTAGTATAATCATAAACCTGGAAATGTCGGTTTATGTGCATCAACCATGCTTTTGTTGCCTTCGCAGATTCCCTGCCATACGTTGGGGGTCTGATTTTTCTAAATTATCCATGCACCTCTACTTTAGGTTTCTTTTCTAGCCTATATTGAACTTTGGACAAGCTATGTTCCTCTTCTCCAGCTTGTCTCTTTTCACTATCAACTTCTTCTTCCATTGTTTTACGTTTAAAGGTTTCTTCTTTGTTTTCTCCTCCCATTGTTGCCTCCATAGTGTTAGAATTGGGTTTGTCTATCAAATTATTGATTATTTGTTCTTGCTCTACATTGACTTTTAATAATCTTTCATGATTACGAAGGTTTGATATTTCATTTTGCAGTTCCTTAATCATGTTTATCAATTCCTTGGTGGGGACTTGGCTTTGTTGTCCTAGATGCACATAAATTCCATCTTCCCCAATGTGGGTACCCTTGAGAGGTTTTGCCATAATATTTTTCTATATCAGGATTTCCTCCTTTGTATCAACTGTGAAAAATTCAAAAAATTATTGTTAGATGGAATTCATGATTGGCCTAAGGCCTCAGTTTTTGAACCTCGCTATGATGCCACCTGTAATATCTCTCATTAGGATTTCTTAAAGGAAAACTATTAGGATGGTAGAGGAGAATAATTTCCTTAAAAAAATGCAACATTTAACGTCACCATTTTTTTGTTTTTTGTTTTCAATATAAACTTCTTATGTCTCGAGAAGGCCAAAAGTGACAATCATATATGTGTAAATATAATAGTTTTTTCTCAACTTAAATTTTCATTCATTCAACATCAACTGGTCTTTTTTTTTAAATGTGATTTGGGCTTTGACTTGTACACTTGTATGTTAGAGTTTCCGTTATGTTTTTTATGTACACGTTTATATATTTACAAGTGCCTTCCCTGTATGTACAACATTGCAACTTTTTTTTTTGTATTTTTTTTAAGAAGGTTTTACTCTCCTAATATCTATTTGACATTTAACACTTAGAACCTAAGCTACAGGGGCATCAACACATTCCCAAAAGGGTTTGTTTTGATTTTCTTTAGGTTTTTAATCTATCATTCATAGTGGAACAATGAAACCACAATGATGTTTGGGACATATCAACTCTATATAGGGTCTACATAATTTTACAAGTACCCCAACATGTTGGTAAGGGATCTATATGTGTTAATATTATCAGTGTGGTACACTTTATGACTATTACCATTAACATTGGAAAGTTCTAGACTTTTCAAGTTGTGAACCACATGAGTTCCCTATGTGGCAACACGGTGAAACCTTGTCTTCAAATATGGTACACTTGACATGGTCGATCATCAATGGTACACATGTTTTAGGGTTTAGATCGATGACTGTGAGGGTTTGGGGTGGTTTTTGGTGTAACTAGCCTCCCCCTCGTCGTCATCCCTATCTCATTTACAACTCTTTTTGCTTGAGAGTGACTTTGCAACTCCAAGACTTCTTTTTTCCTACTTTGCCAAATTCTACCTCGACAGTTCCATTTTCTTGTCCCTACTCATACTTGTCAGTACTTCCACAATATCGTTGAGGAATTCCCATTGATGGTTAAGAGTTATGTGCTCCTCCAGGTTACTCTCCTACTTTTCATTGCCAGGTCTCTTATAACAATTCATTTTTGTTCAAATTTACAAACCCTCATAAGGATATTTCTCTAACTCACGATTTGGTGTGTTTGCTCTGTTTTATTGCTTGTATTCACAGTAATTATGCTTCGAAGGCTCACTTTGTATTGAGATTCTTCTAACTGGCTAGACCTTGGTTATGAGGGTTACTATGACCTATTTTCTCTCTTATACCCATTTCAAGTTAAGCACAACTAGGAAGACCCTATGTTGAATCTTATTTCCACCATTATTGTTTTAGCTTCTTTCTTATTTTAATGGTTTTGTCTATGAATTTTAGGTGCAAAGAGGTGATACTTGTAGTATTCTAACTTAAGGTGCAGTTATTATTCTTGTCTGCAACTGTGCCCAATGTTTTTTTTATAGGTATTCTACCTCTCCTTTATTTTATCTATTTTATTAAGAGATTTCTAACTTTTAACTCTTTTGTTTCCTTACAGGTTTGAATCCATTCATGGAAGGAATAAACCTTGGTCAAGACTTCATTGTTAAAGGTTATTTATTATGAAGTAATTATTTGGTTTGCAAAGTTTTAGGTCCTTATAAAGTCTTTAAATTCTCATGTTCAGGGTTCTTCGACTGTGAGGCCCCAACCCCTTTCTTGGGTTTCTCATTTGTTAGGGTTGGATGAATAAAGGTCCTTTTAACTTGTTTATTTGAGCCTTTCGCTCGACCAACCTTTTAAACAAGTTCTATGAACTCTTTCAACTATGTGTATTTGTATATCTATATTATTTAATGTGTTGGCCAATCTGTTGTATAGATTTTTTTCCAAGAAATACCCTTAAGCATGTCCTCGACTTTGCTTAGGGTTTTACTCTCTTGTAAACGAGGTCATGGTACTTAGTGAATATTTATGAAACAAGTCTCATTGGGCTTCGTTTTGGACCTTTCTTGAGGATTGTCTGCACGATGTCTTTCCTCTATGGAATAGAGTCGAAATTTTGGTTATGTAAATTGTTTACAAAACTATTTATGTTCACTAATGGAATTTCCTTATTACAATTAAAATTCTAGTTTCACATATTGAAATCACTCTATTTGATATAGAATGGAAGAGTGCATTTTTTCTTTATCTCCTTACAATATTTTAAGTTTTTATACATAACCTTACATGGATATTTTTAGTTTATAGTATCGACCTACTCGTAAGGTCTTGGGCAGTAAAAAAAGAAAAGAATGCTCAATGCTCAATGTATTGTATATGTGTTCTCAAAAAGTATTGTATCTTTATTCTCGTTGTCTTTCTTGATAATACTATCCACTTCCATTGTATTGATGAATTGGCCAAAAGACAAATTGTATTTTGTTTTATGCTTTATACATATATACCTTTTACTATAAAACCATAGTCCAGGATACTTTGCGGGGTCTGTCAAGGTTCTTGCCTTATACTTCTATGACCTAAATAATTTAGAACCTAACACTGTTACTAGATCAGAAACATGGATATTTAAGTTATTCATCATCTATAAGATAACTAACCTAGATTCATTATTTAAAAATTGATTTAATACTTATATGTAAGTTTTATTGTGCACACACATATTGATTGTATGGTCTTCTTACACTACAACAACTCTTTATTGTTTAGTTATAGAATTTATGAAAAATTCCAAAGGACAAATTAGTTAAAAAAAACAACTCAATTACTCTTTTAAAAAAATTACCTGTATAAACACACATTCCAAAATATATCTATAAAAACTTTTATCTTTTTCAATATCATAGTCCTTCAAATTTACTAATGCAGACTCCCTTGTTACAGGTTACGACTAAACAACTCTAATGCTTTACTATAATTTGTATCTATATCATAACTCACACATATTTCAATTCATTTCTATTATACTCTCTCTGTTAACCATTCAGGCATAGCCATAATTTTGAACACGATACTTATCTACTCTTTCCTGGGAATGTGTAAAGAACTATTTTCAAGCGTAGCCATAATATTTTGAACACGATACTTATCTATTCTTTCCTGGGAATGTGTAAAGAATATTACGGTCTTCCCAACCGTAAGCTATTTTTTTATCCAAATGGTTTTTTTAATCATTTTTTAATCAACTACTCTGAGCTCTACTTTTTTTTATGTGAGAGGAACAATTATAGGGAAGAATTTTTTTGTCAGATAAGGATTTCTCCAAACTCTTAAAGCAATATCTTGCTTTACTCTTTGGGTCTTGCTTTCTTCTTTTGGGTTCGAACTTACTGGTTAAATTTGAAATCGTTGTTTTTCTTTCTCACGGGATTTCTATACAAAGTCAATTTCATGACATTTATCTCTAGTCGTGCATTCTTTTTTGTTCTAATCTTTCTTTTCTTATTTTGCTAAATAATGCCAAAAAAGAAATTTTTCTTTCCTTTCTACCCTCTTCTTAAGCATAACTACTTTCCAACTATTCCCTAACAATTAAGAGTTAAATTCCACCCAACAAACCTTGACACATTCTCAAAAATGTTAACCACTTTAAATTCCACCTAACAAGGTTTAACACATTCTCAAAAATATTAACTAGGCAAATAACTTTTTCTTTTATTTTCAACAAAATAAAAAATATTGACATCAACTAGTCTTGTCTTTTATAAACTTAATTTTTTTGTCCACATAAAAAATTAAAAGTCATGAATAAATTAACCAAGGATGTTATAGCAAATATCAGGAAAGGTGCATGAGGGAGACTAGAAACCTACGAGTTGACTCTGAAACAACATAATAAGAAGGTTGTGCCATCCTTTTTTGTTTTCGTAGTGAAGATTTACCTTTGTGGACTTCTTTTTCATTTCTGGCCCAGAATAACTCTATTTTATTTATTCTTTTCATTCAAAAAGTGAAACTGCTTTATTACTAAAATAAAGGAAACTTAAACATTTTATTCTCCTTATTATCCCCAATAGAGAAGTTGTTTCTCTTTCCTCACGTGAATGAGACCATAAAAAAATATATGTGTCTTCAATTTTATTTATTTGTTTAATTTTTTTATTATTATTATCAAATTTTCACGCAATAGAAAATTCCTAATTGTCAATTTGTTTGGTTGTTATTCCCCACGGTTCCTCACTCCTCGAATAATGTTAAATGAAGACATAATTGTATTTCAAGTATTCCTCATTTTTCCGAATTGGTTAATTGCATTTAATGTAAATGTCGATGCTTTAGGACTTCTTGGAATAATTGTGTAGGTTTCAAACCCATACATTCCCCTCGCAGAGCTCGCACTGCTCTAAAATACAATCCAAAGCGGTTCTCAAAGGAGAATCTACCATCGACGAGGCCACATTGGTTTTGAACAGATCAATTTCCGATGGTTTTCGTTAAAGGAAAATAGTGTTTATCAAAGTAAATCTATTTACCACATATGTGTAATCTTTTTAAAGTTTTTCTCGATATATAATAGTTTTAAGGATGTGTAATAGTTTTGAGGATGTGGTTTAATGGTTAAGTGGGGAGGTTGGTCTTCACAGTTTTCTTAGTCCAATTCCACACACAAACCGCTCCAGGCTTGTCTTCAAATGTATATATATATATATATATATATCTATGTTGCATGAGTTTTTGGAATTGGATACGAGTGTCTGGAACTGCTAGAGGTTTCCCCAAAATTTACAGGAAACAGCTAATCAGTAGCGGTAATATTATATAATAAAAAAATCAAAATATGATTTGGAGTTGTCTTTAAAGAGACTTTTTGGAAGCTTTTCCGGTGGGTTTTTCCGGGCAAAATCCCGCAACAAATTAAGAATATTTTTTTTATATAAATATATTCTATGGGTCTTTCTCTCCCTTAGTCTTTCCCTATATATATATATATATATATATATGAAAATTAAGAATACTTTTTTAATATAAATATATCTATGGGTGTTTCTCTCCCTGAGTCTTTCTCTCTTATATATATATAATGTCAAGTTCATTATTAGTTCTCTGACACATGACTAGTCTTTGAAATAATTTGGGTTAAAAATACAAATGAACAATTTTACATATGTTTTTCTAGTTATTCTTAAGAGAAAAAGAAACTCTAATGTTTAAGCATTGACTGTCACATACAATATGCACACACAATCTTCAAAATATGAAAATTAAGAATATTTTTTTTATATAAATATATCTATGGGTGTTTCTCTCCCTGAGTCTTTCCCTCTTATATATATATATATATATATATATATATATATAATGTCAAGTTCATTATCAGTTCTCTGACACATGACTAGTCTTTGAAATAATTTGGGTTAAAAATACAAATGAACAATTTTACATATGTTTTTCTAGTTATTCTTAAGAGAAAAAGAAACTCTAATGTTTAAGCATTGACTGTCACATACAATATGCACACACAATCTTCTGCGATCTCTCTCTCTCTCTCTCTCTCTCTATATATATATATATATATATATATATATATATAACAAAAGAATACTCATCAACATAACATCCCAATATCACCCTTACGTCAAGGTGTCACACGCCTCCTTAACCCATCAAGAGATTGCTTCAGTTTCTCAATTAAGGATATTGGTGTTAAGGATGTCTTTGGCCTTTCTTCCTGCGAAGGTTTCAACATAGGCTCATATTTTGCGAGCAATTCAACATATTTCTCTACAGGCTTTGTATTCCCCAACCCCAGGGAATGTTGGAACTAAAAAAAAATAGTCTTCAAAGCTCCCAGAACTTTCCCGAGCTCCCATTGCAGCTCCCACTAAAAAGGTAACATTCCCATACAGTTCCAAAGCTCCTGGGAGCGCTGGAACCATTGGAACAGGTTTCCCACCTCTCCGGAGCGGTTTCGGTGTAACAGAGATATACATATATAGAAACTACACCAAAAATGGTTCTAACTTCTACGGTTGGTTTACACAACACAAAATGGGTTCCAAGGTTGATTGACTTGATTGTGTATTTTAGTCCATGGTTAGACTACTATAGTCACCATGTTCTACTTGTCAACTTCTCTTAGTTCATACTGACGGCTATGAGACTGTCTGGCTTCCTACTTAACGGCTTAGAAAGTAATGGAAGACTTGCCAATCCCATATTTTCATCAATGTATTGTTTTGTTTTAGATCACTGTTGGATATTCAGGATTGTGTCTTAATTTGCAAGGAATGATTTTGTAATTCAATTACAATTATTTGTTTCTATAGGCCTAACCTAGCATGGGTTTTCGTATTTTGAGAACTAAGGTTTTTCTAGTGCCAGTTTTCATGTTCATTTTATGGTTCTTACTTTTGAAAAAACTATATAGGTATATTTGTATACAGTATGAAATAAATTGTTTCATAGATTTAGGTGAGGCCTCTACCATTTTGCAATTAGAAATACCCACCATATCAAAGAGTTGGCTAGATGATGCTCAAATGTAATTGATACTTCTATGCAGTGTTGAAAATATTTCACAGACATGAGTGATGTCAACTTCTTTATATTCCCAACATTTCAACGTCCTTAACCCCATCATCTTCACTTCCTACACTCAATGTTATATATGTAGAAATTAATGTGTAAATTCTAAACTCCTCATGAAATTTTCTAAATCACAACACTAGAAGCTACTCTACTGATATGCAGAAGTAAATTCACGATAAAGAACATAAATCATTAACATGCATCAAGATTCAACACACATACATAGATATTTATCTAGGTGAAGGCAATTGCTCAAAACCCCTTACTATTTGTATTGCATTAATCAAAGAATCTGGATGAATACAATATGTTATGCTCAAGCTTGAGCTCAACCTACACCTGTATCTTCTATCCTTTGCCTGACTGACTAAACTTGGCCAATACTTAGCCTAAATTTCGAGTCTCCAAGCTCCTATTTCCTTGCATTGTTTTATGAGGAATTAGCCCCCTATTATTTAGAAAAATTCCTCAATCTGGATTGCGCAATTCCTATAGGTCTTTCTCTGACTGCATGCATGACCTGTACAACTTGGAATAGTTTACAACTGATAGTACACTTCCCTTGAACTCCAACCTCAACTAGGTAACTCGAATTATCTACATGCATCAATTATTTTTGGATGATTGATCAGTTCATTGGATGATTAATCAGTGTGAAAAAAAGTTACACACCCTTAACTAGACCTCCAGTTGTTCTATTGACAATGAGAACTAGTTACAATGACAATAATTGAAATTAACTGAAATAGATTGCGCAAATTAGCAATCAATCATGTAGAACTGAACTCAAGTGTCTCCAACTCAAATTTACTGAGTTAACTGAGTGACAAGAGCCATGTCACCTCAGCCAACTACCTCCAATTATTCTACTGAAATTGAAATTAGAATTTCTCCTAATTTAATCTAGGGAAAATTAGATTAGGAATTTCTTGCTACATTTTCAACACTCCCTCTAAAAAATAAAGGGATTCATATTGACCCCGATATAGCACCTTTTTAATGTACTACATGCAACACCTCTCACTGTTGCTATTGCAACTACAACATCTGCAATTGAGAAACATCCAAAAAAATTGAATCAACTATGTCTGCAACTTTCTACTGGGAAAACTGTGCTACTATTTACTCTGCTACTAATCCTCTTGATCTACTGTCAATGCTCCTTTGCACTCCTCGATATCTGACTAACAATGATCCTCATGCTCTACTATCAACACTCCTCAATATCTGACTAACAATGATCCTCCTGCTACTAAATATTGTGGGCCCTCGTAGAAAGGTAATGATCAATGAAACAAACACACCTCAATGGACCTTGCCCAAATTTCATTAACTCTTGGACTAAGGATCTACATCTATCCACCTCACTCTTGGAGGTATAGCTACATGTGCTCCCTCTGCACACTTGGCTCGAACTCTCCCCACAGAGGCTTCACTCAATGAACCTCTGACATTACGTGTGTGTTCATAGCATATTAAACAATACCCTTAATTGGAATATATATTGGAAAATATCTCTAAAAATTACACTATTCTACCCCCTACCAATATGAACCTAATACACCTTCCTAATTTAAAGAAACCCTACTTTCACTAGATATTGTAGGTATCCATTTTTTCATTAACATCTTTTATACCCTTTTATATTTTTTCTTTAATTTTGAGCTTCATTCTTTATACCTGCCAATATAAAAACCCTTTACCCCCTATATATTATGTCACTTTTCCCTCAATATATATCCCCCAATATGAACCCATGTGGTATGGTATTTCTCCCTCAGTGAAGCCCCCATGACTCTCCCCCTGTTGGAGGTCTCTGCTTGAGTGGATGTCTCCACTCTTCCTCCTGTATGCTTCTCCATTTGTGGCTGCTCCACAACTTCCTGAGGCTTCTTTGGAGGTTGCATGTTGAGAGGTCTAACATGCTCCCTCTCAACCACAAAATCTCTAGTCTTTGTCTTTCTCCTTAAGGATTTGCATTCATATTCTACCTCGAATGCATACATGTTCTTGACTCAAACCTCGATCGGCTTCACATGTCTTGTGGCTATGTGTCTCAGGAAAAAATTCCCTTTGTTGAATATCACATCGTAGCCACGGTCTTCCAACACAACTACAAAGACTAGATTCTTCTTTAGACATGGAAAAAATATCACATCCTTGAGTTTGAGAGGGGAGCCCGACTCCCTCTGAAAGGTGACAGTGTTGATCCCAATCGCACTGTACCTTCCGTAGTCTCCAAACTCAATGTTCATCTGGAGACATTCCTCCTCCAAGTCACTGAAAATTTATTTGTTCCCCATCATGTGGAACGAGGAACCACTATCTAGGTACCACATGCTCCCCATCATTGTGTTTTCCATGCATTCGATGAGAGTAAAGTCAAGCTCGAATTGTGAAGCCAAAGCTTCACCTATTGTTGCTACTGCAGGCTCCTTCTTTCTTGCCTTCTTCTGTGAACACTTCGTGGCATAGTCCCTAAATTCATGACAGTGAAAGCACTTGATTTTGGACAAGTCTTTCTGGTTTCCCTCTTGGCTAGAATGAGCCTCACCTTGGGACTTCTTCCCCTTGGCCTTCTTTCCCTTGCTGACTAATGCAAAGTCCTCTTCCTCTTCTTTGGATGAGGTCTCATATCTATTGCTTCGCCTTATTTATTCTTGCATTAAATCAGGCCATAACCACTCCCAGCTTGGTAGTTTCTCTCTACCATTTACCGAATCTTGATAACTATGCCAACTCTTGGGAAGGCCCAAGAGAGATAGAGCTACCATATCTTCTTTAGGGAAGGCAACACCGACCCCACCGAGTTCATCACGACATTGTGTAAACTTGTTGAGGTGCTGCATACTTGTTTCATTCTTTTGCATCTTAATACTTTGAAGCTTGTCCTTGAGTGTCAACTTCCTAAGGTCACTACTGTTCTCAAACAACTCTGTCAATGTTTTCCACATCGCGAATGGAGTCCCTTTCCCATGGAGATTCGAGATAATATGATCATGAACTCCCTCCAATATGATCCTCCTCGCATTATCCACATCCTTCTTCCACTGAGCAAGATCTTGGGCATCAGATGTTGGAGGTTTTGTTACATCTGTCTTGATGTATTCTATCAGCCCATTATGATCCAATACTGCCTCCATGCAGATCTTCCATGCCACAAAATTTGTGGTCCCTTCCAAATCATACTCAAACTTGAGTCCATTGAAAGTTGTCTTCTCAGTTCTGAAGAAAACCTATAACATTGATCTTCAAATTCGAACCTCCTGTAATGACAACTTCGAAATCTCTTCTCTACTATGAATCTAGCTCTGATACCATGTAGAAATTAATGTGTAGATTCTAAATTTCTCATGAAATTTTCTAAATCACAAGACTAGAAGCTACTCTACTAATCTGTGGAAGTAAATTCACAATCGAGAACACAAATCATTAACATGCATCAAGATTCAACACACATACACAAATATTTATCTAGGGGAAAGAAACTGCTCAAAACCCCTTACTATCTGTATTGCATTAATCAAAGAATCTGGATGAATACAATATGCTCTGCTCAAGCTTGAGCTCAACCTGCACCTATATCTTCTATCCTCTGCCTGACTGACTGACCTTGGCCAATACTTAGCCAAAATTTCGAGCCTCCAAGCTCCTATTTCCTTCCATTTTTTTATGAGGAATCAGCCCCCTATTATTTAGGAAAAATCCTCAATCTAGATTGCGCAATTCCTATAGGTCCTCTGACTACATGCATGACCTGTACAACTTGGAATAGTTTACAACTGATAATACACTACCCTTGAACTCCAATCTCAACTAGGTAACTCAAATTCTCTGCATGCATCAATTATTTTGGGTTGATTGAACAGTTAATTGGATGACCACTCAGTGTGAAAAAAAGCTACACACCCTTAATTAGATATCCACTGGTTCTATTGGTAGTGAGAACTAGTTACACTGATAATAACTCAAATTAACTGAAATAGATTGCTACAAATTAGCAATCAATAATGTAGAACTAAACTCAAGTGTCTCCAACTCGAATTTATTGAGTTAACTGAGTCACAAGAGCCATGCCACCTAACTACCTTCAAGTATTCAACAAACATTGCATTTTCAATAGTATACCTAGTAAATGACGTGTGATTTCTAAGGCAATAGATTAGAGGGCTATATGGGATGCTCTTTGTTCATAGAGTAGGCATGACTCTTGTATTTTTTCACACAATCAGAAATGGAGCTCTGGAGTTTGCATGTTTATATCACACACCCTGACATTCTAGAAAACAAATGAAATAGTTAATCAACTAGGATGCTCTTCTTTTCATAGAGTAGGAACAACTTTTGCAATTCATTTATAGATGTAAGCCACATATTTAATGTCTTGGTTCTTGAATTCTCTTTTAAAAATATGAGGTACTATGATCCACTATAAGATTAACCATTTCATTGTTGAGGTTTTCCATTACACCAAAACCCGCAGGCTTTATTAAACTTCCAACCCATTATCATTACCCTTTTTAAGTGGTCCTAGGGTTGATCTGTGGCGGTTAGTACACATGATTGATTCCCAATGAGGTGAGTGTGAAAATCCAACACCCTCCCTCAAACGCAAATCAAGGAATCGAACCTGGGCCAAGTCTTTGATACAATGTTGAGGCTTTCCATTACACCAAAACTCGCAGGGTTTAGTAAAATTCCAACCCATTATCATTACCTTTTTTAAGTTGTCCCAAGGTGGATCCCAGAGTGGCAACTAGTCCACATGATCGATTCCCAATAAAGTGAGTATGAAAATCCAACATTCATGACCATCTTATCTATCATAGTGAGATGAGAGAACAATTATGTGCAATTTTCTATTATCATGCATATTTTTTCTTAATAAAAATACTTGTAATAATATCCATGTTGCAAAGGTTAGAATATCAAAATGTTTTACTTTCGGTAATGTTTCAAGATGAATTTATAATAAAAATTCTTATAACTTGTAGCTAATTATTGCAACCACAATCAGATTCCAAGGATTTTTTGAGAGGCTGGCCTCTAGAGTGAAGATGCAAAGCTTCTTTGAAATGGTAGTGAAGCTTTTTCAAGTTCTAAATCCCCTAGAAATTGTAATCATTGAAATTTTGCTTCCTAGAAATAGTGAGATTATATTAAATTGTAGAGAAATTTTGGATTCTAGAAATATTAGAGGTTATGACTTATTATAGAAAAAGGAAACTTTTAGTTGTAATTTTCTACTATTTATACCGTATAAACCTTTTGTTGTAAACATGCATGTTAATGGAAGAGCAAATATGATAGGCACCTGCATATTCTGTGCGTAAGTCCCTACCATCGAATTGTATATTTTACACGCAACCCCTACTATTTTAGAGTGGCATATATATTTTTCATTGAATGCTATTCTGTCAGTTTATATTGATTGATGGACGACCTTCAAGGCTTTATAAAAAACATTGCCTTTAGTTTTGGGAATTTTAATGCACTTGTAATGTATTTTTGACATTTTTGTTGAGATTTAATTTTGTCCTGATATTTAGATTATAGCTTGGTATTTTTATTTTCATATATTGAATCTCCTTAGAGTTTTGAACACTTTTATTTTAATAAAATGTTGGGATTTAATGTGCGAATACTGTCTAGTAATTACGTTTGCGATATTTTTCAATGTTGATGTAATTCAGATTATTAATACTCTACCACTATATGCATTTATTGTATCTATAATTTGCAGACTTCCTACCTTTTTATGCATATTTTTTTAAAATAACAATGCTTGTAATAATATGCATTTTTGGTAGGTTGTATTTCACCGTTGTGTTATTGCTTCACTTGTTACAATGGATTAACAAGCTCTACACTTGAGATAAATCAAGGGCAACTATTAAGGAGAACCATTGTCACATAGGCTCCCCTTTCCTGCTCTCCTTGAAGGGAGCATTCTTTGGAAACATTTTCTTTGTGTATTTCATGTATACTTAAATTGATAAGATGATTAACTATCTACGTATATGAAGAAAAGTAATCTTCATAGTAAATCAATCTAGTTTCTAATTTCTATATTTATTCTTGCTTCAACACTTTATAAACAATATTCAAACTTTAATACAAATCTCTATTTTAAATGCAAAAGTATTTTTGGATCCAAGTTACAACATGCTCAATGTAGATCAAAATAAAAATCTCTCTTAGTCCAAAATCTATTAAATAAAAAAACTTATATAGAATATTCAACTTAACTTTTTTTTCAGAAGAAAAAAACATCATAGCTTTATATTAAGGATATATAAAGGTCTTGGATACATAAACTCAGAAAGACTGATATGGCTTGGATGCCCAAACCTCATTCATATTGATGCATGACAATTCCATACCGGCAAACTAATGCCTACCATCATTTTCAGAAAGACCCGGATCAGGAGAGCGACAGAAGAGCATATGAGAAGAGACTAAAACTTCTCCCGGATTAATAGAGTTGTGACCCAAAACTTTACAAACTATACCAAAAAAGAAAATCCATCAAGAACAATAGGATGAGAACAGTTGCGCCCAGCCTACTGTAAGAGGAACCATGTTCAAAAAGAGCAAGTGACATACAGGGACAGAGTCCGCTTGCAGATCTAAAATCACGACATCAAAAGAGAAACATATTTTTGCAGAAAGTTGTTAATGGTAGGACTCATGACAGGCCAGAATACGCTGGAAGATAGCCTGGATAGGCTCCTTAGAGTCTTGGAAAGTGTGCGCATTCCTCCAGTTCCATAGATGCCAGCAGGTGATTATGAACAACGATCTCCTAGAGGGGGGTTGCCCACTCCACCAAAGAAAGCCTTCCTGAACAGAAGAGAAACAGATGTGAGGGAAAACAAAATATGTAGACAAATCATACCAGATTATAAGGGACGATGGGCACTGAAAGAACATGTGTAGGTTTGTTTCCGAAGCTTTCAGGCACATCGAGCATCTGCTTGGACCTTGCCAACATCTCCTTTGCAATGTCTCCCATGTAAGGTTTTTGTTCCAAAATAACAACCAGGAGAAGATAACCATCTTCATCGGACAAGCAGCTTTCCAAAAACACGTAGGAAAAAATGGATGTGGATTCCCAGAAACAACAGAAATCATGTCTTCATATATGTTCTTAACGCTGACCGGCTTTACACAACAAGTAGATGAACTCCATATTGTTCCAGTTGCTGCTATTGCAATAACAATGATTCAATTTGAATTTAATTTTGGTGGCCAATTTTGGTGTTTAAGCTTTCAAGTTTGGAATATAATCATTGTGCGTGAGTGAACATCCAACCCATCCGTTATATAAGAAGAGAGAGGGCATCCTTAAGGTCAAGTCCTCATTCTTTATTTCCTTCTTACTCTTGCTATGGTGTTTTGGTTTAATATCCAAGTTGGTTTAATACCCAAGTGGAAATGTCTATGTGAATTAATATGAGGTAAATCTACCAATAACATGTATATAATAATATATAGTAACTTTTATATAGTAATTTGTTTATATACCCAAATTGAACTTGTGCTTTTATCTGAAACTTCTATCCTTTCCATCCCTATTCTGTTTTATTGGCAAAAAAAATACTTAAAAAATTATAAAAACAAAATAATATTTAAGAAAATAAAAAAAATAGAAAGAAATACACAAGTCAATTTAATATTTATATTTATAAAAAAATATAAATATACACTATAATTTTTATAATCGCTTTCTAAATTATATTTCTTCCCACTCACGAAGAGATAATTCTATTATAAGGAAAATAAAATTGAGTTTATTTTAATATAAAAATTATATTACACAATATACAAAAAGGTAACATAAAACTTTATAAGTGTATAAAAAGTTTATTTTAATATAAAAATTATATTACACAATATACAAAAAGGTAATATAAAACTTTATAATCGTATAAAAAGTTGCATTTTAATATTTTAGAAAGAGTTTTAAAAGTTGATCGAAGTGGTTTAGAGTAAAGCATGAAGTTAAGATATATGAAACGAGATATATTTTGTACTTGTTATTTTATTTTCAGTATTTAGGAAAAAATTAAGTTGAATACATTCAAAACATAAAGATGATATACATTCAAAACGTTAAGATGACACTCCATTAAAAGTGTGAAAAAAATCATAGCAAAACAAATTGAAAATTTGGGAGATTTAAAGAGAATTTTCCTATAAGTTTTAGGTTTTTTTTTGGGTATCATGAATTTTTTAAGAGTATGAAAATAATGTTCCCAACGCAATAAAATAATTTGAAGTAACAAATTTAATGTTAAAAATGTTTATTGTTTATTTTTAAGTGAAAATCAAGTGTTCGTGTCAGGAACTTACACGAGGTATGTTAAATAATTAAGTTTTCAATAGTTTCCAAAGAACGAAGATGCCAGCAATATCTCACAAAATATTGTTATTTAAAAAATAAAAAGAGTTGTCATTGTAAACAAAGAAATAATGTAATTAAAAGATCTCATAATGGTTTCAAGTAGAGGACAAATCATGGAAGACTTCAGAATTGTTATTTGAAAACTAACAGGGGTTCATTGTGAAAAAAGAAATAATATAGGTAAAAGATCTTATAATGGTCTCCATAAAGGAGAAATGATGAATGATGAATTATTAAGAGATAATAATTATTGTAAATTATATCTATGTGAAAGGGCTACCACCTTGTTTAAAAGGTCCTCTTAAGTCAACTTAATTCATTGATATTTCAACATCCAATTACACTAGGTACTAACATAGGTGTAAAATAATGAGTTAAAAATATCAAAGGTGATTCAAAAGTAAAGATACAGTGCATAGTTTCGACGGAGCCGGTTAATTTTTGGGCTTATCACTTGCATTGTTCAGATTTTAAAACCAATTTGGAGAAAGGAGAACACATGTTAAAGAAAACTGCGTGGACTCTGAAAGAAAATAAAAGAAAAAGAAAATGTTTGGTTGGATTATTCAAAAAAAAAATTCACATCCAAAAGAGGGTTGGTCAATATTTGTAAACCAAGATGAGCGGTGAATAGTGACCAAATTAGTTTGATCAAAAATATGAAGTGCTCACTCTTTTAATATAAATGTGGATTTATCTACAAAAGGACACTTTTATGTGTATTCCTTACTTTTTATTATCAACATCTCATTATTTTTATTAAAATTTGCATAAATCAAAATGGTAGAAATATATCCACGTAGAAAGGTTACCTGTTAGATTTTTTAAGCATTTTTTAGTTATTAAAATATAATTTATTGTAAAAAATATAAATAAGAGTAATAGTCACAACACATCATAGTTCAAGTTTCTATTGGTAATTAATTGATTAAGGTAGTGTTGGGTTTGCGTTTTGTTGTTATTCAATAATGCTTTGTTTTCGCAATCTATCATTATTTCCACCTCTGTACATGCTTCCTCCACGCATCTGTATTCCGGAAATGAAACCCACCTCTGCACTTCCCACCTCTACATTTCATACAATGAAAGTCGCCTTTGCACTCCATAATCCTCACAGTGAAATCCAATTCCACGCTAATTAATTGATTAAGGATATGCCTCTTTGTGCAAAGGCTCACATTTTGTTGTTATTCAAGAATGTACACATTTCCGCAATTCACTGTTATTTTTACGTTAGCACTTTAATCTACTGTTATTTATGAAATCTACCATTATTTCACATAGCTTTACTTTACACCTTTGTATGTTGCATAATGAAAGCCATCTTCGCATAGCTTCGTCCAGATTTCCGCACTTCATGGAATCTCCACAGTCCACACAATGAAAGCTTTATTCACATTTCTGCAATCTACCATTATTTCTGCGTCCATACCTCCATATCTGGAATAATGAAATCCACCTTTGCATAGCTTTCCTCCGCACCTTTGTAACTTGCATAATGAAAGCCATTTTTGCGTCGCTTTGTTTGCACTCTGCAAAATTTCCATACTATGCACAATGAAAGCTTTGTTTGCTTCTCCACATTCCGCATAGTATGTTATTAAGGCTATTTCTCTTTATCAACCGAAAAATTAGTGCAGATGTTTAACCAATTAACACATGTCACTATTACAAGGGCCAAATGCAAACATGTTGTCTATATCATTTGTAAATGTCAAACCATATAGTAACAGAAACATTAGTGTTTATAACATATTATATCACGCAATCTTTGTAATGATAACTGGTAATGTACAAACGATTGAAAGAATTTAGTACCACATCATGTGAGAAAGGAGAATTGTGCAAGGCAACCATATATGGAAAAACTGTGTTGAGATAGAAATGTTTGCCAAGATGCGGGAATCTGCAGTGACGAATATTGACTATAGTGCAAACAACTCCACACTCAACATTGAATAATTAATTAGGGATTAACAATAATATTAATATATATTCAAAAAATTGATGCACAATCGCGTCATCGCTTAAGTGCTTAATAGCATTTACTTTGATGCATTGTGTAATGATTGTTGGTTGCAAACATATCAATAAAATCATATATCGATATTATAAAATGGTCTTTTTGGGATTTATTTGGTGAATCGACACGTAATCAACACATCATTCGAGTGCTTAATAACATTTATTATTTGTAGACAATTCAAGACTATGCATAGGTCTCTATAGCCAATATTCATCATAGTAAATTGAAACGATGTGCAGATCTTCGTTGCACACTTTTATTCACATATTTCTTCCACACAATGGAAGCTTCCTCCACATCTTCACACATGTGTAATGATTATTCGTTATAAACATATCAAGAAGATCATATCTATCAATATTATCAAATAACCTTTTCAAAATTTATTCGACGAATCGACATGTAATTAGCACACTCGTAAATAAGTCAAGAAGATGCACATGGCTCTGTAACGAGTATTTGTTATAGCAGATTGAAATGATATGCTTCGTACACTTCTTGTGCACATTTCCTTGTTTGCCGACAACGTTTTGATGATTACCAGATATAAAATAATAATTGATACGTAATGAGGACATCATAAAAAATTACTTAAGACTTAGTTCTATGATTAACAAATATCTTTTTAGATACCAATGGAAAGTACTATTGAAATCATAAGCATGTATAGCAGAGTAATGATAAAATCATTACATATTTAGAGCTTATGTGAATTCAAGCCTATTGAATTTTGCTAATGGTTCTTATTTCTTGATTCTTGTTTATTCGTGCTACAAAGTTGTCATGTTTTTACGTTGTTTAGTGTAAGAAGAAACTGTAATGGGTTACTCTCATCTAAAGGTTGTTCAGGTTAGATTAAACAAGGGAACACAAACAAATGAAATATGGACACTTGTTCAAAATCTAGAAATTAAATGGAGGACGAAGTTTAAGTATTCTTATTTCGACATTGCAGAAAGTAACATGGCACAATATACATCACTTAGTAAACCCATAATATTTACGATATCAAGGGGCAAAGTTGAGTATATAGAAAGGAATGAAGAAGAAATTCTAATTGAAATTTCTAAGAAACTCATAGCTTATAGATGCACTCTTTATAGGAAGAGCATTTATAGTATTGTTTGTCTTGTCTACTCAATTATCATCTTATTATGAATGGGGACGATGAAGAAGCTGAGAGACCTCTATTATGAAATATAAAAAGAGGCAAATGTTTCTAGTTGTAATATTTTCAATGCTCAAAGATAGTTGCCATTAAAGACAAGAAATTCATGAATGAGATGATCAAAATCTGGTCATTCATGAATTATCCCTGAATGCAACCGGTGACAGATGCAGAATAGATTAGTAAATTTGCAAAGAAGTCAGGAGCATTTATAGGAAAAACTAGATTGCTTTGAAGGAAGATTGGATCACATGGAGAAACATGTACACTGTGAGTTTCAACTTCTTCTGTTAACAGGTTTGGGACCATAGAATCATGTTCCATAACTACCCCTCATAATTAATAACGTTTGGATATGTATTAATCCTAAAAAAAAATTGAACCTATGTTGGTTTTCATTTTTTGGAAGTGAAGAAATTTTTTGTCAAGATGTTCTCGACACTGTAATATTTTTTTTGCATAAACTGATACTTAGTTTCATTTACAAATGATTCTAACATTTTTTACTATTCGAGGTTTCCCTTTTCTTGCTATGATGTCCACATGTTCTTTTTTTCTTTTCCTTTTTGGCTGGTGGAATCAGTAACATGTCGGCTCTCATATTCACGTGACACAGAGTCGATCCCTAACCACTACCACTATAACCTCTAGGTGCAATCACACCGCCTCTGAGCATGATGCATGGGTAAGTTGAGGTTTGAACTTGTGACTTGCACAACGACATAGACACCTTAGCAGTTCATTTGCTGGCCAACAAGCCACGCCCCTAGGGGCACATATACTTTTTTCTTTATTTGCCTTTATTGTTATTTAAAATTAGAATAGATGATCATTCTATTTCTTTAGGAAAAGGTATCTAATCCCCGTGTGTTGGAATTCATTTTTAGTCTTTAATATATTATGTTTTATGATTTATTGATTTTTAATTATTAATTTGATACATTAAAAATATTTTATTTAACATATTTCACAACACTATGATCAAATGTAGAGTGTTGTCTTGGGGTTCAGCAAAAAATTGTTTCCTTTTGGCGAATTGAAAGGAATGCTAAAATGCATGAACGAATGGATAAATAGTTTTAAAAACATGTTTATTTGGCTATCTTAAATCAATTTATTTAATTAAATAAATAAATAGTTTGATAAATTGTATTATTAAATTTTGGGAAAATCCCAAAACATTTAAACAATGTATGTAGAGTGCAGAGGAAGTTTTTATTTTTCTTCGTCTGTGTAACGACCCATCTATTAATAAAAATAAATTATATTAATTAATAAAATGATATATATATATATATATATATATATATATATATATATATATATATATATATAAATCTTAATATTAAAAGTACTTTAATAAATCATAAAGTGATATACTTAATTAAATTATAAATGAAATACTTATATATACGTAACCATAACAATGTGACTAAGGGGACGGGACATGGAAGGTGTCACCCGAAGGTTAAGTGGTGGGTTGCTGGTGGAAGAGCGACCACCGCCAAGAAACTTGATAAAAACCACCGAGCAAAATGTTAAGGGGATAGGCAAGGAAGGTAAAGAACAGAGGGAAGAAAATCTGAAGGAAGGAGAACATCATCTACGGAAATCATCCATAGGAAGAGCCTGAGTTGTTCTGAGGTTCTGGGCATGGGGGAACAATCGGCTTCTACTAAGAAGTTTGTTGGATTGAGCAGCCAAATTCTGCTTAGTTTCGCTGGGTGGATTCGGTCTTTTGGTAACCGAAGCAGGGAGCTGGAGACATCTTCAACTGTCGGGGCACAGGTAGGTACCTCAGCAGTTCTGTCAATTGATTTTGTAAGATTTCAAGAAATTGTATACAGGTTCATGATATAAAGTTTTTTACTGTATTTACTTCTGTTTTATGGTCTTCACAGTCTGCACTCCCGCATGTCTGCATTCCGTAAATTTCAATGTGAAGAATAACCATTTCATTATTAAAATAATGTAAGCACAATTAAAGAAGAAATCTAAGAAGATAAATTAATTGCTAGATTTTTTAATTAAGAAAAATGTTGTTGTTGAACCAGGAAATATGTGTATCAAATAACGTAAAAATTGACGATTTACAGTATGCAAAAAGAAATGTATGGAGGAGGAATATGTGCAGAGCATTAGAAGTTGACTGAGCTTATGTGACATTTCTTAAAAATGTTACTGCGAAATGGGAAAATGTGTGTGTCCAAAATAAACAGGAGAGCCTGTGCAGAATTGTGAATGTGTGCGAATAAACATTCTCTTGCACATATCCCTACAATGCATATCACTTGATTCTGTTAGAACGAATACTAGCTATGGATACCAATAAATCAGTGAACATTACAAAATGTTTTAGAGTAAATTCCATTAGTCATTCGAACGATGCCATGTTTACGTTAAAAAAATACTAATTATTAATTCATTCATATGTAGCTTGCAGAAATGTATGTGGAGGCATGAAACATTGCCAAAGAGTTATTTTGTTCCTTGCTCCGGATACCTGTTTTCCCATACAACACTTCTTCCTCTTACACATTAAAAATAAATTTTATTTAGTATTACTATTCAATTGACAAATGTGAAATCACAAATGCACTTAGTATTTACGTAACAATTTTTTTTATGCACCAAACTTTAATTAGCCCAAATTGCTAATTAATCGATTAATATGTAAAGTGTGGAAATGTATGCAAGGATACGAGACATTGCAGGGGAATGTTTTTGTTCCTTTCTCCACATAGTCATTTTTCCACACAATGCTTCTTCCTCATGCTCATTAATAAGCCAAAACTTTCGATTAGTTGATTAATTCGTTTCCTAGAAAATGTTTCAAACTTGAACACTTCATTTTAATGCCCAATGCATTGTGTCGAAGGTACATTTAATGCATTCCTGCATACGGGAGACTTGTGTTGATAGCTCAATAGTTTAATTATCCATCTGTTTGGACCAATACAACAAGCCTCCTTTCCTAGAATTTCCGTACATTCAAAAGGTCAAAGATATACATTAATCGACAAAATAAAGTGAAAGTGAAACTTAGACTTACAATTTGCTTTGGACGTTCCAAATATTTTTGAGGTAATTTTACGCTACTCACATTGTGTGGAGTGGGAAGCCAATGAAAGCCATTTCCACAATTCACACAATGATCATGGATGCTATCTATTTCCTTGCACAATGGTTCAACCTTTCCATTAGAAAAATCAAATTGTTTGTCTTGTTGTTGAGATATATTCTTCGGAATGTGAACTTCAAGAAAGGTACATAGACAAGCTAAGCTATGAGGATACTAAAATTTATTTTGGTGTGCGGAGAAAATTTGTGTGGGGTTTGCAGAAGAAATCATGTGCAGGGAGTGCACCAGAAAGTGTGCATGGAGAATGCTTGTGCAGATCAAGGAACACAAATGACTCCACACACGCTACCTTCACACACCCTTTCTCTTTACAACAAAATCTTTGGTATTTATGTGCGAAGAGGGGAAGGTTTCTATTACTTGCTTCGCACACCGATCACACACTAAAATTCTAAAAGCTTTAAACTTGGATATTGGACAATATTTATATTTATATGTGCAAATCAAACTTTTAAGTTTTATATATAAAATATGTTAGGTTTGATAAATAGTTAAATATTGTAATTAATTGGTTTGAATGTGTAAATACATAAATTCTTAAATCAATAGAGTTTAAATGTGTAAATATTTATTTTTATTCGGTTTGTATTTGTAAGGTGATTAAATCCATTACCACGCTCCAAGAAAACACACGTTAGTTACAATGTAAACTATATTTGAAATGTTCAATCTCAAAAATTGCTAATGTATAATCCATTTAGAATAGCAAACTTTCGCAAAAAAAATTCAATTTTTTTTTCATAGCTTATGTTATTTTAATAATTAATATTACTCTATATCCTTTATGCCATTATCTTGTGCGGAATGTCGAAGTGCAAAGAAACGCTTGTACAATAAAATCTCTCCACACTCTCCGTACAACAATGAAAACAAAACCTTGTTCCATTCTACCACTACTAACCTAAAACATTTGATATGGATTTTACATGAAAATTTAAACTTAGATATATAACAAAAACAAAAAGAAGTTAGAATTTTTGCATGCGTAATTTTCGAATTAGAGATCAATGTTTGTGGTCAAAAATGTTTCACAAATTAATATATAAAAGCATTTATATAAATACCATCGCTTGCACCTCCGCATATCAGTGTTCGATTTCATTGAAATTAATGTTCCAAATTTATCATTATAATTCTGTTGTCAATAAGGTTATTAAAATTGGCATATCTAGAGGTGTGTCCATCTAATTTTAGAACATAATACATATAATTCTTCTTTAGAAAAAAAATTGTGAGAAATTACCATTCTAGAAGGGGATAAACAATTCTAATCATTGAATATGTCCCACCATCCCTGTAAATTATCTCATGATCATCGTATATTGGAAAGCAGTAAAACTTGTGTTGTAAAGATAATAGTTTTGTAATGTTAGTTTTTAGTTTAACATGAACTGGTAGAAACCATATCGAGTCAAGATATGAAATTGACTCACAAACACATTTAATTGTATTTACTTATTCTGCATCTGATATACACATAAACCACCCTTTCCATGCCACAAACTTTAATAAGCCAAAAATGCTACTTAATTGATTTATGTATAATATGCTCTGCATATATATTCTCTCACACAATACTCCTTCCTCACACAGATTAAAATCATACTTCATTTAATATTAGATAATAGGTGTTCATTGACAAATGTGAAATCACTAATGCACTTAGTATTCAACAAATGTTAATACCAGGGTTCATTCACTCTATGTTGATAGGAAAAAATTGGTTGATAACAAAACAAGCTAACAGAGTAAATGCCATAAATACGCATTGATTCATTGAATAAATGTTGAAAATACTTGTATTTATTAGCAAGAAATCTTTAGTTAATCATATGGTTAAGTTAAATCAAACATAAGGTTTGAACTAATACGGAAAATAACACTGCCATAAAGAAGCAAAAACCAAATGCAATACAATTAATGTTTAAGCATCATTGTAGCATTACATAAGTCAAAATAGAATGAGATTTAGGATATTAATAAAATAGTGTGTTGATAATGATTTCTAAAGCATGCCAAACAAAGAAATCATGAAATATAATCATATCAATTAGACTATCTCGAGTGGGAATTTAAGAAAAAAAGATATGGTTTAAATTAATTGATTTCAAAACAGTCTTTTCTAATTGTAGACAAAACAAATCAGTACTAGCCAAATTGATGGTGATCACTAGTTAATAAATACCATTAAAATTGATAGTAGTTAAATGTCTTTACAGAAATTTGATGTCAATTCATGATTTAGATGACTTATGGCCTTTAACACATTATATGTAGGCATGTTTGCCCTGAATTGGTTTCTAATAGCTCTAGGAAAGCAATTTTCCAATGTTTACTAGCTTGTTATAAGGCTGTTAGGATTGAATTGATTGCTTCTAAAAGTTATAGGGAAGCGACTTGCTTCCTTTCTTCTAAAAGTAGTAAGTATTATCAAGACTTGCTTTATCTTTTTTCTATTGTTTTTTGAATTTTCTAAGCCTTGTTTGGTATCATCGTTCTTGAAGGAAAGGGGGGAGGAGGGAGAGGGTAGGAACACTCTTCCACTTAGAATACCACAATTTAGTTGTTACTATTGCAATACCAACGACAAGACAAATGGTTGAAAGAAGCAATGGAAGAATCATACATGAAGAGGTATATGTTGTCAGCCAGGATATCTTAATGCTTAGCTAAGATATTTTAATGCTAATGAATACCATACTAGAACTTAAAAAAACGTTGGGGTGATTGGAAGATGATTTGGATGTTGTAAGAACATTATTAGAAGACCTCTTGCAAAACATGAATGGAGTAATCGGACCTTCATTCTTGCAACACAATTAATAGAAGTGTCAACTTCTAGGAACTATGGTTTATTAATAAAGAAATTGTTTCCAATTTTTTCTACTTGCTCAACCAATTTTGGAATTAAGGTATGTGCTAAAGGCTATATTATAATTTTTTGGCACATTAAAATAAATACTTTTTCGAAATGCATAATACAATAGTCTAATAACATTGCATCACCTATACTCTTATCATGTTCATGGAACATAAATTTTGTAAATTATGCCAAATTAGATCATCATAGTAATGTAAATGTGATGAGTGAAAGTGCTTGTTTTCATTTTCTAATCTAATCAAATTGTAAAATTGAAATAATATTGTTTGACTAATTATAGGATTTGAAAATTTGATAAATCAATAAAACAATGTAAGAAATCACATTGCAAAAACAAGACACGACATAACAGAATGAACTAATTACACATTACAATCAAAGCATAACAAATAATGTTATTAAATAGCATAGTAAAAAACATAAAACTTAAAGAAAGAAATTCATTAAAATGTGTTTTTCTACAATGTTAATAGTTATAGATCACATAACCACAAGATGAAATGAAATTCCAACCATCTAACAAACTGAAAAATGTCTTCGTCAATGCTCAAGTGGGGGGAGGCGAAGGTGGGCGAGTGAACAAATTTGCATAACCTTGATACATTCTACAATATGCAGAGGAAGATAAAATCGGGTGGGTGGGGGAATAAATATTCCTCCATACCTCTGCACAATGTATCAACTTTAGCAGTTACACAGGCCATGCAAGGGTCTCAAAACGAGAAAGAATCTTTATTAACTTGTCACGCATGAAGCGTGGAAATTATTGTTGGGTGTGGAGCCTGATTATCTTCTATATTCAAAGGTATCGCCACATAGGACCCCAGTTCGAAATGGGGGCGGCAACGCCGCCCGTAAAATATTCGCTGTAGGGGGGGTCCAGGGGGGGGGCGGCTGCAACCTTTGGGGGGGTCCAGGGGGGGGCGGGGGGTTTCGGGGGCAGCGCCCCCGAAGCTAAAAACAGCTGTAAAATTGCCTTGTAAAAGTATAGTAATTTCTAGTCAATCTGGGCCGTTCATTAGGCGGATGATCTGACGGTAGAACTTATGTTTAGTTTAGGGTTTTTTGCCCTAGAAGGCAACCCCTCTCTTTGTATGAGGGTATTGTATTTGAGGCTGTGAGATAGATGTGTATTCTGTGAGCGAGAAACAGAGAGGTGAGACTGTGAGAGAAAACAGAGGATATTACAGCGGATTTGCTGTAGGTTGTGTCTCTTCATTTTGCTGGATAATAAAAAGGAAGGATTGGTTGTTCGGGGTGGAAGTAGCCCAAACTGGGTGAACCACGTATATCTGTGTCTCTCTTGTTTTGTGCGTTTTCTGTGTTTATATTTCTGCAATATTTTATGTGTTCCATTGCTCCGTAATATATAATTTTCTAACAACTATTTTATTATTCCTTGTTTAAACATTTTATTCATTATTTATCGTAGCCTCAGGAGATTGTATACTTTATTTACACATATTTGTTTTTAAAATTTGGAAAATTGAAAATGAAATAACAATGTAACATTGGTAGCTCTCATTTTTCCTTGGAAATTTCAGACACTTTTAAATTTTCAAATATAGAGACCCCTCACATAGTTTTATCTCACTTGAACATTATTAGAAGAGCTCTTGCAAAACATGAATGGAGCAATCAAACCTCCATTCTCACAGCATAATCAGTACAAGCGTCAACTTCCAGGAACTATGTTTGATTAATAAATTTTACTACTTGCCCAATCAATTTTGAAATTCAATATATGCTGAAGGATATATATTGTAATTTTCTTGGCACAATAAAATAAATACTTTTTCGAAACATATGGTAGAATAGCCTAATAACATTGCATCACCTATACTGTGATCATGTTCATGGAACAATTTTTTTGTAAATTATGCCAAATTGGATTATCAGAGTAATGTAAATGTTATTCTTGAAAGTATTTGATTTTGTTTTCTAATGTAATCAAATTGTACAACTGCAAACAGATGGATATTGTTGTATCCTTCAGAAAAAGTTACATGCTAACAAAAAATATGTGCGAAGGAAATATGTTTTTTAATATTGTTTGACTAATTATAGAGTTTGCATATTTGATAAATCAATAAAACAATGTAAGAAATCACGTTGCAAAAAATCAGACATGACATAACACAATGAACCAACAAAAACATAGTAAATAATATTAGTAAATAGCATAGTGCAAAACATAGAACTTAAACAATGAAATTCATTGAAATATGTTTTTGTCCAATGTTAATAGCTACAAATTACATAACCAGAAGGTGAAATCAAATACCAACTATTCAACAAACTGAAAAAACTCTTGGGCAGTGCTCAAATTCTTGAACGAGAAAGTAGAAGATGATGTTAATATTAGAAGTGTAGATATGCGGAAGAGCGGAAATTTGGATGCTCCCCCAACCCTCGCCAATAGTCAATGGGAATTCAATCTTACTAGTTACTGGTAAGAGAGATATCCACACTTTTTGTAGAACACTTTTTGATTCTGACAACTTGACAATAATAATATCTCCAAAATACCAACAATAGATTGCTTGACAATACAAGTGAAGAGAATCGTACCATCATTATATTCCTTGACAATGTAAACAAAGACAATCGTTATTGTATACAAATAACCAAATTTTGATGGTTTATTGTAAATGTGCCATGGATCTCCAAACTAGACAACAAATCAATAACAACTGATTTTTTTGTACAATATTTTTAATAGGAAGCTTTTCACAGATCTGGTAATACTTTCACCAATTCCATGCCTCTTAGAACACAGTATGTTGTAGCCTTGTCGTCTACATGTATGATACAATTTAATTGATGGAAATAAAAAAAGCGACAATTTTCCTTGCAAATCATACAATAAACCATAGTTTCATCGATATTTCTAGCAGTTGTAATTGGACTTTTCATTTTGCACATAGAGTCTCAAAGGGATTCATATACACTAGTCACTGTCAATAGTCATTGCACGTGCTACAAAATTGATATAGAAAACGAGACTTAGAAACCTGAAATCAAATGACACTCTCTCTCTCTCTCTCTCTCTCTCTCTCTATATATATATATATATATATATATATATATATATATGATCCAAAATTATGTAGGAATGCAACAAAATACAGATATAAAAATAAACATAGAGATGCAACAAAAATAAATATTTATTTCATCCATATCAAAGATCTGAAAGATGCTTACAAGCAAAATGGAAAATAAACTAGCTCGGGCAATGGTAACTTATCTCTGGGAAGAGATGTGGTGGCTACATGCCTCTGAACTATATTAAAATGAGGCTCAAGGGACTTTTTTTATTATTGAACAACAAAGGAAAAACCCTAACCCTAGGAGATGGAACGCCAAGAGTTTGTGGGCCCCATTGGGGTTAGTTGGGCAACCAACTTCCTGGGGTCGTAACTTGGTCATATAATCTATGTTTGGCACGTATGATACCTCGTTGGAAAAATCTCTCCGTGCACTACAAGATTTGTGGTAGGCCCCTACTTATGTTTATGAGCTTGTTGCGGACCTAAAAAAAAACATTGTTTAGGGGTTCAAAACAACTTCAGAAGTTCAGGACCTGAAAAATGCTAAAAATAGTAAATGTTGCTATAATCAAGGAAATTGATGAAACTGACTGGAGGTCTAGGTGGAATAGGTAGGTGGCCACCAATATCCACCTGGATCAATTTACCATGCATATTCCACTCACTGAAAAAAAACATTGCTCTCATACTTTCCACTTTCTTTTCTGTTTTCAATGAACATATGAACGTGTATTGTGAAGTTCAATTTTTTTTTTCCTTATTTTTTAACTATATTCTTTAGCAAGATGAGAAGAAAAACATTTTATTGCAATTGTCTTTGGATTGAAATATATTTTGAACAAAGATTTTCGTGTACTTGAACCTGTTACATATGCAATGTTTGTAAAGAAATACATGTAAACCGAATAAGAGACAGATGATAACTTACTATTATTGAAACATTCAAATAAATTTAAGATTAATATTTACCCATTCTCATCTATATTCCTGTCTTTGATTTCTATTACACATTGCATCCTTATTTGTATGTTGAAACACAGACAATTGTACCAACTGGAAACACATTTGACTATGTGACAAATTTGTAATCATGATATTTGGGAAAAATCGGTACTCTCTAGAAATAGGACAATTTTTTTCTACAATGCTAAAACTATTTAGTGCAATAGTTTTGTCATAGTCACCACTATCATATTTGTGCTTTGGAATTATTTCAAAATTTGTAATAGAAACACCAACATTTTCAATAAGTTTTCCCTTATGTTGTTTTATAAATAGTGTTGGCACAAGCAATGTTATTGTCATTTCCGCCTTCTTATTTGTCAAATTTGCATGGAGTATTGGATTTGTCCTATTTGCTTTGTCCAAAAATTTTTGATATGTAACTAACACAATGCCATGGAAAATGCTTCCTATTATATTGTCACTGATATCTTCAATCAATAATGGCATAGAATCAATCTAGTTTTTCCTAGTCACGAGCGTTGAATTAAAATTAATTAAAAAAAAAAATCAGTTTTACAGTTAGCTAAACCTCGAAAAAAATACCTTTTTCTATGTTTCTTGTCTATTTTCTACACCATTCATTGTGTCTCCTTCAATATCTACTTCTGTAATTATTCTCATTACCATCTCTACTTCTTTGTCCATGTATATTGTCACATCATTGATCAGTTTAGAATTTGATATTTTTTGCATGTTCACAAATATTGCACTTTGAATCACTACTTAAAAGAACATTATAGTTGATACTAATTAAGAATTTGATCATGAAGAACATTATAGTTGATATTGCATATAGGTAAAATACTAAATATATTTTAGTTTTGTAGTTGCCTTTAACATATATTAAACTGAAAAATTAACAAATGTATAAATGGAGAAATGTTTTATAGAAATATTCAAATTACCTTTTTGGTTGTAGTTGTTCTCCTTGATCCAAATATCTAAGATTTACATGTTTCCTTAAAATTGAAAATAATTTTTTTAGTTAAAGTACATAAAAAATATAGCCAAAAAAATAGAGAGTTATATAATGTAATAACCAAATGAAAATAAATAGAATAGAAACATGCCTCTTGGAAAAATTATCATTGTCTTTAACTATATATATTCTACTTGTTTTTATCTACCCTGTTCCGAGGATATGAATTAGATCAAATATATAGAAATAAGAAAAAAAATATTATAATTTCATAGTATGAAAACAATTCAATCCTAATAGCTACACGACACTAACGTATATTGTGTAAATGTTTTAGCACTTTCATATTATCCACTTTTTGAACTATGTATCCAAATTCGATAGGGTTGTAATGTATATTGTATAAATGCTCTAAGTACTCATATAAATAACAAACAATGCACAACTTACCTGACAAAAAAGCTACATGTTTTGCACTTGCATTTGAAATGAGCTTGTAGAGAAAATCCCTCACATCATGCAACTACTAGAATGACCACCATACAACCCAGAGAACAAAACCTTTTGTAACTAGCTCCCCCAAAAAGTAATTGAACATGCTGTAGAAATTTTGAAAAATATGACACTTATTCACAAAGATTATCCCGATTATACACTATTTGCGGAATGCATGCATAATACATAACCTCCTCTACGTTGATCATCAATTTTGCAGAATCAAAACATTCGCATGCGCACATTGAAACACATCAATAACACATATCAACACAGTATGTAACCGGGGAAAGCATACAGCTGAAAACCCCCAACTATCTGTATATTATAATGATAGATAACATGTAACAATACATAGTACAATACTCCTCACAAGTACTCAGTACTATCTCCACCTGCTACACACAAACTAGCTCAGATCTGAATCAAGTCACAGGTTCAAATCTCCTCCGTTGTCTGCCTGCCTCTACTGCGCAATCCAATGTGAGAATAGATCTAATCCAAGCTCGTTTTCCCTTGGCTTGTACTACGCAATCCTCATTGGCAATCTCTACCAATGCATGTGCAAATCTCATGCACAATTATAGTCACAACTGATAGCAGTCTCACTCTTTCACCCACCTCTAACACTTGTCTCCACTGAACTGTCCATGCACTGAGTTAACTGATGTATTCTTTAGTTGATTTATGAGTTAATAATTAGTGAATTAATTAATAATTAATTCACATCACTCATCACTAGTGTATTTTGCAGTTAGACTAAATACAACTAGTTCAACTAAGTCAAACTGAACACAACTCCATCAACTCCTCAATCAACTCCACCAAACTCAATCACTTGAGTTCTAACTGAAGTCCATCATGCAATAGCTCAACTGACCCATAAGAAAAGCGTATTTCCATCTGACAGCTGCATGTGCCACATTCGTAGCTCGAACTGAAGTGCTCCAAGAGGATAAGATAATGTTTATAGTCCAAATATTATTAAGAGCTAATAATATTCGATTGTTCTATTTTTAGCCTGGCAATCTAAAAATAGACTCCGCCCATATGTCTAAAAATATAAGTCCATCTATTTTTACCAACATGACCAATCATCCACAAATAGCATTCTGCAACTCATAGACCATGATCCATATGTCTAAAAATATACATAGTCTAAAAATAGACTTTGCGCCAAAAATAGCCTGCGGCCCACTTAGTGAAGGCGACTCCTTTTCACTAAGCTCCATCATCTTGTTGCATTTTCAACACTTGCATTAGCAATGTGTATGCTAAAAACTGCATGATGAACACCTGGCCAATGCTCCTATGGACAACATAACTAGAACTAGTGGTTACAATTGTCACATTACTTTTTAAATTTTCATCATAGTATTAGATACTAACTAAATATTATATGTTATTCATGATATATTATTTTAGATACAATGAATGCATTTGTGATTTGACATTTTGAATTAAATAGTTATCATCCAATATTAAATGAAATGTCTTTGTAATTCATATCAACAATAAGCATTGTTGTGTGGGAGAATGTGTGTGCGGAGCAAGTAAGATAAACTTTCTCCCCTTTACATGCTTCTAGAAATGGTCCTTCACACGTACTATAATTTGGAATCTATAGAACATTAGGTAGCATATAAAATCTCAAAGAAAATTAGCAAAAATATTCTTTCAATTAATGTTTTTACACAATGTCTCAAAATTATTTTCAGAATTCGTAAACAGACTCAGAATTCAACAATAGATTAATTAGAATTGAAACAAGAATTGAATACAAAGTCATGGTCCATAGAATAATATTTGTTCCATAAAGAACTTATCAAAATCCTAATACATAAATTGTAAAAGTAAATGCATTTTCCTCAATGGTAACTAGAATTGGACTCCCATAAACGATAATGTCAAAAAGGAACTTGCAACGAAAAACAGGAAATCTGCATCCAGGAATTAGATTAGTCTGTTGTGGAATTGGTGATGCTCAAAATTTTATTTAATATCGAAATATAAACAAGTTCTGTTAAAATTTCTTTGCGGGTAGTCCAATGTTCGGTCCTCAAAACTATTCTCTATGGATTTGAGTGCAAAGGTGTAGTTGTGCGCAGGTGCAAAAAAAGTGCAATGAAATCTTCTTCCACACCTCCACATTAATTATTTTAAAAACCAATGTCGTTAGGTTGAATTTGATAGTAATTTATTAAAATTTTCAAATATAAAATATGTCAAGTAAGGAGGAAAAAATCTTAACTCGATATATTCCATGCCGTTAAAATCACATGGAATGCAAACAACAAGGATGGATGATAAACATTGAATACATTATTATTGACATGATATTTGTTTATAGTACATTTGTGTGACTTTTGGGTTCCACATCCCAAGGTCTCTTGGACTCTCATGGCTGTTCACATTCTACACCAACCCATAGAGGATTAGGTGTCCAACATTCCCTCCCTTAATCCGAAGGGGTATGTATGAGTCCAAGAAGAGAGTTGTAATACAAAATGTGAAAAAACATGCATGGAAGCACTAGGCTGAATGTGCTCTCTAAAATGTTGGTATAAGGAGGGTGGTTTATGTTGGAATTATGATACAGGTGTTGTCCTTGATGGCAACTCACTCAGAGGTATGATACAAGTGTTTTCCTTGGTGGCAACTCACTCAGATGACAGATCATAGTGCAGCAGGTCAAGAGAGAGTTATACGCAAGTTAACCTTGATGAAAGTGCGTATACACGCGGATGAGCAGAACAGAAGACGAGTATACGTACACACGCAGGTTCACAGAAGGAAAGGTGCGTACATGTTGGAAAACTAAGTTTTCGTTCATGGTATTTGGTCCATGGTATTTTGGTATTGGTCCATGGTATTTGGTCCGAAGTGTTGACCCCAGGTATTGGTTCTACATGGTTTTGGACCATGGTATTAAGAGAAGCCTAAACCTATATAAGGAGAAGATCATTAGGCCAAGTGGGTTGTGCAAGTGATGAATATATGATGAAGTGAGAGATCTAGTATGTTGATTATGGGTTTGTGATGCTTGGCTTGATCTGAATCAAGGAGGCTCCTATGCTGTTGATAAAGGTTGATGGACCGGGATCTTGAAGACTAAAATGTATTATCATTATATGGTATGATCATGAGTAGATCTGAGTACTGACGCATGTTTTATCATTTATATCTTATTGTCTGGGTATATCTGAAGTTGGAAATTGCAGCGAAGGTATAAGTAATTATCTTTAGATCTATACGCGGGTTCTCTCTGGTGAAAGAGCGTATACACGCTGGTTTGACACAGTCAAGTAGCATATACATTATGAGATTTGATGTTTCAGGTTGTTGTTGGTTCTAGTGGTTGTTGCAGAGTTCTGGGCTCTGGTCTGTGTTCTGGTAACTGTATTTTGATGACAGGGTTTCAGTGATTCGGTATTGGGTGATTCAGAGATTGATGATGCAGGTATAAACTAATGATTATATTACAGTGGTGATTGTTTTGTATTTATGGATCCAGTCTAAAAATTTATGAAAGGTGGTCCTTGGAAGAAAAGAGAAGGTTGTAGCCTTCTATAGGCCAGCACTTACGTACTAGTACATCAACTAGTACAAGAGCTAAGGGGGTTGTAGCTCCCTTCCAGGAGAGTCTGGAGAATGAGAGAAGGTTGTAGCCTTCTGCAGGTAGAAGCCTGCGTACTGGTATAAGACTGCACCAGTACAGAACCATTGTAAAAAGAAGTTTGTTATTAAAGGAAGATAGAGACGAATTGCAGCAGGTGGTTTTCACCCACATTAGGTTTCCACCTTACATGTTGGTGTTCATGTGTGTTGCTTGTGTGTGATGATCTGTTCTATTTCACTGCTCCTATTTACTATTCATATGGTTAATAATGTTCTGAAGCACTTATTAAGGATCAACTAACTGAATCATAAGTTTACTGGATATACGCTTGTTGCATTACACACAGTTGCATATACACGCGGTTTGCCTTAACTGAAGTAGCGTATATGAATCTGAATATGGAAATGAAAAAGTTATATTGATTTGATAATACTGATTCACCCCCCCCCCCTCAGTATTATTTCCAACAATTGGTATCAGAGCAGGTCCTTCAGAAGAAGCTTGATCGCTTGAAGGAAGATCCATCAGAATGGGTAATCAAGAAAGAGAGGCATCCATCAGGCCACCAATCTTTGATGGGAGCAACTTTTTCTACTGGAAGATAAGAACCACATCATATCTACAATCGCTTGGAACAGATGTTTGGGGAATCATGGAAGGAGGATATACATATCCACCAGCAATTCCTACAGATACAGCAGAGAGAAAACAATATGAACTCAATGCCAAAGCTGTTACTATCTTATTGGGAAGTTTGTCACAATTAGAATTTGTCAAGGTCATGCAGTTCAAATTAGCCAAAGAAATATGGGACAAAATCATTCTAAGCTACAAAGGTGATGATCAGGTAAAACGTGCAAAGCTTAAAACTCTCAGAATACGGTATGAAACTCTTAAGATACATAGTAATGAAAGCATAGCTAATTACTTCCTACGTATAGATGAGATTGTCAATTGTATGAGGAATCTGGGTGAAGAAATTAAGGAAGGTGTCTTAGTTGAAAAGGTTTTGAGATCCTTGTTTGCTAAATTTGAATCCAAAGTGTCTGCGATAGAAGAAAAGGAGGATCTGTAGAAAATCACTATGACGTAGCTTCACAAAATCTTAACTGCTTTTGAGATGAGAAAAGGAGGACCATCAGATATGAGAGAAGCCGCATTTGAAGTATCAGCAAATGGAAAAGAAAAACTCAATGAATCAAGATACATTTCAGAAGAAGAAGATGAGGTGAATTTTGTCAAGAACCTTGAATGGGGATCTGGAAGGTTCAAAGGTAAGCTACCTTTCAAATGCTTTTCATGTGGTAGAGTTGGTCACTACGCTGCTAGATGCCCTCATAACAAAGGAAAGATATCTGAAGAAGGTAATAGGAGTTATTATACTCATGATAAAAGTAATGACTCATCCAATAGTGATTAAGACATTAGACTTCTCATGGCCTATGAAAATAAGGACGTAGAAACAGAAGAAGTTACCAGATTAAAAGAATAGTTGGAGTCAGTAACCAGAGTAAGGGAGTAGCTACAGGATGTAGTAAAAGATCAGAGCATAACAATTCATAGACTTGAATCGAAGATCCTCTCTCTAAAAGAAGATCTTGAAGAACAAGAACATGAAGTGTTCGAATTAAGGCAACAAGTGGAAGAAGGAAGAAAAGCTGAAGAAAACATAAGGAAGCAGTATCTGGAAAAGGAAGAACAACATCAGGTTGAGGTAAATATCTTAAAAGGTAAATTAGAAGAAAAAGATAAACTGTTATGATTTCAAGACAGTACTAAGATTTTGGATGATATTCTTAGTAGTCAAAGATCCCCTACTATCAAAACTGGTCTTGGTTTTTATGAAACTGTCGAAGGTGAATCTAGCTCACAGGGTGAGGAAAGGAATTCTAATGCAAAATCTGAAATGATCAACGAAGAGATAAGTGGTCAACCCCAGCAACAACCAAGGAAAGAAATTCTTCAAAGAAGATCGTTTCCTCCTAACTATGGAAGTGATAGTCGGTTATTTCCTCAAATGAATAATGTTGAATGTTATGTATGTCATAACTTTGGACATATTGCAACCAGATGCAGAAGCAAAATGGGTCAAGACCATCACACAGAAAGATCATCACGCTCCAGGTACTTCAAGGGATATTGTTTTGCTTGCAATATGTTTGGTCACAAATCCATTGACTGCTATAGGAGGAATATGAAACATGTAAGATGTTATGCATGTAACAAGTTTGGACATAAAGCAAGGGAATGCAAGAGCAAAATTCGAACTCCAAAACAAGAGGATCATACATCATCATAATTCCAAGTAATGAAGAAGACAGAATTAGAGACATAAAGATGTGGCATAACTTAGTTAGCTGACATAACAGACACAGGGGAAACTGAAAGTATAGACCTTCAGTATTCCAATTTTCATATGCAAATATTGTGAAGAAAAGTCACGTATATACGCGAGTTGGAGGCTGTTGAGTCGCATATATGGAGGTCTGAAGAAAAAGTAGTAGAACAGACTCAGGAAATGTTGGGTCATGGTATATGATGGTTGGCACAGGCTCAGGGGAGCATAGACTTCAAATAATGCATTGTTGGCATTATGGTTAGAAGTCTTTGGTGATGATGCTTATGTGGCTTGATCAAAACAATGGTATTGCAGGTTACAGGACTTAATGGTGATGCTTATGGTACAGATCATATATTGGCTGATGACTATCATGGTCTTGAATAGATTGCTAGTCTTTGTTATAAAGACCTTGCATGTGCTCAGGGGGAGCATGGACGGATTGGTACATCTTGGCATGTACAAAGGGGGAGCTCAATCAGAGATTTCAGTAGGTACTCAAGGGGAGTATGGATAGCAGAAGGTATACCCAGGGAGAAAAATTCTTGGTCTGCCCTTTGCCCTTGATGTCAAAGGGGGAGAGTGACTTGGAGTGGTGGTTGCCATCAAGTCCAAAGGGGGAGATTGTTGGCATTATGATACAGGTGTTGTCCTTGATGGCAACTCACTCAGAGGTATGATACAAGTGTTGTCCTTGGTGGCAACTCACTCAGATGACAGATCATAGTGCAGCAGGTCAAGAGAGAGTTATATGCAGGTTAACCTTGATGAAAGTGCGTATACACGTAGAAGTGCATAACAGAAAACGGGTATACGTACACACGCAGGTTCACAGAAGGAAAGGCATGTACATGTTGGAAAACTAAGTTTTCGTCTTTGGTATTTGGTCCATGGTATTTGGTCCGAAGTGTTGACCCCAAGTATTGGGTCCAAGGTATTGGTTCTACATGGTTTTAAACCATGGTATTAAGAGAAGCCTAAACCTATATAAGGAGAAGATCATTAGGCCAAGTGGGTAGTGCAAGTGATGAATATCTGATGAAGCGAGAGATCTAGTATGTTGATTATGGGTTTGTGATGCTTGGCTCGATCTGAATCAAGGAGGCTCCTATGCGGTTGATAAAGGTTGATGGACAGGGATCTTGAAGACTAAAATGTATTATCATTATATGGTATGATCATGAGTAGATCTGAGTACTGACGCATGCTTTATCCTTTATATCTTATTGTCTGGGTATATCTGAAGTTGGAAATTGTAGCGAAGGTATAAGTAATTATCTTTAGATCTGTACGCGGGTTCTCTCTGGTGAAAGAGCGTATACACGCTGGTTTGACACAGTCAAGTAGCATATACATTATGATATTTGATGTTTCAGGTTGTTGTTGGTTCTAGTGGTTGTTGCAGAGTTCTGGGCTCTGGTCTGTGTTCTGGTAACTTTATATTGATGACAGGGTTTCAATGATTAGTATTGGGTGATTCAAAGATTGATGATGTAGGTACAAGTTGATGACTATATTGCAGTGGTGATTGTTTTGTATTTATGGATCCAGTCTGAAAATTTATGAAAGGTGGTCCTTGGAAGAAAAGAGAAGGTTGTAGCCTTCTATAGGCCAGCACCTACGTACTAGTACATCAGCTAGTACAAGAGCTAAGGGGGTTGTAGCTCCCTTCCAGGAGAGTCTAGAGAATGAGAGAAGATTGTAGCCTTCTGCACGTAGAAGCCTGCGTACTGGTATAAGACTGCACCAGTACAGAACCATTGTAAAAAGAATTTTGTTATTAAAGGAAGATAGAGACGAATTGCAGCAGGTGGTTTTCACCCACATTGGGTTTCCACCTTACATCTTGGTGTTCATGTGTGTGATGATCTATTCTGTTTTACTGCTCTTGTTTACTATTCATATGGTTAATAATCTTCTGATGCACTTATTAAGGATAAACTAATTGAATCATAAGTTTACTGGATATATGCTTGTTGCATTACACACAGTTGCGTATACACGTGGTTTGCCTTAACTGAAATAGCGTATATGAATCTGAATATGGAAATGAAAAATTTATATTGATTTGATAATACTGATTCACCCCCCCCCCCCCCTCTTAGTATTATTTCCAACAGTTTAAAGATGACCACCAACACTGGAACGCTTAGTGCAGTTCCCGGAACTCTTCCAAGTTTGGCATGAAGCTTAGGTCTTCTACTAGAGGAAGTGCTCTTGATGTTTTGAAGAGGGAAACCTTCAAGTATGAAAGGGAGGTCTCACCCCGTATAAAAGGGAGAACCTCAACCTAAAAAGGGAGGTCTCACCCCGCATAAAAGGGAAAACCTCAACCTGAAAAGGAAGGTCTCAATCTGTGATGGTTTAAGGATGACCAACAACTCTGGAATGCTTAATGCAATTCCTGGAACTCTTCCAAAACTCGCAAGAAGATGAAGTCTTCTGCTAGAGTAAGTGTCCCCAATTATTTGAAGAGGCAAAAGGCATGATCAGGGGCATCTTTGTATCTAGCTACAACTATGAATCTGGTATGGCAGGTTGTGGCTCAGGCTCGCTTGATGTGGCTTTAAATCTTGTATATTACCATCATTTCCCCCCTATCAGATACAAGGTGAGATGATGGAGAAAACTCAACTGCAAGACTGTTCAATACTCTAGAACAAGTTCAAACATATGACTGAAATATCTTCTTGCATGTTGATGCCCATTGCCAAGAAGTGATCCATCCAAGATGAATCTTTGTTCTTGCAGGAGGCTTGTTTTTTAAGCATCTATTTGAAGAATGACTGGTTTTATGATAGTGCTTACATGGGTGAAGATCAAAACAGTGATCTTTCATATGGCCAACTCGGTCACAGTGTTGGTATTTCACAATCTGTTGTTGTTGTTGTGGTGGAGGAGCAGAATCTGGAACAGCTGAAGGTGAATTGTCATGAAGGAATCCAACACTTTGAAACTGAATGGGCTTTGAGTAATCTGGAATATGAAAGTACATCTCCTTATCATATCTAAGACCTGCTCTATACTTGTTGTGGACAAGCTCTTCCCAAGGTCTGATGATGGGCTTGGGAAGTGAAAATTTAACTTCTGCATTTTTATGTGAAACTTCTCTTGAAATTTGCACTTGATGGGGATCAAAATAAACATTGCTGACTTGATGACTTGCTGGTTGCTGATAGGATCTTGTTTCAAATTCAAATAAGGCATTGTTCTGAACAAGTTCAGAAGGATGTCTTTTCTGTTGTAACTCCTCTTGTTGTAGCTTTGTCTCAAGCTGCAAAAACTCAATATTTTCTTGTGCATTTTGCAAACACCGTTTAATATTGGAAAGAAAGGTTTTGTTGATATTAACCATCTCATCAATAATGGAACGTATCAAATTATTTAACAACTCTAATGCATTATCAAGTCTGGTCATTTTCTTCATTTTCAATCTTACACTTTAAAGAAACCGATCACAACCATTAACCAATGAGGCAGAAGAAGCAACAGTCACTCACAATTTAATGTTCCTGCATTCCTCTATTCTAGAAAGTCGCATAATAGTTCTAACTACTTTTATGCTCTCACATCAATAACCAACCTCTACCTTTGTTCAATTGGATGGTAGTCGGTTTTGTAATATCCTTCTTAGCCAAGGATCAAATCAACAAGAACAATTTGTTGTCCTCATTCAAGATATTCCTCCTGTACCAGCTGGAATAACATGCAAAGAACAAGTGGACTCTTTCTTCAGGAGGTTGTACCTAAAAACTTATGAAGGATCTGTGATTGTCATTGACTTATGAAAGAAACAAGATGGATCATTTGAAGAACTAGGTCGCACTAAAGTAATTTTAAGTTCTTTGGATCCTCTCTAGATAACAAAACAAAGAATCATATACTATTTTGAGATTCTCCAACCATTACTTTTCAGAGTGTATGATGTTGATAACAAGTTTCACAATGTACCAACCAAGATGCTTCGTTTGGATGAACAACAATTTCTTGGGGAGGCGGAATGTTTCCTATCAGAGATAGTGACAAAACCAGGTAGAATTCTGACCCTCTCGCTCAGACAAGGAACTTAACGCAAAGGACCAAGCCCACGGCTACCAAAATTTGGAGGGATAACTCTACAAGTGGAGGAGACTACCGATTCAAAAACTATGGTTGAAATGGTTTTCCGCTGTGTTGATCTGCCAAACAAGGATCTATTCTCCAAAAGTGACCCTTTTTTAAAGATATTCAGACCAGTTGAAAATGGGCATTTTGTCCCAGTGTGTAAGACAGAAGTTAAAATGAATGACCTCAATCCACTATGGAAACCATTGACTTTGAGCATACAACAGATTGGGAGTAAGGATAACACGTTAATGATTGACTGCTACAATTTCAACAATAGCGGGAATCATGAATTGATTGGAAGGATGCAAAAATCGTTGGGTGACCTTGAGAAGTTTTATATAAGTAGGAGTGGAGAAAAATTCTATTTACCAACAGGCAGTAGTAATCATCATAACAAGATATTGAAGGGTCAGTTATTTGTAGAGAAGTTCTCAGCAAGCACAAAGCATAGTTTCTTGGACTACATTGCCAATGGGTACGAGTTAAACTTCATGGTGGCTATAGATTTTACGGCTTCAAATGGGAATCCACGGTTACCAAATTCTTTGCACTATATTGACCCTTCAGGCTGGTTTTAATGCATATCAACAAGAAATACTATTGGATGACACAGTGTCCCTACCCAAATACTGTTGGATGACTATCCGGCAAAATGCAAAAGGCATCTGTCTAACTTCCCACACTTTAACGTAATCTTTTTCTCCAACTCCGCCGACGGTTACAACAATTTTTTTGGTAAAACAACAACGTTGGCTCTCTTTGCCTGACACCCTCTGTCGTTACCTCTAATTGGACAATGCAGGAGTCATCAATTATTTCTCTCTCTGCTCGCAAATTTTTAATTTTTTTCATGTAAGGCATTTAAATAGATGCAAAATTAACCAGAACTTGCAGGTGTTACGCACCATCCCATGCAGGTATTCACACTTTAGAATTAATTCATGAACTATTCATGCATCAAGGACTAGCCAATGTGGTCAACATAATCAGCACGATGTTCAACATAAGGTAACAAGCATATGAATGGAATGTAACTCACGATATGAGCCAATGCATGCAACAAAAGCCTAATAGTTCAATGCACAAAGAATTTCAAAGCACATTACTCAATGTAAACTTGAATAACATGAACCAATGACTTGTTATAGTAGTGATAGCTCTTGAATAGTACTAAAAACATTATATAATATGAACCAACAAGTCCTTGAATAACAATGACAACTTTAGATAATAAACAACACAACAATGATTTTCTTTTGACTAAGAGCCATCGCATTTGGAACGACTGACTCTCAATGGAATGACCATCTCAACAATGGTTCGCAGCAAATGATATTCAATGCAAATGTAATTCAGCACATAAATTCCCTACTAAGGGTCATTCAAGTGACTGCATAAATTTCAGGGATGCAGAGGAGGTGTATTCTTCTTCAAAACAATGCAAAAACATATATGACAGGCTCATGTGCATTTGGTAGCTAGGATGGACAGATGTGTTTCTGCAAGACGGTGTAATTGTGCAGGGAACGTTTCTTAGAGCTCCTACATAACTGGGCAGAGATGGCAGCTAGAATTTAGTTGAAAACATATTCATGAAATGAAAAACTGACATGCACAAAGATGCTACAAAACAAGTGGCTCAAATTGGAGTAGGGAAGGAGTATGCCCGCTATGATACCATGTTAAAGTCACATGGAATGTAAACAACAAGGATGGATGATAAACATTGAATACATTATTATTGACATGATATGAATTTATAGTACATTTGTGTGACCATTGGGTTCCACATCCCAAGGTCTCTTGGACTCTCATGGTTGTTCACATTCTACACCAACCCATAGAGGATTAGCTATCCAACACATGCCCTTTAACAAACTCCCATGCACACAATTTCTCTTCACTTTCTTTCTCCTCCACTTCCCACACCCCTGATCGGTTTCCACACTAAGCATGATTTCCTCCTTCTTGATGAGAGAAAACCTTCTCAAGGAAGTCACTTATTCATTGATAGTCAAAGAAAGCACCTGTCCACACACACAATATCTTCGTAAACCCTTTATCCCGCATTTCTCGCACACCCTTTCTTATTCCTCCACACCGAAGGAGCATAATGAAATATTCTTCCACTCCTCTGTATTAACTATTTTAAAAAGCAATGTTTTTGCACCAAAATTTAATAGTTAGTTGAACCCACATTTCCTTATATTACTAATTTTTAATTATTTTTTTACTTTACCATCAATTGCACTTTCGCACTCCGTACAATCAAATAGGTAGGTGTATGATAGAAGTATGCGAGACGAGACAAGTTTGTGTTCCTTGTTCAGTAAAAGGGAATCCTCAAACACTCGAAAATGTTGGAAGCATTTGTAAATGAAACTAACTATTAATTGTAATTAACAAGCTTATCAAACACTAAGATAGATTGGTTTACATCTGTGTGTGGAGTAATTTTTAAAATTTTGAAATATACATTGTGCTGAGTGCGGGGGAAAAAATTATGACTCGATATTTCAGTCATCATGTCTATTTATTACTAATTGTTCTAGAGGCATCTTGAGATACAATGGAGATTTAGTTCTAAAAAATGTTTTTGTATTTCATCAATGTTTAGGCTTCATATTTTGTGTCTGAAGGTGAGTTTCATATGTGCAGAGTGTGAAGGTAGTTTTCATTGTGCTTCCTCTGCACCTCTGCACAATTATCTTAGATGAGGAAGAGACATTAGCTTTAATGACTGGGACCAGTTTAAATTTCATCAAGATTTCATCTGAATAAGTTGGCATTGTAAAGATATTGTAATTTGCAAGGTTTAAAGAGGAAGTTGAAAACCTTATCTACTCAGCAAATGTTTCACATGATTTCCACTAGCTCATTGTGGAAATAGATCATTCTGCGTTTTCTTAATCACATCAGCATAACGATAGCTACCAAAAGAGACGACAAATTGTGGAATCAATATCTACCAAAAGAGGTGATATATTGCAAAAAAAAAAATATGGAAATATAAAATGCATACTCTGCACAATGAGATAGGTAAAACGATACTAGAGGAAGATTTCATTTTGCAGAGTGCATAGCTTTCCTTGTGCAAAGCTTTCCTTGCGTGGAGCTTTCCTTGTGAATAAACTTAATCAATTAATTAGCCTTGTGCAGAGGAAGAAAGCTTCAATTGATATAGTCCCTACCTTTTAACAAACTCCCCCCACACAATTTCTCTGAACACCCTTTTTCTCGCACTTCCCGCACACCCTTTCTCCACACAACAAAATAGTAGTAGTTACATATCAAATTATATATAAAATTTTTGTATGCACATTTCTCGTCAGTTCAAGTATTATTGGGAAGAACACTTGCCAACGAAATCAACTTTTTTCCATTCCTACTCGATCTAGTCCCTCCACTTTAACGAACTCTCCCACACACAATTTCTTTGCAAACTCTTTCTCCTTCCTCCACATATCTGTTCAACCCCCTCCCCACCCCCTCACTTAAGTAAGCGACCTAGATGCTTGTTAGTTTTGGTATAATCGAGCATAACAATAGCAGTGTCAAGCATAATAGTGTTAGAGAACTCATCGGCATAATAGCCACTCACAAAATTAGCCTTTTTTTAATTTTAATATGATTTTTCGGGCACTGACAAATACCGAAAATAAATTTCCCTCCACCAGGGGAATTATGTGCCATCACAACTCGCTCAGCCAATCGAAAAATAGAAAATAAGATTTCTAGAAATTAGAAAATTATTTTTGAATTTATAGGAAAAGAGAAATATTCATCATTTTCTCGAAACTTTGGTTAAAATTGTAAAAGCACAACAAAATAATCGATAGTCAATGCACTTTGATCGTGAGGTGAGTGCTATTGTCCCTGGAGAGGCAAGGATGAATAAAGGTTTAGAGACCTTGGTTACTTATGTTTTTGCAATTTTTTGGACTTTTGCATTTTTTTAGGGTAACAATATGAAAGTTAAAATATTGATAAAATGACATAATTATAGACACTAAATAGTCCTCCCTATTGTTTTCGAACACAAAACCAACAAGTGTGATGGAAAGGAAAAACCTAAATATTATTAAACTTAGTGTTATCTTTGACTCTAGTTATATCCCTATTATGCCAGTGAGTACATCAACTAGATCGACAACACACTAGGTTTGGTGATTTGGGATGATGAAAGGGATGAAGACAAAAGAGGAGGGGATTTTCTTGAAACAAATGGAAAAATGTGCATGATAAAGAGTAAGTGACTTATCAGTTGTCAAATTTCTAGACAGTAGCTTTTCACACTGAACTTCATAATGTATATTTTATCTCATACATATTATATATGTCATTTTTATTTCATCGGTGAATTCAGAAATTGAGGCCATCAACAAAATAATTCTTTACAATTCGGAAGTGACATTGTCATGGGTCATATTGTACGAACAGAAGAGGAGGAAATGGGACAGTGATAGGAAATAATTCATACTGCTGAATGGTAGAAGTGTGCCTTATCCTTATCATTTAAAAGAGAATATGCTAATGATATTCCCCAAAAGTTGGGTTGCTTACCAAGTCAGAGAGAAATATGGTGTATCTAGTCGTTACCCGCATGTTGAAGAGAATGTGCTAAACATAGGGATTGGGTGCAAAAATTTGGTAATAATCTCTTTTTATACATTTTTAACTTCATAATGCATCTTTGAATTGTAACATCTATATTTTATATTTTAATTATGTTCGGGTTAGTAGACGCATGACACTATGATTTTTTTCACTTTCTTATATGTGCATTTGTTCCCATTTATGTGGGAATATAGACATCATTTTTTCACAGAGGATGTTGATGATGGATGCATGACAGAAGACTATGGAGTGGAAGTCGAGTTTGACCAATCTAGTCATGCTAGCCACCATGATCAAAACCTAACACAGTTCACGTTAGGTTACATCATAAAGATATAAGAGATCATTGAAGTGGACTTCTTTTTGTTCCAATGTGTTATTTTTAGGTGCAAGTGGTGGGACACCTTTGATCGGAATAATGTAAAGGAAGATCGTGATAGTGGATTGATATTTATCAACTCTAAAAAGATGTGGCAAGAAGCTAGGGAGCCTTATGTTTTCCCCAAACATTGCAACCAGGTGTTTTTTTTACCCAGATGTGTTAGATAGGGATTTGTGGTTCGTACTAAGACATGACCTTGGTTCAAAACATATTTTTTAGAACAACGGTGTTATCATGCCAAACTAGGAAGATAATTAGGGTGATGACAACGGAGATTGATATGTACTTGTGTTATTTAATCATTTATACTAATGTTGTATGCTTTTGTTTTCTTTATTTCGCTAATTATATTGTTTTTTATTCGTCTTCTTGGCATTTTATATAATTGGTAAGATTCACAAACGTTTTTGCATGTTTTTTTCCAGTGGAAATGTTTTTACACTTAAAACTAAGTATTTCCAATTGTGTAATTTATAATTTAAAAAATGAAATGTTAATATATTTGTTTAATTCTAAGTTTGTGACAAGTTTAATTTGGATTTTTTGATAATTTAGTTTTCAACTTAGTTGTTTGTTAGTTTACATACTTTTATCATTGTTTTTGGAAATATTTAAATTATGCCCCCAATGTTGACTAAAACCACAGTTAATGAACTAATTTAAAATTTTGATAGCAATCAACTTACGAAATAATGACAAAAACAACAAATATAGGAAGTTTACATCCATAAAAATTTGGGGCCAATAGAATGCTTATAATTGGAGATCATAACTTTTTTATAATAAAATTTTTTAGGATAGAAGAGTCTGTTAAAAAAGTGTAAATAGAACAATGAAAAATATCATTTATTCATATGTAATTGTTTTTTGAAAAGGAATTTAGTTAGAATGAATATGTATGAACACTCTATATAATAGAAAAATATTTATGGTAATTTTACAGTTATATTTTCAACCATATTAAAATTTGTAATTTATAAAAATATATTTGCATTTTTTATTTAAAGTAAATCTTTTTGCATGTGATTTCATATATAAAATTTTGATAAAATTCATCAATATATAATCTATAATAAATATATATCATTTCATAAAAATAAACATCATGATAATAACCATCTAACAAACATAAACATAACCTAAAATACACATTCAAATTCACTAACATCATCTAATTATATACATCTTTAACAAATATAAATGTCATTGGCCAGCACACAAATCTAATAATTTAAAAGGGCATCATCATCGTGATCACATCTAACAGTGTCCATGCTAATAGATCTCATGCTAATTATATTGTTTTTTATTCGTCTTGTTGGCATTTTATATAATTGGTAAGATATTAAATTTACATTTAAATTTGTAAGAGTTTCTATAAATATTAAATTTAATTGCTTGAAACTTTGATAAATGTTTATTGATAAATTAAATTTTAATAAAATAGGATTTTTTAAATTATATTAAATCTATATTAATTATAAAAAAGTCTCACTTAAGTTTTTTAAGGTTAACAATAGATTGAATTTTATAAATAAACTTAAAAGATTATTTTTATATTTTTTAAATAAATATTATTCATAATAGCTTATTGATTGCATTTTCTTATTTATTAATTTAAACATTAGAAATTACAAAATTAAAAATTAAAAATACATATTAATTTAAAATTTGTATTTTAAATAATAATTATAATAACTAAATATGTTTTTTTTAATGATGCTTCATTCATAATTATTATTAATAAATAAACTTTAATTTATTAAATTTATAAAATCAAATTAACTGTAATGTTATTTTTATAATTCAATATTTTATGAACAACATTTTCTAATTATAGTTGATTTTATAGACCAATCAGTTATATATATTTAATTTTAGTATAAATATTTTGAAATTTGTATTTAATGATTACATGTTGCAATATACATTATGAAAATTAATTGCAAAGATTAATTAGATATTGTCTAACTCTTGTATTATAAGTATAGGTCACAACTTTTGATTTCTACGCTTGACTATGAATAGAAAAGTAGATTTGTTTAGAGGTTTGTACAATTCAATTTTCTGTAAATTGAGTTTGTTTTGTGGTGACTATTTTTTAGACATGTTTTATAAGCGCTTTTTTTTTTTTAATTTCTATGTTTTCTATAGGCAAGGACTATGCTGCTCGTAGCCCTTGTTTGAATAAGAATATAGCTAGAATGAATATGTATGAACTATCTATGCGATCGAAAAATATTTATGGTAATTTTATAATTATAATTTCAACCATATTAAACTTTGTAATTTATAAAAATATATTTGCATTTTTAATTTAAAGTGAGTTGTTTTTCATTTAATTTCATATATATAGTTTTGATATAAGTTCACCAATACATAACCGATAATAAATATCATTTCATAAAAATAAACATCGTGATGATAACCATTTAACAAACATAAACATCATCTAAATACACATTCAAATTTTCTAACATCATCTAATTATATACACCTCTAACACATAAACGTCATTAGCTATCACGGAAATCTGATAATCTAATAGGGCGTCATCATCGTGATCACATCTAACAAAACACAAGCATTGTCTAACATTATCACCACACGCATCCTCAAATACGCATCTCATATTGTCAAATAATTTCCATAACATACACATTTATCTGCAAGCACATTAAATGAACATATCTAACATTACCTAACAATATACACATCAACACCAACATATAAATTAAGTACATCAACATGAAATAAAAAATAAAAAAAATTATAATTATATATATATATATATATATATATATATATATATATATATATATATATATATATATATATATAATTGTTGTAAAATATATGATACAACAGTAGTAGCAGCAACCTGGTCTATAGTAAAAGACAACGGATGGTCAATTGCCTGATCAAGAGTCGAACTATGAGTTGGAGGAGGAGGTGGATGGTCTGATCTCGTAGGATAAACATGAGGCAGTGGGTGATCATGAGGTGAATGAGGAGGAGGTGGCCAAGTACTACCAGAAGGATCATTGGCACCCTGATCATCATCCGATGGGATAGTACATTTGGGTGAAGACTGTGTATCTAAGGCATGGACATCTTGAGGAGGTGGAGTACTACCAAAAGGATCACCACCCTGATCATCATGATTTTATGGGGCAGTACTATGTGAATACTTTGTATCTGTGGCATGGTGGTTATCCCTCCTCAATGCCATGTTATCTTATGGGATAGGACGTCTAGGTGAAGACTATGTATCTAATGCATGGACATCTTGAGGAGGTGGAGTACTACCAGAAGGATCACCACCCTGATCATCATGATTTGATGGGGTAGTAATGTGTGAAGACTTTGTATCTACTGCATGGTGGTGATCCCTACTCAATTCCATGTTAAACCTACTATCTCTGACAATATGATGCATAAGATTCATCATATCATGTGGAAAGTCTCTCCAAAGCTCTAGGAGTCTAGGATCTGCCTTTGTGTCTCGAGTTGTTGCAGGGTAGACTCTCGCCTCAACCAAAATTCTAGATATTCGGTCACCCAAATTCATCCTGAATCCAATATCAAGCCTATGGCACATCCAAATGCGCGTATATTTGAGCAGGACATCCCTCACCCTCTGTGGCTTCAGCCATCTTTGCATCTCCATCTGGTGGGGGAGGAGGCATGTCCCCAACGAATGTGATAATGTCTACAAAATATAGTACATAACAGTAATTAGACAATTTCACTAAACAATTTAATAAAACAAGTTAAAGAATGTGCTAGAATAAGTTTTATTCTAATTGATTAGGACAATAAAATGAAACTAGATTAATTTAAAGAAAACACTAATACTACCTCTATCATTTATTAGCTCATCCTATGTGAAGAGGATGTTGGGACATTATCGCCAATCCATCCCCATGTAAGGACATGACACGAAGACAAACATGTGGTCAACCTCACTGCCTAGTAGCCCCAGTGCTTCGATGGAAATCCTGGTTGAATACTTCGGTTGGCCCCTCTTAGGCATCATCTCGCCCCACATGCACATATGCACCTTAGTCATCAGACTAAGAGGGAAATGGTCAAAAATAGGCCTTGTCTCTGGAAACCTCTCAAAAAATAAACAAAATAGCTCTAAAGAAAAAGGGAAGTTTTCCCTCCCATGTATCATAGCACAACATCTATCTAAATCTATACAAAATTGCCGCAAAAAAATGGCATACCATCTAATACATCGTGGCCTCTGCACCAAAGAATCAACATAAAATAAAACAGGGAAACTAATGTGCTTCCCATCATTATTATAGTGTGCAATGGTACTCACTAATAGTGATAAGCACCTAACATTCCCTACACCAAAAGAAACAATTTGTAGTTTTCCACTAGACACCTAAAAATATGTTGGGGAAAATACATGCTCCCCAACATATATCTAAGAGTAAACAATTTTAATCTCTACTGCAAAACCATGGGGGACATCAGGGGAACTGGGGAAAATCCTCCCATCTACTATATAGGCTAGTGATAAAATAAATGTCCTCCTCAGTGGGCTAAAACCACATGTTACTGACACAGAAATATTTTAGTGGAAATCCCACCGTCGGCTTAGTTGTGCCTGTTAGCTTTGCTGGCAAAGGGCCCACAAATTGATCCATATAGGCTCTAAAAGTCTCCAAATTTGCTTAAAAACATGCCAAATATCCATTAATTCCCTTGAAATCTTCATTTTTTTTGCTCAAAGATCATCAAATGATCAAAATCCGCATAAGAGGAGAGCCCTTGGAAGGGCGGAAATACACTATCGGGAGGCAAAAATGCTTAAAAATCCATAAAAAATCCACAAACGTAGGCTTTAACAGTCAAGGCACAGCAGTCGTTAGATCTGGCCAATCAAAGGCCCAGATCTAAGTAGCTAACCGCAATCGGTGCTATCACACTTACGGAGGAGCGCAGGACACCATATATATATATATATATATATATATATATATATATATATATATATATATATATATATATATATATATATATATAAGGCCCGGGCATGGAGCGATCAGCGATTGCGATCGCATCGCATCGCCGATATCGCATCGGCACTATACCAAGGACCAGGGCCTATGCACATATATGTTTGCGATGCGATAACCAGACCCGACGGTTATGTAATACAATGTTTGATAATATTTGAAGTCTGCGCCCAAGCTTTTTCAACGTTTTTTGCAGTTTTTCATTATTTTAATGAAATACAAAGGGAACGGGGGACAGTGCCGATGCGATAAAGCCTGGACCCGAAAGGGTTTCGAGATAAAATATATATATATATATATATATATATATATATATATATATATATATATATATATTCAAATTCATGGAAGGCCCATTTTTAATATATTTCATGTATTTCTGTTATATAACAAAAATACGAAGGGAGCATTGGCCAGTGCAATTGCGATGAGCCCTAGACCCGAAAGGGTTTGGGAAGTGGAATATATGATATTTAAAGTCCGCCAGGGCTGTTTTTCATGAATTTTCAATGTTTCGACATATTTCTAATATGAAGGAAAATGCACCGGCCAAGCCAAATGCGACTTGCGATGGTGACGAGGGCGGACCTGATGGATAATTAAAATATATTTTAGGACTTTTGAAGTCAAAAACAAACAGTGATGGGTGGGATTTAGCAGTGTTGCAACGTGTTCGCTGTATATAACCAAAATAGACGTTGTCTGCATTTTAAAGAGAAAACAAAGTCACGCAGACCCTTTCCATTACCTAACAGAGGTTGGGAGATAGGGATAGAGGCTGGAATGCGATCATGGACACCACAGCATGCTGCAGCCCGAAACAAAAAGTTCAGGGAGCTCAGATAGCGCAACAGCCACACCAACAAATGTTATGGAGCATCTCTAGCACAAAAAAACCCCCAGACAGTGCAGCAAGCCATCAAAAATATCTGAAATCGGTTACTCTGTTGTCAGAAGCAGAAAAATCCAATCCCATGCTTGCCTAGAGGGCATCAAATCAGTTAACAATGCATATCAGGCAGATTAAGACTCGGAGCCTTCTAGAGAGCTCAGGAACATTGTAAACAGGCTATAAATAGCTGAAACAAAGATGTAATAGAGGTTCAACCTTTGGAGATTATTCCTCCTCTATTCATTCAAGCTTCTCATCTTCATTCTAGCAATATAAGCTTCTTTTGCCATTATATGTTCAATGTCCATTCTCTTTGTTGTTCTATGCTTGCACTTACAATTTGTTCATGTTTTCTTTGTGTCTAAGGCCAGATAACGGTCATCTTATCTCTACTTTGATGTATTATATTTGCAAGCTTCTTTGCTACCTGTAACTAGCCATCCATATGTGGTCATATATGCATCTGCCAATACAGTTGGTACTCTCTTTTGCTGCCTGTAGCTAGCCATTGATGTATGTTTATATATGCAATCTAATAGTATAGTCAGTATTCTCCATCTATCCATTGAATTTATAACTTATTGAGCATTAGTGGTCTAAAGCCTTGTATTGGTGAGAGTGGTCATGCATGCATTAAGTGAAAGCAGAGCTGAAATGGTTATCTAACTTGATCCAAACCATCATTTATTCCAATAGTTCAGAGAACAATATTGAAGATTATATGTTACCAGGCATCTCCAAGCTACAACCTAGGAGAGTTTCCTGGATTGATAACATAATTGGTGTCGTTTCCGGGGAAAGGAAACTGAAGCTCAGCTTCCCTGGGAAACGGCATAGATCCTGCTTTGATGATAGACAAAGTCTGGGCACATTTCTGGTTGTAATAATCTATTTGGTGACTCTACTATAGGCTGAACCTCTTGGCGACTCCACTTCATAGTTCTGGCTCAGTTTGTGAGGCATACTCGGAGAAATCCTTAGAAGCTACAAGCTGACCCAATGCCTGACCCTGAAAAAATCATCAAAGAAAGAAAGGTACTGCAGAAAGGAGCATCAAGTTTAGGTAAACCTAAACAGTCTTCTATATCTCTTCAAGAAAGGCTTGTAATAGAACAAATACATTTTGAGAGTATAGCATCTAATACTAGCAGTGAAGAAAAACTCTCAGGGATTCATAAATCTCCTTGTTCTTTAGGTTCTCCTTTTGCTTTAAGCCCAAAGGAAACCTCGCCTCCTATCCATCATACTCCTTTAGTCCTGTCAGTCACTCCTCAACCCTCTATCGTTCAGACTGCCAGTACTCTTGTACCCACCACAGCTATGGCAGGTCCACAAGCACCTACCAAAATGGAAAGAATCATTGCTGCTAGGTATGGACCTCTAATACTGCCCACTCCTTTGAATGCCATGTCTACTGGAGAATATCAGAAATATAGGCCTAAGTTCACTGGGACTGAAGGTGTTACTGCTGAAGAACATCTTGAATCATTCTATAGCTATGCTGATAATCTGGACATTAGTGAAGATGATGTGTGGATGAGAGTCTTTGTCCAAAGTCCAGATGGAGAGGCTAGAAAGTGGTTCAGAGAACTAACCCCAAGATCTATAACAGATATTGAAGCTTTAGATGATGCATTCCTAAAACATTAGGGGGATAAGAAGGATCTCCTCTACTACCACACTAAGTTTGGGAACTTAAATAGGGAAAATGGTGAGTTTTTGTGATTTTAATAATAGGTTTAACCGTACGTACAACAAGATAACAGCTCAAGTAAAACCCACTACTACCTATGCTAAACTCACCTATGCCAGTGCTTTTGATTCTAACTTCTGCCTACTATTGAGAGAGAGGTGATGTGCTACTTTGGCTGACATGCAGGATGCAGCCTTGGAAGTGGAATCAAACATCATGGCTACAGAGAAGCTCAAGGGAAATGCTGATAGAAGAAGACAGAGGGGCAAGTCTTCATCATCCTCTGATCCTAAGATAGACAAAATGACCAAAATGATTGAGTCATTAGCCTCTGAAATTTCTAAATTGAAGGTTGATCAACACCCAGGGAAAGGAAGAGTGCCTAATAACTTTGCTCCTAGAAATCCAAATCCAAATCCATATAGAAGAACAAAAGAGAAGTTGCAGATTTTGCAAAGCAACAAAGATGCTAATGAAGACCAAAGGGTGAAGGCTCCTTTTCAAAATGCAGTCATGGAAGAAGAGCGGTTTGAAGAAGATGATGAGATCCATTGTCTAGAAGACAAATGCAATGCTTCCTTTTTGACCTCAGCTACCTATGAAAAGTCATTATGTAATGACTAAATTAGCCAAGAATGGGATGGTGAAGCTATTCTACAAATTGTAGGTCAGCAAAGACATAATTTGAGGTCAAAGATAAATAATGCCAAGGAACTCCAGTTCAAAGAGTTGTTGTCCTTGCAGTACAGCAAGAAAATAAGCAAAAACAATTGGCAGTTGATCCCATCATCCTCAAAGCTCTAGCTCATGAGGTAAGAGGCCTTGACAAACCTCCTTCTCCTTCTAGTTTTCAATCAAAAATTCAGAAGCTAAGAATACCTATGCCTCTGATTGAACTAGTGAAGAACGAGTCCTTCAAAAGATATATCCTCAAGGCCCTTGAGCCTAAAGCCATCCAAGCCTCCACTGACTATGTAAAGCTGCAAGATGATAAGCTAGTTGTTATTCTCAGCCCAATGATTGAAAATTGTGAAGACAACTCCCCATAATTCTATGTCTCTCTGACTATTCATGAAAAAATCCTTCACAACTGCCTCTTGGACACTAGAGCCAGCCATAATCTAATGCCCAAGGCTGTCATGGATGAGTTGGGTCTTGACATCACTAAGCCTTATCATGACCTATTTTCTTTTGACTCTAGAAAGGTGAAATGTATAGGATTAATCAAGGACCTAGCCATCACTTTGTCTCAACTGCCTATGAAAAGCATGATCATGGATATTGTCGTAGCTGATGTACCTCCCAAGTTTGGCATGTTACTTTCCAGAGGATGGATCAAGAGATTAGGTGGATCATGAAAAAATGATCTGTCCTATGCTACTGTCCCAGTTTTCAGAGGTGAGAGCAAGAGATTATACAGAGAGGCGCAATTGGCTTATATCATCGGCGATGAGAAGAACCCTACTAATCATCCCATCTATGTTGTTGACACTGATTTTGGATCATGTATTCTCCGTATTGAAGAATCCCGGTTGGCCTCCACGTAGCTTAAAAAGCCAGTTTTCCAAATCACTGAAGAAGAAAGCCCACAGATTTGGGATATGTTCTTTAACGGGGCTTGCTCTAAAGAAGCTATAGAGGCAGGTGTAGTCCTTGTGTCCCCAGCACAGGAATATATTCATTTATCTTTCAAATTAACCTTTTAGGTCACAGAAAACATAGCAGAGTACGAAGCTTTGATGCTGGGCCTAAACACTACCAAAGAAATGGAGATCAGAGGCCTGAAAGTGTTTGGAGATGCAGACCTCATCATTCAGCAGGTCAATAAAACTTTCCAAGCTAAGCACCCAAGGCTGAAAGCATACAGAGATGAGGTATGGAGGCTCAAGGATTCTTTTAATGATTTCAATGTTTCTTATATCCCAATAATGAAGAACCAGCTTGCCGACTCCCTTGTTGTCCCTGCTAGCATGTTTATTCCTACCTTGCCTCCTAAATTGACATATGAAGTTCAAGTAAAATATCGACCGTATCTACCTCACAATGTCAAATATTGGAAAGCTTTTGAAGACAATGAGGAAATTAGCAGGTTTTTGCAAGTCGTGGAGGAATTTGCTGAAACACACATCAACCAAGAAAATGAAACCAAGGAATAATGCAGCCAGTCCAAGTTAAAAAATGAGATCATCCGAGGAAGCATCGTCTAGCTCCCTAGTAACCATATACCAAAGGGATTAGTGACTCTAGAAAAGTTGTTCGACCAAAACGATGTGCCATATAAGCCTGCCAAAACAGAAAATGATTCTGTTGTTCGTAGACACAATATAGGGATCCCAGCCCATCTGAAATACTAAATTTGTCCGCTAAATTGTCCTCTACCCAGAATTTTGAGTATTGCACCCTCATGAAGCAATTCACTGATATTTTTGCCTGGGAATACAGTGATCTCAAAACCTATGATACGAACATCATTCAGCATAAGATCCCACTGGAAAAGAACACCACCCCTTTTAAGCAGAAATTAAGACCTATCAGCCCTCTCTTACTGCCTTTGATTGAGAAAGAAATCAAGAAGCTGTTGGATGCCAAAATCATAGTTCCCCTAAGGTATTCAAAGTGGATAGCTAACATTGTGGTAGTGAGAAAGAAAAATGGAGAAATCAGGCTTTGTGTCAACTTTAGAAATCTGAACAAGTGCTCTAAAAAGGATAACTAATAACTATCCCCTGCCTAAGATGGAACACTTGTTGCAAAGAGTTTCAAGGGCTAGAGTCATGTCTTTCTTAGATGGATTTTCAGGTTACAATCAGATTGTTGTACATCCTGAAGATTAGGAAAAGACCGCCTTCACTACTCCTTGGGCACTTTCATGTACTCCAAAATGCCTTTTGGAATGATGAATGTTGGGGCTACTTTTCAGAGGGCCATGGACATAGCTTTTGTGGGATAGAAGGACAAGTTTGTCCTTATTTATCTCGATGACATAACAACCTTCTCCAGCAGCCACAAAGACCATTTATAGCATATGAAGAAGGTCTTCTTAAAGTGCAGAAATTTTGGAATTTCAGTGAACCCAAATAAGTCACAGTTTTCTCTAGAAGAAGGCAAACTTCTGGGACATATTGTTTCTGCTGAAGGTGTGAAGACTGATCCAGCAAGGGTTCAAGCCATTCAGACATTGTCCATCCCAAGGTCAAAAAGGGACATCCAATCCTTCCTGGGTAAGATTAATTTTGTAAGGAGGTTCATTCCAAACTTTGCAGAATTAGTAAAACACATCACTTCCATGCTGAAGAAAGGATCAGAAATAAAATGGATAGAGGCTTCAAGAAGCTCTTTTGAAGCCATCAAGCAAGCCATCATGGAAGCTCCCACTTTAATCAGCCTGGATTACAGTAAGGAGTTTTGTATATTCTCTTTTGCCTCTTATGATACACTTGCAGCAGTTCTGTTGCAGAAAAATGATGAAGGCATAGAGCACCCCGTGGCCTTTTTCAGCAAAACCTTAAGGGATGCTTAACTAAGGTATGACCTTGTCAAAAAGCAAGCTTATGGTCTCATAAAATCTTTAAAGGCATTCAGAATTTATATTCTACGTTCCAAAGTAGTTGCATATGTACCTTTAGCTTCAGTAAAATATGTCTTAACCCAGCCAAATATTGATGGGAAGAGAGCTAAATGGATTGCAAAATTCATAGAGTTTAACAAAGAGGTGAAGCCCACTAAGCTTGTCAAAGGCCAGGGCTTGGCTAAACTTATGGTTGAAGAAAATTGCAGCTTGTTAGATATAAATTCCATGAGTCTTAATTCAGATGATGAGCAGATAGAGGCAGCAACAAAAGAGCAAAAGAAGAATCAGTCTTTGGCTGAAAATCTAGCCACATGTGAGTGGTATTACAGCATAGTTCATTTTTTGCAAAAAGCTAGAAGTCCCTCCAGGGCTTAGCTCAAGTCAAGCTCGTGCCATTAAACTCAGATCAGCCAAATTCTATATTGATAAAAATCTGCTTTATTGGAAAGACCCATCAGGAATCCTCTTGAGGTGTCTAGATAAAGAACAATCTGTGGAAGTCATACACCAGTTCCATTCTAGCATCTGTGGAGGGCATCATTATTGGAAAACCACAGCTCACAAAATCTTGAGGGTTGAATATTATTGGCCTACTATTTTTTTTGATTTGTTTTCTTTTGTAAAAGCTTGTGACAAGTGCCAAAGGTTTTCAGGAAGACAGTAGCTAAAATCTCTGCCCTTGAAGCCAATACATGTCAATGGTCCCTTCCAGCAATGGGGCTTGGACGTTATAGGTGAGTTCAACCCACATTCCAGTGGCCAACATAAATGGATCTTATTAGCCACTGATTGTTTCACCAAGTGTATTGAGGCTATACCCACTAAGAATGCCAATCATCAAGTTGTTATAAAGTTCTTGAATGAGAATATTTTCACTAGATTTGGTTGCCCAACCAAACTAGTCACTGATAATGCAGCAGCTTTCAAGGAAAAAGAATTGGTGGACATGACTGAACCCATGGGCATTCAAGTGGTGCATTATACCTCCTATTATCCTCAAGGAAATGGCCAAGCAAAATCATCTAACAAGATTTTGGTAAGGGTAATCAAAAAATTGTTAGAGGACAACAAAAAGAGCTAGGATTCCAAGTTGAACTTTGCACTATGGGCTGACAAAGTTACCATCAAAAATTCCATAGGGAATTCTCCATTCAAACTGGTTTATGGCGCTAATGTTGTTTTTCCCATCCAGCTCATTCTCCCTGTGGCTAAGTTCTTGCAAGAAGAACAAGATGAAGAGAATGATATGGTAAGAAGAATGAATAACCTGGTTGAACTATAGCAGATCAGAGAGCAACGGATTGAGAAGTCAAAAGCTCATCAGAACAAAATCAAAGAAACCTTTGAAAGTTTGACAGGAAGGCAAAGGTGGAAAATTTCCAAGTTGGTGATTGGGTGCTTAAATGGGATGCACTTAAGGAAAAGAAAGGTAATCATAGCAAGTTTGACTCCTTATGGACAGGTCCATTTGTCATCTCTCAAATTCAGCAAAACAATACATTCATTCTGCATAGTCTAGAAGGAGAAGACACTTTTGGTAGGCCAATAAACAGGTGGTTCTTGAAACTTTATTTCGTTTAAGGCTTTAAAGCCTTGTCATTGTAAATATGTTTTTTCTAGTTTTTATTTTCATTACAAAATAGACTCCATGCCCAATGGAATACTAGAAGGAAGATTTGAATTTGTTCTTTCAGGAAAGGCATTGATCTGTGATCCTTGAAACCTCACAAGGAGGATTTCATCCCCAGAAGGAGCCAGTGTTAGCTTTGCTGGCAAAAGGCCCACAAATCAATCCATATAGGCCCTAAAAGTCTCCAAATTTTCTTAAAACATGCTGAAAGATCCATTAATGCCCTTGAAATCTTCATTTTTTTGCTCAAAGATCATCAAATGATCAAAATATGCATAAGAGGAGAGCCCTTGGAAGGGTGGAAATACACTATCGGGAGGCAAAAATGCTTAAAAACCCATAAAAAATCCGCAAACAGAAGCTTTAACAGTCAAGGCACAGCAGCCGTTAGATCTGGCCAATCAACGGCCCAGATATAAGCGGCTAATCGCAATCAGCACTATCACAGAGGAGGACTTACAGAGGGGCGTAGGACACCACCGATCGGCAGGTCGCTGGTGAGCTCCAGTATTGTAGCAATAATGCTACAACTCCTGGGGCTTCCTGTCTCTTAATTTTATCAACCCGGTAGTTCGTACAAACTTGGAAGCGACGGTGCTGTATGCACAAGTACTAGCCCTTGTCGCAGCTGTCACTTGGTCAGCTGGCACAAGTCCGCTAGGGCTTAAGCCAACTTCTATAGGCTCACAGAAGAAGCTTTATCAATGATGGACGAAAGTTAACTTCAAAGAAAGGCTACTCTACTTGACAAACTGAATCAAAAGCAACTTAAAGCATGTAAATCTATGAAACCCTAATTTAACTAGTCTATCCTCTATAATGCAAAGAATGTGGGTGCAACTCTTATGAATGCTGTCATTGCCTCTAACAAGTATGAATGCATGGGTCTAAGCTACTGGCATCATGAGAAATGTGTTTTTGTGTTTTTCCTTTAAGTGTGTGGAATGATGGTGATCTTGAGCTAACTAGGGTTTGGTTGTGCAGATGGGATGGAGAAGGAAGGAAAGCGTGGGATAGGTTGGGGAGGCTAGGAGAGGTCCCTAGGGATCCTTAGCACCCATCCACAGAGGTTCCTCGCATTCATATGCTCAGCAACCGAGAGAGTGGCCTCCTACAGGATGGCTGTGGAGAATCCTACAGGATACTCTGTTTTCTACAGGATGTCGAGAAATGGCTACAGGATGACCTACTGTGAATGTTTGGAGTGATGGAGGGATGGTGAAATGGTAGGGGGAGATGTGGAAGGTAGGGATGAGGTTGGTGATGGCCTTAGAAGCGAAAGATTAGGATGGGAGGTGAGTGTAGGAAAGAGGATGGAAGGTGAAGGGCTATGTCAACGAAAGGCGAGAGAATGGAGACACGTGAGGAATGCAAGACTTGATGAGGTAACAGAGCGGAGCAGGGGTCAAAGAGATGTCTGCATGCGTGATCAAGATGGAGGACAAAGTGATGGAACGAGAGAGAGAGGGAGAGCAGTGTAAGTGAAACAAATGATTATGACTGTTACTTAACCAAGAATGCATCAACCTAAACTACTTGTGCTTGTAAATTCAATGAGCAGCAATCGAAATGTGAAAGAGAACGTGCATGAAGTTGTGGTAAGGAAGTGCAGTGCATGAGTGGATGACAAGGAAGCATCTAACGTAACAGTGACTGTATTGCAGCAATCATCAAGTGAAGAAATGCGTGTTTTTGGTGGCTAGCTTTGGGCTGCACCCCAATCTTCAAGAAAGATGGCAGTGAGTCCTAACAACCTTTTTGTTGGAGCTCCAATGGACTCTATCTATCCTCTGCTACACTAAATGACTGTAAACAAACTCACCATAAGCAAATCCTATCTACTCATGAAAAAGACCAACTCATCAGCTTGTAATTCGAATTGCATGTATAAATGGAAAGCTCACAATGCTGCAATGAAATGGAAATAACACTACAACAGAGGGGATCTATGGCTCTCAGGTTGGGCCCTAACCTGAGAGCTATAGTCTCCTTAAGGAACTCAGAACTAGATCACAAACTGTCTTCTTTATTCATAACTGATATCATGCCAAATTGGCTTACAAAAGATAACGAAACTTGAGTTGTGCTCCAAAATTACAATAGTAATACGAGAGTTTCAACAACCTAACCAAGGCTAAGGCTTCTATACTTATACAAAACGATGCTCCAACAGACATCCATGATTCTAGGAGCTCGGCTGTTCAATCTATAGTTTAACTGCTGATCCTGTAGGATGGTCATAAATGTTGTTTCCTGTAGAGCAGTTTTGAACTGCTGTTCCTGTAGAACAGCTGGCCGTGTATTAAGCTCGGAGGGAGGCTGAAGTGGGCTCGGAGTTCTTGGTGAGGATCACGAGGAATGTCCCCCAAAACCGTGGACAACCTCTCCTTATGTCAGCAATGCCAACTCGTTGTCTCCTTGCCACCTTTTCGTTGTCTTTTGCTCCCTTTTAATGCCAAAACCTGGAATCACAATGCATTAGCTACGTGGATAAAGTGCCTATCCTTTCTCCTACAAACAACATGAATAAACTAAGAAGTGTATGCATAAACAATAAAAATGAATGGTTTGAGCAAGCAAAATAGGCCAAAAATGAGCCCAAATTGTACCAAAATTGGGGCTCATCATCACCCCCCAGCTGAACCATTTGCTCATCCTTGAGCAACCTTGCCCCTGCTCCTTGTCCTTGGCCGAGGACTCGGGACCGGAACAGGCTGTTTCTTTTCTGCTTTTGATGGTCCTGCCTTTTCTGCCCCTGATGGTGATGAGGGTGATGCTTCCTTCCCTTTTTCTATTTCCTTGAGTCAGGCTTCAGAAGGCGACTGGCCTATCTTTCGTGTCCAGGAAGTTATTTTTGGGCTCCCTTTTTCGGGGGTAGCTGATTGTTTAGAGGGGGTTCTTGCAATGGGTGAAGTAGGTACATCCCCTGAAGTGGTATGGCCACTGGGTGAAGGCTGTGGCTTGCTTGGGGACATCCTCTTGCTTCTCGTGGCTTCAGGTGGCAGAGGGGTCTCCCTCTCCCTTTTCTCTTTCGGTTTTGGAGGAGTGCTGAGGACAGCCAGTGCCGCTGCTGCCTCCTTATCGAGGATGTCAGCCTTCTCTTTCTTGTGTTTTGCTTTCTCGGAGCTCCTTGTAGAGGGTCCCTCCTTTTTAAATTTCAGGCTTCCTGTGGAAGACCCTGCTTTGCCCGCTTTCGGGCCTCCTGTAGAAGATTCCTTCTTTGTCTTCGGGCTCTCTAGAGGAGGCTGTTTTTCAATGACCTTCGGGCCTCTTGTAGGAACCCCTCTTTCCAGCCTAGTGATTCTTGTAGGAGCCCCTGTCTCTGTCTTTGGGCTTCCTGTAGAAGCCTGTGGTTGTACTGTCGGGCTTCCTGTAGAAGCCTTTATCTCCATCTTTGGGCCTCCTGTAGAAGCCTGTTTCCCAGCAATTTCCGGGCTTCCTGTAGAAGCCTTGGTCGTTGCTCTTGGGCTTCCTGTAGAAGCCTGCTCCTTACTGATCTTCGGGCTTCCTGTAGAAACCTTTACCTTTGTTTTCGGGTTTCCTGTAGAAGCCTGAGTTTGCGTTTTCGGGCTTCCTGTAGAAGCCTATGATTGCGTTCCTGCAGATGCAATTCTCACCACCTTCTCTTGCCTTGTTGCGTGGCTTTTGCGTTTGGCTTTGACTGCAGAAGCTGACGAGGTGCTTGGGCTGGCAGGGGCCACCTCAGCTTTGACTGCCCTGCTCTTCAACCTCTGTTCTCTTGCTGATAGGATGAGGGTGTCCTCTTTGACTTTGTCATCTTCTCCCTCCTCCTTCTTCTTTCGTTCCTTTTTCTGTGCTGGAGCCGGAACTTTTTGGCTTTTTCCTTTCTTACTCCCGGCTGCCGGCTCGTCTTCTTCTCCGTTAGAGGATTCCGCTTCTTCAAGCAACATTTTTATGTTCCCCGTTCTTGATAAGTTCCTAAATGATTCCCAAGCGAGGGGAACTTTATATGAGCGGAGAGCATCCTCCATGAGGAGCTTGACTAGCCCATGGTGGGCTATCTGGTCTGGAATTCCGTCCTTGAGCTTGGTGGAACACTCCATTAAGGATTGTAGTAGAAAGTAAGGAATGCTCAACCTCTGTGCTGCAGGGAGGTCAATCTGGTGTCTTAGTTCGTTAAGCAGCCTGAAGTGATACGCATATACAATGCTATATCGGCCCTCACAGGTGATATATTTCATAATTTGTAGACTGACTTCGTTCCATGGCGGCAACAGGCTTGCCCTTTTGACTCCATTTTTGTCTTCAGTGAATGACTCTTCCGGTGGGAAGAACTCCTTCTTTGCTTGCTGGCTCTGCTTCCGCTCTTCTTTGTCCCACGGCAGACCCATGGGCAACTCTGTAATCCGACTGATATGCTCGGGGGTGAGTTTGAGGCTGAGACCTCTGAAGGTTACCGTGGCCAACGTCTGTGATTTAGGCTGCAGAGCCTGCAAAAATTCCTCAGCTACTTCCTCATCGTAGCCCTGTAGTTTATCACAGAAAGGCATCCATTGTGCTCTAGTGAAGAGCTCAACCACTGCCGGGTTTCTCCTTAATGCATTTGAATTAGTGGGCTCTCGCCTGATAAACCCGCCGGGCATGATGAACACAGTGTTTGTACCAGAGGTGGTGGATACACAGGAAATTCGGTCTTAAAGACAAAACATGCAATGAATTTTCAGACCACAGTGTGATTATACAGCTATCCTATAGGAGTGATAGTATAGGCACGGCAAACCAAAATTTTTTTATGACCACACTGTGACTAATTGCCTTGCCACCTTTTTAAAAAACCAATTGCGGAAGGAGTTGCAGGGTTACCTCTTTTCTGCCACCTTTTTTTACGTGAAGACTTCACCTTCCTGTAGAGCCGCGTGCCTGTAGAAACTGCTTCCTGTAGGACGGCGTTCCTGTAGAAACTGTTCCTGTAGGAGCAGTGTGCAGGCTTCGGGAAGAGCTTTTAGCTGGCTGGCGGTCGAGAGGTGCTTTACTAGCGTTCAGGTGGCCGAGAGCTCGGCGTGTCAACATGCAGAGGTAAGCAGAGGATCTACTCGAGTTTTGAAGTGAGGTTGATGGAGATACACGCTTAATCGAGCCGATTAGATTTTGAATCGGCGCAGCTCGTGGCGCGGAGGTGAGCTGTCCCCGCCGGACCGTTGGGTGACGTCACCCCTCATCCGCCTGCACATTCGTTTGTTGCCGCATTCATTCCCACAGATCTGCCGCCGCCCTTTTCGGTTAAACTTCACTTCTCGGTTGACGGGACTGATCTTCACATGCTTGCTGCGTGTGTCTCTCGTCGTGGCTGCCACCTCGTCCTCTGACTATCCCTTTACTAACCGACGTGGCCCATCACTGGCCTTTAGGCCGCTCAACCATTCACCTTTATGCCATGCAAAACAAATCGAAGTAATAATCATGCAGTTTGATGGAGAGAAGGATTAGAACACTTACCTGCGCGCGGCTGCACATGATTTCCAGATTTTTTTAGCGATGGATCCACCTGCCGCATGTGGCTGCACATTCCTGTAGGCTCGTGGTTACAGGATGCTGGCGATGGAGTGGATGGATCTGCGTTCATGCGCCCGTGTTTGATCTCAGATGGCGGTGCTGTGAACGGTCTTCACTTGAGCAGGTCGAACTGTTACAGGATCCCCGCGAGGGGTCTTGTCACCGTTCTTTCTTCTCGGGTGTATGTTGCATGCTGGCGGTTCTGGCTTCTCGATCATGATCCCAGCGCTTCTGATGTATCAACATGGATGTGGTATGGTTCTCGGTGCTTAGTTTCTCTTTGACAGGTGCTTTCTCACGAGAACTGATTACTTTGGTGTGCTGCTGCAGGGATCTGGGTTGCATGGCGACGAGGGTGGTGGAGGACGATAATGGCAATGTTCAGGGGTGCCATCATTGACATGCATGCATTCAATCCACTCCTCAGTCGCTAGATCTTCATTCGAAACACATTTCGGCCATCGTAACCTTCTACAGGAAGTTTCCTGTAGAACACAGAGCTTCCTGTAGAAATTTGGCACTTTCCTGTAGAAGATCCACGTCTTCCTGTAGGAAGACTGTCTGTTCCTGTAGAAAAACTGTATCCTCCTGTAGAAGATCCAAAGCATGATAATAACTGCACATACCTTAAAAACATTGATGTTCTTGGAGGAGGTGCTGATGACATCCTTTGCTAGCATGATGAAGGCCCCTGGCTTGGAGTGGAGAGGCTTCTTCTCCTCCATAGAACATCTGCATGCAAACCTTTTTATTGTGCTGATTGTTTTTTTCTCTTTTTTCTTTTTTTTCTTTTTTTTTTTTTTAGAAAGGCAATAGGAGCGCCTCGATGAGGTTTTCACCCCCACTGCCTGCCTTGGGTGCCTCAGAGAGGTTTTCACCCAAGGATCTTTATTTTCCTCTTTTTTTCTTGAAAGACAATAGGAGCGCCTCAATGAGGTTTTCACCCCTACTGCCTGCCTTGGGCGCCTCAGAGAGGTTTTCACCCAAGGATCTTTATTTTTTTTCCTTTTTTTTTTTTTTTTTTTTTTTTTTGTGTTTTAGATCCTTCAGGGTATGCCCAAAGTGGATGCAGAACCCTTCTCTATGACCAAAACAGATTTCTCCATAGTGCTGATAAACTCTTGTCTTGAGAGAGGTCTTCTATAGATCTTCAATCGGTGCCCATTTACAAGCATGGGAATGGATTCCTCATCAATGGTTCGAATGAGGACAGATCCATTGTCATGGCACTGTTCCACCACATATGGTCCTAGCCATCTGGTTCTCAACTTCCCCTTGAAATCTTTGAATCTGGAATCATACAACAAAGCCCAATCTCCCGGCTGAAATTGCTTGTCATGGAGATGTTGGTCATGCCACACCTTCCTCTGAAGTTGAACCACCTCTGAGTGAAGGAGGGCCTGCATGCGGTGTTCATCCAGTCCATTCAGCTGCAATAGCCTTTCTTGTTGTGCATGGCTGAGATCTAGGTCCAGCTGAGCTTCCAACCTCAAAGTGTTATACTCAAATTCAATGGACAGCAAAGCTTTCTTCCCATAGACCAGCTCATAAGGTGTGAAACCGGTGGTGGTCTTCCAAGTGGTGTTGTAAGCCCATGTGGCTTCAACTAGGCGATCTGCCCAGTCTTTTCTGCTGCTGTCTACCACTTTGGTCAAGATCCCTTCTAGAGCTCTATTGGTGACTTCCACCTGCCCATTGGCTTGAGGATGATAAGAGGTGGAAGTCCTATGCTTGATCTTGTGATGAGCCAATAGATCTTCAACCAAGTTAGAGGTGAACTGGCTCCCTTGATCGGTCACCAGCTCTCTTGGGTAGCCAAACTTGTAGAAGATGTTCTCTCTTAAGAACTCAACCACCTTTTCTTCAGTTGCTGCTTTGATTGCTTTAGTCTCTGCCCACTTTGTCAAGTAGTCAGTACACACTATGATGTAGGATCTTTGCCTCGAAGAGGGATTGATTGGGCCCACAAAGTCCATGCCCCACTTCTCAAATGGCTCGAGAGTCACTTGAGGTTGGAGAGGCATCTCATCCCTTTGGGTCGGTTTCCCCATTCTTTGGCATTGGTCACACTGGCTAACATATCTTCTGACATCTTGATGAAGTGTGGGCCAATAGTAGCCTGCCTGCAGGATCTTGAAGGCAGTTCTCTTTGCCGCAAAATGTCCTCCACAAGGACCATCATGACAGGTGAGGAGAATGTCAAAGACTTCCTCCTCCCTTACACAACGCCTTAAGATCTGATCGGGGCCAAGCTTGAACAGGTTGCCCCCAATCCATGTAAATGAGGCACTCTTTCTGATGATTTTGCTCTTCTCTTTTGAAGAGAGGTGCGGAGGAAACTGAGCTGAAACAAGGTAGTTTGCTATGTCAGCAAATCATGGAGAGAGTACTGAGATAGCAAACAGATGCTCATCAGGCATCTGGTCATCCACCGTCCCATCTTCATCTGCAGACAAATCCAATCTAGACAAGAAGTCAGCAACAACATTTTCTTTTCCTGGTTTATCAACAATGGTTAGATCAAACTGCTGCAATAAAAGTAACCATCTAATAATACGAGCATTCACATCTGGTTTATTCATCAAGTATCTAATAGCAGCATGGTCAGTATGTACAAAAGTCTGGTAACCAGTAATGTAATGTCGGAACTTGTTCAGTGCATGAACCACAGCTAAGAATTCCTTCTCGGTTACAGTGTAATTCAGCTCTGCTTTGGACAAGTTTTTGCTAACGAAGTAAATGGCATATGGAAGTTTTTGCTCAACTTGTCCTAAGGCTGCACCTATGGCTTTGTTCGAGGCATCAGTGTGGATGTGGAAAGGTAGGGCCCAGTTTGGACCTCTTAGGATTGGAGCTGACACTAACTTGTCTTTTAATTCATTCAAACTCTTCTGACAATCGTCAGTCCAATTAAACTCCACATCTTTTGCCAACAAACCAAACAACGGTGAGGCTAACTTGCTGAAGTCTTTAATGAACCTCCGGTAGTATCCTGCTAATCCCAAGAAACTCCGGACATCCCTTACTTTTTGAGGAGGTGGAACCCTCTTGATGAGAGCAATTTTGTTAGGATCCACCTGCAATCCTTGAGAAGAAATGGTATGGCCTAGCACTGTCCCTTCAGTCATTAGGAATTCACATTTCTCAGGGCTAAGGGACAAGTTCATCTCGATGCACTTGCTTAGGACCTTTCCCAAGTTGGACAATGCTTCCTGGAAGTTGGCCCCATAAGGGGTAAAGTCATCCATGTAGATTTCCACTGCATCATGGACCAACTCCGAGAAGATGCTCAAGACAGCTCTCTGAAAAGTAGCAGGAGCATTGCATAGCCCAAAGGGAAGGACTCGGTAGGCAAAGGTACCCCAAGGACAAGTGAAGGTGGTCTTATCTTGGTCTTCCGGGCTGATTTGGTTTTGATTGTACCCGCTGAACCCATCCAGGAAAGAGAAGAACTTCTTTCCTGCCAGTCCATCCAACACTTGATCTATGAAGGGTAGAGGGAAATGGTCCTTCTTGGTAGCTTTGTTCAGCTCCCGGTAATCTACACAGATCCTCCACTTCCCATTCTTCTTGGGAACCAACACCAGAGGGGACACCCATTCACTATCTGAGATGGGGTAAATGAATCCGGCGTCCAACAGTTTTTGCAATTCTTCCTTGACAATGTCCTTAAGGGCTAGATTCATTCTCCTCTGGGGTTGCCTAACCGGTTTACAATCCTCTTTGATGTATATATGATGGGTACAGACCGAGGGATGGACTCCTTTCATCTCCTTATAGCTCCAAGCAAAGGCATCTAAGTGGCTGGACAATAGGCTACACAACTCCTTCTCCTGGGAAGGAGATAGGGAGGAGCTGATCTTCAATGCTCTCTCAGGGCCGAACTCCACATTCTTAACTCTGGGAGTGACAGGGTTGGTTGTACAAAGATCCACTAAGGTGCTGGCTTGGGCATCCTCCACCAATTTTTCTAAAGGTAGTGCACTGGTAGGTGGGTTTTGGATCAAGTTCTCGATCAAATCATCCTCGGTTGAGGGATTTCTTCTATTGGTTTCTATGGTACATAGAGGTGCTGAATACACCTCGTCTTCTTCTCCTTCTTCCAACCAGAGTGGTAAGTCATGCTCTAAAGAGGGTTGGGCAGGAGGGTATAGGACAAGTTGCTTGGACATAGGACCATTTTTGATGGTCATATTTCCAGCACGACAACTGATATAGGCATCTGCATTGGCTAACCAAGGCCTTCCCAAAATGAGGGGATATCCAGTAAGCTTTGCCTTTGGTTGCAGAACCAGGAAGTCTGCAGGATACTCCCAAGAGTCAATAGAGACCAAGACATCCTCCACAATCCCTTCGGGAGTCACGGTGGAGCGATCTGCTAACTGCAGTACTGTCGAAGTCCTTCTCAAGGAACCCTGAAGATTGAGTTTAAGCATGGTATCCCTGGTCATCACATTGATGGCTGCCCCCAGATCAATCAAGGTGTGGGGGATAATGGTGCCATTGATGTGTACATCTACTACAGGACTTCCAGGATCTAGGTATTTTGGGCAGATGACTTGTCCTAGCATAAGGTCAGACAGTTGTCCTATGACGTTGATAGTTGAGGCATCTTTCTTCCGTCTGCCTGGGTGTTTGAAACACTTCTCCTTAATCAGCTTGTTATATATTGGCACATCCTTGATGGCTTGGAGAAGTGGGATTTTAACACACAACTGTTTGAGCTCACCCAAAAGCTCATCTTCCTCCGGGTTGGGTTGTGTGGTGGCTGTAAGTCTCTCAGGAAAGGGTGGAATAGGCTTTGGTTCACTTTCCTGATGGTCTTCCTCCTCCTCTGGGGGAGGAGGTTGGCGATCTGGAAGAGTCTTTCCAGATCTCAGATTGATCTCCTGGATCTCCACAGCATAGGTAGGGCATGAGGTCTCCCCAGTATATACCTGCTGAGCCTGTCTATTGTTGGGGTTCGGGTTCGGTTGAGCAGGCATTTGAGGTTGCCTTGGAGGAGCAGGAGGTAATGGTTGTGGCTGAACTGGAGGTGGAGGCAGAATGGCGGGAGGATTGTTGTATTGAGGCCTCCACCCCGACTGAGGTGCACTCCATTGAGGTTGCGACTGGGTATGTGAGTGATATGGATGAGAAGTAGGTTGAGTAGGGTACTGAGGTGGATAAGACCATGGAGGAGGCATGGACCAGGAAGGATGAGCAGGGGGACCCCAGGAAGGCATGGGAGTCAAGTGGTTGGGGTTGTAATAAGCTTGAGATGCCCCTTGCATCCCCTGCTGATAAGGTCTAGATCCTTGAGGCCTCCTTTGGTTGATGAAGTAGAGAGGTTCAGTGGGGGCTTCAGTCCCTTGGTACATAGCTTTAAACCCAGGCAAGGTTGGACACTGATTTGTTGGGTGGTCCTCCTCACAAACGAAACACACTTCAACCGAATGCAATGGACATTCGTTCTTAGGGTGTCTTCTGGTGCACCTAGGGCAGAAGACAGCCAAGGCTCTCTCAGCTTCCTCTTTCTTTTGCTGGATCCTGAATGTGTCCAGCTGCATGGCAATGGTATGTCTCACCTCACTCTTAAGATCTTCTAATTGGTTTGTAAGCTCATGTTTGGAGAAAGGGACACCGGTGGAGAGGAGGTTTCCTCTACCTCGTTTTCTAGCTGCCCTGGAATGATTTCGAAACACAGTTTTGATGTCCTCATAAGGCAGTTGGTAAATGTCCCCCCCAGCTAACATGTGAAGGGTGTCTAGGAGATCTTCAGGGACTCCTCGGAGTAGAACCAACTTGAGGGATTCAGGGTCAAGTGTGCACCTGGCCCGTTTATAGCTAAGTTGGAACCTCTCCTCATAGTCCTCTAAAGACTCATCATTCCCCATGGTCATTCGAAAGATTTCTCCCTTGGTTTCCTTGGACCTACAATAATCCCTATACTTGGTATTGAAGGCTTGCTGCATCTGAGCCCAAGTGGTGATGCTATTCCCAGGTAATCCCATGAACCAACGTAGTGCTGCATCCTTGAGAGTGGAAGGGAAAAGCTTCAACTTTTGCTCATCCTCAGTATAGTCATAGGTTCGACAAAGGACAGCAAACTCAAACAAGAAGGTATCCGGATCCTCAGTGGTCAGTCCATGGAAGTGAGGCAAGGCAGAGGGGCTAATGTTTTTCATTTTCATATCCCCATTGGTTTCTCGGATGGGGAAAGCTCCTTCTATTCTCTCATCTTCTCTCCCATTATCAGCCATGGCTTCAGATGGAGTGGTTTCTAACTCTTCTTCGTCTACAGGGTCTTGGTATATCTCGGGATGTTCACCTATAGGTTCCTCTGGGTCACTGTCACCAAAGAAGAGAGAAGGGTGACTGAGTGATGTGGTGGGGGTGTTTGGTAGGAATTTGCCTGATCTATCTCGGTTCCTACGAGGCATGAAAGGGAAAGGACTCTTCTCTGTTTTTAGTGCTTTTGCTTTTTTCTTGTACCTGCAAAACTGAAACAAAGTGATCTACAACTAACTAGATTGCTCAAATGAAATTTGCGGAATTGGAAATATTAATCTAGGAAAGCAGGAAATATTAATCTAGGAAAGCAGGAAATACTAATCTAGGAAAGCAAGAAATACTAATCTAAGAAAGCAGGAAATACTAGTCTAAGAAAGCAGGAAAGTCTATGCTACTTTTGCAGAATGGAAATGAAGCAAACTACTTAGCAGAAGGTAAGAGTAGGAAAGTAGAGGAAAAGCAACAGGTGCTAATACTCTGACGCTTCCCCGGCAACGGCGCCAAAAAGATGGTGAGCTCCAGTATTGTAGCAATAATGCTACAACTCCTGGGGCTTCCTGTCTCTTAATTTTATCAACCCGGTAGTTCGTACAAACTTGGAAGCGACGGTGCTGTATGCACAAGTACTAGCCCTTGTCGCAGTTGTCACTTGGTCAGCTGGCACAAGTCCGCTAGGGCTTAAGCCAACTTCTATAGGCTCACAGAAGAAGCTTTATCAATGATGGACGAAAGTTAACTTCAAAGAAAGGCTACTCTACTTGACAAACTGAATCAAAAGCAACTTAAAGCATGTAAATCTATGAAACCCTAATTTAACTAGTCTATCCTCTATAATGCAAAGAATGTGGGTGCAACTCTTATGAATGCTGTCATTGCCTCTAACAAGTATGAATGCATGGGTCTAAGCTACTGGCATCATGAGAAATGTGTTTTTGTGTTTTTCCTTTAAGTGTGTGGAATGATGGTGATCTTGAGCTAACTAGGGTTTGGTTGTGCAGATGGGATGGAGAAGGAAGGAAAGCGTGGGATAGGTTGGGGAGGCTAGGAGAGGTCCCTAGGGATCCTTAGCACCCATCCACAGAGGTTCCTCGCATTCAGATGCTCAGCAACCGAGAGAGTGGCCTCCTACAGGATGGCTGTGGAGAATCCTACAGGATACTCTGTTTTCTACAGGATGTCGAGAAATGGCTACAGGATGACCTACTGTGAATGTTTGGAGTGATGGAGGGATGGTGAAATGGTAGGGGGAGATGTGGAAGGTAGGGATGAGGTTGGTGATGGCCTTAGAAGCGAAAGATTAGGATGGGAGGTGAGTGTAGGAAAGAGGATGGAAGGTGAAGGGCTATGTCAACGAAAGGCGAGAGAATGGAGACACGTGAGGAATGCAAGACTTGATGAGGTAACAGAGCGGAGCAGGGGTCAAAGAGATGTCTGCATGCGTGATCAAGATGGAGGACAAAGTGATGGAACGAGAGAGAGAGGGAGAGCAGTGTAAGTGAAACAAATGATTATGACTGTTACTTAACCAAGAATGCATCAACCTAAACTACTTGTGCTTGTAAATTCAATGAGCAGCAATCGAAATGTGAAAGAGAACGTGCATGAAGCTGTGGTAAGGAAGTGCAGTGCATGAGTGGATGACAAGGAAGCATCTAACGTAACAGTGACTGTATTGCAGCAATCATCAAGTGAAGAAATGCGTGTTTTTGGTGGCTAGCTTTGGGCTGCACCCCAATCTTCAAGAAAGATGGTAGTGAGTCCTAACAGCCTTTTTGTTGGAGCTCCAATGGACTCTATCTATCCTCTGCTACACTAAATGACTGTAAACAAACTCACCATAAGCAAATCCTATCTACTCATGAAAAAGACCAACTCATCAACTTGTAATTCGAATTGCATGTATAAATGGAAAGCTCACAATGCTACAATGAAATGGAAATAACACTACAACAGAGGGGATCTATGGCTCTCAGGTTGGGCCCTAACCTGAGAGCTATAGTCTCCTTAAGGAACTCATAACTAGATCACAAACTGTCTTCTTTATTCATAACTGATATCATGCCAAATTGGCTTACAAAAGAGAACGAAACTTGAGCTGTGCTCCAAAATTACAATAGTAATACGAGAGTTTCAACAACCTAACCAAGGCTAAGGCTTCTATACTTATACAAAACGATGCTCCAACAGACATCCATGATTCTAGGAGCTCGGCTGTTCAATCTATAGTTTAACTGCTGATCCTGTAGGATGGTCATAAATGCTGTTTCCTGTAGAGCAGTTTTGAACTGTTGTTCCTGTAGAACAGTTGGCCGTGTATTAAGCTCGGAGGGAGGCTGAAGTGGGCTCGGAGTTCTTGGTGAGGATCACGAGGAATGTCCCCCAAAACCGTGGACAACCTCTCCTTATGTCAGCAATGCCAACTCGTTGTCTCCTTGCCACCTTTTCGTTGTCTTTTGCTCCCTTTTAATGCCAAAACCTGGAATCACAATGCATTAGCTACGTGGATAAAGTGCCTATCCTTTCTCCTACAAACAACATGAATAAACTAAGAAGTGTATGCATAAACAATAAAAATGAATGGTTTGAGCAAGCAAAATAGGCCAAAAATGAGCCCAAATTGTACCAAAATTGGGGCTCATCAGTCGCACCAGCGGGGAACATATGTATATATATATATATATATATATATATATATATATATATATATATATATATATATATATATATATATATATATATAAGGCCCGGGCATGGAGCGATCAGCAATTGCAATCGCATCACATCGGCGTTGGACCAAGGCCTATGCACATATATGTTTGCGACGTGATAACCAGACCCGACGGTTATGTAATACAATGTTTGATAATATTTGAAGTCTGCGCCCAAGCTTTTTCAATGTTTTTTGCAGTTTTTCGTTATTTTAATGAAATACAAAGGGAATGGGGGACAGTGTCGACGCGATAAAGCCCGGATTTGAAAGGGTTTTGGATATATATATATTCAAATCCATGGAAGGCCCACTTTTAATATATTTCATGTATTTCTGTTGTATAATAAAAATGTGAAGGGAGCATTGGCTAGTGCGATTATGATGAGCCCCGAACCCGAAAGGGTCCAAGAAGTGGAATATGTGATATTTAAAGTCCGCCAGGGTCATTTTTCATGAATATTCAATGTTTCGACATATTTCTAATATGAAGAAAAATACATAGGCCAGGCCAAATGTGACTTGCGATGGCGATGAGGGCGGACTTGATGGATAATTAAAATATATTTTAGGACTTTTGAAGTCCAAAACAGACAGTGATGGGCGGGATTTAGCAGTGTTGTAGGGTGTTCATTGTATATAACCAAAACAGTCGTTGTCTACATTTTAAAGAGAAAACAAAGGCATGCAGACCCTTTCCATTACCTAATAGAGGTCAGGAGATAGGGACAGAGGCTGGAATGTGATCATGGACACCACAGCATGCTGCAGCTCGAAACAGGAAGTTCAGGGAGCTCAGACAGCGCAACAAAGACACCAACAAACGTTATGGAGCATCTCTAGCATAGAAAAACCCCCAGACAGCACAGTAGGCCATCAAAAATATCTGAAATCAGTTACTCTGCTATTAGAAGCAAAAAAATCCGATCCCATGCTTTCTTAGAGGGCATCAAATCAGTTTATAATGCATAACAGGCAGATTAAGACTCAGAGCCTTCTAGAGAGCTCAGGAGCATTGTAAACAGGCTATAAATAGCTGAAGCAAAGATGTAATAGAGGTTCAACCTTTGGAGATTATTCCTCCTCTGTTCATTCAAGCTTCTCATCTTCATTCTAGCAATATAAGCTTCTTTTGCCATTATATGTTCAATGTCCATTCTCTTTGTTGTTCTATACTTGCACTTGAACAGTTTGTTCATGTTCTCTTTTTGTCTAAGGCCAGATAACGGTCATCTTATCTCTGCTTTGATATATTAGATTTGCAAGCTTCTTTGCTGCCTGTAACTAGCCATCCATGTGGTCATATATGCATCTGCCAGTACAGTGAGTACTCTCTTTTGCTGCTTGTAGCTAGCCATTAACGTATGTTTATATATGCAATTTGTTGGTATAGTCAGTATTCTCCATCTATCCATTGAATTTATAACTTATTGAGCATTAGTGTTCTAAATCCTTGTATTGGTGAGAGTGTTCATGCATGCATTGAGTGAAAACAGAGCTGAAATGGTTATCTAACTTGATCTAAACCATCATTTATTCCAATAGTTTAGAGAACAATATTGAAGATTATATGTTACTAGGCATCTCCGAGCTACAACCTAGGAGAGTTTCCTGGAGTGATAACAATGCCAACAACCCAAAGTGCCCCTTCAGGGATGTAGCCTCCTCATAGTACTTAAGGAGGCCTACATTCCTCAAGAGGCCTTGGGTCACTGCAATAATAGGGTGAGGGTACAAATCCCTCTTCCTCTCTCATGCCTCCCACCCTCATACCATATTGTATTGGTCAACTCTTTGCTCTTGTTGTTGTTTCTCCTCTCTCCTCTAACGTATCTACATGATTGACACATAAAATACATCAACCTCATACATAAAACATAATTTTTTTATTAAATGAAAAATGTGTTTATAAATATGGACATATAACTTTCAATTAAAAAAAATCAACCTTAGTGCTAAAAAAAATAGGAACGCACTAGACATGGTGCACCACAAAAACAGGAATGCACCAAAAATGATGCGTACATCGACCTGATGCTCCGCTTTCGGTTTGAATACATACATAACGTTAGTTATTTTTGTTTTTCATTGCGGTGTGTGGACATAACATTTCATGTCAATGTGTCAATTTTACGTCGACGAACCGCATTGGAACGTTTAGGTTAACAAACACACCGAGCTATAATTTTTTAATATTAAGCGATATGTTTGGCCAAAATAAATGCATCAGGGAGTTACTTTTACCAGACACACCACCATAAAAAACATAATTTTTAAAGTAGTGCATCATGGAACTTCACATCCTAGTGCATTTTTGTTTACCAAATGCATTGAACCACTAACAATGTGTTAACGTTATGCACCAACTTGCGGTGCACCTTGTAAATTTAGAGGGTGCACCATGAACGGTGCGAGCCGAATGTCTCAAATGCACAAAAAAAAAATGCATTTTTAACTTAATTTCCAATTATACTCCACTAAAAAATTAAGTTAGGGAGAATCATAGACATTACCTAGAAATGTTTTTGTCGGGGTGTTATGAAACCAGCTCACAAAAATATAGAAAAGATAGATCAACGCCTTAGAATTCAGCCTCTTCGAGGGGAGAACCTCCTTTACATTACATAAATGAACAATTCTTGGATGATTCAAATGACAAAACCTCCTTTCTATATATAGGAGTCTAAGGAGTCACAATATAACCCAGCCGACCTAACAATAATAATATAAAGCTACAAAAATAACAATAGAGGGATTCTATGGGGCACAGTAATAACAATATGGGTACAATAGGGGCACAACAATATTAATAAGGGATACAACTACAATAGTAATGGGGTAATCACTAGTATTATAGGGACCTAACATGTCCCTCTCCTTCAAAAAAGTGTTGTCCTCAACGCTCGAGTAGTTCTGGATGCTTCTGTATAAAATTCTCATCCTCCCATGTGGAATCTTCAGCGGATAAGTTCTTCCACTTGATGAGATACTCCGAAATTAATCGATTTCGTAGCTGTCGAGTTCTTGTTTCTGTGACTGCTTCCGGTTCCAATATAATTTTTCCTTCCTCGTCAAGTTCTGGAAATATTGTTTGAACTGGGAGCTTGTCACCTATAACCTTCTTTAAACATGAAACATGGAAAACTGGGTGCACTCGAGAAGCTACAGGAAGCTCCAATTTGTATGCCATAGTACCAATCTTTTGCAACACCTTGTACAGACCATAATACTTTGGTGATAATTTATTATCCTTCTTAGCTTGCTTGAGGGACGTTTGTTTATATGGTTGTAGCCGTAGGAATACCCAATCACCTACATCAAAACTTCTTTCGCTGCGATGTTGATCTGCTTGTTGTTTCATTCTATTCTGTGCCAACACGAGGTTATCCTTTAAGAGTTGGAGGACTTGTTGTTGATGTTCGATGTGATGTTCCACTGCTTCAACCTTAGAATTTTCTCTCAAACATGATGTGATGGATGGTGGCTGATATCCATAAAGTGCCATAAATGGGGTCATTTTTGTTGCTGTGTGGAAGGAAGTGTTATACCACCATTCAGCCAGAGGCAACCATTTGACCCATTGTGTCTGTTTATTAGATATAAAGCAACGAAGATATCCTTCCAAACATTTTTTACTATCTCAGTTTTCCCATCATATTGAGGATGATAAGATGAGCTATGAGCTAACTGAGCACCAAGACAAGAAAACAGTTCTGTCCAAAAATTTCCAGTGAAAATGGGATCTCTGTCACTTACAATAATCTTTGGGTTTCCATGTATCTTTTGAATTGTTTCCATAAATGCAGTAGAAACTGTATTGGCTTTAAATGGATGTGATAATTCACAAAAGTGTGCATACTTGGTAAGTCTGTCAACTACCACCATGATGACACTCTTTTCGTCAGAATTGGGTAAACCTGTGATAAAATCCATTGAAACCTCCTCCCAACGTTAACTTGGAATGGATAAAGGTTGTAATAGACTCAGGGTCTTAATTGTTTCAACTTTATTTTGTTGGCAAACCAAACATTTCGCCACAAACTTTTGAATATCTGATTTAAGGCCATCCCAAAAAAATTTCATCTTAACCCTGTGGTAAGTTCTTAAAAATCCTGAGTGCCCTCCTAAGGGAGAAGTGTGCAATTCCATAAGAATATTTTGTTTGAGTTGGGAATTCTTACAGAGGTATAAGCAATCTTTGTACCATAACGAATCATTTTGACAGCTAAATGTATCAGATGTACTGGAATCTTGTTGTAACTTTCGAATAAGTGCCCACAATTCTTCATCATTCTTCCATTCCTCCCCTGCTTCATTTATCCAATCTGGTTGGATAATAGAAATGGCGCACAACAATGCTTCCACATCCTCATCCTTTCTTGAGAGTGCATTTGCCACCACATTTTGCTTCCCTTTTTTGTAGATGATTTCAAAGTCATAACCCAACATCTTTATGACCCACTTTTGTTGCTCTTCAGAGGATAATCTTTGTTCTAAAAAGTATTTAAGGCTATCATGATCCGTTTTTACCTTGAAGTGTCTTCCCATTAGGTAGGGTCGCCATTTCTTAAGTGCATGTAGTATTGCCAACATTTCCTTCTCATAAATAGCTTTGTGTAAAAACTTTCCCTTGATTGGACGACTTTCAAAAGCAATGGCTCTTTCATCTTACATTAAAACAACACCAATTCCATTTCCTGAAGCATCACATTCCACAATAAAGGTTTTTGTGAAGTCCGGTGTAGCTAAGACCGGTGCTTGGCACATTGCCTCTTTAAAATGTTCGAAGGCCTTTGTTGCTTCTGTAGTCCATGAAAATGCATCTTTATTCAATAATGTTGTTAGAGGCGCTGCGATTCTGCCATAATTCTTAACAAACTTGTGATAATACCCTGTCAACCTGAGAAATCCTCGCAGATGATTTATGGATGTGGGGATTTTCCATTCCTTAATGGCTTTAATTTTGCTAGGGTCTACCTTAACTCCTTCATGAGATACAATATGACCCAGATATTCCACCTCTTGTACTCCAAAGAAACATTTGGATCTTTTTGCATATAATTGTTTCTCCTCCAATAGTTGTAGCACCCTGTCAACATGTTCAACATGATCCTTCCAAGACTTGATGTAGATTAGTATATCATCAAAAAATACTAACACAAATTTTCTAAGGAAGGGTTTGAAAATGGAATTCATCAAACCTTGAAATGTAGAAGGTGCATTGGTAAGGCCAAAAGGCATGACCAAAAATTCATAATGACCCTCATGAGTTCTGAATGTTGTTTTCGGAATGTCTTCAGTGTTCATTCTGATTTGATGATATCCTGAACGAAGATCCAACTTGGTGAAGTAAATTGATCCATGCAATTCATCCAGTAATTCATCAATGACATGAATGGGAAACTTATCTTTAATAGTGAGCTTGTTGAGCTCCCTATAATCCGGACACATGTGCCATGATCCATCCTTCTTGTGCACCAATACCACTGGAGCAGAGAAAGAACTTTGACTAGGTTGAATTATACCAACCTCTAGCATTTCTGCAACCATATGTTCAATTTCACTCTTTTGGGCATAGGGATATCTATACGGCCTGATGTTTGTAGGAACACTTCCTAGAATCAGATGAATAGCATGATCATGATCACGAATAGGTGGGAGACCTTTGGGAGTCTCAAATACCTTGGAATGATTATCCAAAACTTTTTGGAGATCTCGAGAAATAGATGATTCTGATGTGGAAACATCTGGCGAACATAATTGTACAATTACACCTCTTTGTTCCTTTTTTAGAAGCTTTGTCATACTGTTAGAGCTGATTATCTTTCGCGGTTTCCCTTCAATACCCCTTAATTCAACTTCCTTTCCTTTCACAGAAAATTTCATGAAAAGTTCTTGAAAATTAAAAGCTATTCTACCCAAGGATTGTAGCCATTGGACTCCTAGTACAACATTAGCACCTCCATTGGAATGGAAAGCATTGGGCTAGTCAATACATATTCTCCTACGGATAGCTTGATATTATGGCAATTTCCAGAGAAATTTATCGTTCCTCCATTTGCAACCATCACTTGACACTCTGGTGCTGGATATAGGAAGCAATTCAATTCTTTTGCTATCTTACAATGAATAAAATTGTGGGTACTTCCTGAATCAATCAACACTATTACCTTTTTTTGCTTGATTTGTCCTTCTATCTTGATGGTTTGAGGAGTGGTAATTCCAGCCAATGCATTATAAGATATGGTCAGATTCATTTATTCTTTATCTAGGCTTTGTTCCTGGAGTATATCCTCTTCTTTTGACCTTTCTTGCTCCTTTTCTTCTTCCTCTTCACAATCCATGTAGAATAATTTCTTCTCAGCACACTTATGACCTTTAGTGTATTTTCTATCACAACTGTAACAAAGCCCTTTTGCTCTTTTTTCTTCCAATTGTTGTGGTGTCAACCTTATAGGTTGTGGAAGACTAGGGGCAACAACACTTCCATCTTTATAGTTGTGAGTGGTATGCTTCCTGGTTGCCATAATTTCGCTTTCCATTTTTCTTGCTAACCTGAATGCCTTGTCTAATGAATCAGGTTCCCAAAGGCGAACATCATGTTGGATATTATCCTTTAAAGTCCCTATGAACACATCAATCCTATGCTCCTCTAGAATATTTTTTACCCTTATGTTCAATTTTTGGAACTCCTCAATGTGCTCCATTATTGAACCCTTTTGTTTGAGACTTATCAATTGGCTAAAAAAAGTGTTGCTTTTTGTATCCTCATAATGTGCTGTCAATTCTTCCGTAAAAATTGCCCAAGTGATAATTTGTTTACGAGAGAAAAGCCATTGATACCATACAAATTGATTTGGTTCCAAATATAAAGTTGCAATACATACCTTTTGTGTGTTTTTCACATTAATGAGATCGAAAAATTGCTCCATCTATAATATCCATGTTGTGGGATCCTTGCCATCAAACTTCCTCATATCGATTTTATGAATATGGTGGATCTTTGATCCAACATTAGAGTCTATGAAATCATGATTAACATTTCTTTTGTTCTCATCATGAGTTTCCTTTACTACCATTTCACCATTAGTAAGCATTTCTTGTAGAAAATTTTTCAAATCTGTCTTCAAATCCGTCTTCAAATCTTCCATGCCTGTCTTCAAATCTTCCATGCTTGTCTTCAAATCTGTCTTCAAATATATCTTCAAATCGTCCATCTTAGCTTCCATGTCATTCATCTTAGCTTCTACGCCTTTCTTTAAACATCCATCTTAGCTTCTATGCCTTTCTTTAAACCATCCATCTTAGCTTCTACATCTTTCTTTCAACCGTCCATCTTAGATTCTGTTACTTTTTGTGCAAGTGACACTTGTTGCACTTGGTCTCATAATTTTGATATATCATGTTGCATTTCTTCCTCTTCTTCATGAGTCATGCTAGAAATTTCAGGTTTCTTACTAGGTGTTTGCATTTTCTTTCCTCGGGGCATCAATTACCGATAATAATGCTTTAGTGTGCCCTTTGAATTTCTTCAAACTAAATTTTCAAACCAAGTTTATGCAAAAATTTAAAAAAACTACACACATTTTTTCACTTTGTAGGAGATTCTGCAGGGAATAGTTATGTCAAATGTCCCACAGTGACCTGATTATAGACTAGTTCAGCAAAGCGAACTTGTACGACATGCCACGAGTCACTGTTTCGACCTTTGGCTCTGAAAAATATATACAAGAAACTACAGTTCGTCCTCTTTCTGTACATTCTTACAAAATTTCAATCTGATGCTCAGAGAGAAAGTTATGACAATTTTCCCCAGGTCACCTGTTTGGAATGTAATTCAGGAGTCTGCAAAAAGACCAACTTCTTCAGATCATATCTCCGCAAATATAGTGTGAAAAGCTCTGAAATTTGGACCTGAGGTTCAATGCAATTTCGTCTCAAATGGGTTTTTTTTTAGCTTCTGAAACGTCGCAGAAAAAAAGTTATAGCGAAAATTCCATGATGACCTATTTGGAGCAGCGAAACCCTAGAATCCAAAGCTTTGATACCAAATGTTATGAAACCAGCTCACAAAAAGATAGAAAAGATAGATCAACACCTTAGAATTCAGCTCTTTGAGGGGGCAACCTCCTTTACATTACATAAATGAACAATTCTTGGATGATTCAAATGACAAAACCTCCTTTCTATATATAGGAGTCTAAGGAGTCACAATATAACCCAGCGACCTAACAATTATAATATAAAGCCACAAAAATAACAATAGAGGGATTCTATGGGGCACAGTAATAACAATATGGGGATAATAGGGGCACAACAATATTAATAAGGGATACAACTACAATAGTAATGGGGTAATCACTAGTATTATAGGGACCTAACACAGGGAAGCATGGTTTCGCGTAAACGAAAAAAACAAATTCGACCATCATTTGACAAAATTCGAAATGCATGCAATGAGAAATAGATGGAAGGATGGCAAGCAAGGGAAGCATTGATGGCAAGGTGCTTGATAGAGGCAAAAGTTATACCGTTGCTCGAGAACACTACAACACTGCAAATTGTAGAAAGGAATTTACGGTCTGTAAGTTTTTTTTTATTTAACCTCGTTCTAGTGTGCTTGAGTACCCAGACCCGTGTAGATTATTTATGAAGCGCACCGCGTTTTTTTAAATTAAAAACCATACCTCGTTGCACCATGTTATTTACGCACCTAGGCGTGTCAAAACATGAATAGCACCGATGCTTCATGGGAGTAAAGCACCAAAATGGTGAAAACGAATTTTACAACCAATTTTTTTTTTTTAAATTTAACCTTTGTCTAGTGCTATCGAGTATTATACGCACTGGTGCTCTAGGTTCACCCAATGCAATGATATTTTTAAATTAAAAACCCTGCAATGGTGCACCATGTCATATACACACTAGGGCATTCCGAAAAGGTTAAAGCATCGAGACGTCATGGAAATAAAGCACCAAAATGGTGAAAATAGATTTTACGACTGACATTTTTTAAAATTTACACTAGTCCAGTGTTATCAAGTATTACACACACCGGTGCTCTAGAGTTACTTAACATATTATTATTTTTTTTTTTTATTTTTAAATAATCCTTGAATGTTGCACCATTGTGTATTAAGCACCAAGACATACAGTTCTATTAATGGCACTAATGCTTATTATATGAGCAACATACTAGTGTTTTTTAAATTAAAAACCTTGTCCTGATGCACCATGTTTTTATGCATTGGGGCTTTCATAAAAATGGAAAGCACTAGTGCTTTATGCGAGTATAGCATCGAAATGGTGAAAATTAATTTTACAACAAATGTTTTTTTTTAATTTAACCCTTGTCTAGTTTTATCAAATAGTATACGCATCGGTGCGCCTTATATACGTAGTGCGCCATTTTTTTTATTTGTATAAAAAATAACTTTGCAACGGTGCACCATTTCAGATTAATCATCAGGGCCTTCGGTTTAATTAACAATGTGGGTGCATATAATATAATCAGTGCACCATTTTTTTTTAAATTAAAACCCCACAACATTGCACCATATTGTTTATTCATCAGGGCATTCTTATACAGTTTTAGCACCAAGGTGTCGTGAGCGTATAGCACGAGATTGGGAAAAATGATTTTTACGACCAAGATTTTTTAAATTTAACCCTTTTTGTGTTATTGAGTATTATACACACCAGTGCGCATTAGGCACTTAACGCACCAATGTTTTTTTATTTTTATAAAAAATAAATCTGCCACGGTGCACCATATGCTCTTAAGCATTGGTGTTTTAGTGTATTACAGGCACATCGTTAAAAAACATCTGCTAAAATATCTACCCACCCAACTCCACTAGCGACCTCCGCTACAAACGAATTTTTGGGCTATTTTTATAGGGGCTATGAAAAAACTTCCATTACAGGGTCTTTTCCTTGTAGTGAAAGTTCTAGAATTTTGTTTTTTTAATTCGTTAGGTGACAGTGTTAATAATCATAAAAATAAAATTTCTAGTTAAAATATAAGTTCCCAATCTCTAGAATTTCATTGTTTCCCTATTAAGAGTCCTAGGGAACTACAAGGAATTTTAATGTTATTATGCAATCCAATAAAACAATCTTTCCATGACATCATTATTAAAAATTAAATCTAAAGTTTCACATCGTTCTTATAAAGTTGGTCATCTTAACTCTCCCAATTTTTTAGTGCTCTACCATATTAGCTTCAATGGGAATATTGTAGCAAGCCTCTTAAGAAAACAGGAAATTCTTGTTGTAGAGAGGTAAATCAAACTCCAAAAAAAAAATGGTTAATTGGAATATAGTGAAAGAATCCAAATACCGAAGAGGATTGGAAAGAAAACATCCCTCGCTCATGAATCTATCTATGGGAGCCAAATTTATCTCGGGGCTAATCTCTTGAAAGTTGGAAGTTCTCTTTAAGATGTATTTCCATCGAAATTGCAAGAGATGAATTGACTACCTATTTGAAAATAAGAGAGTATCATATATTTGGAAACTTCTCAAAGTTGCAGCTCCAAGAGTTCAATCTAGCTTGACATGGCTACTAGGTAATAACAATTTGATTAACATTTGGAAGGATAATGTTATGGAAAATATGCCCTTGGAGTAAAAGTTGTCCCCCTTAAAGATATGGATGGTAATTAAGGCTTCAACTCCCTATTTAATATATCATCTTGGGCTATTGAATCTGGCCACTAATTAGGAAGGTCAATTGGATTTCCCCATCTCATTTAGTCGATATAGTCTCTTCTATGTTTGCTTTACCCAAAGTTGAGATATATACAATATTTTTTCTCTAGATCATAGGATATGGGAAGCCTTGAATTATAATGCCAATGATGATTTTTTTCATCGAAAGCAACCCCTTCCCTTGCCTCAACATTCCAATATATGGAAACAGGTATGGAATATTGATGGACTTCCTAAAATCAACCTCTTCTATTGGGTTATGATTCAATCAAAGCTATCTTCTGGAAAAAATCTACAAAAATTCAAGGCCCATCTCAGAGTACCTTGTTCCTATCTAAATTATAAATAATTCACCACCTCTTCATTGGATGAACCTTCTCAAAATAGGTTTGGCGTGTAGTCCTTACAAGAATTGGTCAGATAATGAAAAGTCCTGACTCTTGGATGGACATTTTCTCGTATTGGAACAAATGGTAAAGGGGGTATTTTCCAAACATATATATTTTGAAAATAATGTCTTTCTCTTCCCAAATCTATATGTTGGAAAATCCAATTTTCCCATAATGGCTATCTTCAACCAAGAATTGGCTAATGACTTATTAGTAGTGGAAGAGGCTAAAGATCTTTTTGTGGAATACATTAACTCAAGGGGAAGTAAGAATCAATATCTCCAAAGGTTGGATCATGATGAGAGATCTCACCTTTCATTATTTTCACACTCATTTCATAGCTCAAGACCAAGCACCAGTAAGCCCATTTATCACTCCTCATGGCAACTCAACTTGAGTGAGCAAGAATTTCACAATTGGAAAATTCATCAAAAAAATTACACTCTCTTTTATTGTCAAAAGGAAACCCAAGGGTAGTAGGAGTGCAAGTATTATTCTTAATCCCAAGGGACACCTAGAAGCAATATTTGATTGTGATCTAAAAAATTCCACAAATAATAAAGTTGAGGTGTATTCCCTTCTTGAGGGTCTCCTTTTAGTAAATGAAGCCAAAACAAATACATATATTTCTATTGATGATTTGGGTATAATCATCAACTTGATGGCCTCAAAAAATTATTCTACCAAAATTTTAGCATCTTTGATAGCATAAACCTAGAAGGTGCTTTGTAGATTTCAACTTGCCAATTTCATCCAAGTTCTAAGATAAAACCATTTAGCTTACTCTCCATCTAACAAATCTACCAAGCTCAACTTTGGGGTTCTTTAAAAACATGGGGCATGCTTTAGAATGCCTGATCCAAAATGGATCTTGGATAGACTTCTAAGTCTAAAGTGTTCCTCAAAGAGGAAAATAAAAGTCAAGGGTTGCTCTTGGAAATAGTCCATAGATGTTTTCATTCTGAATCTACTACAATTTGAATGGGCTAAAATGGACTTTGGATGCAGAAGTTATCGCAAAAATAAGTTTGCCTTTGTCCTTTGAAAATGAGGCAAAATCTTATGAAAATGGGCTTAAGGCCTTATATGGGAAAATCGCATCGCAAGGTTTAATATTAGCCTTATGTGCTAAAAACCTTTGTTAAGCGCTAAAACTTCATAAAAGCGCGTTTTACATCGAAATTCAGATAAATCACGTGGGCAGTAGCGGCCAGGCGGATCCGAAGAATTTATAGAAAATAGACTAAACCTTTTGAGTTCCGGAAGGAGGGCAGTAAGCGGTATTTCAGGCGGGCTTCAAGCAGTAAGCGGTATTGGATGGGCTCCGACCGATTCCATACATTAGCCGACACATAGCACACAAGAGGAGAGAGGAAACCGCTTTTTCAGGCGGTTAATCCCCGTGTAAGTTATGCGCCCGAAATGACTGTCAACCGTCAGATTAGAAGTCACAAATCAATGGTCAAGATCTGATCGGAGCGATTGGAAATTAGTACAGTCAAAGGAAAGAACCCTCAAGCCATTACCAATGTGATATGCCGACAGTGATATGCGATATTGACCATCCGATCGAGGAGCAAGATCAACGGTCCAAATTTGATCGGCGATCGGCGATCAGTGATCCCTGATACAAAGGGAAATGCACCATGTGATTTGCGATAGTGATATGCTGATAGAAGGCAGACCCGATAGGGATTATGGACATGATTTCATAATATTTGAAATCCGGAAATGCGGGATTTCTTTGTATTTCATGTCTATTGGGTTTTTTGGCCATATGCCTGTGCGATTGTGATTTGCGATCGAATGCCGGACCCGATGGGTTTATAGATGTGATTCTATATTATTTGAAGTCCGGGCTAAAGGCCCATGATGTGTTTTGCATGCATTTTTCTATGTATTTCCGTTATTTGGCTATTTCGGCCAGAAGAAGGAAAAATGATCGGGTTTCCCACGCCGATGGTTCCTTTCCATTATAAACAGATTCTTGTGGTGAACAGTCGGGTTTTCCATGATGGAGGACTGTAACCAACATGTTATAAAAACACAGAGAGCACAATTGACCGTGGGCTGCTGAAGATTGTTGCAATGCGTAGAGGCGCTTAAGAGGTCACTGGAAGGTTGTTGAGAGTCGCTTGGAGGTCAAGTGAACTACAGAGGCATTGAAAGGTCGAGACAAGCTCAGAGCCAAAGAGCCAGAGCTAGAGCTGAAGAGCCAGAGTGAGAGCTAGAGCGAGAACCAGAGCCAAAGCCAGAGCCGAAGAGCCAGAGTGAGAGCTAGAGCGAGAACCAGAGCTAGAGCCAGAGCCAGAGCCAAGGGCCAGAGCCAGAGCCAGAGCCAGAGCCAGAGCCAAGAGCCAGAGCCAAAACCACAGCCAGAGCCAAGAGTCGGAGCCAGAACCAGAGCCAGAGCCAAAGCTAAGAGCCAGAGCTAAGAGCCAGAGCCAGAGCCAGAGCCGAGAGCCAAAGTGAGAGCCAAAGCCAGAGCCAAAGCCAGAAAGCCTGAGAGCTTCAGAGCCAGGGATAAGATGGTGTTCTAAGCCCATTGTTTCTATGTAATCCAATGGAGTTGAGTTGGAGCTTGTAAAATAACTTATGCCATAATCCCAGAGAGCCTAGTCAAGTTGACTAGATCTCAAGGAAACGTAGCCCAAGAGGTTTAGGTGAACTCCATATTATATTGTTGTTATGTGTGGTTGTTTATTTGTTGCTTTACTTACTGTCACATGTATTTAAATATCAGCATAAGCAACAGAAATTAAAGCACTTAACAGCTAAAAACAAACACAAGCATACACCTATTTAGGGAACTTTTTAATTCCACAATTGGTTAATCATAAGGTCTTGGAAATATTTAAGCTTTGGAAGTGGGAGAGGTTCTCGTAAGCTGACAAGAAGCCTTTAGTGCCCCAATTTCAGATCAAGTGGTATTAGAGCTTGAGATTGATTAACCTCACCTTCGGGAAGGTGATATCAAAGTTGGTTATACCATAGCAAGTGGTATCAGATCAGAATGCGTAATTGATAAAGCAAAGATTGCTTGTTTGAAAGGTGTTTAAACAGTGAGAGGTTGATTGTATGCTTGTTTGCACACTGACTATTGTTTGAGTTTGCAGAGGTGAAGGGAAAGCTATTGTTAGCTGAGTCTGTGAGAGGACAAGAAGGAAGAAGGGCTGAAGGCATTCTACTTATCCCAAAGGACCTCAAGGCAATCCTTGAAGCACAAGAGGTTTGTTGCAAAAGGTTGTTGAATAAGCTCTTTATTAATCTTGTTTGAAGTTCTTTTGTTCGTTGGCATAATGACAACTTCTACAAGTCAGTGCTCAAATTCTTCTTTCTTCACAAGATTATTTGATGGAGACAAGAAGCAAGACTTATTCACCATGATGGATATGGTGAGAGAAATGTATGAGGATGGAAGGAAGAGTAGCATACTTAGAGAGCAGTTGAATTCCGTGTAGGAAGAGAAGTAGTTGCTTTCTAAAAAATTGCAGGAAATGGAGAGGCAACTTCATATTGCAAATATGGACCTGAAAAGGATGCATGAGTTGCAGACACAGCTCTTTGTTGCCGAAGAAGCCATAGTCAAGTATCAACTTGAAGAAGAGGTAAATAATTTCTGTTTGTCTTCAAATTCTTCTAAGAATGCTTATATTGCTTCTTCTGAAAAACATACCAGAGGCATAGGTTCCAGGTTAATGTCCAAGATGGACTATGAAGGAAAAGGCTTGGGTAAACATGCACAGGGTAGTTTTGAGCCAATAATGGTTGAGGAAAGGCCTAAGTATTTGGGTCTTGGCTATGGACAGTCTTATGGATAAAGTTCCAAAGCTGCCATGAAGGCCATTGAAACAGTTCCAAGAAGGAGTTTCATTTCAAGTCTTCTACCTCAAGAGTGTAAAGATTGTATTTGTGGAGAATGCAATAGCTTGAAACATCATTTGCAGGATGCAGGTGTTCATAAGTATGCACTTGAACCAGAGAGTTGTGGAAACTCTAAAACCAGTGAAGAGGTTGATGGCGTTCCAAAGGGAGCCACTTCTTCATTCAATTCACCTCCTCATGAAGGCAATAAAGGTGAAAGAGAAAGGTATAAATCTGGTTCTTATCATATTCCTTTTGATTATGTTCAACATGATAAATTTCCATATAAGTATGGGAAAAGAATTGCATGTTCCTTTTGTGGTTTGGATAACCATAATGTTTCTAGATGTTGGAAGAGAATGACCACATACATGAAACTTTTGAAGGAAAGGAAGCAAGAAGCCAAAGGTCCATTGGACAAGGAAAATAATGCTGTCACGAGGATGCACATGTGTTGCACTTACTGCCATAAGCAAGGACACATTGCTGAAAAGTGTTGGACTCTAAATCCAACAATGCTTCCACGAAACTCGAAGAAGGTGGAAAGAGAAATTGGCAGGAATGGAAAGAAAGATTCCATGATTGATGTGTTTTAGGATGATTCACATGTTGATGTGCAGACAAAGGTAGCACCTTTAAAATGGATTGGTAAGAAATAGTTAGAGTTCTTATCTAATTAAGATTGCATGTCTTTTTGCATCTATTTGCATTTCTTTATTAATGGAATGCAAGTTTCAGGGTTTTACCAAGAAGGTGAATGGAAAAAGTTGGGTAGGAGACTCAATTTATTGCTGCAACATTATATTCAGTTCAGCTTCGAAAGTACAGTGTGCTTAAGTGAAATTTGAAGGATGAAATGCATGCATGAGAATGATGTGCATGAACACAGAGATGCTGATAATTTCCTTGTATTTAAACATGTATGTGTGATTAACTTGAAGGGTTGATTGCTTTGGCATTCATGTAATGCAATATTGACTTGAGAAAAGTTGATTTGGTCTCCAATATGGAGATGATGATGACGTGTTTCATCTTTTGAAAAGAATCCTTGATCTTTTCTACATGCTTGACTTGAAGGGTCATTTGTTTTAAAGGCATGTTTTGTGGGCTTGTTATCTAGTCCATCATTTGTATGAAAATGTAAGACATGGAGGTGTTCACAAGATGTGAGATCTGTTTCTTTTGTTGAAGCAGGAGTTTTAGGCCATCCAGTTGTTGTATGTATTTCTGTTGTTGTTAAAAATTGTTGTTGACAGCTTGTCAAACATGTAAAAATGAAAATTTTGTGAAGCAAATGTAACTTCACATTTGTTTGAGCCACCTTGGATCAATGATCAAGGCAGAGAAGTTCAAACTACCTTCTGTGACCATCTCGGCGGGAGTTCTGCATGTATTCAAGGAGGAAAACAGTTCTTACCAAGAGGACCAGCACATCCACGAAGGAGAATGGTCAAAGGCTTTGGTTCAGAGGCATTATGCAAGGCAAGTGTATGGAGGCTGAAAGACGAGGGTGTTGTTACTCTCATTTATTTTTCAGATGAGTAGGTCAGTCTTTTGGAGACCAAAAGTTCTTTTAGTGGGAAGGTGTGATCCAAAATGGATCTTGGATAGACTTCTAAGTCTAAAGTGTTCCTCACAGAGGAAAATCAAAGTCAAGGTCTGCTCCTGGAAATAGTCCCATTGCGTATATCTTTTCATTATGAATCTACTGCAATTTTAATGGGCTAAGATGGACTTCAGATGAAGAAGTTATCGCAAAAAGAAGTTTGCCTTTGTCCTTTGAAAAGGAGGCAAAATCTTATGAAAATAGGCTTAAGGCCTTATATGGGAAAATCGCATCGAAAGGGTTAATATTAGCCTTATGTGCTAAAAACCTTTTTTAAGCGCTAAACCTCCATAAAAGCACATTTTACATTGAAATTTGGATAAAGCACACAGGCAGTAGTGGCCAGGAGGACCCGAAGAATTTATAGAAAATAGACTAAACCTTTTGAGTTCCGGAAGGAGGGCATTAAGCGGTAATTCGGGTGGGCTTCAAACAGTAAGTGGTATTGGACAGGCTCTACCCGATTCCATACATTAGTCTACACGTAGCACGCAAGAGGAGAGAGGAAACCGCTTTTTTGGGTGGTTAATCCTCGTGTAAGTTATGCACCCGAAATGACTGTTAGCCATCGGATTAGAGGTCGCGAATCAACAGTGAGTATCTGATCAGAGCGATCGGCGATCAGCACAGTTAAAGGAAATAACCCCCAGGTCATTACCAATGTGATATGCCGATAGCGATATGCGACATCAACTGTCCGATTGAGGAGTAAGATCAACGGTCCACATTTGATCGGGGATCGGCGATTGGTGATCCACGATACAAAGGCCAATGCACCATGCAATTTGTGATAGCGATATGCCGATAGAAGGTGAACCCGATAGGGATTATGGATGCGATTTCATAATATTTGAAATCCGGAAATGTGGGATTTCTTTGTATTTCCTATGTATTGGGTTTTTTGGCCATACGCCTATGTGATTGCGATTTGCGATAGAATGGCGAACCCGATGGGTTTATAGATGTGATTCTATATTATTTGATGTCTGGGCTAAAGGCCCATGATGTGTTTTGCACGTTTTTTTTTGTGTATTTCCATTATTTGGCTATTTCGGCCAGAGGAAGGAAAAACGATCAGGTTTCCCACGCCGACAGTTCATTTCCATTGTAAAAGGATTCTTGTGGTGAACGGTCAGGTTTTCCATGATGGAGGACTGTAAATGATGTGTTACAAAAACATAGAGATCATAATTGACCAAGGTTGTTGAAGATTGTTGTGATGCGCAGAGGTGCTTAAGAGGTCACTGGAAGGTTGTTGAGAGTCGCTTGGAGGTCAAGCGAACTACAGAGACACATAGAGGCTGAGAGAAGCTCAGATTCGAAGAGTTAGAGCCAGAGCTGAAGAGCCAGAGCTAGAGCTAGAGCCAGAGCCAGAGCTAGAGCCAGAGCCAGAGCTAGAGCCAGAGCCAAGAACCAGAGCCAGAGCCAGAGCCAAGAGCCAGAGCCAAGAGCCAGAGCCAGAGCCAAGAGCTAGATCCAAGAGCCAGAGCCAGAGCCAGAGCCAGAGCCAGAGCTAGAGCCAGAAATCCTGAGAGCTTCAAAGCCAGGGATAAGATGGTATTCTAAGCCCATTGTTTCTGTGTAATCCAATGGAGTTGAGTGTGGAGCTTGTAAAAGAACTTATGCCATAATCCCAAAGAGCCTAGTCGAGTTGACTAGAACTGAAGGAGACGTAGCCCAAGAGGTTTGGGTGAACTCCATATTATATTGTTGTTATGTGTGGTTGTTTATTTGCTGCTTTACTTGCTGTCACATGTATTTAAATATCAGCATAAGCAACAAAACTTAAAGCACTTAAAATCTAAAAACAAACACAATCATACACCTATTTCAAGCACTTTTTAATTCCGCAATTGGTTAATCATAAGGTCTTGGAAATATTTAAGCTTTGGAAGTGGGAGAGGTTCTCGTAAGCTAACAAGAAGCCTTTAGTGCCCCATTTTTAGATCAATGCCATACCTTAATTTGTGTATTCTAGTGGTTATGGAGACATGTTACATCATGATTAAACATCATATGTCATGGAATCATCATCATTTGATTTTACGTGAGAGATCAAGATATGAAACAACTTTCCCCCTTCTTTGCACATGCATGAATCAACTTATAGCCAATTTCTTTAATCATCCTATGTATTTTATTACATAAAAGGTATGATAATGGAGTTTTGTAGGAAAGGCTTAAGCGACAATTCATGGTGGAGGACTACTCTAAGCTACAAATTGTTCTCAATAAAGGTTTATCTCTACTTTTAATGTGTGTATTTGAGCCTCAATTTGGTGAATAAAACCTCAATGGACAATTGGTGCATTATCATCCCTCTACTATAGCAATTTGAAATCTATTTTGGTGTCTAGTTTCTTCCTATTATGAAATTATGGTTACTTCGTAGTAATTGTCATTTTCGAGATTTGGGTTTTGGTATCCGCGAAACATGGATAATTGGTTTTTTCATACCCCTAATGGTTGTGAGTGGTGTTTGATACATTGGGCTAGACACATCCACACTTTGAAAGTTTCATTTCTATCTTTGGTTTCCCTTGATTTAGTGTAATATCCCTTATCAGGAATATTCCTCAAACATAAGCAAACTCCAACCAGAGATGGACTGGGAGGGCATTTACCAGATATGTCGCCTCTAAAAAGAGGAGGAGATCTGGAGGCTACTTGGCCCTTTCCAGACTCTGTCTAAGAGTATAGGAGAAAACACACAAGTGGTATAGTAGTCGGGAAGCTCAAAGAGATAAAAATAACAATGGTGCAACATATAACAATATAACCATAAGCAAATACTCAAGAAATGCAGAGAGAAATGCTCAACCATTTTATTATACTGAGTAACAGAATGAGTATAGGAGGTGATCAGAAAGATGGCACCTCGACTTGCACAAGGCAAGTGAAGAAATACACTCAGAATAGCAAAGGAATGGACTCTCTCTGAACTACATCCAAGCTGCTGGAGAACTGCCATGCTACTGCCGCTGCTAGAAATCAAACAAGGATTTGGGGTTGTTCCCCTCCTTAGAAAATGCTAAAACTATGGAATCAGACTCTACTCAAGAAACCCAGAAAGCTTTTCTAAAATGGCCGACCCCCGAAAATCGCCCCCTTGAGGACCCACGCAATCCCTTAAGGCTCTGCACTGCCACTGAAATAAACCCACCACAACTCTGCCTGAAACTTAGCCAAAATCCTCCAATATGCAAGGGCTAATCCCCTGCTCAACCTCCCAGCACAAACCCCCCTACAAAACCTCAATCCAAAACTGCTCCTAGAAAGAACTGCGTCATCCCTCTCAAGATTGCACAGTCATCTAAGATGCTCAATCCTCCTGCCAAAATGCTAATGAAACTACTACAAAAATACTGATGGAAATACCTTGCCCGAGCAGGCACTCGAAGTCCCCCGGAGCTAAGGGTGAGATCTCCGAACGGAGACACTCAATGCACTAAACAGTGTTGCAGACTAGCTAAACAGCCAGCGTGCTCTAAGTCGAAGTGACCAACTCAAATGCACATAATCGAATGCCAAAATCAGGAGGCTCCTCTCTCCTTTATAGAGTTGGCCTCTCTCAATCCCAAGGCTCACCTCCTCCAATGTAGCTTTCCTCTTGCCACGTGTTTCTCACCATCTGCGCAGTCACTCCTAGTGTCTACGTGGGCCCCTCCTCTACGTGGTTCTTTAGGCCCCCTTGGCTCACCTTTTAAGTTACAACATTGTGCTACTAGGGACTGTCTTTATTCATGAAGTGAGTATGTCCCCCTCTCCTCACCTTTTTATTTATAAATAGCTATAGAAGGCAAAATTGAGCAAAATCGAATATTCCAATTAGCCATGGCTAATTAGGAATATTACATTTAGTCAATTTTCTATGGGTGGCAGTGTTTGACAAACAAACCCAAACTTTTGATTGGACTGGAAATGTGATTACTCATTGTGTGGATTCCATCTCCCTTCCATGGACAATCAAGACGCTTAAGAAATAATTTGATTATTCGAAAGGCACTAGGAATCCATCAATAGAAATAAATCTTCACTCTTCTTAGTGAACATGAAATTCCATGAAAATTAGCATCAATGTACCACCCAAAATGCAATGATCATGAATAATTTAGTTCAACACAAGCAACAAATTCATTTTTTGAGGAAATTTTTTATGTTTTGGAACACGGTTAGTAACTCCAACAAAGGATCCCAGACTATTGCCTCCAATGACAATATTCTAGTGAATTCAATTCAACAAGGTCTCAAGGTTGAAGAGACTTTCCATCAAATGACCAAATATATGGATATGGGAAACCAAGGCTATCATTTATCCAACATTAGACAAGATGAAGCTAATAACCACCATGTTTCTCATTAATCTTTGTGCTTTGTAAATCGATAAGAATTGTAGGTGTTTTCTCAAGAATCTATACTTACAGGAAAATTTGAAATGCTATAATTGTGAATGTATGTAAATCTTTGTTTTTGGCACGTTTTGTTTGCCTAGTTCACTGGAGAAATTATGGAAATTATCTCTATCTAATTCTTTCTATTCAACTTTGTTGTAGTCATTTATAATATAAATTTCCTAGGTTTTAGTTTAAAAAACTCTAGAAAATAATATACTAACTTGGATTATTGCCATAAAATGAATTAGAGTAGGCCTAGATGGTTAATATTGTGTAAGGAAGAAAGTGAGTCTATGAATAATCTATTTGAAATTGCTGAGTTAATATGGACATTTGGAAGGAGGTATTACAAAGCTTTAAACTCAAAATTTTGTGGGATAAAAAATCCATTGTTGGAATATTTCAAATCCCAAATAACAAAGTGATCTATTACTTCCCATAAAGAAACACCATGTGACATATTATGCAAGGCGTTTTTTGCTAAAAACAAGAAGATTTTTCAAGGAAATGAGAAACAATTAGGTTGGTTAACTAATCAAATAAGGTTTTCCCAAGGTAAAGGATAGAAGCCTTTAAAGTGGAAAGGTCCAAGGAGATTACAAGAACCTCGTATTGGTTACATAAGAGACTTGGGAATTTTTCGACAATGCTTGTTAAGGTTACATAGGTTTGGGTATTGGAGGTGTCATACTCATTATAATCAATTCACATTATATTACCTTGAAGTTTAGAGTACGTCAAGGAACTAACAACATAGTGGAGTTCTATGTTCTCTCAATTATCATGAAGGCTTTTGACATGATGTGATGAACCAAAGAGGCAAGCATATTTCCCAACCCATCAATCACGAAGATGAAGTGAGAGAGTGTCATGCTCAAGAACGACACACTACCATTAATAGGTTAAGTTCCCTATTTTCCCAATTTCTCATTCATATATGTCCATTACCACTTTATTTTTGACAAGCTTGAGGAGGATATCATATTCTTGATCTATAATTTCATCCTTCAAATTAATTCCTCTATGAGTGTTTTTAATGAACCCTAAGAAGGAGTGGTTCGGTCCCATCATGTTTGACGAGTCCATTGCTGTTTGATTCTTTTACGATTCTAGTGAAGGCATAACTTGACTCCTTTTTCATGTTTAGAGAGTTTGAAAAATACGTGAAAAAGAAAAATCCACAGGTTCCTTTTCATAAAATTGTCTCCTGAGTCCAAAAAGGTAGAAAATGATACTCAAGAGAACCTCTTAGCCATGTTCGACTAACGTATTCTTTTTTCATAAATGTTCTATCTCGGTCTTTAAAAGGGTTAAACTTATACTAAGTAGATGTCTTTTCATTTACTTTAACAAGTTCGAAAAGACAAGTTCTCGACAATCTTTTCATGTTTAGGGAGTCTGAAAAGATTTGAAAGAGGACTCCTGGGGGTTCCCTTTTTGTGAGTTTACAGAGCCCGAAATAGTGATAAAAGTATGATCCATAATAAAAATGATTTGTTTCAACTCAAAAATGTCATTAGTTTCTTCAAATAGTTGTTAACTTGCTCAGAACATCACCAAAAGATTAAAAATATTTGGTACATGGTAAAATTAGTTCCAAATAATAAAATATAATTAAATTATCCTAAAAAATGACCATAAATAGGAAAAAAAGTAATTTTTTTTACCATTTTACATTTTACCTCTTGGTGAGTAAGCTCTGAGCGCATTTTTCCCCCAATCTTTAGCAGTTGATTGTAGCTAATCCGATGGATCGTTTTCAATGTCGTCACTTCCAGGTAGGAGATCTTACCTTTCTCTTTCTTTTCATGGTTCCAATTTTTCATTTCATGCAATTTTTTTCATGTTTTGAGTGATTTAGGGCTTTAATTTTGCGCCCTAGCTCTATCCACCCCAACAATGTCGAAAAGTGCACTAGACCAATAAAAATGTAACTTTGGAGAGAGTTGCAGTGCACTGTCTCCCTTTAGTAGGGTGCATTGGGCGCATTTGAAAAATTTGTTTTTCTCTTTTCACTCAAATTTCTCTCAGATTTTTGCATGGGATTTATTCTAATGATTTTTCTTGTCATGTTTCAGGTATCCATTGGAACGAAATGGCTTTAATTTTGCGAGAAAGAGAACATGAAGACCAAGACATGGATGCTTCCAATGATCCAGCAACCATTCAGGCATTGAGAAACTATGGGCTTCTCAAGTTATTTTGGCTTCCTGGGATGAGAGCACAGATGGAACTATTGGAGTATCTTGTCAGGGCATGGGATGTGCAGGCACAATCCTTCAGGATTGGAGCACATATGCTCAGCATACAGGTGGAATACATTTATTTCTTGACAGGTTTATCAAGGAGAGGTGCTCCTATCTCGCTATCTGGTTCAAGAAGGATTGGAGAGTCTGTCAAGGACTATATTTCTACACACTGTAGACCTCGATTCCAACCAACAAAAGATGGGAAAATCAAGGTTAAGGATGTGGTTTTTTTGCCTCTCAAGGAAATCCTTTTCATCATTGCTAGATTGGGTGGCAATGCTACCTTGCATTTGGCTAACAAGTCCCAAATGAAATACACATTAGTGTATAGAGTTGATAGTGTTAAACTGGAGTGAGGGGGTGTTAGCAAACATGAAGGAACAACTCACCAAGGAAAAATGTGAGCGAATGAAAAACTTTGGGTATGTTTCCATTTTTATGTCATTCACCTTTCAGAGGATTCCATTACTCCATCCACATCATATCTCACTCGAGCATCCAGATCCCATAACTCCAAGGATGAGGCGATGGGTAGACCTCATGTCGAGACGTGCAAGTCCATCTTCCATGAGTTTCACACATCTTCTTTCTATGGTTGTGTACGCAACTCATAATTATTGAAGACTATCCATATGTCAGGATGGACTAGCGCTAAGTTCCAGAGCTTGTGCTACCTAAAGGTGGGAAATGGAGTGGCATAAGTAAAAAATAATAAATTTGATTGTTTTTATTTTTTAATTTTTTATTTTACAATTTTTTTGGTATTTTTCGTGTATCCAAGACTAACTATCGATTTTTACATGCAAACATTGGACTCATTTGACCAGTAGGTTCATCCTATATTCACCATGTTGGAGACCCACAATAGGCACAGGTTGGAGTACAGGTTGTTGCAAGGGTATAGGAGGTATTACAAGATCTCAATGTGGTTGAGACTCTTGCAGAGTCCGAGTGACATGTTGAGGGATTGACCCAGGACATACCAGAAACTAGGGTCAATTAGATCCCTATGAGACTGTAGCACTATACTGTTCAAGTGTCTTACTGTATTAGCTAGTTGTTGTGTAAATTTTCATGTGTGGTTGTTTGTTACCATGAGCACCATCAGGACTAGTCTACTAGGAGGTGATAAAGCCATATTTTTTACTACATGTATTTTTGATATGTTAGGTCGTTTGACAATATGTGTCTCAGGGACATATTTTCTAAAACCAAACTTTTATATATATACAGCTATCTACCTATCAGTGTTTCTCATATATTCTATTATCTTGTTAAATGTATGTGATGTGAATTTAGTTTAATTTACATATGTTGCAAAATTCTGTCTAAAACATGATTTGACAATGCATCTGTCAATGTGATTAGAATTCTAGGAATGTGTTAATATTAGATATAATCAAAATGCCTTTCCATAAGGTGAACCCTTAAAAATATATGAAGCATAGTTGTACTTCTGACTGAATATACATTAGTCAAGTGTAGTACTACAAGTTGTGAGTCAAGTCTGATAACTACACTGCGAATACCATGAGAAATAACATCAAAAAATAGCTCGATCACTATGTTATACTCAGCAATGCTATTGGTAGAGAGACCGATACAAATCCCTTGTAAACTCACTAACTCGCCACTTGGAGCATATAACCCATGTTGCGAAGGAAAGGTTATGAGTACTATAGCACCTTTAGCATAACCAACATATGGTTGAAGGGACGCAGACATCTGCAAACCAAATGTAAAGCAAGATAAACAGAGATGGTAGGAAACTCCAAAGGTAACACACCGCAAACATACTCAACATACCTATAGACTATATGTACATAGTGAACTACTCAAAATGACATAAGCATAGTATTTTTTGAGGTATAGCCCATGTTTGGGTTGCACCAATGGAACTCCATCGAAATCAATAAGCTCATAGGCCCCTTTAGCAAGAACACATTTAACAATGTATAGGCCTAGCCACATTAGCTCGAACTTCCCAGACCCTAACTTATCATACTCTTGGTCATACAACAGGGCAACGTCACCTTCCGAGAAGGCACGAGGCTTAACATTCTTATCATATTGCACCTTAATTCATTTCTTGTGGGCCTCATTGGCCATCGTGGCATCGCGCTGTGTTTCATATAAGAGTGTCAGATACAAGAGATGCTCTTTGTCTACGATAGTGGCAGGGGGAGTTCGACAGAAAGTTTCAGAGATGGAATTTCACACTTGATAGGAAGGATTTATTCCAAGCCATACACCAATTGAAATGGCATGAATTTGGTAGCAATCCAAGAAGGGGTTTGATATGCCCACAGGGCTGCATAAAGGATAATATTCCAATCTAACTTTTGGATCCCTATCATGCACTAAAGCATCAATTTCAAGACTGTTGATTTCTTCGACTTTCCCATTCGCCTATGGGTAGTAGGGAGTTTATCTTTCATGGTGAAAGCCCAACATGGAAGTGAGCTCAGACATCATGTGATTACGAAAATGCTTCCCATGGTCTATAACTATAGCATATCGTACACCAAACCTTGCAATGACGTGATTGAAGAGATAGAGGGAAATTGTTTCACCAGTGTTATTATATGTAGGCATCACATCAGCCCACTTTTTAAAGCAGTCTACTATGACATAGCCATGCCCCTTAGTAGAGTGAGGGTTACATGTCATAAATTCAATGCCCCATTTCTTGAAAGTTCTAATGGAAATAACAGGGTGTAAAGGAGCTGGGGGAGAACGAGTTTTACAATAATATATCTGGGAGGCATGACACTTTTGGACCGCGAGGATACAACCACAAAACATAGTAAGCCAAAAGTAGTATGCACACAAAATATTTTTTTGCAGTGGCATAAACAAACATGTGTCCTCAACATGCCCCAGCATGGTATTCACTTAGGTATTTCTCGTCCTCCTCATGAGTGAGGCACCATTGAAAATTTGTATTGATACCACAACGATAAAGGGTGTCGTAAATTATAATATAGTTTTTATCCTGATATCATATATGTCTTTGGTTTGAGCGAGAGGTATCGAGCTGAAATTCTAGGTCTGGAGATATATGATGATGTCTACATACCATGGGTCATATTAATCTATCAGGAACAATGACTCGTCTAGAATAGAAACATCAGATGTCATTTCATCTTCGAAAGTGGGAAGGTCGCAGATCCATTTGACAAAGACTATGGATTTCTTGGATTTTGATTTGATGAACTCCAAATCGAACTCCTGGAAGATGACAATCCATTTTGAATACTTACCCCCTATCAATTTTTGAGACAATATGTACATCATGGGGTTGCAATCAAAAAAAAAAAAAACCATAGTCTTGTGAAGGAGGATATAGTGGTGAAACCTTTGGACTACTTCAACAGTCGCCAAAGTTAACTTTTCAACATGAGTATATTTAATCTTGGTATCATTTAAGTTCTAACTCAAATAATAAATGGGATATTCGTCCCCTATCGTCCTCTTGGACCAATACCATAGCGATGGTAGTAACTGGAGTGATGAGGAACAGGAAGTAATCACGTTAATAATATGGGGGATATAAAAATGATGCCTGAACCAAAACATCTTTCAAAGCATCAAACACTTGGGTTGTGTTGTCCCAATGAAAGGTAACCCCTTTCTTCAATAATCGAGTAAATCCTTTTCTCAATTTGGCATAATTGGGAACAAATATTCGTAGAAAGTTAGCATTCCCTTGGAGTCAGTGTAACTGAACAAGAGAGGAATGATCAGGTGCTCATGTCCTAAGTGTCGTAAAATGCTCAAAATTTAAAGTTCTTAGAACTGGTTCAAAGTTGAATGGCTGGAAAGTGCTCGTCTTCCCGATTCCGGCACCGCAAACGGTTCGAAAAACGGTCGCTGTATGAGGAAGTTATGGCAAAAAGAAGAATTTGTCCATAAAGGAATATTCCCCCGGGCACGAAATCCGAGGCAACCACCAAACATTAAATGTAACTGCAGTTAAGTTGGCGGAATTTTGGCAGGAGCGCCAAATTTGGTGGACCCGCCATAATTGGCGGAGCTATCTGGAGTTAACTAAAGTTAGCTGGAGTTTTTCTAGGGAAAAACTGGAGAAACTTTAAATGGCCATAACTTTGGCTAGGAAAGTCGATTTTGGACGATTTTTTTTTTTTTTTGGGTATTTTCGACCTTCTGAAGCCATTGGTGTAGGTCTCACGGCCATCTGAGGTCATTTGCAGAGGTTTTGGAGCCGTGAAAGTTCTAGGAGCCACTAGGGCCCAGTTTTGTGAAGACTGTATAGGGTGGCAGGTATCCATTAGAGGTGATCCAATAGTCAATCCTTAAGGATTCAAGTGTTCTGAATCCATTTTTACCATCTATTTCTCCTGTAGATGCTTCTATTCAGCTGTATTTTCAATTTGAGCATTTAATAAAAATAAGGACAAGCCCGGTTGGGAGCTTTGGACCCAGCAGACGTAGCCCTGGAGGGGGTGAACTGCTTTATCAACTTCTTTTGCATTTGTGGTTGATTTATTTTGCATATCAAATTCGTTTTAATGTGTTAAACAGAAAAAGGAAATAACTCTGCTATGCTTAAATGGGTCATGAACAGCTAAAAATTTCATGTGTTTTCTTTCTGCAAGACATGGAAATCTTTTAAACATGTTTAATTATGAATTGAATACCTTGCAAACAAATTTCAAGTAGTTTCAAATTTAGATCAAGTTGGTATCAGAGCTCAGGGTTTTGTGCAAAGATCTTCTAACTGTCTTGCAAAGTATTGATGCTTACCAGGTTGAAACTTAAAAGAGGGGAAGGACAGTTGACTAGAGAACGAGAGAATCCTCAGTCAAGGAAGGCCAGAGAGCCATCACCTCCACCTTCAATTTCACCCTCAAGAGTCTCAGCAGAAGCTTCAAGAATTTCTGCACATGAAGGAGAAATTCCTACAGAGATAGATCCAAGAGAAGAAGAAAGAGTCTTCAGAAAGGCTTTCTTGGACCTCACTGAAATGGTGAGGATATTGTACCAAGAAAGAAATGAGAAATTGGTTGGAGAAGGGTCCAAACATCCACATGAAGGAGAGGGCTCTTCAGGAGGTAAGAAGGATGATGATCATTCCAAGAAAGGACATGGAGGAAATGGTGATCCACCACCCCCATCTTCACCTTCTTCCTCTTCATCCTCGTCTTCTTCTGTTCATAAGCATAGATCCTCTGGAAAAAGTCCTTTTTTGAAGCTTGATGTAAAATTCGAATTACCTATGTTTAATGGTGAAGTGAATGCAGAAAAGCTTGACAACTGGATTAGGCAATTGGAAGTTTACTTGAGGATCCAGAATATGCATGATGATGCCACAAAGATTCAGTTGGCTTCTTTGAGAATGGATGGAGCAGCATTGGTCTGGTGGGAGGCCAAGTCTAAAGAGGAGATCAAGAAATTTGGTAAGGTTACCTTAACATGGCCTGAATTTCTGTTAGCCATTAAAAAACAGTTTTATCCTCTTGCTCACATGCAGAAGGCCATTATGAATTGGCAAAATTTCAGACAACTTAAGGGTCAGAGTGTCCAAGACTACACCCAAGAATTCAGGAGAAGAGCTCTCTTGTTAGGGATAGATTTGCAGACTCAGGAAACCTTGCTGAAATACATTGGTGGCTTGCATAGCTACCTTAGACACGCCATCTTGATGTTTAACCCTACTAGCCTGGACAAGGTTTGTGTCCAAGCTACCCATTTAGAGGCAAGGGGAAAAAACACATTTGAAGAGGGTAGAAACAAGCCCCCCGAGGGGAAAAACAAAGAGAAAACCTCCAAGGGAAAGAGCAAAAAGAATGCATCTGTCAAATAGGAGAGTGAGAAAGTGATCTGTAAACACTGTTCTAAACTAGGCCATGAGGAGAAAAACTGTTGGAAATTATATCCTGAAAAAAGACCTCAATTTAACAAATCCAAAGGGAAACATAAAACTGCTGCTACTACATCTACACCACAAGATTTAGGAGAAGATTCAGGTGATGAAACCAAAATTGCAGCCATGGGTTTGAAAAAATTGAAGGTAAAAGAAATTGAAACTCAAGCCAGCATTAGTACCTCAAACTTCCATGTACAAGCTCCTAATGAGGAAGAAAGAATTGGACTGTTTCATGTGAGGGTGATTTCAAAACATACTAAAATTGACACACTTTTTGATAGTGGGTCACAAGCAAACCTTATATCAGAGGACTTGGTCAAGCAGCTTAAACTTGAGACCGTTCCACATCCGAAGCCATATCCACTTGGATGGATTTGCAAGGATGCAAATTTACAAGTTTCAAGAAAGTGCATATTGCGCTTTGCAATTACTGCACATTTTATTGACACAGTTGAACTTGATGTGGTACCTTTTGATATAGCAGGAATTGTTTTGGGAAGTCCTTACTTGTTTAACAGGAAAGCTATCTTTCATCGCCATGAAAACAAATATCATCTGTTCAAAGATGGCAAGGAGTTCATTGTTAGAGCTCATGGCAAGAAGACAAATATAGCGATGGTGAATGCAGGACAGGTAAAAAGGCTGGTCAATTCAAGTAAGAATTTTTTTCTTCTTATGATTAAGCCCAAGGTTGATGTGAATCATGAGTCATTTGACAATTGTGATCCAAAACTTAAATCAGATCTGTATGATGTAGTTGATGCATATCATGAGATGTTTCAGGAGCCAACAGGTTTTCCTCCTAAGAGTGAGATTTAGCATGAAATCCATTTGCATCCAGATTGTCCTCTTCCAAACATAGGCATGTACCGCATGTCTATTATGGAGAATGTTGAAATAAAGAAGCAAATCAAGGACTTGTTGGACAAGGGTTTCATAAGGCCAAGTACTTCGCCATGTGGGTCACCGATTGTATTGATTCCAAAGAAAGATGGCATTTGGCGTATGTGTGTTGATTTCAGGGCCTTGAACAAGATAACGGTAAAGAATCGTTACCCACTCCCAAGGATAGATGATTTGCTAGACCAGCTGAAAGATGCTCGATATTTCACTAAGCTAGACTTGCGCAGTGGATATCATCAAGTAAGAATTGAAGAAAGTGACATTTGGAAGACAGCCTTTAAAACCAAACAAGGACTCTTTGAGTGGCTTGTGATGCCGTTTGGTTTGTGCAATGCACTTGCAACTTTCATGCAGGTAATGGATGATGTCTTGTGTCCTTTTCTTGATGATTTCGTTATTGTCTACTTAGATGACATCTTAATTTTCAGCAAGTCTAGAGAAGATCATGTCATGCATGTTAGAAAAGTACTTGATGTTTTGAAGAAGAATCAGTTATTTCTTAAAATGTCAAAGTGTGAATTTGGAAAGACTTCTTTGGTTTATTTGGGACACATAGCAGGAGGAGGTTCTTTGAGAATTGATCCTGCTAAGATTGAGGATATTGTGAAGTGGCCTACTCCCAAATCCATAACAGAGGTAAGAAGTTTTTTAGGTGCAGCTCAATATTGGAGGAAGCTTATCTCTAACTTCTCTTCTATAGGAGCTCCTATGCATGCAGTGACAAGTGTGAAGCATGCTTTCCAATGGGGAGGCAAGCAGCAAAAAGCTTTCGAATCTTTGAAAGAGAAGATTAGTTCAGCTCCAGTTCTTGCATTACCAGATTTGAGACAGCCATTTGAGATACAAACTGATGCTAGTGATTATGCTATGGGTGCAGTTCTTCTACAGCATGGTAAGCCTATTGCTTTTCATTCTGAAACTTTTAATGGTGCTGTTGTAAATTATCCTACATATGATAAGGAGTTGTATGCGTTGGTACAAAGCGTCAAAAAGTGGAAACACTATTTGATGGGCAAAGAAACTGTTATACATACCGACCATCAACCCTTACAGTACTTGCAATCACAAAGCAAGTTACAACAGTCACGACACTTCAGATGGATGGGCTTCTTGCAACAGTTCCATTTGGTAATAAGGTATAATAAAGGTACTTTGAATAAGGTTGTTGATATGCTTTCAAGGCCTATTATTGGTTCTGTTACTTTACTTAAGAATGATTCCATTGTACATGATAGTTACATAGAACAATATGCATCTAATGATGACTTTAAAGATGTGTATGCTAACTTGAGTAGAGGGAATCATGTAGAGGAAAATGACTATCACATGCATAACAATTTGTTGTTTCATTTGGGCAAGTTGTGTATACCACAGGGGGAGAGGATAAATGTCATAAGAGAAGCTCATTCTTCTCTTATTGATGGCCATTTTGGTGTGAGCAAAACAGTTGCACATCTACAGAGGTATTGCTATTGGCCTCGCATGGTAGATTATGTTTCAAGGTTCATAAGAGGTTGTTCATTATGTGCTACAAGCAAGCCTAGCAACAGGAAGCTTGGTTTGTATACTCCTTTGCCGGTACCGTCTAGACCATGGGAGAGCATCTCTATGGATTTTGTAGGAGGTTTGCCAAAATCTCTAAAGCAGCATGATTATTTATATGTAGTAGTTGATCGTTTCAGCAAAATGTGTATACTTATGCCTTGTAAGAAAACTATAACTGCTGAACAAACTGTTGAATTATTTTTTCATCATGTATGGATTCACTTTGGTTTGCCTACTTCCATTATTAATGACAGGGATTCTAGATTTGTGGGGAATTTTTGGTCCAACCTATGGGAGATGATGGACACAAAGTTGAAGAAAAGTACTGTTTTCCATCCGCAAACAGATGGACAAACCGAAGTTGTGAACAGAACCATTGTGCACCTCTTGAGAGCTTATTGCAGTAAGCATCCCAGGCTTTGGGATGAACATTTGCACTACATACAGCATGCTTACAATCATGCCAAGCACTCTTCCACAAACACCTCACCGTTTGAAGCTTGTTTTGGTTACTTGCCAAAATCACCTCTTGATTTCATTCTTGAGAAAGATGTTGCCATTGAGGGACATAGTAACATTGACAAATCTCATTCATTCATTGAAAGAATTCAGCAAATACATCAGCAAATTCAAGAACAACTTGAGAAGAGTCAAGGCAAGTACAAGGAAAGACATGACAAGCATAGAGTTGATCACAAGTTTCAAGAAGGAGATGAGGTATGGTTGTACATTAGTAAGGAAAGGATGCAAGGAGAAGGTAAAAAGCTGAAGCCTATTCGTTATGGTCCATTCAAAATCCTCAAGAAGGTTGGAAATAATGCTTTTCAATTAGATTTGCCTTCCTACATGCAAATGTATTCTGTTGTCAATGTGGAGAACTTACGTTTGTATGAACCTCCTTTGACTGCTGATCATGAAAATGTTGTTCAGCTGCCATCTATAGAAGATTTCTCACGAGAATTCTTAGATGAGCTGAAAGAAGATACAATCCTTGACAGAAGGACACGCACTTCAAGGAGGGGCAGTGTAGATTATGTTCGGGTTGGTTTCAAAGGCAGCAAACCGAACAAGGCAAAGTGGATGGAGGTGGACAGAGTGAGGGAGTTGTGCCCTCACCTCTTTAACAGGTAGTTGAAAGCTTTTGGGGTCCAAAAGCTTCCCAATGGGGAGGCGTGATCAGGTGCTCATGTCCTAAGTGTCGTAAAATGCTCAAAATTTAAAGTGCTTAGAACTAGTTCAAAGTTGAATGACTGGAAAGTGCTCATCTTCTCGATTCCGGCGCCGCAAACGGTTCGAAAAACGGTCGCCGTATGAGGAAGTTATGGCAAAAAGAAGAATTTGTCCATAACATTAGAAATTTTAATTTTAAAAAAAAAAAATAAAAAAGGAATATTCCGCCGGGCACGAAATCCGAGGCAACCACCAAACATTAAATGTAACTGCAGTTAAGTTGGGGGAATTTTGGCAGGAGCGCCAAATTTGGTGGACCCGCCATAATTGGCGGAGCTATCTGGAGTTAACTAAAGTTAGCTGGAGTTTTTCTAGGGAAAAACTGGAGAAACTTTAAATGGCCATTACGTTGGCTAGGAAAGTCGGTTTTGGACGAATGTTTTTTTTTTTTTTTTTTGGGTATTTTTGACCTTCTGAAGCCATTAGCGCAGGTCTTACAGCCATCTGAGGTCATTTGTAGAGGTTTTGGAGCCGTGAAAGTTCTAGGAGCCACTAGGGCCCAGTTTTGTGAAGACTGTATAGGGTGGCAGGTATCCATTGGAGGTGATCCAATAGTCAATCCTGAAGGATTCAAGTGTTCTGAATCCATTTTTACCATCTATTTCTCCTGTAGATGCTTCTATTCAGCTGTATTTTCAATTTAAGCATTTAATAAAAACAAGGACAAGCCCGGTTGGGAGCTTTGGACCCAGCAGACGTAGCCCTGGAGGGGGTGAACTGCTTTATCAACTTCTTTTGCATTTGTGGTTGATTTATTTTGCAGATCAAATTTGTTTTAATGTGTTAAACAGAAAAAGGAAATAACTCTTCTATGCTTAAATGGGTCATGAACAGCTGAAAATTTCATGTGTTTTCTTTCTGCAAGACATGGAAATCTTTTAAACATGTTTAATTATGAATTGAATACCTTGCAAACAAATTTCAAGTAGTTTCAAATTTAGATCAAGGAAGGAGAAGGAAGATCTAGGATCACCTGGACTTTCATTAGATCAATACGAATTCCTTGCTTTGACACAACGAAGTCAAGAAGTCAACTAGATTGCACACAAAACATGCATTTGTGTCGATTGAACCTGATGTTATAATGTCAACAACGTATAAATATAGCCTAGAGATGCATGGGATAATCCTCACGATGTTTCGAGTGGGAAGGTAGGTCATCGAAATATGGTTGTATAATGTGTTTAATTTCATGGAAGGCATAATTCATTTCCATCTGAAAAGTTGTCCCAACATTTTTCAATCCGAAAGGGAGATTTCGATATGAAAATTTGTCCCATGGAAAAGTAAATGTGGTTTTATGTTGGTTTGATGGGAGAATTTTGATCTGATTATAGCTAGAAAATTCATCCATAAAGGAAAATACTTCACTACCAGCACAATCATCGACAGTCTAGTCAATAAATGGAGCCGGATAATTATCCTTAGGGAAAACACAGTTGATGTCTCAGTAATCGACATGCACATGTATCATTCCTTGTTTCTTCATGACAAGAACAATGTTTGACACCCAATCAGTTAAAGGTAATGGGTAAATGAAACCAACGCGGAGAATTTTTTCTACCTCAACTTTAATAGCAATGGCCTTCTTAGGATGGAATGGACATAGGTGCTATCGAAATGGATTAGCATCGTGACATGTTCTAATTTCATGTACAACAACATTTGGATCTATATCTGGAATCTCTTAGTATGAACAGGAGAAAATGTCTCAAAATTCCTGGAAAAGGGCTTTATAGATATTTATGTCAGTGGGAGAGCAAGATGCACCAATATGTATATTCTCAACAATTTCAAGCATGATTGAAATGTCAAGAAGGATAGCCTCTTCAATATTCGAAAAATTCTTCTCAAAATCAATATCGTTGATCCGAGTGGCTCCAGAAAGACACATGGGACAAAGAGGGTTATGAACGCTCAAAACCAAAGTGTTCATAATGATTTCAACCTAGGAGCAGAGCATAGATCTCCTTGTCCTAATCGTGGAGGTGCGAACGACACTCCAATCTGAGTTCGGATGATGAAGTTATCGCGAAAAGAGTTTGCCTTTGTTCCTGTGAAAATAAGGCATTTTCCCCTAAAAATGGACTTAAATCCTTTAAAAGGCAAATCGCAATCGAAGGATCCAAAGGGGCGGATTAAAGGCCAGCGGGATGAACCCCCAATCAGTGATCTCTGACTAATCGCAATCGGGGGCAAGCAATCGGCAATATCGGGACTTTAGAACCAGCGATAGAGCGATTGCCAATATTGGCGTCAGCAATCGGCGTCGGTGTATGCCAAGGTATCAGCGAAGAACCTCGGGCCGTAGCGATATCGATATGCGATGTGATCTCAGCCGTCGGATTGGAAACTGATCAACGGCTAGGATTAAATCGGCGGTCGGGAGATCGGCTATCCCAGATACCAAGGGGCGATGCGATAGCGACATGCAATATAATCTAGACCGTCCAGATCAATGGTCCAGATCTAATCGGAATATCCGCGATCGGCGGATCAGCGTATCGGCGATCGGTGATCCCCTGATATACAGGGCCATTGACAGAGCGATATGCGATTTGCAATCAGTGCAGACCCGATAGGAAAATAAAGCCCGATTTGATGAAATTTGAAGTCTAGATTATCGGATTTTTTAATGTTTTCTATGTATTTTGTGTTTCCGCGTGTATTTGTCTATTTTAACAAGCAAAAGGCATTTCTGTGGTTTTGTTGCGTCGACCGAACCTTCTATTCAAGCGGCTTCTATTCCTAAACAAAACAGACCCTAATTTTTATGTGACCTTGTCCCAAAATGTGTTATAAAACGCGATGGAGGTAGAGTGCCCGAGAGCTGCATGCCAGAGGGAGAGAGCCAGAGAGCTTATGCGAGAGGATGGAGAGCCTGAATGCCAAAATCATCCCAATGAGGATGTTGCGCCCGGTGGAGAGCCATAAAACGAGAAGGCCAAACTAAGACAGAGATAGCTAGACAATGCCCCCGCAAAAGCCAGAGCGCTTGAAAGACAGAGCGCGCAAAGCCACAGAGCATCAAAGCGTGAATGAGGTAGCGTGAGAAGGTGAACCCAAGAACCAGGGGGTCAGGCAGAGCCATAGAGCTGCAATGACATAGACATAGCATTGCAAAATGAGAGAGCCAGAGAGATATGTTGCAGATAGCCAAAGCAGTCTTCTTCTTGTATGATCGATGCTGTGAGATTGAAGCAAGCTTCAGAAATTTTGACAATGTCTGTTTCAGATGCTCTGATTGTGATAAGTCAAAAAACAATTGATGCAAGAGGAGCCAAAGTCCAGATTGGTAACGGGTTGTGCCTGTGCATCGACAATGTGAACCACGCATTCACTATGGATGGTTTTCGCTAAAGATACGAACATCCACTTCTTTAGATGGCCCGTGGTGCGAGGTATATGATTTGTTTATGCATTATGCTTCACGGATCCTTGATTGATATTGATGCAGGATCTTGTTTATTACATGTTGTCATCCTTGCTTGCTTGGATGCGGAATCTTCTATGTGATGTACTTGCTGTCATAACTCTTCATGTTATGCTTTGAGATCCCTTGTTGTATGTTGCTGGGATACTCTTGTTGTCATCATGCATGTTTCATTGTTGAAATCCCTTTTATGCCATGCTGGCGGAATGTTCATCATGCATGTTTTTGTGTCATACTGATAGAAGTCTTTTGATTGAGAATTCCGGCTATGGAATATCTCTTAGAGCCACTCCTGCGTGAGGGCATTTTCCTTGTATGATTGCGACATCATCTCTTGTGTACATCACCTTTATTGACATCACTTAATGTAGTGGCCTACACCATCTTGACACCGGGGCCCAAAGACGTAGTCCCTCCTGGACAAACTCCGTTATCAACGCTTATGTTTTCATGTGTTGATGATTGTTATATTCCTCTTCTTTTCTGCATGCAGATGTATTCATTAATGTTCTTTTAAAATGCAATTTAACACATCACGAAAGTAAAAGGTCTTGGAAGCGTCCTTATTCACACCCGGACCTCGATCAAGTGGTATCAGAGCGGTCTTTACGTTGATGTGAATTGCAGTGTTAACAATGACAAAGGATGAAAGAGAAATGTACGATACCATCGTCAACATTTCCAAGAGAGTGGAAATCATGTATGAAACGATACAGAAAGAGACAGAGGAAAAGGAACGGTTGTAGATTTATTTTCAAGCCACGGAAGAGGCCATGGAAGAACTGAAGCAAAACAAACATAATCTTAAAAAAGAGAATGATGAATTGAAGATGCGCCTACATGAAGAGAAAGAGGAGAAACAAAGTTTGCTACGACAGTTGTAAGAAAAGTACGAGGCCTTGGAAAAGCTGCAGCGAGACCCATGTGAGGTAAAAAGTAGTTCTCCATCTTCACGTATGTTTCCTGATGATGATTTCGCTGTGTTTGAAAATCACACCACAGGAATTGGCTCCAAACTGTTGAAGAGAATGGGGTATGAATGAAAAGGCTTGGTCGTTAATGGCCAAGGCATTGTCAACCCCATCAAACTAGAGGAATTACCTCGTTAGGCAGGACTTGGGTATGTTAGGAAAGAAGTTGGAGAATGCACTGAGACAACAAGTGAACCAGAACAACGGATGATGAGAAACCCTCATCAGATCTTTCTAAATCGAAAGAGAAGGTAAAAGATGTTGATTTCCTTTCGATTTCATCTCCTCATAGTATGATGTCTGTTGGAGATTTTGAGATCCCAATTACAGGGACAAACATGAGGCTCCTTACAAGGATGAGGCACGAGGAGAAAGAAGAACTTGGTGCTAATAACCAAAACATAACTCCACCTTTGGAGGTTATGCACGAACATCCATTTGCAGGCTCGAGATACACTAAAGGAGAGTGCTCAAAGGTGTCAGATTCGTCCAAGACATTGTTGAGGAAAGAGAATGATGGGAAAACATCCCCATCATCCCATAGCAGTTTCCATTGCAGGGAAAGAGTTGAGGCAAGCTCTCATCGCCATACTAACATCAGAGACAGCAAAGCAAGGTATAACCATTTTCGATCTTCGAATGTTCATTTTGAGTATGATCATGTTGTTAATGAACAAAGATCAAGACATCAAAAAACATGTACCTTTTGTGGTTTACCTAACCATACCTTTTCTAAGTGTTGGAAAAGAATGGCAGCACTCATTAGGCATGAAAGACCCTCTCAACAGCATGAAAAGGAACAGGTTAAACAGATATGGAGGAAGAAAACCTACTGCAGTCGTTGTGATAGGAATGGCCATCAAAGAGCCACTTGTTGGAAGCTCCATTCAAAGCAGTGCCTTAAAGACAAAGTGTTGGTGCATGAACCAAGAAAAGTAGTTGTTCGACAAGAAAAACCACCACAAGGAGGTGACCCATTCACCATGATAAGTGAAAAATGGTTTCTAGACATGTTGTTGTTTCATGGTAATTATTTTGTAAATCATTTGTTGCATTTTAAAGTGTAAAAGTGATGATGTGTTTTCCATTACTTGGTCAGCAACAATGATGTCTGGTCATGTTTGAGTCGTATTTTGAGTTGCATGTTAAAACTCTGAAAGTGATGTTATGTTTCCATCACTTGTCAAAACCATAGAGTTTGGCCTTATGTATGTAAATCATGTGTTACAGTGATGATGTGTTTTCCATCACTTTTTGAAGCAACAATGATGTGTTGGCCTTGTTGTCATAGCTGGGGTATTACATCTATCTTGTTGTAAACTTGACCACTGAGTATGTGTTATAAACTCATGGCAAGTGTGGGACGTTTGGGTCATTAGTTGGTCATGTCATTTAAAGCATGTAATTTGCAAAACAATGTACTACAGGTTTGATCCAGGTGGATGTTGGTGGCCACCCACCTATCCCATTTAGACCCCCACAAATGTCTCTTTTAGTTTTTAAGTTTCCTTAATTGTAGCACAATTTATTATTTTTAGTAGTTTTTCGGGTCCTGAACTTTCGGAGCCATTTTGAGGCCCTAAACGACGTTTTTTGGGAAATTTGGGAGCAACATGGGTCCATGGACCGATGTTTGTCTTCTTCAAGTTGTAGTGCTCGGATAGATCTTTCTAATGAGCTATTGTACGCGTCAAACGAAGATCGGGTGCCAAAGTTACGACCCCGGGAAGTTGATGTACCAACTTACCCAAAACGGGGCCCACAATTTGGCGTTTCATCTTCTGAGGTTAGGTTTTGGGATGTTAAGGGTTTTCCATTGTTTCTCAACAATAAATAGGCCTTCGAGCCTCATTATAACACAGTTCAGGTGCATGTATTTGCCACATCTCTTCTCAGAGATAAGCTACCATCACCCTAGCTGGTTTATTTCCATTTCTGTTGTAAGAATATTTCAGTATTTTACATTAATGAAATGAAGTATTATTTCCGTTGCATCTTTGTGTATATGGTTATCTCTGTATTTTGTTGTGTTCCTGTTTAAATTCGGATCAAGGTTGCAGAGGTAGCAGATGTCGGCTCGTCGCTTAAGGCTCTGAAGAACAAAGGTGAAGGAGATGGAAGCGAGACATTTTCAGGACACTTGTGATGTAGACAAGGTACAGAGAAAGTTGCAAATTATTGTTCATGCTTTTGGAGGACCAAAAGCTCCTCAGTGGGGAGGATTGATTCAGGTGGCTCCAGAAAGACACATAGGACAAAGAGGGTTATGAACATTGGAAAATCAAAGTGTTGAGAATGATGTCGACCCAGGACTAGAGCGTAGATCTCGTTGTCTTGATCTTGGAGGTGTGAACGACACTCCAATCCTAGTCTGGATGATGAAGTTATCGTGAAAAGAGTTTGCCTTTGTTCCTTTGAAAATGAGGCATTTTCCCCTAAAAATGGACTTAAAGCCTTTAAAAGGAAAATCGCAATCGGAGGGCCCAAAGGGGTGGATTAAAGGCTAGCGGAGTGAAACCCTGATTAGCTATCTTCGACTAATCGCAATCGAGGGCAGGAAATCGGCGATATCAGGACTTTAGAACCAGCGATAGAGCGATCGCCAATATCGGCGTCAGCGATCGGCGTCGGTGTATGCCAAGGTATCGGCAAAGAACCCCGGGCCATAGCGATAGCGATATGCGATGCAACCTTAGCTGTCAGATCAAGAATCGATCAATGGCCAGGATTAAATCGGCGGTAGGGAGATCGGCAATCCTGGATACCAAGGAGCGATGCGATAGTGACATGCGATGCAATCTAGACCCTCCAGATCAACAGTCCAGATCTAATCGGCAAATCGACGGTCGGCAGATCGGCATATCGGCAATTGGCGATCGGCGATCCCCCGATATATAGGGCCATTTACAGAGCGATATGCGATTTGCGATCAGCGTGGACCCGATAGGCAAATAAAGCCCGATTTGATGAAATTTGAAGTCCGAATTATCGGATTTTTCAATGTTTTCTGTGTATTTTGTGTTTCCGCATGTATTTATATGTTTTAACATTTAAAAAAAAGGCATTTATGTGGTTTTGATGCACTGGCCGAACCTTTTGTTCAAACGGCTTCTATTCCTAAACAAAACAGACCCCGATTTTTATGCGGCCTTGTCCCAAAACGTGTTATAAAACATGATGGAGACAGAGTGCCCAAGAGCTGCGTGGCAAAGGGAGAGAGAGAAAGAGAGCCTATGCGAGAGGACAGAGAGCTTGAATGCCAAAATCATCCCAATGAGGAGGCTGCGCCCGACGAAGAGCCACAGAACAAGAAGGCTAGACTAAGACAGAGATAGCTAGACAATACCCCCGCAAAGGCCAGAGCGCTTGAAAGACAGAGTGCCGCAGAGAAGAAGAGTATGAACGAGGTAGCTCAAGAAGGTGAACCCAAGAACTATGGGGTCAGGCAGAGCCATAGAGCTGCAATGACATAGCCAGAGCGCTGCAAAACCAGAAAACCAGAGAGCTACGTTGCAGATAGCCAGAGAAGTCTTCTTCTTGTATGATCAATGCTATGAGATCGAAGCAAGCTTCAGCACTTTTGACAATGTCTGTTTCAGATGCCCTAATTGTGATAAGTCAAAAAACAATCGATGCAAGGGGAGTCGAAGTCCAGATTGGTAACAGGTTGTGCCTGCGCATCGACAATGTGAGCCACGCATTCAATGTGGATGGTTTTCGCTAAAGATATGAACATCCACTTCTTCAAATGGCCCGTGGTGTGAGGTATATGATTTGTTTATGCATTATGCTACATGGATCCTTGATTGATATTGATGTAGGATCTTGTTTGTTACATGTTGTCATGATTCCTTGCTTGATTAGATATGGAATCTTCTATGTGATGTACTTGTTGTCATAACTCTTCATGTTATGCTTTGAGATCCCTTGTTGTATTTTGTTGGGATACTCTTATTGTCATCATGCATGTTTCATTGCTAAAATCCCTTTTATGCCATGTTGGCAGGATGTTCATCATGCATTTTTTTGTGTCATACTGATAGGAGTCTTTAGATTGAGAATTCCAGTTGTGGAATATCTCTTAGAGCCATTACTACGTGAGGGAATTTTCCTTGTATGATTGTGACATCATCTCTTGTGTACATCACCATTATTGACAACAATTAGTGCAGCGGCCTACACCATCTTGACACTGGGGCCTGGAGACATAGTCCCTCCTGGACGAACTCCGTTATCAAAGCTTATGTTTTCATGTGTTGATGATTTTTGTATTGCTCTTCTTTTCTACATGCAGATGTATTCATTAATGTTCTTTTAAAATGCAATTTAACACATCATGAAAGTAAAAGGTCTTGGAAGGGTCCTTCTTCACACCCAAACCTCGATCAATCTTGGATAGATACTGAACTTGCAGATATCTCAACAAAATTGGGTTAATATATATCACTAAGATTATCCTTAGAGGAATCTGGAAAGGAGGAATGATGATGATTCTCATCCCACAGTGCATCATCTCGCATCAGGACCTCCGTGATTCTTTGATTAGTAGAGAATTTACTGAAGAAAGGATCAAAATACGTACCATAATATAAGGAATGATCAACCCAATTGATCGAAGAGAGAAAATCAGAGTGTGTCGAACAGGCCAAATAGATGGCTTGATATTCGAGCTCAATAGGGCTGAACAACATGTGAATAACAAAGGCATCAATATTAGATGCCTATGTTACTATCCCAGGATCAGATGGTGTAGTACAAGAAGCTATCATGTTGATGTAGGCAACTAGGTTTGAGTTCTGAGGAAGGGGATAAGGAAGAGTAGAAGGAAAGGAAAAGGTTCCCATAAGGGAATAATCCTTAAGCAAAGCCACACCAACATGATGATATGGATGTGGGATTTCTCCCAGAAGAGGGATGCTTCTAGTAACTTGAGAATTATTGGCAAAGAAGGTGATGTGATCAATGGCCACTATGTCCCCCCAATGAGGGAAAGCTATCATTCTGAAATAAGTCAAAACGATAGTAGCCATAACATAAACCCATGTACGACCCAGTAGAAGGTTATAATCTAATGGTACGTCAATAACTTCAAATTCTATTGACATTGCCTTGCCACCTAATTGAACTTGTAACAAACTCAAAATTCCATAAGGATTGAAACCTCTTCCATCAAAGGCGTTTAAAGTATTTGGCGACTGATTGAGTTGAGGAGAACCAATGACCTTCCAGAAAAAAAGTGGCATGATCCAGGTGGAAGCTCCTTCATCCACAATGGTTCAATGAATGGTCTTAATTCGAACAACAACCTGAAACATGAAATCCAGTTGCATTGGAAGTCTAGGAATATGCGTCTCATGATTAAATACTATAGGATTATAATTTGAAGAATCAATATCTCCAATTGTGGCAAGTAAAGCCTTCTTCTTGGTGGAAAAATTTGTGACACCTCGAGAGCTAACATAGCTAAAGGAGCTTGAGCCATATCGTCAACTATGTTATAATTTTGTGCATCTCTTTTACAAGGCTTGAACGTGGATTTATGAATAATGCTCGTAGGAGGTTTAATTGTTAATTCATTTGGAATATGATCCAAATAAAATGAAGTAGAACTAGAAGGTTGATCAGTAGCCTGACCAGTAGAGGGATTTGAATTACCGTAGACCTTATTCCTTTTTGCTACCATAACTTCATTTTTCGGTTTGGTGGAGGAAAGCATCATAACCGAGGAAGACAAAGCAGGATCCTAAGAAACCATGTTAGTCTCTTGATTAGGAAAGGGATCTGTCAACACAGCAGTCATGGAAGACGATTTAAGGATTTGATTTACTTCCACCTGATGTGGACAGTTGCGAGTGAAATGCTCCTCATTACATATTAAGCAAGGATAACAAGGTTTCCTCTTTTCTTCAGAAGAATGGGTATTTTGTTTGTCTTGCGGAGGATTATCTTTCTTAGTTTTTCATTTTCCTTTCTTCTTACTTCCTGGTTCCTGAGATTTGTCTTTTGTGGATTGGATGACATTGATCTCATAAGCAAAAGTCGTAGGAGTGGTAGAAGACAGGTTTTGGGCAGCCACAACAAGAGTTGAACTAAATGGTTTACTCACTGAGTGTTAGCTAGTAGAACCAAGCATGCCATCAATGACATGTGATTATTCACTGAGAGGTTGTGGAACAATATTTGAAGGTCATTGAGCATTTGGTATTTTATCATAGATCATGTTGGATAGGATATAAATAAGATCAATATTGGGCACAAGAAATTACTTACTCTTTGGTAACAACTTTGCCTTTCGGCAACATATTTTGTTATGGATGGTAACAGAGACTTAATAAACTATTCAACTAATAATTGGTCAGGAATGAAGGTTTTGACTAAATGATGGTGACGTCACCACTCATGAATATGATCAGATATATGAGTGGAATCAGATTATTTGAAGGAGGTCAAAAGTTTAATTCTGGTTTTATAGGGAATGGGAAACTAAAAATGAGTTAAGAATGTGGTTGCTAAGGCACTGAAATTGTCAAAAAAAGCTCATGGAAATTCAATATACCACTTTTTTGTTGTACTAGTAAGTGTCTGTTGGAAAAGACGTAATCGAATAGAGTCATGATTTAAAGAGTTTGAAGAACACCATAAATGATACGTCATGACGTGTGTATATGGATCTTCTCTATGATTTCCATTGAACTTTGGGATATCAGTGAGCAATTTCATAGGAATAATCGGCAACCAGGGAGAGTGAAAAATGGGATCATTTGTAAGCCAAGTCAGATCTAGAAATTCAAGGGTTTCCACAAATGGCAACTATCAATCAAAGTTTGATGGAGGGTATCCTGGGTAAGATGAATGTTGGGTTGTGTTATATTCTTTCCACTACTAGCCCACATAGTTAACGGGGGGGTTAGAAGGGGGGCAGAGACCCCCTTCATTGTGTCGATTGCATAGCGGGGGGGGTCACAAGGGGTTTGAGGGGTGCAGGTAACCCCACTCTATGGGGTCCAGGGCAGTGCCCTAGAAAATTTTGGTTTTGGACCCTATATTAGGTTGGGCGGACCTACCTATGGTTTTGTGCATGTTTTTTGCACATGGTTTGGACGCGATGGTTTTTAGTCCATGGTTTTCGCTGCAATGGTTTTCAGTCCATGGTTTTGGACGCGATGGTTTTCGGTCCATGGTATTGGATGCTTCGGCATGTATAAATATGTATTGTAACATTGAAAGGAACATAATGAAAACTCAAGCTGGTAGTCCCGGTTTTGGGATCCAGGGGAAAATCTTTGTGTATATGTGTTTTATGTGTTATACTCTCGCATTGTTTATTTTCTGTGTTTTAGAATTCATATGCAGGTAATTTATGTACGGGGTTAAAACCTACATTTGGTATCAGAGGTGTTTTGGCTTCAAGGGGACGCCTTTATTGCTGAGGGGTTTCGCTTGGGCCTGTGGTAGACCTCGTTCAGTGGGAGATCTGCGGGATCAATTTTGGTGGTGAAAGAAGATGGTGAGCAATGGAAAGATAGAGATCAAGAAATTTAATGGTCAGAGTTTTGAGTTGTGGAAACTCAAGATGGAGGATTTGTTGGTGGATAAAGATTAGTGGATCGCGGTAGATATCGGTACTAAACCAAGGGGAGTGGCTGATGAAGAATGGAAGAATTTGGATCGGAAGGAAAAGAGCACAATATGATTATGTGTCTCAGATTTAGTATTGCTTCATGTATCAGGGGAAGCTACGGCGAAGGCTTTGTGGGACAAGTTAGGGACTTCGTACCAATCTAAGTCTCTAGTGAATAAATTGTTCCTATGGAAAAAAGCTATATAACCTGAGGATGAAATATGGAGACTCGGTGACAGACCATATGAATGCGTTTAATACTGTGGTAAGTCAGATATCATCTGTTGATATCAAAATTTCAGATGAAGATAAGTGCATTAGTTTGTTGTGTTCTCTACTAGATTCGTGGGATAGTCTGGTTATTGCAATAGGTAGCAATGCAACTTCCCTGCAGTTTGATGAAATAGTCTCATCCTTGCTGACGAAGGAAATGAGACGGAAAAATATGGAGAGCCAGAATGGTGATGCCTTGTCTGTACGAGGACGATCCCAGAACAGAAACAAAAATAAGTCATCGAGTGGGAGATCTAAATCTCCAGGAAAACCTGTAAAGGTGGTGTGCTAGAAATGCAGAAAGGAATGACACTACAAAAGGGACTGTAAATCTAAAGCTCCTGATAAAGGAAAGGGATCAGATGATGCTCCTTCTACAGAGGTGAAAGCCACCTCAGATGAAGGTGGGGATGTGTACTTGGCTTCTTCCTGTACACATGTAGATCACGAGACATGGTTGATTGACTCAGGCGCATCCTTTGACTTCACTCCCTATAGAAAGTGGTTCTGTGAGTATGATAAATATGATGGTGGTGATCTCTTCTTGGGGGATGACATGAAGGCTAGAATCGTTGGTCGCGAAAAAGTAAAGTTGAAGTTGCAAGGTGGAATGGTTAGAACACTTCTGGGTGTTCTGCATATTCCTGCATTAGCTAGAAATCTGAAATCTGTAAGCAAGTTGGATGATGCAGGTGTAAAAACATGGTTCGAGAAGGATACCTGAAATATGGTTCGGGGGGCACTGGTATTGATGCGAGGAGTTTGAATTGGAACTCTGTACAAGCTACAAGGTAGCATTGTTGTTGATGGGTACAACAGTTCTGTGGTTCCTGAAAGTGCAGTAGAAATCTAGTGGTCTCTGGAGAGAAGACCATGTTGTGGCATCAAAGGCTTGGACATATTGGAGAGAAGGGCCTTCAAATACTTCATGGTAAAGGTATGATAGAAGGTATGAGTAATAGCTCTCTGGATTTTGATTTTTGTGAAAATTGTGTATATGGGAAGTAGAATTGGGTGAGTTTCCCCTCTGGTGGTAAGAGGGCGAAACATATATTAGAGCTTGTGCACAGTGATGTGTTTAGACCTCTGAAGGTTCCATCACTGGGTAAGTCTGTGTACTATCCTTTATAGATGACTTCTCAAGGAATACATGGATATATTTCCTTAAGAAGAAATCTGAAGTCTTTGACAGGTTTAAAGAATTTAAGGCTCTGGTGGAAAACTAGACAGAGAAGAAGACAAAGGTTTTGAGGACAAATAACGGTGGAGAGTTTTGCAGTAAGGAATTTGAATAATTATGTAAGAAGTGTGGTATAGCACGGTAGAAGACTACTCCATACACACCAGAGCAAAATGGAGTTGCAGAAAGAATAACAAGACGTTGATGGAAAGGGCAAGAAGCATGCTCAGTGATGCTGAGTTAGGATAGGAATTCTGGGCAGAGGCGGTGGAGACAGCATGTTACCTGGTCAACAGATCACCTTCATCAGCGTTGGAGGATAAGACTCCACAAGAGGTATGGACTGGTAAGAAACCCTCTCTTTCACATCTGGGGGTATTTGGATGTGATGCATATGTCCATGTTCCAAAGGAGAAATGAACCAAGTTGGATAGTAAATCTGAAAAGTGCATCTTTATTGGGTATAAGGATGGTTTAAAGGGTTATAAGCTTTGGAACCCAATAACAAGGAAGGTTGTGTACAGCCGAGATGTGGTGTTCAGAGAGGTAAAAGATGTTATTAAACATGAAGTCCAACCAAAGGAACCTGAGAAGATAGAGTTTGAGCTAAAGGAGGAAGAATCAGACTCTACAGTAAAGGAGGAATCAGAAGATGAAGAGCCACAAACTCCGGGTGTGAGAAGATCAATTTGATAAAGAAGGCAGCCAGAAAGGTATAGTCCATCTGCATTCTATTCAAATTTTTCTTTATCTATTATTGATGATGATCCCAGAACTGTGAAGGAAGCAGTAGATTCATAAGATGGAAAACTCTAAAAAGAGGTCATGGTTGATGAAATGGCATCTTTGCACAAAAATGAGGCTTGGGATCTGGTGGAGTTGTCGACTGGACGGAAACCCATTGGCAGCAAATGGGTGTTCAAGAAGAAGACAAATGCAGAAGGAAAGGTGGAGAAATACAAATCTCGGTTGGTAGCAAAAGGTTATTCCCAGGTGCCAGGAATTGATTTTGGTGATATTTTTTCTCTTGTTGCCAAGGTAACTTCTATTAGATTACTTTTATCTGTTGTTGTTGCTTTTGATTTTGAGGTAGAACAGATGGATGTGAAGACAGCATTTCCTCATGGGGATCTGGAAGAGGAGATCTACATGAAGCAACCTGAAGTCTTTGCAGTGAAGGGTAAGAAAGAACTGGTATGCAAGTTAAAGAAGTCTATGTATGGGTTAAAACAGTCACCAAGGATGTGGTATCATAAATTTGATACATTTATACGGGGACTTGGCTTCACCAGAAGCAAAGCAGGTCATTGTGTGTATTTTAAATTAATTGGTGACCGTGTTATTTATCTGGTCTTGTATGTGGATGATATGTTGCTGGTTGGAAATGAAAAAGAAATTATCCAAGGTTTGAAGACCCATTTTTCCTCCAAATTCGACATGAAATATCTTGGTGCTGCAAACTATATTTTGGGCATGGAAATTAAAAGAGATCAGACAAAGAGGAAGCTCTGGTTAAACCAGAGGAAGTATGTCAAGACAATATTGCAGAGGTTTAATATGCAGGATAGTAAACAGGTGAAGATTCCTATTCCTGTAGGTGTAAATTTATCTGCTAAACAGTGTCCCAAGACACAAGAAGAGGAAGAGGACATGTCCCATGTTCCATATGCAAGTGCAGTCGGTAGCCTGATGTATGTGATGGTCTGTACTAGACCAGACATTGCACATGCAGTGGGAGTACTGAGCAAGTTTATGTCAAAACTAGGGAAGGAGCACTGGACAGTAGTGAAGTGGGTTTTCAAGTATTTGCATGGCACTAGTGTTTATGGTTTGTGCTACCAAGGAAAACCAGGATTGGATAGAGTGTTGGATATTCGTGGCTTCGTTGATGCAGACTGGGATGGAGATCTGGATCAGAGAAGATCTACAAGTGGGTATGTGTTTAACCTATTTGGAGGTGCAGTTAGTTGGATGAGTAAGAAAAAATCTGTAGTGGCACTATCAACTACAGAGGCAGAATACATGGCAGCCACTCATGCAAGAAAGGAAGCATTTTAGTTGCAGAGATTGTGTTCAAGTATGAGGTTAGTACAGGGAGATATAAGGATAGACTGTGATAGCCAAAGTGTAATTTTCTTGGCAAACAACCCTACATATCATTCAAAGACAAAGCATATTGATGTTCAGTATCACTTTGTGAGGGATATGATAGAAGACAAAAAGGTGTTGTTGGTAAAGGTGGACACTTTGAAGAATACTACAGATGCATTGACAAAATATGTGAGCTCTGAGAAGTTCTCTTGGTGTAGAGAAACAATAGGCGTTGTAGGGCTGGATAAATGACTAAGCTCTCTTGCAGCCCCCTGTGGAAAGAAAACAACAAATGGGAGAATGTTGGGTTGTGTTATATTATTTCCACTACTAGCCCACGTAGTTAATAGGGGGGTTAGATCGGGGTGGAGCCCCCCCTTCATTGCGCCGATTGCATAGCGGGGGGTCACAGGGGGTTTGAGGGGTGCAGGTAACCCCATTCTATGGGGTCCAAGGCATCGCCTTAGAAAATTTTGGTTTTGGACCCTATATTAGGTTGGGCAGACCTACCTATGGTTTTGTGCATGTTTTTCACACATGGTTTTGGACGCGATGGTTTTCAGTCCATGGTTTTGGACGCGATGATTTTCGGTCCATGGTATTGGATGCTTTGGCATGTATAAATATGTATTGTAACATTGAAAGGAACATAATGAAAAATCAAGTTGGTAGTCTCGGTTTTGGGATACAGGGGAAAATCTATGTGTATATGTGTTTTATGTGTTATGCTCTCGCATTGTTTATTTTCTGTGTTTTAGAATTCGTATGTAGGTAATTTCTGTACGAGGTTAAAACCTACAATGGGATGGCTTGAGAAATAGGTATTTTCACCCCTGGATAGGGAGGATTCTGATAATATGGATAAACATAACCCTACTTCCCAGTTCTGGGATAACCTTGTTGTCCAGTTCTAGGATAAGTTTGCAAAGGTTGAAATGGTTGGGTTTGCATTTGCTGACCTTGGTAAGGCATTTGAGGAATACCTTGATATAGTTTCCTCGTGGAATTTTTCATCATCCCTACGTAAGGTGGGATAGGTTGTGCTTGTGCCATTCCATATAAAGGTTGACCCATTTGGATTTGAGGAATATCCTAACCAAGTGGTGGAGGTTATAAGGCACCTTAGATAGGTTGGGTAAGTGGGACTTGGGAGACCCTAGACACTGATGGAAGAGGTAAAGATAGAGATGCGGCCTGCAAAGGTTGACTTACTTGAACTTGAGCTTGAATAGGTTGAGATATAGGTTGACAAATATGAGTTTTAGATGTAGGTGGAATAGGTTCAGAATTTTGAAATTGATTCACAACCGAGCCAAGTTGTATGAGAAATGTAGGTTGTGAAGAATTGGAAACCATTCTTGGATATGGAGGACTCGAATGAGGTTGAGCACTAGCTTGCACTATTTGATTAAGATATGGAAACATTCTGAAAATAGGTTCTCCCCCCCCCCCCGCTGAAAGAGGAGGGGAATACAGTGGTAGCTTCCCTCCAAGAGGAGGGTACCAAATATAATGTGGATTAGGTTGTTGTAGGTCTCCATACCCATTAACATAAGGATTATATTGCTTCTCTACTAAAGTTTGGTATGGAGGAGGAATAGTAGACTTTGTAGCACTCATCAAAGAAGTACCAGATGGGATTCCAAAGGAGGATGACTTGTAGAAGTCCATGGACTGGATGTTGCACCAAAAAAGGTACCATATAACAATTGGTAACCAGGCAGGATGGATGGGCCACCATATAAATGTGTCTTTGGTGAAGTTGCAAACATAAAATAAGCTACAACATTGGTTGTATTGGTCATAGTAGCAGATGCGGGATGAGAAACCATAGCAGGCTCAGTCATGATTAAATTTCCCAAAGAGGATTGTTGAGGAAATTCAAGGGTGAGTTGAAAAGAGATGAATCAAACAAAGGATCTTGTGTCAGAGTATGAGGAGAACGTACTTGATAGAGATGAAGCCCTCTTAAACGAATAGGGTAGAAGGTTGAGGTTATTCTTGAGGAATTTCATCAATGCTCGAAGACCAAGAGGAAGTTGTACACTGTCAGGTCCAAGATATATGGGTTGTGTTTGAGTCAAAGATAGAGGAAGAGAAGAGGAATTTCCTGAAGTAACAGGTGTAGTTAACTGAGGTGCCTCAGGTTGTATAACCTAATATTGTAGTGTTCCTGATTTTGGATACTCAAGTTCAATGACCTCAAGTAATAAAGTATCAGGTGCTTTTGTTTCCACTATGTCAGACTCATCAGCTAAGTGGTAAGTGATCTTGAGTTCAGTACTCAAAGGAAGAGATGATTTTGGTGGATCAATTTCAAATGGAGGACCAAAAGGTGTAGCTCTTAAAATACCGGATTCGGTAGTTTTCATTTTTTTGTTCTTTTGACGACGTCCAAGATTTTCCTCAAGTGGAAGAGGAGGAAATCTTTACATCTTACGTGAACGAGGAGGTTGAGGAGGTTGTTCTTCCACGTTGGTTTAATAAATTTTAAAAATTAACAACAAAAATAAATCAAAAAAGGGTAACTAGGCAAAATGGTTTACCAAGCAACTGCGAACTGCAATATACCACCTTGGAGAACCAAGGATTTACATACGAGTAGGAAATCTCCCCGAATGTTATGTTCGGTGTATCACAGACTACAGTATACAAGTCAGATGGCTCATTTACCTAAGTTGAGGATAACAACCTAGTGTGGACTTCCAAAATATGCCCAAAGGTATGTGGAAGTGTGGTCTGTGTTAGTATTTTCTAATGCACAACTGTACGATGAGAGCATTCCCATATACTTTTCATGTGTGGAATGCCATCTAATATACCCGAAGGTACGTGGAGAATGGTCCTATACACTTATATACCTTGAATGGGATATCACCCCTAGATTGCAATACTAGCAAAAAATGATAGCTCGTACGTTTATAGACATCGGAACACATCTCTAGCCCAGACTTTAGATGTTTGCGTTAATTTTTCAAATGATCCCTAAGATTGATTAAATAAATTTTAATGTTTATCTTGAATTAGATTTCAGTTTTCAAGGCTCACTGTGAATTTCTCTTGAATATGCTAAAGATGCAATCTAGCATGATAAAATGAATTTTTTCCTTTCAATGAAAATCTATGTACGCGAGGATAGAAACAAAGAGTAATGCAGCAAACAAAATATGTTAAGTAAATTCATGTAATGTAACTGTTCCAATTTCCAATTTCACACACAAAACCCTGAATGCAATGCAAAATGATGAGATTTTTCTTTTCAATCCTCTTAATATTCAAATGAAATGAAAACTAAGATGCTTTCTAAATCATTAATGAGAGAAACCACACAGAATGATGATTATAATATCAATTTCTTCAAGCAATAAATGATCAAGCAAAAGTTTGCAAAAGACCTAATTGACAAGAACAAAGCAAAATCCAAACAAATTCTTATCAAAGGCTAATAAAACCTAAAGCAAACAAAGTGAAGGCTTTTTAGAGACAAGGACACACTCAGAGATAGAAGGAAAACAAGTTGGACCAAATAAAATTAGAGAGAAAGGAAAGAAAAACAATTTTTTGCACCTTACAGGGATCATCACATGTGTAGAATAGGCACCAATGCTTTGCAGCGCAGGTGCAAAGATGGAGAGAGTGCGCTGAAATGCTTTGTCTCCATACTAGTTGGTGCACTGAGGCAGATTCGGCCAAGATGCGACACAAAAAATCAAATCAAGCTTAGAGAAGGGTTTTCCTAGGATAAATCAAGGTCTAAGTGAATCAATAAAGGTCAATTTAAAAGGTGAAAAGGGTGTTAAGGTTATGGAAACCACTAAGGGAAGAAATCACTTCCCATTATGGTCGCTAATTTGTTATGTGGAATTTACGATTGCAGACAAAGGTGGATTTCCTAGACCTAGTCGACTGATCTATAACAATAGAAGACAAAAATCATATAGTTTTCCTTAGAGAAGATAGATAATGGGAAAGAGGCCTACCTTGAATTTGTAGCAAGCTTTCTTTTCCTCCTCGCTTGTAAGCTCCAATTGTAGCTCCAAGTGCTATAATTAGAACCTGCACACACGACTAAAACAAGCAAAGAATCCACAACAACCAAGTAGCATAATCTAACATATCTATTCAATGAATCAGTAAGACATTAAAATATATGAGTGCAAACATAACACAACAAATATAGGAAAACAATATACTCTTTGTATTAATAGAAATAGGAGAGATTTTACAACCATAAATAGTAGTTGATCTTGTAGATGTCTCCCCAAGTTGACTTGTCCTTCCTTGTCACAAAGCACACCTCAATATCAACCCTAATGCATGAAGATGATGACTCCTTTAGGTTCAAGGCAACAACATGAGGGTACTATCAATCTCCAAAAGCCAACCCTGATGTTATGGATGGTAGTAAATTTATAGGAGAGGGATGGTAGTTTAGGATTTACCATTATGGGCTTGAGATCCACATATGATGGGAGGATGAGATCAAGGGATAAGAGGTGAAGTCTCCAAGGTAGGATCAGATAGGATTTAAGCTCCTTATCCATGGTAAATAATTAAAACAACCCTTGGAAGCTTCTAGAAGAGGAAGCTTCAGAATTATTTTTAATTTTCCTGAATTTCTAGAATTAGCGCACCTATAGAAGGGAGAAACAAGTGCTAACTAGCACTAGTGTAGAAGGGAGAAACCAGCGCTGAATATAGGTGGCTAAAGGGACATGATGCATCGGGGCTAAAAACATTGATTTTGAGCAATTAATCCTAGAAACTCAAACTTTTTGGAAGAATCATGCTTAGGGATTTGTGAAGGGATGATGACAACAAGTTCATGGATGTTGATTGATCCATTTTGTAGGCCTATTGACCAGATGTGACAAAATGGCCTATAACACTAGTGTTCATCGTCTTTATGTCTTATACTTTGCATTGTATCTTCTTTCATTTTCAAAAGAGAAACTCAGTATTGATGGTAAGAAGTAGGAATTGAAGAAAGAGGATAACAATAACACTGGAGTGAAAAATGCAGAGAGAGAAGAGAATCTGTCTAGTGATACCCTTAAATCCAATATCTCGCAAGAGACACACACATAGATATGTTTGATGGTCAAGTGTTTAGAGTTAGTGAATTCACCTACAATTCCTTCGCAACACAATGATAATTTTTGAAATGATGAAATAATATTTCATATGTAAATTGTAGACCAACCAATATTAAGTTGGAAACTCATATTGTAATATTTGACATTTCATATAATATAATTTAAGTGGTTGAAATTATTTACATTTGTACTTGATATTATTTAGTATTGTAATTAACATATCTAGCTTTGTGTTTTCAAATTAGATTAACATGTAGATTATATGACATTTTTTTTTTAATTTAGTCGCAAAATCATACTAATTAATTTATGTTGATTAATAACGAACACATAAAATCATTCTAAATCTACTAAATTAGTTGTTTATAATGATTATTAATAAAAATATAAAATGAATATAAACTACTAAATCAGTTATTTATATAATGAATATGAAACTACCAAAAATACATAAATGACTTTTGTAAATGATAAATTTGTGATTACAAATGACGACTAAATTTTGCATATATACGATTAATAGTAGCTAATTTACAGTATCTTATAACACGGCCGAAATTTAGTCATATTTCTTTGGTTATTGATTGGTTTCAAACAATTACTAAAATTTGCATATATGAGACTAATAGTAGCTAATTTATAGTATCTCATAACGCAACCAACATTTTGGTCATATTTCTTTAGTTATTAATTGATTTTCTCTGGTGATCGTGTAGTAATATATTTTGTTGTGTATCTGGTCATTAATTGTGAAAATTAATGACTAAATTTATGACCAAATTTATGACTAAATATACTACTAGACAATAAAATTGAGACAACCAATTAATGACTAAGTTAAATATGACTAAAAGTTGACCACGTTATAAGATACTGTAAATTAGCCACTATTGGTCATTGGCTGAAAAATAGTCATTTATATGCACATTTTAGTCATTTTTTAGTAACTAATTAGCCATTCACTACTAGTGTGGTGAAAATAATTCTTGAAAGATAACTAGGTTGTAGGTCATAGGAGACTCAATGTAATTGATGGATTTGGGCAAATGGGAAAACTCAAATTACAAAATTGGCTCTAAGACAATTGATGGAAATAAGCTACGAGAAAAATATCGATTTAAAGAAGTCTCCTTTAGACATATGTACAGGGAATCCGATTTCAAAGTAGAACAACTTTCAAAGGAAGCTCTCATTCTGCTAGAAGTTTTTTTCATTACAATAAGAATTCAAAGATAATATCATTGAATTAGATCCACATGTCACTTTTTTTTATGTCTTGTACTTTGCTGCAAAAGTTAGCTCTTGTTGAGTCATAGTCAATCTTACAAAATTCCATATTTATTATGTAGTTTGTTTAGTAAGAATACAGAGGACGAAAGATGGATCTATATGTCCTAGGTCTAGGTTGAAGACATTATGGAAACTTGAAACTAAACCAAAAGGCTATTAAATGTGTATTTTGATTTTCCCTTTGAAGGATTAAATACAAAGATTTTTTTCTTGGAAAAAGTAGTTTCTCATGACCAAAACCCTAACCATTAGTGGTATCAACCTTAATGGGTATTGAATAATTGGTGGGTCCATTCCATAAGGATGACATTTTAAATTAATTAATCATACACCAACTATTTACTGGACATAATTCAAAGAGGATAGTCCCATATAGGAATTAACTAACTCACAAGTATCCTTGACTAAGGATGTTAGGTTATAAATTGAACATGCACTCCCCCTGGATATTAGGTTATAAATTGAACATATACTCCCCCTTAAAAATCAATATTGTCCTTGAGGCGGGAGATGAGGAAAATGTTGTAAAATCATGGTTGGTTCCCAAGTGAATATTAGGGTGACATATTCTTCCATTGTATTAAAATTTCTTGGATAATGTGTTGGTGTAGTTAACACTCTCTTTTTTCCAATATTACACATGGTTATAACTAAATGGAACCCTTTGCACTAAGTTCAAGGAGGATAGTTTGAATGCCCAATCACTTTCTTCAAACATGACACATGAAATGCTAGGTGGATCTTGGCGTTGGTCAAGAGAACCAACCCATAGGAAACCTATCCAATGTTGTAGATGATCTAATAGGGACCACAGAACTTGGTTGCTAACTTCCAGTGGTTATTTTCCTTGAGAGATGTATGCTTATAGGCTTGGACAGAAAGAAACACCTAATTGTTGAAAATTGTAGCCATTGTTGGCATTTCCATCAAATGATAATTAAAGGAAGTAAAATAGCTTTTGTTGCAAATTTATATTTATACTTCCCTCCTAAATATACAAGTCGGCTGTCCCTTTTGTTTAGGTTGGTTGAGCCCCAATTAGACACCCATTCGAGCCCCTTTGGAAGTCTATATAAAGGAGATGTCTCTTCCTCATTTGCACACACCGAATTTGTCTTGTATCTCTGTGATCCAGTGAATTTCAGAAGGAGAAGGAGGGCCAAAAATTCAGGAGGAGGGTTTGGGATTTGTTCTTATTTTTGGGTATTGGTTTGGCTATTCTCTTGAAGCTACTCCTAATTTATTGATAAACTATTATCTCTCTCTCTCTTGCATAAGGAAGAATTTTTGGGTTTTCTCCTTATGGGTTTTTCCCTATCTTCAAGCGTAATTTTTGCCTCTTATCTCATTGTTTCCTAGATATTTCACTAGTACAAAATGGCTAATTAGTTACTAAAACAATGACTAAAATTTGCATATAAATTACTATTTTTTAGTCGGAAACGAGTAGTAGCTAATTTACAGTATCTTATAACGCAACCAACTTTTAGTCATTTTTAGCTTATTCATTAATTGATTGTCTCGATTTTATCATCTAGCAGTATATTTAGTCATAAATTTGGTCATTAATTTAGTTATTGATTTAGTCATTAACTGTCACAATTAATGACCAAATATACAACAAAATATATTACTATATGATCATTTGAGAAAACCAATTAATGACCAAATAAATATGACCAAAATGTTGGCCGTGTTATAAGATACTGTAAATTAGCTACTAATAGTCATATATATGCAAATTTTAGTCGTCGTTTGAAACCAATTAATGACCAAAGAAATATGACTAAATTTTTGTCGTGTTATAAGATATTGTAGATTAACTACTAATAGTCATATATATGCAAAATTTAGTTGTCATTTGTAATGAAAAATTAATCATTTGCAGTAGTCATTTATATTTTTTTGGTAGTTTCATATTCATTATATAAACGATTAATTTAGTAGTTTATATTCATTTCATTTATTTTCATTAATAATCATTATAAACGACTAATTTAGTCATATATTCATTTTATTTGTGTTCATCATTAATGAATATAAACTACTAGTAGTTTTAGATTGATTTTATGTGTTCATTATTAATCAACATAGATTAATTAGTATGATTTTGCGACTAAAAAAAAAATCATAAAATGTGAATTGGTTCATCTAATACGAAAATTCAAAATTACATATGTTAGTTAAAATACTAAACAATATCAAGTGCAACTATAAATAATTTCAACCACATAAATTATATTATATGAAATGTCAAGTATTACAATATGAGTTTCCAACTTAACATTGGTTGGACTGCAATTTACACATGAAATGTTGTTTCATCACTATAAAACACTATCTTTGTGTTGTCAAGTCATTGCAAGTGAATTAACTAACTATGAAGACTTGAACATCAGTCTCTATGTGTGTGCCTTATGCAGGATATTGGCTTTAAGGGTACCACTAGACTAGTTCTCTTCTCTCTCTTTTTGCATTTGTCGCTCCAGTGTTAGTGTTCTCCTCTTTCTTCAAATCCTGTTACTTACCATCAATACAGAGTTCCTTTTTTGAAAACAAAAGCACCTAGAATGCAGAGTGTAAGACATGAAAGACGATGAAAACTAGAATATAAATGAAAGTATACTATAAAGGATTTATATTACATATACCTCAACATCAACAATGTTAAATCCATTTTTCCCCATAAGAGCAAGAAACTCAAACAAGTTTTCTTCAGTTGAGTGATAGTGGTCACTATCTGGTCAGATGATCTGTATAAACAAATTAAAGTCACCATATAAAAGAACACCTTAGTAACTTAGTATTCAACCTTTAGGGAAAGCTTAGGCACAATCATGCCAACTAAGCTACATGCTAAAAAGCTCAAGCTGTAAATAACTTGTTAAAACAAATAATCTGAGGTGTGATGTCTAATCCTTGTCATTTTATTCGCAACAACAATTGTTGTCTAATGCATGAACTTGGTCAAGTATATAAACAACATGTTCTCAAATAACAACATGAAAGTAAACTTTTCCAATAATCATGAAAATCTTTCAATACAAAATAGTTAAAAGGATTTCAATCGATATCGTGTAATATTAATTTCATCTTCAAGTTGTGGTTGTTGTTTAAATAGACATAATACCAAGTACGTTCAATTTCATAGTTAAAATACAAAGAAAAATCGAAATAAACGTTCAAAATACAATCAAACAATAAAGAGAGGAATGGACATTGCAATTACATAAAAATTGTTTACCTATCCATCGATATCTTATCACGCATTCCTAAAACATTTTCTTGCCCAAAATAACCATGAGGTGAAAGAATCACAACATTAAAAACCATAGGAATACTTACTAGAAAATTTTCCAAAGTCAATGGCTGAAGTGCTTGAAGGATCTCCAACAACAAATGAATAATATCCAAGACATGATCTCTATATTGTCTCCCCATCCTTTTTTCATGTAACCTTTCCACACCAGAGTGAAGTAACAATCAAATGAAGGAATTGACATTTGTTTTTATCTTTTATATGTATAAACTTTGAATATAATTTTTTTTGGTAACATATTAATTCGTATTTAAAGCCTTCCTATCATGAGAATGTATCAATCAAGTAGAACATCAGAAAAATTGACCTCAATGAGGTCCTCTAACAATTTCTACAATATCAATATTTGTCTTGTTGTGATATCTTGGATAGAAAAAATAACATATCTACAAATGAAAAAGCCATATATTACTTATGTTCAAACTATGTATATGGTGTATTCTTAGGTAACTTTTGAAGATGTCCCTCTACCTTTACCAAAGCGGATTGTAGCTTGGTTAAACTCTATATCCTTTCATTCAACATCAATTTTTGCAAGATAAATGTCACACATTATTCTTTCCCATTTCTCAACATGCTAGATATGATAAATTGAAAGTCACATAAAAGAAAGAGAAAACCATTTTCTAACCAAAAAAAATAAACAAACAATGCCTCTAATAAAACTTCACACCTCAGAAATTACTCTGCCACGTGCTCAGACTAAAGGTGATATTCTTTGAATCATCTTTAGGTCATATTTAATGGGATATTCATATTTTTACCATGATTTCAATTTGGTGCTAAAAGAAATATATAAATCCAGGTTATTATCACTGAACTTCAAGTATAATTCAAAAAAATAATGTCATTATAAGGTATGGAGAGAGAAACATCTTCATAACTATGATTCTCTATTTTAGTTTGGTTTGAGTTGAGTTTGTATTTGAATATATAATTTTCCATAAAGAAGTGAAATAGAAAGATGAGAATCGAAATAACCGTGTGAATTTTTAATTAATTCATATTATATATCTCTAAAACAGCTAGGTCATCCTTCTCTGCTATTTGATAGAGATTTATTGGCATAGAATAATAATGAATTAACTATCAAACACAATGATGCAATATATTAACCAAGGAAAGAAAAATGACATGGCTTTGGTATTTGTGTGCTCGAAGGAAATCCAACAATGGTTGTGTTCTTTATTTATCATGAAATAGTATTGAAGACAAATGTTGGTTTAGAAATTGAACTCTATTACCAATAGGAGATGGTCATGTTGGGTAAGGAAAGGATGAATTGAAGGGCTCAAGGTCTAGCTCCAATACATAGTTATCCTTGTCACTACAAAATACAAAGTTGTCATCATTTGCTTATCCAAGTAAAAAGAAAAGTGAGTTTGTATTTGTGCACTTGTGATAGTATATGAAAAGAGAGCATTAGTGGAAATCAAAGTGTGTTGTCCCATCATTCAACCTAACAGAAAACTTATATATTCAGTTGTTGACTATAGTGGAAATCAAATGTAAAACCCACTCAACTTGATCTTTACATGACATAGTCGTAATGAACTAGTACAATAGAAGCATGTTAACTCATAAACAAGAGATGATAAAAAAGAATAATGGAACATTATTTCCTGCCACATAATTGGCATGAATAAAATTTCCATAGAATTCCTCCAAAAAATGAGAAGAACTTATGGCAAAAGAACATATCATTAGTGTTATGTACCCTCATTAACACATGTAGCCTAGGGAAGTAGAGGAGGCCAAATGTAGCAGGATTCCAATTGTGTGGGATATGAAAACAGAAATGTGGAAAAACACGCCTACCAATTCACGAAATCTCACTCTAATTAATAGGACATGTTGAGGATAGTAATGATGAAAATAGATCATGTATTAAGATCAAGCCCCTTATTGGTCATCAATTAGCAAGGTGGCTAGTAATTTTTACTTGTAAAAAAAAATATCATAATTAGTGTAATGATTTTGTGGATCTTTTTGTGAATTTTTTTACATTTATATTATGGCGTCCTTGCAGGAGAGAGTGACAAAAGTTCTCCAGGTTTGGTCAGATGGATTTCTCCTTTCATATGCTTATGTGAATGGATAGAGAGCTACCTTTCTTCGATTTGGAAATTCAGGTGTCCCTCCCTTTCATTCAATATGTAGAGATGCCCCGCCATTGAAGGACCTTGATAGTTCTGAATCTAATCTTACAAACATAACAGATGGATCTGGTCCAAATCAAGATGTTGCTATGGTGGTTGGAGAGGGAGCAACAACTCGAGAATTTTTTAGTATTCCTCTTGTGGAGCTTGAAAGATAGTGTAGGAAAAATGGTTTATCTATTTGTGGTGGTAGGGGGATAATGTTTTTCCAATTCCTTAGCTTAGAAGAAGAAGAGAAGCATAAGAAAAAAGATCAAGACGAGGATTTCAGGTATGGGTATAACTTTGCAATCAGAGGGCTTATGCAAGAGAAATTGATGCTTATATACAATTGGGAGGGGGAAGGTGGAGCATGGGTGAAGAAAGAAAATCCATACTTTATGATGATAAGGACTATATATCATTATCATCATCTAGGAAAAATGTTCAAGAAGAATCATCTTTACGATCATGGGTTGAGGAACATGAATCAGCGGATGCCTCTTGCAGTGGAACTTTACCAAAACATGTTGGTGCTGTGATGGTAGTGTCACGTGATGTGCCCCCAAAAGTTCAAAATATTCTAGGCAATGTCAAGGAAAACTTCTTTCTCTAATCCTTAACTCATATTTCGCCCCATCCACGTTTTGATAGACCAATTATCAAGATCATAGAATGATATTTTCTTTAATGAAGGAGTCAAAGGGCTAACAATTTAAGGATATGATCAATTTAAAAAAAAAATGGGCAGTCTTGTCTGACTTGCAAGGACTTGGGTGTCAAACTTGCTGCCAAGCCAATGTTATTCACATGTCAAAATTTTGAGTATGACTTGGGGTTGAGTTTGAATGAGAGGATTTTTCTTAATATTGTTTAGTCAAGGAAAAGAACCAAATTCAGAGTCCATTTGAATTATGATTCATGAAGCATAGTAACAAAGTTGGTGAGTTTAATAGGGCTCATCCTTGTCGTGATGTGTTACATTTGAATGGCATGAATGCATGAATTTCAAAAGGCTGAGATATGATATAAATCTTGGGAAATTTTAACCAAATACATAACCCAAACCTTAAACCTAGTAGTGTGAAATCCATTGTTTGAAGTGTGGCTACTGAAGACAAATTTCTTAAATACTTTTAAAAATTAACATACAAATAATTTATAAAAACATGGAATTCCGTTGTCAAACAAATGTCAAACCAGATAACAATTAAAGCAATAACCCGCAATGACAATCCATAATCGATAAGGCATATTGGACAAATGTTCAAAACTCATTGGGAACATCCTAATCCTACAGGCTACTCATCTAAAGAAACCGAAAATGTTACCTTGCCTGGGAAACATGGAATACTAATGATATAAATGACAAAAACATAAATAATTAAAACTGACTATTAGAAGCAGTGCAAACAAAGAATGATAAACAAAATGAAAATGGGGCAAAATGTCACATACCCACTCCATGAGACTGCCATCCGCTTCCATAGTCAATGTTGCCCAAGACTAAACAGGTCATTCTACTGGTGCCCACATCCTCATATCCACAATAGAGTTCATCCTCGTATCCACATACAACCTGCATTGGTCATACCCTTCCGTAAAGAAAAAAATAAAAGAAAATGAAGCCCAAAAGTCTTTTTACTTGTCAACATTTAAAGTTTTTGAAGTGTGTATTTAAAAAGAAAATTCTCATACCAATATCCTTGCTTGCTTTAAAACTTTATTCAAATACATCACTTCCTCCAAAACTTTACATATCGTGGATCGTCATAATTCAAGTCATCAATTAAACGAAGTTCTATCATCTCTAGAGTAGGGGTGCTCTGAAGAAAGCAACCTAATACATTGATTTCCCTATCATGAAATTTAGTTATGTCTACATAAACCTGTATATACGGAGATGAGAGAGTGGGGATCTGAGACGTCAAGGTATGGGATATTTTGAAAGTTCCTGCATTTCATTTCAAAACTAGAATAAGCCAACTCTACACTCATTTACGAGGTAAAAGACATAAATATTCATTATGAACATCATGGAAAAAAACCATGGAAGAATTTTATGGTCTTTTCACATCTTATAACAGGTTAACTTTTTTAATTTAGGTAGTGTAGATTTTCATTAAGGAATAGATATGAAACAAAGTCGTTACTTGGTTTTGTTTCATATCTATTGGATATACTGAATCTGCAAACAGGACATAATAATGAACCAAAACATAATAGTCAACCTAAGCTACATCAATATATGCTTTGTATAATTTTTTTTTTTTATGCTATACCTGACAACTAAGTAGAAAATGAAAACATTCTTAAACATTGAAACATGTTGTTCGTTGCACATGTAAAAGAAAAGCATAAATTATGTTTTTACCAAGATAAATTTGTCACCCATTAACAAACATTGGAGATTAGGAAGCCTCTCGAACGACAAATTAAGAAGACACATATTTCTTTAAGAAAAGGCACAACACATATGACCAGCTCCTTTAATGATTTAAAGCCCCCCATCATCTCAATCAATATGTCCACAAAGAAATTGTATGCATTATCAGGATATGAGTCCATTTCCAATACGGTTAAATTACTTCCATGTTGCATATTGAGTCTCAAGATAGAGCATGAAAGCTCTTGAATCAATATCCCACTCACTCTCAAATATTTTATCATGTATGCCCCTGCATACACATACAATATAACCTACGTTTACAGTGGTTTATATTTTATCCACTTACAACCTGCATTTACACTGGTTTCATTGTAAAGCGTTGAAAGTAATAGTAAAATCCAAACTTACATGGTTGTAATTTGAAGCAATGTGATTGAAGAGGTTTTGTCCATATCTTGTGGTTGTTTAATGCAAATTCAGTGATTCCTCTACTAAGGACCACAAACGCAGGGAGTGCACAGAAGGTTGAATACTAACGATCAAATATTCTTTATGGTTTGGATAGTCAAGTGGGGCATCCGATCAAATTGGATGAGCATACAACTAAGCTTCAAAAGGGGTCCTATGAAAGTGCTTTTAAATGATATCCCTTGGAAGCTTCAACACAGTACTCAGTATCATCATACAAAGGACCACCCAAAAACAGACCATCTAATCCTATCGAAGTTTGAAGAACCAAGTAACCCGTTTTCAGAAGACCATTGCTACTGTCATTTTGAGCAATTATTTTAATGTCAACACTTGGGATTGCTGGCAGCACTGACCCTGAATGTACTTTCCTAGGCACCCCACAAAAGAAGGAATAGTAGGTTGGCACCCATCAGTTTTAACAGCAATGTGTCGACTTCTTGGATAAAATAAGACCTTTTCAAAATTATTTTTCTCACTAGCATTCCTTTTATCTCTCATAACAAAGACCATTTCATCTTCAATATTGGCCCAGTGAGTGTACTTATATACAACAATGTTGCTTGGTCCATTATCACTTGAAACAAGTTTGACATTATTGATCATATCTATAAATGCCCCCTCCTTTTTCCATGTGTCTACAATACTGCTACGAGACAACTCATTTGCTTTGGGATAAGAACTTGAATCAACATGTATTTCACCACTCAGTAGATATTTTTCACCAGTCAAATATATAGGCTTATGGTTCAATACATTGAATTCTAATGAAGACATTCCAAAGAAAATGCACGAGTTCAAGAAATGAAGCATGTGCACATGAGAAGCTTCTAAGTAGATTTTCTACCATCCTTTCTCAATCAACAAATTCATTGGTTCTTTGTTTGGCTGTACGATGTAAGAAGCCATAGGATGAGTAGACATAATATGCAACCAATAGCCTTTTTGGATAAACACTATCTCTGAATGATCAGAAACACCAACATTGACATCAATAACCTTTCTCTCCCAACACCAGTCATCATCCCAATCTAACAAAGCAGATGAAGGTCCATGATTTATCTCAAGACGCAATGCACCAGGTAGGAGTTTCTCAAATATGAAGTCACTGCTCTCATTTTTTAAACTTAAAGAGTTAAGCTTCTTTGAACCCAAAGTTCAACAACCAGAGAAGTAAGTGATATAGAAACCAAGGAGTCACATCCTTCCTTGCATATCACCGATCCACGGATATCAACAAGGGCGTTTATAAATTCAATGTCATACATTGGTCTAGTTATTGTCACATCAATATGTAATGGTGCAAATTGAAGACCAAAATCACGTTCTACTGTTATGTTTAGTGGGGATATTCGATATTAACATGGTTGAACCTTGAAGCAGAAGTTTCCCATATCATCAATCCTCTTTAGTTGAGGCTTAACATTGTCTGGACCATGTGTCAAGCCAACTTGACGCTTGCCATAAAAGCCATTTGTCACTAATTTTAGGGAACCACTAATATTATAATGTGTTTCTTCTATCTTTGGTATTGAAGCCATGTTTGGCACAACCATGAAATTCTCCAAACTGTTAAACTCAAAGTGATCCTTCTCAGCCTTGATTGTGCAGCATGTTGATGTTGCATGATCATGTTTGTAATATCTCTGGACATCTGTTATAGCTCTTTCTCGTCCATCAACTAATATCTTAACACCTTCAAAACAGAGTCCTTCAGAAGTCACCACAAGTCCTCCAACTGAGAAACCTGTGACCTGAAATGGCTGAGATATATTAACATGACTGTGCTCAACAAGAACCTCTATAGATGGAAGTGAAACATCAAATATTGTATTCTCACCCTTGTAGAATGGCAACAACCTTTATTTTCCACGTGGAATAAAATTAAAAGAAAATTTCCCATATGCATCAGATATTGCATGACAAAGCACTTGATTTGTCCAAGGAGCTTCTTTGAGGGCACTTCACCTCATGGACATCATTTGAATAAAGGTATACATGAACACCTAAAATAGGGTTACCCTGAGAAACAACTAATCCATCCATATCATAACTTGGGACAGAAAAGATGTCATCTACTACCAAATTTCCAAAGCCAAACTCCATCTCTCGAGAGCCTCTTTGGACAATTGTTAAGAGAACATGAGAATCACGTATTTGAAAGAGAATATTATATAAAATATAATCTATAAACCTCAATCATTGTACCTCATGCATAGCGCCATCCTAGCTAGGATCAACATTAGGTATGACCTTGTATCTTCTTCCTCTGTTTAAGAATTGGCTCATAGAGCCTGCTCTTTCTACTTCTTCACATTTGATTTCATGGAGGGCTACTATGTCCTCTGGACACTCATCCTTAAGGAATCTTCAAACTTATTTTGAGTATCAAATGAAGGAAAAGAGAGAAAAATATCATGGCCTTTCCTTTTTGAAACAAAATGTAGTGGGATTTGATATGACCTGATATTTGTATACCACTCGAGGATTGATGAAGTTTATGTATTCATGATGGTAGGCAACTAGCCTATATTTCCTTGGACTAATATTTGTAAACGTGTAACTACCTCCCTACAACGTAAACACAACATTAATGAGATCATTGTTGGTGGAAATGAGTTCAACGTTCACATTGGCACGACCTCCATTTATATCTGGACAACTTTCTACTCCAACAGCCCCCATCACTCTCCCAGAAATAGTGAACCCAGTGAAGTGAAAATTGATGTCTTCATGGCCATTGCAACCATTGTGATCTATTAATACATATTCACCCATTTAAGATATGTTCACCAAGTCAGGGATATGAATATTTCTGATGTAATTTTTACACTCGACAATCTTAACATCAAATCTGAAACTGTCTCGTTCATCTTCACATCAAATCTGAAATTGTCTCGTTCATCTTGAGAGAGCTCTTGAAACAATTTTTCAGAATTGTATCGAATCTGCACAAATATATTAAAAAAATTATTAATATATGTTGCTTGATTACCAATAAAAATGTTTAAAAAAATACAACACCAACAAATTTGTATTTCATCTCCATTTCATATAATTCACCTTCCTTCGTAGAATGCATATGGCTCGTAGATATTTTCCAGGTGCTTCAATTGTTGTAACATATATTTTGTAGATGACCTTGATAACCCCACTATCTGCAATATGACTATCAGTTTGCAATGATTCATTTTATGAATTTTTTTATAATTATAGTAAATCAATAATTCTTTAGATTAAATAACGAATCTACCCCTTAAACAAAGATTATATATAGAGATCATATGCAAAGTATAATTTACATGAGTAAATTTTTTCAGCTTTTCAAATTCCACTTATATTCATCAAAATTTTGAGTAAGAAACACAGAGTATGGTTACAACTTACGTTGTTTGGTGAACTAACTACTGTGTCCAGAGCCTGCCCATAATTCTCCATAGTATTAACGCAGGTCAATTGCTTCAACAATTTTACTGGGTTTCCTTTGTGATCAATGTAGGGATTACATTTAAAATGTTCAAATATTATTTTTAAAAGTTCTTCAATTGTTATGGGATTTACCACCGAAGAAGCATAGAGCCTGCCCATAATTCTCCATAGTATTAACGCAGGTCAATTGCTTCAACAATTTTACTGGGTTTCCTTTGTGATCAATGTAGGGATTACATTTAAAATGTTCAAATATTATTTTTAAAAGTTCTTCAATTGTTATGGGATTTACCACCGAAGAAGCACAGAGCCTGCCCATAATTCTCCATAGTATTAACGCAGGTCAATTGCTTCAACAATTTTACTGGGTTTCCTTTGTGATCAATGTAGGGATTACATTTAAAATGTTCAAATATTATTTTTAAAACTTCTTCAATTGTTATGGGATTTACCACCGAAGAAGCAACCTGATAAACCTTTATGCTGTGCTTTCCTACCTGTTTGGCCATGGTTGCTAAAGTTGCATTTACGCCATGCTTTCCTGCATGTTTGGCCATGGCTGCTAAAGTTGCATTCGCAACCATGTCTGCCAATATCTGTAATTTTAATTCAAAAAAAAAATAACACATTTAAGAGAAAAAGGATAATGGTTTTTTGGGTCAAAGTTTTGAAGACATATATGGAAGATCTGATCTCCCTAGAGAAACAAATAATATAGAGAAGCTCCAGAAAAATCAAATAAATATGATTTAAATAATTAAAAAATGTCAAATCTAAGTTTAGAACCATCCACTGTCATCTTCCAGATATAGATGAAAAACGTAATCTAATAAAAAAAAGGAATTAATATGGAAATACTCCAGAAAATCTAAAATTAATTACGAAATGCTTTTTCACACTTTGTTAAGAGTTACTCACCAGATCTAGCACAGTATTTGGATCAGCCAAGAAGCAAGAAGCAAGATAGTTGACCTTTTCCATAGTGCGTAACGATTGGATCAATCATTCTGCAAGATGAATATTTGATTTAGCTCAACAACAATGTGAGAGTAATCGAGCACCCGATCCGAAGGTTTCCTCATCTTTATCAAAGACCAACTTTCGATGAAACTTCGGCATCCATTGATCCATGGGGTAGAGCCAGACATGCAACCAACATCTGAAGCACCCACCGTGTCTCCATTACAAGGAACTTCGAATCTAAAAACCTAATAGTTTTTTTCCAGGTTTGAGTAGCTCATTGCATCTCTCTTTCTCTAGTTCCCAACTAGTTGTCGCTAGTTCAATGTCGAATCTAAAATCACTCTGATGGTTGAGATTTCAGCTTTCAGGTGAACCAAACACATGGATCCACTGAAAATCCAGCCGCACAATCTCGACCAATTTTGTCCTCCCAGATATTTGGATAGGTGTTACCCTAATAGAAACTTTGGATAGGTGTTACCCTGGTAGAAACAATGCCAGTTGTAAAACAATGCCTTTACATTGCCAATTATCAAGGCAAGATGATCTATAACCCCTACGGTTTAGGAAAAAATCACCCAAAACCCCAAATTTACTGCAGTTTAAATTATTAAATTATTTGTAACTCAAAGTTTAAATACAATAATTACAAATCACTTTACTCTCTTTGAAAATAGAAAGAAACTTTTCATTCAAATAATATTATTTTAACTTTCAATTAGTTGAAATTTATTTTATTTTAATTAATATAAATAGTTTTTGGTTATTTATATGTATTTTTCAAAGTTATTTGTAATTTTAGATTAAAAATAAAATAATTATTGCCCCCATGGGGTAGATCTCACGTAAAAACGTAAACATGTAAACTTAAATGTAAATGTAAACATAAACGTAAATGTAAACATTAATATTTAACATTTAACATTGTTAATCTAATGTCAGCCCTATTTAAAAATCAATCTAATTATTATTATGTATAAACACAACATAAATTTAAAATATAAAGAGGTTTACGAATAGTAAAAAAAAAGAGCTATGGTAAATAAATAAAAATATAAATAAACCAGAAGTATGGTAAATAAATAAGACTTTTTTTATATTTACTCCAAAGGTATGGTAAATAAATAAATAAAATTAAATAAACTAGAGGTATGGTAAATAAATAAAACCTCTTTTTATATTTACTCCATTAACCTCTTTATATTTATAAAAACTAAAAAAAAAAGGTTTTATTTAGGTGGATCCTGTGGAACACATAATTATTAATACCATGGGCCAATTACCATATTTATGATGATGATGATGGTTAACGTGCGCTGAGACCAAACATTGGCCAATCAACCTAAAGAAACAAATTATTTGTTTCAATTTAAGATTTTATTCCTATGCTCAAAAAGCTTGTAGAGAAGCCTCCCGAGCTCACTATAATTTTGACATTGTAAAAGGCTAGGAAGGTCAGTATTGTAACAAAGATTATGAAATTGAGATCTAATGTGGTTGTACACGGGGCACTCTAAGAGGAAGTGGTTTTCATTCTCAATGTTCCTATTCTCACATATATGGCATATCCTTTCCATACATGGTGTTTTAGGAACTGCCCCGACCTGTTTCACTATGGAGCTCATGAGAATTCATTCTAATCTTTGCTATATTAATTTTCTTCTTTGAGCTAGTTAAAATAGAGAGATACTTTTGATCTTCTAGGGTGGGGTTGATGACTTTCTTCTAATAACTTAATTTTCTTTTAGCCGCTAAATCTTTCTCACACCACATTTTTTCTTTGAACTTAGAAATAACAATATCTTTAATGTTATTAATGTTTTGCAATGCATCATTCTCGTTGATCTCCCAATAGTTTAACCAGGCCCTTGTGTCTTTATGCCACCCCCGATTGAGCCTAGGTGGTTTTGGCTGGAATTTAAAGCTAGCTTAGGAAGTCTATGATCGTCTATGTTATTGATTTTGTGTTTGTACAACAGAAACCTAATCATAGCTAGGCTCTCAATAGGGGAAAGACCTGCTTCTATAAAGAGAATAGGATAGGGTGTATTACTTTTAATTTTCAGGTTATAAGTTATAAAACGCTTCTGGATTTGCTCAATATTTCTCCATGATTCTCTAGAGATGCTGCAACCCCAAGCCTCACAACCATATAAGATAACAGGAGTGACTAAAGTTTCAAAGAGAAACTTCTTTTTATCCCACGTTACGAGGTTTGTTGTCTTACAATTATTTTCAAGGCCAAAATAAGCTTTCCACCCCCCATTAATCCTTTTCTCAATGCTATGGTTCCAGTTGAGCTTGTGATGAATATCAATTCCTAGGTACTTGTAAGAATACACTTCCTCCAAGTTATTATTGTCATACATAAAATTAGCATAAGTGTCCTTGGATTTGATAATCAAAACTTTTGTTTTGTCAGTGTTAATAGTCATACCCATGGTAAAGCAGAAATCCTTAAGAAGCCTGAGTTGCTTATCAAGATCAGATGGGCACCTTGCTTGGTACATATATGTATGGTAAATAAATAAAAACATATCAAAAAAGATTAGAAATCAACATCTAATTATATACCAAGCCTATGGTCCAAATACCATTGTAAATAAAAGAAATATGATAAATAAATAAAAAATATAAATAAACAAGAGGTATGGTAAATAAATAAAACATCTTTTTATATTTGCTCCATAAACCTCTTTACACTTACTAACACTCAAAAATAGGTTTTATTTAGGTGAAGCCTGTGGGCAAAATACCATGGACCAAATTATTATTAATACCATGCAAGAAATACTATTAACCATAATATTAATATTAAAAGATTATTATTATTATTATTATCAATTCTAATATTCATATTAATATATCATAATATTGATATTATTAAATATAATAACTTTGTTTTAATCCAATATTAAATTTGTTATATTATAATATATATTAATATATCATGATATATATTAACTCTATATATATGGGAGGTAAGAACAAAGACATAAAGTTATAAAGGTGGAGAGATAGGGGGAGTGACAAGGGAGAGATGGAGATAAACTGAAGGAGAGGGGAGAGGAGGAATAAAAAGAGAGAGAGGTAGAGAAGGGTAAAAGAGGGAGAGGGAGACACAAAGATGGAGGGGGAAGAGAGAGGAGAGTGGGAGGGAGATAGTGAGAGGATTGGAGGGCAGAGAGAGAGAGAGAGACGGGGGAAGAGAGATAAACGTAGGAGAGAAAGGGTGAGAGAGGAAGGATAATAGAGACGAGGAGAGAGGGATGGATAGAGAAATGGAGTTGGAGGGGGGGAGAGGGAGGGAAGAAGAAAGACATTGAGGGTGAGAAGTGGAGAGAGAGAGAGAGACTGAAAAGGGAGAGATGGAGAGAAAGAGTGTATGTTTAGGGGTGAGATAAAGAGACAAATAAGGAGAGATATAGAGAAGGGGGGATAGAAGGAGACATAAGGAGAGAGGGAGGGATATAGTAACATAGTTAGAGAGAGAGAGAGAGAGATATGGGGGAGGAGATAGTATTGGAGGGAAAAGAGAGAGAGAGTGTGTGAGAGAGAGTGAGAATGAGAGATAATACTTGAGAGAGAGAAGGAGAGTGATTGGGTAAGAGAGAGGATTAGAGGGAAAGAGAGAGAGAGAGAGAGAGAGAGAGAGTGATGGGGAAGAGAGAGGGAGGTAGGAGATAAAGGGAGAAAGAGGAAGTGCGAGAGAGAAGATTTGAGAGAGGAGGAGGAGAGAGGGAGGGAGAGAGGGATGGATAGGGAGACAGAGTTGGAGGGGGAGAGAGGGAGGGAAGAAGAAATACATAGAGAGTTAGAAGTGGAGTAACAATGGAGATATGGAGAGAGAGTGTGTGTATGTTTGGGGTTGAAATAAAGATAAAGAAGGAGATATGGAGAGAATGGGGGAGAGAATGAGAGAGCGAGGGATATAATAACAGAGTTGGAGGCTGAAGAGAGAGAGAGAGAGAGAAGGAGAGGAAGGAAGAGAGAGAGGATGTGAAAGAGTGGAGTAAGGGAGTGAAAGAGAGATGGAGTTGGATGGGGGGGAGAGAGAGGTAAGAAGAAATAAATATAGAGAGAAAGGTGGAGAGAGAGGGAGGGAGTGATAAAGAGGATGAGAGAGAGAGAGAGAGAGGAAAGAAGTAGGGAAGAGAGATAGAAGCAGGTGAGAGAGAGAGAGAGAGAGAGAGAGGGAGAGGAGGAGGGAGGGATAGGTAGATAGATTGAAGAAATAGATTGTATGTTTTGGCAGTGATATAGAGAGGCAAATGGAGATAGATATATAGATGGAAAGTGAAGAGAGGAAAGAAGAGAGAGATGGAGGGAGGGAGGGACAAATATATTGACAGATATGAAGTGAAATAGCATGTGTGTTTGGGGGGTTGAGATAGAGTGGAAAATGAGGAGAGATGGTAGGAGATATAGATATATATGGGGGGGTGGGGGAGAATATTTCTTGCACTAGATACATTGATTTCAGTGTAGACGGTGATTTCTAATCCAATTTGATTTCTTGCACTAGATGCATTGAGTTTAGTGTAGATGCTGATTTCTAATGATATTTGATTGCTTTCACTAGATGTATTAATTTTCAATGTAGATGATTTCTAATCCTATTTGATTGCTTGCACTAAATGCATTGATTTCAACGTAGACGGTGATTTCTATTCCTATTTGATTACTTGCACTAGATGCATTGATTTCAATGTAGATGTTGATTCCTAATAATGTTTTACTTCTTGCACTAGATGCATTAATTTCAATGTAGATGGTGATTTCTAATCTTATTTGATTACGTGCACTAAATTCATTGATTTCAATGTAGATGGTGATTTCTAATCCTATTTGATTGCTTGCACTAGATGCATTGATTTCAGTGTAGATGTTGTTTTATAATCCTATTTGCTTACTTGCAATAGGTGCATTAATTTCAGTGTAGATGTTAGTTTATAATCCAATTTTCTTACATGCACTAGATGAATTGATTTGAGTATAAATGTTGATTTCTAATATTATTTGATTTCTTTCATTAGACACAATGATTTTAGTGTAAAAGTTGTTTTCTAATCTTATTTAATTTCTTGCATTAGATTCATTAATTTCAGTGTAAATGTTGATTTCTGTTTTGATGTAATTGGATGTATGATGGTACATTAATTTTAAAGTGATTGGATTAACATTGTGCATTGATTTCAGTGTAAGAACAAAACATTATTGACAATGTACATTGATTTTTGTGTTATAGTAATTCAACCTATTAATATTGGAGAGAAGGAGAGACAAGGAATGATGTTTACTACAATAGATTGAGCTAAATATTTAAATGGTTTATGGTTTAACCTGTCCTTTTCATATAATTGATATGAAAATATGACAATCAATATGAAAAGATGTCAAAAGTAAAAAAGGGCGACAATAAGAATAATAGAAGAAAAGAGTTTTAGATTAACCACAATGAAGACTATTTGCAATTGAATATATTCTTATTATTCACATTTTCTATCATTCAACACTATTACATTGCCCCTTTACATTCAAAATTTATATTTCATCATTTTTCATCATTAAAGTTATTATCATAACAACAAACTGAGCCAACTAAGCAAATTTAAAATTAAAATATACAGATTAATCTGAGACATATTAGCATATTTAAAATGATTATATTAATATTATATGAATTTACGTATTATTGATAATCATATGTTCGTTAGATTTTCTTTGGCCGCACATGATTGAAACCAACCTAGATCCATCTTAACTATGGATCTATCAAGCACCGAGAGGGATAAAATCTCCCGAGGTAGAAACCTTTCCTCAAGTTTGCACTCAAAAAAGAGGTTTGCACCTCAAGAGAAGCGATCCCTCTCATCACTTGATAGATCGGAGTTAAGATGGAACTAGGATGGCTTTATTTTAAAATTGAGGAAATTACAAATATTTTTGAAAGTAACTTTTCATTAAAATAATAATTTTTTACTTTCAATTACATAAATTGATATAAAACTAGCCTGGATCTATCTTAATTTTGGATTTACCAAGGGAAGAGGGGATCAAATCTATTTTCACTTTAAAAAAGGTTTGTATATGAAGAGATTTTATGCCTCTCACAGTTGGTAAATTAGGAGTAATATGATTGAATTATTAATTATAATTATAATTATTAATTTTATATTTCACTTTACTTATTTTTATTTTTATAATTTACCCCAACTTTATTTTGCTTAACATTTTTTACATTAAATTTTTATTTTGCAGAGTTTCCTCAAATTAGATGTTAAAAAATTGATTTTCAAATAAAATAAATTAGCTATATTTTTTAATATTAAAAGTTATTTTTAATTTGTCCCATGGTGTAGATTAGTTGATGATAGAATGGGTTGTTAAGGCATTTCTTATGATTTTACGTGTGAAGCGATGCGGGTACACTTGGAGATGATTGTGGTAGTGGATAGAATCGATCCTTAAGTACAAACATGCTATAGTTGTCTATTCTCTCATATACAAAAAAATAACAATAATAATAATAATCTTATTTTTTTAATTTTATTGAATTAATTATTTATCAAAATTAGATTTTATTAAAAGCACATGATTTTATTGGAAGTAGTTTAGGTGATGGAAATAAAGGAAACTAATTTTCTTGTAAGAATTTTCTAAATTGTATCTCCACTCAAACACTGTCATAGAAAAAAAAGTCTTGACCCCACCCATCAAGCAAGCCACCCAGTGTCACCTTGGTGGCCTTCTCTCACTCTTTAGACTACAAGAAGGATATCCTTATCTAGGGGGGAATCCTTAAATATCGAGCTAAGCTAGGTCGTTGAGTAAGGAAAGGAAGTTCCTTAACGAAGACTAGTGATTTGACACTACTCACTCTTAAAATAAAAGGTCAGGGATAAGTGTGTGAATAGTCAAACAAACCATGAATTATTAACAAATTTTGAATGATTTTAATTACACAACTATGCTTATTCATGCAACCAAATTATACTTGAAAAATGAAAAAAAATCTTGCTCAATTAATCATATAGCATGAGATGCTAGTGAAGCATATATACAGTGGCACAATAAAAATAGAAAATGAATCATAAATTGTCTATACAAGGAATTAGATCATTCATTCGTCATATTCATGAGCATTGAAGATTGAGAGTTCATTATCATCACCAAGAGACCATTCCACAATTAAGAGATCATACACCAATAATATTAACTATGTTTGGGACAACAAAGAGTTATTTGTTTGTGATGATAAATAAAGGAAATAGTCAAACTTGTCATTGTTACTAAGGACAATGAAGACAACAAAGTTGAATGTGGACTACTTAGACTTTTGTAACATTCAAATGTCATCCATTTATCGTCATGCAAGTTGCAACAAGGAAATTTGGTAGTGGTACTAAGTGAACATTCTTTGATCAGAGTTCATACCCTCTCCTTAGCACTACCACTTTGCAAGACAAAGAAGAAATGTGAAATATATGTGCAACCAACTAAATAAGTTGGATAGGTTGTTGCAACATATATAGGTGATCATGTCGTGTCGCAAAATGAGGTGTTGGACCAATCCCCTTTTCGATAATTTGTCAACCTTTGAATTTGATTCCCTGTGAATGTGATCAAATGATATGACCCTAAAGATTCTAATAAGCTCCATAATGTCAATCATCCTTTGATCCAATAAAGAAGTGTACACGGAAGTATAACCTTTCACCCAATCTAAAACAACCTTTGAATCCCCTATGACTTGTAAGTTTAGATTGTTGAAGTGACGCAATTAAAATTACTAACATAAACGACTAATTCATATTATTGTAGTTTTTGTTAGGTAGTCATATTTTTTTACCTAGAATAAATTAGTCATTTATGTTAGTCATTTTTAGTAGTATTACTTATTATCTAGTCATATATTTTAACTAGTGACTAAAATAGTCATTTATGGTAGTTGTTTTTAGTTGGGTCTCTTAATATTGCTAATTTTTGGTAGTATTTCACTTGGAAAAGTTGTGGTGACTAACTTTTTAGTCACCTAGTCAATAATTTCACCATTTTCTACTAGTGATATATATATATATATATATATATATATAACATGTTGATTTTTTTTTTGTAAGCTGCGGTAGTTCCTTCTTTTTCTATTTATAAAGCAAGTTGTTCCATGTACAGAATTTTGGTGGCCTCAACTTGCCCAAATGGGAAACCAAGTCTGTTGGCCACCTGAGTCTGTTATATGCCATCCAGTAGCAAAATTTTACCAGTCTTTCAATCCAAGCTAAATATACTTCACATCTAGAAACACTGTTCAAGTTCCGACCTAACATAAAACACAGGAAAAGAAAATGCTATCCACTAAAAACCCAGTAAAAACTGGAAACTAAAAAACTATTCCTTTCTATCATCTTTATCAGATTCCACAATAGTCGGTGTAGCATCAGAGTCACCTGGTGCTGGAGACAGCTTCATCAGACGTTGTTGGATCTCATCCAGCTTGTTGTCTTGCATTAACAAGATAATTTGCAGATTTTTCATGTCCTTTTTGATAGTGGGCATACCTTGTGCTATTTCCGCCACCTCCCCCGCCACCTACTCTAGGGCTCTGGCCAGTAAACACTTCATAACCCAGTACACATGTAGGGCTTGTCTATATAGCATCATCCTACCTCTGGTGTGCCCTGGGTCGGGGACTATATCCCCCCATTCTTCCATTTCTGGCTCAGAATCTTCTTCCATGACACTATCCTCCATCTCCTGGATTAGCTGACGAATGTCAGCATCCGTCCCTTCTCTGTATGTGCAAGCTGCTTCATGAATAACCGTCTTGATAGATTTCCTGCCTTTTCTCTGACCTGCCAGTGTTGAAGTTGTAGGATTGCTTTTAAACGGCTGGTGCTGGCGCCCTCTGCCCCCACGACCCCGGCCTGTAACCAAGCATGCCATTTCTTCCTTTACAAACTCCTGCTTACAATTGTCAATAGAAAACGTTAGCATTCTAGGAACTTTGGTCTTTTCGTAAGCCGGCATATCCTTGTCTCTTAGCATTCCTTCCCCACTCCAGCCTCCCCCGTCTCTCTGGAGAATCGAAGGTCTCTCCCCCCCTGGACTAAGGTTGGTGGTCAAGCCATCTGCCATACATTCCCCAGGCATGCCTATGCTTTGATCCTCTCGCTGCCTCTCAATGCGGTCCTCAAGCCCGCCCTGACACAGCCCCTCCCCTGTGTTTCCCAACTTCCCCCCTCCGCCAACATACTAAGCTTAACAAAGTGAATTGCAGGAGGTAAGCCAAAGGAAACATACCCGGAATTGAGCTCGGCCACAGAAGATCCGTCGCTCGCGCTGCTTTGTTGCCCTCCTTCCTTTGCTGTGATCTGAGCTTTCTTTCTAAACTTACCACCCTCATGTACCCCTTCCCATCTACCCTACGTCCCATCCCACTACCGCCGTCGTTCTTGCCCACCTCTCCCCCCATACTCCTGCCACTTTGCCTCCTCGAAATTCCTGCAGTCATGCAGGACGCCACCACGTCCAGTTGATCCAGCTTGATGGCATTATGCGGCTGTCCTGGTCGTCCTCTCACTTGCACTGTCTTCATGCTCATACGCTCCCCCTTTATCACCCCGATCGAGGCCCACCTGTATCTGTTATCTTGAGTTCGTGTCTTCATGGTAATCTTTGGCAAGGATTGCTTTGAGGGGCTCCAATCTGGGCTCCTCAAGTTGAGGTGGCCAGATACTATCCAGATTGCCTCTTTGCTCATTACTTCCCCAATTTGCTAGGAAATCAGCTGCTCTATTGCCTTCCCTTCTTACATGATTTATTATCATATATTCAAATTGCCTTATAATGGCTTCCAATTCTTGGACTAGGCTAGCTGTCCTCCAACTTTTCGCAACTTTGTCCCAGGTCTTACTGTTATTAAGTTTCCTTATCATATCTATAACAAGTTGGGAGTCTCCTTCTACCTCCAGGTTGTTATATCCAATTCTTATCATTGTTCGTAATCCTTGATAAACTGTTGTAAGCTCTGCTTCATTATTGCTCATGACACCACCATGGCCTGAGTATACCCATCTTGTCCTGCCTTGGTCGTCCCGGAAGATGCCTCCGAGCCCTGCCAGCCCCGGGTTGCCTTTGGAGGCTCCATCAAAATTCAATTTGATGAAACCTGCAGTAGGGCTCATGAATAGACTCCATGCTCTTCTCACCACTGGGCTCATGAATTGACCGCACCCCCATTGTTTGATTGTTTCTTTGATGTTTTGATGATCTCTGCTTATCCTTCCAAAAAGCCCCTGGATTTCTTCCCATTGTTGCTGGGCAAAAGGACAAGAATTCAGAAGGTGTTCAAACGTTTCCTGATCCTGTTTACAAAGACTGCATCTGGGGGGACCCTGAATGCCTCGCTTTTGAAGTTGATCCCATGTCAGAATGCGACCCTTGCACATAAGCCAGAGGAAGTGGGTCACTTTTGGCCACCATTTTCCTTGCCAAATTTGTTTCCATAGGGGTGTTAGGTCGTCTTGTTCCTGCTGTGTGATGAGATTGTAGGCTTCTTTGATTGTGAAGGTTCCTTTCGTTGAGTGACCCCATCTCAGTATGTCTGGACCTATTCTAATAGCTATTTTCCTTGTCTTCATTTCTTTTATATACAACTCTCTTTGTTCTGCATCAATAGTTCTATCCCATTCTTCTGGGTTTTTCCAAGTTCTCCATAACTCCTCTTGGTGTTCTTCATTCCAGAACTCACTAACATAATTCAAACCCTCCTCTTTAGCCATCTGGCATGTGTTTCTTAGTCCCTGAATACCATTCAGTTTCTCCCTTTGTTGCCAGGCTTCTTCCCAGAATTTGGTTGAATAACCATTCCTAATTTCCCAGAAGGCATGCTTAGATATTATGTCTCTATTTTGACTGGCCAGGTTCCATATTGTAGAGCCTTTTGGGATTTCATCAAGTCTTAGTATTTCTTCTGTTTTTGTAGGCATGTTGTATTTTTTCATCTAAATTCTTTTCCATAGGTCTCCTCCTCCCACCATCCATTTCCACCAGAGCTTAGCCCCCATTACTTGGTTCAAAGTATAGGGATCTCTTAATCCTAAACCCCCTTCATCTTTACTCTTGATTAGGCCTTTCTAGGATATCAGAGCCCATTTCTTTTGTTGCTGCGGTCCTCCCCAGAGGATTTTTTTGAAAATCTCCACCATTTTGGTGCATGCTCCTTTGGGGGCTACCGTTGCCGAGAGTTGGTAGATTGGAATCGCTTGTAAGACCGCCTTGACCAATACTACTCTTCCTGCTATATTCAGGGTTCTGAAGGACTATTTTTCCAATCTTCCAGTGAGTTTCTCAATGGTTTATTGCCAATTCGCCATCTTTATAGGATTCAAAGCTAACGAGGTGCCAAGATATTTTGTGGGGAGGTCGCCCAAGCGGAAACCCAATAATCTTGTCAGGTAGGATTTGACATTTCCGGTAGTGTTGAAGAAGTATGTGCAAGATTTCTCCTTGTTGATTTGAGTGCCAGATGCTTCCATGAAGAGGTCCAGGATCCCTTTTATTCTTTTTACTTCCCTGAGTGATAATGTGCAGAACAGCATGATATCATCAACAAATTGCTGGTGTGTGATCGGTAGGTCGTTCCCCCATATCCTAAGCCCTTTGATTTTCCTTTCCTGTAATTCTTTTTAAATATATCTTCCCAGCCCTTCTGCCGCAATAATGAACAGGAAGGGAGACAAAGGGTCCCCCTGCCTCAATCCTCTAGAGGCGTTTAAAGTGGTGGTTAGCATCCCGTTCAGAAGAATGGAAAAGTTCGGGGTGGAGATCATATCTGAGACCCAAGCAATCCATCTATTGTAGAAACCAAAGGCAGCTAGCACCGATTTAAGGTATGCCCAATTCAGACGATCATAGGCCTTAGAGAGGTCCAATTTGATCATCATTCCTGCTTCTTTTTTGGATTTCAGAGAGTGCACTACTTCTTGAGATGCTATCAGACCATCCAGAATTTGGTGCCCTTCCACAAATCCGATTTGTTCCAGAGAGGTAATGCTAGAAAGGAGCTTAAGTCTTTTTTCCAAAAGAGTTGCAATAATTTTATATATTACATTACAAAGGGAAATAGGTCTAAAACCTTAGGGATCTTCAGACTTAGCAGTTTTAGGGATAAGAGACAGAAGAGTAGAGTTTAGGCCTGGACATACCTTCTGGTTTCTTCGAGATTCTTCCACCACGTCCAGAATGTCTTGCCCTAAGAATTTCCACCCCGCTTGGTAGAATTCCACTGTGAAGCCATCTGGTCCAGGAGCTTTATTCTTCTTCATCCCTTTCACGATCTCTTCCACTTCCTCCAAGGTGGCTACCCTTAGAAGGGCTAGGTTTTGGTCTCGTGTAATCATGCTTGGTATCTCATTGCAGATTCTCCTAATAGCTTCTCTTCTGTCTTCTTGGGGTTCAGTAAGGAGGTCTTTAAATTGACTTACCAGTATCTATTCCATTTCCTCATGCTGAGTTTGACGTATTCCTTCTACGTTCTCTTAGTGTCGGTATCTTCATCCCTCCATCAGTGATCAAAATTCTCTTTTTGCATGCATTCTAGGTGTCTCATCCGATCAGCTGCATTCCATTAGGATCATGGATCATCTGATGGTAGTGGCTCATTATCAAATTTCCCTCATGGTCTTTACTTGCTGGCCTATTTTTACAAGTTCAGGTCATTTACAGTCATCTTTTGTCATTACATTTGCAAAAACCATTTTTTGGGTTTTAGGTCTCATTAGGTCTAGGGTTTGCTACCATAGTCATGTAAAAGCTCAATAATGGTCAGCAGGCACATGAGGAGGTCTAATAAGGTCTCAGCATCAAAATTTCAATAATGATATACTCAATAAATGATTTTTTCCTCAAAACCCTGTTTTGAGGAAAAACAGAGTTTTTATGTTCTATGTATAAAAATTTCATGTAATTTTAATCTTCCTATATGTAATAAGTTCAGAATTGCTACCCTTGGTCACCTTGCCAATTCCAGCCACTGCAAGCAAAAATACAAGCATCAAGTCATCAGTTTGTCAAATGATTAAGAAAAGCCAATTTCAATGGAAAAACAAAGTCAAAACCAAAAGTGACTTTAACATTAGAAAAGTGGGTTTGAGATGAAAAATTAAAGTAATTCATATTTAAAGTGAAAAGGGTCCCATTGGTCATTTCATTATGCAAATTTACTCTTGGAGAGTCCAAAATCGCGATTTGGAGCAAAAGAGGCAAAAACCCTATTTTTAAAGGCAACTTGGCCTGGCGTTGCACATCAAAGGTAGTGCTCTGTGCATCAGGCAGGCGCTACGCATCAGAGGCAGAACTGCAGTGCAAAATTGAACTGGCGTTGCGCATTGGGCCAGAGGCGTTGCGCATCAGTCCAACTTGCTCCAAATCATCCCAAATCGTGCCAAATTGCTCAACAAACTTCAAATTTGCTACATTTGACCTCTACAAGTAAGTACTTATCTTCCTAAGGTTGAAATTGAAGTCACTTTGGTGTTTCTCATAGATCTTGCATGTGAAGAATGAAACCCTAGTTTCTCTTCATTGTTGCCATCCAATTGTGCAATTTTCATCCCACCTTCACAAAAACTTCATCAAACCCATTTTCATTCTTTATCTATCCTAATACACTTCATTCATCACATTTTCTCATACCCCACTCCCCTAAAGCAAAAATTTCCCTCACCAAACCCTAAATCCCTCATTAAACCCTAATCTCCCAAAATCATTTCTTTCACTTCCCAATTTCATCTCCCAAGAGTAAAATCTCTTCATACTCATCACTATTGTCCTTTTTTATCACCATTTTTCATCATACCTTCATTCCATCATTTTCCCTAAAACAAGCACAATGGCAAGAAACAATGACTCAAGCTATGAGCAAGAAACACAAAGTGACAGTTCAGGAGACAGAAATTTGCAACCTAGGAGACCTCACAAGGGTGGGAAGATCATCAAAGAGGAGCCTATTAGTATTGTTGAACTTCTTGCTTGTCCTCTTGCCACCACTTGTTTCAAATACCAATCCTGCTTTGATTTTTGTGAGATGGTAGAAAGGGTCAGGTATCATCATGAATTGGCTAGGCGATTTGTCATCAACATGGAGGACAATATGGTACAACTTGCTAGCATCAACTTCATTCTTTCACCAGCCATTATTGCAGAAGCAACTAAGATGCCAGATGTGGGGGAAAGATGGAATAAGAGACAAAATATCAGCAAATAGAACTATGAACCCTACATTAAAGCTAGATATCATAGCCAATTGGGCAGGGTGTTTCCTTTCAAGTTTTTGGAGGACCGGTATGTGCCATTAATGAAACTCATCATTAAATACTTCACATGTGAGGGAAGGTTCTCTCGACTCTATGCTTATCATATCAGGTTGCTTATGCATTTTACTAGGGTGAGAATCATGAGCATACCATACTTCATTTACAAAAACATAGAGAGGATTACTGTAATTGCAAAGAGGAAACCCTATCCACAACAGCTCAATAGCATATATCACTTTGTTGTCATCAAAATTGTTGTTTTGCACCAGTTGACTCAGTTGGGAGTGCCATGGGAAACCTTCATTGCCCACGAGATTTTCAAGGGACCTCAAATATTTGCAAAACCTCAAGAGGAAACTAGACCTTCCGAGCAACAAAGAGAGCATGAAAGCAAAACTGAAGAGGCTCACATTTCTGTTTTTATCACTTATCAAAAGGGGACAAGAAGACTTTTTGCAGCTGCAAAACAAGTATTATCTCCACCAGGGATGGAAGGGGTCTCGTTCTCTTCACTGAACAACAAGAAAATGTTCTCTTCACTCGAGGTGAAAGGGGCTTTGCCTTCTTCTTCAATAGAGCAAGTTCAGGATAGAGGAAAGAAACCATTGCATAATGAAGGGCCTTCTAAAGGTCAAGAGAGAGACTTTATTTTGATTCAGGAGGAGGGCACTGATTTGATTTCCCAAAACTCAAGGCTCAAGGAGGTCATTAGAGAACAAGAAGATGATATCAATGCATTATCCATCAACCTTGAAAGGGCTAAGTGGATTACTAAATACCTTGAGCAACAAAACAATCAATTGGAGGATAAACAGATGATCATGGAGCTGCAACCTATTAGGGAAAATCGACAGATGGCAAAAAGGAGGAAAGTCAAGCTGACTTCACTAGAGCAAGAAATAGAGGCTGACCGAGAATCATGGTTGGAAAAGTGAATGTCCACCTTGAGCAGCTTCTTGACAAGGCTAATAAGGAGAAGAAAACGTTGAGGCACATGGCCTATCACTATTTGGCCCGGAACAAAATTTGTAAGGCAAGAATAAGAAGACTGAAAACCAAGCTAAGGAGAGACTTAAAGGCCAAAAAAGAGCAAGACAAACTTAGAATCTTGGCTGAAGCTTCCTTGGCTCAGCTAAGTAGTTGATCAGATTGCCTCATGCCAATTTTGAGAAAATTTGGAGAACTTTTTGTCATTTTCAAATTTTTAATTGCAAAACATAGGGATTTTCCTCATTGAGATGGTAGGGAATTTTGAAGAATGGCTTACATTTTTGGAATTTTCATGAAAAAATATGAAAACCCAGAAAATTTCATGAGTTTTGGAGGAGTTTCAGGTCACTAAAAGGGAAAAAAACGCCTCAAAATTGCCCTTTTTGCCACTTTTTGGACCCACAGGAAGCAATGTTGGGAGAACTGATTTTTGGAGGGGCAAATGGACACCAAATTCAAAAATTCCACTTGTCTTAGAAATTAGATAGATAGACCTTTCCAACAAGCCAACTTGGAGAAAATTTGGTGAAGGGGAAGGCCTCCAAATCCAGCTAGGAAAAGGCGTTGTGCATCAGGCACAATTTGCTCAATTTTGCTCAAAACTCAAAATTTTCGCCTAGTTTTTCTCAGTTTGACTTTTTCTCTCTCATAGTCAAAATCATGATGTAAATTGATGTACTTTGATGTAAAAATGATGAAAATTGACTCAAGGATGTAGATACATCATGTATAGGTGATTTTGAACTGAATGAATCAATTTCCATAGTTTTAGAGGCAAGTTGTTCCACTGCCTATTTTTCAGTTCTTAGTTTAGATCTTGTTGAAACAACTCCTAAACTCATGAATTCGGCCCCTAAAGGCTAGCATGGGTGGTTTTTTGCCTATATCTAGTGCTTTCTTAGTCATTTGTAAAGGTTGGACTCTTGTGAATGCTTTGAGCATTATTGTACATTCATCTCTGTAGTTTGGCAAGGAAAGAGACCAGGGTCTGCAGCGTTTTGTGGGATTCTTGTGGCAAGGTGATTTAGTATTGTTTTTCCTTTTGTGATTCAAGTTTAAATCTGTTTATGTGTGCCATCATCTCTCTCTTTTCAGCTTAACTAAATGAATCAAGTATAAAGGTGGAAATCATTGATGTTGCAAGTGCTCTACCTTAGGGTTTATTTGGTTTTACATGTTTTCAATTGTTTGAAGAGGATTCTTGATACTTTCATGCCCTCTCCAACTCCTCACCAGTCTTAAGACTCTCCATTTCACTTAATTCAAAGTACTAAAGCATCTGCCTACCTCGCCCCATAGAAGCCTCTACAATACTAAGTTCATTCCCCGGACCCAAAACTGCCTTTCACATCTGATCCGACAAACCATTATTAAAATCAATCAAACTCCTCTGAACATATACCTAGCCTAAAATTAGTTTTTATATCAGTCATCTCAAGCCTCATTTTCTATATTTTCCTGAGATTGACAAGGAGAGAGCCCTCTCCCGACCTGGTAGGGCTAGCTACCAGGTTAAGCATGGTTTAATGTTACCCTAGACCTGCCTTTCTCAGCCTGAGCTAGATTTAGGCCATAACACATTCTTTATAGAGAAGATTTTATTTCTCTGTCTCTATTGAATCATGGCCTAATGAAATAACTTCGTATTTCTCTCCCCCTCTTTTAACCAATTCACTCTTGATCTTTGTTTCCAAAGAATCTCCTCATGTTTCCTTCTTTCTTCAATTTGGCTTAGTAGAACCCCTTCCTCTCTAGCAAATTCCTCGCTTCTACCTGTTGTTATGATTTCTTGCTGAAGTTTCTTCATTTTCTGGTCTAGTTGTTGCTGGTCCTTAAAGATATTCCTAAATTCCTCTTTGTTCCATTTTTTTATTTTCTCTTTTAGTTCCTTTAATTTCAGTTGGAAGGTTTGCATTCTGCTCCTTCCCCTTTGTTGGCTCCGTTTCCACTATTCTTCCACTTTCATCATGAACTTTTATTCTCTGAGCCAGAAGGCCTCAAACTTGAAAGGGCGCTTTTTGGGGCTAGCTTTGATGTCAATTTTGAGTTTGATCAGCCAGTGGTCAGAACCCATTCCCGAAAGGATCATGGCTTCAATGAAGATATCTCGATTTATTATCTGTTCTGATATAAGGAATCTATATAGCCGCGAGGCAATTTGGTGGGTGTCACCTCTTCTGTTGTTCCATATTTGAATTCCATTTATCGTTGGTATGTCGACCAATCTTTGTTCTATGATCATATCTCCGAAGGCTTCAATGTCTAGGTCTGACCTCCTAAGGCCTCCTCTTTTTTCTCTTAGTGATGTGATCATGTTGAAGTCTCCTCCTACAATCCATGGATTTTCTGGGAAGAGGCTTCGAATTTTTCCCAAGTTTTGAAGGAAAATCTTGCGCTCTCCAGGTATATGTGGTCCATACACTCCTATGAGAAGGACCCATTCCTGTGATCCAATATTCCTAAATTTTCCAGAAAGAATTCGAGGTACACTTACCCAGTCTTCAAATTGAATCTCCTCTGGGTTCCAGAGAATTGCCAGGCCCCCAGCACTTCCTATGGCATCCTGACCTATTATCTCATAATGCGGCTTAAATTTGCTCATAATATCTTTCATTTTCTATTCATTGATCTTTGTTTCTTGGAAAATCATTATATTGGGCTTATCTCTCTTAAGTCTCTCTTTCAGATATCTCTGTTTCCCCCTACTGTTCAGTCCTCTAATATTCCATGTTGTAATTATCATTTTAACAGTTTGAGGGGTTGTTGGAATACCTCTGACAGAGGTACAACTCTTCCCGAATTTACCAACATTTCTCCAACCATTTGAATGGTTTCGCTCATAGGTCTTCTTCCCCATTTTCTTCCTCCCTTCCCTGCATTACCTGTTTCTGTGCTTTGTCCTCCTTGCAATCCTAAATGTTCTGGTTGATTTATTATGATTTCCCCTCATTTCTCCTTGTATCTTTGGAACATGTCTTTGTATAATTGCTTTTGATCTTCTGGGATGAACCTCTCATCCAAATGCCTCCATTCGTGTAGAATTCTCTTCATGACTTGTTCCTCTTCACCTCCTTTGTCCTTCTAGGAGTCTATCTCCATTTGGGTCTGGTCTTGAGGGTTTTCTATTCTCTCCCTTCCTTTTCTAGCTCTATATTTGTTTGACTTATTATTCCCTTTGTCTATCTTTATAGGTTTTGTTGCTTCTTCATCACTATCTTCGTCGTCCTCTTCCATTTCCTCTTCTTGTAATACCTCAAACTTGTTTTGATTTACCTGAGTTGATTCCTTAGATGGTGGTTTTTCATTTGTCGGTCCTTTTTGAGGTTTTCTCCGACGAGACACTTCTATAAAACCTTCATCGTCCTCCTTGCCCGTTTCTTCCTCCTTCCTCGCTTCTTCCTTCTTCCCAGTATCCGTTGATGCTCCAGTTGCATTCAAAGGGCATGATCTAAAGAGGTGACCATATTCATGACATCTTTTGCAGCAGAATGGAATGTGCTCGTAGTCCATTGGTTGTTGCCACACCTCATCATGATATTCCACCTCAATATAGTCCAGAAGTGGTTCCGTGATATTCATGTAAACACAGATCCTTGCATAGGATGTATATCTACCCCTCCTGGTGGTGTCGGCCACTTTGACAAATGTTCCGATTGAGTTCCCGATACCTTCCAGAATCTCTGGATCCCAAAACTCGATTGGGAGTCTGAACAACCTGACCCATATTGGTGCCGCTAACATTTTCTCCTTATCTGGGTTGTAGCATTCTTCCCAGTGTCTCATAAAGAGACCTGCATTGTTAAAGAAATAGGGTCCCTCATCAAAAACCCTCTCCTTATCCTCCAGATTGGCAAAAATGACCGTGAAGAAGCCCTTAGCGCCTAATTTTAGGTCAATATGTCCCTTAGGTTTCCATCTCTGTTGTATCCATTTGGCCAGTTCTTTTTCAGACGGCCATGATCCCACAAACTTGCAGATCAAAGCATGGTCTTTCATATATCCTCTGTATTCTTCTAGTTTGTTGTTTGGGATTACAAACCTAGGTTTTTTCATCGCTCTGGGCAGACATCTGTTTCCCAGTCCCACTTGCCATCGAGCCCCCATGACCGGCGCGTCCTTACCCCGTTTCCTTGTGAGTTCGTTCGATCCATTCCTGCTTGTCTCACCGTCAGTGCTTCACGCATACAAGGATGCAATCTCATGTCTTGTGAGGAGCAGTATATTCGTGGTAACAGATATATATATATATATATATATATATATATATATATATATATATATATATATATATATAGATGTGTGTGTGTGTGTGTGTGTGTGTTACCACGAATATACCGCTCCTCACAAGACATGAGATTGCATCCTTGTATATATAAGTTAATTAATTATTGTGATTATATAAATTAATTAAATTAAGTTAACTAATTTAATTATTAAAAATAAAAATAAAAAATTGGGTCTACCAATAAGAAGATGTCCAAAGAGGGGAGCGGCAATAACAATGATGATTTTAAAAGAATTCAAGAGGACCTCAATAAATTAAACAAGCATCTGGATAATGTAGAGAAGTCAGTTAGTAGACAAGATCAAATGGCCGAGAATATTTCATATTTAAAAGACGTGATAAGTCAACATTTTGGGAAGACTAATCCACCCTCAGCCACACAAAGTCCCAAGACTCCGAAAGGTGAAAATTATCCAAATCATGAGTTCCTGCATGAAAAGCCGTGAATACCGCAACTACACTTCGAAGGAAGTCGGTACTACACAAAGTCCCCCAAAAAAAACCCCCTTAAAATTAAAAACAAGTTACCTAAGTATGATGGAAAGGACCATAAGGGCGTCATTGTATGGGTAAATAAAATGGATGCCATCTTTGGAGCAAATCCACCACTAGGTGAGCAAGAAAGGGTCATGACCGCATCCAACTACCTAAAAACAGAAGCATACGATTGATTCCTGTGGTGGTCTGCTAAATGTGCAGCTCGCTCGTTCAATTGACAAAATTTTAAAAATGCTCTACTAAAACGGTTTCACGATGAGGAAGAAGATGATGCTTACGAAAGATTCGTACACCTTAGACATAAAGGATCAGTAAGCGAATACACTCATGAATCAGAGGTATTAGCGATTAGACAAAGGGGATTTTCATATGAAGAGATATTAAAAATGTATCATTGTGGCCTTAAGGATTACATTCGCGAATAATTAAAATTATGTAAACCCCAAACCATTGAAGATGCCAGACACGCAACCATAATTATTGAGAGAAAATATAAGTTTAGAATGTCATCATTTAGGGAAGACGAAGACCAGCAACAACAGTCGAGAAAAAAAGAAACTAACAATTGTAGGTATTGTGGAGACAAATGGTCATCAGGACACATATGCCTTAACAAGAACCTATATAATTATGAAGTCGAGAAAGAATCAGACACTTCAAGTAACAAACCAGAAAAGAAGATTAAAAAGAAAAATAGTTTCACAAATGTGGAGAAAACTGGATGTCAGGACATAAATGTGAAGATGCATCCCTACGCTACTATAAAATAGTAGATGGGAAGCAAGTTGAAGTTCAAGAACGAGATGAAGAAATCATTGTCACACATAATGAAGATTCAAATTCTGAGGAACGTCATTAGCAACAATCTCATGTGACTAGGAAACCCATGATGAAAAGAGTAACCCTCTCGTAAATCAAGAACAACAAGCAACTACAAAATATATTCCGCCACATCTTTGAAAGAGGATAAACCACTCACCAGGAAGGAAAATTAAGCCTACTACTCCGCCAACTAACAAGAGGAAGAGACTATGTCCTAAAACCCTAAAGCTCAAAGGACTCATAAAAAACATAGATGTCAATATACTTATAAATTCGGGTAGTACTCACAATTGTATAAACATTGATATTACCAAACAACCAGGTCTATGTATATCCCACATCAAGGACTTGACCATGTATGTTGCTAATGGAAGGAAAATCAAGGAAATAGAAGAATGTCAAAAAGTTCCAATCCATATACAATAACTAGTGCTACAAATAGATCTATTTTCCCTACCACTCAAGGAAATGGATGTAGTTCTAGGTGCAGAACAGTTAATACAACTAGGGATTTATACTACAAACCTTGAATAACAGTTCACGGAGTTTAACTGGCACGGACAACATTATAAATTAAAAGGTGTTAACACTTCCAGTGCCAAGGAAGGTATAAGTATTCGTTAAGGAAGCACTAAACCACAAATCGATGCCATTCCATCGCAACAATGTTCAATTAGAGAAGACCCTTTTGGTTGTGCTTTAAGGACAAAGCATCTCTAAAGGGGATGGCAATGTTATGAATTAAAGTATTCATAACCATAAATTAAAATAATAAAATATTAATAAACAAATATTAATGAATAATAAATTAATTAAATTAGTTAATGGTCATTAGTTGATAAAAAGGCATGGGTCAAAAGTTGCGACCTCTATCTTCGTGGCCAGTCAATGCCTATATAGGCACACTGCCATGAAGATTTGTAAGCACCATTCATATTATATCAATACAATTTACTTACTTACCTTACAATACAAAAATTTACAAACAAACATTCAAGTTACGTAATGACCTTGCGTACCATTTTACATGAAAATTTTACGAGGGTTGTTACATATGAAGAGGTTCATTACACGTACATATATTAGATTATGTATTAGATATAAATTTGTGATATGTGAACACCATTTAGGAAATAACAATAGCAATAACAAGTATAGCTATGTGAACTAAAGAAAAGCACAAATAAATAAAAAAATGAAATTAACATAAACATGCTAAAGGTATAATATATGCCAAGGCTAATCATAGGTCTAAACTTACATAGGTGAGAGATAAATAATAAGTACCCTACAGTGGTATTGGTGCAATATCCCCAATTTTGATTTTTTATTTAACAGGATTAACTAAGTTTATTTGGGATGTGCTAAGCATAACACAATTTTGTAATCTAAGCATTGGAGACATTTTTGGTACATGGGAATTAGGAGAAATCAAAAACTTCAATATTAATAGAATATGGGGGCCACCCTTCATGGAATACACACCCCTTGGAGGAAAAATCGATTTTTTGGAAAGGAGGTCGAAATATTTGGATGAGGGACCCACAAGGAAAAGTGAGGCAACAATTACAAATAGAGGGTTGAAGGCAACATTGGGCACCTTTCGATAATTTGACATTTATACATGGTTGCTATGGTTGTTCAGTTAAGCCACAAGTGTTGTTTAGCACTAGAGGTTTCCAAGGGGAAAGCTCACCCTCTTCTTCGGTGGACCACGAGTGCCACCCTAGGGAGGTATTGTCACGACTTTGTGAAGATGTGGGGGACCAGTCTCGGGTGGTACGACTTGCCTTAGCTTCAGCCTGGACGTAGAAGAAGAACCCCATAGTTCTTGGGTGAAGTGGGGTATTGAAATTAGAGGTTATACCATAACTGGGCAATTCCTTGTCCAAATTGCAGGTGAAGGAAGAGAATTTATGGGAGTTGAGAGTGCCCTTCTCAGCAAGATAGATTTCTTTGGTTGGGCCTGCGTAGACTTATCCCAGCACTGCAGTCATTGGTGGAGCTGATGGTGGGGAGGCTTGAGAGAAGGATTTAGGAGCTGAGCTGTTGGGATTTCATTTGGATGGCCATTGGAGGAGGATTGATGTAGTTTGGAGAGCTGTTATGCTCTTAACCTGCAAGACGATACTAGAATACCAAATATGCGAAGAAATATGCCCAGAACAGAGAACAATGAGCAATAACAGCAAGTATTTTATTATTCAAAAAGCAAAGTTCACTTGCCTCTTCAAGGGGGAAACCTCCAATAGAGCTGAGCTCGATTACAAAATAAGACACGATGCTCCTCACAGGGAGTATCTATCCTTTATTTTGGATTCATACATGCAATACCATGGTTCTTATTGATACCATCTATCTAATACCATGGCCCATTTGCAACTAACTGTGGTCCCGACATTAAATGTGGGTTAACCACTTACAATTATTAATATGGGCTTTATTGACTCTTTACTTAACTATAACTATGACTCGATCCTATTACATAAATAAGGGGGTTAGGGTGGGACCCTAACATGCCCTCCCCCATAAGAATAGCCTTGTCCTCAAGGCTGAAGCTACGGAAACTGCTGAAGAATAGTGGCTGGTTTCCAGGTTGCATCTTCCGAAGAGGTGTCTTTCCATTTGACGAAGACTTCCTTGATCATGCGGCCACGCAGGTGTCATTCTCGTGTGTCTAGGACCTGTTCAGGTTGGAGCCAGATTGACCCTTCTTCATCCAGTTCAGGTAGACTGGTTTGAATTCTGCAATTGTTCCCAATCACTTTCTTGAGGCATGGGACATGGAAAACTGGATGGATTTTTGCAATGGGTGGCAAAGCTAGCTTGTAGGCCACTTCTCCAATGCGCTGAAGTACTTGATACAGTCCGTAGAATTTTGGAGATAGTTTCTGACAACCCTTGTCTTTGAGTGATGTTTGCTTATATGGTTGCGGCCTCAAAAATACCTGATCCCCTTCTTGAAATTGGCGTTCTAAGCGATGTTGATCTACCTGTTGCTTCATGCGGTCTTGAGCTTGATGAAGATTCTCTCTAAGATGGGCCAACATGGTTGTGTGGTTCTGTAGGAGTTGATCCACTGCTTGTACCTTCGAGCACCCCTTAATATAAGAAGTAGGGGAAGGAGGGAGTTGACCATAAACTGCTTCATATGGAGTCATTTTGGCAGTGGCATGATAGTTGGTGTTATACCACCATTCAGCTAGAGGTAACCATTGTACCCAGAGCTGTTGCTTTTTTGAAGTGAAACACCTAAGGTAGGTTTCCATACATTTGTTGATGGCTTCAGTTTGACCATCAGTTTGTGGATGATAGGAAGTACTGAGTTGTAGTTGGGTACCTTGTAGCTGGAAGAGTTCCTGCCAAAAGTTACTGGTGAAGACCGGGTCACGATTAGACACAATGGAAGTGGGCATGCCATGCAATTTGAAGATCTAATCCATGAAAAATTGAGCGACCAAAGTCGGTGTAAAAGGGTGGGGTAGGGCGCAAAAATGAGCATACTTAGAAAGTCTGTCCACAACCACCATGATGACTGACTTGTTTCCTGACTTTGGAAGACCTGTCATGAAATCCATAGAAACCTTCGTCTAGATTGATCCCGGGATGGGCAATGGTTGTAATGTGCCAGGTGCTTTGACTATCTCTCCTTTGTGGCGCTGATAGACGTCGCATTCAGCGACAAAAGTAAGAATGTCCTTTTTCATGCATGTCCAAAAAAATGATCTTCGAGTGCGAGCATACGTCTTCTGAAAGCCTAAATGTCCTGCAGTTGGAGATGAGTGCAACTCCGCCAAAATGCAGCTTTTGAGGGTGGATGTTGGTGATATTACGACTCCGTCCTTGTAGCGAAGAATCTCATCCTGCCACGAGTAGCCCTTGGTGGAATTTGGATCCACCTGCAATTGAGTAATGAGTTGGGAGAGCCAGGGATGTGAAAACCATTCCTTGTGAGCCTCTTCAATCCATTCTGGAATGGGAAGGGAAATTGCGAGCAGGGTACTTTCCTCCTCAAATTGGCGAGATAATGCATCTGCTACAACATTTTCGCACCCTTTCTTGTAAATTATCTCATAATCATGTCCCAGCATTTTGGCGAGCCATTTATTTTGTTGTGGTGAGGATAGGCGTTGCTCCAAAAAATATTTAAGGCTTTGATGGTGTTATCACTCAGGTTGTCCTTAAGCTCCGGAAAAGGATACGGCCGAGGTAACCACAGACCAACTTTGGACTGCAGGTTCTAGCCTACCTGCAATCAGAGAGGGCTCTCTCTTTTAGATTTAGCTTTGTTGAAAAGGATTTTAGGCTAGGTTTTGAGTTCAGAGGGTTTTTGTTTTGTTTTTGGTGGGAAAATTGATGTTTTCAGACAGAGAGGCAAGGCATAGTCTGGAAGTTTCAAACCATTGGGCGTGGAGTCGAGGAGGAGAACTGCTGGTGCATTTCTTCGGTCACAAGAGAGGGAAAATGGAGCAAGATAGTTGTGCATGAAACAATATTTCAGGTTTAAATGATGGAAAGAATGCTAAGTAATGAGAGGCAGTTAAGAATCTCTCAATCAGCTTAACAGATGGGGGTAACAGAGCTCTACCTAGGGGCAGTAAAGAATCCCTAGATAATTGGCAAACACAGGTGAATCGGGGTAAATATGAGCCCGGGGGAATTCACATTCATAACCAATTCATTCAGAGGAAAACATAAAGAAACAGCAGAAATTGAGCATAGAGTGTACTTAAACAAATTCTAAGCTATTCTTTCTTTCTGCTAGTGGTAAACAATAAACAGAGGTAAGATGCACTTATTGCTTCAGACTGCAGCACAAGAATTCCATCTTCATATCTCCAAAAACATTCATTTACAACAGACAGTTTGCTCTCCAAGCTTTCAGCAATCTTTGATTATAGAAAAAACTCAGATATACAATGTGAGTCTCTAGTGAAAATTCTCAATTTACCAACCCTTGTAATAATGTAGAGGGTGGTATATATAGGGAAAAACTCTCTACAACTGCTTTTATTACAACTTGACCTAAACAGGTCTGAAAGAAATATGATTACTTAACCTAATCCTATCCAGAAATAAATGCAAAAAAATATCTCGGGCTGCGCTCAGGGCTGCCGTATCAAAACTGAGTAAATGATGTAGTCCTTGGCGGCTTGGTGGAGTGTTTTTTGCAATAAATGTGTATGGGTTTCTGCTTCTTTGCTGTCTGTCTGCATTTAAAGCTTTAACTGTGATTTGAGGGCAAGGATGGGCTTACACCTCTTGATTTACTTTCTGGGGGGCTCATCAATGTTCAGGTGCTTCGAGCCCCTAAAAAATCTTGACTGATACTCTTTGGCTCTTCTTCTTCCTCTGATACTCTTTGATAATAAACTGGGCCGTTGTTTTCCTTTGCTGTGGGTCTAATCACAAATTAATGGCCGCTGTTCGGCCTCTGTTTCCTCTAGAACTGTCTTCTGCTCCTTTCGGCAAGCTTCGCGAAGAAAAATGGGTCATTCAGCGCCTTTCTGGCTTTCTGGGGGCTGCAAAATGAAAAGACTCCCTAAATATTCCCCATTCAGGCCTAATTTATCCAGCGATGAGTGATTTGCGCTCATCAAATCGCTCATCAAAAACTGCCTCAGAAACTGATTCCGGGGCTCCGGAGTGCGATTTTCGCCCTTCGCGCCAAAAAAGTGATGATGACGTCAGCATGACGTCAGCGATGGGACCTCGTATGGCAGGTGACGTCAGCGATGATGTTAGCATGATGACGTGGCGGGATGACGTCATCACGTACAGAAGTGACGTGGCAGTACGGCGGCTCTAAAGATGTGGCAGGACACGTGGCAGGTGACTCAGCGGTATAGTGGCAGGAGGGCCACGCAGGCGGATGACGTGTCATGGTGACTGGGCAGGGGGGTGACGCAGGCAGGTGACGTCACCAGGCAAGGGGCGGTTTCTGGTTTTGGGGCGCACCGCCTTTGGGCATGAGCGATTTTGTCAGAGGGGGCTCCGCCACAGCCCAGGAGGTGACGCGTGGCGGGAGTACGGCGGCAATACCGCCCATCTCCCGGACGCTAACCTTCGGGCGTTTCGGAGATGGGACGGCCCGTCAACCGTTGATCTGGGCGCACGACGATCGGACGGTTGGCGGGAAGGGCGAGGCGACGGCGGGTTAGTGGGCGGGGATATTCGCAGGAATATCCCAATTTAAATAATGCGCGGCGGGGGTTTTAGACTTAGGGAAAGTGGGTTATGGGGTCTAAAATGGGCGGGTTAATGTATTTACAATTGGGGCTTAGGGATAAGGGGTAAAACATGGGTTTAATGCACGCGGGTTTAACGATTTATGCCCAAAACTTAAGGTAAGGGGGCGGAAAAGAGGGTCTTTGAGGGTTTTTAGGGCTAGGGGAGAGGTTGTTAGCATGACCAGGTGTCATCTAACTCCTGCTATGACTCGGATGGGCTAAAAATAGCCCCAGGTGGACCATTTTTTCCCGGACTTGGAAAAAATATGGCTATATTGCGAGGGAGGGGATATTTACATAGGGGAGTTTTATATACATTCTTTTAGTAGGGGAAAGGGGAAGACTGATAGGGAGTTATATAGTAGAGTTAGTGGTTAATATGGTGATGATAAACAGGCGCTAAGGTCAGGGACCTTAGGCTAATTTTGGGGAAAAGAATTTGAAAAGAAATAAAATCCTTGAGTGAAGCAGATCTTCACCAAGGCAACTGATATGGATGATGATGAAACTAAGAGGAATCAAGTAGATCTTGACCTCTTTGGGAAGTTAGTAAGTGACTTAGGGAATTGGAAGAAGGGGGAGTTAGTGATGTCCACCTTTGAGCTCCTTTGAATGAAAACTGCCTGCACTGTGATCCGGAAAAATATACACTTAGTAACACAAAATTGATCATAAGTTATTTTTCTGCAATCTCTCAGCTACCTACCCAGCCTACTCACCTAACATTTTTTTCTTCTTTTTTTGGTTTGGGTGCACTTAGACTTGCAGACCCAGATTCACAATTTTTCTTTTGAATGTTTCCTATCTAGCTCTACACTTATTTCTGCCAGGGCCCAGATTAAACAGTTGGGTCCCTTTGATTCTCTACCTATCTACAAATCTGCCAAGATTAAACTGTTTGGTCAGATGCATTCTCTATATTCTAAAACAGGAAATTGAAACCTAGGGAGACCAAGATTAGACTGTTTGGACCTCCCTTAAATGAAAACTCTTCAAAACTGGAACAACTCATCAAAATTGGAATCAGCAGTGGCATTTGGACTAGCACATTTCATGGCTTTCTTCTATGGTCTCTACTGGAAATATGGAACACTGCAGCTTGCAAAGTATGACATATTTGGCATGTAAAAATGTCAATCATGAAAGATGAAACCCTGTTGCAACAGGAGGCTAACAGTGGCTCCACTTGGGGATGGCTTTTCCTTGTGAAAAGCCAAGAACAGCAGGTCAGACTGCCTTGATCTTCTGTGGTTGCTGTAGACTGGAAACATTTGTTCTGGCTGCTAAAAATATAAACTTCGAAATATGAAGAACCTCCTCCTCAACTGAATTACTGTGAACTGTACAACATCGCCTGCTTTCTTCTGCGTGCTTGATAATTATGTACAATGCTGCTGGAACATGCCTTTGATTGCAGATAGTTCTTTTCTACCATGAATTGCTTGTAATGTGACAGTTTTCCTTTTGTTGTTTTGCTGAAATTGGTGCAAAGACAAAGTTTTCAGAACTGGGGCACTTGCATCAGCTACGTCTTCACAGAATTTACTGTTGTTCTTTAAACAATCGGCCTGCTTATACAAAAATAAAAACAGAGTGGTGATATACACAAATAAGACTGTACAAAGATATATACAAAACTGCATTGTGTCCCTTAAAAGGGATCATGGTAATGTTTCAGCATACGACCATTGACAGGGCCTTCTTCAGCAGAACAATCCTCTACAGATCTGAGAAAATAAGTGTTATTTCCCTGAACAGCAGAAATAACCAATGGACCTCTCCATAGAAAATCAAACTTGGCATGTTTTCCCTTGTCTTCCCTTCTTGAGTCCCATCTTAGAACTTTGTCACCAACATTGAAATCTTCAACCTTAGCTCTCTTATCAAACATCTTTTTAAGCTTTTCTTGCACAATTTGAGCTCTGTCATAAACTTGTTCTCTGGTTTGCTGCAGATGGATGGTCTAATTGATTCTTCTTTGGATGTCATTTGGTTCAGCCTGAATCTCTTGTAACAGTTTGATAGTAGGAATGCCCGGGGATGAAGGAAATCTAGCCTCCATGCCATATACTATCTCATAAGGGCTCATCCCAATTGATCTTTTTTTTGAAAGTCTGTCTGCCCATAGGGCATTTACCAGTTTTTTGTGCCAGTTCTTCTTGTTTCTTCTAGCACTTTCTTTATGATGTTGATGAGGCTTTTGTTAGATGATTCGGCCAAGCCATTACCTTGAGGGTAATAGGCTGTGGAGTGGCCCAAGGTAATATGAAATCTGTGGCAAAAATTGATCATCTTTTTGGACTTAAAGGCAGCGGCATTGTCAGTGATGATTTTCTCAGGGCAGCCAAATCTAGAAAGGATATTGCACTCAAGGAATTGGATAATGATGGTGTCATTGGCTTGTCTACAGGGAATGGCTTCAACCCACTTAGTGAAATAGTCGGTGACTATTAGGATCCATTTGTGTTGGCCTGAGGAAGAGGGATGGATTTCTCCAATGAAGTCAAGACCCCATTGTTGAAAAGGTTGTTCGGTTGAGATGGGTTTAAGGGGCAGGGGTAACAGCTTTCTCTTGCCCTCAAAAATTTGGCATTTGTGACATGACATGGCAAACTTCTTTACATCTGCAAAAAGAGAGGGCCAATAAAAACCAACCCTTATAATTTTATCAGCAGTGGACTTCCAATATAGATGTCCTCCACAATCACCTGCATGGAATTCTTTCATGACATTGTTAGTTTCATTCATGGTTAAACAATTAAGCAATATACCTTCATGATTTCTCCAAAATAATGCACCATCTATAACACAAAACTTTAAAGCCTTCATTTTCAAAAATCTTTTCTTGGTTCTGGACAATCCTGGGGGAGCACACAGGTTTAACAATACAAAGCATATATCAGCGTACCATGGGGATTGTAAAAAGATTTCACTGATCTGTGGAGTCGCCAGCTCCGGTTCATTGTCCAGCTGGTTAATCTCTAAGGCTTGAAAATTTGTTTCGGACATCAGTTTAGCTAAACCTTGTCCCTTTATCAGCTTGGTTGGTTTTATTTCTATGTCATATTCAAGGATGTTTACAATCCACTTGCCTCTTTTGCCTTCTAATCCCTCTTGAGTCAATATGTCCTTTACAACAGCATGTGGGACATAGGCAATCACGTGTGAATATAAAATGTACACTCTGAAATCCTTGATGGCCTTAACAAGTGCGTAGGCCTGCTTTTCCATTATTGGGTACTTCAAAGGGGCGTCTCTTAAGGCTCTGCTGAAAAAAGCGATTGGTTTTTCAGCTCCCTGTTCATCCTTTTGCAAAAGGACAGCAGCTATAGTGTGATTAGATGCAAACGAAAATATGATAAAATCTTTGTCAAACTGTGGGATAGTTAGGACAGGGGTTTGTGTTAAGGCTGATTTGATACTCTCAAATGCTTGCTTGGTTTCAAGAGACCATTTTACCTTGGCATCCTTCTTTAACATGTTGCTTAACAATCTTATCAGCTCAGCTAGATTTGGAATAAATCTTCTCAAGAAGTTGATTTTCCCAAGGAATGCTTGTAGCTCTTTAATGTTTCTTGGAAATGGGATTTGGAGGATGGCTTGTATTCTTTCGGGATCAATTCTGATCCCATCCTTTGATATGATGTGGCCAAGTAATTTGCCTTCTTCAAGGCCAAACAGAGACTTCTTGGGGTTCAAGGAAATGCCATATTTCCTACATGTCATGAAAATTTGCCTGAGATGCTTGAGGTGTTCTTCATCAGATTTGGAAAATGGGGTTAAGTCATCAAGGTAGACAACTAGGAAGTCATGTATTTCTTTGGCGAAAGCAATATCCATTGCACGTTGAAAGGTAGCACCAGCGTTTTTAAGACCAAATGGCATCTTTACATACTTAAATGTTCCCCAGGGTGTAGTAAAGGCAGTTTTGTCTTGGTCGTCCGGGTGAACAAGTATCTGGTTGAAACCTGAAAAACCATCTAGCAAAGAGATTCTAGATGATCCCACTACTCTTTGCAAGATGTGGTCCATTTTAGGCAAAGGGTAATGGTCTTTTAGGGAGACTTGATTTAAATTTCTGAGATCTACACAAAGTCTGATTTCGCCTGTCTTTTTTCTCGTAGGAACAAGATTGGACACCCATTCAGAAAATCTAATGGGTGCTATTATGCCTGCTTCAAACATCCTCTTTACTTCCTTCTCAATCGGGGGAAGAAGCATAGGGTTAATTCTTCTAAGTTTCTGCTTGAAGGGTTTCTTGTTTGGTTTTAAAGGAATGGTGTGTTGGATCACCGAGGTGTCATAGGATTTCAGATCCTCATAGCTCCAAGCAAATACATCTTGGAACTCTTTGAATAAGTCAATGTACTTGGGCTTTTGATCAGGTGGTAAATTTTTGGACAGTTTGATCATTTTTTGCTTTTCTGCTGTCCCAATGTTGTGTTCCTCTATATAAGTGTTTATGGGCTGCAATTTTGGCTTTCTTGGCACGTCATTAGCATCAAACATGTCTTCTAATGGGGTTAGGCCAGCAGGCAGAAAGTTATCCTTTAAGTCAATGATGTCTGCCTCTGTTTTGGCTATATCTTCCAAGTGTATTTGTTTCAGCTGTTCTATGTTTTCTTCGTCAAAAATAGTTGGTTTCAGGATTTGCTTGACTGTTGCAGCTGTTATATCTTGCTGATTTTCATTTGTTTGGTGTTGGGAGCCATTCATAGCATCCATGTCGATGTTAATATTCAAAAACTCATGCTCAAGGGTGAGGAAATTATTAATCTGGGCATCATTTTCAAATACTTGCCAATCTTTAACGTTATTTGGGACAGTGGGCCTATTTTTTATTTCAGCTGTGAAGTGATGGTTTAGGTCAAAAGGAAGTTTGCATGTACTAGCAAAGGTGGCTAGGCTGTGTGCATGAATGTTGTGATTTCTGGAAATCTTGTCAAGCTTGAATTCAGTGAATGCCTGGAGTATATTAGTAGCAGCGGTCCTATAGGCTCTCATTCTGTTGTCATTGGTTACAAAATTGCCTTTCATCTGTTGTATGATTAAATCAGAGTCTCCTAAAATAGACACTTTTGCAGCTCCTAGAACTTTGAGGAGTTTAAGGCCTGGCAACAGAGCCTCATATTCTGCCATGTTATTTGTGCATTTAAAATTCAGTCTGTAGGCATGACCTTCTGCATGGTTGTTATATGTATTGTGAATCCAGATACCTGCCCCTACTCCTAACTTGTTAACAGAGCCATCAAATTCTAAATACCATGTGATTTCCTACTTGTGGTTGATGTCTAAAATGTCAGTCAGCTTAGGATTGGGCAGATTTGAAACTTTTGTTTGGGAAAGTTCTTTTGGTATGCTGGTTGCATTAGCTGTTGTGACAGTTTCATCAGTGTGTGCAACTGATTCTTCGTTGTGTGCTTGTTGCTCTAGAGTAAAGGGCTCATTATCAATTGGGGAATTTGTATCATCATTAAACAAAATAAAGGAATCCATATCAGAGTGGATTGAGTAAATGGGAAAATTTTCAGGCTTGCTCTCACTACTTACCACATATTTCATGAGCGTTTCTCTATACAGTCTCTTTGGTTGCCCAAAGACTGAAATGGTGGCATAAGAAAGGTCTAATTGAAGGGATCCTTGGAGCTTTGCTCCCCATGATCTTGACATGAGCATACCGTACTTTAGTGGAATGTCAGCAACCACTACATCCATGAGGATGGTCTTGTTGGGATATTGGACTAAGGAGACACACAAGTCTTTGATGAGGCCTAGACATTTCACTTGACTTGAGTCAAATGAGTATAAATCTTTGTAAGGTCTTGTAACATCAAGATTCAGCTTTTCCATAACTGCTCTGGGCATAAGATTGTGCGATGCCCCTGAGTCAAACATAGCGTTGTGCAAAACTTTGTCATGTATATGCAAACTGACATAAAAGGGTGGGACCGGTCCATGTGTTGATTTTCCATTAACTTCTGGGCCAAACAGCAGCTCTGGGGTGTCGTCTAAAACATTTACATCATCCTTAACCTCTGGCATTTGAAGTGATCTTTGAATTTGCTGCATATATACATCGTGTTTGGCAAGTTCTGAGAGGGGAATGGATATTTTTAACTTAGTTATTTCTGTCTGTAAATTAAATGGCTTTTCCATTGGAGTCTTGGTGTTGATAATGGCAGTTTTTTCTGTTTCATTTGAATTGTCTGCGTTTTTCTCTTGTTTATCAGCATTATGGGAAGTTTTTGCTTGCGGTTTTTCAGCTTCAGGAAAGTTTTTTGGAACCCTGTTTGAGCTTTCTTTCGAGGAAGAAGGTGGCAAAGGCTGATCTTTGGAAGGCTGTATTTCTGTTATGTCTTCTACAGTCACTTGATGCGGGTTTGGAACAGGTATATCAGCTGGTTCTGTTATGACAGCCTTGCCTTTAGTCTTGTTGGGTTGTTTGCTTTCCTTTGTTTTACTAGGTTCGGAAATGTCAATGGTCCTAGTTCTCAGCTTATATTGTTTGTGTACTTCATACACAGCAGTATCATAACCTTGTTTAAAATCAAAAGACTCGCTAGACCTAGTCTGAAACTGATTGTAATCGGGTTCATTTTGGTCTTCTTGGGACAGGACAGTTTGGTGCTCGCCCTTTAGATCCATTAAGTTCATGTGAGTGTCCTCTATGGGTTCACTAGAAGTAGATCCTTCAACATAATTATCTTGGAAAGGGGGTCTTATATCATGGTCTTGGTTAGGCCTACCAGCATTTGTGTTCTGCGTTTTCCTAAAATTTGGGTTCCTTATGGTATTAGACTGTTGTCCTTCCCATGATGCTTTTCTCTCAACATTTTCTACTCTTTCTCCCAGCCTTTGCAGGCAACTGATGATAGCATCAAGCTTTTGATCAAAAGCTCAGGGTTCTTCCTTAAAGGTGGTTCTTCTTGCCATTCTAGCTCTGTCTCTTTTGGCAATTAAATTGGCTTCTACGCTGACAGCAACATTTTGCATGTCCGCAAGGGTCTGAGGAGCTCTTTCTTTTAACTGGTATGCCATATCCAGGTCAAATCCATCGGGAAATTTGTACAAGGCAAAGTCAGGTGGAGGCCTTAAGTTCTGTGGTATTGCGTTATATACATTATTGAATCTTGCACAGTACTCCAAAACAGTCTCTTGAGGACCTCGTTTGATCGTATCATATTCAGCTAGTATGTGCAAGGGGTCTTTCTTTTTCTCCCATCTGTTGGTAAAGGATTGGTAAAGCTCATCTGGGGTGGTTATGGAATTTGCAGCAAGTGATCTGAACCAAGTTCTTACATCACCTGTTAAACTCTGAACAAAAATTCTCATTCTTACACTATCATCATCTATCTCGTAGTTTTCAAAATAGTCTTGCATCTTTTTGGTGTGCTGAAGGGCTGTGAAAGGACCGGTGCTGTCAAAATATGTGATTTTAGATTGGTACTCTTGAGGTAAAGCCCCAGCATTAGCAGGTAATTGCAGGGGTGCATATCTATTAGCCATATTGGCAGGTATAAGTGGAACAACGGGGATAAATGGAACAACTGGAGTAACGAGGATCACAGGAGTAACTGGAACGCTGGAAACAACAATAGTGTTAGTATGTACAGTGAATGAAGGTGTGGAAGGAGTACTACGAGATGTAGATGATGAACTAAGGGAAATAGGGGTTGAACGGAACAAAACCTTGACAGGAGTCGGAATACAGCTAGGGTAAGCTGTTTCAGGGCTCAAATCAGCAAAATTTTCCTGTCTTTCTTGCTTCCTAAGGATTTTCGAGATTATGTTAGGGTTTTCAAAAACAGCTGGAGGGTTGGGATCTGGATTTGACCTTGTATATCGTGGATTTTTCTTGGGAGCCAGCTTCCGAATTGTTTTTTGGGTATTTTTCCTGGGAATGTTTTTGTAATCAACAAGGGACTAATTAAAATTTGGGACAACTTATTTGTAACTTAAAACTAGCATGAAGATTGATTGAAGCAGCATTTATTTACTCCTGTTAATGCAAAGCAAAAAGCAGTTTCAAAGGCTTCCTGGCTGACATTCAGGCTTCATCTGTAGTTTTAAGAGATAAACAGCAATTGGAAAGTTTGATTTATGGTCTCAGAGGAGCTTTCTTACCTTCTTCGTGAAACTATCTGAGGAAGTTCCCCAGTGGAGTCACCATTATGTTATCACTCAGGTTGTCCTTAAGCTCCAGAAAAGGATACGGCCGAGGTAACCACAGACCAACTTTGGACTGCAGGTTCTAGCCTACCTGCAATCAGAGAGGGCTCTCTCTTTTAGATTTAGCTTTGTTGAAAAGGATTTTAGGCTAGGTTTTGAGTTCAGAGGGTTTTTGTTTTGTTTTTGGTGGGAAAATTGATGTTTTCAAACAGAGAGGCAAGGCATAGTCTGGAAGTTTCAAACCATTGGGTGTGGAGTCGAGGAGGAGAACTGCTGGTGCATTTCTTCGGTCACAAGAGAGGGAAAATGGAGCAAGATAGGTGCGCATGAAACAATATTTCAGGTTTAAATGATGGAAAGAATGCTAAGTAATGAGAGGCAGTTAAGAATCTCTCAATCAGCTTAACAGATGGGGGTAACAGAGCTCTACCTAGGGGCAGTAAAGAATCCCTAGATAATTGGCAAACACAGGTGAATCGGGGTAAATATGAGCCCGGGGGAATTCACATTCATAACCAATTCATTCAGAGGAAAACATAAAGAAACAATAGAAATTGAGCATAGAGTGTACTTAAACAAATTCTAAGCTATTCTTTCTTTCTGCTATTTCGATAGTGGTAAACAATAAACAAAGGTAAGATGCACTTATTGCTTCAGACTGCAGCACAAGAATTCCATCTTCATATCTCCAAAAACATTCATTTACAACAGACAGTTTGCTCTCCAAGCTTTCAGCAATCTTTGATTATAGAAAAAACTCAGGTATACAATGCGAGTCTCTAGTGAAAATTCTCAATTTACCAACCCTTGTAACAATGTAGAGGGCGGTATATATAGGGAAAAACTCTCTACAACTGCTTTTATTACAACTTGACCTAAACAGGTCTGAAAGAAAGATGATTACTTAACCTAATCCTATCCAGAAATAAATGCAAAAAATATCTCAGGCTGCGCTCAGGGCTGCCGTATCAAAACTGAGTAAATGATGTAGTCCTTGGCGGCTTGGTGGAGTGTTTTCTGCAATAAATGTGTATGGGTTTCTGCTTCTTTGCTGTCTGTCTGCATTTAAAGCTTTAACTGTGATTTGAGGGCAAGGATGGGCTTACGCCACTTGATTTGACTTTCTGAGGGGCTCATCAATGTTGAGGTGCTTCGAGCCCCTAAAAAATCTTGACTGATACTCTTTGGCTCTTCTTCTTCCTCTGATACTCTTTGACAATAAACTGGGCCGCTGTTTTCCTTTGCTGTGGGTCTAATCACAAATTAATGGCCGTTGTTCGGCCTCTGTTTCCTCTAGAACTGTCTTCTGCTCCTTTCGGCAAGCTTCGCGAAGAAAAATGGGTCATTCGGTGCCTTTCTGGCTTGCTGGGGGCTGCAAAATGAAAAGATTCCCTAAAGATTCCCCATTCAGGCCTAATTTATCCAGCGATGAGGCGCAAATCGCTCATCAAAAACTGCCTCAGAAACTGATTCCGGGGCTCCGGAGTGCGATTTTCGCCCTTCGCGCCAAAAAAGTGATGATGACATCAGCATGACGTCAGCGATGGGACCTCGTACGGCGGGTGACGTCAGCGATGACATCAGCATGATGATGTGGCGGGATGACGTCAGCATGATGACGTCATCACGTACGGAGGTGACGTGGCAGTACGGCGGCTCTGAAGATGTGGCAGGACACGTGGCAGGTGACTCGGCGGTACAGTGGTAGGAGGGCCACGCAGGCGGATGACATGTCATGGTGACTGGGCAAGGGGGTGACGCAGGCAGGTGACGTCACCAGGCAGGGGGCGGTTTCTGGTTTTGGGGCGCACCGCCTTTGGGCATGAGCGGTTTTGTCAGAGGGGGCTCCGCCACAGCCCAGGAGGTGACACGTGGCGGGAGTACGATGGCAATACCGCCCATCTCCTGGACGCTAACCTTCGGGCGTTTCGAAGATGGGACGGCCCGTCAACCGTTGATCTAGGCGCACGACGATCGGACGGTTGGCGGGAAGGGCGAGGCGACGGCGGGTTAGTGGGCGGGGATATTCGCGGGAATATCCCAATTTAAATAATGCGCGGCGGGGGTTTTAGACTTAGGGAAAGTGGGTTATGGGGTCTAAAATGGGCGGGTTAATGTATTTATAGTTGGGGCTTAGGGATAAGGGGTAAAACATGGGTTTAATGCGCGCGGGTTTAACGATTTATGCCCAAAACTTAAGGTAAGGGGGCGGAAAAGAGGGTCTTTGAGGGTTTTTAGGGCTAGGGGAGAGGTTGTTAGCATGACCAGGTGTCATCTAACTCCTGCTATGACTCGGATGGGCTAAAAACAGCCCCAGGTGGACCATTTTTTCCCGGACTTGGAAAAAATATGGCTATATTGCCAGGGAGGGGATATTTACATAGGGGAGTTTTATATACATTCTTTTAGTAGGGGAAAGGGGAAGACTGATAGGGAGTTATATATTAGAGTTAGTGGTTAATATGGTGATGATAAACAGGCGCTAAGGTCAGGGACCTTAGACTAATTTTGGGGAAAAGAATTTGAAAAGAAATAAAATCCTTGAGTGAAGCAGATCTTCACCAAGGCAACTGATATGGATGATGATGAAACTAAGAGGAATCAAGCAGATCTTGACCTCTTTGGGAAGTTAGTAAGTGACTTAGGGAATTGGAAGAAGGGGGAGTTAGTGATGTCCACCTTTGAGCTCCTTTGAATGAAAACTGCCTGCACTGTGATCCGGAAAAATATACACTTAGTAACACAAAATTGATCATAAGTTATTTTTCTGCAATCTCTCAGCTACCTACCCAGCCTACTCACCTAACATTTTTTTCTTCTTTTTTTGGTTTGGGTGCACTTAGACTTGCAGACCCAGATTTACAATTTTTCTTTTGAATGTTTCCTATCTAGCTCTACACTTATTTCTGCCAGGGCCCAGATTAAACAGTTGGGTCCCTTTGATTCTCTACCTATCTACAAATCTGCCAAGATTAAACTGTTTGGTCAGATGCATTCTCTATATCTAAAACAGGAAATTGAAACCTAGGGAGACCAAGATTAGACTGTTTGGACCTCCCTTAAATGAAAACTCTTCAAAACTGGAACAACTCATCAAAATTGGAATCAGCAGTGGCATTTGGACTAGCACATTTCATGGCTTTCTTCTATGGTCTCTACTGGAAATATGGAACACTGCAGCTTGCAAAGTATGACATATTTGGCATGTAAAAATGTTAATCATGAAAGATGAAACCCTGTTGCAACAGGAGGCTAACAGATGGTCTGTGCGGATATGGAAGCGTCGCCCAAATAAGTATGGTCGCCAGGTATCTACTGCATGTAAGATGGCCATCATCTCCTTCTCATAGGTAGATTGTCCCATATTCTTCCCACTTAGTTGTTGGCTTGTGAAGGCCAAGTATCGACCTTCCTGCATTAAGACCACCCCAATACCCGTACCCGAAGCATCACATTCAATGACAAAAGATTTGGTGAAGTCAGGTAGTGCTAACATTGGAGTGGAACACATGGCATTTTTGAGAGCTGTAAAGGCCTATAGTGCTTCATCATTCCAGAGGAATGAATTTGTCTTGAGGAGTTGAGTGAGGGGCCTCACAATGCGACCATAATTGCGGACAAATTTGCGATAGTAGCCTGTGAGACCCAAAAATCCTCTCAGGCTCTTCAAGGTCTTAGGTTGAGGCCAATCCTGCATTGCCTAGATCTTTTTGGGGTCCACCTGACACCTTCACGCCCCACAATGTGGCCCAAATACTCAACTTCTTCCATGCCAAAAGAACACTTGGACATCTTAACAAATAATTTATGCTCGCAGAGCACTTGCAAGAGCAGATCCACATGCTAAAGATGTGCAACCCAAGTGCAACTGTAGATGAGGATGTAATCAAAGAAAACAAGGACAAATTTTCTGAGATATGGTTTGAGCAGGTGGTTCATAAGGCTCTAAAAAGTGGATGGGGCATTACAAAGACTGAAGGGCATGACCAGGAACTCATAATGGCCTTCATGAGTTCGGAAAGCAGTCTTTGGAATGTCGACTTCTTTCATGTGAATTTGGTGGTAGCCTAAGTGAAGATCAAGCTTAGTGAAAAACTGAGCCCCATTTAGTTCATCCAGCAAATCATCAACAGCCGAGATGGGAAATTTATCTTTGACTGTCAACTTATTAAGGGCCCTGAAGTCTGGACACATACGCCATTCCCCATTTTTCTTGAGCACCATGACCACTGGTGATGAATAAGGACTTATGCTGGGATGAATGAAGTCTGCTTCCAAAAGTTCCTTGATTATTTTTTCTATTTCATTCTTTTGGGCGAATGGATATCTATATGGGCGCACATTTGGTGGTTGGGCCCCTGGGACCAAAGTGATGCTATGATCATGTTCCCCTCTCGAGGGTGGAAGCTCATGAGGCTTGTCAAATACTGGCAGATGGTTATTTAAGATCTGTTGCATCTCAGGATGAATCTGAAGAGAATTGGGTTCGAAGGCCTGGATGGCATTAAATTGAGCTATAACTCCATGATGGCCCTTTTTTAACAATTTTTCCATCCGATGTGAGCTGATGATAGAGGGAGCTCTCGCCTGGAGTCCACGGAGGGTATGTGTGTGGTTGTTCTGCTTAAAGCTCATATATAACTCCTAGAAATCCATTGTGATTGGGCCAAGTGTGCGAAGCCATTTAGCACCTAGGACAATGTCGCACCCTCCCATGTGTATGGCAAACATGTGGGTCTTTAACTGATAATCCCCCATTTGAAGTTTGACATTTTCACAACAGCCTTCACATTTCATTGTTCCCCCATCAGCAATTTGAACTTGGAAGTTAGAAACTGCTCGTAAAAAACAATGCACTGCTTCCGTGACTCTTTGATGGATAAAATTATGTGTACTTCCACTATCAATCAAGACTACTACTGGGCGATGCTTAATAGAACCTCTGATTTTGAGAGTTTGAGGCGAAGAAATCCCTGCCAAAGCATGCAGCAAAATAACTGGTTCTTCAGGTACATTGTCGTTCTGGTTGTCCTCTTCTTCCTCCTCTGGTTCCTCAAGTGGTAGGGCTTCCTCCATTGAACTGTGATCAGTAGCATCAATTTGAAAGAATTTGGGCTCCTAGCATTTATGCCCGGGGGAGTATTTTTCATCACAGTAGTAACATAATCCTTGCTTTCTTCTTTCCACCATTTCTGCAGGTGACACCTTTTGAACCTTGAGTGTTTGGGTAGTGCTGTGAGCCTGTGGGGGGCGACCCTTAGCAGTGAAATTTGGGCGATTGGACTGGGCCGCTAACGCACGTTCTACTTCACGAGCTATCCTGCAAGCCTGTAGCCATGAGGGAGGGTGGTGCAGTCGGGCGTGGGCTTGTATGGCTTCTTTGAGACCACTGACAAAACATTCCGTGTAGAACTCATCTTGTAGACCTCCAGTGCGGAAAGCTAAGGCTTCAAAGGCTGCAATATATTCATTCATCGTTCTTATCTGTCTAAGCTTAGTGAGACACCCCAAAAAGGTAGATTCATGGTCAAAGCGATCCATAAGAGCTTTTTTGAATGTATCCCACGTCAAGGGCCTTCCATAGAAACGTTGATGCCATTGCCACCATTGCCATCTTTCATTGTCCAAGTACATGATACCCACACTAAGCTAAGTCGCATTATCTAGGATGTAATTCAGTGTGAAATATTGCTCCATTTGTGCGATCCATGCAGCCGGGTTAGAGCCATCAAATTTATACATGTCCAACTTGGGAGGTCACGGATGGGATGGTTGGGAGGTGCCAAAGAGGTGAAGAGATTGGCTAGACTCACCCTCACTGTTTGTTAGGATATTCCGACACATAGGAAATAGTTAAGTACAACTTGGTCTAGTTTAGAGTTAGGTATAGAGTTAGGTAAAGTGTGTTTCTTTACCGTTGTACATATTGTAACTTACAATCCGACGGTCACGATATGTAGTGATCCGACGGTTCATTCTCTCCTCGGTATTACCGACACTTGATCCGTGGCTTGACACCCGATTGGTCCATGAGTTCTATTTAAAGCGCATGGAGGGTCATTGTTCGGGTAATCCGTGCATGAGAGAAGCTTATGTAAATTTTCATTCTTTGATTAATAAATTGCCTGTAGTTGCCACGTTGGCGCAGGCCGTGGACTGTTTCCCTCTTTGAGGGTTTTAACCACGTCAAAAATACTGGTGTATTGATCTGTGATCTGGTTGTGAGCGGTGTCCTTTTGGTGTTCTTTCTGAGGAACTTACCCTGTAAATTCCTACATGGTATCAGAGCTATTTGAGGGCCGCGTCCGTTGGTGATCCAAATCTAAAGCCGGTAGAACTGCATGCGGCTGTCGTTTCCTAGATCTGCTATTTCTGACTGCTTTCGGGCCGAGAGGACTGCTCTGTTGCGTTCGGAGCATCTGTTCCAGTGAGGAACCCATTTCGTTTCACGCGAAAAGGTTTCCGGTAGCCCTAGCTGCGTCATTTTTCAGATCGGGAGGTATACAGTGTTTTTGCAGTTTACTGTTATTTTCTCTCTGCTTATTTCGGTTTCGGTTTATTTACCCATTTTTTTAACCGGATCTATACCTTTCATTTCTGCGTATGCTCTTTGCCCTGCGACTCTGTGTGATCTGGGCAAATCAGAAACAAAAAGGAAGGATTTTTCTCATGCGTATGCTCTTTTCCCTGCACCTTAGTGTGATCTCGGAAAATCAGAAACATTGAGAAAAATATTTAGTTTTTCGACTAAAGCTAACTTTGAGATTTTTTTTTAAAAGTATCTAGTTTTTTTGCTAAAGCTAACTTCGAGCCGCAAGGTTCGTTTTTCTTTGCATATTCGTGTTGGGTTTTGTGTTTTGTGTTTTGTAGGGAAAAAGAGCTTTCTCAAGGCAAGCACGCAAACCGAGGCCCCCCCCCCTCTCTCTCTCTCTCTCTCTCTCTCAAATTTTTTGTATAGATCAATTGGTTCAAAGCTATTTTAAGAGAGTAGAGGTCTTGGGTTCAAGTTTCCATTTTGTGGGGGCGGATTTTTTTTTTTCATTCCCGCACATTCGCGCACTTTGCCGGCAACTTCAACAATTTTTTTTTTCAAAAAGCCATAACTTCTTCATCCGGAAGCCTTTTTCAGAGCTGTTTTTTTAAAACAGCCTAATTTTTCGAGATCTATCCATTGGAACACTTACTTTCAGCATCCTCAGCTTCAACTTTTTAAAAAAATGGAAATTCCATGCCAAGTCATTCTTGACAGCACTAACTACTTCCAATGGATAGCCTACATGGAAGATTTACTTAGAAGTAAAGGTCTCTACAGAATAGCCACAGACCAAGAGAAGAAACCAAAAGATGAAGACAAGGTTGCAAAATGGGAAAATAGACAAGATCAAGCACGTGGTTTGATAGGGATGTCTATTTCTCCTGATCTTAGATTCCATATTGCAGAACTTGAGACTCCTCATGAAGCATTGGAAAAAATCGCTAAAGTTTTTGGGATTAAAAATGAAATTAGAGCCCATCAACTTGAAAATGAGTTGCTTACTTTGGATCCTAATAATTTTTCTTGCATTGAAAATTTCTTGTCCAAATTTAAGACCCTTAGATATCTCTTGGAAGGTGTTAAGGTTAAGAAAGAAGATGGTAACCTTATTTATTCCATCCTTACTAAGTTGGGACCAGCCTACTCTGTATTTGTTTCCACTTTCCATTCTACAAGGGAAGCTTTCATTTGTCAAGGAAAAAACTACAAGGCCCCTTCCTTTGACTCCTTTTGTGATTCCTTAATAAGAGAACAAGAAAAACTCTTACATTTTGGTCTTCTTAATCTTGGAAACTCTTCCACGAAAGCGTTAGCCGCCCAGCAGCAACCAAATTCAAAGAATCCTAAGAAGTCATATCCTCAAAAGAATGGTCCTAAACCAACTCAGCCTCAAAATGAAAGATCATTTCAGCAAAATGATAAGACCAATAAAAACAAATGGAAGAAGACTGATAGACATTGTAACTTTTGTAATCGAGATGGCCACTTAGAATCTAAATGCTTTAAGAAGATGGAAGCCTTGGAAGCCGCAATGAAGAAACATAACATCCATGTGGAGCCTACTTCAACTTCAACTTCCGGAATGGCACTTTCTGCATGTCGTTGTCAATCATCTCAGTCTGGTTATGCATTAAATGTATCTTCTTCCTCTCCTTCTCATGAGTGGCTCATTGATTCTGGAGCCTCTTATCACATGGCCAAAAACCAAGCCATGTTTTCTTCTTTAAATGATTGTAACACCAAAAATATATATGTTGGTGATGATAGATCTCTTAATGTTGTCGAGACTGGAACTGTTCATCTAGACAATGGTCAGTTTAATGATGTATTATGTGTTCCAACCTTATCCTGCAACCTTCTATCTGTATATCAGATAACTCATTCAGGTGAAGGTAAAATTGTTGAATTTTCACCTCATGATGTTGTAATCAAGGATCTAAGAGATCCTAAACAGATTCTAGCTACTGGTATTGCTGATGATTCCACAAGGTTGTATAAGTTTCACAACTTTGGGTCATCAAATCTTCCCTCAGTATTTGTTGCTCATAATGATGAAGTGAGCAAACTTTGGCATGAGCGATTTGGTCACTTAAACTATCGCTCCCTTCAGCATCTATGTAAAGAAAATATGGTGACAGGTCTTCCTATGGTATCTTGCAGAGATGGTGTTTGTTCCGGATGTGTACTCGGAAAACATCATCGGGACAGTTTTGACAAACGTGCCTCTTGGCACGCCTCAGCCCCTTTACAGCTTGTGCACAGTGATTTATGTGGTCCTCTTCCTGTTGCTTCATTCTCTGGCTGCAAGTATTTCTTAACTTTCATTGATGATTTCTCCAGACGCACTTGGGTATACTTCTTAAAACTCAAGAGCGAAGTATTTAACACATTTTTGGCCTTCAAAGCCTTTGTTGAAAAACAATCTGGACATCAAATTCTTAAGCTAAGAACTGATAATGGTGGAGAATATGTCAAAAACACATTCATCAACTTTTGCACCGAAAATGGAATTCAAATGCAACATACTGTTCCATACACTCCACAACAAAATGGTGTAGCTGAAAGAAAAAATCGCACCTTAAAGGAAATGGCTAATTGTATGCTGCAATCTAAAGGACTCAGTCTTACTTTTTGGGCCGAAGCAATTAATTGTGCAAATTATATAATCAATCGCACTCCTACTAAGGTTCTAGAGAATATCACTCCAGAAGAAGCTTGGAGTTCCATTAAACCAGATGTAAGTCACTTTCGTGTTTTTGGAAGTGAAGCATGGGCCCATATTCCAGATGAAAAGCATAAAGCTTTAAAACCTAAGAGTGAGAAATGTACTTTTGTTGGATATTCTGAAGATGTAAAAGGTTATAGACTTATTCCATTTAAGTCCAAAAATGTTATCATTAGAAGAGATGTAAAATTTGATGAAAATAAATCGGCCTGCGAGCCTAGTCCGGCGGATGTGCCACCTCTTCCTATCTCTTCTACTTTTGAAAACATTTCAGATGATGAAAGTGAGGATGATAATCCTCCCCCACCTTCTCAGGATCCTCAACTTCCAAGATGGGTCCGTACTACTCGGGATGCAGCAGGTGATCTTGCCGGTGATCCTACAGATCAGCGACGTACACGTTCTCAGTTTGAAAGAGCCTCCTCTTTACTGGCTCAAGCTCCAGTAAATCATGATCCTGACACTTTTGCAGAAGCTTCAGGCCATCCACATTGGGAAGCAGCTATGAATGAAGAATATCATTCATTGTTGGCAAATGATACATGGGATCTTGTTCCTCTACCAAAGGGACGCAAACTTGTTAGATGTAAATGGGTTTACAGAACCAAGTATGGACCAGATGGGAAAGTTGATAAACATAAAGCTCGTCTTGTTGCTAAGGGTTTTTCACAGGTTGAAGGCATTGACTACACTGAAACCTTCTCCCCTGTTGCCAAAATGAACTCTATCCGCCTTGTTCTTTCCCTTGCTGCCTCTTTAAAATGGGAAGTCCATCAAATGGATGTTAAATCTGCCTTCTTGCATGGGGACTTGCAGGAAGAAATCTATATGGAACAACCCATTGGCTTCATACAAACAGACTCCAGCCTTGTTTGTCGACTTAAGAAATCCCTTTATGGTCTCAAGCAAGCTCCTCGGGCTTGGTATGCCAAAATGGATAGCTTTCTTTTAGAATCTGGCTTTTCTAGGTGTTATTCTGACAATACTGTCTACACCAAGAAAGTGGGCAACTCTCTTATCATCCTTGTTCTTTATGTTGATGATCTTATTCTTACTGGTAGTGATCCCAACCTTATAAACCATGTGAAGTCCAGCCTTAAAAAGAAATTTGAAATGACAGACTTAGGACACTTACACTATTTTCTCGGTCTTCAAGTCTTGCAATCCAAGGAGGGTATTTTCCTTTCCCAGTCCAAGTATGCTTGTGATATTCTTCGTCATTTTCACATGGAAGACTGTAAGCCAGCCCCTTCTCCCTTTCAGTCTGGAGTCAAACTTTCAGTCTCTTGTACTTCTCCTGAAGTTGATGCTACCTTATACCGTCAACTTGTAGGAAAACTCTTGTATTTAACCCATACTCGTCCTGACCTTTCCTTTGTTGTTGGCCTTGTTGCTCGTTTTATGTAAAACCCCCGTGAAAGTCATTGGAAAGCAGCTAAAAGAATACTTCATTATGTTCGAGGTACAGTACAGTTTGGGATTCATTACAGTGCCAAAGCAGCTCCTCTATTAGTCGGTTTCACTGATTCTGATTGGGCTGGTGACCCTGATGATCAAAAGTCTACTGCCGGTTATGTCTTCACTCTTGGTTCAGGACCTATTACATGGGCTTGTAAGAAACAGGCTGCCATTTCTCTTTCGTCAGCAGAAGCAGAGTATCGTGGTGCCGTGGAAGCTAGTAAGGAAGCCTTGTGGCTTCGTCAGATCCTATCAGAGTTTGGCTTTGAGCAGCAGCATCCAACCACACTTTGGTGTGATAATCAAAGTGCCATTCAGCTATGCAAAGATCCAGTCCAGCATCAGCGCAGCAAACACATTGAACTACACATGCACTTCATCAGAAAGCTCATTCATGACCATGTTCTTGAAGTGCAATATTGTTCAACAGATGATCAGGTTGCAGACATCTTCACAAAGGCTCTCACAGAGGCGAAGTTCACTAAACTTCGATATATGCTTGGAGTTCAGGAAGTTGTCACTAAGGGGGGATAGGCTCTAGTGCCTCCTTCCTTCTCCTATTGTGTCATATTTGTAAATCCTTCAATCCTATCCCAAGTTGTTCTTAAGGGGGGATGTTAGGATATTCCGACACATAGGAAATAGTTAAGTACAACTTGGTCTAGTTTAGAGTTAGGTATAGAGTTAGGTAAAGTGTGTTTCTTTACCGTTGTACATATTGTAACTTACAATCCGACGGTCACGATATGTAGTGATCCGACGGTTCATTCTCTCCTCGGTATTACCGACACTTGATCCGTGGCTTGACACCCGATTGGTCCATGAGTTCTATTTAAAGCGCATGGAGGGTCATTGTTTGGGTAATCCGTGCATGAGAGAAGCTTATGTAAATTTTCATTCTTTGATTAATAAATTGCCTGTAGTAGCCACGTTGGCGCAGGCCGTGGACTGTTTCCCTCTTTGAGGGTTTTAACCACGTCAAAAATACTGGTGTATTGATCTATGATCTGGTTGTGAGCGGTGTCCTTTTGGTGTTCTTTCTGAGGAACTTACCCTGTAAATTCCTACATTGTTTTCGTTGCCAATATATGCCTCCTCGCGTGCCTCCACTTTGCCCTTAGAGAGTGTTGTAGTTATTTCCTTCAGCTGCGCTTGGATTTCTTTCAAGGATGATTCAAGGTTGTCCATCCTCTCATTCGCCATAGCTTGATTTCTAGTTTGTACCATGCACCGAGCCGATTTACTAGAAATCTGGGACCAAACGAATTTTTTGGCACTAACAATTGAATGGTACCACCTTGCTCAGCTCTTTGTCTTGATTCTCATGGGTTAAGTCACCAATAAGCGCCCCGGGGGGTCTCAGACTCTTTTTTTTTTACTCCTAACGGAGTTTTACTCCTTGCTTAGGAATACTGCAGTCACCGAATCCCGAAAATGTCATCTGAATGGCGGTTCTGATAAATCTGAATGGCGGAATTGATTGTTGTTGTGGATCTGATGGATCTAATAGATCTGAATGGTGGTTTTGATAAATCTGAATGACGGAACTGATTGCTGCTGCTGCTGCAAAACCCCACTTGCGAGATCTGATCTAGCAGAGATTATGCATGATCCCGAGATAGAGAAGGGAACTATGGTCTCCAGGAGTGTCAGGTGCTATAGATCGTAATATACATAAGGGTTTAACAGTAGTACTCGACCCAATTTTCCAGGGCACTAACCAAGGAGGATCAACCATACCCTTAGCCATACAACCCAACTACCCTATCGTACGCGCGAGTAATCTCTCCGAGTGCTGTTCTCAGTGTACTATAGCAGCAAGACGGCCGACGGTTTATCTATGGTGAGGTTATCAAGGGAGCTAGGGGGCTTCCGATATACCCAAAGGGTACTTGGAAGACAGTCCGTGCGCGGTTCTGTCTAATGCGCTACTACTCGAAGGGGTACCCACAGGGGTTACAAGGGAGTCCAACAAGCGTGACCACCTATTTTATTTCCTGCATGCATGCCTCCCAAAACCCGCAGGTTTATGCACTCAACGACAAATCCTGTGGTTTAAAGACGCCAGAACACGTCTCTAGCCAAATTTTTTTTTTGCTAAAAATTGGAGATCCCACCAGCCCTGGAAAGCGCTCTAATACCACTTGTTATGCTCTTAACCTGCAAGACGATACCAGAATACCAAATATGCGAAGAAATATACCCAGAACAGAGAACAATGAGCAATAATAGCAAGTATTTTATTATTCAGAAAGCAAACTTCACTTGCCTCTTCGAGGGGGCAACCTCCAATAGAGCTTAGTTCGATTACAAAATAAGACACGATGCTCCTCGCAGGGGGTCTCTATCCTTTATATATGATTCATCATGCAATACCATGGTTCTTATTAATACCATGGCCCATTTGCAACTAACTATGGTCCCGACATTAAATGCAGGTTAAACACTTACAATTATTAATATGGGCTTTATTGACTCTTTACTTAACTATAACTATGACTCGATCCTATTACATAAATAAGGGGGTTAGGGTGGGACCCTAACAAGAGCAAAGATTGATAGGAGCAACCATAGTAACATAATTCGAATTTGGTGGAAGACCCAACTGTAAAGGGTCAAATTTTTAAGGTTGGAACCAAGGGAAACCCTTTCTGTGTTTTTATGGGTTTTTAACAAGGATCTCATATCTAAAATTGCAGAATTTTATGGGCATATTTGAGGGCTCAAATAGGGGTTCCAACTTAGCTAGTACCATGAGGAGCTAGGGGAAATTTGGGCCGAAATTCTTAGGTCAACATTTGGTCAATTCCTTCGTGGGTTTTTGTGGGTTTTTGGTGGAGAGCTTGGGGTTAATTTCCCAGAATTTTTTGAGCACTGGAGGAGGCCCTAGTAGCAGTTCTTCACAACCAACATCATATTTCTTGGCAGTTTCAGTGCAGAGCTAGGAGAGAGCCGCATCAAATTTGGGAGGGACTTATTATTGTTCATTTAGGCTTAGCTAGCTTGCCTTGAGCAAGCCCAGGTGCACTCCTTCTAGCACCTCATTGTACCCTCTTCGTATTATAATAAAATGGCTCAGTAAAGCAATTTTTAGTGCAATTTCATGCACTGATTCATGTGTTTAATGGTATTTATGTCTATGTTTACTTTGTTATTTACTGTAATGATTCCCTAGGAATATTACATTGGTATCAGAGCATGATCTTGGCCAGTTGTGGGGAGGATAGCAAGATCATGGAGGAGTTGATGAGGTAGAGCCAACAATTGGTGAGGGAGAACCAAAAAATTATAGAGGGGATGCAACGACTAATACATAACCAAAACATAAGCCAATTACATACACGTGCATCCCAGTAGTACAACACCCACACGTATGGTCAGTCTGACCATCCTACCATGCCTCATTCCTTAGATGAACAGGAGAAGGAGAAGTATAGTTCAGGGGTTCGACCATTATGTAGAGGTGTGCAGTTAGAGGATGAGACCCAGCGGTGATTTTGTTGGTGGAGACCTGGTTTTAGACATCAGGAGACTGATGAGGAGGTCGAATATGAGGTTGAGGCCACGCAGGGTTGTGAGGAGCACGTAGATACACATAACGTGACATAGGAGCCACCCTTGTGGGAGTTTTCTTTAGTAGATCTGATTGACACATTGGTGGAGACAATTAGGCACACATCCATGAGACCATCCATTGACGAGGTGCCAATAGGCACAGAGGTACCCAGAGTTGTGATAGAGTTCCTAGACGATAGCTACATACAACAACATGGAGAGCACCTTGAGAAGCGTGAGCTAGATGAGGATGTTATGCTTGAGGAGGCATCTGTGGTGGGGTAGCTTGAGACTTCGGTTGAGTCCATGATGGAGGAGAATGGGTAGTCATATTTTGGGTCTGCCATCAGCGTGGAGCAGATAGATGCACAGGAAGCTAGTAGAGTTGCAGTACTTCCATTCAATAGCTTTCTTCAAGCTTACGTAGATGGGGCCTGCAATATTGTTAGGCTACCTCTGCACGTTGGAGGGAGAGTGCCTAAGTTACATAGACATATTGTATATGTTGACCGAGCCAGTGAGACGAGGCGACATGAGTTGTGCAGGGCGCAACACTCACATGATGGACTTGCTACATATTTGGGGACCCTTGCATTTGATCCCTCTCGTGGGGTTGGGTGGCACGTGTTATTTAGTTGGTACTTGATAGGGATGAATAGGTTTTTGGATACATCCATTGTCGGGAGCATAGTTCAGCAAGGGTTGTGGTTTTCCAGAGGGGCTCGAGGGTTGGATCATCGTTGGGACCCAGGTGGGACTCCCCATCACTCCATGGATTGGCTCAGTCAAGGTAGTAGCAGGATGGTGGATCCAATGATTGGAATCACCCCCATTTTCGTATTCCCACCAAAGTTTTGGGCAACACCCATGACAGTTCGAGCTGATAGAGGGGAAAGAAGATTCCATGAGTTGTCTTGGCATGTTGGCCATGTGTGGGGGCATAGGATGATCAGTGTACCTTGGCAGGAGGTTGTGAGAGGTTGTGGCATCAACAAGCCACCAGATAATTCCTTGTATGGAGAGGAGGATTTCCCATGTATATATGGGGCACAATGGTCATCGAGGAGTAGCACCTCAGGGACACCCCCACAGGTACACAGGGAGATTCACATGTTAGATCTCTTAGGAAGGATCATGAGGGGAGATCCACTTATCTGAGATTATGGAGATCCATTCATCGGAGGACCTGGTGATGTGACTATGGAGGTGATGATGTCAGTCAGGTGTAGGTCGAAGCGTACTATCATAACTTTAGGCCATGACACCCAAGGATGCGTAGGAGCATCCAACGTTGAGCAGTGGTTGGTAGGTGGACAAGGAGGTGCATTGCGGTGTGTCGTAGTGTGTTGGATTGCGTTATGGAGTAGGAGAAGTAGCTCACATTGCATTGAGTACAGGGATACTTAATGGTATGCAGTGACATATGGTGCGACACAATGGGCTCTTGGAGTGTTGCCTCCAAGGAGACTTATGGGCATGGACATTATATTTACCATTAGGAGCAACTCACCCTGGACCGATGGGGACATTGTTGAGCATCTAGGGACAACATGTTCAACGGAGATAGGTTTTCGATTAGGTTATCAGCATATCAGAGGCGAAGAGAGGGATGTCCATAGGATTACTCTACAATATCCCGACAAACTTTTGGTCATACCCTTGGGCACTTACCCACCTATCACGCTCCAATATTGCTTACAGTCGCAAGGCATTTGGTTGTTTCCCTTTGATGCTCTCAATATAGGCAGCAGGACATGGGAGGCTCACCCTAGGCAGATGGATGAGACACAATGTGTCATGGGCAAGAGGGAGACTCTCCAGTTGAGACATTTGGTGGGTGCACGAGCCGACATATACAGGCTTAGGGATGGCGTGGTTTATTGCCGAGGTAGCATATGTTCCACCCCTGGGCTCACACTTAGGGGGGTGATTGCGAGGGAGTTGCATGATGCACTTTTAGTGAGATAGTCTGAGGCATTATATGAGCATGAGGTGTAGTGGATGGTATACCTCGTCTACATGCAGATGTTTGGACTCCAGGTAGTATCGGGGTGCGCTTTCAGGAGGTAGGATCACAGATTTCACGATGTGGTATGGCAGGTGCAGGGCAATTTTGAGTTCACCTAGTTGATTCATGACATGCAAAGTCTATACATTGATTACATACAAGAAGCAAAGATATGGAACATGAGGATTCCAATAGTCATCAGGGCTATGTTGCAGCGAATCTTGTTATGGGATCCGGGGATTTAGTCAACTAAAAAGTCACTCCACTTTGTGATGACGAGAGACATGGCAGAGGGTGATCTAGTTCACCTTGGATTTGACACATGGGGGATCACTAGGACCTCCATTGTATGACGAGGCTAATTTATCCTGTTGTTGCTCAGGATCGAGATTGGTAGTGGATGGGTAGACATTGGCATCATGGAGATGTCTGAGCAGGATGAGCTTGGCCTTCACAGATTTTTCGCTATCAGGTCCTAGGAGAGGAGGGTACAGTCCGATCATAATGGGGAGTATGTCATAGTCAGAATGGGGCAATGCCAACATGGTGCACCCTTCTGAGACTAGCAGGGGACCCTAGCATCGCAGTACTTCACAACTCAACGACCTTGAGGGATGAGTTGGCTACTACATGAGGAGATCATTTAGATCTTCCATTGGGCTTTAATGATTCATTGATGGTGTGGATAACTTCATTAGCATGGAAGCTTGGTCACCAGGATGATATCTGGAGAAGCTCATGTGAGCGAGACTTTATCTCCATAGGGATTGGGTGGTGTCTTCAAGAGTTTACTCTTGGAGTGTATGAGATGGACTAATTGGTAGGGTCACTTTGTGAGGGGTTGGACATGGTGCCACATTATCATTATTCCCTACTCATTGATGGTATGCGAATGGATTTAGGTACTTATACCTGGCAGGGTAGTGAATGGAGCAAGGGGAGTTTCATGTTGGACATGATGGCTTGGGATCTTGGTATTTAGGGATTCCTTCATGACAAGATAGTGTAGAGGTTGGGGATGATTCAATGGCACATCTGGGACCCCGACATATTTTGCAGTGACAGTGGAGATCAACAAGCAGAGAGTATGCTTGTTCAAGCAGTGCTTGAGGACAAGCAATTTTTGGCGGGGAGGACTCTGATATCCCCATTTTTTTTTTTTTTAAAATAGGATTAACTAAGTTTGTTGGGGAAGTGCTAAGCATAACACAATTTTGTAATCTAAGCATTGGAGACATTTTTGGTACATGGGACTTAGGAGAAATCGAAAACTTCAATATTAGTGGAATATGGGAGCCACCCCTCATAGAATACACACCCCTTGGAGGAAAAATCAATTTTGTGGAAAGGAGGTCGAAATATTTGGATGAGGGACCCACAAGGAAAGGTGAGGCAACAATTATAAATAGAGGGTTGAAGGCAACATTGGGCACCTTTTGATAATTTGACATTTACACATTGTTGCTCTAGTTGTTCAGTTGAGTCACAAGTGTTGTTTAGCACCAAAAGTTTCCAAGGGGAGATCTCACCCTCTTCTTCAGTGGACCATGAGTGCCACCCTAGGGAGGTATTGTCATGACTTTGTGTTGACTTGGGGGACCAGTCTCAAGTGGTACGACTTGCCTTAGCTTCAACTTGGGCACAAAAGAAGAACCACACAGTTCTTGGGTGAAGTGGGGTACTGAAATTAGAGGCTATACCATTACTGGGCAATTCCTTGTCCAAATTATAGGTGAAGGAAGAGAATTTATGGGAGTTGAGAGTGCCCTTCTCAGCAAAATAGATTTTTTTGGTTGGGCTTGCATAGACTTGTCCCAGGACTGCATGGTCATTGGTGGAGATGATTGTGGGGAGGCTTGAGAGAAGGATTTAGGAGCTGAGCTGCTGGGATTTCATTTGGAGGGCCATTGGAGGAGGATTGTTGTAGTTTGGAGAGCAGAGATTGATAGGAGCAAACATAGTAACAAAATTCGAATTTGGTGGAGGGCAAGGGTCAAATTTGGAAGGTTAGAACCAAGGGAAAACCTTTATGGGTTTTTGACAAAGATCTCATATCTAAAATTGCATAATTTTTTGGGTAGATTTGAGGGGTCAAACAGGGGTCCCAACTCAGCCAACAACAAGAGGAGCTAGGGGAAATTTGGGCCGAAATTCCAAGGTCAACATTTGGCCATTTCCTTCGTTGGTTTTTGTGGGTTTTTGGTGGTGATCTTGGGGTTAATTTCCTGGAATTTTCAAAGCACCGGAGGAGCCCTAGTAACAGTTCTTCACAACCAACAACATATTTCTTGGCAGTTTCATCACAGAGCCAGGAGACAACCGCATTAGATTTGGGAGGGAATTCTTATTGTTCATTTGGGCTTAGCTAGTTTGCCTTGAGAAAGCTCAGGTGCACTCTTTCCAACACCTCATTGTACCCTCTTTGTATTATAATAAAATGGCTCAGCAAAGCAGTTTTTGGTGCAATTTCATGGACTAATTCATATGTTTGATTTTCATGGTTTTTATGTCTATGTTTGCTTTGTTATTTACTGTAAAGGTTCCCTAGGAATATTACAATTGGTTTAAAATTATTGTATAAAATGTTATTGAGAACAAGTAAATTAAGGAAGAATTATATTGTTCATATATAATATTCAAATCCACAAGTTTAAACTTATTATATGTTTCGACATTAATGCATATGAACTACCACTCACGTGTGTATATAATTATGTCAAAAAAGTGTTGATCGTAGAAGAGGTGCATTAGAAGATATGTGTTAATCATAGAACTAAGCTTTAATTTAGTTTTTATGATGACTTGATTATGTATTGATTAATCTTTTATATATGGTAATCGTCAATGCATTGCCAAAAAACAAAACAATTTGTGCAAGAGGTGTGCGAAGCTTATTGTTTCAATATGCTATAATAAATACTGGTTGTAGAGCCTTGTGCATCTACTTGACTTGTTTACAAGTTTGCTAATTATACATCAATTCGCTGAATAAATGCCAAAAAAACTATTTTATAATATCGATAAATATGATCTTCTTGATATGTTTATGATGAATAATCATTACACGTGTAAGGTGTGAAGACGTAGAGGAAGCTTCCATTGTGCGGAAGAAATCTGAAATAAAAATGTGCGAAGGAGATTTGCACATTGTTTCAATTTGCTATGACAGATACTGGCTGCAAAGACCTGTGCATATTCTTGAATTGCTTACAAACAATAAATGCTAAATTAAGCACTCGAATAATGTGTTGATTATGCATTGAGTCACTGAATAAAAGCCGAAAATACTATTTTATAATATTGATAGACATGATTTTATTGACATGTTTGCAACTAGTAATCATTACACAATGCATCAAAGTAAATGCTATTAAGGACTTGAGCGATCATGTGATTGTTCATCAATTTATTGAATATATATTAATAATACTGCTAAGCCTTAATTAATTCTTCAACGCTGAGTGTGAAGTCGTCTACACCGTAGTTAGTATCTGTCACTACAGGGTCCCACATTTTCGCAAACATTTCCATCTCAACATAGTTTTTCCATATATAAAAATTTGGTTGTTCTGCGCAATTGTCCTTTCTCGCATGCTCTAATACTAAATGCTTTCAACAGTTTGTACGTTACATGTTATCATTACAAAGACCATGCGATATAATATGTTATAAACACTAATGTTTACCAATAATCCTTGCTTCTATCAATATATGGTTTGATGTGTACAAATGATATGGGCAACATGCTTGTGTTTGGCCTCTGTAATAGTGATGTGTGTTAATCGGATAAACATCCGAACTAATTCTTCGGTTAATAAATCAACATAGCCTTAATAACACACTTTGCGAAATGCAGAGATGCAAATAAAGATTTCATTGTGCACAATATGAAAATTTTGCAGAGTGCAGAAGTGCGGACGAAGCTATGCAAAAAAATGGCTTTCATTATGTGAGCTACGGAAGTGTGGATGAAAGTTATGCGAAGGTGGCTTTCATTGTGTCGGAGACAGAGGTGCAAACACAGAAATAATAGTAGATTGTGGAAATGTAAAGATGCGGATAAACCTTTCATTGTGAGAATTACAAAGATTCTGTGAAGTGTAAAAATACATACGAAGCTATGCGAAGATGGCTTTCATTATGTGACATACAAAGGTGTGGAGGAAAGCTATGCAAAATAATGGTAGATTGCGGAAATAATAGTAGGTTAAAGTGCCAACACAGAAATAAAGGTGAATCGCAGAAATGCAGACGTTCTTGAATAACAACAAAATGCGAGCCCTGCACAAAGAGGCATACCTTAATCAATTAATTAGCACGGAAATGGCTTTCATTGTGCAGAACACAGAGTGCATAAGCGACTTTCATTGTACAAAATGAGAAGGTGGAGTGGGGAGGTGGCACTCATTGCACAGAATGTGGATGTGCGAAGGAAGCAGGTGCAGAGGCAGGAATAATGATAGATTGCGAAAAAGATTGCGGAAATAGAGAATTCTCCAATTATGAAAAAACATAGACCCAAAATTGCGCACTGATTTGTGAATATATATTAATAGTATGGCTAAGACATAATTAGTTCTTCAATGCAGAGTGTAGAGTCATCTGCACCGTAGTCAGTATCTGTCACTACAAGTTTCTACATCTTCACAAACATTTATGTCTCGACATCGTTTTTCCATATATCGTTGCCCTGCACAATTATTCTTTCTGGCTTGTTCTGGTATTAAATGCTTTCAATAGTTTGCACATTACTTGTTATCATTACAAAGGTTGTAAGATATAATATGTTATAAACACTAATGTGTACTGGTAATCTTTGGTTCTACTGGTATATGGTTTGACATGTACAAATGATATAACATGTTTGCGTTTGGCCCCTTGTAATAGTGACATGTGTTAATGGGATAAATATCTGCATGATTTCTTTGGTTAATAAAGAGACTAGCCTTTAATAACACACTGTGCAGAATGCAGAAATGCAAATAAAGCTTTCATTGTGCGCAATATGGAAATTCTGCAGTATGTGAACAAAGCTATGTGAAACTGGCTTTCATTATGCGAGCTATGGAGGCGTTGAGGAAAGCTATGCAAATGTGGCTTTCATTGTGTCGGATACGAAGGTGCGACACCGAAATAACGGTAGATTGCACAAATGCGGAGATGCAAATAAAGTTTTCATTGTGCACATTGTGGAAATTATGTGGAGTGCGGAAAATTGGACAAAGCTATGTGAATATGGCTTTCATTATGCGACATACAAAGTTGTAGAGGAAAACTATGCGAAACAACGACAAATTGCAAAAATAACAGTAGATTAAAGTATCGAGACAAAAATAACAGTGAATTGCAGAAATGCAAACATTCTTGAATAACAATAAAATGCGAGCCTTACGCAAAGAAACATAGCCTTAATCAATTAATTAGCGTTGAAATGACTTTCATTGTGTGGGATACAAAGTGCAGAGGTGGCTTTTGAGGTGTGGAGTGTAGAGGTGTCTTTCATTGTGCGGAATGTGAATAAATGAGGAGGAAGTGTGTGTGGATGCAAGAATAATAAATGATTGCGGAAATAGAGCATTCTCATCTAACAACAAAACATAGACCCTGCATTGCCTTAATAAATTAATTAGCAGTACAGACATGAACTATATTGCATTGCAACAATTACTCTTGTATTATTATCAATTTTTATTTTACACTAAAACATTGATTTTTGCTCAACACAAAGGACCTGACCTGAGCACTGAGCTAAAGAACCTGAGAACCTGAGCTAACCCTGATGGACCCAAAGAAAATTAGTGAATTGAACCCATGTTTCATAATAGAGAAAAAAGACATAACGAAGCTTGAACCCACTAAACTATTCATTAGGGCCAAACGAGAGTGGACTTACATGATGACCTATTGTAAGTTAGGATATCTCCTGTCCTACCAATCGACCCGCTATATGTCGCGAGGGGATCCATTTGACGAAAATATAACATTTTGTAGGGCTTGTTTCCTTACGGGTCTGTGCTATCAAAAGCCACATAAGGGACGGAAACTTCCGAGGGTAAACAGGGTATCGAATCAGGAGGACGAAACGAAGTCGCAGAAGCAGACGATATCAGCATATTGTTATATCAGATGGCTTTCGGGCACAAGTTGAAGCTCTTCATCGTGAAGGAGCCCATCGTGTTTGCCTCATGCGTCATTGGCGGCATAGGTAACAAGAGCATTCTCTCTTTTTCCAACTCCACTTTTGTCATTTCCTAGTGGCTGTGAATCCCATTTTTTCTCTACTGTATCTCATCTCGAACCCGTCATAGCGAGAATTCCTTTTCTACAAGCTTCTGCAGTATGTGAAAACCGCTTCAAATTGTGCAGTATTTCGCAAAACGAAAATGCCCCCTGTTCCTATATGATTCCTTTTATTTGTCTTGAACGTATCGTTCTCAGGTATCTGAGAACGCTTGCTAGCTCTTATGTTCCGTGTTTCTCAATGTTTATGGTCCAGCCGGAATTCTCTCATACAAAGGGAACAACGTGTTTGTGTTTTTTCTTTTTTTTTTATAGGATTGGTAATGCAGATAAAAAAATTCCATCTGTTTTGTGACAATTTCTGATCGGAATTGAAAGCCTGAAATCCAGAGGAACATGTTCTAAATAACAATATTCAGCAACTGGTAGAGTATTCAACAAAAATACAAGCTTTGATGTGCTGCGAAGAACATATAGCAAAACATGCAGTATTATTAAAGAAATCACCACATATCATCTAGATAGAAATGGACAAAGATCAACGCATGTTTTATAGAATGGATGGAAAATTCTTGCTCCACAGGACCACCGTCTTCCAAAAGCAAGCGCAATTTTGTTATAGGAACATTGTAATAGTATCCAAGACAAATGAAAGCTAAACTTTAATGGATCTTACGCAATTTCAGATAACATGATGTAGTTGGAATTAATTTTGACCTAATTCTGTGGATACATATAGTAAATATCCATCCCGAGGCATATGGTTGAAGCAATCTATACATTGTTGCAATTACGTTTTGCAAACCAACAACAACGTTGTATGATGGGCAAAATTGTTAGGGAATGGGATCATGACAAATTTCTTTCCATCGGAAAAGGTTCCCTCCAAGAAATACCAGTGTTTGTGATACTAGTGCCTCTCTTTGCCAAGATGCCACATGGGTAAGAGCAGTTTGTGTCGTAAAACGTTAGTCACTTTAATGACCTTCCACTTGCGTTATCTACATCATAGACGGTTCAATTTTTTATTTTTTAATATCCCACGGAAACCCTTGTGGAAAACTCTCCAAGTACTTCCCAATGATCCATGGATAGTAAAGGGGTTAAACCATCGGCCCTAATTAAGGATCCTAATCCTAAGGGGATCAAGAGAGTCAAGCCTGTGACTTTCCAAACTTTTGGAGGAGAGACGAGAGGTCTCACCTCTGGCTGATGACCACTTGAGCTTAACCCTCAGGGCTCATAGACTGCTTACCTATATACACGAGGTTTGTAATATTTGTTGCTGTCATTATTTGTTGTTAAAAATTCACTATCTATAACTTTATAACATGATACACTCTTTCAGGAGTCTTTTCAAATCCAACATGAATCATAAACGATGTCCAATAGATTTAACCATCTAGTCAAAGAATAGCATTTTGAATCACTGGAAAGGATTTGCATATCTACAAAGCAACATGGAAGCTATTCTTTCTATTCCTCGAGTTGATAAACATTCCCGACTTTGGAGTCTGGACTAGCAAAAAAGCCCTCATGAATTGCAAAAGTCCCAGTGTTCTTCTGGGTTTACGTTATTAAAAGTTGACAAAAGGAGATTATATTTCCTCTGGAATATTAAACTGCTGCCTTTCACAAGTATCATAATGAGCTTGTGTACAAAGATATTAAACATTACTTGCATAAGCTTGATTTGGTTACTCATTCTGTATTACCACCCTTGAGCCATCTCCTTCTTCGATCTACTCTGTCTCCAGTACTCTCAAACAGTGTGTAACCTTCTAAAGTGCCCTACCAAATTGCATCCTGCCTGGCCAGAATACTTTGTATGTGCAATTAATTTGGACCACTGCCTTGTAGAGACCTTCTCTGCCCCTTATGTGTCTTGAATCTGGTGGGAAGGACGTTTGTAGTCCCTTCTCTTCAGAGTTGGAGTCCAGATTGGTTACCTTTCTTGCTTCTGCAACAAGTTTGGTCCAGTATTTCAACTTTTGTCTTCAAGGTGTTGGGTACTTCCAGAGTAGATTCTTTCTGCATTTTTCTCTACTGCTCCATCTCCTTTCATGAATACTGTTCATCCCCTACACTTTCCTTCTTTTGCTACCAATTTGCTTGCTCCTGTCCTAGCAGGTATTGTTTAAGAATGGGATGTAGTAGCTTCCAACCACTTTGATCAGGTTGACACTGCTTCTCTCTAATTCCTTGCCCTCTATGATTCATCAAACTCAAGAGGCTGCTTTACCTCCATATGGGGTATTTTGATCTGTGCTCCTAGGGGTGAAAACATGAATTTTGGATAGGTAGTAATTTAGTAAATTTATGCAAGCAGAACGAACAAGCATAATTAAGCACATTTACAGAGACAAGGAAGAAAGACATCCTGTCAGATTTATCTCATCTATATTTCCAGAGTTGAATATGGTACATAGAGTTAAATCAATGAAGTGTGTAAGAGTACTGTAGAGCAAAGATGCCTTGTGGGGGAAAGTCCCATGAAAGGTTGTGCTAGTTGAGTCCTGTAGATACAAGATTGCTTTGTTGCATAGAGACATTCTCTCTATGGCGCTTTCTTCCTACCATGAACAAAAAAATAAATATCTAAGAAGAGAGTGGAGGTAAATACTAAAGAGTCACCCCAAATGGTGGGTGCTTTAGTTGCCAATTCCTTACAAGATAATGTAACTGACGTTGACAGTTTCCCTTCCTTAGTGGGTTTGTGTGGGTTGTTGGTGTAGTGTCAGCAGAGAGTGGAACTGGGAGTCTGGATTGAGGAACTGCAAGGTAAGGTCTATCCATGCCAAAGTTCTGCAGAGGAACACTGAATGTTGTGTACTGTGAGGCTGCAAAGATAGTGCAGATCCCTAGGAGAGTCCTGTGGATGCAGAAACAAGCCACCAAAGGTGCATGGCTATAGAAACAGGTTCTACTGCTCTTATGAATGCAAGACAACTGCCTGGGAATTGCCCAGAAGCTGGACTTGAATCATTGGGCCTCTCTTGAGTAGCCATGTTTCCATTGCTATCTGGTATAGCTTCATAAATCCATACTTGCAGTTGCTATTTGATTGCATCATTTCAGTGGGCCATCTTGATGTTATTAAGATTCTCACTGATTGTCACTTTTATGAAGACTCATTTCTTTTGGCCCAAGATGGGTCAACATGTTGAGGCCCGTATACCATGCAGAATTGCTAAACCAGCAAACTGTACACAAAGGTTGTATACTCTGCCTATTCTGACCCGGCCTTGGGAATTTGTAATCCTTTCAAGTTTTGCCCATGTAATAATCATACTGTCTTTGTTTTTGTTGACCGCTTTACATGTTCGGTCTCTCCTCATCCGTAGTCTTTGATTGTGATTACAGCTTCATAAATCATTTTTGGAAAGCTCTTTGGGTTATTCTTGATAGTTTGGCAGATATATTGCTTTCCATCTGCAGTCTGGTAATAAAACAGAGGTTTTTAATCTCATTCTTGTCCGTCTTCTTATGTATAATCATGCACAACTTTGCACTTGGGAATACAACCTTCCCTTTATTCAGAATGCCTGTAACAGAGCTGGTCACTGCACAACAAGCCATAGCCCCTTTTAAGCTTGTGTTAGTATTTATCCCCTCTCCACTATTGATCTTTCTTTCTAGGTAGTTTCTATCTTTGGGATTCCAGTGAGCATATTTCAAAGATAAAGTGGAACAGTTTATCTAACAGATTTAGCCCATTTGTAGACAGGTTTAGGATATCCTTGCTAAGCAGCAGCTGAATAAGCAGTAGAATGATATGGAGTTTATGAATCTCAACCTCGGAGGGATTCACAAAGTTAACAATGATATAAACTGTATGTCAAAATCCCTTCAGAAGAACAATGTTACTTGGCTCATTGAAGCAGCTTTGAAAGCTTATCTCACACTTGCAGAGATTTGTTTCTGTTATGATCAAGTCAGAACACAACGAGAAGAAGATTGTTGGCCCTATACGTAATACATTTTTTGACATGTCATCCCAAAAGAAGTTGCTTGATGCCCTTTTTATAGAATGAAGATATCTTTGAGGAACATGAAGGCAGACTATACACTTTTGAGTTCGGAATAGTATCATGTTGGTACCAGGGTCTCCCCTACCTAGTGGTCCTCTCTATTGATGCATGGTATAAGAGAGTGAATGGTGGCCTTATTGTTTGGAACTTAAGAAAGATGGATAACGACCACCATGTATTGACTACATAGCTTTGAACAAAGTCACAGGGAACAACCGATAACCTCTTCCTAGAGTTGATGATTTAATTGATTAGCTCTATGGGGCCAAATTCTTTACAAAGATTGACACAAAATCTGATTGTTTTTTAAACGAAAATTGTTGATGGGGAACTAGCACCCTCCCCAAATATATACAACAGCCCACAAGCCACATATACCATAAACTCATAGTTCAACCTAGGACAGAGACATCCAAATACCACTAGAGACTGGACACGGGATCCTAGACTCCAACGAGACGCCTATCCTTTCAGCTTTACTATGACGGGCCATGGTGTGCCCCTATGGGATTTGAATCGAGTGGAGGGGATAACATCCCAGTGAGACAACCACCCTGGCATCACACGAGGATACAACTTGAAATTTGATTGTTATCATCAGGTACCTATATAACCGAAGGACATGTTGAAGACCATGTTCAAACTAATGGATATTTTTAAAGTGGCTCATCATGTTCTTTGCCTTGGTCAACACCCCTACTACTTCTATACACTTGATGATTCATGAATGTTGTATTATTATTGTTGACCAATCTGCGTCAACTACCCTATAACAGTGTACATTTTTGCACGACGATTCCATCATGCTCAATTAGTGAGATCATCCAGATTTCATCATCAGTTTCAACCATCATTTTGTAAAAGATGTAAACTCATTTTGCAAGTTTATAATGTAAATTATCTTAGTAAGACCATTGTGTATGTAATAACTTAGGTAAACCTATTTTTTTGGTGACGATTTCTATCTTAGGAGGTTTTTCGTTTTACTGATTCATGTGTATTTCTAAATATAGATGATCAGCAAAGTTTTTCCCTCCAGCCTCACTCCAAAGCTAGAGTGGATTTTGTCGTCAAGATCTTAGGTAATTCATAATATTCTAGTCGAGTCTTCTGTAAAGTGATTTGGGAATAATTTTAGCTAATTGACTAAATTATTTATTGCAAATCACTTAGTCTACTAGATCATATTTGAGTTGCAGAATTGGGTAAATAGTTGAGGGTTTATAACGAACGAGTGTCCCCCTTTCATGTATTAAATTGTAATATCTTGATGTAAAAAATATTTTAGTGCACGGTCTCTCATATTTAGACACCATGGCTAAAATATTTGAGGGTTGGAAAAATTATTAATCCTCTCATGAGTCAAAATTAAGTCTTAGGGAAAATAAGTTTTCCAAATAAAAAATTTGTGGGTTTTAAATAAATTAATTTTTGAGGTCCTAGACCAAGAGAATATTGGAAATTTCAAGAGATTTTGGACCCTTGGGCCTTGTTAGTTAAGTCAAAGTCAATTTTTTGAGGAAATCAACTCAAAATAATTAATTTTGAGTTTGATTAAAAATGAATTAAATGAAAATTTTGAATTTTCCTCAAAAATAAAATAATTAGAAGATTAAAAGATAATTAAATCTTTATCAACAATCGAAATTACTTTAATGGGGATCGAACCAACTAGCCATTTGGAGAATTTATCTATAAATTAGAGGTCATTTGTCTCACAAATCATCTGATCATTGAGTCGTGTACTTGCTTTTGAAGCTCCCTTGTAATATTTTATGGAATAATAATAACGCAAAGTCTTTGGGGTTTACATCGATGGTGGTGTTCCTCTCCTGCAACTTCTGGTGATATTGTTTTTAATGTTTTGCTGAATATTATTTTATAAATTGCTAGTTAATACCTTTTGAGGAATAATCTATTGCACAAATATCTTTCATAGTTTATTGGATTTAAAATAACATTTTAATTTAATAGAGTTAGCAGATATCTCTAATTCTAGAAAAATTACATTGTTATTTTGTGTCTCTATTAATACAACAGTTTAATCTGAAGTGTGCAGAAATCATTTGAATTTAAAAAATTGGGCATTTGGGGAAGTCCTCGGCTGGACCAACTGACTCCCAAGGCATAAGATCTAAAGAGCCTTCCTGATCTAAATTCCTAGACTTATCTTACAATTTTCCTTTTGCAGGGTTTTTGGGGCTAGTACCTCATTTTTTAAATTAATCATCTTTTATAATTTGTGCTAAATAGATAGATCTAGCTAGAGAGAGTTTAAATATACAAATTTGGGAACGGAGTTGGACTCATACTCCTCAGATCTGTAATTTATTTGTATAAATCTGAAACTTTTATAGAATATTTTAAAATTCTAACATCTGGGTCTTGGGGTTTTAGTTTAGTTTTGTATATATCGAGTCTTGGGTATTTTATTTTGCTTTGTACAGGCACAAATTTGAAGATTGTCAAGGAAATCTTGAGGTTTTGAGGCAAATCTAGTCCCTGGAAGGCAAGATCTAGCCTCAAACTCTTGTTTGCAGGGAAGAAATGATAAGATATTTCATGAAAGGTTTCAGGTTTGGGGTTTTGGCACCCATTGGTAAATTGGGAAAAAAATCAATTTTTTTAAGGTCCTAGAGGCCAAACGCTGTCCTCTAAAAAACCTTAACCGAACCTTTATTCCATGCGGCCCCCTTCCCTTTATCCCTCCATTCCTCTTCCTCCTCTCGACATCCCTGTCTCCCTAGGCCTGCCGCAAGGCCTTTTTCCTCTTGCCGCTGTCATCCCTCTGCTTGTCGCTGTCTCTTTTCTGCCCCACGTACCTTTTCCTTATTCCTCCGCAGCTTATCCTCCATTCCCTCATCTCCTTGCTCCATCCTTCTCCTCTCCTCCTTCCCTGCAACCTTGCCACAGCTTGAAATAGGCTTGCCCCAGTCCTACCTATCCTCGGCAGTGCATAAGGGTTTAACGCAGTCCCTTCTCAGGCTTAGACGCAACCTCTTAAGGCCTTCAGCGAGTTGACATTGCCACTGTGAGGCTTGGGACAACCTTGGAAACTTTCACATCTGCCTTTGATGCCCTTGGTCTACATTTCCTCATCGCTGTGGGAAGAAGAATTTGTGTTTGAGTTACTGTTTCACTGAAGATTCATGAGAAGTGTGGGCTAAATTATAGAAGAAGTTGGTTAGATCGCTTCAAGGCCTAGGGCCTTCAGGTTTTTTTTCTAAACCTTTACTCTTTTTCATTACACAAAATGGTAATCAAACACAATCACTGGGATAAGAATACAAATTCAAATTCACTATCTTAAGTTTTCTAAAAAATTGATCATAATACTGGATTGCATCATTGGTTCATGACCGTTTCATTAGTTAAACATTAAGTAGGCATGTTTAAAATTCACTCTTTGTTGTCCTAAATACACTTTCTGAAGTAAAAGTGCTAAAATCGAATTGAATCTACTACTGTTACATTTGTCTTCTCACAGTTTTCATCATTAAAACTGAAAGCAACTTTGGGACTAAGTGCTTGTTGTTTCTCATAATCTGAATTTGCATTTAAGCTAAGTTTCCAAAGTATATTACATCTGCAGTCTTGGAAGTGTTCAGCATATGATATTTTCTGATTAGCTTCTTGTTTTACTGAAAAATATAAGGGCAATTGTCTTAAGTTTTGTTCTCTTTGAGCTAAAACAACATTGAAAATAATCTGGATTAACTGAAGATAATTGTTTGGTTTATGATCTGATTGCATCCTTATATAATTTGCGTTGAGTTTCATGCTATTTGTTTTGGGCATATTTACATTGAAGTGCTAAATCACAAATTCGTAGCAAATTGATTATTGTGTGAAAGTTTCATTTTCAGTCATTGTCTTGTTAAAGTGATTGTTCATCTTTGTAATTGAAATTGAAGCTTTAGCGATATAACTCAGAATAAATTGTAAATCTAAGTTCTCCTAAGTTTCAAATATCACTTCACTAATCATCTTCTAATTCCTTCTTGCATTTCGCATTCTAAGTTAGTCTTGCATTTAATAATCGACTTTCGAACATAAGCTTGGTTGAAAGAAAGATAGGAACACCTTTGTGTCTTCTCTTGAGAAGTCTAGTCTTTTTAGTATCTAAAACGGTGACCTTGTAGTCGTTAGAGCCACAATCTTTGTAGCGCCGGAGGCACTGGGTACGTTAGATTTCAAGGAGAGGGATCGTTAATCACACTTTCGTATGCTTCACTTTGATTTCTCTCTGCCATTCGCTATAAAGTTCAGGCTCAATACAGACAAAGAGCAAAGGACATACTTAGAATAGGCATTTAAATAAAATTAACCAAGATTCTTTCATTTCACTTAAGTCATAGGAATTGCATTCTCATATAGGATAGCTAATCATTAAAGCAACAGTTGTTCTTCATGTAGTTCGTCCTAAATTTACTTAGCAAGATAGTTGACTCCATAAGACATTGGTATCAATTATCTAAATCTAATTGAATCCTTAAACTCTTGTTAGATCTAAACAAGTATTTGGCTGCTCAACTGTGTCTCCTGGATTGGTTGGTTCCCAACTAGTCCTTTTTCATTCCATTTTCTGTAGGGTTTACCCCCCTTAGTCTTTTGTAGGGAGACAACTTAAACGATGAGATTGAGAATCAGAGTGACAACCCCTTATTTGCGCCGTTGTCGCGGTGCCTATACATTTTGAGCGACAACAATGACTATTCAAGGACATGTTTGAACTTTGTGGTTGTCTACTTGGATGACATCCTCATATACAATTGCACTTTGGAAGAGCACGTTCAACATCTTAAGTGAGTCTCATAAACTTTCTGGCAACACTAACTCTAAGCACGCATCAGTAAGTATTCCTTTGTGATGAAGCAAATTTAATACTCGGCTCGTAGTAGACTTGGTTGCATCAAGAGAAGCAAGGTGCATTGTACAACTTGGTTTAAAGGGGATGTGTAGTCTCTGTGCCTAATGTTGAGGTAACGTATGGCATAAGTTGACCCAATATAATAGTTAAAACAAAGTAAATAAAATGACAAACCTAATATGTATGTGTAACATAATTTAAAAAAGAATATATATATGTTTGTCTTTTTGATAAGGAAAACCTCATAGGGAAACCCAAGAGATGTTTTCCTACATTTTTGGATGGCATTCCTACCAAACTCATGGGCATAGACTAGTGCACCTTGTCTAGTGGGATTCAAACTAGATACCTGTTGGCACTGTTACTGCTCAAACTAGCAGGGGGCTTAAAAGGGGATCCTTAAAGGGCAAATGTGAGGCCAAGGGCAACAAATGGAGACTTAGGCCACTGTCACCTCAGCTAAGGCTCCCTTTTATTTACGGATTTTCACCGATTGGAGGAGATCCGGTATGTATGGATTCACCAATGAAGGACAAGTCAATGAATGGATATGAGTGACCCAAATAATCCCTTTCCCTAAAGAGCTTGAAGGATGGAGTTTGCTTGCTTTTTAAGCAAGGTACTATGTATTCTACGGAAAGGAAGGGAGGATTTGAGGGTTGGGTTTATGGGATATGACTTGTAAAGGAGTTTCCCAATCCCTAAAATCCTTGTTGGAATTGGTATCCCGAATGGTTCTTGAAGAATTGTCTTTTTAAAGGAACAGGACCACATAGGACCATGTGGACCCAGTCTAGGGTATGATGAAGGAATATAGCAACTGATGATATTCTTACCCTATACAAGGTGGGAGAAATGATCAAATAAATAATATTCACTTGAAGGTGTTGGTTTGACCCTGAGGTACTAGCCTTGGGGATGTCAGGTCAAAGTTTGATCCCGGATCTAGGGCTTGGATTTTCTTTCAACTCCACTGTCGGAATGACTTCAAAATTGGAGGAGAGCTTGAGGAAACACCAATGCAGGAGACCCTAGGAGATCGAACTTTTTGGAGGGCTAGCTTGTCGGGAAATTGATGCCCTAGGTACCCTAGCTTGGCTAGACCTGGAAGGAGGTGAAAGAATGTGATTTTTAGTGACCACCATTGGTAGATCATTGCCTTAGTCTTTGGGAGGATGGAGTCTATGATGAGTATGAGTAGGATTTCTTGATTCCCTGTTAAGGAGGCCTCAAGATCACTTTGCTGGCTTTCTAGTTCAAGGAGAAGCAACCTTGCAGCTTTTATACTTCGATGTACAAAGGAATTGGCTTATCAAGGTCAAATTCTTTGGTAGAATTACCCTTAGGAGATTTCGCTCACATTACATGCCCCATACATTGAGAGATGCTATAATAAAGACAAATTCCACAATTTTAAACAGTAAATGCATGTAACAATTAGCCCTAAAACAACGAAAATCCTAGTTCAATGTATATGACAAAGTAAAACAAGAATAACATTAAAAACATATACTTACATGTAACAGAGTATATCCAACCATTCACAATTGACAAGAGAGAAGCTCCAAGAGAAGATAGACCAATATCCACACATCAAAATTCATCCATAAAGCTCCAATTCATCTTCTAGAAAAAGTGTGAAAATATCAAGAGAGAGAAATGATCCAAACCAAAGTGATGATGAGCAAATGAGCTCATCTCACTTCTATTTATACACAATTTAGGAGTGCAAATTAGCCTTCTTGGCCTACATAAGCCTCAAAAAATAAAATAATGTTCTAATAATTCAACTTTTGGTGACAAGCCCACCAAACTAGCTCATAAATGAAAAAGTAAGCCTCTCAAGAGGTCAAATAATAGCCTATGCATGTCGTAGGGCCCTTTAAGAGGCCTAATGAGGTCCATGGGTGCCACAATGAAAAATAGGACCCTCAAAAGTAGTGGAGAAGGGGTTGGTCCCTTGTAATAACCTATGGTGCTCCAAATGACATGTGGGGGCACACAAGTATCCTCATCAGTCTCCAAACAAATCGAAGATGCTTGTAGATCGCCTGCAAGGTCCAGGATGATGGTGTAGGTGATGCCAAATGATCGTGCAAGTTCTGGATCATCTCAAGTGCGTGGTGTAAGTTTGGGGCCTGTTGGGCATTATGGATCAGATGCATCCTCCTTGTCCAATAAGTGAACCATGAGCAATCTTTGAATGACTGGGGATCCATAGAGTGCAATCGGCTGTTGTGGAGGCCCATTGCTCTCAACGCTCACCCTACATGTGCCAATGTAGCCCTCTAGAGGATTAGGACTTCGTATAGGGAGACCAAACCCAAAATGGAAACCATCTGCAATCCTTCATAAGATATAATGCGTCCCCTAGCCTTCCAGTACAATAAGTCATTAGAGAAATCGAGTAAATGAGCTTACCAAATCATGGACCACAGGTGGGGACTTCATAATGGTCTGCCTTTCCATAATGGGCTTCGGGATGTGTCAATGTCTCCTAAACTCCAAATGGGGTTAACCAATATCCTGTTAGGTGGTTTGTACTTTTAAAGGAGATAATATAGTCAAGGTACATCCTTCAAAAGGTGGTGGCATGCGGCAGATAGGTGAATGAAGTAGGAAATGAGAAGGGGCAACCCTGGGTCACATGTCGGGGTATAAGGGTAGCTAATAAGAGGGAAGCACACACTTGGGTTTATAATGTATAGGAGGGAGCAATCGTGGTACATGAGGTGCCTCGACCTTGATTTTTCCACCCTTCTTTATATGCCTTTTGCCCTTATAGGGAGACCAAACCCAAGATGGAAACCATCTGCAATCCTTCATAAGATCAAATGAGTCCCCTAGCCTTCCGATACAACGAGTCATTAGAGAAGTCGAGTAAATGAGGTTACCAAATCATGAACCACAGGTGGGGACTTCATAATGGCCCGCCTTCCATAATGGGCTTCAGGATGTGCCAATGTCTCCTAAACTCCAAATGGGGTTAACCAATAATCCTATTAGGTGGTTTCTACTTCTAAAGGGGATAATATAGTCAAGGTACATCCTTCAAAAGGTGGTGGCATGCGGCAGATAGGTGAATGAAGTAGGAAATGAGAAGGGGCAGCCTTGAGTCACATGTCGGGGTACAAGGGTAGCTAATAATAGGGAAGCGCACACTTGGGTTTATAATGTATAGGAGAGAGCAATCGTGGTACATGAAGTGCTTCGACCTTGATTTTTCCACCCTTCTTTATATGCCTTTTGCCTTTTTATTATTTTCTTTGATTAACTGCTCGGGACTCAAGGGGTAAGAGCATGATGTATAAGATATAACAGTGAATACCCCCTTCAAGATGGGGTGGTTCATCGTCCACCAGGGGTTGGGACAATCATGGGTTTCTATATGATGAAAAAGGTTCACAGAACCTGTAGGAACCAGGGTGATGACCATGATGATGGGGTAGAGCTCATGTATTGGCTTTTTCCCACGTGCTAAATGTATTTGTCCCAACCATATTTTGCATTTTGTGGTACATTTTCCTGTTGAATGTGGCCATATATGCTTTTATCTTTCTTTTTAGCTGCATCAACCTCTGGGCTTCATCCCAGGCCATAACCCGATATGTGGGCAAAGGGAAGGGGCAAGCTAACCCTATGTGGACCCAGGTGGGAGACATGATGAATGGGGTAATAATGAATGGAAAGAGGGTAATATAAGCGGATAAGGGAGTGAGACCACGCAACCAAAATCAAGGTTTTGCATGAAATACCATCCTTGGAACCAAATGGTCAGTAAAAGAGATCCCACGGGACTAGAATCCAAGGTTAATTCCTAAAGGGGGTCTAGAGGACAAAAGCACAGATCTAGCCCATTCTTTCCGTCGAATCCCCCCATTAATCCATGCCCAGAGTGTCCATAATAAACAAACTACAATACTCAATTTCCAAATGACAAGGAATATCTCTAGATTCGGGAGGCCCACCTTCAAACATATGATCATGGCAGATGGGCGAGGGACCACATGGCTAGCTCAGGTGGCGGAGAAATGGCACAGTGAGCTAGCTGATGGCTGCAAGGGGCTGCCGGATGAGGACCATCTTGTAGAAAAATTTCTCCTAGGGATATTACCCACAAATGGTGGGTAACAGGCACAAAACTAGCCAAATGACATTAGTGGCAACTAGTTGAGCTAACCCCTTGGGCTAAGTTTTGTGTGTGTAGAGAGAGACACCATTGTAGATTCATCTTTACTTGAGATATTTAAGCTTCGATGCATTTACATCTTTATTTATTTTTGGTCCTTCCTAATGCTTAATAAATTCAGAGTTAGATCTACATTGATATCCATGTTGACTTAGAGGAAATTTGAGCCATTGGAGACTAGCCCCCTCTTTGATATTTTATAAAGCTTCATAATCGATGTTTTCAATTTCTATTGCAAGTTCGCAATTATTTTTTTGCACATAATTTGTCCTCTTAGCCAAATCTTTAGAGGCACAATGATAAGTTGGTCTTTTAATGGAGCAAGAAACTAAAGGTCTTTGAAAAATTGAAGTGTTGACACTGATCAACAATGATTTTTGCAATTCCTTATTTTCATTAACAACTTGAGAGGCAAGCATATGCCTCATATAACACTAGGGGATCATTGAAACAATCTGACAGCGGCATCATTGCATCCTTGACAACAATCTAAAATGGGTATATGATTTTATAGATAGCACTTTGACAGCCAGTTGGTGATATGTATAAATTCTAATACATGATTAGAACTTCACCTGAGTTTCATGGATGGCTCCTCACGGGCTTTTGAGTCTCACACTGGCCTTTTATTTTGAGCATTTCTGTTAGATCTTTGGTGTTGTTATTGCCCAATCGAGCTACCGTTGGTTCCATCTACTACATGATCTTTATTTTCCGAGTAGAAATTTTGGAGTTAGCTTTGTTTTATTGTTGGCCAGCTTTGGGTTCGTTTGTGTTAAATTTTTAATTGAGATTTGACGTTTATCACCATCTCTGTAGCAAAGTATAGATCTTCAACTTCAAGCTTTGCTTGTTAACACGCAGTTGACACCAAGGAATACTTTATCTTCAGGTGTCTCATCCACTATGAGATCAAAGGGAGGTTTCAGTATCTCTATAGGGCCCAAGACAAATCTTTGTTGACCTTCTTAAGATATTTTGACTAGTGGTGCCATGCCTTCTGCATTAGAGAGACATGCTTTTAGGCAATTCTTACTTTAGAGCTCTTTTGTGACAACTATGGATATTACCTCTTCCTCACATGATCAGTGACTTTGGGGGCATAAAGCATCTTACGACCATTCATTTGGACGACACGATGTCCATCTGGCACTGTTGCTTGGCTTGCACCAAATAGGCTCTGGACTACATCACGTTGATGGCTCCCAAGAGATCCAAGTCCACTTAGGAGTGTCATCACTTACCAGTACCTACTCAAAGATGCATAACTAGATTCTTCCCTACTATTTGGATGTTATGAGTTCTCCCACTTTAACCTTTACCTCAATCATTGTTAGGGGTGTTTTGGTGGTTTCTTCCTTCAGCTCTGGCTCGACTACCAAATCTGCATTGGGATCAACACCTCCAAACTCCATGGCATCAATATGAAAATCAAGATCAAACTTAGGCTTCCACATTAACTTAGTTGCTTGATAATAACTCAACGAGTTTCCCTACTACACAACTAGTGAGTCTTGGTGAGGATGGTCAACTCAACTAGTACTGGGTTAAGTCGAGTTGACTTGCCAAGTTATGGCAAGTGTCTTTGAGTCTTCTAACTATGAGACAAATTTGTTAGAACATACATAGACACATCCAACATAATTAGTGTAAATAGTAGATTGTAATAGTTTAGGCTGAAAGAATAAGAACAAAATGATAGAATAATTCCTAGAGTTTGGTATAACTTATTAGTTTTGTGGAGTACAAAAAATGGGGGTAAAGGTCAAACTATTGCCATAATTAATGTTTCCCCTTCTATAGACATAACTTACATATTAGGCTATTTATATGTAAATAATTTAGTAATTGCATCAATCTAACATGCATAACCCTCACTGTTTCTAATAATCTGTAATGTCCCAAACCAAGGAAATTTGTAACAAACCCTTTAAATCAAATTATCTAGCACTTAATAGGAATTTGTCATGGAAACCCAAAAACCAAAAATTTGACTGAAACCATAAACTCACAAATTGCATAAAATCTCATTAAAAAATCACAACATGAGGAACAATGAGAAATGCAGCAACCAAAATCCAGCTTTATTATATATAGATAGATGCTAATACAATAGCCGGGAATGACTCCCCGATCTCCAAACGGAAACAGAAAAACAATCACTACACCTGTAGATTCTGAATGAATCCAGCAAGGGGAGATGGGTGCTTGTCCAATCTCTCTAAATCACCCGAGGGTTTCTGTCCTGGGGCTACCAATGGAGTAGAGAACCACGTTCTCAACTTCTCATACAATAAACAATACCAAAACCAAGATGTCCTCCAATGGCCTCCTCCTCCTCTTTTATAGATTTAATGGATCCCTCTAGAACCTCCTATTTTATTATTATTTTAATCATGGAGCACTTTTCCCTCTTTTATTTTAATTAAAATATTCTTATTAATGCGGGAAAATGGTAATTTGGCCATCATGTCTCCCCAGGTCAATGAAACTCTCATCTAACCATCCTATCATGTAGATCTTCTCGTTTCGGTTCCAACGAGCTATTACACTAAGGTGTTATGCTTCGTATTTCTCCCAGAATGCCACCTTAAGCATAATTAATTGAGTCAAGCCCATTAATAACTCAGTTTTCTGAAAGTTGTTGGAATGTGTCGGAACGAAAGGTAAACTATGCGGATAATGGAATATACCAAGCGAATGCCATCGAACCTCATAGAAACTCTTCAAAACTTCATCGGAACCCCTGTTGTCATAACTTGCTCCATTGACTTGGCCATCCCTTGCCTTGGAAATCCACCTTGGCTGTACTATGAAGAAGAATAAAAATGCGGACATTACAGTCCTCCCACCCCAAGTTTGCTTGCCCTCAAGCAATCCAAATCTGTGGACCAATCTAGTGGCCCCACGCAACTGAGACCCAATGCCTGGATCCTATACAAACCACTGGTCCACGTCATGCCTCCAAGCTATCGAAACATGACTGGATCCTTCGATACTTGGATCCCATGTCCATCTCTGACTCAACCTGCTACTACTAGATCCACCTGGATCCCAATGCCACCAAGAAGGAGCATCAATGCTCCATGTCTCGTGCTGTGTTGTAGCTCTAACTGTGAATGTTGCCTCACCAACTGCGTATCGACTCATCACTTCTCTCCAGTCCAGCCCCTGACTCAATCCACTGCTAATCTTGCTCTCCTTATGCTGGGATGGAATGTTGGAGAGTTGTTGGCTTGAATCCCATTGCCAACTAGAACATGTAGTCTCTGATATGTCTGGGGGTCTCTGCTCTACTACGCCCCTGACTAAGGATATCACATCATCAATAGGATACCAACTCATGATCTCCCGCCAATCTAGGCCATCTACTCCAATGTAAGGCACAAGTATACTATGCTGATGTTAATCCATACTCAACCCATGGTGCTCTACCTGGTTAGTCGACAATATCCATTGAGAGAACCCTGTCTCTCTCCCTACACTAGGTATGAGTGGCCAAACTGAGTTGCACACCTTGTCCATGTACTCCTGGAGAGGGCTGCTGCCCGGAAGCACACTAGCTCTGCTGGCTTCCACTGCACCTATATGTACCTCACCAATGGGCCGACCCAAAGATGGATACACCACCATCTCCAACAACTCCTCCCTCCTCTGATCGGAGACTCCATGCTCTTGCCGTCTGCTAGCTTTCTGCAACACTACCTTGTCAACCTCCAACACCTCCTGAGGACAAGTGTCTGCAAATACTGCCTCCCTGGAGGCTGCCTGCACATTTGTCTACTCCACTCCAATGGCTAGCCCCAATGGTGTCTGCTCATCCTCCATCATGGGCTCAACATGAGCCACTAGCTGATTCTCCAACACTGGCCCTTCCCGTACACTGGGTATGTCATCTGTCTCCTGCTCCCTATATTCAATCACCAGTCGCTCATATGCTCCTGGGTCTCCTTCCCTCCAGGGAACAATTAGCTGCTCGTCATACTCCTCTACCACACATGGATGCACATCTGGGCTACCGACATCAACTCCACATGACTTCTCATGCTCCTCAGAGGTATCATCGTATGAACCCATGGACTCGTCCAAAGAAGAGTCCTCACCTTGAAAGTCAGAAGGAATCTCCTCCTGCTCTACCCCAATCATCTCCCCAACATCACTCAAGCATGAGTGGTTAGGTCCCTTGCAGAGAACGCAAAGTTCCTTCCTCCTCATCTCATTCTTGCATGATCCCCCAATCTTGAGCTGCTTCTCCCTGGTCAATTTTCTCCTGAACAACCCAATGTTCTGCTCAACCAACCTTTTGGCTAGTTCAAAAGCAACAGGTGAAACCAACTGTTCCTCCCTCCAAATGGCTAATTTTATCTGCAGCTGTTTGCGGATGACCTCACCTTCAACTAGCAATAAAGATAAGATATCTCGCATGTTTGCTTTTACCTTCTCAGGGTGATGCTCTCTAATGTTGGTGAAGAAGAACTGGCTCATCTTAAGGATCAAATCATCCTGCTCTAGATCAAGCATGACTACGTAGGATCTGATTTTGGCCATAGTGTCTAGGATCACACATAAGCTCTGAGTGTTATGCAAACCTGAATAGCTTTCTACAATCAAATGAAAGACCTTCATAATGTCATCATTGTAGGGAGGAAAGGGTGCTACTATCCTCAAAATTTCGCTGAAACAAGAAGCAATTATAAGCTTGACTCTCTCACTCGAATGCTCCAAGAATCTGGCTTGGACCAATGCAAGCATAGCTGGCTCCAGAGCCCAATTTAAACTCCAATCAAATTGCCCCACCTTGGAATGATGGGATTCCAGCTTTTCCAATGTGAGGTGGTCATATTCTGATCTTCCAGTCTTTAAGTCCAACCCAAGTGCATAAAGCCAATTTCCCACTTCTCTTTTCCTTCTGTAAGTCCCTCTGCTGCTTCTGCATTAGCATCTTATGGACCTTTCTGTAAAAAGGTTTACTGTTTTGCTTTATTTCTTGGCCCAAAGAACAACCAAGTAATGTCTTAAACTATTGTTGCTCCCATCTTCTCTTTAAATTATTAAGGGCATTTTTGAGGTCTTCCAAGGTCTTTTCAATACCCGTTCTTCCTGTAGATCTCCTATGACAATTCTATGATACCCACTGAAAATTCTTTCCCTGAGATTTCTTGAGTTTGCAATAATTTTCTGAGTTTGTGTTAAAGCCTTCAATGATACAATACGTCAAGCAATTTGATTATATGTTGATGTAGGTGTTTTTCTCATAGTTTTAAGGACACAGTGGGAAATATCTATCCAAAATAGATCTTCAAAAGGGTTCAACTGGTAAATAACACTCGACAATGACAATAAGAAAATGAACTGGAGCAATTTTTCTTTTTCTTAACAAATGAAATACACATAGAGAGAGAGAGGATAGAGGAACCTGGGAAATTTATTTTTCTGCAGCGTCCCATATATCAGTCATAGAAGTAAAAGAAACCAGTCATATAAAATTGGAAATAGCAGCCTCAAAAATTGATACATAATGTACCTCTGTCCACAGTGAGAGTAGGCCACACAAAAAAATGGAAAATGACTGCTCGACCAGCAAGAGAAGGAGTCATAGCATGGTCCAATGGATAGTAGTCTCCAGCAAAACTACGCGTTCTTGTCAGCTAGTAAATCTCCACAAAATCAGTCCTGATCCCACAACTGCAAATAATCTTTGCTTCAAAGACTGAGAATTTGACCCACAGAGAACAGTAATTTGGCCACTGGAATAATTTCGCTTCCTATTTGATATGTTGCTCGGCTTCCTTCCTTTCGGCCTCAATTTCATCTTAATCGCTCAGTGCACTAAATACATATGGCTCTGTGACAGTTGTGAGGCTCAAAAAGAAAAATTTCCTGATGACTTGGCTTCGTTGTTCAGCAAGTGACCTGGCCCGATCTTGCCGAGTTTAGATTCCATGGTAGCAAAAAACGCCTTTTCCCATGGTCCCAACTCTGCCATAGCCCGACATCAGCAACAATCTTGGGTTTCTGAAAGCGGTCCTCGTCCCCTGGCTTCCGTGCGACTTTACTATGTATGCATTTCAATTCAATCTTCATGCCACGATCTCATTCGCACCTTCTCTGCAAAGGAATCCGCTTGCACCTGCTCTGCAAAGGAATCCACTTGACCGACTGTTATGGCGAAGTAACATGTTCAGACTGTGATGATCTCGACCGAGTCATCGTCTTCTTTCTACATACAGTAATCACCATTCAAAACGACTAATTCCTCTATGATTGGCTTGACGCGGCTTCACAATCCTTGTCACTGATTATAAGACTCTGTCCCACAATTTAAATACATATGCAATTAACAATCAAGTCCTGCGCACTCTAATTTGTAAATGCCCTTCGTATTAGTTGGCAACCATCCCACTGGTAAATTCTTCACTTATACCTACGCACGGCTTTGCACCACAAGAGTACGCACATTATCAATCTGACTCCTCACCTCACAACGACTTGTGCCTCTTGCTGATGAATGCCTTCTGGAATTTGTGCCCACTACGTACATGAATGAACTGCTACAGGGAGCGCTTTGACAATCAGAGAGGATTCCAGTGGTGATGGTCATAATCAATCTTCATGCCTCAGATGCTCGCACAAATTCTAAGGGAAATCGACGAGTTTGCAGCCTTTGTGTCCATTATGCACACACTGCCTAGCCCTCGTACGCATTACTTAGATAACACAGTGAATTGCATTCCACTTTGTTCTTAGCTGACTGAAACGGCTTTGTTGGTCGTTTCTTTAGCTGATGCGGCCTGCATGGCCCCCCACACAACCTATCGAGGCTGGATCTTCCTCAAGATGTCGTCTCGTTTTGTTTTAGTTGCCCATCTAAAACGTCCACGACTCTGCCCAAATCCGTCACAAGTGGCCCCACGAAAACTGTTGATCAATTCGACTCTTGAATACAATTTAAATTTTTGGCCCCACAAATTTGACAATAAAATCGGCTTCCTTTTAAATGATTTGATGACAACCTTTTGAACCTTCGAAAATTATAATTTCACCTTTGGGTTTTAATTCTTGGCCCATTCAAACTCTGATCCACTGCTTTTGGAGTTTTTTGAATATTGGATGCAATTTGTCAAACAATTATTAATTATTAGACAATTTGCTTAAGGGACAACAAATTTGTCTAACACAAGACATGCAACCTTCCCAGATCCAACAATGCAAGTAAAAATAGTACTTTCTAACAATCTGCAGTCAAGACCCTCAGGCTGGTAGGAATGCCAGCTCTGATACCACTGTAATGTCCCAAACCAAGGAAATTTGGAACAAACCCTTCAAATCAAATTATCTAGCACTTAACAGGAAATTGCCATGGAAACCCAAACACCAGAAATTTGACTGAAACCATAAACTCACAAATTGCATAAAATCTCATTAAAAATCACAACATGAGGAACAATGAGAAATGCAGCAACCAAAATCCAGCTTTATTATATATAGATAGATGCCAATACAATAGCCAGGAATGACTCTCCGGTCTCCAAACGGAAACAAAAAAACAATCACTACACCTATATATTCTGAATGAATCCATCAAGGGGAGATGGGTGCTCACCCAATCTCTCTAAATCACCCGAGGGTTTCCGTCTTGGGGCTACCAATGGAGTAGAGAACCACGTTCTCAACCTCTCATACAAGAAACAATATCAAAACCAAGATGTCCTCCAATGGCCTCTTCCTCCTCTTTTATAGATTTAATGGATCCCTCTAGAACCTCCTATTTTATTATTATTTTAATCATGGAGCACTTTCCCTCTTTTATTTTAATTAAAATATTCTTAAGCAAAGTCTTTCGGTAGAAATCACATAAGAGAAATTTTTGGCCGATGCGTTTTGAACCAACAAGTGTGGTTCATCAGCAGGACCAAATGAAGAGGCAGACCATGGCAAAGACTTTGCTTAATTCATTATGGATCATAGAAGTCTAAAATATTCTTTTTAATGCGGAAAAATGGTAAATTGGCCATCATGTCTCCCTAGGTCACTGAAATTCTTCTCGTTCAGTTCCAATGAGCTATTACACTAAGGTGTTATGCCACGTATTCCTCTCGGAATGCCACCTTAAGCGTAATTAATTGAGTCAAGCCCACTAATAACTTAGTTTTCTGAAAGTTGTTGGAATGCGCTGGAATGAAAGGCACACTGTGCGGATAATGGAATATACCAAGCGAATGCCATCGGACCTCATAGAAACTCCTCAAAACTCCATCGGAATCCCTGATGTCATAACCTGCTCCACTGACCTGGCCATCCCCTGCCTTGGAAATCCACCTTGGTTGTACTATGAAGAATAAAAATATGGACATGACATAATCAAGAGTATGTGTAACATTTTGATGAGGGTTGCACATTGCTGTTTCATTGAGTGGTCTTGGCTTGCCTATTGATCAGTATATACTAAATACATGCCCCTCTTTATCAATAAAGTAAGCTCATAAGTTGGAACACCATAATAATGTCTTCCTTAATAGGCTATTTGTTATCAATCATATTCATCCCTTGGGAATTGATCCCAAGGAGTTTGAGTGGACAATTTAGACTTGCTATCCCTTTGAGCAACAACCAGTCTTTTGCTTCAGAACCAATGCATGCTAATTCCAAGGGTGGTGGTTTTTTTTACAGATCTAGTCGGTTTGGACTGGTTAGGTACCTGACCGGTCCATGAATTGGATTTATTGCTTTGGTGAGTAGGAAAGAGGGTGTACCTAACCGGTCCATGGATTGGATTTATTGCTTCGGTTAGTGGGAAAGAGGGTTTGATTGATTTGGTTGATTTCTGGTTCAACCGGTCGCTTTTTAAAACTATGACGGTTAATTCGCTTTATTGTGGGAGTTGGGAACTATCGGTATAATCCCTGGGTATGAAATGTTTTTAAAGGAAGTTTATCCCACACCAACATTGAGTGCCATCACCACTCATATTGGATTTTAAGGTAGTTGGAACAATAAATGAATAGAGTTGGATTAAAAATCCTTACATCAATAAAGTAAATGTTACATCCTTAATTCCATCAACCAAAAAATGAAATTCTTCAACAAGAAAGTAAATGTTTGTTAGAAAATAAAATTGCACTAGAAAGAAAATTGGAATGCAATGATATGTTTGTTGAATTGAGGGCTATTTGTTTGCTAAAAGTTCCCAATGTTATGTGGTAAACGGTAAACCCCTTGATAAACATTCTAATATTACTTTTAATTTTAAACTTGATAGGCATTTTGGTAGATTTGTTTGTGTTAACAGACTCTTGCAGGACTTGACTTGCTTTCAATGGTTATATGTTTACTCTTAGACTTCATTAGACCTAGGCATATTGCACCTGCCCACCACTGTTCCTTAAAACTTGTTTATGAAACGTTCTTCTGAATATTGAGATTTTTAGCATGGAAACATGTGCCACTTCCAGTGAGTGCCAAAGTGACACCTTTAGAAAGTACAATTACAAGGTTTTGAGAAGTCAAAATTATATTTTGGGATTTATTATGTTTTGAAATTTACTTGTCGAAGGCATTGATATAATTGCATGAATTTGTTTATGTATTTAGTATTTTAAATGCTTGATGTCCCAGGGGATTCCATTGAATCTAGAGAGGAATTGTGGGCATAACAATGTTCCACAGGGACTCGCCCCCTCCCCTAGGGGTCTAGTTTCCTCGTTCCCTCGCGCTCCGGGGACTTGGGGACGAGTAGGGGATGTTTCCCCACGCCCCCAAAAATGAGGAAACTTAGGAGGACGTGCCAGGGAGTCGTTTTCCCTTTCTTGAGGGGGTGTTTCCGAAAAGGGGGACGTGCGGGGGCGAGGGGTTTGGTATTGATTTTAATAGAGTTTCTATGAGATTTCACTTTGTTTTTATTAGTTTTCGGTTTTGTGTGATTTAAACTGGTTTTTTGACTGTATATATGGATTTAGCACACTCAAAAACCCTTGCAACATTTCGATTGCAAAGAGTTCACTTGTCAAACTTGTGATTTCAATGAATCCATGTCGGCTTTTAGATAAATTAGATGAAATAAACCAAAAAACTCTCCAAATAGTCCCATTTAAAGACTACTCATATTGAGAAAGCTTCCTATGATGAAGTTGGGGCCTTTCAAAATGTCGACACTTCTAAAGAATCTTGGGAAGAACGGGTGTGTACTTTTTGCACTTTTGGGGCATTTGGAATGTGATGCTTTCAAAGACATTAGAGACAATTACAGCAGTTTGTTAACATCGGTTTCTTGGCATTGTCTTTTTAGTGAGGGCACTGTTAGAAGGTTAGGTCAACATTGTCTTTTCAGTGAGGGCACCGTTAGAAGGTTGGGTCAGCGCATCATTAATTTGAATAATAAGAGAATGGCATTGTCCTTTCAGTGAGTGCACTGTTAGAAGGTTGGGTCAGCGCATCAATGATTTGAATAATAAGAGGATTGAATTGCAAAAGGCAAAAAATGAAAGCTAGTGGCCCCATAGACAATATCTAATCCGGCATAATCATGGTAGTAGGAACGTCAAAAGAAGCATTGTGGAGCAGGGTTGCTGAATCACGAGGGGTTGCAAATTGGGATAGGAAACGTTCATGGGGGTTAATCTTGGACAATAGGAAAAAAGATATTTGGGAAGAAGCCAAATAGTGAATGATGAAAGAGGGCTAGAGTGGTTGCTCATGATCGCTATGGGCATGGCCATTGAGTTATGTCCCAAATCATGATAAGTGGTGGATGTTTGACACTCATTAATAAGGAAGCATCTCTTAGACATTTCCAATGCTAGAGTTTGTTAATGTTCTTTGTTGCTCATAAACACTCACCTTAAATACCAATACCTGTGGGCCCATCCAGATTATTTACATGAGTTGATCATTGTGTATTTTTAATTTATACATGTCTTGTCCATGTTGGTGTTGAAAATGGTGTAATCTTCACTTTTGATCGTGAATATATTGTCATATATTGTAATCACTATTATATTTCTAGGTTTGGTTAAGCCTAACCTTGTAACATAGGCTCATAACTCTTGTTGGGCAAAGTGCCCTATATATACACAGCTCTCATTTGCATTTGTCTTTCAAGCAATTCATTCATTCTATATAAAAATGATTTTCTGAAGGGCACCTTTCATAAGTGTTGTGCCTTCTGGTGCTTGGATTTATTTTTCTCTCTAGTGCCCTTGTTCTTGGGTTCACTCGTTGTCCAGGGTTGTTTTCTCCTTGGCTATTTTCTTTTCAAGTGTTGCCCTAGTGTTTGTTTGTTTTTCTCTTTATTGCAGGATTTGGGTTTGTGTTGGTTTTGTTTAATTCTCTTTTTATTTCTTACGAATATCAACATATTGTCGGAGTTGGTGTGACTCCCAGTTACTCAATTCAACATGAACTATTCTAAAGAATTTTGGCTAATGGAATTGCTTAAGGCTTCTTTACGACTGTGGAAGTAGGGTTTTTAGGTCATCTCTTTTTCTAAGGTTTAAACCTGATTATCTCTTTCTTAGGGTTTATTATTTCTCTTAAGGTTTAGACCCTCTTGCAATGCCAACACTTTCTTTCTTACTTTATAATGCAGCAAGAGGTGGAACATTGCAATTATTTTTGGAAGAATTTGGCTATCAATACAAACTTCTAAAGACTTTAGGAGCTCTTTTCTCTGTGCTATTGTTGAACTTGATGGTCTCACTTTATCGTATACATCTGGTTGTGCACTCTCCATATGGACCATTCTTCTTTGTTTATTGAGTCACATAGTGGAGAGAAAATGATCATTTGGTTAGATTGATGGGGGCTATATAAAGGGATATTGAAGTGGTTGCCCCAAGTTCTTGTGATATGAGGTGTGCTTCTCAATCTTTTGAGTTTGTTCATAGTGACATTTGTGGGAATATGAACACTCATTCTTTTGCGGAGATAAGTACTTCCTTAACTTCTTCGATGAATTTTCTACTCATGGTTTGTTAGGATTTTTTTCCTACTTATAGATTATTCTTAACATGCTTTTAGTGGATCTCTGGCCTTCACATTATGATGTCAATGACAAGGACCTTATTGATGACTCATCCAGATCCTATCTTGTAGATGTATTTTCTTCTATACCTATACTAGAGGCCTTCTTCACCAACGTGTGGAATCATACTGGTGTGGGAGATATCGTGTTCATGGGGGGAAATAGATAATGTCTTCTTTATGTCTTCTCTGTTCAACATTAATTGGGCATGTGAAATTTGTGGTGTAATGCTTGCTTTCTTTGGCCCCTTGTTCAACATTAAAGGGGGTTGTGAATCCCTGCTTTCCATGGTCCCTGTTTAACATTAGGGGGGGTGGGGTGAATCTTGTGATGTAGTACTTGCTTTATATGGCCCCCTATTCAGATTAGGGGGATGTTGAATATAGGGGTGTAATCTTCATTTTTGGCCACATTCGACCTTATGTTGAGTTGGATATTTATACATCCACTCTTATTTGTATTTTTGCTATGAACCTTATACTGAGTTGGGTATTTATACACCTACTCTCCTCTATATGTTGGCCATAATTGACCTTATATTGAGTTGGTTACTTATACACCCACTCTCATTTTTATTCATCAATTTTCTCCTTGGCCCGCCATCTTCAACTTGGGGCGGGCGGGGGGGGGGGGGGGGTCTTCAAAATGGTGTAAGTTTCACTTTTGGCCATGACTGATCTTATATTGTAATTTCTAAGTTTGGCTAAGGTTGATCTTGTACATGTAGTCTCATAACCCCTCTTGGGGAAATCAACAAACATTATAGCCTAACTCAATTTTTGGAGTTAACTTTGTTTTGGCAGTAGACTTAGCATGTATTGTATTCTTCCTCCCCCCATATCTAACATCTTTAATGTTTAGTAGTAATTTTGAAACCGTTTGTGCGCAATGGAATTATACATATGCTATTATTGTTTACTTTTGGTTGTTCTTGTACGATTTTAAGTATTCTGTGTGGCAATGAAGAGGGGGAGAGTGAAACATACACGTGGAATTCAGTTTTCTGATAGATCATTATAGAAGGTGACAATGGAAATAACAAATATTATTGGATTTAGGGTGTATATGTTGCCAGTGTACCTCAACTTAAACCATCAGCCTATTTAGATAATACCCGTAAATGAAGTTGAATTTTGAATCGAGAAAATCTTAGGTTCAACTCATTTACAAAATCTTTAAACAAATAATCTTGAAGAAATAAATAGAAAACAGAAGTAATAGAGTTTCCTTTCTGTTTCTGCAGGGCTTATACTTCCGGCATTTGTTAGGCCCATTTTGGACTCTATGGATTCATCTGAGGCAGTTCCACAACCCAGTCTAAATAAGGTGATATTCCACATTTCCTTACTGGTATTGTCTTCCAAAGCCATGAGTTATGTTTTCTTGGTATATAAAGGCTGAATGATCTTTTTCCATTTATATGTGCAGGTTGTTGAAGGCATGACGGGAAAAAAAGCTTGAACAAGAAGCTTAATCCAAATCCAAAATAGATGCTTAAAGTAGCTCTCCTGGATTCTCTATACCTTCATGAGAGAAATCAATTGCTGCCTAAAGAGAGACTCATTTTGACAATATTTATGTCTAGGGACTGATTATCTCTAAACCTTCCAGTATTCAAATAAGCTATGGGGCACTCATTGCAATGATTTTTTCCTCTCTGATACATGTTGTGTTAATCTTATTTGGACTTGGTAAAAGGTAGAGAAAATCATATTATTCCCATGAATATAGGGAATTTTCTTTTCATAATAAAAATGTGAAATTCTTTTCATAATAATTTTGAAAATCAGTGTGATTAAATTGCTGAAGTTTCAATCTAAGGTTTTCTTAGTTATAAATATGTTTTTTTAATATCTTATAGTAGACAAGTTTTCTTAAATCAATTTTCTAAAAGTTATGGGGAATATAATGTACTAGAGTATACAAGTCATTGTTGAATCAAGCAACCATGAACCCTATCTTCATCCTGAAAATGAGACAAATCTACCATAGATGATGGTATTCTAAACTACTTTCAAAAGGATGTTAGCAGTGAAAAGGATCTTAGTGGAGATGATAGTATCCTCTCTCACTCCATTGTTAACACTGTTGGCGGTTTCAATGCCATGCCCTGTAGGATATGTTTGGCTTCTGTTTGTTCTCTACGTGATGCTACAAGGTATCTTGCTACAATGGTATATCTGTATGCTTGGATTTGGTACCATGTTAATACCTTTTTTAAATTTTGCGTGTTAACTTTGCCATTGGGGCATGTGTTGTGAATAATCCCACATGCATAATAATTATGGGACAAAGATTGTTTATTGTGCATTTGCCTGCACCAAAAGCTGGCTTTGGGATGCAAGTCCCCAAATTGAAATGATAATATTCTTGCGCACTAGTTCTATCATCGTCAATGGTTTTGGTGTCATGCATTGTGGGTTGTCTTTCCTTGTGGTTATTATCTATGTGATGTTACATTGGTATATTCCTATGTTGGATTCCATTCCACATTAATACATGTAAATTATGTGCATGTGTGGTTGTTGTTCATTGTGGGTTGTGAATAATCCCACATGCATAACCATTGTGAGATGGAGATAGTTTATAACATATATGGAAAAATTGTTGATTTATCATCGAAATCATGATTTTCTTGATTCTAAACCAAAAACTAAATTATTAGGAAAAGCCACTATTTATAGTAAAAATTGTTTAGGAAAAATCACTATATTCTCCTAATAGGTGCATCTATTGAGATCACAAACAAAAACTTAAAGAGGGGATGGAATGGAACCAAAACACTAACCCAAAAACTTTTAGTAAAAAGAGAAAAAGCCAGCACTAAAGAAGTGTGCTAGGACCAAACCAAAAGTGTGTTAGAGAGAAAAAGATGCCCAAGCATGAGTGTGATATACACGAGATGCACAAATGTACAACAGAGAAAATATGCCAACCACAAAAGAATGCCAAAGATGTAGTGCTTATAGGCTTAAAACACTTGTATTAGAAAGCCCTGGTTCAATGATTAAAAAAATGATTTACAAATAAGGTTTTAGTTGCATATTGATACACAACTGAAGTAGCATTTCCTCCCAAGAGGACTTATGGGCTCACATATATAGGGTACATTCCCTAAGAGGGTTATTGAGGCTATACATCAAAGTTGGCTGATCCAGCCTTTTAGCCATAACCTAATATTACGATAAATGATGGCCTTAGCCATAATTAATGCCTAACCAAATCTATTAATGACATGATATGAGATGTTTGTGGCCACATGTGAAGATACACTATTATCAACAACACCCATTAAGCTGAACAGGAGGCCATGGTGAAGAAATGGTGAATACAGATGCCAGTGGGTTTGTTGTCCAACTCACTAAAGGGTTTGTCGACGCCAAAATACAAATGAGGGTGGGTTTGTAGATACCTTGCTCTAATACCACTGTGAGTGGGTTTACGGATACCCAACTCAAATAGGTTGGCCCTAACAAAGATACAATAGCGAGGTTATGGACACTCAAATGTAAAATAGGTTGGCCCTATTTAGAACATTGTCCTTGAACCTGAACAAGAGGTCTTGGAGAGTAGGCATTATACTGCAATTTCTCCCCTTAATGCCGAATGGGGGCCACATAGTGAAGACACAACCCCATTTGAATATAATATTTCCAATACCAACATGGTTCCACAACGTGGTGAAGGTGGCCTCTTGCATAGGTGTAGAAGAAGGATCCACTGAAGCATGTTGATTTGGTTGGAGTTACAAAAACTGGCACACATTTGATTGTGAAGCTACTGTGTATAATACATCCAGAAAGGGCAGTATGGAAGGAAGGGATACACTGAAATTTATTGTGAATCATCTGTAGGTAATTTTCAGAAAGAGTCGGTGGAAACTATCCTCGCGAATTGTGAATAATAAATATAGACTCCATCAAATATAGCATCTATATTGGAAGAATCATATAGAATATATATTGGAATATGGGCCCATTTACTTGATCCACATACCTAGATCAAGGGTTTAGCACAGTAGATCAAATCCAAATGTTGAGTGCATGACTAGCTTTCCTGTGTAAACTATTAGCAATATCGTGTAGAAGGTCCTAGGTGCAAACTGTTACTCCCAAGTTCTTCAATACCTTGAAGACAACAAGCGAGACTTGCAGACAACTCTCCGTGTGACAGATACTGCATATGGTGTTCTTCTATTCAAGGTTTGACCAAATATAGGTATCCCCATTGAATAGGGAAAAGACCATTCCGAGTTCATTAAGTTCAACAAAGGAGAAGGCTCTGCTGCATTGAGTAGGGCAAAGGCCATTCTGAAATCATTAAGTTCAACAAAGGAGAAGGCTCTGCCGCATTGAATAGGGCAAAAGGCCATTCTGAAATCATTAAGTTCAACAAAGGAGAAGGCTCTGACGCATTGAATAGGGCAAAAGGCCATTCTGAAATCATTAAGTTCAACAAAGGAGAAGGCTCTGTGAAGTCTCTAAATAATTCCTTGCATATACCCAAGAAGGAAATAGTACCAAATTTTCCAAGAAATCTGGAGCTCACTGTTTCTGTAATGGGCCAGTGCAAGCCACAGCAAAAGACGTTGCCTGGGAGAAAAGATTGATGCAAAATTTAACAAGAAGATAGCGCTGGATTTTGAACAGACTGGAAAACCTTTGGAAACCATATAAGAGATGATCAGGAAACCCTAAATCCACAGCTTTTACGGTAATGATTCTAGCTAAAAATCTGTGGATCATCTGTAGAAATATCAGAGCTGAAAACCTTGGTTCTGCAGTCACAATAAAGTGATGCCACCCTATTTGTGCATCGACAGAAAAGTGATGCCATCAGCCAAAAATCATTCAAACAGTGGCCGAAAAATGCTTAAATAAATAAGTAAATTTTAATGGTATGCGTGTTAATCTATGGACAAAATCTCATTAATTAGTGCAGAAGATGGGCGTAAACAACCCTAATAATCTTTCTATCCAGCAAAACACAATGAAACAGCTTCGATATTCTTCAGGTTACGATTTCTGCTGCATTGCAAGTTTGATCACGGAAGGGATAAGCAGACAAGAAAAAAAAACCCTAAAACAACACCAAAATGAATAGGGAAGGTTCACACCCATTTAAATACCATGTTGATATCACACAAAGATAGGGGATCAAATGGAATCAAATTGCCTACCGTAGAACCTGCACTAGCACTAAAAAGAGACACTAAGGAAGTGTGTTAGGTCTGAACCAAGTGTGCGCTAGAGGGAAAGATGCCTAAGCATGAGTGTGTGATCACATGCTAAAAAGAGACACTAAGGAAGTGTGTCAGGTCTGAACCAAATGTGCGCTAGAGAGAAAGATGCGTAAGCATGAGTGTGTGAGATCACATGCACATTCGTTTGGTCTAAAAGAAAACACATATATGAAAGAGAAATAGATTTAAATAAACCATTCTTTTGGTTTAAAATATGAGAAAATGGAAATCATATTAGAATTGCAGCAAGCTATTTTGTGTCGCAAGTTTTAAAATCTACCAAAGTAGAGCGCTTGATCACAAAGATCTCTTTGCAGCTCTAAAAGTAGATATTGTAACATATTCTCAGCTAGGTGAAGTCTTTATAGTGGGCGATTTCTATGTTAGGACTGCGAGTGAGCACGCTAGCATTCTTTGTTGTAAAGAAAACTGGGACCCTATCTGACTTACAAAAGAGAGTAATCATCAGTGGGAAAGAATTTCAGAGGACAAACGTTGCAATCTCTTTGGTGAACAATTGTTTACTCTATGTGGGACTTTCGATTTAGTCATTTGTAATGGTTAGATTAGATGGGAAAAGTCCGGTAATTTCACTTGCAATATTTACAGTGGAGCAAGTGTAGTAGATTATGTGATTTGCTCGCATAGTTTGTGTGAGAATATAGAGGTAGTTTTGATTGGAGACCAGATTTGAGACTTAAAATCAGAAAACAACATTACAACTTCTAAATGGTTCGACTATGCAAGTCAACTTTATGAGTAGGATCCCAAGGTTGACCCTCCCCCCTTTGGTCAACATTGATACAAAACTCTTCACGGTGCAAGAGGTAGAGATGGGTATCAAGAAGTTGGGTGTGGGAAAAACAAAAGACTTAGCTGAACTCCAAGTAGAGTATCTAAAGTGCGGCTTAAAAATTCTTGCACCTCACATCACAAAAAATTTCAACAACCTCATACAACAGGGGTTCCCCACAGATTGGACAACTAGTCTGGCAATACGTCTTTTCAAGAGTGGTGATGCCAATAATACTAACAATTATAGGACCATAATGATAAACTCCTTGTTTGCAAAGTTATTTGGAAGCATGTTAGAAAACAAACTCAACAAGTGGGCAGAAGAAAAAGATAAACGTGCTAACTGACAAGCAGGTTTTATACCTAAACATTTGATAGTTGATCATGGTATAACTTCAAGGCACATCATTGAAAATTTTGGGAGAAAAGGGAAGAAGCCTTTTGTTGCTTTGTTGATATCAGAAAAGCCTTTGACATTGTTCCTAGGGATAAGCTTTAGTACAGAATGGAGGAACTCGGGGTTCCCAAACATTTGAGAGCAGCTGTGCATACACTATATGAAGAGGTGAAAGTCAAAATTAGAACTTTAGCAAACATTTCTAAAAGTTTTAGAAGCGATATCGGGTCAAGCAAGGTTGCCCACTGTCTCCTACTCTTTTTGGTTTATGTATTGACAAGCTTGAAGAGTGGCTAAATTCACAAGGGGGTGACAATATCCATTTGGGCAAGTTTGTTATAAGGCTTATTTTGTATGCAGATGACCTTACTCTAATTGCTAAATATGCTCTTGGTTTGCAAGAGCACTAACTTTCCCTTGAGCATTTTTGTAGAAGGGTGGAGATGCAAGTTAATATTAGCAAAATGAAAGTAGTGGTTTTCTCTAACAAAAGAATGCATAACCAACACAAGTTCTACTTTGAAGGCAACATTCTAGAAGATGATGCGGATTAAAAATACCTCGGAATTGACTTCAACAAAAATCTAAGTTGGGATGGCTGTAGAAAGAAAAGAACTTTGGGGGGTTGGAAAGCATTTTATGCTTTTCAAAACAAGTGTAGAGAGACAGAGTTATGAGATTGGAAAACCACTCTAATTCTTTTTGGGCTTTTAGTGATTCTTGTGATTCTCTACGATTGTGATCTGTGGGCCAGTAGTACATTCGAGATGCAGTGGGAACAAATTGAGAAAATTCATAAGCGTTTGATTACAAACAAATTCAAAATTAAAAGTGCAGTTCCTTATGCTATCTTGTTAAGCAAAACAGGGGTTGTGCCTATTGAAGCAATTGCTATGGTGTGAGTCATAAGGTATTTAAATAAACTTCAGCAAATGGAAGAAGGCAAATGGCCTAAGGTTGTGTTTAATGACATATTGTGCAAAAGAGAGAAGACTTAGATGCGGCAAAATAACAAATGGTTTAGTAAATGAGGTATTTGATTTATCATGTGTCCCACAAACAATAAAGAGATAAAAACTTTTGTTATGGATAAGTTCCACAAACATTGGGAGGAGCTAGGGAGAAAGAAGTACTATATTGAAGAGTTTAATCCCACTCATAATCATCAACTAAAAGTGTACATAGGGGCCAATATTTTTTGGAGAGCCAAATTTTTTATTGTTCAATTAAGGACTAATTCTCATCAACTTCGTTGTGAAACAGGGCGTTGGAAAATGCCAAAAGAAGTGTGGGAGGAAAGAGTGTATTTTTTTGCTATTCCGGAAAAGTGGAAACAGAAAAGCATTTCATTTTAGAATGGGAGGCCTTCAAAGACAACAGAGAAAGTTACACAAATATTCTAGCAGTTAGCTCTTGGGATAATCTATTTAGCGAGGGGTTTGTTGAGAAGTTGAGAGTGTTTATTGTGACACTTCATAGGAAAATGGCCGAACACAAGAACAAGATGGAGAAACAATCTGTCCCATAGGCTATTTTTAGCCTTGTGGACGTTACAATATTTTCATTTCATTTCACAAAAAACAAAACATGCCAAACCCTAGTGTCAAAAATGTAATGCTTGTAGGCTTAAAACACTTGATTAAAGAGCTTTCGTTCAAAAAAAAAAAAGATGATTTACAATGGAAGTTTGAGTTGTTTATTTATACACAATTCAAGCAGGGTGTCTTCCCAAGTGGGGTTATGAGCCTACACTACTAGGGTGTGACTCCCCATTATGATTATTGAGCTTTCTTGATGTTACAATAAATGATGGCTTTAGCTATAATTAATGTCTAAGCAATGCATTAATGATATAATATGAGATGGCCATGGTTACATGTGAAGATTACACCATTTTTAATAATTTCACATTATAAAAAATCAACATCAAGGGGAAAAACACCTATAAAGGGGCAAAATGAGATTTTGGGAGTTATTTGTCTTTTTTGCTATGGGCATACTCAGAGAAAAATAATTTATCATTGTCATCCATCAATCTTAGGAAAGCCAAATTTCATCGCGTAACTATAAGCCAAATTTCATCATGTAACTATTCTTGTTTGTTTGTTGAGATTTATGCATGGAAAAGTACATGTGTTAACCTGGTAATCCTAGAGTTTGTTTAGTTAGATAATTTTCCTGGAACAATAAAATTATTCTAGATATGCATTTTTCCTAAAATAATAAAGCTATTCTAGAAGTGTTGTATTCTCTCTAGAAGATAGATAGGAGCCTTGTCACATATTTATCATAGTGATCATCTTTGAATTGTTGATCGTATACATGACATGTTGAGATGAGGTTAATGAAATTAGATATGCATTTTTGCTAGAATAATAAAGCTATTCTGGAAGTGTTGTATTCTCTAGAAGATAGATAGGAGCCTTATCACAGTGATCATCTTTGAATTGTTGATCGTATACATGACAGGTTGAGATGAGGTTAATGGAGTTATATATATGCTATTTCTCAATAAAATTGCATATTTGAGGACACATGTTAAATTTATTATGATATCAGAATTATAAAAATACTAAGATAAAGAGAAAGCCATGATGGCTTATTGAAGAAAAATACTCCAATGCTCAAGACTCATTTCTTTGTCAACAAAGAATTTTTCGTCAGGGAGGTACATCGTTGTTTGAAGAAAATTCTTTAAAATTTTGAATTGAGATTTGGAGTGAAATAATTTAGATCTACAAAATTTTTAAGCAAGAAGAAGGCTTATTGCCCCTTCATCTTAGCGCGAGGAATCAGCAACAGTCTCAACGGAGCTCTCCCTGTGGCCTAGATAGACATAGCAAACAGCAAAGAGTACCCGTGTTTGAATCCTTGACCCTAATCTCATACATTTTCTTCGAGATCAATCGCTCCTTATTATCAAGTAACAGTCCTCAATGAGATTTGAACCTTCGTTGGCAGATTGCAACCACTTGTGTACGGTATGTTGTTGAACCGGCCAACCAGATGGTCACATTGGACACAATTCTTCTACTGCGCATCACGTACAGCCCCCTGACCTGAAGTCTTTGGTAGAATCTAGATAAGGCACTTATGATATTACCACCATGTTCAATCTCCAGAAGACGAGGCATCAATGAATTGTTGTCGTCGCTGCCCATGTAGATTATAAGGGCTGTTTGGTTTGTATTTAACACGCCGTGTAACGAGGTTCAAATTTTGTCCAAAAAAATAATGAAAATTCTAGTTAGAAATTTTTGGAAATTTCCATTATTTGTCAAGTTTTAAGCTTTAGGATTTTGGCTGCAGCCGGGTTTGTGATTTTGAAAGTGCTAATCTATTTCTACTAATTAAAAAAAAATTAAACACTTTCAAGATTTTTTGGAAAAAATTCTCATCAATTTCCACAAAAATTTCACCATAGGATCAAAATTGTTACCTCATTACACAACTTCATGGTGGGCAGTCCCACCAAATTGCTGCAGCTGCACATTCTCACTGTTGCCAGATGCCTACATATTCTCACTATTTAACATCGTTGCTGTCGCCATCATCGTCAAATTCAATGTTTGCCAGAGTAGCAACGCAGTAGATCCTGACTCAATTATTCCTGCAGCACAATATAGAATCTCTTGAAGTATTGTCGCTTCTAATTTTTGAACCAGCAGTCGTAAATTCACAATATTTTTTTGCAATATCCCCAACATAATAAAGGGTTGCTCTTCTTATTATCATTTCCTATTGCTGAATACAAGCTATCGAACATTAAACCATTGCAAAATTTCAAATCTGGGTCAGATACTGGTCTCTTTATGCATAAAGGCCTGGACTTTTTGCGAATGCCGTCAGTTCTGTTGTCTGCAGAATTTGTTTCAGCAATACAATGTTAATCCATTTTTTTCCAGAAGAAAAAACGACTAAGTTACATATTCATGTTTCTGTCACATATTCCACGACATAAGTTACACATTCATGTTTCTGTCACATACTCCTCCACTTTGTCTTCTTGTTACAAAATGTCTAAGTAGGATACTATATCAAAATCAGCTTAATGTTCCCTCGTATCTGTTGAAATCTATCTAATATGCTATTGGCTATCCACATTAACTTCATTACATCATACCGATATATCATATTGTATATCATTTGCATGTAAGACTTGTTCTTCAGATCAGCCAAAAAAACAAAACTTATAACATTAATAGTACCAGAGGGAATTATATGAAGTTGATACTCCTTAATTTTTCAAAGTGTCACAGTCAATAGCAGAAATTTTAATCATGCTCGAAGCCTCCTTAACTCCCTTTGATAGAAAGTCCGCAATCTTGTTTTTTTTTTTTGTAAATATGAGCAAATGAAATTTTCTGGAAGGTCTTCTCTAGAGTTCTGATGTAGCTCATCTAATTAGTGAGAGTACGCAGATCAAATTGTGATAGTCCCAGTACCCAATCAATGATTCCTTTAGAGTCCCTAAATACATTTAATGCTTCAATACCTAGTCATTTGCCACATATGAGAACTCTCCAGAAGGCAATAAGTTCAACTCGACTATTGGTACCGACACCACCAACCCACTAGAAGTGATAAGATCTGCCAGGCCATAACAATGTGTGTATGCCACATCCACATATCCTCTGAGTGGAGGCCCCATCAAAGAAATCGACAGTGAAGTTGTGCCATAACTCTTTATACTTGACCGATCTTCTAACCCGTGGCTTCTTTTTAGGGCCAATCTCCTCAAAGTATGAAATGATATTTACAACTGTGCTTCTCATATCAACCACTTTGTGATCAAAGATCCTGGAATTTTGACATCTTCAAATGCCCCCTAAGATATAAAAGGATAGAGTACAAAATTCCTTGTAAGTGTCAAACCAGTGTGTGAGACACTCCTCGATCGAGTTTTTGACCCAATTTGCATCAATATTGATCAACTGTAAGACCCCACCCCACATCGAGGTCACAAAGGGAAATGTGAGGAAATGATCCACATCCTCATAATCGCTCATGCAAAGTATACATCTACCTGGTCCCACAAAACCTTTTTTCAATGGATTCTCCCAAGTGAGAAAGGGTATTAATTCAAGGCCCCAACCTCATAAGTTTTTATTTGGATATTACAAACAAGACAACCAATATTCCATCCTTTAAAGAAGCTGGTGCACTTTTGTTTCAAGATTTGAGTACCCTTGACAATCATATTAATTTGTTACTTTATAATTGGAGTCACTAGTATGATAAGTTTGATGATTCAAGCCTTTCATAGTTTTTGTAGGTTAGTGGGGGCATAATGGTTCATTGTAATTGAAGCCTTGAACATTGTTGTTCACTTTGAAGAGGGGCATGTTTATTTTTATCGAAGATTATTAGCTCAAAATTTGAAAGTTTGACGAAATTCAATTTCTTGAAACTTTGCACACTAAGATGAATTACTGAAAACAAGGCAACTGAAAACTGAAATCAAATTTACTTTCACCAAGATACAAATTTTCTTAAGTTTCAACATGCAGCGAAAAGTAATCGAGATGAAAACACATGCCACAAAATTGACACACTTGTTTTACCCAGGAAACCCAAAAGGGAAAACCACTATTCTCAGCTCTACAATTGTTCTCAACCCTGCTCTTGATCTCAGCCTTGCACAATTGATCTCTGTTGAAGATAGTCTCGACCTGCTCTATGAATCTCGATCCCTTGCTCCATAATCCTTGTGCACTTTGGATCCTAAATCCTTGCGCACTTCTAGATCCTAAATCCTTGTGAACTTTTGGCTTTTAAATCTATACACAGTATTGATCCTCAACTGATGCATATTCCACGATAAAGAATGATTTATGATCTTGTGCCTTCGTCCTTCTCTTTATAGATAGAAATTAATGCATGCAAGGAGGCCTAGTCAAATATTAGTTGATACTAATGTCACGGGTTTCTTTTGCTAGTTAACCGGAGCAAGTACTAGTTACAATTGGACTAGCCGCTTAGTTAACTAGTTGGAGTTGTTCCTTGATCTCCTCTAGTTGTGATTCGAGTTAACTGAGGACTCAACTCATCCTCTCTTCACTTATCTTTGAAGTCTTAACTTAGCCTAACTCAACTTGTCACTGCCACCTCATCCTGTAGTCTAATTGAAGAAGACTCCAACTAATTGAAGCTCCAACACTACGCATGCAAACTTGATGACCATTCCAGTAAACTAGAAATCAACTCATCATAACTGAATTCTATCTCATGAACTCACATTCATGCTAGAGAAAGACTAATTTGAGGTCTTCACTAGCTAAGGCACAAGCTAGAAGACCTTCCATCGCTACATTTTCAACACTCCCTCTTAGTGAGGAAGGGATTCTGTACAAGTCCCAACTTATCTCTAAAAAATGCAAACTTGCCTTTAATTAAGGCCTTTGTTAAGATATCTGTAACCTGCTTATCTGTTAGAATGTATGGTAGCTTAACTATCCCTTTCTACACACAACCCTCGAGATGATGATACCTGAGCTTGATATGATTGGAGTGATCATGAAACACTAGATTTTCAAAGAGCTTAATGCAACTGTTATTGTCACAATGGATCATAATGGATTCCATCCTCTGCCTGAAAAGTCCCACAAGCAACTTTCTCATCCAAATAACTTCACACGCTACCAAACGGGCAACCATGTACCCGACCTTTGCTCAATTGAGTGCAAATGATCTCTGCTTCCTACTAAACCAGGGAACAACTATTGACCCAATGTTGAAGACGCACCCTGAAGTAGTCTTCCAATCTGTAGAGACCCCTACCTAGTCTACATCTATGAATCCCTCAAGCCTCATTCCATCAATATATCTGTACTGTAATCCATAATCTGTTGTGCCTTTAAGATAATATCTCAAAACATGCTTCACAACAACCCAGTGAACTATGGTAGGATCCATCATGAACTGAGTCAACTGGTCCACCACAAAACATATGTCAGGTTGTGTATTGACTAAGTACATCAATGACCTGATGAGTTACCTATACAATGTAACATCTACTCACTCTGCTCTGCTAGTGTCCACCTTCCTCCAGTTTGTGACTAGAGGCATGGTCATGGGTCTGCAATCCTGCATATGAAACCTTCTGAGGAACTTTTTAGTGTACTTCCCCTGCCCCAAGAAGATTTCCCCATCACCCGTCCATACCTCCAGCGTAAGGAAATAGTGCGTAAGCCCTATGTCCTTCATCTCAAACTATCTTGCAAGATTTTCCTTGCAATCCTGAATCTAGATTTCTTCTCCAGTCAAGATAAGATCGTCAATATAGAGCACTAGAAGGAGCAGAAGCCCTCCAACCTTGATGTCGTACAATTTGGCATCTATATCACTCTTAGTGAAGCCCAATCTTTGAAGGTAGCTACAAATGCGAGTGTACCATGCTCTCTGTGCGTGTTTGAGCCCATAAAGAGATCTCTTAAGCAAAAAGACACGAGTGTCTCTGCAAAAGGTCTCAAACCCCTTTGGACGCCCCATATAAATCTCTTCTTCAACCACCCCATTGAGGAATACTGTCTTCGCATTCATCTGGTGGATATTCCACCCCATATAAGTTGCAAGTGCCAAAATCGTCTTGATGAATGAATAATGAGCCACTGGGGAAAACGTCTCATCATAGTCGATGCCATCAACTTTCGAGAAGCCCTTGGCCATAAACTTGGCCTTGTACTTCTCCACACTCCCAGATGCTCCATGCTTTACCTTGTACACCCAGCTTGAGCCTACCACTGGTTTTCCCTCTAGGTGTGGCACAATCTCCTAGACATCATTCTTCATGATGGAGGAATATTCCTCCACCATGGCATCCCGCCAAACTTGTTGAGACTTTTACTTCTCATAATAAGAAGGCTTTATGTCCAACAACTCAATCATCAAATCCATATATTTGGTCTACTTCTTTGGCTGCTTGCTCTGTCTAAACATAGAGCTAGGAGTCTCAACTCACTCCTGGGCCTCCTCCAGTGTAACTCATCCAAGCACCCAATGTGGACTTCTGTTATGCAGAAATACTGTAGTGTTGCATGTCTCTACCCATAAGAACATGGGTAGCCCCTTGCCATGCAACATGGCCTTGACTGCTCCAACTATGTTGTAGTTCTTCCTTTTAGCCACCTTATTCTAATGAGGGTTATGAAGTGTTGTAAGCTCCCTCCTAATACCCTCCTTGGCACACACATCCCTGAAAGCATTGGAGACATATTCCGCGCCATTATCACTCCTCAATGCTTTGATCTTCTTCTCGATTTTGTTTTCTATCAAGGCCTTATCCTCCATGAACTTGGAGAATACCTCCTCCTTCTTCATAAATAAGATCCATGTCTTCCGAGAATAGTCATCTATGAAGGTGACATAGTACATGTCTTAATATACTAGCTCCAAAATCCCTTTGGCTTTGCCGTCTCGTTCTTGAAAAGATGACTTGGCACACTTGCTAAGTGTGCACCCCTTGAATGCATCATGCTAGTCAAATGTGCACTGTGGTAGTCTTGTGGCTATATGTTGAAGGATATTTAGCGCCCAATGATGCAAATGTGCCATGCATTTGTGCCAAAGCTTCTCCACATCTCTGTTCTGTGCACTTCCTGCCTTGCTGCTCATGTCTCAACTTGCAACCTGTAAAGATTCTTGAGCCTCACACCAATCTGCTTCATGGATCCAAATGCTAAGTGCTTGAGGTAAGCCTTACCTCTGCTAAAAATGACGTCATAGCCCTTGTCCTCTAGTGTAGCAACATAAACAAGGTTCTTCTTAAGGTTTGGAACATATTGGACATCACCGAGATGGAGAGAGCTACTAGTCTCCCTCTCAAAACTGAAAATACCTACTCCCCTAGTCAAGTACTTGCTATCATCTCTTAGCTCGTCTGGATATTTCTTAGCTTGTCCTTCAGGGAAAGCTTCCTGACATCATTGGACCCCTGATACAAATCCAAGATGACTTTCCACATCTCGTTTGTTGTCATCTTCCCATGGAGATGAGGGATAATGTGGTCTTTTACCCCTCATGAATGATCCTCATGGCCTTGGTGCCATTCTTGTTATGCTAGATCAATTATTGGGGAGTTACGTATTAGAAAATGTAACTAGGTTCGGTCTTCAAAATTGTATTTTTATTTGTGTCAATGTAAATTTTATGAAAAAAATAAATGAAAAGAGAAAAAGGAAATTTATTATTATTGTTATTTTTCTAGATAAGCATGTTATTCATGATTCTAGGGTTTCTTGAGTCAAAAATAATTTTATCACGAGTCAAAGTCCCTTTCAGGCATTTTGTAATCAAAAGAAAATATTATGTTTGAATCTAGAAAAGTCTATTTGACCCCAAGACCAAGTTGGACCTTCCAATGACAAGTCGGCCTAAGGAGGCCTAATTTGACCACTTGAGAAGGCTATATAAAGAAGAGACTTCGACCTCATTTGGACATCACTCACAAGTTCGATCTCCAAACAAGTAGATTTAAATGTGAAGATCAAGAGAAGAAGAGCAAGGAAAGAAAAAAGAAGAATATTTTTGTTTTTGACATCTTTTGTGCACACGTGCAATATTCTAGGGCATTTTTAGAAGTTGCAAAGCCGAAATCTTTTGAAGCTGCAGGGCTGAAATTTTTGTGAAGCTTCAGGGTCGAAAATTTGTGAAGCTGGGAAGCTGGGCTAGTTTGAAGTTGTTGATCTCGAGAACTTTGAGGAAGGTTTCTTTGGAGGGTTGACTTGGTGCTTGAGGAGGTCTTGGTCTTGGTCTTTGGGTCTTGAATGTATCACTTTGAATTGATTCTATAAGAAGAGAGTATTTTTTTTTGGGTTTTCCCCTTGGAGGGGTTTTTCCCTGGATTGGAGCCTATATCTTGTGTTTTTTTTGTTCTTGTGATGTTCATATGCTTTACGGTTTTGGTAATTGCTTGGTGAATATGACATAAAAAAATAAAATAAACGCCAACAAATATCACAAGTAATTATTATGTAAGAGGAATCAAACCCTAATCTGCAATACCCTTGATTTCTTAACATGGTATTAGAGCTAAGGTGAAGGAAGGAACTTCATAAAGTTCATATCCAATCTATCTAAAAGGGTCATGGATGGAAGTTTATTTTCTGCACTCACAGGTACTTTTGAAGATGACAATATCTGGGTAATTGATAGTGGAGCCTCCAGACATATGACATGGGAATGCTGACAACTTCAAACTACATCAAAAGGAGTCTCTTCCCACTCTCAGTTGAACTTGGAGATAAGAAGAGTTACTTAATCAAGGGCATTGGATCTACTTCTTTGGAGTTGGAAACTAGCGGCATCATCATCTCAACAATATACTCTTTGTTCCAGGTTTGAAGAAAAACTTGCTTTCTATTTCTTGTTTAGAAGGTATAGGTGATAGGGTTGCTTTTGTTAATGGAAAATTCATTGTATGGGGTAAGGGATCTAGTATTGAAGATGCTAAAACTATTGGGATTCGTGAGGGGAGGTTGTATAGGCTTCTTACACCTCTTCATCAAGATCTAGTACATTTAGAAATAAGTCCTTGTGAGCTTTGGCATAGAAGGTTTGGTCATCTTCATTATAAGATTTTTCCATCTCTGAATCATATGGTCAATGGCATCCCTAAACTAAAAGAAGAGCATGAAGGAGTTTGTAAGGGATGTGCTCTCGACAAGAATATAAAGAAACCATTTACAAATATTGACACTAGATCCAATGAAATCTTGGATCTTATCCATTTTGATGTTTGTGGACCCATGGCAGAAAAATCTCTTGGAGGTCATCAATATTATGTGACATTCATTGATGATCATTCTAGGAAAACATGGATATATCTTCTCAAGTCAAAGGATGAAGTGTTTGAAAAGATTCAAGAGTTCAAGGTAGAAGTGGAAAATCTGACATAAAGAAAGATAAAGATTTTGAGATTTGATAATGGTGGAGAGTACACTTCCAAAGATCTTGTGGCTTTTTGTAAGGAAGAAAGAATTAAGAGGGAGCTAATAGTTCCCTACAATCCTCAACAAAATGGTGTGGCAGAAAGGAAGAATCGATTAATTGAAGAATGTATCAAAGCCATGCTTCATGATCAAGACCTACCAAAGTTCTTATGGGGAGAAGCAACAATGACAACAATATATATTCAAAATCGAAGTCCTCACAAAATTCTTGATGACAAGACTCCAGAAGAAGCATTCTTCGGAAAGAAGCCCAATGTTGATCATCTTTGAATATTTGGATGCCTAATATACATTCACATTCCTAAAGACAAAAGAAAGAAATTGGACCCTACAGGTATGAAAGGCATCTTTGTTGGTTATAGTACATCATCCAAAGCTTATAGAGTCTACATTAAAGAAGAGCAAATAATTGAAGTAAGCAAAGGCATTATCTTTGATGAAAGTATTGCATATAAGAAATCCAAGGACATTCCTATCGATTCCAATGAAGAATAAGTACCAATCTTTGAAGAAATCATGGAACAAGACAAAAATCAAGAACCTACATCAAATCATGAAGATGTTGAAGGACCAAGTGAACCTTTGTAGCAGGTCATCATTCCAGAGACTCGTAAAAGGCTGGCTTGGTTAAGAGAAACTCTTCAAGAAGTCGAAGGACACAACAACTAGAGGAACTTTCAGAGAAAGTAAGAAACCGAAACGATATTCTTGATATGCAACCTACATAACTAAAATTATTAAAGAAGAACCATCTACTTATGAGGAAGCAACAAAACATTAAGAACGGGGAAAAGCTATGTAGGAAGAATATCTATCTATAATGAAAAATGATGTCTGGGAAATTGTTCGTAGACTAAGCCTACAAATCTAGTGTCACTTCCAAATGGGTTTACAAAATTAAACATGTTGATGGGAGCATTAAAAAACACAAAGCAAGGTTCGTAGTAAGAGGATTCTCTCAAAGGGAATGAGTCAATCATGAAGAAACCTTTGCTCCTACAACTAGATATACAACCATAAGATCATTAATCTCTTTGGTTTCCACTATAGGATGGAACATTCACCAGATGGATGTTAAAATATTTTTTTTGAATGGAAAAATAGATGATAAATTCTACATTGAACAACCCCAGGGATTCGAAGTCCATAATAGAGAATCACATCTCTGCAGATTAAAGAAAACTCTAGATGGTTTGAAGCAAGCTCCTAGAGCTTGGTACTCAAGAATGGATGCATATATTCTAAGACTTGGTTTTGTCAAGAGTTTTGCCGATGAAAACTCCCATGATTACCAAATTGAAGAAATTAAGAAGTTTAGAATCAAGTCCTGTTGATCCTACATGTTACTGTCAGTTAATTGGCTCCTTGATGTATCTTATAAACACTTGCCTTGATATATGTTTTGCAATAAATGTTCTCAGTGAATTTTAAATGGAGCCAAGGCATGATCACTGGATATCATCCAAACATATTATGAGATATCTTTGTGGAACAATACATCGCTACTTAAGATATGCTGATAAAGAAATTTAGTTAGTAGGATATACATATTTTGATTGGGGTGGAAGCAAGTCAGATGGAAGAAGCACTATTGGTGGATGTTTTAGCTTGGGATCCTCTATGATCTCATGGATGAGAAGGAAACAAGATTAAGTTGCATTAAGTCGCATTGAAGCAGAATACATTGCAACATGTTAAGTTGGAAGAGAAGTTATCTGGTTAAGAAAGTTGCTATTAGATTTGCTTGAAAGACCGTTGGACCCTACCATCATATGTTGGTATAACCAGAGTAGTATAAGATTAAATGAGGACCCAATATTCCATGCAAGGATGAAGCATATCAATAATAAGTATCATTGCATTCGAAGCTTCATGCAAGATGGGGTCATGAAGCCACACTACATCTCCATTGGCAAACAAGTAGATATTTTGACGAAGTCTCTTTCGAATAAGAAGAGTATTTGAGAAACAAGTTTGGACTTGTTGACATCTCCTCTCTCATTGAGAGGGAGTGATATTGGGCACTATATTCTCTTCTCCATGTGTCATGCACTAGGCCAAGACTAATAGTCGTACGCCTAGTGAAGGACATGGAGGGAGAATGGAGAATGGAGGATTCATAAGAATTTGGGAAGTCTGGTACTCCTTGACGATTGGGAATATAATAAATGAAGTAGTCCTATGGGTTGATACTCTTTGAGGATGTAGTAGGGCATCCAAGATAAGAGTATTCGAAGAGGACTAATATTCTTTTAGGATTGGGAATCCAAGATAAGAATAGTCCTGAAAGGACATACCTTATGAACATATGGATGGAGTATGTGCGATCCAGGTGGATATTGGTGACCACCCTCCTATTCTACTTGGACCCCCAACACTGTCTCTTTCCATTTTTCGGTTTCCTTAATTGTAGCACAGTTTAATATTTTTGGCAGTTTTTCAGGGCCTAAATTTCCAGAGCTATTTTTAGGCCCTAAATGACGTTTTTAGGGAAAACGGAGAGATCAAAAACATCCCAAATTGGCTTGCCAATTTTTTTTCAAACTTCTCTTTGAGATCTTCGAAATGAGGTTTTATGATAGCCAAACGAAGATCGTATGCCAAAGTTACGAGCCCAGGAAGTTGATGTACCAATTTATCCAAACGTGCCCCACAATTTTGGTGCTTCATTTCCTAGGGTTAGGTTTTTGGATGTTTAGGGTTTTCCATTGTTTCTCAATAATAAATAGGCCTTTGAGCCTCAATGTAACTCAGTTTAGAGGCATGTAGCCACCACATCTCTTCTTAGAGATAAGCTACCATCGCCCGAGCTAGTCTTATTTCCATTCTATTTGTAAGCATACTTCAACATTTTCTATTAATGAAATGAAGTGTTATTTCTGCTACATCTTTGTATTTATGGTTATATATGTAGTTTATTGCGTTCCTATTTAAATCTAGATCAGTGGTATTAGAGCGGTTTGCTCTTTCTCTATTTTCCTTTGCATGTCCCCAACGAGGTCGGGATATAAGGAGTTAGGGCTCGATCTGGTTGAACCTTTGCAAATTCAACCTTGCAAATCCCAAAGACCTCCCATGGCGGATGAAAAGAAAGACGAGGGGGCATGAGATCCTATCAAAATCTTGCTCGAAGAGGCCCTCGAGCGACAAAGGAATGCGATGATGGACAACTTTGCCCAGATCCTTCAGCGGCTACCCAGGGGCGACGCATTGACTTCCAACAACTACTCTAGAAGCGCCACACCCTTTAAGGTACAAGTTAATTTTGGCATTCCCATATTTGAGGGTCAGATAGATGTGGATGTAGTAGATAAATGGTTAAATCTGGTAGAAGGATACTTTGTTGTTCATGATTTTTCGAGCTGGGAAAAGATCAATTTTTCACTTCTCAAAGCTGCCCCCCGTGTCAAGGACTGGTGGGAAACCTACTGCGAGCAGAAGGATGAAAGTATGACCTCACTCTTTTCAGCCGCACCCACTTGGAATTCATTCCGGGATGCCATTAAGGAGCAGTACTAACTTGTCAGAGGCTATGAGGATAAATACATAAAGTGGACCATGTTACGACAAGGAAGGGACCAAGACGTGCCAGAGTTTACCAATATCTTTCATACCCTTCGCACAAAGTTAGGTATCAAGGATTCAGAGTGGAATTTGGTACTCAAATATCGCGGTTTCCTACATAGGTACATCTAGGATGAGATGGAGTTCCTTGACATCTCTTCGCTTGGCACGACGTACCGATACATTGTCAAGATCGAGCAGAAGTTTAAACAAAAGAAGCGAGACTTTGGATCTGCGAATCGAAAGAACAAAGGACAAAGCCAAGGTGGGGTGACCCAAGGAAACCCGTCAAAGCTGCAAGAAAAGAACACCACCACGAAGTCAAAGAAGGACATAGGAAAGTGGTGTGAGTTCCATAAGAGCCCCACTCACAACACAAGTGAGTGTCGGGCAAAGAAATCACCGATGGCTGAGTTGAAGGCTTTAGAATAAGATGCATGTGCCGACCCTAAGTCAGAGCCTGACAAGAGGAATGACAAAGGGAAGCATATTATTGATGCAGAGCCCAGCGTCACTGTTTCCACCGCCAAGATCCAAAAGCATGAGCCCAAAGATCCAGAGGAGGGGGAGCATCTTTTCCAATCACAAATATGGGCGAAGGGTTCGTTGTTTCAATTCATTGTCGACAGTGGCAACCAAAAGAACCTCATTTCAGCAGAGATCATGACGCGGTTGGTCCTACTGACCATACCACACTCGCAGTGGTACAACATCGGGCAGCTTCACCAAGGACGAGATCTCCAAGCCAGCGAGCAATACAGCCTTCGCTACAGCATCAAGCCCTTCACAGATGAGGTATTGTGTGATGTTTCTCCTCTTGACATTTGTGATGTATTATTAGGACAACCATACTTGTGGAAGCGACATGTTGTATACAAGTCTAGACCTTGCTTTGTGATTATTTCTTTGGGTAATATGTTATATAGGATACCAGAGGTAGCCCCACCTACTGCCACCTCTTTGATCTCTGCTAAGCAGTGCAGTAAGATCATCTCCCATACTAGGAAATTTATTTTCTTTTTGGTTCGCTCTCAAAGTAAGGGGAATATCATAGCCACATCCATGGTCCCTGACAAGGGTTCCTCCACGTAGCAGAAGCAAGTGGATATCGTCATGAAAGAATATAGGGACATCTTCTCCTCATCCACAGGGGTACCGTTGCACTGTCAGGTCAAGCATTCGTTCGATCTAACTCCCGAAGCACCTCTATCCAATGGGCTAATATATCACCGCTCCATTGTGGAAAATGCCAAGTACAAGCAGCGACATGATCAACATTGGGTGCCACAAAAGTTTCAGGTGGGCAACAAAGGTTGGTTGCATTTGCAGAAAGAATGCCTTACTAGATCCCATTGGAAGCTCAGACCACTCTGATATGGTCCTTACACCTTTACCAAGGTTGTGGGAGACAATGCATTTGAGTTCAACATTCCCACATTCCTTGGCTTGCACTAAGTGTTCAATGTGGACTGCCCTCGACCATGTTTCCCACAATTACTGGACAGATCAGAGATTGCAGAACATCTCACCAAGGACCAAGTTCAATAGAACTTTTCCCACCTCATGGAGGCACTCAACGCAATGGGGACCATTGCTTCCTAAGGGGGGAGGAATGATCCAGATGGATATTGGTGTCCACCCGCTTATTCCACTTGGACCCCCAACACTGTCTCTTTCCATTTTTCAGTTTCCTTAATTGTAGCACAATTTACTATTTTTGGCAGTTTTTCGGGGCCTAAATTTCCGGAGCTGTTTTAAGGCCCTAAACGACGATTTTAGGTAAAACAGAGAGACTAAAAACATCACAAATGGGCTTGCCAAATTATTTTTGGCCTTCTCTTCAAGGTATTCGAAACGAGGTATTATGATAGCCAAACGGAGATCGTATGCCAAAGTTACAACCCTGGGAAGTTAATGTACCAATTTACCCAAACGAGGCCCACAATTTTGGCACTTCATCTCCTAGGGTTAGGTTTTTGGATGTTTATGATTCTCCATTGTTTCTCAATAATAAATAGGCCTTTGAGCCTCAATGTAACTCAGTTCAGAGGCATGTAGCCACCACATCTCTTCTCAGAGATAAGTTACCATCGCCCGAGCTAGTCTTATTTCCATTATGTTTGTAAGCATACTTCAACATTTTTCTATCACTGAAATGAAGTGTTATTTCTGCTACATCTTTGTATTTATGGTTATATCTGTAGTTTTTTGCGTTCCTGTTTAAATCCGAATCAATGTGCCTTGAGAGGCTGAGGTGTTTATATGTGTGTGCCTCCCAGCATTGTGCTCTAACCTTATGGAGAGTTAGAGCTTGATAGTCAAAAGGCCTATGTTAGTATTTGACAATGCTGGTCATGATATTGATTCTTAAGAGATTTCTTATCAATATGACTCTTTTTATGATAAATTTTTAATTTGAGAATTCATGTACCTTATTATGGAATTATGAATACCTCCCTAGTAAACAGGGAGTGTTATAAAATGTAACTAGGTTCGGTCTTCATAATTGTATTTGTACTTGTATCAATGTAAATTTTATGAGAAAATGAAAAGAAAAGAGAAAAATATTTATTATTATTATTATTATTTTTCTAGATAAGCATGTTCTTCATTCTTCTAGGGTTTCTTGAGTCAAAAAGAATTTTATCATGAGTCAAAGTCCCTTTTGGGCATTTTGTAATCAAAAGAAAATATTATTTTTGAGTCTAGAAAAGCCCATCTGACCCTAAGACCAAGTCGGCCCTTCCAAAGACAAGTTGGCCTAAAGGAATCCTAATTCGACCACTTGAGAAGGCTATATAAAATAAGAGATTTTGTCCTCATTTGGACATCACTCACAAGTTCAATCTCCAAGCAAGGGACTCAGTTTCAAGTGTGAAGATCAAGAGACGAAGAGCAAGGCAATAAAAAAGAAGAATATTTATGTTTTTGGCATCTTTTATTCACACGTTCGAGATTCTGGGCATCTTTACAAGTTGCAGGGCATAAATCTTTTAAACTGCAAGGTCGAAATTTCTGTGAAGCTACAGGGCCATAATTCTATGAAGTTGGGCTAGTTTGAAGCTGTTGACCTTGAGAAATTTGAGGAACGTTTCTTTGGAGGGTTGACTTGGTGCTTAAGGAGGTCTTGGTTGTTGAAAAGTGTAACTAGGTTTGGCCTTCATAATGACATGTAATTATGATTTTATGTAATGATATGTAAAGAAGAAAAATAAATTTATTGTATTGCTTGCTTCATGGGTTTCATGAGCAAGAGATTTTATTTTTGAGTCAAGACTCCCATTGAGAGTACTTAGGAATTATTTATCATCTAGTCATAAAATGATAGAGTCATTGTCATGTGATGAAGTCATGTTACACTTTGTAAAAGGTCAAATTTGTCTATGTAAAGTATCCTCTAAGACCTTGTCACTTATCCTCTTCAAGTCAACCTACAACGATGGAAGAACATGCTAGAAGAAGCCGACCTAACTCTTGAGATCATGTCAGCCTAAAGGACATGATAACAAGTGTATATATTGCCTAACCCAACCTCACTTGAAGACAAGCAATTTGACATACATTTGGTGAAGAAGTGCAAAGAAGAAGGGCTACAAAGAGAAGTGCGAAGAAGTGATAAGGAGAATTTCTTCTGGGCAAGCAAAGGAGGATTATTCTGGGCATAGCGAAGAAGGTTTCTTTTGGGATCAACGAACAAGGGTTTCTTTGGGGGAAATGAATAAGGTTTCTTCTTAGGTAGCGAAGATGGTTTCTTCTGGGGCAACGAAGGAAGGATTCTTCTGGGATATTTGTTCTGGGTAACCGAGATAGAGATCTAGAGACTGAGATTCTCTAGAGGAATCTAGTGAGATCATAGAGGCAGCGTTTCTCTAGGATAAATCAAGAAGAAGCAGTGTGAAGTATAGAGACCGAGTTTCTCTAGAAGAAGCCGAGGAGAGCAGTTTGAGATGAAGAAGAAAGTCGAGAAAGGGAAGAGGCAAAGCATCAAGGTTAGTGACAAGGTTCTTGGGAGGATACTAGATTCAAGGGTCTTTGGCATGGTCTTGGTACTCATCAATTGAAGATCTAGAAGAAGAATTTTGATCGGGTTTTCCTCTCAAGAGGTGAGAGGTTTTGGCCCTAGCTGACAAGCCTACATACCATGTCACTTGTATTTTATTGTGCATATTGGTAATTGTCTCGATGAAAGGAACACAATATTAACATAACGAAGAAAAGGGTGTAAGCTAAGAAGTAAAATTATATCACAAGAAATTATCAAGCATAGAAATATTTTAACTATTCATGCCCTATATTTCTCAACATTGGTCTTGGTCTTTAGGTCTTGAATGTCTCACTTTGAACTGATTTTATAAGAAGAGAAGATTTTTTCTGGGTTTTCCCCTTTGGAAGGGTTTTTTCCCTGGCTTAGAGCCTATATCTTGTGTTCATTTTGTTCTTGTGATCTTCATATGCTTTATGGTTTTGGTAATTGCTTGATGAAGAAGATATAACAAAATAAATTAAACGCCAACAAATATCACAAATAATTATCGAGTACAAACCCTAATTTGCAATACCCTTGATTTCTCAACATTGTGGGTGTTGTTTGTGGGTTTGTTGCAAAATATATCACCCCATTATCTTACAACACTGCTGAGATCCACTCCATCCATGAACAGAAGTTAGAGGTTCCATCTAAATAGTGATCTGCCATCATATTTTGGAAGGACATACTGCTTATTCAAAAATTGCTCTTCAAAACTCTAGTGAAAACCTACTAACTGATTTGCACCCTTCAGGTTTTTATACAGAGCCTAGCTCTGATACCATGTTCAATTTCCTGAAACTCCGGACACTACTTAGATAAATTACTGAAAACAAGGCAACTGAAAGTTGAAACCAAAGTTACTTTCACTAACATACAAAGTTTCTTAACTTTCAACATGCAACAGAAAATAATAGAGATAAAAACACATGCACACAAAATTGACATGCTTGTTTTACCCAAGAAACCCAAAAGGGAAAACCTACTTTCTTTGTGGTCTTTTATTGATTTTTTCTTTGAGAAAATAGATCTATCATAATTATCGTTGTTACTATAGCCAATAATTTATCATTGAGAAAGATCTAGGCTTCTCCTCACTATTCTCAGCTCTAAAATTATTCTCGACTCTGCATAACTGATCTCTGCTGAATATAGTCTTTACCTACTTTATGAATCCCAATCCCTTGCTCCACAATCCTTGCGCACTTCTGACTCCTAAATCTATTCGCACTATTGATCCTCAATTGATGCACATACCACAATAAAGAATGGTCTATGATCTTGTGCCTTCGTCCTTCTCTTTATAGATAGAAATTGATGCATGTAAGGAGGCCTAGTTGAATATAATTTTACACTAGTGTCACGAGTTTCCTTTGCTTGTTAATTGGAGCAAGTCCCAGTTACACTTGGACTAGCTCTCAGTTAACTAGCTCGGGTCACTCCTTTATCTCCTCTAGTTGGGGTTTGAGTTAACTGAGGACTCAACTCGTCATCTCTTCACTAATCACTGAAGTCTTAACTTATCACTGAAGTCTTAACTTGGCCTAACTCAACTTGTCACTGCCACCCCATCCTGTAGTCTACCTAAAGAAGACTCCAACAAAGTGAAGCTCCAACACTACACATGCAAACTTGATGACCATTCCAATTAACTGGAAATCAACTCATCGTACTTGAATTCTACATCATAAACTCGCATCCATGTTAGAGAAAGACTAATTTTGGTCTTCACTAGGTAAGGAACAAGCCAAAAGACCTTCCATTGCTACATTTTCAACAGAAAATGAATTGTAATTTGTAATTAAAAACATTGATAAAAGTCTAGTGAAATACTCTATAACCAAATTTTATTTTTCGAGGCTATCAGAGGGTAAAGGCCAAGCTCCTATAGCACACATTTGTTGTGTGTAGTGTCCCTTGTGCAATTTCTTAATCATGGGCTTGATAAAAAATCATCATGTCAAAACTAGTAAATTTATTTGCAAAATTAGAAAAATTGGAATGACTTGAGAACTACGAGTCATCATATGCAAAATACATTAAATTTTAATGATTCGTGGAAATATATTTTTAATGGAAACAAATATTGAATTAAATTGTTGGAATGTGCAACCAAATATGAAAGATAAACATGAATTACTTTATTATTCACAAAGATGTTACATATATATACATTATATGATTGTTGGATTCATCTTCCAAGGTCTCTTGGACTCCCTGTGATGGTTCACCTTCCACATCATAACCCTTAGCAGATTAGGTTTCCAACATTGCTCAGTAATGCTAGAGAACTAGCAAAAACAAAAGTAAGCGATGAAAAGAAACTTGCAATGTTGAGATCTTTTTGTCATTGATGAGATGTATATACATATTGAAAATGTATCTAATACTTGAAATGCATGGTAAACTTTCAAAAATATGTTTGATACTCAATTCAAAGCAAAAAGGGTTGAAAAAAGCGTTAAGCTTCATAATAAATTGATCAATCAAAATATTGTTGAAGGGGGAGGTGTTTTGGAATACATCTCTCGTTCGAAAAATGTAAGACATAAATTATTGAAATGTGGATTTAGAGATGTGGAAAATTTTATGATATCCATTTGATGTATGGTTTGCCATCGTCTAATAAGAATTTTTTCGAAACATTACAAATTGTTGATAAATTGGAGAACCAAACTTTTGATTCCCTCAGTGACATGTTGGTCCAACATGATAAGAAATTTGGTTAAAAAAAGAACTTGGGGAAAGATTTTGTCTTTACCAACTCAAAGAAACTCATAGACTTTGAATGCAAGAGGAAGAGTTACTTATAATGAAAGTACACGAGGAAAAGGTTTGTAAAATGAAAATTATATAGGAAGAGGAAGAAATGAAGACTTTGGCCGTGGTTGCAGTAGAAGCCAAGAGGAAGAAACAATCAAAACCACAATACTTCAAGAGATCTCAAGAAATTTTTCCAAAAGGTAAAGAGATGTCTCAATTAAAATGCAAAATATGTCTTTGCATTGGACATGTGGTAGAAGATTGTAGAACTAGATGTTAGACACTTAATCCTTGGGGATTGGGTGAAAGTCTTGTAAATATGTAAATAAAAGGATTATGAGTAGTTAGAATAGGAACCAACATTGGATGATGAAAACCAAAGGTCACCCATGTATGTTATATAACTCTATTCTCATCAATGCAATCACACATTCAGATTTCATTCCTTGTCATGACATGGTATCATAACCAAATATAGGCATCTTTTCCCTAGTCAGCGTAACTGCTCTTTGCCCTAGTTAGAGGAGTGTAACTCCTTTGTTTGTCATCTCTTTCGCGCAGGTATTTTCTGAGACCGTGCTCAGCATACCTCTCCACCTCTTCATAGTTTTTGAAAATGCATGTTGGTGGCAGAACCATAGTGAGAGACCGAACCAGAAGCCTCACCACAATAGCTATATCCTGCACCATAATCAGAACCCTTGCTAGAACTCTCTTTGTATACACCCCATGCATTGTATGCAACATTGTTTTGTGAATGGTTCTCCTAAGCTCGATGTGAAGCAGAAGAATGGCCTCTCCCGACATTTCCTTTTTCGACTTTGTTCTCGAAACTGGTCCTGCAAACCTCCTTGTCAATCGTGTTTTTTGAATGGTTCTCACCATATATAAACGAAGTGGAAGGATGGCAATAAAGAGATGATTGGTTTCCCCAATCTAGCAAGTATATTGGTGGGGTGAGAGAGGGCTGAACTCTCACAAGCAAGACAAGAATAAGGGAAATTGTTTTGATTTTTCCTAAGAAATCAAGGTAACTATTTGATGATTGCTTCTGAAGCAATAAAGACATGATGTTTCTTTGTTGCTTTTTTTCCTCTTTGGAGTTGGTTGCTAAATGTTGAGAGGTATTGTGGAATAAAAGTTCCCCATTCCTTTGCTTTGATGGTAAACATTAAGAGTTTGTTAGAAGAAAAGTTTTCCCATCCTCTTATGGCATTTGCTTTAAAAAGTACTCATCACCTACTTCTAGTATCCAATCACATATGCTTTAGTACCAACATGTCTTACGCGCCATCGATATATTTATTGTATACATATGATAAGGGAGATTGTTAGAAGAAACATATTATAGAATGTGTGCTAAGCCTATGTTGACATCTCCATTGATTTGACCTACAAAATCCTCCTCTTATTCCTAAGCTTATATGCTAGTGGAAAATATTCACTCTCTCATTTCCATTGTTGTAGTATTGACTAGCAAAGAGAACTAAAAATAATTGTAAAAAAAGATCAGGCATACTCTCATCTTTAATGAATTATGGAAAGACATGTGAAGGGGAGAAAGTCAATGCACCTGCCAAGCCCACATCATATAAATAGTTAGCCATTTGGAAGAAAAAGGATAGCAAAGCCTATGCCCCAATTGCTACTTTTGTAAGTGAAGAGATGAGTCGTCATACAGTTTCAATTATGAGTTCTTATAGTGCATAGAAAAAGCTTAAAGATTTGTATGACACACTCAGAATTGGAAGTTGTTTAGTTAATGGTCAAACTCTTCAACCTTGAGTTGAAGGACGATGACCCCTTGACCTTAGCTTTCAGAGACTAGAGCCATCATGCATGATGTAGATGCCACTAGAGTTTAGATGGACATTCCTCTCATGGCCTTCGTAAAGGTCATCTATCCTACACACTCTCACTACCTTGAATCCTTTCAAGCTAGTGCGCAACTCAAGACCATTACTTTTTACTCTCTTATGGAGAAGTTTACAGAATGAGAAAAAAAAATTGGGAAAAGGAAGATAACAACTCCATCCTCTAAAGAAGCAACATGCCTTGCTTAGAAAGAGAATAAACAATCACATTATTCTCCTAAAAGAAGTGGAAATAGAAAATGATGTGGAAGAAATAACTCCAGAGGTAGGGGTTAAGACCATCAAGGAGATAGATCTATTCTTCCCTACATTTGCTACAACAAAGATGGACATGATGTGACAACATGAAGAATCTCTTAGGAGAAAATCAAAGACAGTCAAAACCAAAAGGAAGATAAGGGTAAAACATCAGATTTACCTAGAGGTAAAGTACCTAAATCTACTCATTATGTTGTTTCCCATTGCAATGTTGGATTAATTGAGGATTTGTTTCATACTTCACTTGCATTTTAGAGAGATGCATGGTTGCTTGATACAGGTGCAACCTGCCATATGACCTTTCAAAAAGACTTGTTTAAAGACCTTAGTGACAATGTAGATGGAGCAGTGTACTTTGCATACAAGTCAAGTCTCAAGCCATCCAACCTTGGCACATGATCAGGCTTAAATTTCCTAGATTTACTGATTTTCTTTTGCATGATGTAATCTACCTTCTAGAGCTGCGAAGAGAATTGTTGACCCTTGTTCACATTCGCCAACAAGGCCACTCCATACAATGTTTGATTAGAAAGTAGATATAAGGAAAGCATATGAGGACATAATTGTCATGATTAGAGTAGAGGAGGAAAGACTACTGAAGTCGCAAGGAGCATATGCTTGTGGACAAAACTCTACATGCATTTCTCAGTACAATGAAGGTACATTGCCATCCAACCTTCTATGGCATGCAAGATTTGGACATTCTAATTATGAAAATCTTCATTTGTTGAAAAAGAATGATGTTTCTGGTTTGCCAACTATTTCAAAGAAACTAAAGCAATGTGATGCTTGTATCCTACGAAAACATAGCAAAAAGCCCTTTCATGATTTTATTTCTAAAGCACACAAAACAATTGCCCTAATACATTCTGATTTGTGTGGCCTTATGTTTGTTCCTTCTGCAAATGGAAATAGATATATGATGATCTTTATTGATGATTACACTAGGATATGTAAGGTATACTTGTTGAAAAGTAAATAAGAAGCTTTTGAAACTTTCATAAATTTTCGTGCATGGATTGAAAATGATGCACAATCACATATTGACTCCCTTCGTACTAATAATAGAAAATAATATAATTTTATTGGATTTGAAAACTATATTCACCAACATGGGATTCAACATCAACCAATAAATTTAGTGAGATAGTTAGTATTATGCTGTGTCTTCTTTGTTATGTTCAATCCCTACTTCCTCAAGGGAGTATCACTAGTTTTTAAGACTTTAGCTTAGACATATATCTACCACTAAGAACTTATATGGTAAGTTATGGCATTAATGCCTCTAAAGATCAATTTGGTGTTCTCAACTATAAAGTTACCTTACTCTATAGCAAGAATATAAATTGATTCAATGTTTAATATGAAAACAAAATAATATTGTTCAAAATGATTTGCTATTTGATTAGATTAGAATGCATATTCAATTACATTATTCTTAAGTGTTTTACATTTCATCTTTCCATCAAGGTGGTAGTTGTAAAACATTTGTTAACTTTACCCGTGTTCTAAGTGGTGTCATGGCTCCTTTCCCTAATATTTTAGAATGTATACCTTTTCATTGCATTGTCCAAACAATATCAACTTAAAAGGTGCTTAAACTTATATAACTAATGCTTAACATTAATTAGGTTTAAATACCTTATTACTATTCCACAAATGAGGATTAACCAAGCTTAAAGGCCCGTGAAATAAAAATAACCTCTCTAATCTCAAAATATATATTTTTTCAAATACTTTTTTATTAAAACTTTTGTCAATACTTCAAATTTTCACACATTAACCCAGGTTAAAGGCCCAAAATAAAAATTGTGGTATAAAAATAGCCTCTCTAATCTCAAAATATATATTTTTTCAAATACATTTTTACTAAAACTTTTGTCAATACTTCAAATTTTCACACATAACAAATATTTTAAGCAACGCCATATTTCTTATGGTCTTATTTGCTATTAAAAATGACCTTTTGACAAAATATTTTTCATCAAATAATGGTTGATATTTAAGAATAATTATGAGAATTTAAATATTTTTTAAAGTACATTGTTGCATGTCTCGTTAAAACATTTTTATTTTAAGAGTCTCATTTCAAACCTTAGTATAGCATGTGTAAGCTTTTTCATTTTCTAAGGCATATTTGTTTTTTGTTGATGAAAACCAAATAGGGTATTTTGTTCATTTTTTGGAAGATAAAAATTTCCTTATTTCTTGTGGTTCATGGACCTTGGAGATTGGTGACTATTACATCTACAAAATTTTTGTACCAGGTAGATCCACTTGAAGGGATCACTTCCCGTCGACTCAACCACAAACCTTGACCCCAAGAGTTACCTCGTAATACATCTCATATTGCCAAAAAAAAAAAAAAAAACATAAAAATTAACTAAATTTTTACTCTATTTTAAATTATTATTCTTATTATGATTTATAAAAAGAATTAATATATGAGTTAAACATATATATATATATATATATATATATATATATAATGTAACAAAATTCTTAACCATGGACATTCATCCCCACTTTACCATGGAGATTCTTAATCTGTAAATAGACTTTGCTATAGTACTATGGACCAATACTATGACTTACTAATACCACATGCCCAGAAAAGCACAACTTATGTTCATATTAATCAAGTTAATTAGAATGGTAGAAAAAGCTTAACTACTTTTTAAATAAATGTCAACGTTTGATTTGACTATTACTAAAAATATTCTAAGGAAATACAAGTCTTTCAGATTAATCACATAGTTAGGATTTGGTCAACCTTTCGTACCAACCAATGTGGTTCATCATCAGGACAAGAGTTAGCCGTCAATGTGGTTCATCCTCAAGGTGAGAAATCAATCAATATGTAGGTATAAATAGCATGGATGCATCATTGCCTAGAGTTAGCCATCAATATGGTTCATCCTCAAGACAAGATGAGAAATCAATAGATCTGCCATTGGTATGTTAGTTAAAAAATTATTTAAGAATTGTTGATAGTGAAATATCTTTTCAAATATGATATAATTAGTTAAAAACTAGCTATTATGCAATAATTAGATATAAAATATTATCTTTCAAAATTATCGATTTATATAAAATAATTATTTAATAATATCACTTTATATAGTATTCTTTAGGGGTTGACTTATTCCCATTAAATCAAAAATATATTTAGTTGAAAACTAATTGTTGGGAATAATTCAATTTAAAATATTTTATTTTAATAATTATTTATTTAATATTATTAAAATCAAACTCTTATAGGAGCATTGTTTGTTGGAGGATAGCTTGTTTCCTTTAATTAGAAATAAAGTAATTTTAAATTATATAGAATTAGAGTTATAGGTTAAGAATAGTTAATAATTTATAAATTAAAAATAAAAAGGAGGTTCCATCATGTTGTATTTTTAATTATATTAACAAAACTACTAATATAAAATGATTGATTTCTCATCTTGTCTTGAGGATGAATTGCATTGGTTGGTTCGAAACATCAACCAAATCCTAACTATGTGATTAATCTGAAAGACTTATATCTACATTATGGATCACAAAAGTCTTAGATCTAACATATTCTATGGAAATTAAATCCTTAAAACTGTCCAAAATAAACAAACTAACCTATCAAAATTGCCCACAACTTTGAAAACAAAGACTTTATTCTCTACTATCAAAAACTTTTCTTATCAACTTAAAAAAAAAAAAAAAACACACATTTGGTATTAGCTATTCTAATACAAAACTATATTTTAAAATAAATGTTATTACTATGGACTCAAAGCATATGGAACTCTTTTTGAGAATCTCCTTCATGAGATTCCTTAAAGAGTTGTTGAACCAACTCTAGAGGTATCAACATCATGATCATTTGCACATTAACAATATCCTACTTTATTTTAACTTTACTTCTTTCAATTAAATTATAAAAAGGCTGTCATTTCTTTCCTAAGGCTTATTTTAATCTATTCTAAATATGAATTTAATATTTTTATATTTAGAGAGTATTTTTTTTTCCCTGAACAGCAATATTACTTCCACCCATCGTATATGGAACTGATAAATTAGAAAAGTTTTTCTATTAGACAGTCGGATAAAGATTGAAATCTCTAACAATATATTCTTGACAATGGTTTTTATCAATAAACCTTTTTACAAAGCAGCTCCTACATTCAGAATACCCAATAAACATTGAGTACAACAAGAACTTGCATTTTGTCATCCAAGCATTTGAAATATTATTTATAGAAATTAAAAATGAGTCGTGTGAAATATTCAAACCACAATAATCATGTTGCCAATCGGATCTTTTTCATTTTTCAGGACATTGATTATTGCTTGTATGTGTTTATATGCGTGTGTGAGAAACAGTTTGTACGTAGAACTATGTGGGTGAGAGCTTGCGTCTACCCATGGATGCACCTTCACACAATCTTGAGGCAACTTGCCAGGAATGTTCAATAGCATAATTAGAAAAATAGAAATGCATCTTAAGACTTGAGATGAGCCAGAGACATAACAAGTTGAGTGATGTCACAGTTGACATCAGGTTTGCAGGTCACAAATACACTGTAGCCAATTACGAACACTGCTAGCTTCCCCTGTAGGTTGTGAATGAGAAGGGAGACAACAAGACAGGAACATGGAAATGCTCTAATGTTTGAAAGGACTTGATTTCAAAGACTATGGAGACAAATGGGTAAAATCCACTTTTCGTCTCACTTCCTGCCGTAGCAGCACCCATTTTTGTGTAGTACTTACCCGTATTGAAGGTTATCCTGTACATAGCAGCAGGGACATGATCCACTACGGGCATTAGTGGACCACAGCGCCCATCATTATCCGTGATGGAAGATCCTACTAAGGTCCAACCAACAGTATCTCTAGAGCTGAGAAACATGTCAGGGGGTACTGAAGGCCCATTCCATGATTCTAGCGAGACTTCAATTCCTACCCCAGGCTTGCCATGAGAAACATCAAGAACATGGGTTGTGATTGGAGGACGTGTCCGGGATGAAGTCAGTATAGGACGGTGTTCCACACTCCCTTCAGAGCCACTAATTAAATGTGCCCCAATGTGGTTCAATCGGCGACCTGCAACCATAGAACCTGTCATGTATAGAAGCTGAGCATATCAATGGGTGGAAAGGAATACTAAGGAAAAATATCAACTTCTAATAAAGAAAGAAATTTGTTTATCTAGTCTATACAACACCTACAAATCCTTCAAGCCCCTTCAAATAGGGAAACTTACCTGTTGACTGCTGAGGTGGAATATTGCTGAATGCAGTGACTGTTTGAGTAGTGCTGCTTCCTTTCTCAGCAAAGAGTTTGGCGAGCCGCAGCTCAGTTATCTTCTGTTGTTCCCCTGCTGCAATTTCAAGCTCGACTATAGGTCTATTTCCAAAGCGTTTCTATAAGACAAATCACACATGGACACACTCGACTGTCATAAACTAATTTCTTATTCAAAATATGCACTAATTGACAGACATTGGAGAAAGATAAATTCTGATCTCTACAAGAAAAAACATGTTTCCAACTTTCCACAAATCAAATTCTGGAAGTTCTTAATGATGCCTGAAGTTGTAGAAACTATATCAATCAGATATTGCAAACTGTAAAGGAAATATTTCATCTATCATCTCTCTATTCGTTAGGTTATTTTCCCTGTTACGAAGACAAGAACCATGCCATGAAAATAAATTTGGAGATTCAACCTACAAACTAATAGTGTCACATTCCCCCATCTTCAATTGATTTATCATGTGTAAAGCATTCCCGCTATTTATTGTGTATCACACCGTGACACCACTATCTCCGTTGATTAGGTGCACATATTTGTGTATATAGACTCAGTTAAAAAAGAGATCCCTGACAATTCCTGTGTTCCTATGAATGACGTGGTGATTGTTTTTCTTCTCTCTTATTTATTTATGGTCTGCCGACATGATTTCTTGATTACCTGTCTTATTGTCATTCCAAACTCACACATCGGATGGATTCATTTACCGTTATTAACATTTGGTGCCATTGTCGCGTTCACAACTTGACCAGAGGGAATCCCAGTCCCACTCAATGATGGTGATTATTGGTGAAGAGAGACCCCCAATCCGGTTGGTGACAACAGCCAGGCTGAGACAGACTGAAGAGGAGAAGACATGCTTTGGTAGAAGATGGCTCTTGGAAATGAGGTAAACAGTGCGAGGAAAAAACATCCAATTACCTTGGCCAATACAGAGTGCAAATTTCTTCATTTGACAACTTTAATTCAGCTATCTAATTATATATGACAGGTAAATGAGGAATAAATCTCAAATTGTTCTTCCGAATCAAGTAAGGAAAACTCAAGGTAGTGAGGGATTAAGCAATAGATAGCAACTAAAGGTAGTGAGGGATTAAGCAAAAGATAGCAACCCCTATCTTCCTCAACCATTCAGTTTAGACCAAAACAACTAATACCGTCAAAGATAGGGAAGGAAGGTGAGGCATACCAGTCCATGTCTTTCCATCAGTTCGGGTAACCATAGATCTGGGTTGGAAAAAATACCATATGAGAATGCAGCATAAAATAGAGAATGAATGTAACACCATGAGGTAGGAATCAGGAGGAAGGAATGAGAGACTTTTACATTCCTTAAAATGATTTTATTTTTTCTTTTGATGTACCCTTTATTTACATGAGGTTGACTTTCCGTTACCAACCACTTCAGGTATTCATGCTTTTGGCTTTCTAAGTCAAAGGTGATGGTTAGCTTCATTTAAGGCATATGATGGCAAGGATGTGAGTTCTTCAGCCGACACCTAGGAATAAAGGATTTCTTTTCCATAGACCCACTTTCATCTTTCCTTCTTGTGGACCAAAGTTGTCACACTTGGACTCAGCAAGACTCAGTTGGCCTGAGACGACAGATTCGATGACTCAGGAAAGACTAGGTAAATACAAAAAACTCAAAATATGGTAAGGGTGAGACTAGCAAGTGGCAAGTGTCGAGTTTGGCAAGGGCAACTCTTGGTGAATGCTGAGTTCATGGCCAAGTATGAGGCAAGTAAGGCAAGTACTCAGCCCAGCTGAGACTTCTGAAGAATCACTAGCCTTGGCTGAGTCACACTTCATTGTTGTGGGCTCATAGTCCCCTTGTGGTCCCAACAGCAATTTTGGACCATTATATAATATATTCCAGCATTGTCTTTTTAGATGACATATTGTGCATCATGGTATCTCTACCACACAGCCCATATAAAGTACATTTACAACATCTATATGTCCAGCAATTCTCTAGTTGGGCCTTGGCCTTGAGCTCCCCACTAGGAATCCATACAAAACATATTTACAACATTTACACTAGGGGGTCATTTATTTGAAGTCAAATGGCTTGGCAATCATCATGCTAACCATGCATTTCCAATTTATAGATAATCTGATCCAAGACCTTCTGAGGGTCAAAACTGGGGTATGACAGAAGGTTTCACCTTTGCAACACTAACTGAATTTTTCCTAGGAGCCTGATTGTAAGTTTTTAGGATAATAAACAGATGGAACTTTATTATATCTTTCAAGTCTTTGTGATGATTCGGTTGTCACCAACGCTTACCATAATGACATATCTTCTACACAGTTCTAGACTTCTAGTGCCATATCTGAAATGTGGATATCTGTACCATACTAGCCATGTCAGAAATGCTGATATCTGTACCATATTTCAAGCAAATATCCTGATGCAGTGACGCTACTACCCCAACCAAAAAAATGTCATGTACAATCATAATGAAAAAATATGATCATTTTTCAAACACTCTCTCAACTTCAAATTTAGAAACAGGACAACTCAACTGATTCAACTTCTTTAAATACAAAATATGGAGAAGAATTACTCTTTTTTTCAAAGTTGTCACACTCAGACTTAGCAAAGACTTGGCTGGCCTGGGACTCAACAAAACTTGGCAACTCGGGCAAGACTTGGCACAGAGACAGCAAATACAAAAAACTCAAAATATAGTAAGGGCGAGTCTTAGTGAGTAAGGATGAATCTTGGTCAATTATGAGGCAAGTCTTGGTGAGTCTGGCGTGTTTGGTAAGCAATACTCTTGGCGAGTGTTGACTTCGTGGCCAAATATGAGGCAAGTGCTTGGTCTAGCGAAGACTTGTGAATCTTGGCTGAGTCAAACTTCATTGCTTTTTCCAACTGATAGACTGAAAATAAGCACAACACTAATAGATAAAAGGAAGCAACATATTTCATTAAACACAAAAGCATTCCCACATCTGCACTTTAGTGCTATTAAGCAAGATGTTCAGACGCTGGATCATATTGCACCCACCCTGAGTGTCAGATTGAATTCATTCAAAGATAAGCAAGAAAGTCTATAGACATCATAAAATGCTAAACCTCATTATAATTCTCATTGTGATACGATTCAGAAATTGACAAGCAGACAATGAAAGGAAGGACCACAAGCTATATACAAATATAAATTACTTTACCAAACATACTCAAAATTAGAATCGGACCTTTAAAGCATCTAGTATTTCAGGAGTGCTTCTTCCAGAGGCACAGATCAGAAAGATGAACCCAAATTTTTCCTTGTATTTTTGGTTCCAGTCAACAAGCTCCTGAAAAAGGTATTGCTCATGGTTAGTTTCATAGCAGAATTGTTGCAATGGCAGTTAAATGTCAACAGGTGGTCCTCAGAGAAACCACGTACTCCTTTACAAAAATTGAAGTATAGGCTCTAGTGACACTAGTAAACTGGTATAACTATGAAACAGGAGTCTCAATCACATCTAGTGCTTATACTGCATTGCTTTTACGGGGAGATTGATTCTAAAGCAGAAGCCATGGATCTAATTGCAATATACATATAAATAACAATAAAATACCTGCAAAGTTGAGTCAGTTGCCGTGCTTAAGGCCGCTGATTGCTCTCCTTTACTCCATCTGTTGTTGCCATTGATCAGTTAATGAAAACATACAAAACTTCTCATCCTGTAACTATAAAAGTAATCTAGGTGGAGTCACCCAGGTAATACATTGTAACCTAGCCCTCATCATTCATCCATCTAGCATAACAACAAGGTGATCAGCAGTTCTCATTCTCAAGCAAAATTCTATCTTACAGAACAATACAGGTGTTGAGTCACCAAGGTACAATGTAACCTAGCCTCATCATTCATCCATCTAGCAGAACAACAGGGTGATCAGCAATCCTCATTCTCAAGCAAAAATCTATCGTACAGAACAACACAGGTATTGATCCCTGGCCCTCTCAGCATAAGTATGTCATCTGAGGTATATTTGGGAATATATTACCTTTTCTTTTTGAAGGTGAAATATCCAAAAAAATTATTTACTTTAAAACAAAATTTACATTTATATATGCCTGTGGTCGTTCCTGTTTCTTCATGCCTTCACAAAAGTGAGCATTTCTGCTCCAAAAGTTCTATCGTTTTCCAGAGAAAACAGATCAGCTTCAGATCGTACATAATAACCAGTTCTATATCGGTCAAACTGTCTCTAAACTGACCAATAAATTGTCCAAAAAGAATGACAGACTGATAGAGTACTATGTGCTTCTTCAAAAGCTTCATACTACATTATATAAGCGTGGCAGTTATCATATAAGAGAGCTGAAAAATGATCAAAAACATGTTATTTATCACCAAGGGTCAAGAAGAAATTCTGTGAACTGGCCTTCCTTCTCTTCAGAGATTTTCCATCTTCCTTTGTCCAAGTCCAGACCAGCTCTGGAGAGTGAGAGTGAGTCAGCATGCATGTTTCTTGACCTGTAGATGTGATCAAAAGTGGGCTGAGATAAAAAGGGAAGTTTTTGAATAATCTTTTGACAAAGTGACAGAAGTGACTAATTTCTCAATCTGGAAGATCCTTATCCAATTTATGACCACTTGAGAATCCCCATAAATGTGCAGTGGATCATTTGGGGAATGGCTAGCTTTATGAGAAGGTAGACGGCAAAGAGCTCAGCATAGTTATTAGTAGCCAGTCCAATATTTGCAGTCAAAGTGAAACAGTGTGAGTGATCCAAATAAAGTACCCCTCCAAACCCTCCCATAGGAGGGTCCAATTGTGCAGCCCCATCAAAATATGCCCAGGGTATATCCTTTTCGATTTCAACTTCCTGAGGAGAACCGGGATTAGAGATCTGTTTTACAATCAGAGATTTCTGCAGCACCAGGCTATGCAGAGGAATTTTGAGGTAAGATGGACCTTGATTTTCAAACAAGGCTTGATTTCTATCAAGCCAAAAACCCCAAGCCAACCACTAAGGGAAGAGCTTCATGCTGAGGTTTGTGTGTGGTGGAGAGCCAAATCCGCAAACAATCTTCTACATTTGTGCCCTGCTAACAATATGAGGGTCCCCCTAGATTTCTGATTTCTTTCCATACCATCTGAGTGAAGGGACAGAAAATAAATTAGTGGGATATAGATTCAGAGGCTGAGAGACAACGATGACAATAACCCAGACTAGAGAAAGACCGCTTTTGAAGGATATCCCATGTAGGAGCATTGTTGGGAATAAGCAGCCACATCAGGAGTTTAGATTTGGGAGGGCTGCTGAGCTTCCAGAGTCTTTTCCCCCACCAGGGGGTCTCTGGAGGACCAGCTCTTTGAGTGAGGCAAAGATACCCCCATTTAGGGGAATATGATCCATGTGGACTGGGAGACCAAATAAGAGTGTCATCGCCGGGCGAAAATATGTGAGTGCCTCAGAGATCTCATACATTCCTGCCATTCCAGAGCGAGCTCTGCTTCCAGATTTAATTCTTCGGCTGATAGCCATTGTTGCTGCCCGATACCAGGGATCCCCACAGAGATTTGGTTGAAGTAAAAGCCATCATAATTTAACGTTTGCATAAGATGATCAGAGAGTATGTACAAGGCTGCTTGGAAGCGGGAGCAGGGAGTGACAATTTTCAGAAGCTTCCGGGTCGGGAGAGATTTTGGGAGAGTTTTTTATATAATATATATTTTTATATATTTTGATGCATATATGTCAACAAAAGCATTTAGAATGATGAATTAGTTATAAACAACATAAAAACATGGATTAAACTATATAACATCAATCATCTAGTAGTTATAATCTTCATCAACCACAGGTACACAAGTTATAGCATCTCGATTTTCATCATGTTGGGTGCGGAGCCTGATTATCTTGCTGATTCAGAGGTCTTGTTTCAGCCGCGTTTGGATTCTAGTACTTGATGGGGGGGATGTGGGAAGGGGACTTGCCCCCGAAAGGAATTTTTTGAGAAAATTGCCTTGTAAAATATTGTAATTTTGTAGTCAATCTGGACCATTCATTAGTCGGAAGATCTAATGGTAGAAGTTATGTTAATTTAGGGTTTTTTGCCCTAGAAAGCAACCCTCGGTTTGTATGAGGGAATTGTATTGCAGCTGGGTATTACTTTGTATCTATTCCTATTTTTTGCTAGCACTTGATCACAAGTTTTGACTCATAATCTTATTTTCATCACATGGCATAATCTTGTAGAGATGTTTTCTTACTGAAGTATATGAACTAGTGTAGGTTGTTTTACAATGGGAGCATGTAAAATTTGTTGTTCCAACCCTTTTCCTTCTCACTAGCTTTGTCGCATACTTTTACAAGGGTGTTGAACAACAGAATGATTTTTTTTGCAAAGAAAAGAAAATAAATCTTCTAGGGAGCGATTTTTTTGTGGGAGCGCGCTCCTGAAAATCGCTCCCAAATGGGAGTGATTCGAGAGCATGCTCCCTTAGTGCTTTCGTTCAAAGCGTGCTTTAGGAGTGGGTGTGAGGGGGGTGGGAGCTCCCTTGCAGCCCTGGATTTGATACCTCCCAATCCACAGATCTCTGCCAAGAAGGATGTTTGAATTGCTCCCAACCTTCCATCTAAGTCCTCAAATTAGGGGAAAGGCATGGATAATAGCCTTCCAAAGTACTAAGCCATTTCTGAAGACTTTGCCGGCTATTTGATCTATTCTATAGTTGATGAAGGGTGAATGTAATGTCCTGGGATGATTTTTCCCTTAGGGTTACTGATTTAGATAGGATTTCTAAAATCATTCAAACAGATCAAATGACTGCAGTACATTAACGCTGGACATCACCGAATAACATAACGATGTTCAACAACGATAAACATTTCCAATAACAATATGATTTCCTCAACAACATTATAAGATGAGGCTAACTATCCAAAAACAAAATCCACCAGAGTTCAAATTCAATGTTCCAGTTCCCTGTGCTATTACACTAAATTAATATATTAACTAATATCTCTTTGAGAATAACTAGCAGTTCTAGGATTGTAATCTCAGTTGGGCCCTACGGACTGGCCTCACCCCCTTTAGAAACTCTATCTGCAGAGATACCTCATATTAGGTTGGCCACAGTGTCCAAACTGTGCCTCGAAACGTCCTTACAACAAATTCCCCTTTTGTTGTGATCTCGCTTTGTTCCAAACTCCTTTGACCCCGTGCCACTAAACGATGTGATCCTAACTCGTCATCAGTACGAATTCAAGAAAATCACTAACTACCCTTCCGTTGTTTCGATCACAAGAACCCTCAACAATCACATAACTCTTATTTCTTTTGTTGTTACGTAAAACTGAGACAAGACTCGCTGCTATTTAATAACACCAAACTTTGCCCTAAAGTCTGCTATCTAGTCTGCGTACGTTGTTGAATAACACGTCACAATTACAATGGTACTTTGGGGTGACCTTCGATATACATTTAGCACAATCAAGATAATCCAGATTACCTAATCTTGAGCCACATGAATATCCTTTCAACAAGATGCGCGTTGATACCGAGGACAATCCACTGTCCCACAAAAGTTTTTGAGGTCAATCTCCAAAGAGGATAAGAAAGGTCGCCCCATATACCAAAGACCACAGACCAAACAAGAGCTCCAGGAAATTTGTCTCTGTTATGCCTCAGAACCAACTCGCATAGCCTCGAGAGAATTTTAGTTGTCTCGCCCAACTGGATACGAAATTCTGCCTAAGAAAGGGACTGATTTCAGATTATTTGATCCCATGATTTGCTAATTTCCTCAAGCCAAAGTTGCTTCCAATAACCTGTGCCAGAACAAGAAGAAAGGTGACTATGGGATCACCTCCACTGAAACTAGTCAAAAGAGAAATGGGGTCTTAAAACCCTCAGAGATAAATAATCCGATCCAAGTGATGGCTCAAATGAATACAAACCTCTTGTATTTATAGATTTCCTTGAGGGGATTTTTCTCCTTAATTAATTGAGTGAGGTTCACATCAAACCCCAACTTTGGGCTTTTTTGCCCAAGTTGCCCCAAACTTGCCCAAACATTGGGTATTTTGGGGTTTTCCCCTTTATCGAGGACTATTGCCTATGTGGATTGATAAGCTACTTCATCCCTTGGGCCAATTAATCCATCGGGGGCATTACAATCCCCGCTTCCCAACATTGGTCGTCCCCAAGCAATGACAATTCCGGGTGCTGCAATTTTTTCTCAACCCTTGAACATGAAATATTGCCTTCAAAATTCACAGGTACCATTCCAAACATACCAACAATATGAGATGTCATTTCATTCATTAGAGGTTGCATTCTACTGCATGCGCCCAAATCTTCATTAGGTACTTGAAAGTGGTGATCCTTATATGCTTCAAATTATATGAATGGAGGCTTTTGTGAGTAGAATTATTAAGATATTTGTATTCCAGATCCATCACAAAAAAATATTGTTTGCCGATGCGTTTTGAACCAACCAATGCAGTTCATCATCAGGAAGAAAATATGAAGAGAACCGCATGTGCTTCTCTTCATCTTTTTGTCCTGATGATGAACCACATTGGTTGGTTCGAAACGCATATACAATCCAATCATTTTTTCTATCAGAGATTTCAACAATGTGTAGGCTACATCTTTCTCTTTGTTATGTAGTAGTCAAACGACCCATTATGTCTTCAGTTAGACTTCCACCTTGCTTCACCATTTTCCAAGAAAATCTTCCAACATAATTTCCATGAGGTTTCTGTCAAACCATCTCCCAAAGTGGTCCACCATGCAAAAAAAATAAGGAACAGTGATCCAGAATATAAATAGTTGCCATTATTTTCAACCTCATACATTTGCACAGTACAAGATATGGGTAGACCATGTATGTTCCTTATAGCATCAAGGAGTGATCTATCTGAAATCTGATGCAAAGACTTATTTGCAGGTGAGAATCCTGTCGATAGTGAACCCGCTGAATTCTGCATTGTATCCTCAATTTTGCTAGCATATAGACTATGCTTCACACCAAGATAAACTTTGTAGATAACAGACTTCCTTAGGTTTAGAATCATGGCTAGTAAAGATGTCGCAATTTGTTTTGACCCCAATTGTTCAACAACAGGCCAGTCAACATATGAGATGCCAGTTTGTCTTGTGTTCCTTTCTTCCCTTGTTGCTGTAATTAGATTCTCATTGTCTATGCAATCCTTGTCTTGAGGGCAGGACTTTATTGTGACTTCAGCTGGTTTGCTATGTGTAGCTCTAACGGGCTTCTCCTTGACAATAGATTCGGGGACAAAATATATCTCATCTTTGTAGAAGATAATTTCGCTTTCCACATTGAACTTGTCATCATCAATGAGTCCATTCAATATTTCAAAAGAAAATTTATTCTTGGAGTACTCTACTAACAGATGGGCTCTCCAATCTCTCAATATTGTGTCGTGTTCCACATGCCTTACCTCATTAGATTGTAAGTTGTTACATATAGTTCTACAAGATGACACGTGACTGGCTTCTCCTTATTTGGGTATGACCTCCCTTTGCTGGGCTATGACAATGCGGGGGGCACCATTGGTCATGCCTTTAGAACTACCTTGTTGCCCTTTGGGTCTTGGAATTCCATTTCCATCATTTGGTAGTTCATCACAATTCTTCCTAGTGAGTACAACCACTAAACTCCCAACACCATATTAGTATATGCCAATTCTATCACATAAAAATCATCAGTAAGCGTATACTTACCAAGAGTGACGCTCAATTATGGAACTACCTGGGTGCATGTCATATCATACCCATCAACTGCCCTTACTTTGAAGCCCTCAAATTCTGGGACAGTGATGCCTCTCCTTACCACTACGACTGCATCGATAAAATTGTATGTTTCTAACATTCTCCACTATCTATCAATGTTATGACATGTTGCCCTTGATTTTGAATGTGTGATATTTAGGAACTCCTAAGAGAGTGGCAACAGTACCTCCAATTCTCAGAAGCGGCTTCCTCACTACTTTTAGGGGTGGTGCTTCTTCATAGATGCTAAGCTCCTTGCTTGGTGGTTGTGTTGTATCACTCTCATTGTCGCTATCGGGTAATACTTCAATGTAGTGAATCTTACCTTTTCCCAAACATTGGTGACTTGGTTCCCATGGCTCTTTGCAAGTGAAACAAAGCTTCTTTCTTCTAAGCTCGTTTCGAGTCTCTTCATCTAACCGATCCTTCTTAGTTTCGTTGTCCAGAGATATCTTCTTGCCCTTGTCTTTTGGAAGGATTGGTGGCATGGGTGGAGCCTTCACTTTTGGTGTTGCACCTCCCATATCTCGAGTCTTCTTGATGGCATCCTATAGGGTTGCGAGGTTGAAAACCTTAACCCAACCCTATAGGGGTTCAGCTAATCCTTTTGTGAAGAGCATGATCAACCTTTCTTCGGCAATGTTTGTGACCATGACTGCAATCCATTCAAATTCTGCGATATACTCCTCATGCGATCTAGTTTGCGTGAGTTGTGCCAACTCTATCAAGTGTATATCCAGGTTGTTCTAATCAAATCTTTCTATCAACCTCTGAATAAGGTCTACTAAGAAGTGATGTTTGCATGTCCCAATGTAACCAGTCCATGATACCACCAATCATGTGCTCCTCTTTCTAGGTGTAGCATGGCAAATTGAATAGCATTTGTTTCTTGCATTTGATTAAGTCGCAAATAGGTGTCCAACTTTTGCACCCAGGCCCTTGCTAAGCATTTTAATGACCCATCAAAAAGAGGGGATGGGCAACTTTCCTACCTTGCGCATCAAATCCGGATTTTGTTGTTCCCTGGGTCTATTCTGATATCTGATGTTGCTGTATTCCTGGAAAGTTAGGGTTGCTCGAGTGTTCTCTTCTAGTGTTGCATACTCCCGAAAGTATTCATCAAAGAGTCTATTTTGCTCTATTGCTTCTTGGGTCGTTGTCTGTTGTTGGTTTAAAAATTGAGGGAGTAAGGGTCTGAGGCTCCCTCCACTAGCTACCCTGGTGTTAGTGCACACAGTAGGACCAAGGTTATGGTTACCGCTACCTTCAGTGGTGGTTCTGTTGTTGCTAGCAACGTTTGGGTTTCTTATGAGTTGATCCATTAACTAAGCGAACTGTTGTTGTCCTTGAGCTAATAGATAGGCTATTTCTTGTTGCCCCTCAATCAGTTGTTGTCCTTGCATTAATATGCCAAACATTTGTTGTTGCCCCTGGAGTATGGCATTTAGTAAGATACCAAGGTCCTGTTCTCCTTGCTCTATTCTATCTCCCATCGTTGAACAATGGTGTTTCCTCTTCCTCACAGTAACGATGCTTGTATTTGCTGGAAACATACAGGGCTCAAATGCTCACAAGCTGGCAGGATGCTTTGCTCTGATACCACTGTAATGTCCTGGGATGATTTTTCCCTTAGGGTTACACTTTAGCTAGGGTTTCTTCAATCAATCAAACAAATCAAATGACTAAAGTACATTTACAATGGACATCATTGAATAGCATAAGGATGTTCAACAACGATAAACATTTCCAATAACAATATGATTGCCTCAACAACACAATAAGATGAGGCTAATTGTCTAGAAACAAAATCCACTAGAGTTCAAATTTAGTAATTCAATGTTCCAGTTCCCTATGCCATTATACTAAATTAATATATTAACTAATATCGCTCTGAGAATAACTAGCAGTTCTGGGATTGTAATCTCAGTTGAGCTCTGTGGATTGGCCTCACCCCCTTTAGAAACACTATTTGTAGAGATACCTCAGATTAGGTTGGCCACAGTGCCCAAACTGTGCCTCGGAATGTCGTTGTAGTGAATTCCATTTTTGTTGTGATCTTGCTTTGTTCCGAACTCCCTTGACATTCTACCACTAAATGACGCGATCCTAACTCGTCACCAGTATGAATTCAAGAAAATGAATGACGGCTAACCTTCAACTATTTCGATCACAGGAACCCTTGACAATCACAAAATTCTTATTTCTTTTGTTGTTACGTAAAACTAAGACAAGACTTGTTACTATTGAATAACACCAGACTTTTCCATGAAGCCCACTGTTGACACCTAATCCTCAACGGATGGGTGAACTGGAACGTGAACAGTCATCAAGAAGATGAACTGTTCCGTCTCCTTTTTGTATATAATCAATAGTTCTCTAATGAAATTATATATCAGTTTTTCTTCCGCTCATTCTGGAGTTACCCTGGCCTGACATGGTATCAGAGCGCAGGTCCCAGATTCCTTGTAACTCCTCTAATAATGCCTCTGTCCTGAGCGTTGCTCTGCCCTGAGTGTCATTGATTCTCTGCGCATCATTGATTGTCTGCGCCTCTGTCCTGCGTCTCAATGATGATTCTCTGCGCTCTCTGACTAACATGAACGCCAGAGACTGTGCATTGTTTTTATGAACGTATCTTACCGTTTTAGCGTCCATAAGCACTGAGCTATTCAAACGTTACACATACAATCGCTCTGCGCCTCGGTACTGGTCTTCACACTCGTAGGTTTTGAATAGCATAGAGTCTCCGCGTCCATGTCAGTTCATTGTATAATGATTCAAATTCTTTCAAGATATTCTTTACTATGCCAATCTCTTGCTTACTGATAAGAAGATTCAGGAAATTCAGAGTATAGTTTTGAAACTTAGCATCATCTGCAATAGACTTGAGAATGCTCTTCTTCTTCCCATTTTCAGTAATAGGATTGATGAGAAAATCGTAGAGTTCCTGGTTCTTCAACAAATGAGAAAGTCTTTCCATATCCCCATTAATCACCTCTAACATGTTATTTGCCTGTGCAAATTGCAAAAGAGCTGCCGCATATCCACCCGCTGCAGAATCACGCGTCACAACAACAGCCCGTCGTACAGGACTTTTTGCATTTGCATGTGGGATTCTTGAAGACAAAGCATCAGGAAGCCGTTGAACAGGTTCCCGAGCGTGAAGCGCTTGTGCAGATGATCTTGAATGTACATTCAAGGAAGCGAGGGATTGCGTTAATGTATCCATCTGGACAATAGGACGGCCTGCTGAGACGTTCTGACGAGGAAACCCCGAGATATAAGCCCCGTAAGCCTTTTGTGGTTTGCCAAGGTCAATGTATTTGGTTTGACTCGATCCTTTCTTCTGTTAAAATCTCAGACCTTTCACCTGTAAAGAATTTGTTCAGATTTGTCATTTGTTGGAGTCTCAGACCTGTCACCTGTGGAAAAGTTTTGGACTTATGACCTAGTTAATTTTCAAACTATTGAAAAGTCTCGAATCTGCTTCGAACCTGTGGCTGTATTGTCTTGGATCAGTAGCAAGGCTTGGATGTGCAATAGTCTTCCTCAAAAATTTGATCATGTGGTGATTAGGTGTTGCGAGGATCTCTTTCAGATTTTGGTCCTGTGGTGATTCGGTTCTGTGGAGAAGTCCTTTCGGACTTGTAGAAAAACAAGTGCGTTTACAGTAATAGATTCTGCTGCCTTGAATGGTATATGATGGTCCATGTTGTTGTGCGTTGAATTTATATACGTTACAACTGAGATTGTATGTGCGTTGATTGCATGCTGGTGTATTTACAATACATTGAAATTTTTTATGATCACTTTATATGCGGTGTTCCTTTTATCTGAGATAGCGGTGCTGAGTTAACGCTGTTGCTGTGGCGGTGCTTTATATGTGCACTAACGCTGTATATATGTGTGCACTGTGGTTACATTAACCAGCGTTTGAGTTTTGAATGCGTAGTTTATACATATGTAATATGGTGAGGATCATTGGAGGGCTTTGAAGAAACAGTAAAGTATTTGCCCTTTTTTAGTACAATTTCACTGTACATCAATAGAAGTTTTTTTTTTATCAGCAGAAATTTCTTATCAGCAGAAGTTTTTTTAGCAAAAGTATTTTTTTACAGAATGCATTCAATCATTTCTATGGTAGGAATAGTTCTCACTGGCAAGGAGAACTATTCTGAATGGTCTCGGATGGTAAAACACACCCTCATCTACAATGAGTTGTGGAAAGGAGTGTGTGTCGGAGAAGAAGACAAAGACCCTGTGCAGCCTACATCAGATAAAGAACTTGTCATTTGGGAAAACAAGAACAGCAAAGCCTATGCATTGATCGTAGCATCTGTAAATGAAGAAGTAAGTCGTCATATTTCATCCTATTCCACTGCCTTTTGAAGCTTTACAAAAGCTGAAAGAACTCTATGATTCACATTCTGCACTTGAAGTTGTTCAGCTCATGATTAAACTCTTCACTCTTGAACTGAAAAATAATGATCCCCTTGCTCTTGCATCTGAAATAAAGTCTATAATGCATGATATTAAATCCACTAAGGTTGAGCTGGATATCTCTCTTATTGCCTTTCTCAAAGCACTCTATCCTACCTACTCCAATTATCTTGAGTCTTTACAAGCAAATGGAAATCTTAAAGACATAACCTTTGAGTCTCTTGTGAAAAAGTTTGCTGAAAGAGAGAAAGCCTTTGGAAAGAAAACAGTCCCTGAATCTTCTGAAGAGACTGTTTGCCTTGCTCATAAAGAAAAGCATCCTGCTCAAGATTCTACAAGAGGAAGAGGTGGACGAAGAGGAAGAGGAAGATATTTCAGAGGCAGGGGGGGCAGACATTCTCAAGCAGAAAAAGCAGATCTGCATTGCATTCGCTGCAAACGAAATGGATCACATGATGCTTCTACATGCAAGCTACCATGGGACAAAATTGAGCAGAGAAGAAACCAGCAGAAAGGTAAAACTGATGACACAGACAAAGGTAAAGCACCTGAATCCGCTCACTATATTGAGGCACAATGTAACATTGGAGTAAATGAAGATTTGTTTAATGCTTCACTTGCTTCTTCGAAAAATGACTGGTTACTTGATTCAGGAGCAACCTGTCATATGACTCATAGGAAATATTTTTTTGAAGATTTCACTGACAATGTTGATGGAGCAGTATACTTTGCAGATCAGTCAAAAATCAAGCCATCAGGGCTTGGCACAATCAGGCTTAAACTGCCTGGTCTTCCAGACTTTCTTCTGGACCATGTTCTATATCTCCCACAGCTCAAGAGAAACTTGCTGTCCCTGGTCCACATCCGCCAGCAAGGTCACTCCATTCATATGTTTGATGGCAAGCTTGAGGTAAGAAAGGCATCTGACCACTCACTTGTCATGAGGGGTATAGAAGAAGAAAGACTTCTTAAACTGCAAGGAACTTCTGCTCATGCACAACATTTCTCATATATTTCTCATCATGAAGAAGGTACACTTCCATCAAATTTATTATGGCATGCTAGATTTGGACATTTAAACTATGACAGTCTCCGCTTATTAAAGAAAAATGGTGTTGCTGGTTTGCCTACAATTCCTAGAAAACATAAGCAATGTGATGCTTGCATTCTAGGAAAGCATAGTAAACAGTCTTTTCATGATTCACATTCAAGAGCACATAGGAAGCTTGAACTCATTCATTCAGATTTATGTGGTCCAATGCCTGTTCCTTCTGCAAATGGAAATAAATATATCATGACATTTATTGATGATTACACCAGAATGTGTTGGGTTTATTTATTGAAGAACAAATCTGATGCTTTTCAAACATTCAAGAATTTTCATAAATGGATTGAAAATGATGCACAATCTCATATTGGGTCTATTCGCACTGATAATGGAAAAGAATATACATCAAATGAATTTGAACACTATCTTCGCCAACATGGGATTAAACATCAAACAACTGTGCCTTATAATCCTCAACAGAATGGTGTAGCTGAAAGAATGAACAGAACAATCTTGAATATGGTACGATCCATGCTTTTCTTCAAAAATGTAAAGATAATGTTTTGGGCTGATGTTGTTCTATGTGCTGCATATATAAAGAATAGATGCCCATCTAGTGCTATAAGAAACAAGACTCCTTATGAATTGTGGTATGGACATGTTCCTTCGGTAAAACATCTCAGGATCTTTGGTTCCACCTGTTATGCTTTAATACCAAAGGTACATAGAAACAAACTTGGTGCTAGAAGTCGTAAGTGTATCTTCCTGGGGTATTCAAACACCTCTAAAGCATACCGTCTCTATGATGAAGTAAATAAAAAGTTTGTTGTATCTAGAGATGTCATTTTTCTTGAATCATCCAAATCTGACAGTGTTGTTGAGCGGCAACTTGATCGCTTGGATAGATTCACAAAAACAAAATCATTTCAAGAGTTTGATAATCAGATTCCACATCTTGAAGGGGGGATTCCTATACTAGATCAACATGTGGAATCTTCTTCTGAAGAACAATCTCCCGTGCATGAAACTCCAACACCGGATGATCCTTTAAGTGATGTAATTGATAGAATTGGGAGACTCAATCTTGATTCAGTCCCAACTCAATCAACAGAGCAGCCTGGACCATCTCAGAAAGGTCCCCCAAAGTGGCTGACAAAGACACTTGAAAGTGTTCATCCTGATGAAATTGGAAAAACAGGAACCAGAAATACAAACCGACAAGATGGAGGTGATGTAGATAACTCTAATTCACCTGTTGATATGGATGTTACTTATGATTGTGAATTGAACTTGTCTACAGATTTTGAACCAACTTCCTTCAAAGAAGCTGCTTCTCATGATGAATGAAGCGATGCAGAAGGAGTATGATGCCCTCATAAAGAATGGCACTTGGAAGCTGGTTGATCCTCCATTTGGAACCAAACCAATTGGCTGCAAGTGGGTCTACAAGAACAAGTACAAAGCTGATGGCTCACTTGACAAGCACAAATCTAGGCTTGTGGCAAAAGGTTTTGCACAGAAGGAAGGGGTCGATTATGAGGAAACTTTTGCCCCCACAGCAAAATGGGCCACCATCCAGACACTCTTTGCACTAGCTGCTCAGAACGGTTGGAAAGTCCATCAAATGGATGTAAAAACTGCATTCTTGAATGGAGATCTAAAAGAGAATGTTTTTATGTCCCGGCCTGAAGGATTTGTTGTGAAAGGACATGAACACAAAGTATGCAAACTTGTGAAGTCCTTGTATGGCCTCAAACAAGCACCACGAGCCTGGTATGAAAAACTAACTGAGCATCTTCTGAAACTCAACTTCAAACATTTTGATCTTGATGATGCAACTTTATTTGTCAAGAAAGTTGGCAAAACAGTTGTATATCTTGTGGTATATGTAGATGATCTTTTAATGACAGGGAACAATGAAAGCTATATTGCATCCATAAAGAAAGAATTAGGAAAAAGTTTTGAAATGACTGATTTGGGCTATGTTCATTACTATCTTGGCATTGAAGTAACCCAACATCCAAAATCCATATTTCTTTCTCAAAAGAAATACATTGGAGATTTGTTAAACAGATTTGGCATGATAGAGTGCAATCCTCTTTCTACTCCAATGGAACAAAACTTGAAACTCACATCTATTGAAGGAAAGGAATTTGAGGATGCAACAAAGTATAGACAGCTTGTAGGAAGTCTCATCTACCTCACTACTACCAGACCAGACATTTCATTTGCTGTTGGAATCCTCTCCAGGTTTATGCAAAAGCCTTGTGAGGGACATTGGTCTGCTGCAAAAAGAGTTCTAAGGTACTTGAAGGGAACTCAAGACCTTGGAATCAAGTATACACAGGTGGACGACTTCAACTTGATTGGATACTCTGATTCAGACTTCGATGGAGACAAAGAAACTGGGGTATCTACTTCAGGATATGCTATGAGTCTTGGATCAGGAGCTGTCTCCTGGAGATCACGCAAACAATCAATACCAGCAGATTCCACAACAGAAGCAGAATACGTGGCAGCAGCTGAAGCAACGAAAGAAATTGTGTGGCTCAGGAAAATTCTTGAAGATTTGCAGGTAAAACAAATACAATCAACTCCACTCATGATTGATAACACCTCTGCAATAAAGTTGGTCAAGAACCCAAAGTTCCATGATTGTACTAAGCACATCAATACCAAATATCATCTAATCCGACATCATGTTGAGGCCAAAACAATCCATCTCCGTCATTGTTCCACAAACGAGCAAATTGCAGACATCTTCACCAAAGCGCTAGGAGGAGAAAAGCTTGAAAGATTCAGAACGATGCTTGGACTCACCAACATCCCTTTAGATTAAGGGGGGGAATGTTGACACCTAATCCTCAACGGATGGGTGAACTGGAACGTGAACAGTCATCAAGAAGATGAACTGTTCCGTCTCCTTTTTGTATATAATCAATAGTTCTCTAATGAAATTATATATCAGTTTTTCTTCCGCTCATTCTGGAGTTACCCTGGCCTGACACCCACTATCCCATCTGTGTACGTTGTTAAATAACACATCACAATTACAATGGTGTTTTGGTGTGGCCTTCGCTATACATTTAGCGCAATCAAGATAATCCAAATTGCCCAATCTTGAGCCACGTGAATATCCTTTCACCAAGGTGTGCGTTGCTACCCAAGACGATCTGTTGTGCCACAAAAGTTTTCGACGCCAATCTCAAGGGTGGATAAGAAAGGTCATCCCATAGACCAAAGACCAAAGACTAGAGACTGAACAAGAGCTCTAGGAAATTCATCTCTTTTATGTCTCAAAACCAACTTGCATAGCCTCAGAAGAATTTTGCTTGTCTTGTCCAACTAGATACATAATTTTGCCTTAGAAAGGGACTGATTTTAGATAATTTGATCCCACAATTTGCTAATTTCCTCAAGCCAAAGCTGCTTCCAATAACCTATGCTAGAACAAGAAGAAAGGTGACTAGGTAGGGAGGGATTACCTCAACCAAAACTAGTCAAAAGATAAATGGGGTCTTAAAATCCTCAGAGCCTCACACTAAACAAAACAAAGATAAATGATCTAATCCAAGTGATGCTCAAATTAATCCAACCCTCTTGTATTTATAGATTTCCTTGAGGGGATTTTTCTCCTTAATTAATTGAGTGAGGTTCACATCAAACCCCAACTTTGGGCTTGTTTGCCCCAACTGCCCCAAGCTTGCCCAAACATTGGGTCTTTTGGGGTTTTCCCCTTTATCGAGGCCTATAGCCTATGGAGATCGATAGGCTACTTCATCCCTTGGTCCAATTAATCCCTTGGGGACATTACAACAAATGTATTTTTGGAACATAACTAGGGACCAGAGTCCTAATCCTTGGATGAGGTTCCATACACTTTTAGCTACAAGTGCCTTTGAGAACCAGTGAAGGTTTTTTAGCCCCCATCCACCCAAGGCTTTTGGATTTAATACCAGGTCCACGCTATTAGAGCAAGCACAGGGAAAAATGCTTAATTTTGTGCAAGATGCCTTTGGAGATCCAAGAGAGGGAAGTATAATAGACTGGTAATGGCTTCTATAATAGAATTACTGAGGACCAATCTCCCCACATGGGAGAGCCATCTATTGCACCATCCCTAGATTCTTTTTTCAATTTTAGCTAGGAGCCATTATCAATGAGCTTTGAGGTAGTTGTTTGGTTTGAGGAAAAACCCCAGATATTTTAAAACTCCACCCATTTGATGTGTGTGGGTGGATAGAATGTCTTCAATACCTGATATATCTACCTCATTTAAACCATTTCCATATACAAATGATTTATTGTGGTTGATAACCATTCTAGTGGTTGAAGTGAGTGTATCCAAAATGTCTTTTAAAGAATGAAGGTGATCCATGTTGCAGTCATAAAAAATTAAAACGTGACCAAAAAAAAGAGATAAGGTATATTGTAGAATTGATTGATAGATATACCTTGGAAGATATTCTTGTGCTTGGCATCAGAGAGAAAATCACTGAGGCCTTTTGTGACTAGGAGGAAGAGGAGGGGGGATAGAGGGCATCCCTGTCTAAGTCCTCTTTCTGGATTGAAAAAAGAGGGGGCAACTCCATTGATCAACAATGCAAGAGAGGAAGAATTTATACAGCTGAGGACCTACGAAACAAAGAGGGGCAAAATCCCAAATGAAGCATAAGAAGTATGAGGTAAAGCCAATTAACCTAATCAAAGTCTTCGAAATATTCACTTTATATATTATAGCCTTTAGTCCTTTTGTGTGAATGGTGTGGCAAACTTCGTGTGCTAGTACCATAGCCTCATGAATTTGATAGCCCTCCAAGAACCCAAATTGTTCTAAAGAGATATGATAAAAAGGGATGGGCATTAAACAAAGGGCAATTATTTTCGTGACGATTTGTAGACGGCATTGTAGAGGGAGATCAACTTGAACAAAACAAAGGATGTCAGAGGGTCAACTTTGGAAATGAGGGTTATGAACGTGGAGTTGAATGGAGCCAAAAATTTCCCATATGTTTTGGAGAATTTCACTACTCTTAGAAGATAGTCATAGATAAAAGGAAAGTACTAGTAAAATTCTATGGGAAGGCAATCAGGGCCTCTTCTTTTCCTCTTTTGGAAATTATGTAAAATCTTTTCTAGTTTTGGTTTGGAGACTTCTTCCATTAGGACCTCATTTCCTTCCTAATCGATAAAAATGGGGAATAGGCTTGCCACTCTTCAAATCTTACCAATGGTTGTTCTCTGATCTTGATGAAAAATTCCTTAAAATAATTGCTTCCCTAAGTTGCAATGTCTTCAAAGGAAGTGGCTCTGGAACCATTTGCTCTATCAATATCCTAGATAGCGTTGATGGCTTTTAGATGATTGGCAATTCTATGGAAATGTTTTATGTTCTCGTCCTTAGCTAGAAGCTAGAGCACTCTGCTTTTAAGCCTCCATTACTTCTATTTATCTATAAGGATACTTTTCCTTTTATTTTCAAGATATTTGATTAAAAATTTACTATCATCAGGGAGGGAATCAAGATCATTATGGTTGTATAAAAAGTTTGATTTGTCCTATATCCATAACAGTCCTATTATTTGCCTCCTTTTTCACCTCCAATTGATGATGACTTTTTTAGCTACCTTTTAAGTTTTGATGAAATTGAATTAGGGTGGACTCCCTTAGATTAGGATTGAAGGGGCACCAAGCTTGTTTAAGATCTTCCAAGAGGGAGGGGTCTTCAAGCTAGTGAGAGTTCAGTTCAAAGGGGGAGGGAGACTTATAGATAGCGAGATCAATCTCCAAGAAAAATGGCTCATGGTCCAACCCCCCCCCCCCCACCAAAAACTATTGCCTTAGACAAATTCTTTAATCAAATAAATCATCCTAAATGAGAAATCTATCTAATCTTTTTGCAATATGAATCTACCTAGATTTGTCGTTGTTCTAAGTAGGGGGCAACTTTGGGGTGAGAATATCAGATAGGCATGCATTCTGTAACTGATCTATCATGAAGTTTGATAAGGGATCTGGGTAAGTAAAGGGTCCCTAGATCTTAGAGACACCTAAGAAAAAATTTAGATCCCTGCTGACAATCAATTTCCTGTCTTCAAAATTTGGATTATGGAGAGTGGATTACCAAAATATTTTTTTGTCTAAGGATGGCCCATATATGTTTAGCACAGTGAAGTGGAAGTCAAAATTAGAGGAACAGAGTTCAAGAGCCGACCCCAAATAGATTGACCAAGCATATATGCAATGAAAACAACATTCTTTCCATCTTGAGAAATGTCCTCCTAACCTTCTGGAGGCTTCAATTGATATGAAACACCAGTTGGGGAGGACTTTACACAATTGTGCCACAACTTTTTCTCCTTCTAACATCGACTCTTGAAAGAGCATAATTTGCGGAGAGTAGACTTCGATTAAGATTTAATGGCCAAATTTTTTGAGGGGCTGGGCAAAACCCCTGTAATTCAAGGAAAAAAAATTCATACTGATACTTGCGAGGGGCATTTTCTCTAAGATCCCCGATGATTGACTTTTGTTTTCTAAACTAAATTTCAGAATTTTCCCTTTTTGGTTATCGAGAAGAAGGATTTGTTGCCTCTGAGGATCGGTTTTGACTCTTGAGTCTCTATCCTCAAAATACCCTAAGCCTCCTCCTTCATTTATAATAGGAAATTTTGGAGAATTAGGATCGGGGGAGACCTAAAGAGTAGAGCAGGATAATTGGATATAGTGTCATGAGGAGGGAGGAGCAGAGGATTTTAACTAAGGGCCTAGGAGAAAATCAAGGGAGTGTATAGGAAAAGAGGAGGTAAAGGAGGGATTAAGGGGGGAAAGAGGCCCGGGAAAGCGAGGGGTAGAGGAGGATGAGTGGGGACCATTGAAGGAGGCAACAAAGCGATGGGAAAGAGTGAATCAAAATGAGTAAGTGGGGGAACCAAATCCATACTTGGGGAGGGCAGTCCTCCACAGAGATGTTGACAGTTTTAAGGCCTAGAGGGTAAGAGGAGATGACTTCTCTAACCAGACTCAAACCGCATAACCCCCTCCTCCTACGTTGTCATCTCATCTGCATCAGGAAGTGCCTCCACTTCCTTTTTTTTCGAACCCACTTCTACGTGGGATTGTTAATTCTTCTATATTAGATATAATTTATTTTACTTCAAAAAAATTATTAAAAGCCCAAAAGAATATTTATCTCAAATATTTTCTAAATTTGTTGATAAAACAAACACATTGGTATATTAACTCAGATATAAAATGTAGCAGAAGTAAAATAGGGAAATCAATCAGACTACAACAAATTTGTGCCCAACACAATCTTCCTTCATATTAAATTTCTTAGGAAAATTTGGGCTTAGACCCACAAGAATACATAGAAAAAATACAATTATTGGGGACCCAAAATTCGGCCCCATTGGGAAAAATCTACCTCAAGGAAATCCACCCTTGGCAATCAACACTATTGAAGAAACTCGACCATAGGAAAATTTAGCTTCCCTCACCAATTATTCGGCCTCTCTTTTCCCTCATATGATCATTTCGCACTTGAGAAATTTGACCTCTGGATATTTCAATTTTCAACTCTCCTCCAATAATTTAGCCCTCTTCTTTAGCTGACTTGGCCTCTCCCTCTCCTAGCTTTGGCTTCCTTGAAATTATTTCCCACAATTCCCTGTTGCAATTCTTCTAACTTCCCTTCAATCTAATTGAGCCTCTCACTCTTGCGAAAATAGTTTCCTCAATAATAATGTGTCTTCACCTCTCCCTTAGGCTTATCTTATAATTTTATTAAGCCAAAATCCCTAACCCTAATCTCCTAAATGATCAATGGCTAGGATTAAATCCTAAGCCTCACTTGAGATCAATGGTTGAGATTATATCAAAGTCACTTAAATAATTTTATTATTTATTCTTACAACTTCGGCCTAATAGTCCACAATGATTAATTAAATTAATTATTGTACTTTTCATAAGTTAATCTCCTCCAAGCAAGCACCTAAAGAGGCAATAAAAAAATATTGTACATGCTAAGACACCAAGCCAATGTAGAAGACCTTTTGAGGCTACAATAATCAACAATCCCTCCTAGCAAGGAAGGGATTCTCCACCTCCCCCAGCTTGTCCTTGTAGAACAAAAACTTCCCCTTCACTAGGGGCATGGTGAGAATATCTGCTACCTACTTCCCTGAGGAAATGTACTACAATCTCACAACACCTCTCTAGACCCTATCTCTGATGAAGTGGTATCTAATCTCTATGTGCATGGACTTGTCATGAAACACTGGATTCTCCAAAAGCTTGATGCAACTTTAAATATCATAGTGAATCACTGTGGGCCCCATCTCAAGGCCAAACAACCCTGAGAGCATCTTGCAAAGCCATATGGCCTCACAACTCACCAAACTCACAACCATGTACTCGGCCTCTGCTGAGCTAAGCATCACTGAGTGTTGCTTTCTGCTATATCATGAGATCATAGCTAATCCCAAGTTGAAACAACAAAGAAAAGTATTCTTCCTGTCCACTACACTCCCTGCCTAGTCTGAATCTGTGTAGCCTTGAAACTCCACTCCACAAACTCTGATACACCTCAATCCATATTCCACTATACCATGAAGATACCTAAGCACATGTTTCACTGCCACTCGGTGAACCCCCTCAGCTCCACCATAACTAGATGAGTGAGTTCACAACAAAACAAATATCCAGCCTAATGTCAACTAGATACATTAAGGACTTGATTAACTGTCTATATAAGGTGGGATCCACCAACTTACCCTCATAAGCACTTAGCTTCCTCAAGTTGGTGATCATAGGTGTAGACATCGACTTGCAATCCTCCATCTTGAATCTCCTCAAAATCTCAATTGCATACTTTCCCTTCCCTAGGAAAATCTCTCTTGGTTGTTGCCATGCCTCTAATCCCAAAAAGTAGTGCATCAATCCAATATCCTTCATCTCGAACTCCAAAGCAAGACCCTCCTTGCACATCCTTATGAGCTTCTCTAATCTTGTCAGAAAGGGATCACCAACATACAGTACTAAGATAAGCGACTCACCATCAACAAGTACATAGTACAAGTTGGAGTCCGCCTCACTCTTGGTGAATCCCAATCCAAGTAGGTAACCACCAAGTACCATGTGCAAGGTGCCTACTTAAGTCTGCATAAGGCCTTCTTCAATCTGCATACATGGGACGCCCTCCCATGTGTTGAAGAATCTAGGGCACGGGGTTAATGAGATTCTGCTTTACATGATAACTATTACTGCTTAGCTTGTTAACATTAGTGTGTCTTCTTTTAATCATTAAATAGCTACCATAACAAAGAGACAAGAACAGAATAAGTTGGCATTCTGCCAGGGCCAAAACCTCTCCCTCTTGGACATGAAAACCTGCATAAAATTCTTCTTATAGAGATTCCAATTGACGAACAACAAGACCATCACCCTTGACTAACTGAGCCACTCCAAGACCAAGCCACCAATCCTCTTCTTCATACTGCTGAAATCGCCATCTTCACTGCACTATGGAGACATACATTACTGTTGCAACATCACTGAGCATATTCATGTACTTCCACTGAGAGACTCATCATAGCTATGAGCTTCATGGTTGTTGCATTACAACAGAGATCACATCGATCCTCTTCCTTACGAATACATCAAGACTGTGTGACTGTGATCATCGAGATAGTGACTGTGTCTATGATGTATGTAAGTCGAGACAAAGATCCTTCTTGCCGAGGGTGTATACTTGTGACTTCACTTATCATTTCACCGAAAATTCTTATCATCTCTTTCCACTGAGGAGTGGACTGCATCAGCAATGCACTGAGGCTTGTAATGAGGAGGAGACTGAGACTTATTTGCGAGATTTCAGGTGAGTCCAAGATGATATCAATATTGTACTCATTCGAGAGAGTGTTCCTTCAAAGTATGCGAAGTTACAGACTTGCACCCATCTAAGCTTCTTCAAAGAGAAAATGTGATGTATTTTTCTGTCCTTTTGCAGAGACTTTAGTTGCCTATTTATAGGTGTTGTGTCTCCATATCAAGCCGACATTTCCCAATGAACCGGTGTGTCTTATTTTGTGAACCGACATGACTCCTCTTTAATTTGTTTGCTAGTCGACGTGACTATGCTTTTCATTGTTTTGCTTACCTGTCTTCAAGATGATTGCGCTGGTCTTGGAGGGTTGTTCTTAGACATTTGGTTGACCCATATATATTACATAAATGCTCAAGAAGAGCTCTTTGACTCTTTGACTTTCCTAGACCTATGGAATGAGCAAGAAACTCATTCTTATTATTTACAAAAATAATATTCCTTTTTCTTGACAAGTACAAAGATCAAAATTACTTTGACAAATACCGAACCTAGTTACACTTTTCTTCAATATTCCCTCTTAACTAGGGAGGTATTTACAATGGTACTTGGTCGTTCTCAATCTAAAGAATTTCTCATAAGAAGATTCGGATTGGTAATCCCATCTGTATAGCATCATATCAACCAGCGTTGTCACAGTGCAAGGCCTTGACTAACAACTCCATCTCTCCACGAGACCATGAGCTACAATGTTGGTTAGACCAATGATTTATAGACACCTTCATCATTGTCTCTCAAGGTACATACCCACCCAAGTGTTCATTGAGTTTGACCTTCTAGGACTATTCTTATCTTGAGTTCCCAACCCTCCATTCTTTCTTCCCAGGTGATGACAAGAATGTTGTGTCTATCATGTGTCTTCATTTCCATCCATGGCCTTCACCTAGACTTACGGTTGTCAGTCCTGGTCTAGTGCATGACACATGGAATAGAAAAACACAACTGTCACTTCTTTGTAATCAGGGGTGATCTAATTCAAGCTCCCTCTTGATCAGGGACCTGTCAGAGCTTCCTCTTAGCTAGGGACTTTTCAATACATCAACAACTTCTTCTTCGTGGATCCTTCAACTACTTGATCAACTTCTCTCCTTGATGTCATGAAAGTTAGTTGAGCTTCTTTCTTGTAGGGCAACAGTCATTGATCACTTTCCTCCTTAGTTTGTCATGTCATTCCTTTCTTCATGGAAAGTGGCCTTCTTGGTACATATCTGGAACCTTCTCCATCTGGCTACTTCTTTCTTTTTCATGCTTCTTTCAGGAATTTCCATCCAACACATGAATGCTAGTTGTCCTTGCACTTACAACTCTTGTTCTAGTAGCCCTGCATGAACTCATCCAGACATTATTCAAGAAATCAAGGCATAACAATAAATCAAATCATACCTTTTGAGATGGCTTTCTATCATGACATCATTTCTGTAGGTATCAACATCCTGCATACATGTTGACTCATTTCCCAAATATATATATATATATATATATATATATATATATATATATATATATATATTGTCAAGGGTCTCTATCTTTTCCAGACTTCCATCAGAGTCTTCGTATCTTTCCGGGAGATTTCCTAGTCAACTCTTCTTGGTCCTGGGATGTTGATTGTCTTTACCATGGTTGCATATCTTACGATCTCTTCCTTCCTCACACATTCCATTCCTAGTGGTTTTCTAATCAGAGTTATGTAATTGTAGTCAACCACCTCATATTTCGTATGAGGACATATTATGTTGATTTCATCTAGTGTGACTTTATGTTTTTCTGCATCCTTTTAGAGGAGGAGATCCTTTTCCTTCGATCATGCTTCTCAAGATAGAGGTATTGATCTGCAACCATACGACATGACATTATAAAACTTAAATACAAGTATACATACCTCATTTTACCTTTAGGTTGTCCAGGCTTCTTTCAACAACTTCCTTGATTGAAAGATCTTCAACCCCTTGAACTGCTCTTAGGTCATCATATCATTATTCATGAATTCCACAAGTTGGAGTTTCTATTGAAACACTTGCTTCATCCCTAGATCAGTGAATCTTCTAGTGAAGATTCCATCAGAGAATCTTGAGGATCTTAAAGATCCCTATCCAGCAGATGTTTTCCTTTTGTTGCATGATGAGCCTTATTTAAATGTTTGACTTCTGCAAAGTTGTTGCCTACAACTTGCCTTCTTTCATAGAAACCCTAAGATGTTGACTGAGGTATCTTACTTATCCTTGAACATTTAGTCACCCTCGTGATGATGTCACGAGATGATGTTACACCACATCCTATATTGTAGTCACATTCTATGTAGGATCTAGGAGCCCAAAAAGAGACTTATAGAGAGAGACTAACTTAAAGATTTATGCTCCCTCTTATTCAACTCCTTCCATCCTATCTAGTGACATGAATAATGTTCATGATTCCTCTACTAGCTTCCCTAATGCCTACCTTCATGAACTCAAAGGAGACCTTATTCAATGACTTCATTCATCTATGAGGACCATAACTATCGTCCTTATTTCATGCAAGGACCTTTTTATGAGGATTATGATTATCCTCTAGCATTTCCATTACCTTGCAAACCGAAGTCATTAAACCAAAAATTGATTAAACATGAGAGATACTTACTTGGCATGTGAAGAGGAGATCTTCACCTTGATGCTTCCTTTGCTTGAGCTGCCCATCATGAACCATATCCTTTTACCAAAAACTTCTTTAGAGACCTTCTAGCATTATGACATTTGTGATCTTGACATCACCGAAACTGCTTTATGATCTTGAGATCATCTTGACTCCTAATTCATCTTCAAGGTACTTTCGACTCCTACATTTGAACACATTGTTGTCACGCTAGAGATATTGCTAGTCCACAAGTGAACTTTAGTATTCCCAGGAGTGTATCAACAGACTTCTATATCAAGCATCATCTGTAGATAGACTCATATTCTGACCCGAGCGCCATGCCATTGAGATCATGTTCATAGACAAGATCCGAAATTGTGAAAAGTATATCGCTGTGACATTGTACTTATGAGCACTGTACATACAAAGTATGTAGAGATGCATTGTGATGTGAGCCCGAACTTACCACCGAATAACATAGACAGAGATAGTAACTGGATTGTGTATAGAGAGACTGTCTTATTACCGAGGACTGTCTTTTTCAACAATATGCGAGAATGTATACTCTGTCCCCACCCAAGCTTCATTATTGTTGCAACTTGATTGCACTTTCACCGAGGACTTCATTATATTACTGAGGTCTTCATGAGGTTTGTACCTAGATCCACTGAGATCATGATTGTTTCATCATACCATCATCATCATATTCATGCTTAAGTTAGGACTGCAGAGTATGTTACTATGCGAATTTCTCCATCTGAATTGTACTGAGACTGAGTATGCTAATGTGGGATCCCTGAGATCCTTGTCATCACTGTTATGCAGAGATTGCGTTTTCCTTTCTATACCGAGACTTCCATAATACAGAGTGTTTCCTTCTTGTACCGAGACCCTTATCATGATGCTTATGCCAAGACTGTAGCTAGTTCAGTGACATCCATCTGAAACTACAGTGATGATGACCATCCGAAGCCTGAATCTTTATGCGAAGAGATTGTACCACTGTTCCTTGCCCGAGATTTCTGAGATATATACGAGGGTGTCACTGTGATTACCACAGAGAGGTATGCTATCTGAATTCTGTTCTTCATACGAAGTTGCAGAGAAGTCCTCCTTCACCTTAACTGAGATTGATATTGACTTGTCTTGTTGTTGCTAGTTGAGGACTGATCTTTTAAGTGTCTCTTTTACGCCCTTCCATAGACTGCAACCATAGCTCTGATACCATCTTGAAGAATCTAGGGAACGGGGTTAATGCGATTCTTCTTTACATGATAAATATTACTGCTTAGCTTGTTAACATTAGTGTGTCTTCTTTTAATCATTAAATAGCTACCATAACAAAGAGACAAGAACACAATAAGTTGGCATTCTGCCAGGGCCAAAACCTCTCCCTCTTGGAGAGCAAAGCCCGCATAAAATTCTTCTTATAGAGATTCCAATTAACGAACACCAAGACCATCACCCTTGACTAACTGAGCCACTCCAAGACCAAGCCACCAACCCTCTTCTTCATACTGCTGAAATCATCATCTTCACTGCACTATGGAGACATACATTACTGCTGCAACATCACTGAGAATATTTCTGTACTTCCACTGAGAGACTCATAATAGCTATGAGCTTCATGGCTGCTGCATTACAACAGAGATCACATCGATCCTCTTCCTTATGAATACATCAAGACTGTGTGACTGTGATCATCGAGATAGTGACTGTGTCTATGATGTATGTAAGCCGAGACAAAGATCCTTCCTGCCGAGGGTGTATACTTCTGACTTCACTTATCATTTCACCGAAAATTCTTATCATTTCTTTCCACTGAGGAGTGCACTGCATCAGCAATGCACTGAGACTTGTAATGAGGAGGAGACTGAGACTTATTTGCGAGATTTCAGGTGAGTCCAAGATGATATTAATATTGTACTCATTCGAGAGAGTTCTCCTTCAAAGTATGCAAAGTTACAGACCTGCACCCATCCGAGCTTCTTCAGAGAGAAAATGTGATGTATTTTTTTGTCCTTTTGCGGAGACTTTAGCTGCCTATTTATAGGTGTTGCGTCTCCATATCAAGATGACATTTCCTAGTGAACCAGTCTGTCTTATTTTGTGAACCGACATGACTCCTCTTTAATTTGTTTGCTAGTCAACACGACTGTGCTTTTCATTGTTTTGCTTGCTTGTTTTCAAGATGATTGTGCTGGTCTTGGAGGGTTGTTCTTAGACATTCAGTTGACCCATATATATTACATAAATACTCAAGAAGAGATCTTTGACTCTTTGACTTTCCTAGACCTATGGAATGAGCAAGAAACTCATTCTTATTATTTACAAAAATAATATTCCTTTTTCTTGACAAGTACAAAGATCAAAATTACTTTGACAAATACCGAACCTAGTTACACTTTTCTTCAACACCATGCACTTCAAAGCCCTAAGGCTACTCAATATACACCTCTTCCTCAATCACACCATTGAAGAAGGCAGTCTTCACATTCATTTGATGCATCCTCCACTCTGTCTTTGAAGTAATGGAAATAACTGCCTTGATAGATGCATATCTAGTGATAGGTGCAAATGTTTCCTCGTAATCTACTCCCTCCTAGGAGAACCCTCTCGCCACAAACCTCGCTTTGTACGTCTTGACACTACCATCTGTTGCTTGTTTGATCTTATAGATCCATCGAGAAGTGACCACTGACTTCCCCTCAGGCCTTGGTACTATCTCCTACACATTGCTCCTCATGATGGAACTATACTCTTCCACCATATCATACCTATTGGTATGTTGCCTCCTCAAAGGTAGAAGACTCATACTCACTGATGCTGCTCATTAAGGCCAAATAACTAGAAAATTTGGCTAGTGGTCTACTCTCCCTAAAAGTGTTGCTTGGAGCCTTCACATGCTCCTCAACGTCTCTCAATGTTTGCTCAACCCATCTCGGCCTCCTCTTGACAAAGCTTGAAGGAACCTCTCGCTCCTCCTACTAATCATAAGTTTATGTCCCTGCTAGTGTTGTTGGCCCTTGCTCAACCTTTGGAACCTCTCGCTCTCGATCGTTTAACATTGTTGGATCTATCCCATGTGACCTCCTAAAGGTCCTACGCTCCTCAAATCTAACATCCTTGTTGACAACTATCTTCCTTTGTCTTGGAATGTAGAACTTGTAGGCCTTTGAAGTCTCATTGCAAGGAAATGTTGCCTTGTCATGTTTTCCAAGCACATATCCCTTACACACACCATCATGCTTTATATTGAACTCCAAAAAGCCAATGACCATCTCTTGTAACAGTGGTAGAGCCCTGTAGTGTAGATGTCCCATCCTTGTGTGCGAAATCTCCCTCTAGTTGTCACTGCTATGTACTAGGTCTTTCACTGGTTGTCCTCCCAACGTATACAGGTTATTCTCCATGTTGCCTATAATCAACCCCTTTTGGCCTGACAGCGACCTCACCTCCCATGAAACTAACCTCAAGTCCTCTGTCCTCCATGGCTGAAACTGATAGTAAATTTTTTTCCAACCTAGTTACATACATTACCTCCTTCACCTCCATAAGACTCCTTGAGTCTAATTGGAACTACTGCTGCCAATGCCCTCCACTGCATACATGGTGTTGTCACCAAGCTCCACATGTAGATCTTTGTGCTCCTTGGCCATACTGGTGAAGATATCACAAGATCCCATCATGTGACGAGATGCTCCACTATCCACAAACCACACCCCTCTTGTAATGGTGCCAAAAAGATAGGATACTAGAGAAAAAAATTTCTTGAATTTTTCTGCCAACTCATCCATATATGCAAATGCAGTTATTATTGTTTTCCTTTTGCCTTTCTTCTTGTTTTAACACTGTCCGACATAATGACCAAACTTATGACATGCAAAGCACTTAACTTTTTTCATTTCTTTCCTCCCTTGTGAAGGTGCTCCTCCACTCTGGTTCTGCTTGGCTTTACCCTTGTCCTTCTTTGTTTTCCCAACAAGAGCAAGGTTCTCCTCATCTCCACCTTTGCTTTGTCCACCAGTTATGGATTCACCCAAAATCTCCTTTTGGGGTGAAATCGTCCCACAATCTAGTCCAATTAGGAAGCTTATCTCTAGCTACGATACCTATCACAAATGTAGCCCATTGCTTGGTACACCCTTTTAGTGTTACTTTTACAAGCTTCATCTCATCCACCTATTCCCCAACAATGGAAAATTCATCACAAACTTACTGAATCCTTGTGAAGTATGAGGCCACAGCGTTAGATCTATTCATGTTAATGCTATCTAGCTTCTCCCTTAGCACTATCATTTTGTTCTAGCTGTCACTCTAATACAACTTTGCCAAGGCCATCCACATTTTATAGGTTGAATCCTTCTTTGTAATGTGAGGGATTATGTGATCCTTCACACCATCCAAAATGATGCCCTTGACTTTTATATCTTTATCTTAAGTTCATCTGTTTGGGTAACATCTTGAGGAACTTGAATCTCTTCGCTTGCAATTTTCCACAAACCATTTTCCATTACAACCACGGTGATCTGCGCTTTCCATGGACTAAAGTCTATAGCCCCCTCCAACTTGTCTTCGTACCTTAGACTTGATGATGCCATATTACTAGATTGTCTTTAGCCACAAAACCATCGCTACAAAAAATAATTTGTTGCTGCAAAACCCTTGTGATATATGATCCCCCCACAGAGTTTCTATAACTCTAATACCATGATAATTCTTTTATATCAAATCTGATTTATTTTACTTCAACAATTTTTTCAAAAACCTATAAAAATATTTATCTCAAATATTTTCTGAAATTGCTAATAAAACAAACACATTGGTATATTAACTCATAAATAAAATGCAACGGAAGTAAAATAGGGAAAGCAATCACACTACAACAACAAATTTGTGCCCAATAAAATCTTCTTTCATATTAAATTTCTCAAGAAAATTTGGGCCTAAACCCATAGAGATTACACAAAAAAAAAAACATTTTTGCAAACATGGAATTCGGCCACATTGGAAAAAAACAGCCCTTGGAAATTGTCACTACTAAAGAAACTCGACCGTTGGAAAATTTAGCCTCCCTCACTAGCAATTTGGCCCCTCTTTTTTCCCTTGTACGGCCATTGCGCACTTGAGAAATTCGACGTCTAGATATTTCATCCCTCCTCTTCAGCTAACTTGACCTCTCTCTCTCCTAGCTTTGACTTCCCTGAAATTTTCTCCTAAAAATTCCCTATTGCATTTCTTCTCGCTTCTCTTCAATCTAATCAACCTCTCGTTCTTGAGAAAATCACTTACCCAATAATAATGTGTCTTCACCTCTCCCTTAGACTTATTTTATAATTTAATTGAGGCAAAATCCCTAACCCTAATATCCTAAGAGATCAATGGCTAGGATTAAATCCCAAGTCTCACTTGAGATCAACAGTGGAGATTATATCTAAGTCAATTAAATAATTTTATTATTTATCCTTAAAACTTTGGCCTAATACTCCACATTACCCACCAAAATGGGTAGCCACATAGGAGAAAACCTTTCTCCAGCCAGCCAACAACCCCTAACATTCACTTCTTGATGATGATATGCCATATCCTTTGCCATTTGCATCAACCATGCACCTCTCACCATCTGACATTCCTCTTGAATGAAGGTGGGCTGCTATTCAACAAGTACTTTGATCATTTTGCAATTGGATGCTTATACTTGATGTTTTGCACATTTAGTATGGATAAAGGGGATATCTAGAAGATTGACCAATATTGACTGTAAATCTGTTCTCTCATCTTACTAGGGGGGTTAATCCTTAGCCTTAGTCCAGTGGGACCTCCCTTAAGGCCTCAAGGTTATAGGCAGGGCACTACTTGGAAAACTTTAATTGAAATAGCGTGTTCATTCTCCCTTACACCATACTTAACACTTTCCATGTAACATTATAGGCCCTTTTATATACATCTCCATTCTTCAGGTCTAACTTGTCATTGGTTCATTGGGATTTGGCACCCTCTTATCCACATCCTTGAGTAGCATTGGGAAACATTGCCCTAGCACTTGATGCAACTAAAAGAATGGAAAAACATAATATGGTCACAATGAAAGAAAAAGAAAGTCAAAATGCAAAAGACGGTTAGGACATAAGTTAGCACGTGAACAAAAGCCTAGCATGAGCTCTACCCTTTTCAATAGCCATCACCTGGTTCCTGAGCACTTGATGCTCCATTTCATCAAATGGAACCCTTGCATGTCCCAACCCTGATGAGCAATAAACCACCTCATCTTAAGGGGTAAAATTAAATGCTATAAAGAGCAAGCCCTAACCCTTGAGTTGTGCACCCAAAATAAAAGTATTATTATGAAGTAAAAGGCACACTAGAGGGGTGGAAAACGTAGGCTAAGTAGTGTATCTCATGCCTCCATGATTTCTCTCTCCATTACATCTATACATTAAGGATGTGGACTCCTATTAGTTGGTCCCCTAACCATGGCACTTGGCCATGAAGTCTTTCCCCTCCATAGCCACCCATTTACACCAACACCTATTGATTAAAGGGTTGACCTTGGAAATGCCACCTTCCCTTGGCGGTTGGAAGCACTTAATAGGGTTGAATATTAGCCACCCCTACCAAGGTAGTGAACACCTTTATGGGACTTGGTCTAGTTAGATACTGGAAGGTGATCCCAGTTTGAAGTATTAACATGCCTATAGCATACAAGTTTGGTCCAATTAGATGCTTATATGATCTTAGTCTCTAATGAATGGTTGCTTTCATTTGAGTTTAAGTTGGTCTTGCCAGGTGGCCCATAGCAGCATAGGCCTTAAAGGCACCCACTGCACAGGTGCCCAAACCCTACAAAGAGGTTGAAGACTTAGCAAATGCAACATTGTCCACTTACATCAGAATGTTGGGCAGTGTGATGACTTGAGCAACTAATACATATCCCAGAGTACCCCTAGAACGAGGACATTGATCTTCTTTTGCCTAAACATAGAGGATTCTTGATGATTGCACCACTGTAGCCAACATGCCCCTCGGTTGGCCTTGACACTACCTGATGGGCGAGCCATGATTCAAAGCTCGAATGAGGATGGTCTTCCATGAGATGACTAAGGAGGGCTTGTTGCACCTAATGGAGCCCTAATGTTGGGGAAAGGAGGCACCACATTGACCATTGGAGATCCATGGAGATGACATGGGGTTACCTGAGACCTCAACTTGATTTGGAACCCTTAGAGTTGCTTTGAGGTTGGATTTCAGGAACACTCCTCAACTGATGGATGATCATGATGCTTGGAGACACCTTCGGCCTTCTCTTCACCATCACCTGGCGTTTGGAGCCCAAAAAAGGCACAACGTCATCATATTAGAGGCTTAGGGCTCACACGTGTGGGTCTATTTTTGGCAATATTTCATGTTAAGCTAGTGGGTTGGCTTGTAATCCAAGGATTATTTTATGTTTACTCATTATCAAACTTGTTTAGCAACTTCATTAGTTACAATTTGGTGAGGTAGACCTCATATAAAGAAAAGATCACATCACATTGTTCATTCATCATCACTTGTGGACTATTTCAACCTAGTTCTTGTACTTCGCTACTCTTGTGGAGATGCGATCTTTGTGGATATTTTTTTATTGGAGACTAATCCTTATTGTGGAGTCATCATTTTGGGATAAAGAAGGATTGTTCATTGATATCTTGTGAGTAATTTTATTGTTGAATATATTTTATGGTTATTGTATGCAGTATCTTGCTAGGGTTTCTATATTCCATATCTAAATGCATAACTTGATATGAAATTTTTGGTGAATTGTTGCATGCTTTAATTAAGAATCTTGAACATCCCTTGAGAAGCTCCTAGAGAGCTTTTCTCTTGCTTTTATCCCTGTATTGAATGATAGATAGGGTTTTAAAAGTGGAAACTTAGGGTTTTCCCCCTTACTCCTTTCAAGGGTTTGATATTTCCGTAGTAATTTTCCCTTAAACTCCACCATTCAAGTAGTTAGTAGGCACTTGCATCCACAAAGGTGATCAAATTTATAAAATATTTTACTCTTCCCTCTCCTCTCACCTAATTCAACCCTTCAAGGTAAGTTGACAGGGCTAGGACATAGGGTTGAATTCAACTAGGGTTGAAGCGTTGGCTTGCCTTTAGGTTGTTCTTGTTGGTTGGACCTTATCACATCTCAATCTTGCATTTTGCATAGTTGGAATAGCCTCCTTAGGGCTGACAGCTCAAACCGTAGGCAATTCTAGCCTAGGAAACCCTAAACTAGCATTAAGGCTTCATCTTAGGGCTTGTTGAAGATTACGGCTCCATTTTGTTGATCATATCTTTCTTGCAAGGTCTTTTTTGGGTCTCATATGCCTAAGCATGCTATTTGTGTAGCATATCATCTAAACCCTAGGCTATAAGCCCATCTTGTAGGTTCTTTTGAAGGTACACTATTCCTTATCTCACTGGATTGAGTTGTGTTCTTAGCCTACGTGCCCTATCTGAGCCTATTGAAACAGTGACCTTTGAACTATTGACTTAGAATATTTGTTAGGTGACTTCAGTAAGGAAGCCTCCCTTATGGTGAAATTCCACTAAAGAGAAGGAGGTGGAATGTTGAGGTTATAGTGGCCTCCACCCCATTGTTGTATCTAAGTCTAGCCCTTGTCTTGTGAGGCCTCTCATAAGCCCTGCTAGATTTTGAGGCAACAATCCACAATAATTAATTAAATTAATTATTATACTTCTCCTAAGTTAACCTTAGGAAAGAAATCATAAAATCACTTCACCAAGCAAGCACCTAAAGAGGGAACCAAATAGCTTCTACATATGAAGACCTTCTAAGGCTACAAAAATCAATAGGATTTGCGCATGCTACAATCTTTTCCAAGGTGTCAGTATGTGTGGCAATGCCCACACTTGTATGGGATGCCTTCATAGTCTACTACCTGGTGGTGGTTGAGTAGGCCAACTTTGCTAGTGATTGCATCTAGAAGAGTCGCAAAGAGGTTTAGACCAACCAAAATTAGAGCCATATGATATATGTTGTTTGCTTGAAAGAAAGGTCGACCACATTAAAAAAACCCAAAATATTACCTATCTCCTTGAAAACATCCTTCAACTAGAAGATCAGAGGAATTCCAAGTAAATGAACCCAAATTGGGATGACATTCGAATTTTCAGTTCGCGCATTGAAATCTAGAGACCATTTTTTTATGAAAAGGGCTTCGAAAACCCAATGCCATCACGACTGCAAGAGTTTTTGCGCATCCTCCCTGGAGTTTGTAATCCACCCCATCCATCCCTTTGCCTCAATTAGGAAACAAGGGGAATAACCTAGTAATTTTGCAAAATTCTCTGCCATCTAGGAGCATAAAGCCGCCATTGACATTCTTTTGCTCACAAACCTTCTAATGATGGTTGTTTCCTCCATCATGGAGATTTCGTTAAGACGCATGTCCTTCCCAAGCACTAAATTAGGCTTCTCCACCTTGCACTTGATACATTTTTTATTTGGTTTAGAAAACTCTTTTCCAGGTGGATCACGGGAAGGCACTAAGGTGAAACAAAGGTGTAACCGATTTGCATATTGGGAGTTAGTAAACGACTAAGGAAACTAGTTAGAGAGGGAGGCGGGGGGAGGCCTGCAAAAAGCCTGTGTAAAGGCCAGAGGTGGGAGTAAAGGATTGAAGGAGTGCATAACGTCCAGTTATGATCGAGGTGAATGCAAATAGTCTGAGACCACAAGATCCAAACCACTAGGGGTCAATTGAGGGGGGATGTCTAGGAAGGTGGGCCAACCCTCGAAAGGTGTACATATCACCGAGAAACTTATTGCATTAATTGTCTTTTGCAAGTGGTCTAGGTGTGACGATGGGCATGTCGCCACTAGAGGGGAGTCCGTATGCAGAGGAGTTGGCATCCGTGAAGGATCTATCAGTTGTTGTACTTGCAGAGAGGTGCCTCGTAGGGAGGACCAAATCTGGACTCCATCCTGAGGGTCCTCCGAATAATCAACGAGATCCTTAATCATATTGGAGAAAGGAACGAATCACACAACAACAAAGTCATGAGGAGGGAGGGTCGCTTCGAGTAATAGGGAGATCTTGTGAAGTGTGAGAACATTCTACGGCCTAAGGCTGCAGAACCTACAAAACCCTCATCCTAGCACTTGTTAAAATTATGCAACTGCAGTCAAATTCCACTTTGGACAGCTCGTATGATGAAGATAATAATTGGAATAGATTCATTTTTTCGAGAGGACCAAAATCGACCTAAAGATCACCTCATTTGGACAAGTAGAAGTTGGTTTTTGAATTTATGTTCCCACTCATGTATATTGGATCAGGTCGGCCCTATGCATATGTACATTTGGGCAGGTCGACCTCAACATCAAGTGGACCCTCATGGAAGCCTATAAATGGAAGAGACCTCAAGCTCATTTGGACGCATTGACCAAGCTATCTTCTCTTCTCTTTTGTAGTCTTGGTTTGCACAGGTTTGACGGAGAAAGTTTGCACAAGGGTCCGAAACTACAAGGTTGAAGCTCGCACGGATCTAGGGTTTCTGTTTCTCGGACACACACATGTAACTGAGTATTTTCGACCCCAAATGCACACACAGAGTTGTCAAGGGTGCGTCTAGGAAGTCTCAGACGCTTGCACATAACCCTGAAGGGAGCGTTTGGGGTTTCTGAAGCAGATCGGGCAGTTTTGTCCCCAGACGCACGCACAAAATGGTCTAGGGTGTGTCTAGGAAGTCTTAGATGCTCGCACAGAAGCTTGAAGGGAATGTCTAGACTCTAGGGTTTCTGGAGTAGATCGGGCAATTTGGTCCCCAGATGCACGCATACAGTTCACCAGGGAGCGACCAAGACTGCTATAGTCGCTCGCACAGTTCCTTCGTGCGTCCGTGACTAAAAGATGAAATTTCAGTATTCCGAAGACTCCACTCAGTGACAACAGTTGACTATAGACAGTGACAGTACATTATAGTCCTCAAAATCAGGGTTTTGACTCTTGAGTATCAGCATGATTAGGTTCATTTCATGGATGTCATAGTTGTTTTACTGTTTAGTTGCATAGACGAAGATTTGGATCATTGTACTCTCTTTTGTTGAATCATTTGATGACGATCTAAGAAGAAGAATTTGCCAGGGTTTTCCCCATAGTGGTTTTTGCCCTGGTCTCAGACCAATCCTGGTGTCTCTACGTGTGCATGACTTTCTTCTATTGTTCCTTTATGTTCCGCTACATTGATGATAATGATGTTGTTCTTCCTACATAGTTGCATATGCTAATGAATAATGATGTAAATCTGAAAATGTAATGATGATATGGGGTGAACTTAATGTGTTAATGAAGAACTCCCGGATGCGGGTGATTGACAGGCCAAAGGGTACGTTGGAGGCGCATCGAATGGGCCGGTGTCAGCCCAAGTGCGCCACGGGTTACAGTTATGGGTTGGCGAGCTGGTCTCGCACAATTCTATTAATGGCTGCATTAACTTCGTCCTTCAGTCTCCTGGTTATTTGCGCAATGGCTCTCAATATGTTTGTCACTCCCACGGCTCCGTCACAGGCCATCGACTCCACAAAGGTCGCTGCTCTGAGCGTTTCCCTGAGCCACTCTGTTAGTTCATTTCTGCTCGTCATTCCCTTGCTCGGCTCAAGAGCTTTCTCAATCCTCGTCTTTCGCTTGGCTCTGGTTCCAGGGACTCAAGGACTTGTCTGGGCTCCGTTCCCGCTTCCCTCTGAGCACTCGTTTCTTTGTCATCCCTCCCTGTGCATTCGCTCCTCTGTCAAGCCTCTGCATAACATAATGCCGCGTGAAAGGCCCAGAATGGGGAGTAGGCGAGGAGGTTCCCGCGGTCGCACCACCCATCAGCGGTCCACCCCCACCTCGGACCCATCCCCGGGTGCATTGGAATTTGGTCGCTTCAATCATCCAGCCACCAGAAGTGGCAGAGGCAGGGGCAGAGGCCGAGTTAGACTTGATGACTGTGAGCATAACGCTCATCCCACTGCCCGTTTTCGCATCCCGTGTTCTTTGGCTAACTCCTCCTTCATAGTCTCGGTTACGATTGAAAAGTGTGAGAATGCCCGGGGTTCAGGAGCGGCTCATCCTAGGGTTCCTGCAGATCAGAGGACGGCAAATCCGAATGATAACCAGCGCCAGGTCATAGGAGGCCTTTCTGTGGTGAATTCTGAAGCCAACGCAGGTCCGAGCGCGCCAGCAAGAGGAGAGCCTTCAGGTTCAGAGGTCCATCAGTCCGACTCTGATGACTCAACTCAATTTGGGTGTAGGGTCGTTGAGGAACCGTATACCTCAGAGGACGAATGAACCAGCCCGTGCCTCCGTTTTGTGCAGCTACTGAAGTAGGAATTCGCCTCCCTTTTGAGTCTCGATGTCAATGTATGTTTCAGGTCTCTGTCAGTTAATGGTTTGTTTATGTTAAGCGATGGATAGCTGTGTGTCAATTTTGAGTTTTATGGGAGTTAAAAGCACTGTTGTAGGTCTGCTGCGGATAGAGGTCAAGCATCTTTTTGTAAAATGCCAACTTCATGGCAAGAATTTTCAAGGCAGCTGCCTTGCTATAACACTTTTTGTATAAATAATAGGAGTAGACTGATTGAGAAAAAAAAAATGTGTTAATGAAGAAATGCAATTATCTAAGCAAAGAACAATATAGCCCTAAGAAAAATTAACAGCATTGAGCTCCATCCCGCATTTGCCAGCCAATTTTGTTGTTGAAGGATTCTACCTCTTCAGGAATATAATTTTTTTAGATCTAGGAGAATCAATAACTCATTGAGATTGCTTGGACAATACCTAAGTTCAAATCTGGCAGCCACCGCTATAAACCCTATGCTAGTGCTAGATGCCCATAGGGCAGTGCCTAACAGAGAACTTATGAATCAGCAAGAGTTGAGACTCCACATGGGTGGGGAGCCTACCTCCTTGATAAGACCTCTTTTTTGTGTAACCATTATCCAGAATATGGACACGAGATTGTGATTTACTGGCATAGTGGAGAATTTGCCAAAAGCAGGTCTCAAGTTCCATTCTCGCTAGCAACGTCGACACTCCTTGGGATTCTCATGCCTGTACGCCCACTATTAGCTATGTACTCATATAGCGGATACTGTTGTAAGTGCTCCTAGTAGTACCAAACAATATATAAATATTGACTTCACAAAAATATCCAAAGAAACATTATCCTAAAGATATTATGCTGGCCATCGGATTTGGCAAAACTCATCTATGCCACACATGCCCTGTTTTTCAGGCACAGTAATGAAGCACCAAAAACAAAGACACAACCTTACCAAGGACCGGATGCCCCCTCCTATTCCGAAGCTTAAATCGAAGCCCATAGAGCATGGGTATTACAAGGCAAAACACAAAATATCCATTGGCCCTGCCCTTGCAATCAGTCTCTGTAAACCCCAGATGCATAATCACTGAATTCACGCCATTTTTACAAATTCTAACATCAGCATAGCTTCAGAGCAGACAGACCTTACACAAATGCTCATCCAAATTGAAAGGAAGAAGTCGCCTAATTAAGAAATTACATAATAACAGTAGAGATCAAGCAATAGCCCTGTACCTGCCCTTGAGAGATTTTCCATCACCGATCTGAGGGTGTGCTGCAAAGGCATCCAGCCAACCAGCTATGTCCACCTACAATTGCATTGCAGAAACCAATAATTCGAAACTCTATTGGATGTTATTCTTCACATACTGAGATATAATCCAACCCCAGGAAGTTCTGTATAACAAGCCGGTAAATACTGGAGTGTCCTTGACTCTTACCTCGTTCAACCAGATGTCCCTGGACAACTCCACTGCCTGTGAAAGGCTGGAAAATGGAGCCCTCTTCGCCATTTCTGCAGCAAATTTCGTGCTTCCACATATTGCTAAGAAATCCTCTTCTGTAAGAGTCAGATCCATGGTCGTCTAATCTAATCAAACCTTTGGCACCAAATAATATCAGGAGTTGGGGGGAGTATCTATCCCTTAGGTTCAATTCCGTCAGTCAGTCAGTTTGGCTTCAGTGAGTGCAACATTCCATGAAATGCTGTCCACTGTAGAACCTGGTTAGAACGCACTTGCGAAGAAAAAAATAATGTTAGTGTCTTAAAATAAATAAAAGTCCTATCAATACCAATAAAAATATAGGGGAATATGGCCTTCTACCTGTGGGCAAACCAATCTCAAAATATCCGTGTCCTACACTTGGGCAAGCCATTTTTAATTAGTCACAACATCAGAATTGGCCTACGAAACCAGCCGATTAATGGTTGGAAATGGGAATGGTGAAAAGCAGGCGGCATGGCTTGATGTTCTCAAAAGGAACGATGACCGATGGTTAGAAAAGAGAATATTGAAAAGAAGGGTGTCATACCTTGATGTTCTTGAAAGAATGATGCCACCAAAAGAGAATATTGAAAAGAAGGGTGACATACCTTGATGTTCTTGTAAGTATGATGCCACCATCCATGCTGAAAGTGATGGCTTATGGATTACTCAGTGTAAGAGTCTAAGGCCAACTTTGAGTGCCTATGTCAAATTAGAGATTTTAAAGTGGCAATGACTTGGTAAAGATATCACAAGTAATTCAGTGTTATTGATGTGGTAAAGTTCTTATAATTAATTCAATGTTATTGATATGGTAAAGACATCTTAATTAATTTAGAGACTTCAAACTGGCGATGATCCGAAGGTAACGTATGTTGTATTCTTTATATTTAGCGTGAAAATCATATTAAAGTGAAGTGATAAGGATGGGGCTGTTGTGATGTAATATGTTGTATTCATTATATTTAGTGTGAGAATTATATATTTTTGTGAGCATGTGTTTATTTGATTTGAGAATTTTTCATTATTTCAAATATATTTCGTAATTTTATAAGTTTGAATTTTAATTTATATTTATAATTTCTTTTTGAGGATAGTTAATTTTTTAGTATCTAAAAATTATTTGTCTTTGTAATAGCGATATTTTATATTACTTGTGTTCGGTTTTACAATACAATTATTCCTACAGTCTTGCATACTCCAAACAAGGATGATGGAAAAGTTACTCTTATTCAGTATGATTCATCCTGTAATCCATTTGCCCCAGTGTCTGTTTCAAGAAAACGTCTGTGTCCTCCAGATGATTGGGTTACTAACTGGAAAAAACCTGCAAAAATGACAGTACATGCTGCTCAATCCGTAATAACCGAGATGGATGACAAAGTAGTCACAAGATTTCCCAGATCAAATCCTTCTTACACTGTTGTCACTTCTATTCCTACTGTAAATACAAATCCTTCAAATATCATTTCTTCTGTACAAAGTCCTCAGCAGATCGCCATTGACCCTGCTGTTTTTGAAGCTTTAAAAAATCTGTTCAGCAATCCATCCTCTTCCTCTCAAAATGCCTTATCTTCAGTTTGTGATCATCCTCACTGTTCCAAGACATATTGTCAGTTTTCAAATGATCCTCCTAACCCTCATGGAAAGTCATCTCAAGACTTTCATATCAATATGATCAAGTTTATACCAGCTGAAGACTCTGCTTGTCCTGATAAGAGTTATACTAAAGTTGCATTCTTCAACCCTTGTGAAGAAATGCTTGTTCAGTCAGTCAGCCCAACCTCTACTTCAGGATTAGGCTTTGTACATTCTTCTCAAATTCCAGAATATAGAAGACATCCTATAGACAAGATTCCAAAGTCTGTAGTGATTCCGTCCGATGAAGAAATCCTCTCTTTTCTGAAAATCTTTAAAGGAATTGGCCCTTATGACCCAGCTGATCCTTGGAAAAAGAAAATGTTCCATTGGGATATTTTTACTCATGAAAAAGAGCATCTCTATATGCAAGAAATGTTGCTGCAAGAGAAAAAGGATCGCAGGAAATTTAATGAGCAAAATAGTGAGTCATGGAAAGCCTGGATGACTATTAATAATCAGTGGATATCATTCTATGAATGGTATTATCCTTCAATTAATCAAGTAGAAGATGCCTTGATGAAATCTTTTAGAAATCAAGCAAAGCAGAAAAGATTGAGTGATCCATAAAATTTTGTTGATGAAAAAATGGCTGAAAATGTTGTAATAATTCCTTCTCCTCTAAGGATTCCAGAGTTTGATCCAAAAGTTCAGAAAATGATAAGTAAACCAAACACCCCTAGAGATTTGGTTTATATCAGACAAAAGGGAGAAGAACTAGTAAGAGAAGTTTGTTCTAATCTTAGAATAAACATGATAAGATCAGGAACCCCTGCAAAGCATAAATGGGAGCTCCTTGATGGAAATATTTTTGAGACAGAAAATGATTTTCCTCCTTGGAAAAATATGGTCATTAGAGGACAAGATGGGAAATTGTATAAACTTTTTCCTTCCCATCCAGATGATCCAAATTCTTCAACCAAAGATATGATAGTTGCTACTAATTGGACTAATCTTGCTCTATCCAGCTTGGAAAGATTTGCTAAAGCTAAATTTGATAATTTAGAAAAAGAAAATAGTGAAATGAAACCTCTTCTGGATAGAATTTTGCAAAAGCAAGATTACAATACTATGTACTTAAATGAGCATGTAAAGACCTTGGCTGAAAATGATCAGACTATAGCACAGAGTCTTGATAAGTTGTCTTTAAAGACAGAAAAGCAGATCCATGATGTAGCAATTACTCATGGACGAGAGATTGTTAGAGTCAATAACAATCTAGATTTGATAAAAGGACATGTGAAAACTATTTCTTCAGATTTAGCTACTTTAAAGAAAAAGCCAAATACTGAAAGCTATAAATCTGCAACTTTGTTTTCCAATCCAGTTACTACTATTCTTTATTCTATTTCTCCTTTTGTGGAAAGTTTAATCAAAACTCCAAGCATTATAAACTTTCCTCCTTCCACTTCTTCTCATCCATACTCTCTATTTGCTAATCCAAGTTTATTTACACCACTTCCAAAGCCGGTCCCTAAAGACACTCCTGGTTCAAAGAAAGAAGAAGCAGAATCTAAAGAATTCAAAGGAAGTTTTTCAGAGTTCTTTGCTTCATCTAGTCATGATGAAGAAGAAGAAAAATCAGATGCAGCAATTACCAAAATCAATAAGATAGATGATACACCTAAACTTGAAGAACTAGAAAGCTGCATAAATAATTTTTCTCAACAGGATAAAGAAAAATTTGGTATTTCAGAATTGGATCCTTCTGAAGAAAAGTAGACTTCTGACATTGACCAGCAAGTCCATGCTACTACCTCTAGATCTACTTGGACTTCCACTTGGAACCCTGCTCCTGACCGTCGTTATTTAATGAAATCATAATATCATAAGGATTGGTCAGCAAGTTCCACTTATTCATGGAACATTGACAACTGTACCGAAGCCGAAGTTCTGCATTCTATGCTTGTATGTTATCGCACTTATCTTGTAGATGAAATTCGTCCAATAAATGCTACAAGAAGAATAATAGCTGGCTTTGAAGGTACATTAGACTCTTGGCTTAAAGTTGAGACTTTAAAGTTACCTACTTTGCTTTCACAATGGGAACAATCAGTCATTCTAAATGCAGATGGCACTACATACATGGACCCCGTCACTACTCTCCCTGTAAATAATATGATAGGTTGTTTGATTTATGGCATCACCGTTAATTTCATTGGATTTCCTCAGATCACCAATGATATAACTGTCATTACTCTGCTTGCAATGAAACTGCACAACATGCAGCACTTTGATGAATACTTCAATGAATATCTGCATCGTCTCCATACTCTTTCTCCTAATTTAATTCTTAAACCAAAATGGAAAGAGATTTTTGTTGCCTCTCTACCTAACTGGGTTTCTTCAGCAATTGTATCTAAACTCCCTGGCAAAATTGGAGACTACAAATTTGGCATTATTCGTCAAGCGGTTAAGGAAGTCATTGTTGAACTTTGCTCTCAGATGAAGATTGCATGCGTCGCCACTAATCCTAAGAAGCCGCATGGCTATCAGCAGCTATGTAAACAATGGCATTTGGGCAAAGCTGGCAATTCTGAAGGGGTGAGAAGAAAGAAAAAGAGATTCTCCAAGAAGAATTCCCCGCTTCACCACAAAAAAGATGATCAGCACAGAAACCGAAGCCATACAGAAAAACAGAAATGTTTTCCAAAGAAGTAATTTGTTACAACTGCCAGAAGAAAGGACACATTGCTAATAAATGTCCTGGGAAGAAGAAAGAGTTCTCTAAAAAGAAAATTGCTTATAAGAACAAAAAGGGTAAAGTAAATTACTTTGACCTTCCAAGCAGTTGTGATGAGCTAATCTCCTCTGATTCAGAATCAGAGAATGAATTGAACTTTGCAGATGACTCTTCCTCAGAAGAAGAAGAATATTGCAGAGACCCCTATTGCACAAATTGCAATGATTGTAACGGTAGTGACCCTAATGTTTGCAAGTGCAATATGATAAGTATGATGAAAAGTGAAGATGATGAGATTAGCAGAAATCTCTTCACTCAGATGATGGCAGCTAGTGATCAACAGCCAAAAGAAATGTACAGATCTATGCTAACTGATCATCTTTCAAAGAAAACCTCAAAGTCATCTTCAAATCGAGGTTATGTTCCCCCTGCATCATTATTTTCAGTAGAAGCACTAACGAGACAATTCAAGAATGAAGAATTTGGCGAAGATCTACCACAGACATGGCCTGCTATGAATATGGCTATTAAAGAACTGAGGAAAACAGTAAAAGAAAATAAAAGACTATGCATAGAAAATCACAGAGATCTTTCTGTCAAATTACTTCATGCAAATACAGCTCTACTTCATATTCTAAACCAGAAGCCGCCAAGAAAGAAGAAAACTGGACTTATATTGCTAAACAGAAAGATTCAGATGCTGAGTCTGAAGCAGAAAGATCGGGTTTGAGTTGCCACTATGTAAACCAAGATGTAATGTACTGTGTCAAACTAAAGGTACAAATTGGAAATCACACAGAGTTTTGGAAAGTTTTGATGGACACTGGATCTCGCCTAAACATTGTCAGTGATACAGTTGTTCCAGCACATTTAAGGAGGCCTACAGAGTGTCCAAAGGTGATAACTGCCAGTGGAACTATTCCTACAAAGCATGAAGCAGATGTAAATATCTTTTTGACAGAAGCCACTGGAGTTCATCTTGTCTGTCCAATAGTCCCGGGAATAGACTGTGCCATGTACCTTGGGACTCCCTTCTTCAAAAATTTTGAGAAGCATGGTGCCAAGCTAGATCGAGCATCAGAAAGGTATGGTTATTTTGTTAGCTTGGATGAAAAATAAATTTTCTTTCCTTCTATTAATCCTAATTCTCCAAATAGAATATCTAGGATTGAAAGGATGGAACATCTCTTAGCCAAAATGGAGGTGAAGAAAGAAGTTCTAAAAGTAGAAGAACTTCTTAACAATGGAAAATACGCCAAAGAAATTGTAGATATAACAGCCAAATTCAGAGAATGTTGCTCTGATGATCCGAATGCATTTTGGCATATAAAGAAGCAAGAAGTAGAGTTGCCACTTAAGAAAGATTTTAATGGCAAGCTCAGAAGATCTAAAGCTGTTGCTATGAATGAAGAGCAACTAAAGACATGCAAAGCAGAAATCAAAGATCTCTTAGAAAAGGGATTAATTAAGAAAAGTAAGAGCCCTATAGCTTGCTTTGCATTTTATGTAAATAATCATGTTGAACAGGCCCGGGGCAAACCAAGACTAGTTGTTAACTATAAGCCCCTAAATTCTATTTTGGATTATGATGCTTATCCATTGCCCAAACCATCAAACATTCTGGCACAGATTTCCAAATCAAAAATCTTTTCTAAATTCGATTTGAAGTCTAGATTCTGGCAGGTTGGGATCAAAGAAGAAGACAAATGGAAGACAGCTTTCTCTGTTCCTGAAGGACATTTTGAATGGAACATTATGCCATTCGGCCTGATCAATGCTCCATCCGCCTTCCAAAGAATTATGGATGAAACCTTTGAAGGTATGGATGAATTTCTAAAGAAGTATATAGATGATCTTCTGATTCATTCTGATAACATTCCTGAACATATCAAGCATCTAAAGATCTTCTATAAAAGAGTGAAAGAAATGGGAATAGTCCTCTCTGCGTCCAAGATGAAGCTTTTCAAAACCATGATAGACTTTCTTGGATACAATATTCAGTATGGTTCCTACAGTGTGATACAAAGGAGTCTCAATTTTGTTGATCATTTTCCTGATGAGATAACTGATAAAAATCAGTTACAGAGATTCCTAGGCAGTTTAAATTATATCTCAAAGTTCCTGAAACATTGTGCTCAGGAAAGAAAGTTGCTAAATAAACGTCTATAGAAAGATCCTATTCCTTGGAATAAAGATTGCACTGAAGCAGTCCGAAGAATTAAAGAAAGAGTGAGAAATATACAGCCCCTTTCACCTATAAGAGAAGAATGGAAAAAGATCATAATGACAGATGCAAGCCATGCCGATTGGGGTGCAGTCTTATGTCAGGAAAACCCCACAGATAAAAGGGCACTAGAGGTTTGTCAATACTCCTCTGGTCTTTGGGCTAAGAACCAGTTGAACTGGTCTAGCCTTAAAAAGGAGTTGCGAGCAGTATGCCTTGGCATTTCCAAGTTTAAAGACTTTGTCATTTACACACACTTTACAGTAAGAACAGACTGTCAAGCCCTGAAGTTTGCTATTCAGAAGTGTGAGTTTGAAGACGCAGCCATGGTGCGCTGGGTAATGCAACTCAGCCAATATTCTTTTGATATCGAGTTTGTCAAAGGAGATAAAAATAGCTTTGCTGACATGCTCAGTAGAGAATTTCTTGAAGAACATTCAATGCACGCCTTATCCCTGAATTTTATCCGAAGAAATCAAGAAGAAGTAGAAATTGAAACATCCACTGGATGGGTTTCTTTCAATTTACAGAAGAATCTGTTTGACCATGAGCATAACTGGATCCCAATCAAAGAAGTCAGACAGAGAATTGGTATACCATACAAATGGACAGATCCACTTCAAGATGAAATGAATGAAGAAGCTTTAGAGGCTCTTGATTATCTCAGACATATTGGAAGCATAGCCTATAGGCTAGAAAGAGATGAAGAAGATAGTACACGGATCACTAGTTGCCACATTACTCTAAGAAGATTCTGCAACTTTCTGGATCAAGACAACTTTGATGAAGGACGACAAGAACAGGCATTCTACACAGGTATGGGATTACAAAATTTTGTGACTAATTTATTTTACTCTGTGCAGTTCTCCTTTTGGTACGAGCACATGCCAGTCGAAGATATGGAAGAAGAAGATCCACTTCCAGAGTGGTTCATAGATTGGTGGAAGATTTATGGATTATCTCCATTAATCTTAAAACCATATTCCTTCACCTTATTAAAGATTCCTAACTTCACTCCGCAGACACCATGCCTGACAAATGTCCTAAGCAAAACAATCAATGATCTTTTCAATCTGAGTGATCTTGATTTTCTACAAGGAGTACGAAGATGTGGCCATGTACGCTGGTTCGTAATGAATCACTACAAAGAAAGAATACTTTACACCAGCAATAATTCCAATTATGAAGATTTTCATCAGTAGATAAGTTCAGAACACAATCCTTATCTTCATCTTAGCTACTTGGAATTACCAGATCCCCATGACACAAATATTTGGGAAACAGAGAAAGAGATATGGGTCCAGTACTATTCAAATTACTTGATTGAACGGTGGAATCTCCAACACTACAGCTGGCCTCAAGTAGATTACTACACCATGATGTAAAGTCTTTCCAACCGACAATGGAGTTGGACGGGTCTTGCGTAGATTCCCCGATCAAGAATATCTACTGTGTAAATAATGAGATATGCAAATCTCATCTTTTCAGTCTTTCAAGGGTTCTCTTGTACGAATCTCCTCTGTGTAAACATAAAGTAAATCCGGTCCCCATATGCCTCTGGCTTTCCGTATCGGAATAGGGATGAGATAACATGAGTAGTCCGCTCATGCCCGGATTTGGTCCTTTCAAAGCATCTTGCTTTTGTCAGTCTGTACATCCTACTGTCAGCAGAAGCATCTTGCTTTCTGTCAATCTTGTTGATGACTCATGAGATGCTTGTTCCCTCATGAGTCCTATAAATACATGAGACCTGAGAAAGGAGAGGGCATTCGGGTCTGAAGAGTTTAGAGTCTTGTGAGTCTGGAGTCGAGTGATTTTCCTGCTCTGCATCTGCGGACCATAGTGTCTGATCTGCTTGCATCACGAAAAGTTCACTCTGGTCTTATAGTATTGGTTTGGAAGCCTGCGCATCAGTGTGCTCGGCATTGGTGAGAACCTAAAGTGGCTGAACCATAAGAAAAGTCTGAAAGTCTGTTATAAGATTTCTGAGGCAGAGTCTGTCCATCGCCAGGTAGCCTCCGGTAATACTTGTTCCCTGCGAACGGTATGAAGTCCGGTAAAAGCGACGACAGTCGATCTCTGTAAAGAAATAATCCTTCTGTAATATCTGAATCCTATTTCTGATAATATAAATCAAAGCCTCTGGCTATCTTCATTTACTTTCCGCATTTGTGTTAACACATGACCATTAACACAAATGCGGAAAGTAAATGAAGATAACCAGAGGCTTTGATTTATATTATCAGAAATAGGATTCAGATATTACAAAAGGATTATTTCTTTACAGAGATTGATTGTCGTCGCTTTTACCGGACTTCATACTGTTCGCAGGGAACAAGTATTACCGGAGGCTACCTAGCGATGGACAGACTCTGCCTCAGAAATCTTATGACAGACTTTTCCTATGGTTCAGCCACTTTAGGTTCTCACCAGTGCCGAGCACAATGATGCGCAGGCTTCTAAACCAATACTATAAGACCAGAGTGAACTTTTCGTGATGTAAGCAGATCATACACTATGGTCCGCAGATGCAGAGCAGGAAAATCACTCGACTCCAGACTCACAAGACTCTAAACTCTTCAGACCGAATGCCCTCTCCTTTCTCAGGTCTCATGTATTTATAGGACTCATGAGGGAACAAGCATCTCATGAGTCATCAGCAAGATTGACAGAAAGCAAGATGCTTCTGCTGACAGTAGGATGTACAGACTGACAAAAGCAAGATGCTTTGAAAGGACCAAATCCGGGCATGAGCGGACTACTCATGTTATCTCATCCCTATTCCGATACGGAAAGCCAGAGGCATATGGGGACCGGATTTACTTTATGTTTACACAGAGGAGATTCGTACAAGAGAACCCTCGAAAGACTGAAAAGATGAGATTTGCATATCTCATTATTTACACAGTAGATATTCTTGATCGGGGAATCTACGCAAGACCCGTCCAACTCCATTGTCGGTTGGAAAGACGTTACATCATGGTGTAGTAATCTACTTGAGGCCAGCTGTAGTGTTGGAGATTCCACCGTTCAATCAAGTAATTTGAATATTACTGGACCCATATCTCTTTCTCTGTTTCCCAAATATTCGTGTCATGGGGATCTGGTAATTCCAAGTAGCTAAGATGAAGATAAGGATTGTGTTCTGAACTTATCTGCTAATGAAAATCTTCATAATTGGAATTATTGCTGGTGTAAAGTATTCTTTCTTTGTAGTGATTCATTGCGAACCAGCGTACATGGCCACATCTTCGTACTCCTTGTAGAAAATCAAGATCACTCAGATTGACAAGATCATTGATTGTTTTTCTTAGGACATCTGTTAGGCATGGTGTCTGCGGAGTGAAGTTAGGAATCTTTAATAAGGTGAAGGAATATGGTTTTAAGATTAAGGAGATAATCCATAAATCTTCCACCAATCTATGAACCACTCTGGAAGTGGATCTTCTTCTTCCATATCTTCGACTGGCATGTGCTCGTACCAAAAGGAGAACTGCACAGAGTAAAATAAATTAGTCACAAAATTTTGTAATCCCATACCTGTGTAGAATGCCTGTTCTTGCCATTCTTCATCAAAGTTGTCTCGATCCAGAATGTTGCAGAATCTTCTTAGAGTAATGTGGCAACTAGTGATCCGTGTACTATCTTCTTCATCTCTTTCTAGCCTATAGGCTATGCTTCCAATATGTCTGAGATAATCAAGAGCCTTTAAAGCTTCTTCATTCATTTCATCTAGAAGTGGATCTGTCTATTTGTATGGTATACCAATTCTCTGTCTGACTTCTTTGATTGGGATCCAGTTATGCTCATGGTCAAATAGATTCTTCTGTAAATTGAAAGAAACCCATCCAGTGGATGTTTCAATTTCTACTTCTTCTTGATTTCTTCGGATAAAATTCAAGGATAAGGCGTGCATTGAATGTTCTTCAAGAAATTCTCTACTGAGCATGTCAGCAAAGCTATTTTTATCTCCTTTGAAAAACTCGATATCAAAAGAATATTGGCTGAGTTGCATTACCTAGCGCACCATGGCTGCGTCTTCAAACTCACACTTCTGAATAGCAAACTTCAAGGCTTGACAGTCTATTCTTACTGTAAAGTGTGTGTAAATGACAAAGTCTTTAAACTTGGAAATGCCAAGGCATACTGCCCGCAGCTCCTTTTTAAGGCTAGACCAGTTCAACTGGTTCTTAGCCCAAAGACCAGAGGAGTATTGACAAACCTCTAGTGCCCTTTTATCTGTGAGGTTTTCCTGACATAAGATTGCACCCCAGCCGGCATGGCTTGCATCTGTCATTATGATCTTTTTCCATTCTTCTCTTATAGGTGAAAGGGGCTGTATATTTCTCACTCTTTCTTTAATTCTTCGGACTGCTTCAGTGCAATCTTTATTCCAGGGAATAGGATCTTTCTGTAGACGTTTATTTAGCAACTTTCTTTCCTGAGCACAATGTTTCAATCACTTTGAGATATAATTTAAACTACCTAGGAATCTCTGTAACTGATTTTTATCAGTTATCTCATCAGGAAAATGATCAACAAAATTGAGACTCCTTTGTATCACACTGTAGGAACCATACTAAATATTGTATCCAAGAAAGTCTATCATGGTTTTGAAAAGCTTCATCTTGGACACAAAGATGACTATTCCCATTTCTTTCACTCTTTTATAGAAGATCTTTAGATGCTTGATATGTTCAGGAATGTTATCAGAATGAATCAGAAGATCATCTATATACTTCTTTAGAAATTCATCCATACCTTCAAAGTTTTCATCCATAATTCTTTGGAAGGCGGATGGAGCATTGATCAGGCCAAATGGCATAATGTTCCATTCAAAATGTCCTTCAGGAACAGAGAAAGTTGTCTTCCATTTGTCTTCTTCTTTGATCCCAACCTGCCAGAATCCAGACTTCAAATCGAATTTAGAAAAGATTTTTGATTTGGAAATCTGTGCCAGAATGCTTGATGGTTTGGGCAATGGATAAGCATCATAATCCAAAATGGAATTCAGGGGCTTATAGTTAACAACTAGTCTTGGTTTACCCCGGGCCTGTTCAGCATGATTATTTACATAAAATGCAAAGCAAGCTATAGGGCTCTTACTTCTCCTAATTAATCCCTTTTCTAAGAGATCTTTGAATTCTGCTTTGCATGTCTTTAGTTGCTCTTCATTCATAGCAACAGCTTTAGATCTTCTGAGCTTGCCATTAAAATCTTTCTTAAGTGGCAACTCTACTTCTTGCTTCTTTATATGCCAAAATGCATTCGGATCATCAGAGCAACATTCTCTGAATTTGGCTGTTATATCTGCAATTTCTTTGGCGTATTTTCCATTGTTAAGAAGTTCTTCTGCTTTTAGAACTTCTTTCTTCACCTCCATTTTGGCTAAGAGATGTTCCATCCTTTCAATCCTAGATATTCTATTTGGAGAATTAGGATTAATAAAAGGAAAGAAAATTTCTTTTTCATCCAAGCTAACAAAATAACCATACCTTCCTGATGCTCGATCTAGCTTGGCGCCATGCTTCTCAAAATTTTTGAAGAAGGGAGTCCCAAGGTACATGGCACAGTCTATTCCCGGGACTATTGGACAGACAAGATGAACACCAGTGGCTTTTGTCAAAAAGATATTTACATCTGCTTCATCCTTTGTAGGAACAGTTCCACTGGCAGTTATCACCTTTGGACACTCTATAGGCCTCCTTAAATGTGCTGGAACAACTGTATCACTGACAATGTTTAGGTGAGATCCAATGTCCATCAAAACTTTCCAAAACTCTGTGTGATTTCCAATTTGTACCTTTAGTTTGACACAGTACATTACATCTTGGTTTACATAGTGGCAACTCAAACCCTATCTTTCTGCTTCAGACTCATCATATGAATCTTTCTGTTTAGCAATATAAGTCCAGTTTTCTTCTTTCTTGGCGGCTTCTGGTTTAGAATATGAAGTAGAAGCTGTATTTGTATGAAGTAATTTGACAGAAAGATCTCTGTGATTTTCTATGCATAGTCTTTTATTTTCTTTTACTGTTTTCCTCAGTTCTTTAATAGCCATATGCATAGCAGGCAATGTCTGTGGTAGATCTTCGTCAAATTCTTCATTCTTGAATTGTCTCGTTAGTGCTTCTACTGAAAATAATGATGCAGGGGGGACATAACCTCGATTTGAAGATGACTTTGAGGTTTTCTTTGAAAGATGATCAGTTAGCATAAATCTGTACATTTCTTTTAGCTGCTGATCACTAGCTGCCATCATTTGAGTGAAGAGATTTATGCTAATCTCATCATCTTCACTTTTCATCATACTTATCATATTGCACTTGCAAACATCAGGGTCACTACAGTTACAATCATTGCAATTTGTGCAATAGGGGTCTCTGCAGTATTCTTCTTCTTCTGAGGAAGAGTCATCTGCAAAGTTCAATTCATTCTCTGATTCTGAATCAGAGGAGATTAGCTCATCACAACTGCTTGGAAGGTCAAAGTAATTTACTTTACCCTTTTTGTTCTTATAAGCAATTTTCTTTTTAGAAAACTCTTTCTTCTTCTCAGGACATTTATCAGCAGTGTGTCCTTTCTTCTGGCAGTTGTAACAAATTACTTCTTTGGAAAAAATTTCTGTTTTACTGTATGGCTTCGGTTTTCTGTGCTGATCATCTTTTTTGTGGTGAAGCGGAGGTGAATTAGTGTAATTTATGGGTTTTTCCATTAAGATATTTTTTTTATTGCAGTGATTTTTATAATAGAAAATTGAGTTAGTGGTTTTGGGATTACAAATTTGTTGGGATTTTTGGTTGAGGTCACAATAGTTTTCTAGGTGAATAGTTTTGTAGAATTCAATTATTGAGCCACCTAAGATGTAGAATCCAATGGAGAAGAAATGGAAGTCAAAGAGAATAATGCAAAAGATATGAATTGAATCATCAAGCCAAGAATGAAAGGGAAAACACTATAAATACAATAGCTTGTTGGAGTCAAGATTCTAGAAAAAGTGCCATGTAATGAGATGTCATGAATCTTCGTTAAAAGCAAGGCAAAACAAATATAGCTAAGTGAAGCTTAACTATTGCAAAGTAAGAAAGTGCATAAATCATTTTGTTATTCCTCAAGTTGTTCTTGAAAAAAAAGCAGTGCCAAGGCACCTTGTGGAAGAGAATTTCCTCTTTTCTTTAGGTAAGTTGAAAGATTCTAGTAGTCAGAGGAGATAATACTCAAAGGTGTTCTTTTGATAGGAATTTTCTCCTAAGAACTTGAAAAAGTTATAGAAGTTAATATATGGAACTTAAACTACAAGATTGAATATAAACAAAGAAGTTTATTGTTTAAGGAGAAACTAATTAAAATATGCATTCTTATTTTCAAAAGACACCATATTCCTATTTAATCAAGTTTAAAAGAAGCTAGTAAAAGAAACTAAATAAAACATAAAGGCATTAATTTCATTTTAGAAATTATTTACTCAAAGCAATGGATTTCTTCAAGGACTATGGGATATACAAAACATAATATGGAATTGATTCTTAAAAAACACACACACACAAAACTCCAAAAAAACTTCTCTACTTATTCATAACATCCTCCATTGAACACATCAGTAATAAGTGTCGCCCTCATGAAAGAGAAATAAAGAAATCATAAACAATAGTATATCATGTTATTAGTCATGAATTGAAACATCAACGGGTGAATAAATTTACAAACAAGTTGTTATATTAAGAACTTTGCATAATTACAAATATAACTCTTTGAAATTAAATCTTTGAAGACCTTCTTGCTACAAAGCTTGAAGTCTTTACTAAAACACGAAAACAAAATATAATGTTGATTACACAGGGGATGAATCCTCTGAAATATATAGAAAGAACATTATAGATTTAGAAAAATATTTGAGTAATTGATTGAGACAACTGTTGGAAGCAAGTTCTTGTTTAAGTCGGTATTGATCCTTACTTCCAGGTTATCTTTGCTTCATTTATTCTTTGTCATCCAACTATTTTTGTGTTTAAAGTAACGATTTAAGAAAGTAGACAAGAGTGGTAGACAAAAAACTTTTTTTTTAAAACAATTATTACTCTTGCTTTTATGGCTTAAATGGTTGAAATCTATATTCTCAACATGTTCTTCTTTTACTTTTGTTGAGGTGTTTACGGCGACATGGATGTTGAAAATGAAGGTGTCGACTAATAGTGGAACCTTGTTCCTTAACTTAGAAATTTGTTGTCAATCATTTCCTTCTAATAATTTAAATTATTATATTTTCTAGCAACAGTGTTTAAATGTATGTATAAAGTTACATATGATATTGATGGAAAATTGATGTAAAAAACACTTAATAACATATAGATTTAAATAACTTTTCATAAATTGCTATGCCTCTGACTGGATCCCTAACATCCCTAAATTCTTCATGATTATGTATTTCATTATCAAGGGATTCCTCATATCTTTCAATGTTGTAGAACCATCATTCTTAATTCCAGGGAGGTGGTAGTCCAGGCTCAAATGCTTCTGAAAATTGATTTTTGAATTCTTGACCAAAGTGAAGCACTACCTTACACTTAGAGATATCATAATTAAAAAAAATTAGATGCGAATTGTGCTTGCTTGCATAATGACTACAGTCTTGTCTTTAAATCACATAATCTCCAAATCAGCTTGAGTTCCATTGTTTAAGAATTTTATAACTTAATCAACCATTTGAACCATGTCTTTTAAGTTGTTTCCATACTTTGGAAATTTCAACCTTCATTGTTCTTTTAATATTTTTTGTTTGTTGAAGAGTATTAAAATGAGTTCTAAGTTTTTTGGCAATCAATTGAATTTGATTCTTAAATGTTTTGCTTTGAGCCTATGGACAAGTTCATGAGCAATACCAATTCATTTAAGCACTCAAGAATTTCTTTGTTGCAACATAACAAGTATTAACCTATAGCCACAAGAATGACTCTTTTCCACATAACTATTCTTCTCTCTGAGAAGCAAAAACATCACAATGAAAGTGAATAATGAAGGAATTTATCTCTCAAACAGCCAAAAAAGTTTTGGTTAAATATGCATGCTTTCAAAATGCCACATGACCTCACACAAGAGGTTCACATAACCATCCTTTCCATTAATTTCCAAAATGGGTATAATAAAAATATAAATCAAAAGGTCTAACCTCTCTAGCTACCCCCCTCTCATGGGATCATATCCCCCTATACTCGTGTCCTTGTCTATACACAAGCGATGATTTTATTATTAATATTCAAGACCATTACATAGCTAGGCTCTCCAATCTTTCATCATGTACAAGATACATTATTAAACTAGGATCAAAACCTGGGGTCTTATATATATTTGAATAAGATATATAATGGAATGGTGTTTAATAATGTATAATGGCCCTACATTTGTAAAGCTTGTGGCAACCTTTCATTGAAGTTATGACTTTAAGAATACACCTTTTAATAATACATTAAAGTTTTAAATTATATTGTGTGTGCGCACACGCGTATGTGTGTGTATTATTAACAATGTTATTATATATAATATAACATATATTTATACGATATCTTTAGTTAATTTATCAACCCTCTCTATTTTTCCATCGATTTATGGATGGTATTCTATATTGAAAGTTAGATCTATGCTCAAGGGTGGAAGGTGCGGTGGGATCATTCTTGATCCTTAGGGAAACATAGAAAACAATTTTGAATGGGGACTAGGAAAAAATACAAATAATCAAGTAGAGGAACTTGCTTTGTATAAATGATTGAGGATCATTGATGATAAGGAAAAGTATGAACCTAATTTTCATTGGGGATCCAACTTTAATTATTAAACTAATGCTCAAATTGTTCCATATGAGTAATGGCACTCTAATTAGAATAGTTTCCTGAATCAAAAGATAATTCACCACTTCGAGAATGTTGAGTTCTTTCATGTTCTCAGTATGTTCGAATTTGACACTCTAACCAACAATGCAACTCAATTGGATCATGGAAAACTTCAGTTAAAATTGTGGAGGTATAAGAGACCCCCATGCAATGGCAGGTGATGCATAAGGCTCTGTCTCATTTACATGAACTTATAATAGATGCCTTGTAGACTTGCTTCTTGTTGGACCCACAATTCCCATTAATAAATAACAATTCTAGGCTTGCCAACTTGTCCCTATAATTCAATGGAAAATTTAACCCACTCAAACTTGTGGATAACTATGAGAAGAAATTCCACTCTAGCAATGGGTACATAATTTTGTGCGCACATGAGAGTTATTGTTGGAGAACTAGTATTCACAAGAGGAGTGTGCTAGTAGACATGGTAATGGCCAAAAGTATGGGAAAGTTTTTGTGCTACTTTCTAACTCTATGGTATGGAAGCATTGTATACAAGGGTACTTAGGTGCATGTAGTATGACCCATAGATGGAGAACCCACAATACCTAGATGTAGGTTCCCCAAAGGGGGATGCCATGGAAGCCTCCATTATAAAGGACAACTCTATAGAGGTTGGACTTGTAGAAGTAAAATATGATCCCCTCAATGAAAACCTTGTAAAGGAGTCTCCACATCTATAGTTAGAGAGAACAAAATGGAACCACATGGTTAAAGATAATGGGGAGACTAATTGTTTGATGTATTATCATGACCTACTATGAATGAAACATGTTAATATTGGGATTGAGGTCAAGTTGAAATTCATGGTGATAAAGGATTAATGGGACAAACACATAGTCACAAAGATTGTAGTTCTACTCCATGGTATGCTTATATCATATAATGTTACTAAAATGATATATGTCAAGGGAAAACGTGGTGAAGCAAAGATTGAAATAAATGCCAACATGTAACTATTAAATAAAAGACCATCTAAGATGAAACCACACTACAAGGAGCGGGTCAAATATAAAATAGATAAGTTGTTAGATGCATGGTCAAGTTTTCTAGTTAATGAGTCAAATTAACACAATTTCATCATAAAATAATGAAAAAAGACGAATGGAATTTATAGATATGTTGGTTTTAGCAAACCCAATGAGATCTACATACATGACGCCTTCCCAACCCCATTCAATGATGTGATCATGGGTAAGGTGTAACCACCTCCCTTCCACCCCTTTATGGATTCTTGGGCTGAGAAGGGTGTTACTTGTTGTTTGACCCATTCTCCAAGGTCTATTATGAAGATGGGGTTAGCAAAAACATCATTTTTGCAAGTCTGCGAGATTAACTTTTGATGCCATCGTTGGGTTTAGCTCATTGAGAGATTTCCAACGGTGTCACTCTAACTTCAATTTGATCCCTATATCAAAAGTTATACTTAATTGAGTTTTTGGCTTATCATTAGAGGCCATGTCATTAAACTAGCCATATGACACCCATGTGGCCTCCACACAACCTTAATAGGTCATCACGGTGGGGTTCGACAAGTGTCATTGCTATTCTAGTGCGATGATTCATTGTGTTGTTTCCCATGGAAATTAATGATATATATAAGAAAGAGGCGGTGGGCGATCCCTTGGTGGAAGGGTTCCCACACTAGAACCAAGGTTGGGTCAACCCCACTCCACCAGTGTGTGTGTATTACATTCTCCCCACATCACCCTAGTGACACACGGTAGACGACAACAAGGTTTCATGGAAAAACTGCATAGGGATCAACCATACTTTGTTAGCGTGCTCGCTCCATGTTACAACACACACTGGTTTCAACAGCAAGTAGTGGGCAATGGTTAGGTTCCATTACTCTTGGTTCCTCCCCAATCCTACTCTTTACCCCCTCTATGCATCAACCTAAACTCTTAGCACACACATGCATATGACCAATGGCTAATATTGGCTCAATACACATAGTTCTGCTAGGTCAAGTTTCCACCAATGCTCTCGTTAGGGTTGGCCCCACCCATATACATGTGGTTTGATTTCGGCCACACATGAGTCCTAACGACTGAAGTATAAGACAATCAATCCAAGGCTAGGTTGTATGAAACATGGAGGGTTTCCCCTCGCTCACGCCTGAGTATTTGAGGTCTTAAGGAGAATTATGGCCCAAGACCTGAAGCCCCGAGCCTTCATCTATGTAATTTTTATTACAAAGGAGCAACCCAAGCCACCAAAATGCTAGGAAAATTATGGCCCCAAAGGCTTGAAACTATGAACACTTGGTTTAGACAGAGTAACCAATATAAGTACAAGTTTGATTTATATACTTATTCATTCACAAACTTTCCGAGTATGTCTAAGTATTCATAAACACATAGTATCACACTCATCATGAATATAACCATGGATAACACAATCCAAACTGACATAAAAAATCATGAATGCACGTAATATAAATCTAATCACGAGCATAACAATGAGCCTCACTACTCATGCATCATTTACGTTTATTAACACATAAATTATTACATCATTGACATATAACAATAATCAATACAATCCATAAGATAATATACACAAGCAATTTACCCTTATTTGTGTGTTTAAAGATGGTTGGCAACTTAAGGAGGGACTTCAACTCTCCACCCAACCATAGGCCAATTGCATTGCAATATTTCTTGTAGCTGACCACCCTCGAGCTGGATCCAAAGTCTGAGGGGATGCTTGTTCAGGGAAATTCACACCCAAGCCTTAGTCACATACCTAGGAGAAGGAGTCCATTGTCCCAGTGTTTTAACGACTGCTCATCAACAATAAGCACCACAGTGGCTCACTCACTCCCTGAGTAAAAAACACAGGGCTTCACCCAATATTTAGATGATCATTTCTTAGCTCTAAGAGGCTAAATCTATTGTATCGGTGATTTCATAGATTTTATTTCTTAGAAAACACCATAAGGGTATGTAGTCCACTAAATAGGTGGTTTACAACCATTTTAGAAAGCACCACAATGATTAGATTCCCCTGCTAAGTGTTTCATTAGATAACAACAAACACCTAGTAGTTCAAGCATCTTGAGATTCCCTCTGATAATTCAGGATTAGACTCACCATTTATTGGCCTTAATACAAGAGACATGAGGAGTAACACCCTAGGCTTTTGAACATTGTCTCTCAGACATTCCAGTCCAACTTAGCTTTGGCAACACTTTTCTCTCTTTCTCTCTTTGCAAGGCCTCACTTGCATGCACTTTTTTTTTGCGACTTCTCAAATTCTCTATAGGTCATGCCTTTTCGCTAACCATTTTATTCCTCACCAGTCCCCCCCTTTTTTTCTTTCCAAGCTAGTCGTTCCACAGTCTCGATCTTCGAGGAGGGGATAGGAAAGTGCTTATATGGTGTGTTTGGTAGCATATGAGTCCCAAATGCACCTTCCTTGTAAAAGTTTGCTTCTTATATGGAAATATACAGATAGTGAGTGGTGTTAGTGATTAAACATAAACTAACAAAGCATTGAATTAATTGGAAACAATTCATTTACAAAAATAAACTACAATAACATGAAACAAGCTTGTGAAGCAAAACAAATCAACAAAGGAGTAGGAAAATGATCTTCTTTATGGATTCCTAGTAGTGGAAGGGTTACAAATGAATATCAAAGACACTTGAAGAGAGTTGATTGAGCAATGGTGCTCAATATCTCTTAACAAGGATTTCACCTTCTCAATATCTTTTGCAAGCCCTTTCTCTCTCAAAGAAGCAAATAAAACTCTCTCAAATGGTGGAATTCTCTTAACAATGGTATGCTTCATTTCTTTGGAGCAATTTTGGCAACATAACAATGCACAACTTCTTCTTGTTTTTGACTCTCCACCCTCTTGTTTTTATAGAAATTTTGAACACTCCTTCCCTCCTTTGGCTCATCAAAGAGGTTGTTTGACTCATAAATCAGATGATAGCTACCATCCTCCTTCCATTAAGGCTTTTTGGGGCAAGGCTCGAATGGTTAGCCCATCATGTCAAGGTCAAATGATCAGCCCATCATGTCAAGAGATTGAGTGTTTTTCAAGCAAGTTTGTGTCCCTAGGTGTTGATTGTGCTTCTAGTGACCCTCATGACTATGAAGAAAAAGTCGTGATGTAGTGAATAAATGTCTTTGGAGCACTCATGAGGGTTAATTTTTAAGTTAACCTTCTTATTTTTTATTTTCACAATGTTTCTAGCTGAAAATGTATACTATGCACATGTTGCTAACTGATTTTGAGTGTTTCCTACCATGTACAAACGAGTGTACTATTTTCTTATAATAATAGTTTCCCCTTGATGTATGAGGTTAGGAGCAAGTGTATAGTTGAAATCCATTACTTTTTGTTGTTCTGATGATGAGTCTTACCTACTTCTTGAGAGAGAGAGACGTGTTGTGGAGATGATTAGGGAAAAATACCTTGAATGAGAATTGAAGGAAAACCATGCAATGAAGAAATACTTATACAAAAGTGTATATATGAGGCAGGCATGTCCCATGCTCGTTATGATGATTGTGACTGAAATATTACAAACATACATAAAAATCTTGTCAAATCAACGTTGAAGTGGTTGATGTGTTGTTGGTTGTAGAAGATAACTGCTTTCGACCTTAGGGGCATCTCTAAAAAATAGGCTAAATTAGGTTCCCCCATGCATCATATACAAAGCACTATTGAAAGAGGTGCAATCAGATACATGGGTCTTTGACTAAGTGAGAGAACTGCAATGGTCATATGGTACGATACAGCCCTGACGTGAAAACTTATGCTAGTGTCGACATCAGGGAGACCAATGTTTCCCACTATGTCACACGACACTGTCTTGAATAGGTGGGGATAAATCAAGCTACTACTTCAATTATGAAGATGGGTGTCAATGTCGAAAAAATAGAAGCGTCGCTCACCCAAAAAATAATTATGGGAAATCCATATGAAGTTGAGGAAGATGTTGTAACATGACGGGTCAAAGGTATGATAACAAGAGTTGACAATATAGGAGGGATACTTGGAAATTTCCCAAGGTTGGATTTGTAATGCAAGTGGCAACAATCAAAACAAGATTGCTAAGGTGTATGCCCCTAGGGTTGGTAAGATGTCTAGGGGAGGTATATGTATGTTCTAATTGTCACAGTGGATGTATGAACAAATGGTGATTAATGATGTGGGTGTAAGGTGAGGAAAAAGAAAGCTCCAACCAAGGGCGACTAGGGATTGCCGCTAGTTAATTGACACAGAAATATGGGTGAGAATCCTCTTCCATAAAAAATATTTGTACACTTTCTAAAATAATTTAAAAGTGGTTTTGGATGTACAAACACGAAGACAGGTGCCCCAAAAATACAATGGCCTACATAACGTTGCAGGTGGGTGTCTGTAGAGGGCGGGGGCCCATTTTCTTGTCTCGGTATGAGTTGGTTGGAATGGAGGTGATTACGCAGATGGTCTAATGCAATGTGGATGGACGATAGGCTAAGTGTGGAATGTGGTAGTGAATTCATCATGATTAAGAAAGAATGGTGGCTCAAGAGGAGGATGGTAAGTAGGAAAGTGAAGAAGAGAGAGATGAGGTTGATCTTCAAGTCATACAAATGGAACATATCTTAGGCCTAAGAAAATGGTCATGGATACCAATAGTGTCAGGTGAACTAAAAATTGGGGAAATCCATGTGGGTGAAGCTCTATTGACCAACATGAACGTTTACTGTGTGCGTGTGGAGGGTGACGGAAAATGTGGTCGAGATGGTGGAAATTATGGTTAATTTCAGAGAAATGATGTCAGGATATGCATAGTTTCTGAGGAAACCTATCATGCTTAGTGAATAATGATACCTTAACTGTCGATTGGTGCACAAGGGACTAAGTTCACCATTGAAACCGCCAATAACTTACAACTTCGAAACCAATTCCCCAAGTGAAAGCATCTTTATATAAAAACATGTATACTGGAAATAATGAAAAAGATGTATCCAAACACACAAAAAGGCACACCTAGTGGGTACTTTAAACGTGAAACATGCTTGGAAATGAAAATCTTTAATGAATTGAAAGGAGTGCATAGTGGTGTAGATGAAGATGTTGGATCTAGAGCCTAGTTATCTTCTTGATTCATAGGTCTTGTTTCAACTGTGTTTGGATCCCAATCCTTGACCGGGGGATGTTGGGGGACTTTTCCCCCCCACTATTTCTACTTGGAGGGTCTAGGGGGGGCGACAACATGTTTGGAGCCCCCCCCCCCACCCTTACAAGGGTCTGGGGGAAGCACTCCCGAAGCTAAAAATATATGAAAATTATTGTAATTTTGTAGTCAATTTGGGTCGTTTATTAGGCAGATGATGTGACGGTAGAAGTTATGTTTAATTTAGGGTTTTTTTCCTTAGAAGGAAACCCCTCGGTTTATATGAGGGAATTGTATTGCGGACGTGTATTATTATTTTGAGCAAGAAAGAAATACAACATTGTGTGAGAGCGAAGAGGAAATTACAATGGATCTATTGTAGGTTGTATCTCTTCATTTTGCTAGATAATATAAAGGGAGGACTGGTTGTTTCTCCATGGACGTAGCCCAAATTGGGTGAACCACGTATATCTGTGTCTCTCTTGTTCTATGCATTTCTATATTTGTGTTTCCACAATATTTTATGTATTTCATTGTTCTGTTAATTAATTTCTAACAGAAGATGCCCTGATCTCAATGCCACTGACATTTATGCAAAAGGAGCTCTTGGGCTCCCATACGAGCCTCTGGAAGAATGGAAAAATGGTGAATACAAGGGTCGCAGGTTGTGTGGATCACAATGATCATTTTTATGATTGCGGTCAACTAGAGTGCCCTTTCTTCGAGCGAGGAGAGCCAGATAAGTCATCGTAAGACCCCCCTTTGTCAATTCAATAGTTCTAGGGTAGGTAGGTCGTATAGGGTGGCATGTATGACCTAGTTTAAGAAAACCTCCCAAACCTTCTCGCACGACTGACAGACAGTCGCACGAGATAGTGTGGGTGAGGGAAAAACAACTGCGATGAGATCACTACTGAAGACAATACAGTCATGACCATGGCACAACTGTGAAGGAAACATGTGCAAGACCCTCATCAAGGGGGCCTTGCAGGATGGGGTTGAACAATCGCGATGCGGTTGTGGCTATATGAGACATAGGCGTGAGGTCCCTCACATTTGTTAGTGGAACATGCATAGGGTCCCTCATGTCTGTTAGTGGGACAAATGCGAGGCCTGCACTACTAATTGACAAACAATCATGTGAATTGGCCTCTTTTTTTTACTAACTGCATGGGGAGCCCACCTATAGGATGGTGTTGTGGTGAGAGAGAGATCGAAAATATCTCCGCAACACGGTTGTTTCCAATGACTAAGTGTGAGCAACTCTGGCTAGCTGGGGGTTACTGAAGTTCCTTTAGGAACACTATTTTGAGATCGTAGGAGGACTTCCTGCATTTTGTTATTAGTAGTTGGCAGCCAGCTCAACAGGTGTTTGACATGTGGGGGACCAACCTTCCATTCACCTTAGAGGTGGATGTTTATTTTGTTACTGGACTGGTATCTTGGGGGGAGGTACTTCCTACAAGGTTCTGTGTGAAGGGCTCAAAATGGCTGATTGGGCCACACAATTTTGTGGAGTCGATCCTTTTGATGGAGGCGACATCAGGATCAAGTCCATTTTGGATTTGACTACTTGAGAAGTGACAACGATGATCATACGTATTTGTGAGACTGCGACCCTGCATAGGATCACAAGGGTGAAACTAGCAGTACTAGAGCAAATATGAGCTGGTACTACTTTTTCCTAATAGGGTATGCATCAATTCATGTGTCAATATGATGCTTTACAATTGTATGGCAAATTCCAAGAATTTTTGAATATGACCACATAAAAATGCCACTAAACTCATGGAATAGGGCTTTGTATGAGGCAACTTTTTCAAGAGAACAATATGCCCCTAGAGATATTTCTTCAATGATGCATGGCTTCGTTGATATGTCTACCTTGATAGTGGGTGAGATATTATACATATTCCCTTCTTCGAACACATCAGGCGTTGGGATAGGGTTTTTGAACCAATCTACATGACCAGCTGGTTGAAAATCCTTAGTTTCTATTGCGCAAATGGTGTTAGCTAGTGCGTCGGTAGGTGTGAATGATGTTTATGGTAGGAAGAAAGAGAAATGGTGCATGGAATCCCACAGAAATTTGGGTTCTATCATGGCCTCCAAGATGTACTCATCAGAATGAAAGAGGTTTTCAAATAGTGATGGAGGTGATGATAGGTCATGAGGTCAGGGTTGGCATCTGGAAGTGTTGGTTGACAAGCATGGAAACGATTTTGTTGTTGTTGCCTTAGAACCAAGTGATATTGACAATGCATAGATAGGACGAGTCCATGCAATAATTGGTGGTGCAACCTTCGGAATGGGTGAAGCGATCTCGACACCGTGGAACGATGAGTAGATGGCTTTAATCATCATTCCTACAGAGGAAGAAATGAATCAAATGTGACATCATGTGTCATCAACACCCGAGGGGTAGTATCTCCCTAATGGTTTCCTAAGGGTAAAGAGGAGAGGGTTCCCGAGAGGGTGTCGACATTCTGAGATCCAAAGAGTTGTCCTCCCTGGGAGGAATCTCGGCTTGATTTCTGTGCAAAGGGCGTTGTGCTACATTAAACTACCCAAATATCTGCAGAAGTTGATAAGTGGATGAGATGTGGGAAGTGTTGGTGTAGATATCGCATGGATGTAAAGCACCTGATGCAACTTCTAAGGTTATGTAGTAGATAGTTTGAGTGGCATCATCTCTCATAGTTCTCGACGATGAATTGGGAGGAACATATGGAGGTGGCATGCTTATAGTGGTTGTGTGCCACCTACTAATCCTAGATTTAGCAAAAGCGGGAAGAAGCATTGATGTCCCAATCTAAGTTTTTCATAAGGAATTCCATGCCTCTCTAAATCTAGGGAGACTTGGGCAATGCCATGTGTGGTGCACATGTTGTGTGAAGTTGCGACAATTATTACAACTTCACCTAGACTTGTTTTTGTGAGAAAGTTGAGGGATCGAAACAAGAGAATGGAAGAAACTCCTAAGATCTTTCAAATCTAGACAATGGTTCATCGATATAGGGCACATGAAGGGGCTAGTTTTGAAGGAGTTAATTTTGTCTTCTTCTTCTTCTTGGTGGAGATTCACATAGTATGGGAGGTATGATGACAGAAATCATATGGTGATTTGCTCATGGGGATCCTTCCTTAAAGACACAATAAATGGTGTAAGGTGCATCATTAGTTGCAAGAAGTGATGGTGTAATAGTCATGTTCTGATGGAGGGAAACCAATGTGTCCCGATATCTAGAGAGATCGAGGCAATGGTGAGTATAATGACTATGATGTGTGCAAATAGTGCACGGGTGGTTGGTGCGTAATCCCTTATTGCTTGATGAGGTGGCCTTCTCTCCAGGAGTGGGGGGTGAAGGTGCGGGTGCCATTAGGGCATGAAGAAGGGCTTTCAACTCTTCTAATGTTAGGCATTAGTTGGTAGGGTGCCCCAATACATCACATAATGCATATGGGGTAGGTACCCTAGGAGAAGAGGTAGTTGGGGTATCATTCTTCTTGGATTTTCCTTTATCCTTCTTGATGGCACTCTCTAGTGTCGATGTAGGTGGTACTTCGGGGGGGTGGTGGGGGGGGGGGGTGATATAGTCTCTTGAGGGGGAGTTTTGGTAACCAATCATGTAAATGTGACCCCTGAGCTTGCCAACATGGCTTGAGGGGCCAAATACAAGATAGGTATAACAAGATCCATGTTTGGTAAAGTGAGGTTCGCCATGACTTGGTGCAAAACAAAACCAAGTGGAGGATAGAGAAAAGGGTTTGAGTAATCACGTAAGGGATAAAGGGAGGCTCCTTTGTCACAACATTTGGTGTTTCTAGATTTGATGGTTGATTATCCTATGTCTGGTTACCATTTGATGTAGTCATCATGCATACAAGAGCTAAAAAAGTTGGCGTGACAACCAGTGGGTCTCCTGGGTATGTGTTGAGGAGAGAGGAAGTTTTGAACATTCCCGAGCCAACTTTGGTCAAGGAAGAGACCAATTCATTTTGGGACCCAACGAAGGGTAACACACCATCCGATGAGGAAGACATCCTTGTTTCATAGAGTTTTAATTTGTCGATAGTAATGATTTTCCCATTATGGGGGAACATCATGGTGCAAAAAATGATGATGCCATTTCCTTAATGGCATACAATAACTTTGTCCAAAAAAGATGTTGTAATCTAGAGGGTCATCGAGGAGTTCAATATCTATGAGAACTATCTTTCCCGCGAGTTCAACCGAGACATTCTGAAAGAGTCCTACATGTGATGATGGGTGTCTGCCATATTCCCTCAGTGCGATGGAGGAAGTATAAGTTCAGGGGATCCTACCTACTGCCAAATTGACTTTGACATAATATAGGTGGATTCCCCCTCGTCAACAATGCACCTATGAATAGTGACATTTCGAATGGTAATCAGAATTTGAAAGGCGACTATAGCTGGTAGTCGTGGTTCAAAATTGTCCAAATGAAAGGTGATCAATCCTGAATCTGAAGGATCAATTACATCTAGCATGGAAATAAGTTCTTTCCATTGAGTTGGACATGTTTGAAGAACCTCCAATGCCGACATGGCTAATGAATATTGCTCAATTTCATCAAATATACTATAGATATAATCTACCTTTGAATTATGGGATGTATGATGTTAGTGTCAGTATTTTCATACTGCCATCAGTGATCAAAACTCCTCTTTCCATATTCATATTAGGTTCTCGCTCAGAAATTTTTGTCACTCCACCTAGGTCCTCATTAAAAAATTTACTCACTGATGGTAGCCCTAGTAAAAAAAAACCTCACTCTCCTTAAAAAAATTCATACTTGTTGGCCCAACTTCATGTCTTACTGAGCATACATCAATTATGAAAGCTCATTTCATCATGTCTTTATGTCAATCAAGTCACCATGAAGTCTGCTCACTCAAGGTTTTCATTAGGTCTCTAGGTTTCATTTTTCCAAGGTACAATAAAACACCATCTCGCTGCATAAGGCCAGCAATAGTATGAGAATGAACAAAATAATATCCCTTTTTCATTTAAATAGGATTTGCAAACATGTAAAGATGGTTGCCAAAGTTGTAATTTTGATTTCAAGTATGAGTTTCATTCCAAATTGTAATTTTATTCCAAAAAACAGAGATGTAATTTTTTTTTTATTTATGTAATTTTATGTCAATTATATGTAATAAGTATCTACTTCCCAAGCTGCCAACTCAGTTCCACATGCCAACTGAACAATAAATGTCAAATCAAAGAGTGCCTACTCCAACAATTGATCAATCTGCAAAGCAAAAAGACAAGGTAAAGGGTATTAGTGCAATGTTTCAAAAGTGATTTGAAACATTAGAAAAATGGGTTTTAAATCAACAAAATTAAATTCCACAAAGTATTTAAACCCTCAAGACATCAATTCAAACCTCATTTTCTCTTGTCATTATCGAGCAACCTCAGCAAAGGAGAAATTTTCAAGTTTGAAAGGAAAAATTTGCAAAACAGAGGCAGCGCTGCGCTCCTGGCAGAAAGAGGGCGCGCTTGAGTGTTACATTACACACCTGAGTGTTACGCTATGCGCCTGTGTGTTATGCTACACACCTAGAAAGTGGAGGGTGCACCTGTTCATTGCGTTGCTCGTTTGCCCGAAATTGCTCACCAACCTCCAAATAAAGTTCCATTGCTTTAAAAACTTCAATATTGGTTGTCTTCATCCTCCAACAAGTAAGTAACACTCAAATACACCCTCCTAGCACTCCTCAAGTCAATTTTGTGGTGTTTTAAATGTCATTGCAAAATTTAATGTCTTCCTTGATTAAACCCTAGTATAATTGTCAAATCCTAACTACACCTCCAATTTCACTCCCTAGTACTTCTATTCCCTTCCCATATCACTATTAAACCCTTTCCCAACCCCCATATCATATCACTACTTCCCAAAGCCCTTTATTCCCAAAACCCTAAGACCTAGGTGTTCCATTTGCCTAGGCTCCCAAAACCCCTAACCTGTAATAAAATTCCCTATCCTAAATCCCATCACATTCCCACTCCCTGTCACTTCCCTTAAACCATAAACCCCTTCCCTCATCTCTCTGAATTTCCTCATACCATTCCTAACTCCCTATACCTATATTCCACTATTATTTCATCTCCCTAGGGTTTTAGACACCAAGACACCATGTCAGAAGAAGAGAACAGAAATTCCAGTGAGGAGGAAGAAAGAAAGGAGAGGAAGCCAAACAAAGGAGGGAGAATCCTTAGACTTGAGCCAAGACATACCAGGGAACTCATGGCATCTCCCATGGTTGTGACATGTTTTAAGCATCTAGGATGTTTTGAATTTTGTGAGAAAATACAAAAGGTCCAACATCATCCTATGTTGAGCAAACTATTCATCTCCAATCTCCATGACAACTAGGTAACCCTTGCTGGTGTCACTTTCACTGTGTCCACTGCCATCATATCAACTGCTACTGGAATCCCAGATGTTGGGGAAAAATGGTTCAAGCAAAAAGACTTGGAGGAGCATTACTATGAGCCATACATCAAACCTAGATACAAGAATGAAAGAAAGAGGCTTTTTCCTTTCTCTTACCTCTTGGAGAGATATGTTCCCATGATGAAAATCATCATGAAATACTTTACTTGTGAAGGTAGGTTCTCTAGAATTTACACCTATCATATCCGGCTACTCATGCACTTCACAAGGGTCAAGATGCTCAACATACCTTATTTTCTCTTTCGGAGCATTGACAAGATGGCATATATTGTCCAAAAGAGAGAATATGAGCATCAAATGAAAAGTATTTTTCACCACTCCCTCATCAAAATCATTGTCCTCCATCACCTCAAACAATTGAACATTTCATGGAGTACTTTCATAGTTGATGACATATTCATTGATCCATCTATTCAACATGCATAAGATGTGCCTTCACCATCTTATCCTTCCACATCCATTCCTCCATCTCAGCCCATAGTCCATGCATCATCATGAGTTCAGTCTCCTTCACCCATTTCACCACCATCATCTCCATTTCACATTAAGACTGGGTCACCTAGCAGAGCTAAGACCGGTGAGCCTCAACAGACTAAGCAGGCTGAGATTGAGCTATTGGAAAAAACATACTAGAGAGGTCACATGCATGTGTTTGCCCCACACATTGTGGGAGGGGCCTTGCCTTCTACATCGACAAAGCAGGTAGACAAAGGAAAACAAAAGATGACAGAGGTAGAGATTCAGGCAGAGATCAAGCATGAGGAGGAGGACCTCCATGAGACAGAACAAGATTTTGACCTTGTTGACCTAGATGAGCATGATAATAATGAGGAAATTAGCATAGTCATCAAGGAGAAAGAAGCCAAGATTAAGGAGCTACAAACTAATCTTGATAGGTCTAAATTTTTCATTAACTTTCTTGAGTAGGAGAACCAGCAGCTGAAGACAAAGCACTTCATTGATGAAGTGAAATTCATCAAAGCTCAAAGAGAGGCAGAAAAAGCTAAAGTATTACTTGAAGAGACACTAGAAACATATGGTGTGACAGATGAAACAAAAGAACAAGCACCAAGACAAAGGCCTAGGATTAGAGGGCTGAAAAGAGCTCTAGAACTAGAGAAGAAAAGAGAAGTTGAACTTGCTAATTAACTCACATTGAATGAAAAATTTGCCATCATGATTAATGAGAACTGGGAGTAGTGGCTTGAGAGGGTAAACCAACATTTGGAGAAGCTCATGGACAAGGCCAACAAAGAAAATGAAATTCAGAGAAAGATGGCAAAGCATTATGACATGAGGAACAAAATTGCCAGGTCAAAGCTTAAAAGAGCTAATGCAAAGATTGAAGCCCTAAACAAGCAAGAAGAGGAAGGAAGGCTTGATATCCTTGCTGAAGCCTCACTCCATGCATAAACCACATGATAAACAATCATTTCACCAATTTTGAAAAGTTTTGGGGTAATTTTTGAAGTTTTCATGTTTTTCAGCAATCCTAGACAGTTTTGTGACAGCTAGAATGCTAGGCACGCAACGCCCTAGGCGCTGCGATTTTGTTTGAGGAACTTTTTGACCAAAAGAAGACCATCATTGGATTCAGAGCAACGAAGGAGTGCAGGAAAACAACTTTTCTAGTCTTGGTTTGCACAACTGGTAGGTGAAAAGGTGAAAATACACACAAAAAATCAATGTTCTGCCTCCTTTTTCACCTTGGCACTACGCACTGAGCAGTCTCGAAAGAAACATTTTTTGAGGGGTATCAACTCCATTCTGCAAAATAAATATAGATCTGAAAACTAGACAGGACAGACTTTCCAATGAGCTATTCTAAGCTCAATTTTGACAATGGGAAGGCACTCAAAACTTGGATGCAACATGGAGGGTGTGCCTAGCTAAGAGATGGTGCACCTGACACAAAAATGGCGCGTTTGAAAAATGCTTGATATTTTTCAGTTTTCACTGCAAATTTAACTTTTGTCTTTGGAAATGATGATTTTACTTATGTAATTGATGAAGTAAATGTAATTATCATGTTTTTACTGTTACGTAGGGTAAATACATTAGGAAAATGGACTTAATGAGGTGTAATGAATCAGTTTCATTGTAATTAGGGATGAGTCACTTTGACCACCCTATACTTTAGATATCAGTTTAGATTTTGGTGGAACTGCTCCTCTACGCATGGATTCGACCCCTAAGGCTGGGAGGAGTTTGTTTGAGGCCTATATCATGTAATTTTTCACTCATTTTATAGGTTGGACTCAGTTGGATGTTGTTGTATTGATCAGGGACACTAGTGTAATCAGTGTTTGGCAGAAATTTAACGAATGAGTTGCAACTATTTTGATGGAATACTCGTGGTATGGAATTTTGACATAGTTTCTTCTTATGTTGCATATGTTTGAATGTTTTGTACTCCCATGTTTCATTTCACTTCTATGATATGTTGATTTTCAAGTTGATGAGCATAATACATCTTACATGCTCTGTTTTGGGGAAATCTTCATAATTTTTCCATTCTCTTCAATTTAGAAAGAATACATGCTTGTATTGCTCTTTCTAGCACCTCACCAGACTGATCCATCTGACTCAAGAACCTTAAGGTGTTTGAGTGTCTACCTAACTTTCTCCATCAGATGTTTGCAATCATACCCTTATTTGCCCTCACCTAGTCTCTTTTACCTAATCTTCATCCAACAACCCAATATCAAACAATCAAACCCTCCTGCACATCATAACTAGCCTTAAACCCTAATTCATCTAGCCCTCTTGGCTGTGATCTTGTGGAGAGAGCCCTATGGCTTCGTAGGGCTAGATACCAAGTCAAAAGGTTGGTCTGTGGTTACCTCATTTAGACTATTCCTCAGCCTTGGAGATCCGGAGGAGTGATAACATATGATATAATGGTCCCTTTACCATATTGGGAATGGGTTCAATGGGGGGTCATTGTATAGTCAAAGGTGGCGTAGCTATATTGGTGATAGGAATTATTGAAGGATTAGGTTTCAGAGGGGTTCCGTAATCATGAATATGGGTTTGGAGCAAGACATATTTTCCTTGCATATAGATGTCACGACTAGCAGTGTCATTCACATCGCCCCCTGCTTGGTGTTGATATTGGGGAGGTCCAGCCTCGTGTTGAATAACTATTGCTCCTTGTTGGGGAAATAGATTTTGCATTACTGCAGGTTGTTGATTTTCCCCCCCTACCCCCTATCCTCTCTCATGCATTTCAACTCTGAGAGTTGATGGAAATGACGGGTATAATGTCCGTATTCTACACAAATGGCACAATAGTGGTTAGTCCTAATATTGTCATTCTTGTTTTGTTTTTGCAAGTTGTTTGTATCGTGGTTTTGGTTCGGATTTCAATTAGGAGGATTTCCTCCAGTCAACACCATCGCTTATTATTGTTGGTTTCCTCCTTGTCCTTGATCTCCTTTCTGTTTATTCTTCCCCTTCTTTTTAATGACATTGGGTGGGTATGTAGTGTTGAGTTGCTCAAACGACTGTTATTGTTGAGGGAATGAAGGTTGAACAAAATTAACCCTCACGTTGGTGGAGGGTTATTATATTATGGTGTTGGGAAAGGAAAATAAGGATTCCCTTGGTTTGGGTTTGCATAGGTAGGTTGGGAGGTTGAAAGTACTTCCAAAGTGCATGTTGGGTATTGATTCCCTTGCATGAGAGGGTTTTGAGGAGGTGCGGGTTGGTTGAGGTGGTATCCAACATTTGATGGTGCTAATGTTGTGGGTGGCCTGCAAAGTGGTTGAAAATGAGGTTGTGTACCATACATATTCCTAAGATATTGGAAGGTATTCACTAGTTGATTCTAGGTGATGGTACTGATCAAACTGTCTGCAACAATTGATGCTCCTGGTTTATCTTGGACAAAGGATTGTAGGCGAGGAGCATATGGGATAACAAAGTAAAGGTACCTTGATTGTGTGTAAATGATATCAAATTGTTGAGATTTATGACGACCTCTTCTTCTGAATGTGACATAGTTATGGTGAAATATTCTGCAATTGCAAGAAAAAGATATTTCAAGAAGAAATCTAGAAGAAGAGGTGTTATTATGTCCACTTTGCATAGACTATGACACTTCTGCCATTCATGAAGATGGTCTGAAATATGGGTGGAGGTAGTTTTCCGAAAGCGGATCAATAGTTCCAAACATGTGTCAGACGAATTGGGAGTTGGAAGAAGGTGAGGAAAGATCTTGCTAAAGAATCAAAGGTTTGATGGGAACCTGCGGTCTTGCTTACATGATATTTCATAGCAGGGCCATTGACGGTGCATTGAAATAGTCTTAGAAGAACCAAGACCTCAATGATACTAATGGATGAACACCATAAATGGAAGGTCATAATATAGTTGTCTAATTATTCCCCCTATTTTCCTTCAAATTTAGGGGTATATGAAGGTAACTTGGTTGGCATAGGGTGCCATTATTGATTATGTGCAATGGGAACATTTGTAAGTCTCGTAAAATTTGGGAGATTTAATGAAGCTACAAATGGGATTCTATTGGTATTTTCCATGGTAAAATGGCCTTGCAATGGGATGCTAAAAGGAGTCCCATGCGGGGAAGCGTTGGTAGGGGTACCTTGTAGGGTAGTGTTGGGGCTCCCCTGAGGGGTGGTGAAAGGGGTACCTTTAGGGGAAGTAGTTCCTATCAAAGGTGCACCAAGAATGGTTGTGCCAAACAAGGTAGATGTATGATGTCTCCTACGACGAAATGGTGAGAGACCAGGAACACCTCCCGATAATGGAGGGACATCTTGAAGGTGCCTAGAGTGACGGGTAATCCTTGGGTCCCCTATGGTGTCCTAAGACATGTGTGGAAATATATGGTGAGGAGGGTTTTTTTTTAACAAACCAAATGAATCACATACATTATTGAAAGTGAAAAATAAATGGTTAATTTCCCTTAAAAAGTATTTAATGTGTGAAACACATGTGAAACAATTAACAAAAAGGTTAGTGAGGTTTTGCTTATGATAAGAAAAACCCTAAAAAGACCTAACATCATTCCACTCAAAATAGTAACTAGGCATTATGATGATTTTATAGTAGGATATTGGGGTCATGTCCCAAAAGTACTGGCGACGCTTCCAACAACCAAAACCAACCTGGGTATGGAAGAGGGTTATATCAAGGGGTATTGGGGCTATGTCCCAAATGAACTGGCAACACTTCCAACAACCTGATTGAAATTACCTCCAGGTGCGGGTGCTCCCGCACCCACTACCAATAGGGAAATATGCCCTAAGATTTTGGCTACTAAGCTACCTACGTCCAATAGGAATGAGTGAATCCCATCTTCTCACTGTCAACTTTGAACCCAAAACCCCTACCAAGTATCAGTAGGCAACAAGGAGGTTTGTGATAATTCATCGTCTAAGCTTTGCCCCTTCACGAGTTTCAACTCATTACCGGTTTTGTCACTCGATGATCTAGGATTTTACGTTCCCTAAAAGGACAACTTATATGTTTCAAGATGAAAAACAACCATGACAACTTATGTGCTTTCTACCCCCGTGATCCTAACATGAGTTATAAATTATTTTGTGGCCCCTGTGGGGAGTTCAATGTGTTCAAGTTAAGGTTGCTTTTAGAGAGTCTTTGCTTTGCTTAGGGTGTGCCAAACTGTAAATTCAAAATAAACTAAGTACAAAGATTCCAAAATAGGATACCATTTGCACAAATTTTAAGTAAAATTTATTGTGTGGGGTGATGGTGTGTGCAAGTGAAATGGTGAACATACAAAATGTGAATTCCAATGACATGGATATGCGATGATCCTTTATAATCCCCCTAATTACACTATGTTATGTTGTTCCTTGAAAGAAAATAAAATATGTGTGGATAATGGGCCACTTATTTTTCCTAATTATGCTATGTGAGCATATAGGGAGATGGAAAATTAGTGCTTTGAGAAATGTTTCAGATCCCCCCACAAGTTCGCCACAAGGGTGCAAGGGAGGGAGGGCCTGCTCTATTTCTTTACTAACACCAACTCCTAGTCCCAAAATAAATGAAATTGAGTAGCAAAATAAGTAAAATATGTGTGGAATAGGGCACTTACTTTTCTCCTAGTTAAGCTATATGTGATATGAATTGATTTGAGCAAAACAATTAAAAATGATGTGTCGATTAAGGCCACTTACTTTGTTCCTAGTTAAGCTATGTGTAATATTCCAATTAAAAGGAAGATGGTAGGTCGTATTTTAGAACCATTTTGAACCCCCCATAAGTTCGCCACAAGGGTTCAAGGGAGGGAGGGCCTACTCTCATTCTTAATCACACTATTCCTAGCCCCAACATACAAGATTTTAAATTAAAAGATAAACAAATTACTATACTTATGATGGTTAGTAAAGAAAAATTAAAGCTTATATGAACTGTAAAAAAATGCAGGAGTGTAGGCAGGTCACTAAAAGTTGCCAAAAAATCCAGGAAGAGGAAATTACAATGAAATTTTGGTTCTTTGTGTGTCTTGCGGGTTATGTTCTACACAGTTGCGAGACCCACGCGACTGTTTTTGCAAACAACCACGAGACTGAGCTTAAAAAATGAAAATGGATGCTTTCAGGCTACGAACAGGTCCAATGGAGACCTGCAAAGGTTCAGAGAAATAATGTGATAGAAACCCAACGTAAATAGAGTGAGAAAAGGCCTGCAAAACAACCAATTAGATCAAAAAAGGAAAGCAAGTGGAGTCACCATTTTGTATGATGTGTTTGGTAGAATATGAGTCCCAAATCCACCTTCACTGTAGTCAGTTGTTTCCTACAAGGAAATATACAAATAATGGGTGGTGTTAGTGATTAAACATGGACTAACAAAGCATTGAATTAATTGGAAACAATGCATTAACAAAAAAAACTAAAACTAAACTAAAATAACATGAAACACGCTTGTGGAGAAAAATAAATCAACAAAGGGGTAGGAAAAATATCCTCTTTATTGATTGCTGGTAGTGGAAGAGCTACAAATGAATATCAAAGACACTTGAAGAGAGTTGATTAAGCAATGGTGATCAATAACTCTCAACAAGTATTTCCCCTTCTCAATCTCTTTTCAAAGCTCTTTCTCTCTCATAGAAGCGAAGAAAACTCTCTCAAATGGTGGAATTCTCTTAACAATAGTATGCTTGATTACTTTGGACAATGCACAACTTATTTTTCTTTGGCTCTCCATCCTCTTGCATTTATAGAAATTTTGAACACTCCTTCCCTCCTTTGGATCATCAATGAGGTTGTTTTCCTCATAAATGAGATGAGAGCTACCATCCTCTTGCCATTAGGGTTCTTGGGGCTAAAGGCTCGAATAGTTAGTGCATCATGTGTTTTTCAAGAAATTTTTCATCTTGAGGTGTTGATTGTGCTTCTAGTGACCCTCACAACTATCAAAGAAAAAACCTCTATGTAGTGAATAATTGTCTTTGGAGCACCCGAGAGAGTTGATTTTTTAAGTCAACCTTAGTAAAACCTTATGATTTTTTCTTTTCACAATGTTCCCAATTGAAAATGTATCCTCTGTACATGTTTCTTACTGACTATGAGTGCTTTCTACCATGTACAAACAAGTGTACCATTTTCTCATAATAATAATGTTGTCCCCCACCCACGTTGTCCCATTTAATATTCTTCAATGCATGTCAGTGTTAGTTGGTCACCAATCAGGATGAGGTTAAGGAAATTCAATGTGGCCATATGGCCTGTTCTCAGCACACCACAAGCAAACCGAAAAATACATTACATGCACCCTAATAAGCACACTGTGACCCTCTCCTCAAAAATTTGGATTTATGTGTCTCTTTGTTCATCCAATCATCAATTTATTTCCACATAGATTTATATACATCTATAATTTATACAGTTGGCTTTAAATACATAGGGTGTTATAGAAAAAGGGTTGTTACAGAAGGTCATTGGCAATGATGCATACTCATTCATAAATGGTTTCTTAGGTTACCATATGATCTAGATAGCTAAGAAGAATACCAAGAAAACTATATTTTCTACTACATGGGGGTTATTTGAATATAACATGATGTCTTTTGGACTAAATAATTCCCCTTCAATGTTTTCCAAGGTGGTAGTTGTGGTATTTAAGGGAATATTCACAAGTTCATATAGTTGTATCTCAGTGACTAGGTGGTCTACAACTTGCGAAGAGATCACGATTTGAAGTTGTGGATCAAGTTTAATAGGTGTCAACACATGCATTCATCGCTAATGTGGGTGTAGATTTGTCACAAGGGTAGAAAAATCTCACAAGTTTAGTGTTTTCATATTAATCCCAAACACATGATTTGAAGAGTTAGATAGTCAAACCCTATGTCTACTTTGTATGCTTCAAACCTTAAATTATTCATAAGATAAAGAACCAAAGAATGAAAGTCATTTAATCAACATGAACATAATAGATGAAAGAGTACATATAATTGCATCACCAATGATAAGGCCAAATGGTTACACTTGGTGGATGAGCTTGTTGAATTTGATTGTGATCCAAATCCCCTCCAGGTGAGTCTTTAGTTTCGTTGGTGTGCTTGTGACTCCCTCATTGGTTGGTGAGTAAGGTAAATAAACTAGAAAAGTTCAATAAAGAGGAACAAGTACTCAAAATCCTGACTTTTTTACAACATAACCTTACTTGTAAGGATGGATGGATGGAGTGACCTCAAATGTTTTATTTATAGTAGAATAGAGGTTGAACCCCTTGGAATGGTATTCTAAATAGTAGTTAAACATGACCAAATAAATATTAAAAATAGAAATTAGGGTTAAATTTGGTCCAAATATAACTAACCTCTAATTTACGTGCATTGATAGGGGTTGGAAACAATGAAAAACAACTGTTTTAAGGGGAAACATAGCTTTAGAGGGAAATATCTACAATATACATGTGCACTTTTTGAGGATAATATTTGCTTTGGCCAAGGGAAGTCATTTCCATAATTTCACTAGGATATTTTTGATAAGTTTGAGGTCATATGATGGTGGAAAGGGGCTAGAAATGAGCTTTATGCATGTCAATAGTGATGCATTTCTATATGATTACTAAAATGTGTAAGTTAGGAGTTTTTATGTGATAACATATTTTTCCTTGATGTGTGAGGTTAGGATCAAATTATATGACTGAAATACATCATAGTTTCTTTACCTAAGTACATGAAGGACCAAGGAGGTAGTGGAGTGTCCAACAAAGGAGAATGGCCCATGGAAGGGCAAAGAAGAACTACTTGTTAACAACAAGTCATAAAGGTGATGTGTATACAAAATATCAATAGGGATAAGGTGAGAATACCCATGTTTGTTGATATATCTCCATATAATGATACAATGGTGTTCCATGGGACAAATGGGCCAAGGCAATGAGATTGTTGGACATTGGGTTCAACAATCCCTGTGTGTTTTGCGACATGGACTAACCGCCTCTTGTGGATCCCAACCCTGGTGATTGTAGCAGAGACTAATGCTTGCGGGTTTTGGTTTAACGACAATTGTGATTCCAACATGTGGTATTAGAGTGACAGGTCTTGAGTTCGAAACTCACAGGACTCGCGTAGAGGGGGGGGGGATTGTTGGACATTAGGTTCAATGTTCCCTATGTGTTTCATGACATGGACTAACTGCCTCTCGTGGATCCTAACTCTGGCGATTATAGTGAAGAATAATGCTTGCAAGTTTTGGTCTAACGACAATCGTGATTCCAACATAGATAAGGTGTTCCAATATAATACAAAGAATGATAATGGTGAATAGCACCAAAGTATAATACAATGAGATGAGAAGTCCTACATTGTAATACCCATAGTTTTAATTTATAGGCTAATAATGAATATGTGTACATGATGAATGGCCAAAAATTAAATGATGTAATGTGTAAAAAATTGCACCTTGAATGATAATAAAAAATATACATCATTGACTATAGATGGAGAATAAAAAAGGAATGGGGGGGTACAAATCCACAATAGAGGAAGAAAGAGGGCTTAGAGGCTAAGGAAAAAATAATATTGTTTTATTTTATACCCTAATTTATTTAACTTTATCCTTGTTAGACCTTTGATTTATGTTTTTCTTAAGTCCTTGATCATATAGTTATTGGGAAAGAGATAAGCATGTGCTTCTCATGAGGACACATGGTTTATCATTAGCATGCAAATATTTTTTTGGCATGCAAGGGTGAATTCATGTTCCTTCTTCCTTGGGAGTTTTGTCTTTGAGACTGAGCTACCATACTATGGCTGTAATGGAATTATGGAAATAACTTTCATGAAACTATGTGGAAATTATGCTTATGTGCAAGGGAAATTATTGTCATTGAGTAAAATTAATTACAAATGAGAATCCTTGGAATCATGGCAATGGGATTTCTTGTTTGGTATGCGTTGGAGCATTGAAGGGAAGTGGCATAGGTTCAGGGATTGTGTTGTAAAGAAGGGGATCCCGTTACTTAGGTTGTTTTGGTTGAGGGGAAAGAGAGTCGGTTGATTGGGATAGTTGTAGGAGATAAAAACCATGAACTATGGATATATGCATGGGAATGTTATTGATTTGGGGTAGCATCAGATGTGATCTAGCCACAAAAATTGGTGGAGAGGCTAAAGCACATGAGATATCCAATACCCAAAAATGGTTTGGGAAGATTCTAAACAGTTTGGGAGTTATTAAAATAATTAATATTTTTAATGGAGTCCCTAAGTCTAAACTTAGGGAAAATAAAATATTAATGTGAATTAATATAAAGCAGTGTTATAGGGTCCAAAAGTCATGGATCAAGCCAGAGTTCTTAGCCATTGATTAGGGACTTAATCTCAGCCACTGAATTGTCAATAAGAAAAGTATAAGAGGATACTTGAGGGTCACTTGTAGAACACACCGAGTTGATCAAGAATTCAATTTTCTGGGGTAGGGCTTGCTGAGGAAATTGAAGGAGTGATCAGAGTTGCAGTTGAGGGGCAATGAATACAGAAGCAAAGAGGCAGAGAGGGTACCAGGAGCATCAACGTAGTAGCTGGGAGAGAGGGACGCAAAGCCAACTAGAGGCCACGTACAGCCAGCGAGGGCCCATGTAGAGGCAATAAGGAGTTGCACAGTGTTAGAGAGAGCCAGCGTGGGTGATGCAGAGGCTCTAGAGGCTGATGCAGGGCATCTAGAGGCTGACGCAGGGCGAGTTGGGGTGACGCTGGGCCAGAGAGGCTGACGCAGTCCCTAGAGGCAGACGCTGGAGATTTCGTGGGGTAGATTGGCGCTGAGAGTTGTGGGATTGTTCATTCAGGGTTTTAGCCAGAATATATGTCTTCCAATGAGAAGTACTACTGCCGATATCATTCTCTGTTGAGTGAGCCGGTTTGGCACCCAGATTGTATTCTGAAACTGCTTAATAATAAAACACTCAGATAGCTGCACTGGTTTTCCCACATTGGGTTTTTGCGGGGACATTAGTCCAAAAACAACGATGTCACTTGTGTACTTGTTTTTCCTTCACTTGATGATCTGTAACATGTTGAACATGTACTTGTATTTATTTGCATTATTTACATGGTAAATAACTTGTTAATTAAACAGAACAAGTAGGCAGAAATAAATCAGAAAGTACATGAAGGATTTCTAACAGTTAGACTTAGAAATTCCAACATGGTATTAGATTGTGGTTACAGATCACAGGAGAACTGAGGGCATCACTTGAGCAGAGCAGCAGTAGTAGAAACAATTGTCCCGAGTGACAGAATCTATTCTTAACAGAGAACCAGCAAGGAAGGGGTGACGCAGTGCCTGCGTCATCAAGTTTGAGCCGGGAGGAGGATCAACGTAGTGGCAGAAGGGAGCAGACCTGACCTACACAATGCTCGATCATCTTTCTAATTCAGGAACGATTGACGCTCATGGCCAGGAGGTGCGGATCTTGCTGGTGCCAGGATTGCGCAGAGCCTAGAAGCTCTAACCTTCAGTTTGCTGAGGCATAGGAGGATGTGGGTAAGTTGCAGAATGAAGCTGGTGGGGTACTGTGGTAAGAACAATACCTAACAGGGAAAAACCAAGGAGGAGGGAGTTGTTGCCGAGGATTTCTAGCCAAGAAATCTGGATCAGTTGTGTAGCTGCACTAATGATCAGAGTGGGGGCATCTCGACATTGGCAGAGCGGTTTCCAGGAGGTAATTTGAGGCTCAGAGGAAGTCACACTGAGAAATTCCAGGAGGGAAGTAGAGGAACAATGAAATGGCAGTGAGCAAGGTAAGAGACTAGGACAGACTGGACGGAGCCTCAAACTTCGTAGTCTGGAAGGCCAAAATCTCGTCCGTTCTAGACAGGAATCGTCTCAAGCACTTTGCCTTGAAGACGATAGTGATCCTAGTTGACCCGATTGAGAACGACAAGTACGAGGAGGCAATGGTGAGGGATAAGAGCATCATCCTTGATGGGGTTAAGGACCATGTATACCACATATTTTCGAAAAGGAAATGACAAATGTGATGTGGGAGGCCATGACAAAATTGTATCAGCATACTTCCGTGCAGAGGAAGAAGCTACTAGAAAATCAGTTGTGGTCATACAAGATGCAGAAGGGAGAATAGATCGACACCTTCCTCTGTCAATTGAAGGAGATCTGAGATCAACTGACTTCCATAGGGGCCACGCTAGATCAAGAATTGATGGTGAGGACAGCCCTGAATGCAGTCTCAAAAGACTGGGAGGTGTTTTTCTAGAGCATATTGGGTAGGTCGACCCTTCCAGATTGGGAGGAATTGTGGGTGGCTCTTCACCAAGAAGAGATCAAAAGGATGACCAAGGTGGGAAGCAATGGCAACGGGGTCAGAATCAAGAAGGAGGATGAGGAGGATGCTGCCCTAGCATCTGAGGGAAAGTAGGAGAAACGGAAGAAGAAGGACCTCTCTAAGGTCAAATGCTTCCACTGTGAGGAACTAGGTCACTATGTGAGCCAGTTTCTGAGGAAGAAGAGTAAGGGAGAGGCTTCCAAGACCAAGGCTGCGCCAACAAAGCCAGAGAAGGAAGCAGAGACAGATGATGACTGTGCCATGAGTGCTCACACACCACTTGAGAGGAAATGAGGAGACATTGAGCTATAGTTAGATGGACTACAGGCGATGAGGGGTAGGATCCTCAAGGTACCCAGCCTCTTGGATTATACCTTGCTATGAGAGCCCAGAAGAGGAGTAGCAGTACTGGCGGATGTCAGTAGAGACAGATGCAGATGGAGCGACATAGGGAGCTACAGTGAAGAAGTCCCAGGACAGCGTGAGGCAACAATGCGAGATGCATGGAGCTGTTGTAGTAGCGCAGAGGTTAGAGAGGGATTACTTGTCAGCGACAGAAGGATTTTCAGCATCGTGGGCGTCTCTAGCCTGACAGAGATGTCAGAGTTGGGAGATCAGTTACTTACTTCTTAGTAACTGAGTTGTAGTGCGATAGTTAGCAGTGGCAATGCTATGGGCATGATGCAACATGATGAGAGGCGCTGCCGCATGGATGCAGCAATGGTAGTGGCAGGGCCATGGGTAGCAGTACATGATGTAGTAGTACAGAGGATGTTGGGCAGTAGGCCTAGCATCAGCACCAGGACCGATGCCAGATGATCAGGGTGATGCTCAGTGAAGAGTATTACTAGAGTACAGTCCTCGCTAAGAGGGTGTATTGATTTGGGGTAGCATCGGATGTGATCTATCCACAAAAATTGGTGGAGAGGCTAAAGCACATGAGACATCCAATACCTAAAAATGGTTTGGGCAGATTCTAAACAATTTGGAAGATATTAAAATAATTAATATTTTTAATGGAGTCCCTGAGTCTAAACTTAGGGAAAATAAAATATTAATGTGAATTAATATAAAACTATGTTAGAAGGGTCCAAAAGTTATAGATCAAGCCAAAGTTAATATTAGCCATTGATTAGGGACTTAATCTCGGCTGTTGAATTGTCAACGAGAAAAGTATAAGAGGAGGCTTGAGGGTCACTTGGAGAACACACCGAATTGATCAAGAATTCAATTTTTTGGGGCAGGGATTGTAGAGGAAATCGAAGGAGTGATCAAAGTTGCAGCTGAGGGGAAGTGAATACAGGAGCAGAGAGGCAGAGAAGGTACCGGGAGCATTAGCGCAGAAGCGAGGAGAGAGGGACACAGAGCCAGTTAGAGGCCACGTAGAGCCAGTCAGGGCCCACGTAGAGGTAGCCAAGAGCTGCGCAGTGCTAGAGAGAGCCAACGTGGGTGATGCAAAGGCTCTAGAGGCTGATGCAGGGCCTCCAAAGGCTGTATAAGGGCGAATTAGGGTGACGCTGGGCTAACACTGGGCCAGAGAGGCTGACGCAATCCCTAGAGGCAGACGCTGGAGATTTCGTGGGGTAGATTGGAGCTGAGAGCTGTGGGATTGTTCATCCAGGGTTTTAGTCAGAATATCTGTCTCAAACTAAGAGGTACTACTACCGAGATCATTCTCTGTTGGGTGAGCCAGTTTGGCACCCAGATTGTATTTTGAAACTGCTTAATAATAAAACCAACAGGTAACTGCATCGGTTTTCCCGCATTGGGCTTTTTTGGGGACATTAGTCCAAAAATAACGGTGTCACTTGTGTAGTTGTTTTTCCTTCAGTTGATGATCTGTAATGTGTTGAGCATGTACTTGTATTTATTTTCAGTATTTACATGGTAAATAACTTGTTAATTAAACAAAACAAGTAGGCAGAAATAAATCAGAAAGTACATGAAGGATTTCTAACAGTTAAACTTAGAAATTCCAACAAATGTGTCATTAAATTAATTACAATTGATAATCCATGAAGTCCCTAGTAGTGATTTTTCTTGGCTGATTTGTGCTAGAGTGTAAGAGGGAAGTGGGATAGCCTGAGGGAATGCATGGAAAAGAAGGGGATCCCTTTTCTTGGTTTATGTAGGTTGTTGAGGAAAGAGGCTTGGTGGATTGGAATAACTACACGAGTTTATAGATTGGGAATTCTAGGAATTGTGTTGTGTGAAGAGATAGGTGATTTCATCCTTGTGAATTCATAGATTAAGCTTGGGGGTGGCCCTATGATAGAGATAGTAAGTGAAATATAGACCTCTGATTGGGTGGAATTTCCTTCATATGCAACTAGTTTATTATTAAATTCCTAGAAAGATAAGTGTTCCAAATTTATTCATGATAATGTTGAATTAATGTTGTTTATCTTATGGATTGAATTAGTTTCTAGTTCAATTAATTTTGTTGAATGCTTAAGCCCATTTGCAACTCTAGTAGCATTATCTAAGTGACTAATTATGTTCAAATAAGTTCTGTTTATCATGTTTGAATGCATTAATTAATAGTAGGATAGTGAGGAGATTGGTATTAGAAATGTAAAATGTTGATTTTTAGCATAATTAAATGGCTAGGTAAGAGACATATTGGTATTACAACAATAAGAGTGGAGAATTGGTTGTTTCATGAAGTACCCCATATCCTTAGGAGATGAAAAGAGGTATTGGGTATGTTATAATATAGTATTATAGATTTTTGGTTAGAACAATGGCATTATTTGGGTCAAAAACTAGCTTATATACGAAGAAAATATAGTTTTGTAGATTATGTCTTTGATATTACACCTCAAGAAGAATAATTAAGGAAGTATTCTAAATCTAGTAATTGTTGGAATGATGGGTAATTTCCTAAGTTGGATTCCTGTTAGAGCATATAGAGCCATGGTTTTTGTAATTCATGGTTATAAAATTCACTTTTATGGAAGGAATCAAGCAAAAATTGTGAAAATTGTGGTTTACGATTTCCTAGAATGGAATTGAAATTATAAGCAACGGGTTCAAATATGTTCATAGGAGTGGATTAATATACAAAGAAGATGTGAGTGTGTGTGTGAGAGAGAGAGGTGTCAAGTGGTGCCACATGGAATCTGGGTGCATTGGTGGCATCTATGAGGTAGGGTCCACAACTGCAGGGGTAGATTGATAGACAAAAAATGGTGAGTAATTTATGGAGGCACGAGGAATGGTATTTTAAATGGTCAAAATCCCTTCACAATTATTGTCTTGGTGATGCATGACCTTAGGGTGTAAGCTATTTGTGGAGGCAAAGGTTAATTTTAACAATTAACACGCTTAACCTCCATAATAGATTTGAGACATAGTATGAATCATGTATGAAAACATATGTGTTTAAGATATATGCTTAGACATGGGATCCCCTTGCCACGTCAACCAATGAAATCATGCCAAGTAGTGGATAAATAATAAAGGGGTATACATGACCACAATAATTAATAATAAAAAATAAATATTTTAAAGTAAAGAGGAAAAAAGTAAACAAGGGCCATAGAGATTTGACATGGTAAGTAATGAGGCAAGGGAGATGACATGGCAACGATAAAGGTTAACTCGTTGCACTAGTGCCATATCAATGTACATGCGTCATCCCATGTTAACAAAATAATTTGTTGTTAAAAAAATCTTGGAGACCAAATCTTGTTTTGGCCATATTAGGATCATAGAAGCTTAAAGTAAGGTGAAATTTAAAGGGTAAGTCCACAATGATGAGAAATATAAGTGTCAGTGATAGTGACTTCCTAATTTAGCTCCAGAATCTTGGAAAATGAAAATTAGGGCTTGTCAAAGAATAAGGTTGTACACATTACCAATATCCCTATTGATGGTGAAATTAGATATCAAGGACCAAGAGTAGGCACGAGGAAATATAGCGACACATTTTTTCCAAATTCCAAGTGGTTTGTGGGTGTCAAAATGGGCCAAAATCCACTATTTCAAGACTTATTGGTGATTTTTAAAATTTTCAATAGAGGAAAAAGGATCCAATAGCACAATTTTTTGTGACTATGGAATAAAAAAATGTGGTGGTTTGGATTCTGTCTAATATGGATTTTGGTTAATTAGGGGATCAAACCAATGACCTCACAATATTTTATGTAACACGTTTACATGCTTTCCCAGTGTGCTACCCCAAGGGCTTAGTTTCCTTCATTTGAAATATAATAATTTTAGCTAAAAATTCTAAGTATAGAAAAAATGCAAAAAATACAAAATTGATAATTCTAAATCAATGTAAAAAATGAGAGAAAGATCATATCACTACTTTAGTTTTCACTATTTTTCCTTTATAGACCAGGCAAGTTAATCTTTAATCTTCATTACACTAATGAGAAAGGTATAAAAAATGAACAAAAAAGGTGCTATAATTTATGGCTCCGAACCTGAGATTGGAGCATACGTATATTCATTGGAAAGCAAATTTAGATAGTAATAATACCGAAGGCTAAGACTTTGGATAAGTGATTCTGATTTCCTAAAAAATTGAGATGAAAAAAACCCATAGACATAATTAATATATTTTATTGGACAATGCATATTTCCTCAAAAATTGAGATGAAAAAAACCTATAGACATAATTAATATTTTTTTTTGACAATGCATGTGTTCTAAAATGCATGTGTTCTAAAAGTTAAAAGAAAAATACTACAGATTTGGAAATGAGGTGTTTCTAATATTTTTATTTGGAAGATGTCATTATTATTGGTATTTATACCAATAAATGTAATGAATAAAAATGCTAGAGATTTGCAAATGAGGTGTTTTTTATGGTTTTATTTGGAAAATGTAATTATTATTGATATTTATAATTATAAATATAAATATAAATAATAATGATATTCATAATTATAAATATAAATAATAATAATATAACTATAATTACAATATTGTTATTATTGATATTTATAATGATAAATACACATTAATCAAATTATATTTTGAAGTATAGATTTTTTTTTTTTTCTTACTTTAAATTTATTAATATAATAAAATTATATATCTATCCCTCTCAAATTCACAAAAAGAAACTTGACTTGACGCCAGTAATACAACAGCTCCGTAGATTGACCAAAAGAAAGAAAAAAAAAGGCCTTAGATTCAGGCAGCGCCTAACGAGCCATATATCAAGTATTAAATGCACCCGGAGATGCACGCGACATAACTCGTTAACACGCAAAATGCAAAACTCGTCACTAAATAAAAAAAGGCATTTTGCGCGTTAACGAACTATGTCGCGTGCATCTCCGGGTGCATTTAATACTTGATATATAACTCGTTAGGCGCTGCCTTAGATTCATAATAGATCGACGAGAAGAAAGGAAAAAAAAAGAAGCCTTAGATTCATAATAGACTAAATATTTCTGAAATGGCACAAACTCAGGATTTCTCCACAGACCAGACACCACAAAAGAATGAAACAACAATACACAAGTAATCGATATAATAAGTTGACATTGCTAATTTTATATTAAGTATCATTATGAAGTATTTTATTTATTTATGAATGTCTTACATTGGAAGACATCTCAAAATCGATTTACTTTTTTCTAGTGAAGTGTTTTTAGCGATTGCTCTAGGCTCAAAAGTATACTGATGGCAATATCATATCAGAGGGGTGATAGATATTGATGACATATCAGAGAGAGAGGTGATAGACACTGATTGAGGAAAAAAAAGGTATTATATGTATATAATTATATTATAAAAAAAAATAAAGATATGATATAAGATAAATTAAAATCTAAAATGTTATTATCACGTAAACCAATCGGTGCCATTGATTATAAAGAGAGACGTCGATCAGCTTTCTATATGGTTGTTCACCTCTATAATGCTTTATGAAATACTGGCTTGCGAGATGATGAGAGTTTGAACAAATTAGCAGAATGTTGAGGCGGATAATAGAATACGCGGCGACTGTCGCGGCAGCAGGATGGTGGGAGAATACCAAGGACTTAGCTAGCGAATGGTTTGTGGGAGCGGATTTGTACGCAGGAATCTCCATTGCTTACGCGTTTGTTGCCATTGTGGCCCTCGTACAAACCATTCTGATTCAACTACGCGTTCCAGAATTTGGTTGGACAATACAGAAGCTTTTCCATTTCCTGAACTTCATCGTCTGTGGAGCACGAGTTCTCACCTTTGGATTCCACAGTCGCGCGCTCGCGTTGAAGCCAAGTGTTTTTGCAGTTGCAGTGCTAGAATTTCCAGGATTACTATTCTTGACCGCGTATACATTACTTGTGCTGTTTTGGGCACAGGTATATTATCAGGCACGAGGAAGCCCGTGGATTCGCACAATTCGGCCGGCCTATTTTATTTTGAATGGTTTGATTTATGTTACCAAGTTCTGCATTTGGGTATTCATGTGGAGGGTTGGCCACAATGTTGTGCTGGAGGTGATGGGATCATTGTTTCTTGCTGTTATATCGTTTGTTGCAGCGTTGGGTTTCTTGGTTTTTGGAGGAAGGCTTTTTTTAATGCTCAGATGGTTTCCACTCGATGAGAGAAGGCGCAGCAAGAAGCTCCGTGAGGTTAGGTGTGTGACAACGATATGTTTTGCAAGTTTTTTGATAAGGTCTGGTTTTGTTGCTGTCGCTCAGCTTGGCATTGTGAAGATTCATCCAATTCTGGAGCTTGTATACTACGCGCTTGTGGAGATTGTTTCTGCAGGATTGGTCCTTTTCATCCTCCATGAGTTGCCTCGTACAAGGATGCCAAGTCTGTACCATCCTTTACGAGGTCCATGATCAACTATTCATCAAGCTATGCATTTTTTTTGGTCCTTTTCATTCTCCATGAGTTGCCTCCTAGAAGGAGGCCAAGTCTGTACCATCAGGCATTGGGATAGGGTTTTTGAGATATTGTACATATTCCCTTCTTCGAACACATCAGGCATTGGGATAGGGTTTTTGAACCAATCTACATGACCCGCTGGTAGAAAATCCTTAGTTTCTACTGCGCAAATGGTGTTAACTGGTGCGTACGTAGGTGTGAATGATGTTTATGGTAGGAAGGAAGAGTAATGGTGCATGGAATCCCACAGAGATTCAGGTTCTGTCATGGCCTCCAAGATATACTCATCAAAATGAAAGAGGCTTTCAAATGGTGATGGAGGTGATGATATGTCATGAAGTCAGGGTTGGCATCTCGAAGTGTTGGTTGACAAGCATGGAAACGATTTTGTTGTTGTTGCTTAGAACCAAGTGATATTGACAATGCATAGATAGGATGAGTACACGAAATCATTGGTGGTGCAACCTTTGGAATGGGTGAAGCGATCTCAACACCGTGGAATGATGAATATATGGATTTAATCATCGTTCCTATAGAGGAAGAAATAAATCAAATGTGACATTCTCGGGCCAATTTTGGTCAAGGAAGAGACCAATTCATTTTGGGACCCAACGAAGGGTAACGCACCATCCGACATGGAAGACGTCCTTGTTTCATAGTGTGACAATTGGTCGATAGTAATGATTTTCCCATTATGCGGGAACATCATGGTGCGGAAAATGATGATGCCATTGCCTTCATGGCATACAATAAATTTGTCCAAAAAAGATGTAATCTAGAGGGGCATCGAGGAGTTCAATATTTATGAGAACTATCTTTCCCGCGAGTTCAAACACGACATTCTCAAAGAGTCCTACATGTGACGATGGCTGTCTGTCATATGCCCTCAGTGCGATGGACCTACTGCCAAACTGTCTTTGACATAATACAAGTGGATGCCCCCTCGTCAACAATGCACCTATGAATAGTGACATTTTGAATGGTAATTAGAATCTGAAAGGCGACTATAGATGTTAGTCATGGTTCAAAATTGTCCAAATGAAAGGTGATCAATCTTGAATCCAAAGGATCAATTGCATCTAACATGGAAATAAGTGCTCTATGTTGAATTGGACATGTTTGAAGAACCTCCAATGCTGACCTGGCTGATGAATATTGCTCAATTTCATCAATGATACTATAGTTATAAGCTATGATTGAATTATGGGATGTATGACATAATGATCCCTTTACCATCTTGGGAATGGGTATAAGGGGGGGTCATTGTATAATCAAAGGTGGTGTAGCTATATTAGTGAGAGGCATTATTGAAGGATTATGTTTCACAGAGGTTTCGTAATCATTACTACGGGTTTGGAGCAAGACATATTTTCCTTGCATATAGATGTCACGACTAGCGGTGTCATTCAAACTGCCCACCTGCTTGGTGTTAATATTAGGGAGGACCAACCTTGTGTTGAATAACTATTGCTCCTTGTTGGGGAAATGGATTTTGCATTACTGCACGCTGTTGATTTGTTCCCCCTACCCCCTAGCCTCTCTCATGCATTTCAACTCTGAGAGTTGATGGAAATGATGGCTATAATGTTCGTATTCTCCACAAATGGGGCAATAGTGGTTAGTCCTAAGATTTTCATTCATGTTTTGTTTTTGTAGATTGTTTGTACCGTGGTTTTGGTTCTGGTTTCTATTGGGTGGATTTCCTCCAGTCAACACCATCGCGTATTATTGTTGGTTTCCCCCTTGTCCTTGATCTCCTTTCTGTTTATTCTTCCCCTTCTTTTTAATGGCATTGGGTGGGTCTGTAGTGTTGAGTTGCTCAAACGGTTGTTATTGTTGAGGAAATGAAGGTTGAACAAAATTTACCCCTGCATTCTACTAAGATGGAGGGTTATTCTATTATTGTGTTGGGAAAGGAAAATAAGGATTCCCTTGGTTAGGGTTTGCATAAGCAGGTTAGGAGGTTGAAACTGCTTCCAAAGTGCATGTCAGGTATTGATTCCCTTGCATGAGAGGGTTTTGAGGAGGTGCAGGTTGGTTGAGATAGTATCCAACATTTGATGGTGCTAGTGTTGTGGGTGGCTCGCCAAGTGGTTGAAAATGAGGTTGTGTACCATACATATTTCTAAGATATTGGAAGGTATTCACTGGTTGATTCTAGGTGATGGTCCCTATCAAATTGTCTGCAACAATTGATGCTCCCGGTTTATCTTAGAAAAAGGATTGTAGCCGAGGAGCATATGGGATAACAGAGTAAAGGTACCCTGATTGTGTGTAAATGAGCTCAAATTGTTGAGATTTATGATGGCCTCTTCTTTTGATTGTGACCTGGAGCTAATCTAGGAACTGAATTCCTATTGTTGTCATCAGCTGAGATTTTTCCTATTTTGCTACAAACAGAAAATCTCAACAATCTCCACCTTGACAACAATTCGCCTGATGCCCTGTTATTATTATTTTATATTTTCTGCAAGCCAAGAGAAGCCAAACACCAGCGTAGCTTCTCCAACAAAACTGGTTTCGTGAACATGTCTGCACAGTTCTCCTTTGTATGCACCTTTTCAAGAGAAACTCCCCTTTCAGTGATAACCTGTCTTACAAAATGATATTTGATTGGAATATGCTTTGATTTACTATGATAGGCCGGATTCTTAGCCAAATGTATTACACTTTGACTATCACAAAGTAACCTGATGTTGTCGTGTAACCTACCAAACTCACCAAGCAAACCTTTCAACCAAACCGCCTCTTTGCAAGCATGCGAAGCAGCAATGTATTCTGCTTCAGTAGTGGATAAAGCAACAATGTTTTGTAGCTTTGACATCCAGCTTATAGCTCCACCTGCAAGAGTAAAGACGTACCCTGAAGTTGATCTTCTCTTATCCAAATCACCTGCAAAATCAGAATCAACATATCCGCAAACAAATTCACTACTCTTATTGTAAGAAATACAATAACTACTTGTGCCTCTCATATACCGAAGCACCCATTTTACTGCTGACCAGTGTTCTTTACCCGGATTTGCCATGTACCTGCTGACAACCCCAACTGCATGAGAAATATCTGGTCGCGTACACACCATCGCATACATCAAACATCCTACTATATTGGCATATGGAATTCGAGACATATAATCCTTTTCTTCATCTGTATTAGGACATAAACTCGAAGAAAGCTTAAAATGGGAAGCTAAAGGGATTGACATAGGCTTCACATTGTTCATACCAAACCTCAAAAGTATTTTCTCAACATACTTCTGTTGTGATAGCCACAACTTACCATTGCCCCTGTCTCTGAAAATCTCCATGCCCAAAATCTGACTTGCCGCTCCTAGATCTTTCATATCAAACGTCCTTGCCATCTGAGTCTTCAACCTGTTGATTTCTTCAATGCTTTTTCTTGCTAAAAGCATATCATCAACATACAACACTAAGATAATGAACATGCCATTATTTAACTGCTTAAAGTAAACACAATGATCATATTCACTTCTTACATATTTCTGACTCAACATGAAAGAATCAAACTTCTTATACCACTGCCGAGGCGACTGCTTCAGGCCATATAATGACTTCTTGAGCCTGCAGACAAATTTCTCATTGTGATGCTGAACAAACCCTTCCGGTTGTTCCATATATATTTCCTCATCTAAATCACCATGTAGAAATGCAGTCTTAACATCTAACTGCTGCAACTCCAAATCAAACAAAGCCACTAATGCTAACACAATTCTAATTGAAACAATTTTAACCACTGGTGAAAATATCTCATGAAAGTCTATGCCAGCTTTCTGAGAAAACCCTTTTGCAACCAGCCTCGCTTTGTACCTGTCTTCCGTATCATTTACACCCCGTTTCAGCTTGAACACCCACTTGCATCCCACAGTTTTCCTGCCTTTGGGAAGTTCAACCAGATCCCACGTGCCATTCTTACCTAAGGCCATCATTTCTTCCTTCATGGCTGCTTTCCATTTGTCACTATTTGAACCTTCTACAGCTTCCTGATAACACAAAGGTTCATCATCATTAGCAATCAAAGCAACTGAAGTAACATGATCATCATACCTTCTCGGAGGGCGTTTGATCCTTGTAGACCTCCTTAAGAATGTTTCTGGTGCTTCCACAACTGGCTGTCTATCAACTGAAGGAACTTGTTCATGATCGCCATCTGAGACCTGTTCATGACCTCCATCTGAACCCTGTTCATAATCTGAATCTGAAACCTGTTCATGACTAGTATCTGAACTACGGTCATCATGACTATCGTTAGAAATGCTATCAAACTGAATATGCTGGAAATCAGATATATCATCCTGTTTCAATCTACTATTTACATCTAACTGTACAAGAGAGGATTCATCAAACTTTACATCTCTGTTGATGATGATTTTGCGGGTAGTAGGATCCCACAATCTATATCCCTTTGTTCCATCACCATACCCAACAAAGACATACCTTTTCGATTTCAGATCTAATTTAGTTCGCTGATGTTTAGGCACTAGAGCATATGCATCACAACCAAACACTCTGAGTTTAGAATAATCACAAGGGTGTCCTTTCCATACCTCTTGCGGAACCTTGCAGCCTATCGCCGTTGATGGAGATCAGTTTATCACATAACAAGCTGTTGCCACCGCTTCCGTCCACAACTCCTTCGGCAACCCGGCGTTACTCAGCATACACCTTGCTCTCTCTAGAAGAGTCCTGTTCATGCGTTCAACAACTCCATTTTGCTGAGGAGTATAAATCGTGGTCTTATGCCTCTCGATCCCTACATCCTTGCAATAGTTGTCAAACTCCTTGGAAGTAAACTCACCACCATTGTCAGTTCTTAAACACTTTATTGTTCTACCAGTGATGTTTTTTACCAATGCTCTAAACTGCTTGAAAACTGAAAAAACATCAGACTTTCTCTTCAACATGTAGACCCAGACCTTCCTAGAAAAGTCATCAATGAATGATACAAAATATGACGAGCCACCATATGACGCTGTAGGGGCTGGACCCCAAACATCTGAATGGATATAATCAAGTATGCCTTTACTAGTATGTTTGCCTGTTTTAAACTTTTGTTTACTTTGTTTACCAAACAGACAATGTTTACAGAAATCCAATTTTCCAGATCTTAGATTAGGAAGTAACTTTCGGTCAGCCAAAATTTTCAATCCTCTTTCACTCATATGCCCCAATCTTTGATGCCATAAGTGAATGGAACTATTGTCATGTTCAGACACAGACACATGATCTGACCCAGTTCTACCTTCTAACTGAAATAGATTTCCTACTTTCTTAGCTTTCATAACTAGTAAGATGCCTTTGTAAATTTTCATTACTCCACCTTGAATTACAGTTTTATATCCATTTGAATCAAGTGCTCCTAATGAAATCAAATTTTTCCTTAAATCTGGTACATGCCTCACATCAATTAATATTTTTGTTGTCCCATCAAACATTTGCAGTTGTATGCTCCCAATTCCCACAATATTACATGTTACATCATTACCCATGTACACAACACCATCATCAATTGATTTATATGTTTTAAACCAATATTTATGAATACACATGTGGTTAGATGCCCCGGAATCTAACAACCAATGTTGAGCACGTTTTGAAACATTAATAGACAATACCTCATCACTCATACCTGAACCTGTATCTGTGGTGTTGGCTTCCTTCTTTTCTGTCGAAGAGCCTTCTTTAGCAGCCTGCTTTCGCTTCCAACAATCCTTTTTCAGATATCCAGCCTTGCCACAATGCCAGCACTTCACCTTTGGCTTTTTTCCTTTGGACTTTGAGCGAGAGTCGCTATGCTTTCCTCCAGAGTGTCTCTCTCGTGAGCGACCTCTGGCCATCATTACCTCTGATGTAGAGGTGTCTGCATTCGACCTCTTCCTCGTCTCCTCAGCCAACAAGGCTCCAACAACATCGTCAAACTCAAGGATATCTGATGTACTAAAGCTTATGGAAGTAACAAAGTGATCCCAGGATTCAGGCAATGAACATAATAGAGTTATTGCCTTATCCTCTGAATCAAATTTCACATCTAGACTGTCTAATTGCACCAATAAGGTATTAAAAACATTCAGGTGATCAGCAATTGAGGTACCTTCTTTCATCCGCAAACCATAAAGCTGCCGCTTCAGGAGAATCCGATTTGTCAAAGATTTCGTCATATAGAGCTTCTCAAGCTTCGTCCACAGGCCTGCGGCGGTTTTCTCTGACACAATGTTGAACAGAACATCGTCCGCCAGACATAACCGAATTGCGCTCAGAGCTCTATCGTCCATCTCATCCCAATCATCCTCCGTCATGGAAGGAGGTCTTTTGTTTTTCCCCAACAGTGCCTTCGCCACACCTTGTTGAACCAGCAGATCGTGCATCTTCACCTTCCAGATCTCAAAATTATTCTTACCATTAAATTTCTCAATTTCAAACCGGGCACTTTGAGTTTTCGCCATTTGTATCAAAAAAACACAATAATCTCCAAAACCAACGTTTAAATACCAGCAATTTAAAAAAAACCAAACTGCCTATGCCTCAAAAAATATCTTTCGTTTGCACTTCACACAAAAAATTTCTGCCTATGCCTTTGTTTTAACACAACAAAAAAACTGCCTTATTACAGTATATAAAAACCTCCGCCAAAAAACAAATTTTTTTGTTTTATTAACTTTTGTTTCAAGTATTTTGATGGATGTCCTGGAAATGTCGTGGGAGTACGGTATTGAAAACCCTGGTTCCCAAAATATATATACCTCAATATATTTTAACACCCCACCATTAATATTAATCCACCATTTACACTTTCCATATGGTATATATCACATGCGTTTCAACCTTTTTCTTTTTAAACATATATATGTCCACGCAGTTTGAATAAATCCAGGCAGTTTGACAACACATCCACGCTGTTTATAAAATATGTCCACGCTGTTTTAATACACATATAATAAATCCACGCTCCAGCACCACTCAATTCAATTCAAATGCGTTCACCTCAATTCAAATACGCAATACTGTAATACGCACCACATAACAGCAATACTGTAATACGCACCAGCAATACTGTAATATGACACCAGCGATTGAGATTTAACAGCTGTTTAATTTCCACGAAGTTTAAATATGCAACAGCGGTTTAGTTTCCACGCAACAGAGATTACAACGCAATCAGATAGCGCACCAGCAGATAAAAAACAAACATACCGTTCACAGCAAACACACCAGCGATTTCAAAAAATTTCAGGATCAGCGGCTGCTCCGCACCATGCCAAGGCTGCCCAACAAACTGGAGTCTTCTGCTACGCACTTTACTTAGTGCACCGCACAGCAGCAAACCACCAGCGCTCCGGCAACATAAGCCTCCACGCACAGCAATCACCCTCAGCAGGTAACGCGCACCAGGCACAGTCCGCCAGCATCAGCAGTCACGCACGCAGTGCCTCCAGTCAGCTTCTCCAGGCAGCGCCTCCAGTCAGCTTCTCCAGGCAGCGCCTCCAACATGCTCTGATACCAATTGTTGGAATTCAGAGGCACAACAAATCAATTAAAACACACAACAGAATATCAAGCACATATGACACAGTATTTAACGTGGTTCACCCAACCAATCTGGGCTACGTCCACCAAACATAGGCATCAGGAATTTATTAATAAAATCAAGAGATTACATCATGAAAGCCTCACAAAACTCTCACACTCTTAGCAAACATCTGAATGGTTGCCTGTTATATAGCACAGAGAATCTAACAGCCTCATTAACTCACTCACATCAAATATAGGAGGCATTAACTCCCTCCCAACAACCTGGAGCTAATCTAGGAACTGAATTCCTATTGTTGTCATCAGCTCAGATTTTTCCTATTTTGCTACAAACAGAAAATCTCAACACACTTTGCATAGACTATGACACTTCTTCCATTCATGAACATGGTATGAAATATGGGCGGAGGTAGTTTGCCGAAAGTGGGTCAATAGTTCCAAACACGTCTCAGACAAATTGGGAGCTGGAAGAAGGTGAGGAAAGATATTACTAAAGAATCAAAGGTTTGATGGGAACTTGCAGTCTTTCTTACATAACATTTCGAAGCAGGGCCGTTGGTGATGCATTGAAATAGTCTTAGAAGAACCGAGACCTGAATGATACTGTTGGAGGAACACCATAAATGGAAGGTCATAATATAGTTGGCTAGGTACCCCCGATTTTCCTTCAAATTTAGGGGTATATGAAGGTAACTTGGTTGGCATAGTGTACCATTGTTGATTATGTGCAATGGGAACATTTGTAAGTCTCATAAGATTTGGGAGATTTAATGAAGCTACAAATGGGATTCTATTGGTATTTTCCATGGTAGAATGACCTTGTAATGCGATGTTAAAAGGAGTCCCATGCAGGGAAGTGTTGGTAGGGGTACCTTATGGGGTAGTGTTGGGGTTCCCCTAAGGGGTGGTGAACTAATGGAGGGACATCTTGAAGGCACCTAGAATGATGGGTAATCCTTGGGTCCCCTATGATGCCCTAAGACGTGTGTGGAAATATATGGTGAGGAGGGTTTTTTAGCAAACCAAATGAATCACATACATTAGTGAAAGTGAAAAATAAATGGTTAGTTTCCCTTAAAAAGTATTTAATGTGTGAAACACATGTGAAACAATTAATAGAAAGGTTAGTGATGTTTTGCATATGATAAAATAAACAGTAAAAATACCTAACATCATTCCACTCAAAATAGTAACTAGGCCTTATGATGATTTTATAGTAGGGTATTGGGTCCATGTCCCAAAAGTACTGATAACGCTTCCAACAACCAAAAATCAACCAAGGTATGGAAGAGGGTTATATCGAGGGGTACTGGGGCTATGACCCAAAAGAACTAGCGACACTTTCAACAATCTGATTGAAGTTACCTCCAGGTGCAGGTGCTCCTGCACCCACTACCTATAAGGAAATATGCCCTAAGATTTTGGCCACTAAGCTACCTATGTCCAATACGAATGAGTGAATATCATCTTCTCGTTGTCAAATTTGAACCCAAAACCCCTACCAAGTGTCAGGAGACAACAAGGAGGTTCGTGATAATTCATTGTCTAAGCTTTGCCCCTTCACGGGCTTCAACTCATTACTAGTTTTATCACTTGATGATGTAGGATTTTACATTCCCTAAAAAGACAACTTATATGTTTCAAGATGAAAAACAACCATGACAACATATGTGCTTTCTACCCCCGTGATCCTAAAATGAGCTATAAATTATTTTGTTGCCCTTGTGGGGAGTTCAATGTGTTCAAGTTAAGGTTGATTTTAGAGAGTCTTTTCTTTGCTTAGGGTGTGCCAAACTGTAAATTCAAAATAAACTAAGTACAAAGATAAAATAGGATACCATTTGCACAAATTTTAAGTAAAATTTATTGTGTGGGGTGATGGTGTGTGCAAGTGAAATGGTGAACATACAAAATGTGAATTGTAATGACATGGATATGCGATGATCCTTCATAATCCCCCTAATTACAATATGTTATGTTGTTCCTTGAAAGAAAATAAAAGTTGTGTGGATAATGGGCAACTTACTTTCCTAATTATGAGATATGAGCATATAGGGAGAAGGAAACTTAGTGCTTTGAGAAATGTTTCAGATCCCCCCACAAGTTCGCCACAAGGGTGCAAGGGAGGGAGGGCCTACTCTCTTTCTTTACTAACACCAACTCCTAGTCCCCAAATAATGAAATTGAGTAGCAAAATAAGTAAAAAATGTGTGGAATAAGGCCACTTAATTTTCTCCTAGTTAAGCTATATGTGATATGAATTGATTTGAGAAAAACAAGTAAAAAATATGTGTGGATTAAGGCCACTTACTTTGTTCCTAGTTAAGCTATGTGTAATGTTCCAATTAAAAGGAAGATGGTAGGTAGTATTTTAGAACCATTTTGGACCCCCCCATAAGTTTGCCATAGGGGTTCAAGGGAGGGAGGGCTTACTCTCGTTCTTAATCACACTATTCCTAGCCCCAACATACAAAATTTTAAATTAAAAGATAAACAAATTACTCTACTTATGATGGTTAGTAAAGAAAAATTAAAGTTTATATGAACTGTAAAAAAATGCAGGAGTATAGGCAGGTTACTAAAGGTTGCCAAAAAATTCAGGAAGAGGAAATTACAATGAAATTTTGGTTCTCTGTGTATATTGCGGGTTATGTTCTACATAGTTGCGAGACCCACGCGACTGCTTTTGCAAAAAACTGCAAGACCGAGTTGAAAAAATGAAAATGGATTCTTTCAGGCTACGAACAAGTCGAATGGAGACCTGTAAAGGTTCAGAGAAATGATGTGATAGAAACCCAATGTAAATAGAGTGAGAAAAGGCCTGCAAAACAACCAATTAGATCAAAAAAGGAAAGCAAGTGGAGTCACCATTTTGTATGATGTGTTTGGTAGCATATGAGTCCCAAATCCACCTTCATTGTAGCCGGTTGCTTCCTACAAGGAAATATGCAAATAATGAGTGGTGTTAGTGATTAAATATGGACTAACAAAGCATTGAATTAATTGGAAACAATGCATAAACAAAACTAAATTGAAACTTGATCTGAAAATGGGGCACTTAGGCTTCTTGTCTAACTTACAAGAACCTCTCCCACTTCCAAAGCTTAAATGTTCCCAAGATCTAGTGATTAACCAATGCGGACTTAAATATGTGCTTGAAAATAAGGTGTAAGCTTATGTTTATTTTAACTGATTATATGCTTTAAAATCTGTTGTTTGTGATGATATGTAATATACATGTAACAGTGGAACAATGCAGCAAATAACAAACACACATAACAAGAATATAATATGGAGTTCACCCAAAACTCTTGGGCTACGTCTCCTTGAGTTCTAGTCAACTCAACTAGGCTCTCTGGGATTATTGTATCAGTCCTTTTACAAGCTTGTGGCTCAACTCCACTGTATTACACAGAAACAATGGGTTTAGACACCATCTTATCCCTAGCTCTGAAGCTCTCGGTTTTCTGGCTCTTGCTCTGGCTTTGGCTCTTCGGCTCTGGTTTCTTTGAGCTCTTTCTCGGCCTTTCCATGCATCAATGGATCACTTGACCTCCAAGCGACTCCCTTAGCTGCTCTGCGCATTAGCTTTTGCTCTCTCTGCTCTCTCGCTTCTGCCTTGCTCTCAATTGAGCTCTCTGTCTCCTTTGAGGTAATTTTCTGGCTTTTTGGCTACCCCAGTTGTTTCTCTACGTATCATCATCCCTCTACGCCTCTGTGGCTTCCTTGCTTCTTGTCAGTTTGACTGGCCATCTAGCTCTGTGGCTATGTGGCTTCAAAATGCATCATTGCCTGTAAAAACGCTCGCTTGCAGCGTGGCATGAGGATCTAGAGTGGTTATAGAGGTTTCGGGGCCTTCTCTTAGGCAAAAACCCAAAAATTGAGAAAATCCCATTACACAGAGAATGTCTGCAAAATACACTATCGGGCGTGATTTTTAGACTTGAAATCCCATTCAATCGCCCCTAAAATCCCTATCGGGTCCGCCATTAGGCGTTATATCGCATCGCATTAACGTATTGGGCGAGATCCCAAATACACAGGAAAACATTCAAAAACCTGACAAAATCCTTTTTATCAGACTTTAAATTATATTGAAATCGCCCTAATATCGCATCGGGTCCGCCTTGGGTCACTTTCACAAGCTCCACCATCGATCTGGGTGATCTTCGATCCAACGGTCAACATGCAGTTTCGGGCGGCTTAAGGGTACGGAGGTTACCCACCTGAAAAGGTGGTTTCTTTGCTCCTTCGCCAAGCCACGCGTCGTTCATTGTATGGTATCGGGCGGAGCCGGGCCAATACCGCTTATCGCTTGAGGCCCGCCTGAAATCCCGCTTTATCAGAACTCAAATAACATGGCACTGCATTTATTATTCCCTTTCGGGTCCGCTTTATCGCTTCGGGCATCTTTCCTCTGTATTGCGGTTTTCTTGCTGAAATGCACCAATACACAGAAAAGTCCCTTTTACCGAAACTCAAAACTTATCGAACCACACCTATAAAGTCCATCGGGTCCGGCATTATCACCCCTTTTACATCGCTACGAGGCGACATTGCGATGTGATATATCACAATCGCAAGTCGTGTTGGCTCGGGGGTCCGTCCTTTGCCTCGTGGCATCGCCGACGTCGATTCGCCGATATTGGCGATCGCAACATCGCATAAGCCCAGGGTCCTTGCCTTAGGTTATATGCACAAGCCTGCCTCCGACATGATATTTCAGGGATCGACAATCGAGGGTTTCTCTCATTTCCACTTAAGTCCACCTTTTGGACCTCCTCCAATGTGATTTCCCTCTATAAGGGTTTTTTGCCCATTTTAGGGGATTTTGCCTCTTTTTCCAAAGAACAAAGGGCATCTTCTTTTTGCGATAACTTCTACATCCTAAGTCCATTTCTGCCCATTCAAGTTGCAGTAGATTTAGAATGAAAAGATCTCTGCCATGGGGCTATTTCCAGGAACTTCCTTGGACTTAGACTTAGGAGTCTATCCAAAATCCATTTTGGATCACGCCTTCCCACTAAAAGAAATTTTGGTCTCCAAAAGACTGATATAATGATCTAAATAGTAAATGAGAGTAACAACACCCTCTTCTTTCAGCCTCCATACACTTGCCTCGCATAGTGCCTCTGAATCAAAGCCTTTGACCACTCTCCTTTCTGGATGTGCTGGTCCTCCTGGGAAGAACTGTCTTCCTCCTTGCCTTCCTGCAGAACTCCTGCTGAAATGGTCATAGAAGGTAGTTTGAACTTTTCTGCCTTGATCATTGATCCAAGGTGGCTCAAACAAATGTGAAGTACATCTGCTCCACAAAAATTTCATTTGTAGCTGTTTGACAAGCTGTCAACAACAACTGTTAACAACAACAGAAATACAGACAAAAACTGGATGACCTAAACTCATGCTTCAACAAAAGAAACAGATTTCACATCTTGTGAACACCTCCATGCTTATATCTGCATACAAATGATGGACTAGATAACAAGCCCACAAAACATTCCTTTAAACAAATGACCCTTCAAGTCAAGCATGTAGAAAAATACCATTAGGACTCTTTTTCAAAAGATGAAACAATTCATCATTATCTCCATCCTGGAGACCATATCAAATTTTCCCAAGTCAATATTACATGCATGTTACGACAAAGCAATCAACCCTTCAAGTTAATTACACACACATGTTCAAAAACAAGGAAAGTCCGCATCCCTGTGTTCATGCACATCAAGCTCATGCATGCATTTCATCTTTGAGATTTCGCTTAAGCACACTGTACTTTTGAAGCTGAAATGAAATATAATGTTGCAGTAACAAAGTGAGTCTCCTACTCAACTTTTCTATTCACCTTCTTGGTAAAATCCTGCAACTTGCATTCCATTAAAAAAGAAATGCAAATAGATGCATCAATAGACATGCAATCTTAATTGGATAAGAAATCTAACCGTTTCTTAACAATCCCTTTCAAAGGGCTTTCCTTTGTCTGCACATCAGCATCGACATGTGAATCATCCTGAAACACATCAATCATGGAATCTTCCTTTCCATGTCTGCCATCTTCTCTTTCCACTTTCTTCAACTTTTGTGGAAGCATTATTGGATTCAGAGTCCAACATTTTTCAGCAAGATGCCCTTTCTTATGGCAGTAAGTGCACTGCATGTGCATCCTCTTGACAACATGATTTGCCTTGTCCAATGGACCTTGGGCCTCTTGCTTCCTTTCCTTCCAAAGTTTCCTGTATGTGGCCATTCTCTTCCAACATCTAGAAACATTATGGTTATGCAAACCACAAAAGGAACATGAAATTATTTTCCCATATATATGTGGAAAGTTATTACGCTTTTCAAAACCAAAAGGAAGATGATTAGAACTAGATTTATACCTTTCTCTTTCACCTTTATTACCTTCTTGAGGAGGTGAATCAAATGAATAAGTGGATCCCTTTGGAACACCATCAATCTCTTCAAGGCTTTCAGAGTTTCCACAACTCTCTGGTTCAAGTGTGTGCTTCTGAACACTTGCATCCTGCAAATGATGTTTCAAGCTATTGCATTCCTCCCGAATACAATCTTCACACTCTTGAGGTGGAAGACTTACAATACAACTCCTTCTTGGAGATGTTTCAATGGCCTTTATGGCAACTTTGTAACTCTCTCCATAAGCTTGTTCATAGCCAAGACCCAAATACTTAGGCCTTTCCTCGATCATTATTGGTTCAACAATACCCTATGCATGTCTACCCAAGCCTTTTCCTTCATAGCCCATCTTGGACATTAGCTTGGAACCTATGCCTTTGGTATGTTTTTCAAAAGAACCAATATAAGAATTCTTAGAGGAAATTGAAGACAAACTGGAATTATTTACCTCTTCTTCAAGCTGATACTTGACCAAGGCTTCTTGTGCAACAAAGAGCTATGCCTCCAACTCATGCATCCTTTCCAGGTTCATATTTGCAATATGAAGTTGCCTCTCCATTTCCTGCAATTTGTCAGAAAGCATATGCTTCTCTTCCTCCACGGAATTCAACTATTCTCTAAGTATGTCACTCTTCCTTCCATCCTCATATAATTCTCTCACCATATCCATCATGGTGGCCAAATGTTCCTTCATGTCTTCATCAAAGACTTTTGTGAAGAAAGAAGAATTTGAGGACTCACTTGTAGAAATAGTCATTATGTCAATGAACAAAATAACTTCAAACACATTTAATAAAGAACTTATTCAACAACCTATTGCAAAAAACCTCTTGTGCCTCAAGGATTGCCTTGAGTTCCTTTGGGATAAAAAGAATGCCTTCAGCCCTTCTTCCTTCTTGTCCTTCCTGGACTGAGCTATCAATAGCTTTCCATTCACCTCAGCAAACTCACACAATAGTCAGTCTGAAACAAGCATACAATTAATCAGACAATCAATCCTTGACTGCCCAAACACCTTTCAGGCAAGCAATATTTACTCTGTCAATCAAGCATTCTGATATAACCTTCTTTGAAGGTGGGGTTAATCAATCTCAGGCTCTGATACCACCTGATCTGAAAATGGGGTACTTAGGCTTCTTGTCTAACTTACAAGAACCTCTCCCACTTCCAAAGCTTAAATGTTCCCAAGATCTAGTGATTAACTAATGTGGAATTAAATATGTGCTTGACAATAAGGTGTAAGATTATGTTTATTTTAACTGATTATATGCTTTAAAATCTGTTGTTTGTGTTGATATGTAAAATACATGTAATAGTGGAACAATGCAGAAAATAACAAACACACATAACAACAATAGCATATGGAGTTCACCCAAAACTCTTGGGCTATGTCTCCTTGAGCTCTAGTCAACTCGACTAGGCTCTCTGGGATTATGGTATCAGTCCTTTTACAAGCTCGTGGCTAAACTCCACTGTATTACACAGAAACAATGGGTTTAGACACCATCTTATCCCTGGCTCTGAAGCTCTCGACTTTCTGGCTCTTGGCTCTGGCTCTGGCTCTTCGGCTCTGGCTTCTCTGAGCTCTCTGTTATCCTCTGTGTGCATCAATGGATTGCTTGACCTCCAAGCAACTCCCTTAGCTGCTCTGTGCATTAGCTTTCTCTCTCTTTGCTCTCTCGCTTCTGCCTTGCTCTCAATTGAGCTCTCTGCCTCCTTCGAGGTACTTTTACGACTTTTCACCTACCCCAACCGTTTCTCTGCGTATCATCATCTTTCTATGCCTCTTCGGCTTCCCTGCTCCTTGTCAGTTTGACTGTCCATTTGGCTCTACAGCTCTGTGGCTTCAAGATGAATCATTGCCTGTAAAAATGCTCGCTTGTAGCATGGCATGAGGATCTGGAACGGTTGCAGAGGTTTCAGGGCCTTCTCTTAGGCAAAAACCCAAAAATTGAGAAAATCCCATTACACAGAGAATGTCTGCAAAATACACTATCGGGCGTGATTTTCGGACTTGAAATCCCATTCAATCGCCCCTAAAATCCCTATCGGGTCTGCTATTAGGCGTTATTTTGCATCACAATAACGTATTGGGTGAGTTCCCAAATAAATACATGGGAAAACATTCAAAAACTCGATAAAATCCTTTTTATCAGACTTCAAATTATATCAAAATCGCCCTAATATCGCATCGGGTCCACCTTGGGTCGCTTTTATAAGCTCCATCGTCGATCTGGGTGATCTCCGATCCAATGGTCAACATGTGGTTTCGGGTGCCTAAGGGTACGAAGGTTACCCACCTGAAAAGGCGGTTTATCTGCTCCTCCGCCAAGCCACACGTTGTTCATTGTATGGGATCGGGCGGAGCCGGTCCAATATCGCTTACCACCTGAGGCTTGCCTAAAATCCTGCTTTATCGGAACTCAAATAACATGGCACCACATTTATAATTCCATTTTAGGTCTGCTTTATCGCTTCGGGCATCTTTCCTTTGTATTTTGGTTTTCATGTCGAAATGCGCCAATACACAGAAAAGTCCCTTTTACCGGAACTCAAAACATATCAAATTGAGCCTATAAAGTCCATCGGGTCCAGCGTTATCACGCCTTTTACATCGTTGCAAGGTGACGTTACGATGCGATATATCGTAATCACAAGTTGCGTTGGCCCCAGGGTCCGTCCTTTGCCTTGTGGCAGTGCCAACACCGATTTGCCGATATCGGCGATCGTAATATCGCATCGGCCCGGGGTCCTTGCCTTAGGTTATATGAACAAACCTGCCTCTGACCCGATATGTCGGGGATCGAAAATCGAGGGTTTCTCCCCTTTCTACTTAAGTCCACCTTTTGGACCTCCTCCGATGCGATTTCCCTTTATAAGGGTTTTTTGCCCATTTTAGGGGATTTTGCCTCGTTTTCTAAAGAACAAAGGGCATCTCCTTTCTGTGATAACTTCTGCATCCTAAGTCCATTTCTTCCTATTCAAGTTGCAGTAGATTCAGAATGAAAAGATCTCTACCATGGGGCTATTTCTAGGAACTTCCTTGGACTTTCATTTTCCTCTGTGAGGAACACTTAGACTTAGGAGTCTATCCAAAATCCATTTTGGATAACAAATCAACAAAGGAGTAGGAAAAATATCCTCATTATTGATTGCTGGTAGTGGAATAGATACAAATGAATATCAAAGACACTTGAAGAGAGTTGATTAAGCAATGGTGATCAATAACTCTCAACAAGGATTTCCCCTTCTCAATCTCTTTTCGAAGCTCTTACTCTCTGATAGAAGCGAAGAAAATCCTATAAAATGGTGGAATTCTCTCAACAATGGTATGCTTGATTGCTTTGGAGTAATTTTGGCAACATAACAATGCACCATTTTTGTTTTGGCTCTCCATCCTCTTCATTTATAGAAATTTTGAACACTTCTTCCCTCCTTTGGATCATCATTGAGGTTGTCTTCCTCATAAATGAGATGAGATCTACCATCCTCTTGCCATTAGGGTTTCTTGGGGCTAAAGGCTTGAATGGTTAGTGAATCATGTCAAGAGATTGAGTGTTTTTCAAGCAGTTTCACAGATTGAGGTGTTGACTGTGCTTCTAGTGACCCTCACAACTATCAAAGAAAAAGCCGCTATGTAGTGAATAATTGTCCTTGGAGCACCAGGGAGGGTTGATTTTTAAGTCAACCTTAGTAAAACCTTATGATTTTTTCTTTTCACAATGTTCCCAATTGAGAATGTATCCTCTGTAGATATTGCTTACTGACTCTGAGTGCTTTCTACCATGTACAAACAAGTGTACCATTTTCTCATAATAACAGTGTTGTCCCATTTAATATTCTTCAATGCCTATCAGTGTTGGTTGGTCACCAATCAGGATGAGGTTAAGGAAATTCAATGTGGCCATATGGGTCTATTCTCAGCACACCGCAAGCAACTAACAAATACATTACATGCACCCTAATAAGCACATCGTGACCCTCTTCTCAGAACTTTGAATTTGTGTGTCCCTCCGTTCATCCAATCATCAATTTATTTCCACATAGATTTATATGCATCTATAATTTATACAGTTGGGTTTACATACATAGGGTGTTATAGAAAAAGGGTTGTTACAGAAGGCCATTGGTAATGATGCATACTCACTCATAAATAGTTTCTTTGGTTTCATGATCTAGATAGCTAAGAAGAATACCAAGAAAACTATATTTTCTAGTACATGGGGGTTATTTGAAGATAACATGATGTGTTTTGGACTAAATAATTCCCCTTCAATGTTTTCCAAGGTGGTAGTTGTGGTATTCAAGGGAATATTCACAAGTTCATATATTTGTATCTCAGTGATTAGGTGGTCTACAACTTGTGAAGAGATCATGATTTGAAGTTGTGGATCAAGTTTAATAGGTGTCAACAAATGCATTCATCGCTGGTGTGGATGTAGATTTGTCACAAGAGTGGAAAAATCTCACAAGTTTAGTGTTTTCATATTAATCCCAAACACATGATTTGAAGAGTTAGATAATCAAACCCTATGTCTACTTTGTATGCTTCAAACCTTAAATTACTCATAAGATAAAGAACCAAAGAATGAAAGTCATTTAATCAACATGAACATAATAGATGAAAGAGTACATATAATTGCATCACCAATGATAAGGCCAAATGGTTACCCTTGGTGGATGAGCTTGTCGAATTTGATTGGGACCCAAATCCCCTCTGGATGAGTCTTTAGTTTTGTTGGTGTGTTTGTGACTCCCTCATTGGTTGGTGAGTAAGGTACAACATAACCTTACTTGTAAGGATGGATGGATGGATGGATGGTTGGATATTGGGTTCAACAATCCCCATGAGTTTCGTGACATGGACTAACCACCTCTCGTGGATCCTAACACTGGTGATTGTAGTAGAGACTAATGCTTGCGTGTTTTGGTCTAGCGACAATCGTGATTCCAACAAGTGGTATTAGAGCGACAGGTCTCGAGTTTGAAACTCACGTGACTCGTGTAGAGGGGGGGGGTTGTTGAACATTAGGTTCAACGTTCCCTATGTGTTTCACGACATGGACTAACCGCCTCTTGTGGATCCTAACTCTAGCGATTATAGCGAAGAATAATTCTTGCAATTTTTGGTCTAACGACAATCGTGATTCCAACATAGATAAGGTGTTCCAATATAATACAAAGAATGATAATGGTGAATAGCACCAAAGTATAATACAATGAGATGAGAAGTCCTACATTGTAATACCCATAGTTTTGATTTATAGGCTAATAATGAATATGTGTACATGATGAATGGCAAAAAATTAAATGATGTAATGTGTAAAAACTTGTACCTTGAATGATAATAAAAATATACATCATTGACTAGAGAATAAGAAAGGAATGGGGGGCTAGAAATCCACAATAGAGGAAGAAAGAGGGCTTAGGGGCTAAGGAAAAAATAATATTATTTTACTTTATACCCTAATTTATTTAAATTTATCCTAGTTAAACCTTTGCTTTATGTTTTTCTCAAGTCCTTGATCATAGAATTATTGGGAAAGAGATAAGCATGTGCTTCTCATGAGGACACATGGTTTATCATTAGCATGCAAATATTTTTTTGGCATGCAAGGTGGAATTCATGTTCCTTCTTCCTTGGGAGTTTTGTCTTTGAGACTAAGCTACCATACTATGGATGTAATGGAATTATGGAAATAAATTTCATGAAACCATGTGGAAATTATGCTTATGTGCAAGGCAAATGATTGTCATTGAGTAAACTTAATTACAAATGAGAATCCTTGGAATCCTAGCAATGGGATTTCTTGTTTGGTATGCATTGGAGCACTGAAGGGAAGTGGGATAGCCCAAGGGATTGTGTTGTAAAGAAGGGGATCCCATTACTTAGGTTATTTTGGTTGAGGGGAAAGAGAGCCGGTTGATTGGGATAGTTGTAGGAGCTAAAAACTATGAACTATGAATATATGCATGGGAATGTGTCATTAAATTAATTACAACTGATAATCCATGGAGTCCCTAGTATTGAGTTTTTTTGGCTGATTTGTGCTAGAGTGTCAGAGGGAAGTGGGTTAGCCTAAGGGACGGCATGGAAAAGAAGGGGATCTCTTTTCTTGGTTTATGTAGGTTAGTGAGGAAAGAGGCTTGGCGGATTGGGATAGATACATGAGTTTATAGATTGGGAATTCTAGGAATTGGGTTGTGTGAAGAGATAGGTGATTTCATCCTTGTGAATTCATAGATTAAGCTTGGGGGTGGCCCTGTGATAGAGATATTAAGTGAAATATAGAGCCTATGGTTGGGTGGTGTTGTAGCATTTTTTGGTTTTGATAAGATAGAATAAATTAGTCAAAAAAATAAAAAATAAATAAAAAAAATATTTTGAAAAAATGTTAAGTTAGGATATGGACATAACAATATTGAATAAAATGTTTTTGAAAATATCTTGATGATGATGTCCATATCAAAGAAAATGTTAGGTTAGATGTCCTAAAAAAATCAAGACAAAAAGAAAATGTTAGGTTAGAAAGAAAAGAAAACAAATAAATTCTGAAAGTGAGAAAGTATAAATGGCACTACTATTTTTTCCGCAAAATAATGGTTGTGTGCAGCTTGTCATAAATGCCACAACCCATGACAATCAAATAGTTTAATCTTGACTGCTTCATGCTTTAAAATTAATGTTATAGTTAGAGAATAAAGATATGGCCAAACTATTTAATCTTGGAAAATCAGTAGTTAGGTAGAGAATAATAAGGTGCTCATCAGTTTAATTTGAGCCCTTGGATGTTATAAGGTTAGAATTAGATAGTTTGTTTTTTCTTAAAATAAACAGAAAGGAAAAGGGTTTTCTAGCTTAAATGCACCCATTAAGTGAAGAAAAAATGATAGGATAAGCAAAGGGTAAGTAGAAGAAAGGTTGCAAAAGTATGATAATAAATTGGACAAAATGTACATTTAACATGTTTTACCATATGTTTCTATGTCCATGAGGCAATTACACAAAGCAAATGAAGGTCTACAAGATCAATTAATTAACTTCCCTCATCCCATTTCATCCCTATATTTACTAATTTCCCCTTCCCATCTTCATACAGTTCATATTCATTCATTTTCCATAAAAAACCCCTTTTCCTAAGGTTAAAATCTTTTTTGCCTAGGAAAAGTGAAAACCCCATACTAAATCCCCTTTTACCCAAAAAAACCCACAAAAAGATGTTTAGCCTAAGTATTGATGTATATATGTGAAAAGCAAATAACTCATGAAAAAGCATTATACCTAGTGTATTTCCCCTTTCTGCTCATGTTTCATATTAATGCTAACTTATAGTATTAAACCCCTAAAAGTTCCCTTTCCCATATACTATTAAATCCCTTTACTAAATATCTCGAAACCATAAGTTTTATTATAAAACTATGTATTCCATAAAATATCGCATATCGGCGGATCATAAATCTTTCAATGTGTATGCACTCTCCTCCACATTGCGATATGCGATGCGTGATGGACCCAGACCCGACGTATATATTTTTCATAATTCATCATCCATTTCGCATCCGCCCTCATCGCAAGTCCCGACTGAAACATACATCCTCCGCCATTGCAATCTACGATATGCAATGGGAACCCGGACCCGATCGTAGTATTATCTATAATTTATTTTCCACATTGCGTCCGACCCTATTTCATTCCTCTGCGATGGGCCTTCCTTCGCTAAACTGCAATTGTGATATGCGATGAACCCAGACCCGATGTCATTTATCCATTCGAATTCATACTATTTCAAGTCTGCCATACCGTGTTTTGCAAAGGATTTCTTTGTTAAAATGGTTTTTATGATTTAAACAGAGAACCAACCTAAACCTCTATTTAACCATAAAATCCCGCTAATCTCAGTTTTTAACCCATAATAAAGCCATATCGCCATGATTAATCGTGGGCCTCTCCATTGCTCTTCCCTCTTACCTCTGCGCTACTCTTTCTCGCCACCACCGTCCGATCTAATGCATTCGAATCCAATGACCCTCAGCGATTTCGGGTTGGCTCTCTGTCTGAGCATTACCTGCCCAAAAAATTAGTATTCCACTAACCTCCCATTGCTATGTGTCAGGTTTAGACTGTATTGGGTGACCCCTCCCAAAACCGCCCGCGCCTCATAAGTGGTGCGATGAAAACCAAAACCACCTCCCGCATAACGACAAAATGGCCATTGTTCACTTTGCGCCATATTTCAAAAAAGTAAACTGTTTTTCCGTTTAAACGTAACAATCACCATTTTGCTTTGTTTCACCCATTTACACAGTGAAACATCCATAATCCTCTGCGACCAATAAAACCATTGTTTTACCTTCCGATACGCTCTGGACTCCTTCCAATATCCTTTCGAGCTCAACAAAGCCATTGATGACTTTCTTTGTCACCTATGTTTTTCTTAACAATTTATGTGTTTTGTAGGTAAAGACTCATGTTCCAGGCTTACAAAGAAAAAAGCCTGCATATAGTTAGAAGACAAATATGAAGATCATATCAAATCACTTTACCCTGTAACATAAAATATAAAACGATTTACTGTTGAAAAACACAGTAAAAACCTGAAATGCACAACAAAGGTAAAAAGAACACAGTAAAGGCTACTCAGCAGGGTCGAAAGATATTCATAAAGTTTAAAGAGTATCAGATGAAAGATCAAATGAAGGAATCAACCAGCATAAAGGATACAAACAATCGAGTAGCTTAAAGGGAAAAATATCAAACAACAAAGCCAACACAACCTGAATAAAGGGACATCAAGAAGCAGTTCAAAAGCTGCCCCTATCTTCTTGCATGAAGATCTTTCCTTTCATAGAATAAATCTTAATCAGTTTCAGGATATTTTCTTAGTTTCATTATTGTATAAATAACTATCTTCTCGAGTTATTAAGGGTTCAAATTTTATTGTTCATTACTTGTTAAGTTGTGACTGTTCATTCTACTTTAACCTGGTTGCACCTTTGAAGGAAGCTTTTCTAGACACTTGATGTACTCAGTCTTTCTGGAACCGTAATACAAAGCAGAGGATTTTGAATTTGGTTTTACACAGTTTGTGTTATCCTGTAATTTTTTCCAGTTATCAATCATTATGTTTTTCTTCATATGCTTATGACTTATAGAGATATCTAGGTAGGAATAATTGTGTCTCAATTTATTCCTATAAACTCCTGAAGTGATCATCTATTAAGAGAATGGATTAATGAACTATCTGTTTAGCTAATCCCCTCTAATCAATAAATCATCAGTATCTTTTGTAAGCTTAAGTATACTGCCTTGAATCTTTGGAACGTAGTTTAGAAGGTTTTCATACTTATGATTGTTCTGTTTTACAGTCTGGAAACTGTGATAATCATATTATTTTCTGTCTTCTTCTCACCACTATTTGATCTATATCACTGTGTAAAGCTTTATAGCAGCCCTTTGCTGAGATATTAATATTATCCAAAGGATTAAGTATTTCAATTCTACATCTGTCTTCATTCATTGGTATTCCAAAATTAAAACCAAAAACCCCAAAACAATTATTTTAGATGCTCTGGCATTGGTAGCTAACCTACTACTATCTCAGAGGTACAACATTAGACTGGGGCCGTTGCCGGGGATTCGAATTTCTTTTAAGTTCCGCTTGGGACAACGATATTCATTCATTCTTTTCCTTTAAGGTGATTAAAGGGTTTATAAAGGTTAAAATCATTCACCTAGGCGACTCCACACTCCCAAGCTGGCACCTTTTAAACATACCAGATCTCGTTCAGAAGCTGACATATTTAGTACTCTGTTAGATCCTGAAAGGATTCTGTGAAAAGCCAGTTCTAAAAGGGGACACCAACCATCTTCTTCTTCCTCTTCAGTCCTATAGTTTGAAGAATTATAATCATTTGACCCCTATAGTAATATCCCATCTGATCCTGACTACTCCCATTTATCACCTAGGGTTGCTGAACTTCTAGATAAAGGAGTTGATTTTAAGTCAACCTACCTTATTCATTCATTAGAATCTCATCCAATACCCACACTACCACCAGGATCATCTAAAACTGAATCTGATTTGGGTGTTAATCTACCAGAATATAAACCCACAGATTTCATATCCCCTACCACCTATCCATTTCCTTCCATTTTTGATCGACCTGAAGCTTCTTCTTCTGAACAACCTGAGGAGACCTTCTCTATATATTCCAATCCTCTCTTTGAAACAAAAGAAGGTATTCCCTTATAGGTCCCAAAGTTAGTTCTTAAGACTTCATTGAAGTCTTTCAGGAGATCTCCTCCTCCTTCACCTCCAACTAGTTCATCAACCCCTGAATCACCATCCTCTTCCTCCACTTCTTCTTCATCCTCTACATCCACACAAACACCAAATACTCCACCTGGACAACCTCATACACCTCAAGCACCTCATACAGCACCTGCTGTCATGGCTTTCTGACCTATTGTACAAGCTAGATATGCTGCCTTAGTCTTACCTAATAACCTTGATGCATTCCCAGCTGGATACTTAAAATACCTTCCCAAGTACAATGGAGAAACTAGTCCCTCAGCTGAGGACCTCTTCAAGATTTCCTAGAATTTGCAAACAACGTGAATATTGAACAAGAAAACATTTACATGAGATTGTTTGTATAGTCACTTGAAGGAAATGTGAGGATTTGGTTTAGGCAGTTACCAGCAGCTTCCATTAGAAATTGGGAAGAGCTTACAACCATATTTAAAAATCAACGCGGTGTGAAAAAGGATCCTCTTTACTTCCTCACAGAATTTGAAGAGATTGAAAGGAACTTCGGTGAACCAGTATTAGATTTTATCAAAAGATTCAATAAACTCTATCACAAATGCCTGCTAATTGTAAGCCCCCTGTAGCAGTATTTAAGTCTAGATTTTCTAAATCTTTTGATGATGACTTTGTTGTTATGCTATGAGACAGAACTTCAAGAACTCTTGAAGATATGCAAACAAACGCTAGAAGTAGAAGCAAATAGGGCAGCCTCAACTTCTTTGAAACTTAAGGAAGAAAAGGCCCAAAGAAAACTCAAATCTGTTCAAGAAGCCTCTAGTTCCTCTAAGACTAAATTAGAAGACTCAAAAATAGATGAAATAACATCTCTTCTTAGAAACCTATCAAATAGGATTTCAAAGATTGAGACCCAACCTAGGACAATACAACAAACAATTACTAGACCCCAAAACCAAAATCAAGGTCAGTATAAAAGAAATCCACCACTACAAATTCTTCAGAGACATAGCAATGGTCAACAGGTTCCTACTCCTCTATTGATAGATGACCAACAACCTGATGATAATACTATGATAATTAATGAAGATATTAATAGTATGGATTCTTCTTCCAATCAAACAGTCATCATTCCTCTCTCACAACAAAATCAGGTTGAAGAAGACCAAGAAGCTTCACAGGTCTCTAAATATCACACTTTCTCTGAATTTTTAATTGCAGAGTTAAACAAGAGGTATGGTCTTAGGCCTAGGCCTAGTCCTGGGAGACCTCCAAAGGAAACTCCAATAATTGAACCATGTACCAAAACTGCTAAAGCTCAAACAACTCTTATTCAGCCCTTCGATCAGTCAATTGATACTACCCAAACTGGTAAAAACATTTTGACTACATTTAATGTTGAAAAAGAATTAGAGAGGGTTAAGATCCCAATTCCACTGTCAGAACTTTCTAAAAACCTTGGTTACAAAAGCCAAGTCACAAAATGGATACAAAATACCTCAGTTGATGCTAAAGGTGATGTCATAAGTCTGCAAGATGAAAAACCAGCAATAGTTTTTTCCCCTAGTTCAGACATGATAGATGAGATAGTGCCTCCTTTCTATGTAACTCTTACAACAAATGATTCCATATTGTATAATTGTATGCTTGATTCAGGAGCATCACACAACCTTCTGCCAAAATCTATCATGGACCATTTGAAACTCGACATAACTAGATCCTACCATGACCTGTACACGTTTGCTTCTAAAAGGGTGCCTTGTTTGGGATTGATCAAGGATCTAGTGGTTACCCTTGCCCAAATTCCAGGGAAAAGTGTATTACTTGATATTGTTGTCACAGATATCCCTCCCAAGTTTGGAATGCTCCTTTCTAGGTCTTGATGTGCCAAATTAGGGGGAACTCTACAGATGGATATGTCATATGCTACTATTCTTGTTTATGGAGGAGAGCAATTAAGACTATATATAGAGGTAATATTTGTACATACTGTTCATAAGACTAACCAGCCAAGGAACCATCCAATTTATGCAATAGATCAAGACTTTGGTTGTTTTTAATTCACTTCAAACCAGCATAAAACTCAAGTCAAAATTGAAGAGGTAGTTGAAAGTCTTGAACCAAACCAAACTGATATTTGGAAACTGTTCTTTGATGGCTCTTGCACGAAAGATGGGGCAGGAGCTAGAGTAGTTTTAATTTCACCTGAAAAAGAAAATATAACCCAATCATGTAAATTAGACTTCGAAGTTACAAATAATGTGACTGAATATGAAGCTTTCCTTTTAGGATTGCAATTAGCTAAAAGCTTAAAAGTTCAAAACTTAAGTGTTTTTATTGATTCAGAACTTATTGTTAAGTAAGTAAGAAATGTTTGCCAGACCAAGCACCCTAGACTTAGGTCCTACCGAAATGAAGTATGGGATTCAGTTGAAAACTTCTTTGATGCTTTTAATTTGACTCATATTCCCAGAGATCAGAATATTCATGCAGATGCCTTAGATGTCTCTGCTAGCTCTTTTAAAATTCCTGATCATACTGATGTACTCTATCAGATACAAGTCAAATATAGGGCATCTATCACAGATAATCTGAAACATTGGCAAATATTCAAAGATGATGAACATTTGAAATCATTTCTGTAGGTAATAGATGATTTTTCATTTCTACAAATTGATGAAGATAGAACTGAAATAAATGAAAGTGCAGATGTAAATGATACTTCAGATTTAAAAACCCAAATTTCTAAGCATGACTTTATTCAATTATCTAATAATTTTATTCCAAAAGGACTCATTCCTTTGGAAAAATTGTTTGATCAAAATGATGTCCTCCGAAACCCTCAGTCCATTTCTTCAGAAGATGACATAGATGAGATTAACATTGGAACTGATGAAGATATCAAAAACATAAAAATATGTGCATCTCTAGACCCTGAGATCAAAGCTCAATATCTTAAGTTACTGCAAAATTATAAGGATGTTTTTGCTTGGACTTATGCTGATCTAAAGACCTATGATACTTCATTAATACATCATAAGATGCCTTTGAAGCCAAAAGCAAAACCTTATCAATAGAAACTTATAAGGATAAATCCAGCCCTTCTACCAATTATAGAAAGGGAGATTAAGAAAATGCTAGATGCTCAGATCATCCTCCCTCTTAGATATTCTAATTGGGTTGCAAATCTAGTTCCTGTTAGAAAGAAAAATGGAGAAGTAAGACTGTGTGTGGATTTTAGAAATTTTAACAAGGCATCATTAAAAGATAATTATCCTTTGACCAAAATGGATTAGTTACTTCAAATGGTTTCAGGAGCACAAAGACTTTCTATGCTTGATGGTTTTTCAGGTTATAATCATGTGAATGTTGATACAACAGACAGAGAGAGACAACCTTTACTACACCCTGGGGTACATTCATGTATGCTAGGATGCCATTTGGCTTAACCAATGCTAAAGCAACGTTTCAGAGAGCTATGGACATAGAATTTATGGGTGAGGTAAAAAAACTTGTGATTATTTATCTTGATGACATAACTGTTTTTTCTAAATCTGATCAGAAACATCTAAAGCACTTGATGAAGGTTTTTGACAGGTGTAGAAAATTTGGAATATCATTGAACCCTAAGAAGTCCTTGGTTGCTATCAAAGAAGGAAAATTGTTGGGCCATATAATTTCGAAGGAGGGAGTAGTAATTGACCCTAAACGAGTATCTGCCATTGAAACATCGACCTTACCTAGAAACAAGAAGGAGATTTAGGCTTTTCTAGGCAAGATTAATTTTCTAAGGAGATTTATTCCAAATTATGCAGAGACTGTAAAAGATATAAGTGACATGCTTCAAAAGGACCATGAAGTCAAATGGACTGCCTCTTCTAGGCATGCATTTGAACAAATAAAAATGGCTATATCTGAATCTCCCAGCTTAGCCAGCCCTGATTATACTAAGCCATTTAGTATTTTCTCTTTTACGTTTGAAACAACCCTTGCTGCCGTTCTGTTACAGAAAAATGAAGATTTCCATGACTAACCCATAGCCTTTTTCGGCAAGGTTATGAGAGATGCTAAGCTTAAGTATGACATCATTGAGAAGCAAGCCTATGCCCTCATTCAAGCCCTGAAATCATTCAGAATGTCTGTCTTACATTCACCTATTACTGCTTATGTCCCTAATAGTGCTGTGAAAATTATCCTAACCCAACCAGACATTGATGGGAAAAGAGGTAGATGGATCACTCAAATTTTGGAGTTTGATCTAACTATCAAGACTACCAAGCTAGTAAAAAGATAAGGATTAGCCAAGCTTCTAGCTGAATCCAACTGCAAAGTTCTTGGAATCAATACTATTTTAGAAATACAAGGAAAGAATACACAAGAACCTTCTGTCCTTGCAGAAGGGGAGAATCCACAAGAAAGTTCCCTTCATACTAAAGGGGAGAATCCACAAGAACCTCTACCTTCAGAGCAGATCAGTCCTATACACATTGATGAAAAAATCTTGTTGTCAAACTGGTATCAATATATTGTAAATTTCTTGTTCCATTTTGAGTGTCCAGCATCGTTCTCCAAAACCTAATGTAAAACCCTTAAGTTAAAATCAGTTAAGTACTGCATTATAAATTCAAATTTATACTAGAAAGTTCCACTGAATATTTTGTTATTATGTTTAATAGAATCAAAAACTGAAGAAATCATTGATTAGTTTCATACAGGATTTTGTGGGGGACATTAGCTTGGAGAGAAACAACATACAAGATTCTGAGGGGAGGATTTTATTGGCCCACATTGTTCTTGCAAGTAGGGGTAAAAGTCAGAGGTTTTGTTCCTTGTTAAATGTTTGCTCGTAAACAAAAATTAGCGGCTCTTCCACTCGTTCCATCAATAGTTTCAACACCTTTTTCTCAATGGGGATTATATTTTGTTGGAGAGATTCACCCCACTTCAAGTAATCAACAAAGATGGATCCTCACTACAATAGACTACTTTACTAAATGGGTGGAAGAAATTCTAGTAAGAAATGCTACTGATTCAGTAGTAATTAAGTTTATTGAGGAGAATATATTATCTAGCTTTGGTTTCCCAACTCAAATTGTCACTGATAATGCAACAACTTTTTCTAGTGTTAAAATCTTTGACTTTTGCGAGAAATATTAGATTCTGTTACATCATTCAACTCCTACCCTCAAGGTAATGGCCTTGCAGAGTCATCAAACAAAATTCTGGTAAAGATAATAAAAAAGACTCTAGCTAATCATAAGAAGAGCTGGGATTCACATTTTATTTATGCAGTATGGGAAAACATAATTACTCCAAAGAGATCAAATGGAAAATCTCCATTTCAATTAGTCTATGGGAAAGATGCAATCTTCCCTATCAATTTGGCCTTCCCTGTTTTAAAATTCTTGTAGGATTCAATAGATGAACCTGATGATTTTTCAAGCAAAATAAATGAGATTATTGAACTTAATGAAAATAGAGATGAAGTTCAACACAAATTGAAGAAATATCAGAATAAGATGAAGGCCCTGTTTGATAGAAGAGCCAGGGAAAGGGACTTTAAGGAAGGTGATCTAGTTCTAAGATGGGATGCCAGGAGAGAAGAGAAAGGAAAGCATGGAAAATTTGACAATCTATGGTTTGTACCTTTAGCAATTATGGAAGTGAAGGGTAACAACACTTTTGTGCTGCAGAATCATGAGGGGCTATATTCCACTTATCTTGTAAATGGAAGGTTTCTCAAACATTACATTAAGTACTAAGAAGTTGAAATAGTTTTCATTGTAAACATTCTGGTTTTATTTTCAAGATGTTAGCATGATCTTTTTTACAGCAAGGACTCCATAGCCTGAGGAGAAGGCACATGGATCTACAGGTTCTCTGCATTCTACAAGAGAAAGCAATTCCCAGATGGAGCCAATGTTGTAGCAGTTTTTAGTTTTGATAAGATAGAATAAATTAGTCAAAAAAATAAAAAATAAATATTTTTCTTTTTGAAAAAATGTTAAGTTAGGATATGGACATAACAATATTGAATAAAATGTTTTTGAAAATATCTTGATGATGATGTCCATATCAAAGAAATTGTTAGGTTAGATGTCCTAAAAAATCAAGACAAAAAGAAAATGTTAGGTTAGAAAGAAAAGAAAACAAATAAACTCTGAAAGTGAGCAAGTCTAAATGCCACTACTTTTTCCCCCCAAAATAATGGTTATGTGCAGCTTGTCATAAATGCCACAACCCATGACAGTCAAATAGTTTAATCTTGACTGCTTCATGCTTTAAAATTGATGTTATAGTTAGAGAATAAAGATCTGACCAAACTATTTAATTTTGGCAGATCAATAGTTAGGTAGAGAAGTAATAAGGTGCTCATTAGTTTAATCTGAGCCCTTGGATGTTATAAGGTTAGAATTAGATAGTTTGTTTTTTTAAATAAACAGAAAGGAAAAGTGTTTGCTAGCTTAAATGCACCCATTAAGTGAAGAAAAAATGATAGGATAAGCAAAGGGTAAGTAGAAGAAAGGTTGCAGAAATATGATAATTCATTGGACAAAATGAAAATTTATCATGTTTTACCATATGTTTCTATGTCCATGAGGCAATTACACAAAGCAAATGAAGGTCTACAAGATCAATTAATTAACTTCCCTCATCCCCATTCATCCCTATATTTAATAATTTCCCCTTCCCAACTTCATACATTTCATATTCATTCATTTTCCATAAAAAACCCCTTTTCCTAAGGTTAAAATCCTTTTTGCCTAGGAAAAGTGAAAACCCCATGCTAAATACCCTTTTACCCAAAAAACCCACAAAAAGATGTTTAGCCTAAGTATTGATGTATATATGTGAAAAGCAGATAACTCATGAAAAATCATTATACTTAGTGTATTTCCCCTTTCCCCTCATGTTTCATATTAACACTAAATTATAGTATTAAACCCCTAAAAGTTCCCTTTCCCGTATATTATTAACTCCCTTTACTAAATATCCCGCAACCATAAGTTTTATTATAAAACTATGTATTCCATAAAATATCGCATATCGACGGATCACAAACCTTTCAACGTGTATGCACTCTCCTCCGCATTGCGATATGCGATGCACGACGGACCCAAACCCGACGCATATATATTTCATAATTCATCGCCCATTTCGCATGCGCCCTGATCGCAAGTCCTAGCCGAAACATACATCCTCCACCATTGCGATCTCCGATATGCGATGGGAACCCGAACCCAATCGCAGTATTATCTATAATTTATTTTCCACATCGCTTCCGGCCCCTATCGCATTCCTTTGCGATGGGCCTTCCTTCGCTAAACTACGATTGTGATATGCGATGAACCCGGACCCGACGTCATTTGTCCGTCCAAATTCATACTATTTCATGTTCGCCATACCGTGTTTTGTGAAGGATTTCTTTGTTAAAATGGTTTTTATGATTTAAACTTAGAACCAACCTAAACCTCTATTTAACCATAAAACCCCGCTAATCTCAGTGTTTAACCCATAATAAAGCCATACCACCATGATTAATCGTGGGCCCCTCCGTTGCTCTTTCCTCTTACCTCCGCGCTACTCTTTTGCTCCACCACCGTCTGATCCAATGCATTCAAATCCAATGACCCTTAGCGATTTCAGGTTGGCTCTCTGTCCGAGCATTACTCACCTGAAAAAGCAGTATTCCACTGATCTCCCCTTGCTACGTGTCAGGCTCAAACTGTAACGGGTGATCCCTCCCAAAACTGCCCACACCTCATAAGCGGTGTGATGAAAACCAAAACCACCTCCCGCATAATGAAAAAATTGCCACTGTTCACTTTGCGCCATATTTCAGAAAAGTAAACTATTTTTCCGTTTAAACGTGAAAATCACCATTTTGCTTTGTTTCGCCCGTTTACACAGTGAAACCTCCATAATCCTCTGCGACCAATAAAACCATTGTTTTACCTTCCGATATGTTCTGGACTCCTTCCAATATCCTTTCAAGCTCAACAAAGCCATTGATGACCTTCTCTGTCACTTATGTTTTCTTAACAATTTCTGTGTTTTGCATGTAAAAACTCCTGTTCCAGGCTTACAAAGAAAAAAGCCTGCATACAGTTAGAAGACAAATATGAAGATCATATCAAATCACTTTACCCTGTAACATAAAATCTAAAACGATTTACTGTTGAAAAACATAGTAAAAACCTGAAATGCGCAATAAAGGTAAAAAGAACATAGTAAAGGCTACTTAGCAGGGTCAAAGGATATTCACTGAGTTTAAAGAGTATCAGATGAAAGATCAAATGAAGGAATCAACCAGCGTAAAGGATACAAACAATCAAGCAGCTTAAAGGGCAAAATATCAAACAACAAAGCTAGCACAACCTGAATAAAAGGGATAGCAAGAAGCAGTTCAATAACTGCCCCTATGGAATACCATTTGTCGACGCGTTTTGAACCAACTAGTGTGGTTCATCGTCAGGAAAAGTTGAAGAAACAGATCCAGCTTAGCATGTTAAATTGTCCGAGTAGAGCCTCCAACAGCTAACTTGACCAACGGAGGCTCTGCTCGGACTATTTAACATGCTAAGCTGGATCTGTTTCTTCAACTTGTCCTGACGATGAACCACACTAGTTGGTTCGAAACGCGTCAACAAATGGTATTCCATGTGATTTTCGCCGAAAAATCTCTCACAAACTTGATATGGATCACAGAAGCTTGAACTCTTTAACTGCCCCTATCTTCTTGCATGAAGATATTTGCTTTCCTAGAATAAATCTTAATCAGTTTTAGGATATTTTCTTAGTTTCATTATTGTATAAATAACTCTCTTCTTGAGTTATTAAGGGTTCAAGGTTCATTGTTCATTGCTTGTTAAGTCGTGACTGTTCATTCTACTTTTAGCCTGGTTTCACCTTTGAAGGAAGCTTTTGTAGACACTTGATGGACTCAGTCTTTCTGGAACCTTAATACAAAGCAGAGGATTCTGAATTTGGTTTTTTTCATTCTATTGATAGAGATATCTAGGTAGGAATAATTTTGTCTCAATTTATTCCTATAAACTCCTGAAGTGATCATCTATTAAGAGAATGGATTAATGAACTGTCTGTTTAGCTAATCCCCTCTAATCAATAAATCATCAGTATCTTTTGTGAACTTAAGTATACTACCTTGAATCTTTGGAACGTAGTTTAGAAGGCTTTCATACTTATGATTGTTCTGTTTTACAGCCTAGAAACTGTGATAATCATATTATTTTATGTCTTCTTCTCACCACTATTTGATCTATATCACTGTGTAAAGCTTTATAGCAGCCCTTTGCTGAGATATTAATATTATCCAAAGGATTAAATATTTCAATTCTACATCTGTCTTCATTCATTGGTCTTCCAAAACTAAAACCAGAAACCCCAAAACAATTATTTTAGATGCTCTGGCATTGGTAGCTGACCTACTACTATCTCAGAGGTACAATAGGTGGATTGTCCTTTATATGCAACTAGTTTATGATTAACTTCCTAGAAAATAAGTGCTCCAAATTTATTCATGATAATGTTGAATTAATGTTGTTTATCTTATGGATTGAATTGGTTTCTAGTTTAATTAATCTTGTTGAATGTTTAAGCCCCTTTGCAACTGTAGTGGCATTATCCAAGTGACTAATTATGTTTAAATAAGCTTTGTTTATCATGTTTGAATGCATTTATTAATAGTAGGATAGTGTGGAGATTGGTATTAGAAATGAAAAATGTTGTTTTTTAGCCTAATTAGATGGCTAGGTACGAGACATATTGATATTACAACAATAAGAGTGGAGAATTGGTTGTTTCATGAAGTACCCCATATCCCGACGAGATGAAAAGAGGTATTGGGTATGTTATAATATAATATTATAGATTTTTGGTTAGAACAATGGCATTGTATGGGTAAAAAACTAGCTTCTATTCGAGGAAAATACAGTTTTGCAGATTATGTGTTTTACATTACACCTCAAGGAGAATAATTGAGGAAGTATTCTAAAGCTAGTAATATTTGGAATGATAGGTAATTTCCTAAGTTGGATTCCTGTTAGAGCATATAGAGCCATGATTTTTGTAATTCATGGTTATAAAATTCACTTTTATGAAAGGAATCAAGCAAAAATTGTGAAAATTGTGGTTTACAATTTCATAGAATGGCATTGAAACTATAAGCAACAGGTTCAAATATGTTCATAGGAGTGGATTAATATACAAATAAGATGTGTGTGTGTGTGTGTGAGAGAGAGAGAGAGAGAGGTGTCAAGTGGTGCCACATGGAATTTAGGTGCATTGGTGGCATATGTGAGGTAGGGTCCACGACTGCGGGGTAGATTGATTGACAAAAATGGTGAGTAATTTATGGATGCATGGGGAATGGTATTTCAAATGGTCAAAATCCCTTCAGAATTATTGTCTATGTGATGCATGACCTTAGGGTGTAAGCTATTTGTGGAGGCAAAGGTTAATTTTAACAATTAACAAGCTTAACCTCCACAATAGATTTGAGCAATAGTATGAATCATGTGTATGAAAACATATGTGTTTAAGATAGATGCTTAGATATGGGATCCCCTTTTCACGTCAACCAATGAAATCATGCCAAGTAGCGGATAAATGATAAAGGGGTATTGGTGGACCACAAGAATTAATAATAAAAAATAACTATTTTAAAGTAAAGAGGAAAAAAGTAAATAAGGGCCATAGAGATTTGACATGGTAGGTAATGAGGCAAGGGATATGACATGGAAACGATAGAGGCTAACTCATTGCACTAGTTCCATATCAATGTACATGCGTCATCCCATGTTAGCAAAATAATTTGTTGTTAAAAAAATCTTGGAGACCAAATCTTGTTTTGGCCATACTAGGATCATAGAAGCTTAAAGTAAGGTGAAATTTAAAGGGCAAGTCCACAATGATGAGAAATATAAGTGCGAGTGATAGTGACTTCTTGATTCAACTCTAGAATCTTGGAAAATGAAAATTAGTGCTTGTCAAAGAATAAAGTTGTACACATTACCAATAGCCTTATTGATGGTGAAATTTAGATATTAAGGACCAAGAGCAGGCATGAGGAAATATAGCGACACATTTTTCCAAATTCCAGGTGGTTTGTGGCTGTCAAAATGGGCCAAAATCCACTATTTCAAGACTTGTTGTTGATTTTTGAAATTTTCAATAAAGGAAAAGGGATCCAATAACACAACCTTTTGTGACCGTGGAATAAAAAAATGGGGTGGTTTGGATTATGTCTAACATGGATTTGGGTTAATTAGAATATCAAACCAATGACCTCACAATATTTTATGTAACATGTTTACATGCTTTGCCAAATATGCTACCTCAAAAGTTTAGTTTTCCTTCTTTTTAAATATAATAATTTTGGCTAAAAATTTTAAGGCTAGAAAAAGTACAAAAAATACAAAATAAATCAATGTAAAAAATGACAAGAACATCATATCACTACTTTAAAAGCTGTGAAACACTCACAATCATAAATATTATCTATGCCGATACAATTTTTTTTCTTAGTTTTCACCATTTTTCCTTTATAGACAACAAAAGTTAATCTTTAACCTTTTTTTTTGGGTAGGTAAGCACCCACGGGGGATTTGAACTAGTGACCTATCGCAAGGAGTGCCTTAACAGTGCACCCATTCACCATCAATCCAAAGCCCCGTGGGCTAATCTTTAACCTTCATTATACTAATGAGAAAGGTATAAAAAATGAACAAAAATGGTGCTATAATTTTTGGCTCCAAACCTTAAATTAGAGCATACATATATTGAACGCAAAGCAAATTTAGATAGTAATAATACGGAAGGCTAAGACTTTGAATAAGTGATTCTAATTTCCTCAAAAATTGAGATGAAAAAAACAATAGATATATTAATATATATTTTTTGACGATGCATATTTTCTAAAAGTTAAAAGAAAAATTCTACAGATTTGGAAATGACGTGTTTCTAATATTTTTACTTGGAAGATGTAATTATTTTTTTCCCTAGGAAAAATCGTAATCTTTCATTATTTTTGAAAAATTACATATAGTAGATGCTTGGCAGCATATGCATAATTGGCCGTTGGCCATCCTGGTATGTAACAGTAAAAAGTATCTCTCTGTCTGTACAAAAAATGGTACTGGTGTATCGATCATAATTCACCACGCAGGGTGATAGCATAAAGAGTCTGAAAAAAGAGTATCATAACTGAGTTACTACAAAATACATACACCACACCGGGCGATGTCCATAATATATAGTCTGAAAATGAAATACACACTGAAATATATACAACGTAAATTCTGTGCAAGTCCCAAAAATAAGATTAGGGTCTCTCAGCCCTATGATATGTCTGATCGATATACGGCTTGTGGTAATATTGGTACTCGGCAGTACCCCTCTGCTCCTGTATCATCCACTGGCCTCTGGGTAGTAGCGTGGCCTCCTTGGAAAGCCTGTCAGCGCTGTAGTTATGTTCCCTGTAAATATGATGACAAGAGATGGAGTTAAACTGTGCTTTGAATATGTTCACTTCATCCAAAATATTTCTGAGAGTGTGTGCGTGGTAGGAAGTGATGTTATTGAACCAATTTATAATGATTTTTGAGTCTCCATAAATTTGTAGATTGTTGCAGTCATGGCCAAGAGAAAAGTGTAGTAAATGGCGGAGAGTGATTAATTCTGCAAAATTGTGTGTCCCTTCTCCGAGTCCCATATTGACCTTGAAGTGATGTTGTTCAGTAATGAAAAGTAGGAATCCTCCCCCACATCCTTGGTCCAGTGCAACATCGTCAAAATATGCCTAGGGGGTAGATTTGTCAATGGGTTCGGGTGCAAGTGATCTCCTAGGGCGAGGCCTAATGAGATCAGGTAGCTCATGGAAAGCAGAGATGATCTTTGTTGTAGTAATCTGCCATCTAGCTACAACTTCATAAAAAATAATTTGGTTTCGTGTCAGCCAAATATTCCAGCATATGAGCAGAGGAAGGCAGATCAAATTTGATCCACGGTGCGCACTACACCAGCTTTCCCAGGCATGGTTGATGTTATCCCCATCTCATCTGCTCACCAATTGAATCGATGAGGAGATAGACTGCTAGAGGTTAGTCTCTGTTTCACATTTTAAAAATATATGGTTTGTCGATTCAGATGCTTTTTTACAGAGGACACACCAGTGTGGCCCATGGAGGGCACGGTGGGTTAAAGATTCCCCAGTGGGAACTTTGTTGTTGAGCACGCACCAAAAGAATAGCTTGGTTCGCGGAGGGGAGTTTAACTTCCAAATGTTCTGCCACCAATCGTGAATCTACTTCGGCTGTCTGTTAGTAATCAGCCCGAGGTAACCAGCTTTTGGAGTGTATACTCCATTCTCCGCAAGGCACCATATGAGTTCGTCAGGTCCCTCCTTGATTCTGATGTGAGATTCACTCAGTGCTGATATGTAAATTTGCCACGATTGGTGCCAATGGGGAGGGATATTGAGCTGATGAGCAGATTTCCAGCCTTGTGCAAAAATGGAGGTATTCCCTTGATCTGCAATGTGAGCAATAATGCTGATATCTCTTTGATTTAGATGCTGAATTAACTCTCTCGGCAGATGATGCCTGTCTCCCCCCCCAGTCCAGGGATCCAGACTGATGCGCGTTTTTGAGCCATCGTTTATCCTCCAGGCCAAATTATTGCGAATGATAGGAAGGGAGTGGAGCAGGGCTTTCCAGACAAATGATATACCTGTCCTCGACCATCGTGATAGTCACACCCAATCCATGATTTGAAGAGGCCAGATGTATTTATGATAAGTGACAGAGGTCCAGAGGTTCTGTCCAATTAGAAGAGTCCATCCCATTTTAGTGGCAAGTGCTTGAGCAAAAAGGTTTAAGTCTTTTAATCCCCAACCTCCCCATTTTTTGGGCAAGGCAATCTTGTTCCAGCTGACCCAAGCAAAAATCTTCTTATCTTGTTGACCATTCCAAAGATATCTACTGCAAATCTGTTGAAGACGGGCAAGGATGTTCCTGGGGATCCATGCCAATGCCATCCAGAAAACAGGTGTAGCCTCCAGTACTGATTTGATGAGCACTAGTCTACCTGCTCTGGATAAGAATCTATGGCACCAATTTGTAAGCCTTTTTTCCAGCTTAATGACTAGCCAAATCCAGTCAACAATTTTTTGGCTGAGAGGTTTGATCCAAAATCCCAGGTATTTAAAACCCTGATCAAGAGGAAGAATGCAATATGGGAAGTGTTGTTGAGCAAAACGAGACTCTTGGATGGATGTGTGGGCTAAAGTAATAGTGGATTTCCCATGGTTAGCCAACATACCAGTAGCCCAGGAGAAAAGGGAAAGAATATTGGTGAAGGTAGCTGAGTCTCAGATACTACCATCGAGGAAAATGAGGACATCATCTACAAATAGAAGATGAGTGAGGTAACATAGATCATTTATTTTGAGTCCACATAGTCGACCATTCCTCTTTGCCTGTGCAAGGAGCCGGCTAAGTCCTTCCATGACAATCAGGAAAAGTAAGGGAGAGAGGGGACAACCCTGTCTGAGTCCCCTTTCTGCATGAAAAAAATGAGAAGCAGATCCATTGATGAGGACACTAAATGTTGGAGTGGTAATGCAAGACATGATCCAGGTGGTGAAAGCATGCGGGAAGCCGAGGTGAATGAGAAGCATTTTGATGTAAAGCTAGCTAACTCGATCGAAAGCTTTTGCCAGGTCAATTTTTAATATGATGCCCTTAAGCTTTTTGGACCTGATCGAGTGAATGGCCTCATGGGCCGTGCCAATGGCTTCATGAATTTGTCGATGCTCAAGAAAGGCAAACTGTTCGAAAGATATATGATGAGAGAGAATGGGTCTGATCCTGTTGGCAATGACCTTTGCAATGATTTTGTAGAGACAATTGCAGAGGGAGATGGGGCGAAAGTCATTGAAAGATGTTGGGGAGTCAAACTTAGGGATAAGGGCAATAAAGGTGGAATTAATGGCATCATATAATTTACCAGTGGTCCTGCATTCCTCCACTACATTTAGCAGATCTTGACCCAAGAGTTCATAAAAGGCAAGATAAAATTTGATTGTCCATCCATCCGGGCCTGGACTTTTATATTTTTTAAACCATTTCAAAGTCCCCTCAAGTTCAACAGATGTCACTGGTGAGTTGAGCTCTTCTGCCATATCTTCATCCACAAACCAAGGAAAATGACCAGCAACATGAATGACATCTGCTAGATTTGACCCTTGGGGGGATTTATATAGATTCTGAAAGTGTGAGGTGCCCAGGAGGGAAATCTTATTGAAAGTATCTACCACACCTCCATCAGGTAAGGGAAGATTCCAAATAGTGTTAGATACCTTTCTTCCCTTGGCATAGTTCTGAAAGAATTTTGTGTTATCATCTCCTGCTTGTAGCCAGATGGCCCTGCTCTTTAGTCTCCAGGTTTCCTCTCTTTCCTTCAATATCCTTTCCTTTTGTTTCTCAAGCTCAATTAGGTGAGATTTTTCATTTGCAGATGTAAATCCCATGTTACGATCATCCATTAGCTCACTCAGTTCTGACTCAATCTGAGAAAGTGTGTAGTCATCCCTCTGATTTTTCTCTTTGGCCCAGGTGATGGATAGGTGCTTGAGCTGAGACAGATTGTGACAGAACCCCTCTGCTAGGGATCTGTGTCTCGATATGGGGTTTGCCTTCCAGAAGTCAGTGACCAATTTGGTGTATCCTGGGTCCTGTAGCCATACATGATTGAATTTAAAGGGGGGTCTGGGCTTTGGATGGGGGCCGAGGATCTCCAAGTAGATGGGAGAGTGATCAGATATACCCTCAGATCCCACCCATTGCCTATATTGATGCAACAGATGAAATAGAGGCACCTTAATCATGAAACGATCTAGCCTTTTGGCTAGAGTTGCGTCCCCCACCCTTCTATTACACCAAGTAGGAAGGGGATTGTTCATCAGGACATCTGCAAGGTTATGCTGCTCCAATAGATTCATCAGATACCGTGAGAGAGGATCCACTTGTGCTTGGGATCCCCATGATTCCCCAAATCCTAGGGAGAAATTGAGGTCACCCCTTAGGACCAGATGATCGGGGGAAGAAATCGAAAGGTTGAGTAAGCGCTGCCAAAATTCCTCTCGCTGATGACAAGGTCCATATATGTTGATGACCCAAAGATTCATGCCAAGATCAGCTGAGAAAATGTCCATTCCGATAAACCCCGATCCACCCCAAGAAGATGAGACCTTAATGGAACGAGGGTTGTAACCAATGGCTAATCCCCCAGAACGTCCTATTGCATCAAGGGAGTAAAAGTGCCAGCCAGGTTTTAAGGTTGCCAATGTTCTGGTTATGAGATCAGCATCTCCCAGGGTTTCTTGCAACATAATGATGTCTACAGGCTCAACTTCGAATAATCTACGCAGGGCTAGTTTTTTGGAGGCACTAGCCATACCTCTGCAATTAAATGAGAGGCACTTCATGGGGGAAACTTCCCCTTCCAAGGTAGATTGTTTACTAGAGACAACTTCTGCCCCAGCCTTTTGTATGGCTTTAGTGAGATAGTATTTTTAACCACAAGTTGACTGTACAATAGATCCAGAGAGGGTGAGTCCCAGCCCTGTATAGTGGGGAGAATGATCATCAAGATGCGAACGAGAGCGCAAATTGTATTTGTGAGGCAGTTCAGTCCCATCAGAAGAGGGAGGGGAAGGATTGGAGGGTGGAGGTGGAAAAGAAGGAGCGGTGGTAGCTATGGTGGGTGATGACAGGGAGAGAGTGCAGGGTATAGTGGAAGTGTTCAAAATGGATGTAGATTCAAGAAAAGAACTGCATGAAAGTGATACAGGGTGAGAGGAAAGAGGAGTACCCGCTTTTTTCACAGCCTCAGCAGTAGCTCGTGATCGCGTCAAAGGTGGAGATGGTGTCCTGTGAGCACCTTCTGTAGCCATGGGAGTACCAATCTGAACAGAGGCCCGAGGGGCTGAAACAGGAGTGCGATCTGGAAGGGAGACTGCTTGTCCCTTTGAAGTATCAGGAGCGCTCGGAGGTTCAGGAGATTTCTTGATCAGTGGACATTCCTTGAAAATGTGCCCCACTTTGTGGCATCTTCTGCAGTGGAATGAGACTCCTTCATAGTCCACGATCTGTACTCGAGTGAAATGCCTCCATTGAAGTGTGATTTTTTCCTCCAAACCCTTGCGCGTATCCAAGTGAACCAGAATTCGAGCTAGGGTTCAATTCTTGGTCTGAACAAATGACTTGTCATGGTCTAGGTAGGTGCCAAGCGTGTTTCCAATCCTGACGAAGACCTCTTCAGACCAATACTAAAGCCGGAGCCTAGGTAAACGAACCCAAAGTGGCCCTGCCCCAATCTGTTCCCTTTTCGGATCAAATAGAGGGCTCCAATGCTTGAGGAGAACTGGGGCCATCTCAATATGCCAGTACCGGGCAAGAACCAGGTCAGTGTATTCCTCCTTTGTGAAATGCAGTGCAAACCAACCTCGAGGAAGGACCTGTACCTCCGGTAGTTCTTTTAGGGTGTTGCCCCAAATTTCACGCACCCATAGGGTCAATCTCTCCACCGTATATGCCCTACCACAGACATGTCCAACCAAGACAGAGCCGACCTTATTTGCAACATCACCCATTGATATACCTTCTCCAAAACAAGTGGTGAAGTCCTTTGTCGAAGCCTTCACAAACTTGATTTTTTGCTTTCCAGTCTAGGGAGCAGATGGATGATCCTGAAACAGGCCCGAGGAGGCGTTCCCTTCCTGATGAATTTGTGCTGCTGATTTTACCCTAATCGCAGGCGTTTTGAAACATCCAGAGAGTGAAATTATAGAAGAAGGCAGATTATTGCTGGGGTTTGTAGGGTCTCCCGCAATCTGGTCCAAGTGCGGCAGCGAGCTCGTCGGGTGGAGAGGGTCGACCGGAGGGTTAGGGTTGAAAGAGGGTGAAGGTAGCGAGATCGTTGTGAGCAAATGAAGGGTACCAGGGGATAGCAGCGTGCAATCAAATGCAGTTGAATCGTTAGAGAGAGTACCAAATTGGAGTGATGAAGCAGTGAGGCCAGGGAGGGTGACCATCGGGACAAAGCAGGATGAAACTGAAGTGGGAGGCGGAGGGGGACCAAAAATCGACAGATTAGGGTTAGGGTTTCCGAAAATGGATTGATCGGAAAACGGGTCCGGAGTATAATCTAACTCCTCGATGTCCATGACCTCGTCCATGCTCGGAATAGGAAAATGGTATTGTAACCGCCAGCAGAAGGAAGCAACAACAAGTGGTGAACGGGCACAGTCGGTCGGCTAGGGAATTGCGGTGTAAACGGTCATTCTGCAGTAAAAACCAAGAATAATTACCCTAACCCTTTGCTCGGCCAGCTATACAAACGCTCCTCCATCTCTCCTTTGGAAGATGTCATTATTATCGATATTTATAACCATAAATGTAATAAAGTGTTTTTCATGATTTTATTTAGGAAATACAGTTATTATTGATATTTATAACTATAACTATAAATAATAATAATAAATGTAAATTAATCAAATTATATTTTAAGATATAAATTTATTTTTATTTTTATTTTTCTACTTAAAATTTATTAATATAGAAAAATTACATATACGTCTATCTCAAATTCACAAAACCCTTGATATCAATAATAAAACAACCCTTTAAAATAACTCAATAAAAAAAACTTAGACACCTCGTATAAACACACAAAAGAAAAGAGCCTAAACGAATATTTCCGAAATGACATAAATTCAAAATTTCTCCACGTACCAAACACCACAAAGGAATAGAACAACCATGCACAAGTAACCATAGGTGTGTTAAGATATGTTTTGTTAAATATAATAAGTTGACCTGGCTTATTTTATATTAAATATCATTCTCAAGTAATTTTTTTTACTTATAAATGTCTTACCTTGGAAGATATTTGTTCATATTTGAAATTTGATTTACTTCTCTAGTCAGGTTTTTAAGCGATTGCTCTAGGCTCAAGAATATAATGGTGCCCATGTCACTCACTTATCCTATATCATAGAGGTGATAGATATTGATGATATATCAAAAAGGTGATAGACATTGATGATATATCAGTTAAGGATTAATTTTCATTAACTCAGTTGTGAAACAAGGCGTTGTAAAAGGTCAAAGTATGGGAGGAAAGGGTATGCATTTTTTATTCTTTCGGAAAAGTGGAAATAGAAAAACATTCCATTTTAGAATGTGAGGCCTTCAAAGACAACAGGAAAATTATGCAGATTTGCTGGCAGCTAGCTCTTGGGATAATCTATTTAGCGAGAGTTTGTCCAGAAACTGGGAGCACTGGGAGCACTTATTGTGAATCTTCACAGAAAAAAGGCCGAATACATCAAGTAGATGAAAAAGCAATCTGTCCTATAGACTATTTTTAACTTAGTAGACATTAAAATAATTTATTTCTTCTTTTTTTTAAGGGTGGTTCTACTTTAAATAAATAATTTATTTCTTCTTTCTTTTTAGGGTGGTTCTACTTTAAATAATGGTGAGAGTTAGAATGTTGAGGTTGATAGCAGAATATGGGGCTACTTTGGCGGCAGCAGGATGGTGGGACAAGACCAAGGACTCAGCTAGCGAATGGCTGGTGGCAGCGGATTTGTACACAGGAATCTCCATTGCTTACGCGTTTGTTGGTATTGTGGCCCTCGTACAAATCTTTTGATTCAACTACGCGTTCCAGAATTTGGTTGGACAATACAGAAGCTTTTCCATTTCCTGAACTTCATCGTATGTGGAGCACGAGTTCTCACCTTTGGATTCCACAGTCGCGTGCTCGCGTTGAAGCCAAGGGTTTTTGCAGTTGCAGTGCTAGAATTTCCAGGATTACTATTCTTGACCGCGTATATATTACTTGTGCTGTTTTGGGCACAGGTATATTATCGGGAAGCCCGTGGATTCGCACAATTCGGCCGGCCTATTTTATTTTGAATGGTTTGATATATGTTACCAAGTTCAGCATTTGGGTATTCATGTGGAGGGTTGTCCACAATGTTGTGCTGGAGGTGATGGGGTCATTGTCGCGTTTAAATCATTTGTTGCAGCATTGGGTTTCTTGGTTTTTGGAGGAAGGCTTTTTTTTAATGCTCAGATGGTTTCCACTCGATGAGAGAAGGCGCAGCAAGAAGCTCCGTGAGGTTAGGTGTGTGACAACGATATGTTTTGCAAGTTTTTTGGTAAGGTCTGGTTTTGTTGCTGTGGCTCAGCTTGGCATCGCGAAGATTCATCCAATTCTGGAGCTTGTATGCTACGCGCTTGTGGAGATTGTTTATGCAGGATTGGTCCTTTTCATCCTCCATGAGTTGCCTCGTAGAAGGATGCCAAGTCTGTACCATCCTTTACGATGTCCCTGATCAACTATTCATCAAGCTATGCATTTCTTTTTGGTCCTTTTCATCCTCCATGAGTTGTCTCGTAGAAGGATGCCAAGTTTGTACCATCCGGCATTGGGATAGGGTTTTTGAGATATTGTACATATTCCCTTCTTCGAACATATCAGGTATTGGGATAGGGTTTTTGAACCAATCTACATGACCCGCTGGTAGAAAATCCTTAGTTTCTACTGCACAAATGGTGTTAACTGGTGCATTAGTAGGTGTGAATGATGTTTATGGTAGGAAGGAAGAGTGATGGTGCATGGAATCCCACAGACATTTAGGTTCTGTCATGGCCTCCAAGATATACTCATCAAAATGAAAGAGGTTTTCAAATGGCGAAGGAGGTGACGATAGGTCATGAGGTCAGGGTTGGTATCTGGAAGCGTTGGTTGACAAGCATGGAAACGATTTTGTTGTTGTTGCCTTAGAACCAAGTGATATTGACAATGCATAGATAGGATGAGTACATGTAATCATTGGTGCTGCAACCTTTGGAATGGGTGAAGTGATCTCAACACTGTGGAACGATGAGTAGATGGCTTTAATCATCGTTCCTATAGAGGAAGAAATGAATCAAATGTGACATCATGTGTCATCAACACCTGAGGGGTAGTATCTCCTTGATGGTTGCCAAAGGGTAAAGAGGAGAGGCTTCCAAGGAGGGTGTCGACGTCCTGAGATCCCAAGAGTTGTCCTCCCTAGGAGGAAGCCCTGCTTGATTTTTGTGTGAAGGGTGTTGTGCTACATTAAGTTGCCCAAATTTGCCCAAAAATCTGCAGAAGCAGATAAGTGTATGAGATGTGGGAAGTGTTGATGTAGATATCCCATGGATGTAAAGCACCTGATGCAACTTCTGAGGTTATGTAGTAGATAGTTTGAGTGGCATCGTCTCTCATAGTTCCCGACGATGAGTTGGGAGGAACATCTAGAGGTGGCATGCTTATAGTGGTTGTGTGCCACCTAATAATCCTAGATTTAGCAAAACTGGGAAGAAGCAGATGAAGGGCTAGCTTTGGAGGAGTTGATTTTGTCTTCTTCTTCTTCCTGGTGGAGATTCACATAGTATGGGAGGTATGATGGCAGAAATCATATGCTGAATTGCTTGTGGGGATCCTTCCTTAAAGTAACAATAAATGGTCTAAGGTGCATCATTAGTTGCAGGAAGTGATGGTGTAATAGTCATGGTCTGATGGAGGGAAACCAATGTGTCCCGATATCTAGGGAGATTGAGGCAATGGTGATTATAATGACTATTATGTGTGCAAATAACCAACGGGTGGTTGGTGCGTAATTCCTTATTGTGGGATGAGGTGGCCTTCTCTCTAGGAGTGGGGGGCGAAGGTGCAGGTGCCATTAGGGCATGAAGAAGGGATTTCAACTCTTCCAATGTTGGGCATTGGTTGGTAGGGTGCCTCAATACATCAGATAATGCACATGGGGTAGGTAACCTAGGAGAAGAGGTAGTTGGGGTATCATTCTTCTTGGTTTTTCCTTTATCCTTCTTGGTGGCACTCTCTGGTGTTGATGTAGGTGGTACTTCGGGGGGTAGAGTCTCTTGAGGGGGATTTTTGGTAACCAATCCCGTAAATGTGACCCCTGAGCTTTCCAACATGGCTTGAGGGGCCAAATACAAGATAGGTATAACAAGAGCCATGTTTAGTAAAGTGAGGGTCGCCATGATTTGGTGCAAAACAAAACCAGGTGGAGGATAGAGAAAAGGGGTTTGAGTAATCGTGTAAGGGAGAAAGGGAGGCTCATTTGTCACAACATTTGTTGTTTCTAGATTTGGTGGTTGAGTATCATATGTCTGGTTACCATTGATGTAGTCATCATGCATATAAGAGCTACACAAGTTGGTGTGACAACTAGTGGGTCTCCTGGGTATGTGCTGGGGAGAGAGGAAGTTTTGAACATTCTCGGGCCAATTTTGATCAAGGAAGAGACCAATTCATTTTGGGACCCAACGAAGGGTAACGCACTATCCAACAAGGAAGACGTCCTTGTTTCATAGTGTGATAATTAGTCGATAGTAATGATTTTCCCATTATGGGGGAACATCATGGTGCGGAAAATGATGATGCCATTGCCTTCATGGCATACAATAAATTTGTCCAAAAAAGATGTTGTAATCTAGAGGGGCATCGAGGAGTTCAATATCTATGAGAACTATCTTTCTCGTGAGTTCAAATAGGACATTCTGAAAGAGTCCTGCATGTGACGATGGGTGTCTGTCATATGCCCTCAGTGTGATGGAGGAAGTAGTAAGTTCGGGGGATCCTACCTACTGCCACACTGACTTTGACATAATATAGGTGGATGCCACCTCGTCAACAATGCACCTATGAATAGTGACATTTTGAATGGTAATCAGAATCTGAAAGGCGACTATAGATGGTAGTTGTGGTTCAAAATTGTCCAAATGAAAGGTGATCAATCCTGAATCCGAAGGATCAATTGCATCTAGCATGGAAATAAGTGCTTTCCGTTGAGTTGGACATGTTTGAAGAACCTCCAATGCTGACATGGCTGATGAATATTGCTCAATTTCATCAATGATACTATAGCTATAAGCTACGTTTGAATTATGGGATGTATGACATAATGGTCCCTTTACCATCTTGGGAATGGGTTCAATGGGGGGTCGTTGTATAATCAAAGTTGGCATAGCTATATTGGTGATAGGCATTATTGAAGGATTAGGTTTCGGAGAGGTTCCATAATCATGACTACGGGTTTGGCGCAAGACATATTTTCCTTGCATATAGATGTCAGGACTAGCTATGTCATTTAAATTGCCCACCTACTTGGTGTTAATATTAGGGAGGGCCAACCTTGTGTTTAATAACTATTGCTCCTTGTTGGGGAAATGGATTTTTCATTACTGCAGGTTGTTGATTTGTTCCCCCTACCCCCTAGCCTCTCTCATGCATTTCAACTCTGAGAGTTGATGGAAATGATGGGTATAATGTCCGTATTCTCCACAAATGGCGCAATAGTGGTTAGTCCTAAGATTTTCATTCTTGTTTTGTTTTTGCAGATTGTTTGTACCATGGTTTTGGTTCTAGTTTCAAGTGGGTGGATTTCCTCTAGTCAACACCATCGCGTATTATTGTTGGGTTCCCGCTTGTCCTTGATATCCTTTCTTTTTATTCTTCCCCTTCTTTTTAATGGCATTGGGTGGGTCCGTAGTGTTGAGTTGCTCAAACAACTGTTATTGTTAAGGAAATGAAGGTTGAACAAAATTTACCCCCGCATTTTACTAAGATGGAGGGTTATTCTATTGTGGTGTTGGGAAAGGAAAATAAGGATTCCCTTGGTTAGGGTTTGCATAGGCAAGTTGGGAGGTTGAAACTACTTCCAAAGTGTGTGTTGGGTATTGATTCCCTTCCGTGAGAGGGTTTTGAGGAGGTGCATGTTGGTTGAGGTAGTATCCAACATTTGATGGTGCTAGTGTTGTGGGTGGCCCGCCAAGTGGTTGAAAATGAGGTTGTGTACCATACATATTCCTAAGATATTGGAACGTATTCATTGGTTGATTCTAGGTGATGGTCCCGATCAAACTGTCTCTAACAATTGATGCTCCCGGTTTCTCTTAGAAAAAGGATTGTAGGCAAGGAGCATATGGGATAACAGAGTAAAGGTACCCTGATTGTGTGTAAATGAGCTCAAATTGTTGATATTTATGATGGCCTCTTCTTTTGATTGTGACATAGCTATGGCGAAATATTTTGCAATTGCAAGAAAAAGAGATTTCAAGAGGAAATCTAGAAGAATAGGTGTTATTATGTCCACTTTGCATAGACTATGACACTTCTTCCATTCATGAACATGGTCTGAAATATGGGTGGAGGTAGTTTGCCGAAAGTGGGTCAATAGTTCCAAACATGTGTCAGACAAATTGGGAGCTGGAAGAAGGTGAGGAAAGATCTTACTAAAGAATCAAAGGTTTGATGGGAACTTGCGGTCTTTCTTACATACCATTTCGAAGCAGGGCCATTGACGATGCATTGAAATAGTCTTAGAAGAACCGGGACTTGGATGATACTATTGGAGGAACACCATAAATGGAAGGTCATAATATAGTTGGCTAGGTATTCCCCCTATTTTCCTTCAAATTTAGGGGTATATGAAGGTAACTTGGTTGGCATAGGGTACCATTGTTGATTATGTGCAATGGGAACATTTGTAAGTCTCGTAAGTTTTGGGAGATTTAATGAAGCTACAAATTGGATTCTATTGGTATTTTCCATAGTAGAATGACCTTGTAATGGGATGTTAAAAGGAGTCCCATGCAAGGAAGTGTTGGTAGGGGTACCTTGTGGGGTAGTTTTGGGGCTCCCCTAAGGGGTGGTGAAAGGGGTACCTTGAGGGGAAGTAGATATTATCAAAGTTGCACCAAGAATGGTTGTGCCAAACAAGGTAGATGTATGATGTCTCCTATGATGAAATGGTGAGAGACCAGAAACACCTCTCGGTAATGGAGGGACATCTTGAAGGTGCCTAGAATGATGGGTAATCCTTGGGTCCCCTATGATGCCCTAAGACGTGTATGGAAATATATGGTGAGGAGGGTTTTTTTAGCAAACCAAATGAATCACATACATTAGTGAAAGTGAAAAATAAATGGTTAGTTTCCCTTAAAAAGTATTTAATGTGTGAAACAATTAATAGAAAGGTTAGTGAGGTTTTGCATATGATAAAAAAACCCTAAAAGGACCTAACATCATTCCACTCAAAATAGTAACTAGGCCTTATGATGATTTTATAGTAGGTATTGGGTCCATGTCCCAAAAGTACTGATGACGCTTCCAACAACCAAAAAACCAACCAAGGTATGGAAGAGGGTTATATTGAGGGGTGTTGGGGCTATGACCCAAAATAACTGGCGACACTTTCAACAATCTGATTGAAATTACCTCCAGGTGCAGGTGCTCCCACACCCACTACCTATAGGGAAATATGCCCTAAGATTTTGGCCACTAAGCTACCTACCAAGTGTCAGGAGACAACAAGGAGGTTCGTGATAATTCATTGTCTAAGCTTTGCCCCTTCACAGGTTTCAACTCATTACCGGTTTTATCACTCGATGATGTAGGATTTTACGTTCCCTAAAAAGACAACTTATATGTTTCAAGATGAAAAACAACCATGACAACATATGTGCTTTCTACCCCCATGATCCTAACATCAGCTATAAATTATTTTGTTGCCCTTGTGGGGAGTTCAATGTGTTCAAGTTAAGGTTGCTTTTAAAGAGTCTTTTCTTTGCTTAGGGTGTGCCAAACTGTAAATTCAAAATAAACTAAGTACAAATATTCCAAAATAGGATACCATTTGTACAAATTTTAAGTAAAATTTATTGTGTGGGGTGATGGTGTGTGCAAGTGAAATGGTGAACATACAAAATGTGAATTGTAATGACATGGATATGCGATGATCCTTTATAATCCCCCTAATTACACTATGTTATGTTGTTCCTTGAAAGAAAATAAAAGTTGTGTGGATAATGGGCACCTTACTTTTCCTAATTATGCTATGTGAGCATATAGGGAGAAGGAAAATTAGTGCTTTGAGAAATGTTTCAGATCCCCCCACAAGTTCACTACAAGGGTGTAAGGGAGGGAGGGCCTACTCTCTTTCTTTACTAACACCAACTCCTAGTCCCCAAATAAATGAAATTGAGTAGCAAAATAAGTAAAATATGTGTGGAATAGGGCCACTTAATTTTCTCCTAGTTAAGCTATATGTGATATGAATTGATTTGAGCAAAACAAGTAAAAAAGATGTGTGGATTAGGGCCACTTACTTTTTTCCTAGTTAAGCTATGTGTAATGTTCCAATTAAAAGGGAGATGGTAGGTAGTATTTTAGAACCATTTTGGACCCCCCCATAAGTTCACCACAAGGGTTCAAGGGAGGGAGGGCCTACTCTTGTTCTTAATCACTCTACTTATGATGGTTAGTAAAGAAAAATTAAAGTTTATATGAACTGTATAAAAATGCAGGAGTGTAGGCAGGTCACTAAAGGTTGCCAAAAAATTCAGGAAGAGGAAATTACAATGAGAATTTTGGTTCTCTGTGTATCTTGCGGGTTATGTTCTACACAGTTGCGAGACCCACACAACTGTTTTTGCAAACAACCGCTAGACCGAGTTGAAAAAATGAAAATGGATGCTTTCAGGCTGCGAAAAGGTCCAATGGAGACCTGCAAAGGTTCAGAGAAATAATGTGATAGAAATCCAATGTAAATAGAGTGAGAAAAGGCCTGCAAAACAACCAATTAGATCAAAAAAGGAAAGCAGGCGGAGTCAACGTTTTGTATGATGTGTTTGGTAGCATATGAGTCCCAAATCACCTTCATTGTAGCCGGTTGCTTCCAAAAGGAAATATACAAACAATGCGTGGTGTTAGTGATTAAATATGGACTAACAAAGCATTGAATTAATTGGAAACAATGCATAAACAAAACTAAATTGAAACTTGATATGAAAATGGGGCATTTAGGCTTCTTGTCTAACTTACAAGAACCTCTCCCACTTCCAAAGCTTAAATGTTCCCAAGATCTAGTGATTAACCAATGCGGAATTAAATATGTGCTTGACAATAAGGTGTAAGCTTATGTTTATTTTAACTGATTATATGCTTTAAAATCTGTTGTTTGTGCTGATATGTAAAATACATGTAACAGTGGAACAATGCAACAAATAACAAACACACATAACAACAATATAATATGGAGTTCACCCAAAACTCTTGGGCTACGTCTCCTTGAGCTCTAGTCAACTTGAATAGGGTCTCTGGGATTATGGTATCAGTCCTTTTACAAGATCGTGGCTGAACTCCACTATATTACTCAGAAACAATGGGTTTAGACACCATCTTATCCCTGGCCCTGAAGCTCTCGGCTTTTTGGCTCTTGCTCTGGCTCTGGCTCTGGCTTCTCAGAGCTCTCTCTCGGCCTCTGTGTGCATCAATGGATCGCTTGACCTCCAAGTGACTCCAATAGCTGCTCTGCGCATTAGCTTTCACTGTCTCTGTTCTCTCGCTTCTGCCTTGCTCTCAATTGAGCTCTCTGCCTCCTTTGAGGTACTTTTTTGGATTTTTGGCTACCCTAGCCGTTTCTCTATGTATCATCATCTCTCTGCACCTCTCCGGCTTCCCTGCTACTTATTAGTTCGGTTGGCCATCTAGCTCTGCGGCTCTGTGGCTTCAAAATGCATCATTTCCTGTAAAAACACTCGCTTGCAGCGTGGCATGAGGATTTGGAGCGATTACAGAGGTTTTAGGGCCTTCTCTTAGGCAAAAACCCAAAAATTGAGAAAATCCCATTACACAGAGAATGTCTGTAAAATACATTATCGGGTGTGTTTTTTGGACTTGAAATCCCATTCAATCGCCCCTAAAATCCCTATCGAGTCCGCCATTAGGCGTTATATCGCATCGCATTAACGTATTGGATGAGATCCCAAATACACGGGAAAACATTCAAAAACCCGACAAAATCCTTTTTATCGGACTGCAAACTATATCGAAATTGCCCTAATATCACATCGGGTCCGCCCTGGGTCACTTTCACAAGCTCCACCATCGATTTTGGCGATCTCTGATTCAATGGTCAACATGCGGTTTCGGGCGGCTTAAGGGTACGGAGGTTACCCACTCGAAAAGGTTGTTTCTCTGCTCCTCCACCAAGCCATGCGTCATTCATTGTATGGGATCGGGCGGATCCAGCCCAATACCGCTTACCGCCTGAGGCCCACCCAAAATCCCACTTTATCAAAACTCAAATAACATGGCACCGTGTTTATAATTCCCTTTCGGGTCTGCTTTATCACTTCAGGCATCTTTCCTTTGTATTTTGGTTTTCATGTCGAAATACACCAATACATAGAAAGTCCCTTTTACCGGAACTCAAAACTTATTGAATTGCGCCTATAAATTCCATTGGGTGTGGCGTTATCACTCCTTTTACACCGCTACGAGGCGACGTTGCGATGCGATATATCGCAATCGCAAGTTGCATTGGCCCGGGGGTCCGTCCTTTGCCTCGTGGCATCGTCGACGCTGATCCGCCGATATTGGCGGTCGCAATATCGCATCGGCCCAGGGTCCTTGCCTTAGGTTATGTGAACAAGCCTGCCTCTGACCCGATATGTCAGTGATTGGCAATCGGGGGTTTCTCCCCTTTCTGCTTAAATTTACCTTTTGGACCTCCTCCGATGCGATTTCCCTTTATAAGGGTTTTTTGCCCATTTTAGGGGATTTTGCCTCTTTTTCCAAAGAACAAAGGGCATCTTCTTTCTGTGATAACTTCTGCATCCTAAGTCCATTTCTGCCCATTCAAGTTGCAGTAGATTCAGAATGAAAAGATCTCTACCATGGGACTATTTCCAGGAACTTCCTTGGATTTTCATTTTCCTCTGTGAGGAACACTTAGACTTAGGAGTCTATCCAAAATCCATTTTGGATCACGCCTTCCCACTAAAAGAACTTTTGGTCTCCAAAACACTGATACACTGATCTAAACAATAAATGAGAGAAACATCTCCCTCTTCTTTCAACCTCCATACTTTTGGCTTGCATAGTGCCTCTGAACTAAAGCCTTTGACCACTCTCCTTTCTGGATGTGCTGGTCCTCCTGAGAAGAACTGTCTTCCTCCTTGCCTTCCTATAGAACTCTTACTGAAATGGTCATAGAAGGTAGTTTGAACTTTTCTACCTTGATCATTGATCCAAGGTGGCTCAAACAAATGTGAAGTACATCTGCTCCACAACACTTTCATTTGTACCTGTTTGACAAGCTGTCAACAACAATTGTTAACAACAACATAAATAGAAACAACAACTGGATGGCCTAAACTCCTGCTTCAACAAAAGAAATAGATTTCACATCTTGTGAACACTTCCATGTCTTATATCTGCATACAAATGATGGACTAGATAACAAGCCCACAAAACATGCCTTTAAACAAATGACCCTTCACATCAAGCACATAGAAAAAGACCATTAGGACTCTTTTTCAAATTATGAAACACTTCATCATTATCTCCATCCTGGAGACCATATCAACTTTTCCCAATTCAATATTAGGTGCATGTTACAACAAAACAATCAACCCTTCAAGTTAATTACACACACATGTTCAAAAATAAGGAAATCATTAGCATCCCTATGTTCATGCACATCAAGCTCATGCATGCATTTCATCTTTCAACTTTCACTTAAGCACACTGTACTTTCGAAGCTGAAATGAAATATAATGTTGCAGTAACAAAGTGAGTCTTCTATTCAACTTCTCCATTCACCTTCTTGGTAAAATATCGCAACTTGCATTCCATTAACAAAGAAATGCAAATAGATGCATCAATAGACATGCCATCTTAATTGGAAAAGAACTCTAACTGTTTCTTACCAATCCCTTTCAAAGGGCTTTCCTTTGTCTGCACATCAGCATCAACATGTGAATCATCCTGAAACACATCAATCATGGAATCTTGCTTTCCATGCCTGCCATCTTCTCTTTCCACTTTCTTCAACTTTTGTGGAAGCATTGCTGGATTCATAGTCCAACACTTTTCAGCAAGATGCCCTTGCTTATGTCCGTAAGTGCACTGCATGTTCATCTGGTGAGCACTAGTATTGCAACGATAATGCTGCAACTCCTGGGCTGCCTACTTTACTCTTATCAACCCGGTAGTTCGTAAAAAACTTGGAAGCGACGGTGCTGTATGCACAAGTACTAGTTCTTACTGCAGGTTGTCACTTGGTCAGCCGACGTAAGATCACTAGGAGCTCAAGCCAACTTCTATGGATTCTAGAAGAAGCTCTATATGTGATGAAAGGAGAGAAAGACTACTCTACAGATACTACTCTAACTGCAGAAAGGAGAAACATTGAAATGTAAAGCAAACCAAGTAAATCCTAATTAACCAACTAATCCTACTTTTGCAGAAAGCACTATGAAAACTGTGAAAAGAATGCCATTATCTATTCAAAAAAGTAAACAACATATAACTATGCTATTTTTGGAAGTAAATGCGTAGAAAACATCTTTCTGGATTTTTATGTATTTTTATGTGAATTTGACATGTATGTAATTTACTGTTTGTGAATATGGCAGCGAATAGGCGGTGTTGAATGGCAGTTTTGGGACTTGAGAGGATGTGGGATGGTGTGGTTGGGTCCTAGGAGGTCTCAGGTGGCCTTCTGGAGGCTTTTCCCACACTCGGCCTTCAAAAGAAAGCCTACAGGAAAATCTACAAGAGGACACAAGAAATCTATAGGAGGAAAAACAACGTTCTACAAGAGGCCTACAGGAGGAGGAAAAGAGCAGTTTTGGCTGTTTTGAGGGTGTGAGAGTGGGTGGAAAATGTGGATGAGAGTTGGAATGAAGTGTTTGGCCACATAGGGTCTACCAAGAATCATTAGGAGAGAGAAAGATGATTGGATTTGTTCAAGGAGAGAGGAAGAAATTCTATGGGAAATGTAGGAAACTAAGGCAAAATTGAGGGGAGACTTGGGCGACCTGTAGGGAATGGATCAGATGGAGGATGGGATGGATGATAGGCTGACATGCTATAGAAGATATCTGCTACATAAACAACTGACAGTCAACCAATGAGATTAAGCGAGCAATGAAATAAGTGCATCTAGAAAAACAGAGTTTTGTATCAAACTAGTCTAAACTATGATTTATGAAAGGAAATGCTGAGAAATGCTGCAAGAAAGGAAAGCATGAAAGAATATTGTTGTAAATAAAGAAATGAGCATGATGAAGAAGTTCGGAAGCAAAACAAAACTAGACTATTAACCAAAAAACTGCAAACACTAGAAGTCCTATGAATGAGGAAAATCTGTGTTTTTGGGGTAGCAAGAGGGTCTTTGCCTCAAATCATGGTCCCAAAGGGAGGAAGCGAGGTCAAGGCACTGTTGCTAGCCTTTTGAATCTTTTCTTCACCACTGCTTAACCTGCTATAGAAAGCACAAATGGAAGCAAACTATTGAATCATCAAAAGCAACCAATTCTTAACCATAAAAGAAATACATCTAACAACAACCTAATCTACAAATCGAAATAAAACATACAAATACAAGTAAACAGGAGCTTGGCTACTTGGATTGGGCCCTAACCCAAGAGCTTTAGCCCTCCGAGGTAACTCAGTGCTAGCTCAAAAATGATTCCATCTTTATTATCAAAACAATAACAAGATTACATGAAACTGTCTCAACAATAATGAGCTCGAAGTTGGAGCAGAGTTTACATAAGCAGAAATTCAACAAAAATCTGACCCTAGTGAGGCCCTAGGTCTCTCTACTTATACAAATGAAGCTACCAACAACTTCCTTAAAGTCAGGGAGGTTTGGCTTCCAAAACTCGAGATAATCATCAATCATCCTCCACTTGCTCGGCTGCCTTCTAGTGCATGACTTGGCTGCTTGTATTCCGAGGTGAATGAAGGGGAATTTGAAGTGAGGAGTAATAAATGAGGGGGATTCCCTCCTATAAGTCCTCTCCTTTGTCCACTTCGAGTTATTGCTGCCATTTGTCCACTGGATCCTTGACTTTGACCTCAAAATTCATCAGTAATTTGCATTAAACACATATTAGACCACATGGAATCATAACTAACTCAACTCACTCTATAAGCATAAATATAATCAGAAAATCATACAATAAGCTAAGAGAATGGTTGATTTGACTAGGTTAGGAGTTAAAATGAGCCCATATAATTACCCCTTTATGAGGTTCATCATCACCCCCTACTGAAAGTGTTGCTCATCCTTTGAGCAACTTAGTCCATCTCCTCATCTTTTATGGCACTGTTGGCCTCCCTAGCATTCCATGCTTATGATGTGGTTTCCTATTCCTTGTCATAGAATCCTACCTTCCTGTCTATCTCTTCCCACTGGTCCTACTCTTCTTCTTCTCTTCTGCCTTCCAGCATGCCTAGCAGTAGTGGGGGACTCAATTTTAGGCCAATCCAATTGACCTTCAGCCTCCGCATGGAGCGCTATATAAATTGGCACTCTCCTTAATGCCTCCTTCATCCTCATTGGGGAATGATATTCCCTAATCTTCAGACTGTGTGGTAAGGTGTTCCATCTCCTCATACATGCATGCACACAGTCATCCCCAAGTAGCCTTTCCATATCCTCAAAGTGTGCAATGGCTTGTGCCTGATCACTTATATATCTAGGGCAATCTGAGGATTATTGGCAAGCAGGTTATGTGTGCTGATGAGTGCCATGGGGTCTGATGGCTCAACTCTGATCAGTAATGGCTCATTCTGCTCCTTTATCATCAACCTTCTTATTTCTACTGCCCTTAAATCTTCATGGTTCATCCATGAGGCCATGGCCATTAGTTGCAAGTCCTCTATCCTGGCATTGGGGTCCCACACATTCATGTCTATGAGGGCCATCTTATGTAGGTATAATTATTCCATCTTTGCCTTATCTTTTGATGTGCTTTGGTCACACATGTCCATAAACTGCCTGTAATCTTGGAAAGGCATTGTGCCTCTTTGTGCCAAAGTCTTTATCTAAAATTGCAACCATTGGTCCTTGAGATATAGGCCATAGGATTTTGTTGGTGTTCTACATTGCAATGCCTCCATGGACCAACTGGCCATGCATTCCAGTTGGGTCTCTTTCTCTTGCAGTTGCCTTCTTAGCAATTTATTTTCAGTTTCAAGGTGGTTTCTTGTAATTGTTTCTCTGTGCCTGATAGCACTCAAATCTCTACCCATTTATCTGAGTTTGTTCTCCATATGGCCAATATCCTCAACTCCTTTGGATTTGGCTATTTGCATCCACCTATGTGTTCTTATTCTCTCTTTCTCTAATTCAAAGAATAGTGGAATTGCAAATTTTTGTGGAATTATTCGCCCCCCAAGAAGATTGTAGTAGGAGCCAAGAATGGGCTGGGGATCAGGTTCTTGTAGCTCTGTTTCTTCCTCCTTTCCCTGTGGCTGTCCTTCTATCCTTTTCTCAAGCTTTTGGGTCTCCTGTAGTTTTGACAGTGTCTCCTGTAGAACTGTCTGTGCCTCTTGTAGGACTGTTTTTGGGTCCTGTAGTTCTACCTTTTCTTTCCATGTGGGAGATCTAGGAGTCCCCCTTTCATATGTGATGGGTGCCTTAGAAGGGGATTCCTTTCCTTGGGCAGAGGGTGAATCTTCAATTATAATTGGCACTTTTGAAGAAGGCTGGGGTTTCCCTGTTTTGATTCTTGTGCTCTTCCTAGCCCTGAAATACATGGAGGCCTGCCTTTTCCTCTTCTGTTTTGGCTTGATGGGTGTACTGAGGGCAGTGAGAGCAGCTGCTGCCTCTCTTTCCAGAGTCTCAGGGGACACTTCTCCTTGTTCTGTCTTTTTTTCCCCTTTTTCTCCTTCTTCTGTCTCTTTTTCTGTCTTTGCTTGCTCTGTTTTTTCCTGCTCTGTTTCTTCAGCTTTCTCCTCCTCTATCTTAGTTTCTTCCTCCTTCCCTTCTTGTTCTGCTAAGTCACCAGTTGCTTCACCTTCTCCCCCTTGTTGCTCTTCCTCCTCACTGCCAGTAGGACTGATATCATAGGTTAGGGTCTTTATGTCATCCTCAGCTGTCATGTTTTGGAAGATTTCCCATGCTATAGGGAGTGTAAATGTATGGAGGGCTTCTTCCACTAAAATTTTGATTAACCCATGGTGAGCTAGCTGCTTTGAATTTCCTGCTTGAACTTTAGTGTTGGAGTCAATGAGAGACTGTAGGAGGAAGTAGGGGATGCTGAGCTTTTGAGGGGCTGGAGTGTCCATGCCATACCTTAATTCATGAAGGATTCTAAAATGGTAACCATAGACAATGCTGTACCTCCTCTCACAGGAAATATATTTGATTATTTGGTAGCTAACCTCATCCCAAGGATATGGTATACTAGCCCTTCTAATGCCATTTTTATCCTCTACAGGGGTTTCATTGTTTTGGAAAAAGTTTTTCTTAGCAGCTTGGCCAATTGGTTTCTCATCCTTACTCCAAGGCAGCCCAAGAGGAAGGGTAGTGACCCTACTGATAAATTCAGGGGTTATCTCCATGGAAAGACCTCTAAAGGTGATAGTGGCATGTGTTTTGGTGTGAGGGACCAAAGAGTGGGCAAATTCTTGAGCAATTTCCTCATCAAACCCTCGGAATTTCTCAAAAACGTTCATCCAATTTGCTCTTGTGAATATGTCCACTACTTGGGGATGTGCATGGAGCCTGGAGGAGTTGGTGGGCTCCTTCCTCATAAAACCTCCTGTCATTTTTTTTATGCTTCTTTGGGAAACCAAATGTGGAGAAGGAGACAACAATTTTTGAAGAAAAATAGAGAAACAGAGAGACTAAGTATATATATATATATATATATATATATATAGATATATATATATATATATATATATATATATATATATATATATATATATATATATATATATATATATAATTTTTTTTTTCCTCCACCTAAAGGCTTGATTTCACCCTCAAATTTAAACCACTGCTTGCATATTTTGATATTCAATGGGGGTATGCATGGAACCTACTTCCTCAACCCGAGAATCGTGCTAAAACCCATGTTTTCTCCCTTCAAAAGAACTCACTGGCCCTCCTGTAGAAGACTGTTGTCCCTCCTGTAGGTGCTCCTGTAGAACTTGTAAGTGCTCTTGTAGAAAACGCCGAGAGTAGGAATATGGGAGAGATTAATGAAGAACGATGGTTACGAGGTTGTGGGGGCATGAGGAGATTGAAGGAGTGGAATTTCGAGGAGAGAATGAAGGAAAAGGTGGTGAGAGTGCTCGGGGAGGAGTACTTATTACTTTTTATGGATATTTGTGGTGATGGAGGGCGAGCTGGAAAAGTGTACATTGGCCATATTCAGACTGTTGGTCCCCACCTACCTTGTAATCATGGCCCTTTCCTCGCAATGATCCCTCATGATTGCATCGGAGTTCACACTTCTTCCACTACTTGTCTTTGACATCTTTCTTGAGTTGACTGTGTGCACGTGTGGGGGACATCTTCGGATGAGTGGAGTCAACTAGATGAAGGTGGCCAAGTTAACTAGCCACCTTTCCCTCGTTCAACCTCAACCATCTCGTTGCTGTTTCATGCCTTCTAATTACACAGATGCAAACAGAGAAGTGGGTTAGTTACTTACCTGAGATCCGAATGCATTCGCTATGAGGTGCTGTGACTCTCTCTCTCTGCGGCATGCCTTTGTTTCTTTTGCTGCATGCTCTCTGCTTGTTGATGTGTGGTTGTGCCTTGTGCAGGTTCTTCTTTGGTTGGATCTGAGCTTCAGGTGTCTTCTTCAACCTTCATATTTTCACCCTCTTGCTGCTGATGTTGGATTTTAATGGGATCAGCTGCTACAGGAATTCCTATAGGAGCTCTTGTAGCTGCTTCTCCCCTTGAAACTTTAGCTTCTTTCTGTGCTTGGAGCTATGAGGATGATGCCAGAGATGTAGATAGAGATGGAGAGGTAATAGGTAGGCTTCAGGTGAGGTGGATGGTGCTGTTTCCTTTCTTATTTTTTTGTTTTTTTTTTTTTTTTCCTTTTCCTGAAAAACTGTTTTTTTTTTTTCTTGGACAGGAAGAAGAATGATGCTTGGGATGTGATGTAGGCTTGGAAATGATGGCAAGGAGGTTTGAAGACTGCAGGAGGATTTATAGATTTTTTATGAAGCTTCCCTATCCCTCAAACTGCCTTTTATATCCATTTCTGGCTCTCTGTAATTCCTACAGGAGCCTCCTTGTAGAAAACACAGAGCCTCCTGTAGAAAACACAGTTTTTGAAAAAGAAGCACAGTGAGGTGAAAAAAATGCCAAGAATGATGGAGAAAGGTGTGGGAAGGTAGGATAGGTGTTGGTGTTGGTTTCAGGGCTCCCTTGGCACCTTCTGCTGCTTCTTGTAGTCCTCCTGCAAACCTGCAATGCAACTGAAAATTCATTTTTTTTTTTGAAAACAACTAGGGCACATCAAGGAGGTTTTCACCCTAATTGCCTGCCCTAGGCGCCTCCAAGGGAGGTTTTCACCCAGGGATCTTATTTTTCTCTCTTTTTTTTTTTTGACATCATTGGGTCGCCTTAGAAGAGGTTTTCAACCCAATTATGGGGCTCAAGAGCCTCATGGAGGTTTTCACTTGAGTCCTTATTTTTTTATTTTTTATTTTCTTTTTCTTCAGTGAGTGGGTGAAGTGGTGGCTAAGACATGCTCCACTACCATCATTGTCTTATTCAAATCTTCAATGAACTCTTGCTTAGAGAGGGGTTTCTTGTAGACTTTCAACCGATGTCCATTGACAAGCATGGGGATGGCTTCATCATCAATGGTTCTAATCAAAACTGAACCATTGTCATTGCATTTCTCCACAGTGTAGGGTCCCAGCCACCTTGTCCTTGGCTTGCCCTTGAAATCTTTGTATCTTGAATCATAGAGTAGTGCCCAACCTCTCTCTTGGAATTGCTTTTCCTTGATATTTTTGTCATGCCATATCTTTCTCTAAAGCTGAACTACCTTTGTATGGAGAAGGGCCTGCATTCTGTGTTCATCCTATCCATTGAGCTGATGTAATCTTTCTTGTGCATGGCTGACGTCTAGGTCCAGCTGAGCTGCCATCCTCAGGGTATTGAATTCAAATTCTATTGATAGCAAAGCCTTCTTCCCATAGACTAGCTCATAGGGTGTGAACCCTGTAGTGATCTTCCATGTTGTGTTGTAGGCCCAAGTGGCCTCAAATAATCTGTCCGCCCAGTCTTTTCTGCTGTTGCTCACTACCTTTGTCAGGATCCCTTTCAATGCTCTATTAGTGACCTCCACCTGCCCATTGGCTTGTGGATGGTAAGGGGTGGAAGTCCTGTGCTTGATTCTATGATGTGTGAGCAGGTCTTCAATCAAATTGGAAGTAAACTGACTACCTTGATCTGTGACCAACTCTCTTGGATACCCAAACTTGTAGAATATGTTTTCTCTCAAAAATTCAGCTACTTTTTCTTCTGTTGCTGCTTTGATTTCTTTTGTCTCTACCCACTTTGTCAGGTAATCGATGCACACAATTATGTATTGCTTCTACTTTGAAAGAGGGCTGATAGGCCCCACAAAGTCCATGCCCCACTTCTCAAATGGCTCAAAGGTCACTTGAGGTTGCATGGGCATCTCATCCTTTGGAGTAGGTTTCCCCATCCTCTGACACTGATCACACTGGCTGGTGTATCTCCTCACATCCTGATGAAGAGTGGGCCAGTAGTAGCCTGCTTGCAGTATCTTGAAGGTAGTTCTTTTTGTTGCAAAATGACCTCCACAAGGCCTGTCATGACAGGTCAGGAGGATGTCAAAGACTTCCTCCTCCCTGACACATCTTCTCAAGATCTGATCTGGGCCAAGTTTGAAGAGATTTCCCCCAATCTAGGTGAAAGGGGCACTTTTCCTTACTATCTTGCTCTTTTCTTTTGAGGATAGGTGTGGTGGGAACTGTGCTGAAACAAAGTAGTTTGCTATATCAGCAAACCATGGAGAGAGTATTGAGATAGCGAATAGATGTTCATCTCGCATTTGGTCATCCACTATTCCTTGTTTACCTGCAGGCAAATTTACTCTAGACAAAAAGTCAGCAACAACATTTTCTTTACCAGGCTTATCAATAATGGTCAAATCAAACTACTGTAGTAAAAGCAACCATATAATAATGTGAACATTCACATCCGATTTGTTCATTAAATATCTAATTGCAGCATGATCAGTGTGCATAAAGGTTTGATAACCTGTGATATAATGTCTGAATTTGTTTAAGGAATGCACGCCAACTAGGAGTTCCTTCTCGGTCACTGTATAGTTTAACTTGACCTTTGACAATTTTTTTCTTATAAAGTATATGGCATAAGGCAATTTCTCATCAATTTTTCCCAAGGCTGCTCCTATTGCTTTGTTCGAGGCATCTGTGTGAAAGTGGAAAGGTAGGGCCCAGTTTGGGCCTGTCAGAATTGGGGCAGTCATGAGCTTGCTCTTCAAGGTATCTAGGGCTTCTTGATAGTTTTTCGACCATATAAACTCGACATCTTTACCTAAGAGGCCAAACAAAGGAGAGGCTAGCTTGCTGAAATCTTTAATGAATCTTCGGTAATACCTAGCTAAGCCTAGGGAACTTCTGACATCTATCACTTTTTGAGGAGGTGGGACCCTTTGGATGATGGCAATTTTGTTGGGGTCCACCTGCAATCCTTGTTGAGATATTGCATGACCTAGCACGGTCCCTTCAGTCATAAAAAATTAACATTTTTCCAGACTGAGGGACAGGTTCATCTCAATAAACTTGTCTATAACTTTTCCTAGATTAGATAAGGCTTCTTGAAAGTCAAAGCCATAAGGAGTAAAGTCATCCATGTATATCTCTACTGCATCATGAACTAATTCAGAGAATATACTCAATACCGTTCTTTGGAAACTGGCGGGAGCGTTATACAAACCAAAAGGAAGGATCCGGTATGCAAAGGTACCCCAAGGACAAGTGAAAGTGGTCTTATCTTGGTCTTTCGGGCTGATTTGAATCTGATTGTACCCGCTAAACCCATCTAGGAAAGAGAAATTTTTTTCCCTGCCAGACCGTCTAACACTTGATCTATGAAAGGTAAAGGAAATGGTCCTTTTTAGTGGATTTTTCAATTCCCGATAGTCGACACAGATTCTCCACTTACCATTTTTCTTTGGCACTAGCACCAAAGGAGAGACCCATTCACTATCAGAGATGGGATAGATGAATCCTGCATCAAGCAATTTCTATAGTTCTTCCTTAACAATATCTTTAAGTGCTGGATTCATCCTCATTTGAGGCTACCTGACTGGCTTGCAATCCTCCTTGATGTATATATGATGAATACATATTGAAGGGTGCACTCCCTTCATCTCCTTATAACTCCAGGTGAAGGCATCTAGGTGTTTTCTCAGCAAGCTACACAGTTGCTTCTCCTGGGAAGTGGATAGGGATGGATTGATTTTCAAGGTTATTTCTGGGTCGAACTCTATATTCTTAACATGGAGAGGAGTGGAGTTGACCGCAAAGAGATCAGTTGAGGGGTTGTTTTGGGTTTCTCTTATTATGTCCTCTAATGGTGATACACTGGGAGGTGGATTCTGAATAAGATTTTCAATCATATCATCCTCATCTTGCGGTTTCCCCCCATGGCAATTTCTAATGCACAAAGCGGTGCAGAATAGACTTCATCCTCATCTTCCTCCTCCAACCAGAGATGTAGATCATGTTCTAACAAGCGTTGGGCAGGAGGATATAGGATTAGCTGCTTGGACATATGCCCGTTCTTTATGGTCATGTTCCCAGCTCGACAACTGATGTAGGCATCGATAGTAGCCAACCAGGTCTTCCCAAAATGAGAGGATACCCAGTGAGCTTTGCCTTTGGCTGGAGAATTAAGAAATCAGCAGGGTACTCCCAAGAATCAATGAAGACCATCACATCTTCCATAATCCCCTTAGGGGTCACGGTGGAGCGGTCTGCTAACTGTAGCACGGTCGTGGTTTTCCTCAAGGAGCCCTGGAGGTTGAGTTTGAGCATTGTGTCCTTTGTCATCACATTAATGGAAGCTCCCAGATCAATCAAGGTGTGTGGGATCATGGTGCCATTGATGTGGACATCAACTCCTAGGCTTCTAGGGTCTAGATATTTTGGACAGATTACCTGCCCTAACATTAGGTCAGACAGTTGCCCTATGACATTGATGGTTGGGGCAACTCTCTTGCGCCTTCTTGGATGCCTAAAGAACTTCTTTTTGATCAACCTATTATAGATAGGCACATCTTTTATGGCTTGGAGAAGTGGTATCTTCACAGATAAATGTTTCAATTCTCCCAGGAGTTCAGTTTCTTCTGGGTAGGCTAGACTGTCGCGGATAGTCTCTCAAGAAAGGGTGGATTTTCTCTAGGTTCGCTTTCCTTTTTATCTTCCTCAACCTCCCTGGGTGGAGGCTGGCTATCTGGGAGAACTTTCCCAGATCGCAAGTTAATTTCCTGAATCTCCACAGCATAAGTCGGGCATGATGGTTCCCCACTATACACTTGTTGAGCCTGTCTATTGTTCGGGTTCGGATTTGGCTGGGCAGGCATTTGGGGTTGCTTTGGTGGAGCAGGAGGTAACGATTGTGGTTGGGCAGGTGGTGGAGGCAAAATAGCGGGAGGAGAGTTGTATTGGGGCTCCACCCCTCATGAAATGCATTCCACTGAGGCTGCCGCTGAGCATAGGATTGAAATGAATGGGTGGATGGTTAGGCATGATATGGAGATGTGAAGACCAAGGAGGAGGTGTGGACTAGGAAGGATGAGTAGGGGGGCCCCAAGAAGGTATGGAAGTGACTTGGTTGGGGTTGTAGTATGCCAAAGATGTCCCTTGCATCCCTTGCTGATATGGTCTAGGTCCATGCGGCCTCCTTTGGTTTATGTAATAGAGCTGTCCAGTGACTCCCTCAGCCCCTTGATATACAGCTTTAAGTCCGGGTAAGGAAGGGCACTTGTCTGTGGAATGATTTTATTCACAGATTGAACAAAATTCTATAGAGTTCAATGGGAATTCATTCCTAGGATGCCTCTAGGTTCATCTAGGGCAAAAAATGGCCAAAGCCCTCTCTGCTTGCTCTTGTTTCCTTTTGATATGTAAGGTATCCATTTGCATGGCAAGAGTCTGCAGCATCTCACTCTTGAAGTCTTCCAGCATGCTTCCAATTTCTCCTTTAATGGATGAGCTAGAGGAAGAGGTACTGGCTATGGATTGACTCCCCCTACCCTTCTTTCTGGCTACACTAGAATGGTTCCTAAAAATAGTCTTTATGTCCTCATAGGATAGTTGGTAGATGTCTCCCCCAGCCAATAGATGGAGGGTGTCTAAAATATCTTCCCGACTTCCCCTAAGTAGGACCAGCTTCAGAGACTCAGGGTCAAGTGTACACCTGGCCCTTTTGTAATTGAGCTGGAACCTCTCTTCATAGTCCTCCAAGGACTCATCACTTCCTATGGTCATTCGAAAAATTTCTTCTTTAGTATCTTTTGACCTACAATAGTCTCGATACTTGTTGTTAAAGGCTTGTTGCATCTGAGCCCAAGTTGTGATGCTATTGCTAGGTAATCCCATGAACCAGCGCAATGTCGCATCCTTGAGAGTAGAAGGGAACAATTTCAACTTTTTCTCATCTTTTGCATAGTCATAGGTTTGGCAGATAACAACAAACTCAAACAAAAAGGTATCAGGATCTTCTGTAGTCAGACCATGGAAATGAGGTAGGGAGGAAGGGCTTAGATTCTTCATTTTGGTGTCCCCATTGGTCTCCCGAATAGGAAAGGTACCCTCTATTCTCTCTTTGTTCCCCCTAGCATTTTTGTGTTCAACCATTAGCTCCAAAGGAATGTTTTCTTCTTCTTCTTCCCCTATAGGTTCTTCAAATATGTCTGGCTCTTCACCTAAGGGTTCTTCTTGATCGCAGCCACCGAAGAAGAGAGAAGCTGGCTGTGTGAAGCAGTGGGGGTGTTGGGAAAAAAATTTCCCGAATTATCTCTATTCCTATGAGGCATGAAAGGAAATATTTTTGGTTGGTTTTTGGTTCTTTTTCCCCACACTGAGAGTATCTGCAAAACTAAAATTGATTGAAAAAAACAAATTGAAACTAGCTGAAATGAACTTGCTAAAATGAAATTTGCAGAATTGAAGAGGAAAGCAAGGAAATGCAGAACTGAAGGAAAAGGAATGACTAGTTTACTCTTGCTGAAATGAAATTTTCAGAATTGAAGAGGAAAGCAAGGAAATGCAGAACTGAAGGAAAAGGAATGACTAGTCTACTCTTGCTAAAATGAAATTTGCAGAATTGAAAAGGAAAGTAAGGAAATGCAAAACTTGAAGGAAAAGAAATGATTAGTCTACTCTTGCTGAAATAAACTATTAGCAGAATGTTACAAAAATAAAATAGAAGAAAGCAGTAATCACAGAATACTCTGACGTGTCCTCGGCAACAACGCCAAAAAGTGGTGAGCACCAGTATTGCAGTGATAATGCTGCAACTCCTGGGCTACCTACTTTATTCTTATCAACCTAGTAGTTCGTAACAAACTTGGAAGCGATGGTGCTGTATGCACCAGTACTAGTTCTTACTACAGGTTGTCACTTGGTCAGCCAGCGCAAGATCACTAGGAGCTCAAGCCAACTTCTATGGATTCCAGAAGAAGCTCTATATGTGATGAAAGGAGAGAAAGACTACTCTACAGATAATACTCTAATTGCAGAAAGGATAAAGACTGAAATGTAAAGCAAACCAAGTAAATCCTAATTAACCAACTAATCCTACTTTTGCAGAAAGCACTATGAAAACCATGAAAAGAATGCCATTATCTATTCAAAAAAGTAAACAACATCTAACTAAGCTATTTTTGGAAGTAAATGAGCAGAAAACATCTTTTTGGATTTTTATGTGAATTTGACATGTATGTAATTTATTGTTTGTGAATGTGGCAGCGAATAGGTGGTGTTGAAGGGTAGTTTTGGGACTTGAGAGGATGTAGGATGGTGTGGTTGGGTCCTAGGAGGTCTCAAGTGGCCTTCTGGAGGCTTTTCCCACACTTGGCCTTCAAAATAAATCCTACAGGAAAATCTACAAGAGGACACAAGAAATCTACAGGAGGAAAAACAACATTCTACAGGAGGCCTACATGAGGAGGCTGAGAGTAGTTTTGGCTATTTTGAGGGTTTCAGAGTGGGTGGAAAAGGTGGATGAGGGTTGAAATGAAGTGTTGGGGCACCTAGGGTCTACCAAGAATCATTAGGAGAGAGAAAGATGATTGGATTTGCTCAAGGAGAGAGGAAGAAAGTCTATGGAAAATGCAGGAAACTAAGGCAGAATTGAGGGGAGACTTGGGCGACCTGTAGGGCATGGATCAAATGGAGGATGGGATGGCTGATAGGCTGGATTACTGCTAGAAGATATTTTCTGCATAAACAAATGGTAGTCAACCAATGAGATTAAGCGAGCAATGAAATAAGCGCATATAGAAAAATAGATTTTTGCATCAAATTAGTTTAAACTATGATTTATGAAAGGAAATGCTGCAAGAAAGGAAAGCATGAAAGAATATTGTTGTAAATAAAGAACTGAGCATGATGGAGAAGTTGGGAAGCAAAAGAAAACTAGACTATTAACCAAAAAACTGCAAACACTAGAAGTCTTATGAATGAGGAAAATCTGTGCTTTTGGGGCAACAAGAGGGTCTTTGCCTCAAATCATGGTCCCAAAGGGAGGAAGTGAGGCCAAGGCACTATTTCTAGCCTTTTGAATATTTTCTTCACCACTTCTTAACTTGCTATAGAAAGCACAAATGGAAGCAAACTATTGAATCATCAAAAGCAACCTATTCTTAACCATAAAAGAAATACATCTAACAACAACCTAATCTACAAACTGAAATAAAACATACAAATTAAAGTAAAGAGGAGCTTGGCTGCTTGGATTGGGCCCTAACCTAAGAGCTTCAACCCTCTGAGGTAACTCAGTGCTAGCTCAAAAAGGATTCCGTCTTTATTATCAAAACAATAACAAGATTAGATGAAACTGTCTCAACAATAATGAGCTCGAAATTGGAGCAGAGTTTACATAAGAAAAAATTCAACAAAAATCCAACCCTAGTGAGGCCCTAGGCCTCTCTACTTATACAAATGAAGCTACCAACAACTTCTTTAAAATCAGGGAGGCTTGGCTCCCAAAACTCGAGATAATCATCAGTCATCCTCCACTTGCTCAGCTGCCTTCTAGTGCATGACTTGGCTGCCTGTACTCTGAGCTGAATGAAGTTGAATTCAAAGTGAGGAGTAATAAATGAGGGGGATTCCCTCCTATAATTCCTCTCCTTTGTCCACTTCGAGTTATTACTGCCATTTGTCGACTGTATCCTTGACTTTGACCTCAAAATTCATCAATAATTTGCATTAAACAAATATTAGACCACATGGCATCATAACTAACTCAAATCACTCTACAAGCATAAATATAATAAGAAAATCATACAATAAGCTAAGAGAATGGCTAATTTGACTAGGTTAGGAGGTAAAATGAGCCCATATAATTACCCATTTATGAGGCTCATCAACATCCTCTTGACAACACGATTTGCCTTGTCCAATGGACCTTTGGTCTCTTGCTTCCTTTCCTTCAAAAGTTTCCTGTATGTGTCCATTCTCTTCCAACATATAGAAGCATTATGGTTATCCAATCCACAAAAGGAACATGCAATTCTTTTCCCATATCTATGTGGAAATTTATCATGCTTTGCAAAACCAAAAGGAAGATGATTAGAACCAGATTTATACCTTTCTCTTTCACCTTTATTGCCTTCTTGAGGAGGTGAATCAAATGAAGAAGTGGCTCCCTTTGGAACACCATCAATCTCTTTAAGGCTTTCAGAGTTTCCACAACTCTCTGGTTCAAGTGTGTGCTTCTGAACACCTGCATCCTGCAAATGATGTTTCAAGTTATTGCATTCCTCCTGAATACAATCTTCACACTCTTGAGGTGGAAGACCTACAATACAACTCCTTCTTGGAGCTATTTCAATGGCCTTCATGGTAGCTTTGGAACTCTCTCCATAAGCTTTTTCATAGCCAAGGCCCAAATACTTAGGCCTTTCCTGAATCATTATTGGTTCAACAATACCCTGTACATGTCTACCCAAGCCTTTTCCTTCATAGCCCATCTTGGACATTAGCTTGGAACCTATGCCTTTGGTATGTTTTTCAAAAGAACGAATATAAGCATTCTTAGAGGAAATTGAAGACAAACTAGAATTATTTACCTCTTCTTCAAGCTAATACTTGACCAAGGCTTCTTGTGCAACAAAGAGCTGTGCCTCCAACTCATGCATCCTTTCTAGGTTCATATTTGCAATATGAAGTTGCCTCTCCATTTCCTACAATTTCTCAGAAAGCATCTGCTTCTCTTCCTCCACGGAATTCAACTGCTCTCTAAGTATGATGCTCTTCCTTTCATCCTCATACATTTCTCTCACCATATCCATCATGGTGGCCAAATCTTCCTCCATGTATTCATCAAAGACTTTTGTGAAGAAAGAAGAATTTGAGGACTCACTTGTAGAAGTAGACATTATGCCAATGAACAAAAGAACTTCAAACAAGATTAATAAATACCTTATTCAAAAACCTTTTGCAACAAACCTCTTATGCTTCAAGGATTGCCTGTAGGTCCTTTGGGATAAGAAGAATGCCTTCAGCCCTTATTCCTTCTTGTCCTTCCTGGACTGAGCTATCAATAGCTTTCGCTTCACCTCTGCAAACTCACACAATAGTCAGTCTGCAACAAGCATACAATCAATCAGGAAATCAATCCTTGACTGCCCAAACACTTCTCAGACAAGCAATCTTTGGTCTGTCAATCAAGAATTCTGATATAACCTTCTTTGAAGGTGGGGTTAATAAATCTCAGGCTCTGATACCACTTGATCTGAAAATGGGGCACTTAAGCTTCTTGTATAACTTACAAGAACCTCTCCCACTTCCAAAGCTTAAATGTTCCCAAGATCTAGTGATTAACCAATGGGGAATTAGATATGTGCTTGACAATAAGGTGTAAGCTTATGTTTATTTTAATTGATTATATGCTTAAGATCTGTTGTTTGTGTTGATATGTAAAATACATGTAACAATGGAACAATGCAGCAAATAACAAACACACATAACAACAACATAATATGGAGTTCACCCAAAACTCTTGGGCTACGTCTCCTTGAGCTCTAGTCAACTCGACTAGGCTCTCTGGGATTATGGTATCATTCCTTTTACAAGTTCGTGACTCAACTCGACTGTATTACACAGAAACAATGGATTTATACACCATCTTATCCTTGGCTCTGAAGCTCTCGACTTTCTGGCTCTGGCTCTGGCTCTAGCTCTCGGCTCTGGCTCTGGCTCTTAGCTCTAGTTCTTGGTTCTTGGCTTTGGCTCTGGTTTTGGCTCTTCGGCTCTGGCTTCTCGGAGCTCTCTCTCGGCCTCTATGTGCATCAATGGATTGCTTGACCTCCAAGCGACTCCATCAGCTTCTCTGCGCATTAGCTTTCGCTCTCTCTGCTCTCTTGCTTTTGCCTTGCTCTCAATTGAGGTCTGTACCTCCTTTGAGGTACTTTTACGGCTTTTCAGCTAGCCTAGCCATTTCTCTACGTATCATCATCTCTCCGTGCCTCTGCGGCTTCCCTGCTCCTTGTTAGTTCGATTGTCCATCTGGTTCTGTGGCTCTGTGGCTTCAAAATGCATCATTTCCTGTAAAAACGCTTGCTTGCAGCGTGGCATGAGGATCTGGAGTAGTTACAAAGGTTTCAGGGCCTTCTCTTAGGCAAAAACCCAAAAATTGAGAAAATCCCATTACACAAAGAATGTTTTCAAAATACATTATCGGGCATGATTTTCGGACTTGAAATCCCATTCAATTGCCCCTAAAATCCCTATCGGGTCCGCCATTAGGCATTATATTGCATCACATTAACGTATTGGGTGAGATCCCAAATACACGGGAAAACATTCAAAAACCCGATAAAATCGTTTTTATCGGACTTCAAATTATATCGAAATCGCCCTAATATCGCATCGGGTCCACCCTTGGTCGATTTCACAAGCTCCATCGTCGATCTGGGTGATCTTCGATGTAAAGGTCAACATGCAGTTTCAGGCGGCTTAAGGGTACGGAGGTTACCTGCCTGAAAAGGCGGTTTCTCTGCTCCTCTGCCAAGCCACGAGTCGTTCATTATATGGGATCGGCGGAGCCGACCCAATACCGCTTACCGCCTGAGGCCTGCCCGAAATCCCACTTTATCGGAACTCAAATAACATGGCGCTGCGTTTATAATTCCCTTTTGGGTTCGCTTTATCGCTTCGGGTGTCTTTCCTTTGTATTTCAGTTTTCATGCCGAAATGCACCAATATACAGAAAATTCCCTTTTACCGTAACTCAAAACTTATCGAACCACACTTATAAAGTCCATCGGGTCCGGCATTATCACCCCTTTTACATCACTGCGAGGCAGCGTTACGATGCAATATATCACAATCGCAAGTCACGTTGGCCCGGGGGTCCATCCTTTGCCTCGTGGTATCGTCGATGCCGATAGCGCAACGGCCCGGGGTCCTTACCTTAGGTTATATGCACAAGCCTGCCTCCAACCTGATATGTCGGGGATTAGCAATTGGGGGTTTATCCCCTTTCCACTTAAGTCCACCTTTTGGACCTCCTCCGATGCGATTTCCCTTTATAATGGTTTTGCCCATTTTAGGGTATTTTGCCTTTTTTCCAAAGAACAAAGGGCATCTTCTTTTTGTGATAACTTCTACATCCTAAGTCCATTTCTGCCCATTCAAGTTGTAGTAGATTCAGAATAAAAAGATCTCTGCCATGGGGCTATTTCCAGGAACTTCCTTGGACTTTCATTTTCCTCTGTGTGGAACACTTAGACTTAGGAGTCTATCCAAAATCCATTTTGGATAACAAATCAACAAAGGAGTAGGAAAAATATCCTCATTATTGGTTGCTAGTAGTGGAAGAGATACAAATGAATATCAAAGACACTTGAAGAGAGTTGATTAAGCAATGGTGATCAATAACTCTCAACAAGGATTTCCCCTTCTCAATCTCTTTTCGAAGCTCTTACTCTCTGATAGAAGTGAAGAAAACTCTATCAAATGGTGGAATTCTCTTAACAATGGTATGCTTGATTGCTTTGGACTAATTTTGGCAACATAACAATGCACAATTTTTTTTTGGCTCTCCATCCTCTTGCATTTATTGAAATTTTGAACAATCCTTCCCTCCTTTGGATCATCAATGAGGTTGTTTTCCTCATAAATGAGAAGAGATCTATCATCCTCTTTCCATTAGGGTTTCTTGGGGCTAAAGGCTTGAATGGTTAGTGCATCATGTCAAGAGATTGAGTGTTTTTCAAGAAATTTCACATCTTGAGGTGCTGACTGTGCTTCTAGTGACCCTCACAACTATCAAAGAAAAAGCTGCTATGTAGTGAATAATTGTCATTAGAGCACCCGGGAGGGTTGATTTTTTAAGTCAACTTTAGTAAAAACTTATGATTTTTTCTTTTCACAATGTTCCCAATTAAGAATGTATCCTCTGTAGATATTTCTTTCTGACTCTGAGTGCTTTCTACCATGTACAAACACGTGTACCATTTTCTCATAATAATAATGTTGTCCCCCACCCACGTTGTCCCATTTAATATTCTTCAATGCCTGTTAGTGTTGGTTGGTCATCAATCAGGATGAGGTTAAGGAAATTCAATGTGGCCATATGGGTCTGTTCTCAGCACACCACAAGAAAATGACAAATACATTACATGCACCCTAATAAGCACACTGTGACCCTCTTCTTAGAACTTTGGATTTGTTTGTCCCTCCGTTCATCCAATCATCAATCTATTTCCACATAGATTTATATACATCTATAATTTATACAGTTGGGTTTACATACATAGGGTGTTATAGAAAAAGGGTTGTTACAGAAGGTCATTGGTAATGATGCATACTCATTCATAAATGGTTTCTTTGGTTACCATATGATCTAGATAGCTAAGAAGAATACCAAGAAAACTATATTTTCTAGTACATGAGGGTTATTTGAATATAACATGATGTCTTTTGGACTAAATAATTCCCCTTCAATGTTTCCCAAGGTGGTAGTTGTGGTATTCAAGGGAATATTCACAAGTTCATATATTTGTATCTCAGTGACAAGGTGGTCCACAACTTGCGAAGAGATCATGATTTGAAGTTGTGGATCAAGTTTAATAGGTGTCAACAAATGCATTCATCGTTGGTGTGGGTGTAGATTTGTCACAAGGGTGGAAAAATCTCACAAGTTTAGTTTTTTCATATTAATCCCAAACACATGATTTGAAGAGTTAGATAATCAAACCCTATGTCTACTTTGTATGCTTCAAACCTTAAATTACTCATAAGATAAAGAACCAAAGAATGAAAGTCATTTAATCAACATGAACATAAAAGATGAAAGAGTACATATAATTGCATCACCAATGATAAGGCCAAATGGTTACGCTTGGTGGATGAGCTTGTTGAATTTGAATGGGATCCAAATCCCCTCTGGATGAGTCTTTAGTTTCCTTGGTGTGCTTGTGGCTCCCTCATTGGTTGGTGAGTAAGGTGCATAAACTAGAAAAGTTCAATAAAGAGGAACAAGTCCTCAAAATCCTAGTGACTTTTTTACAGCATAACCTTACTTGTAAGGATGGATGGATGGAGTGACCTCAAATGTTTGATTTATAATAGAATAGTGGTTGAACCCCTTGGAATGGTCTTATAAATAGTAGTTAAACATGACCAAATAAAGATTAAAAATATAAACTAGGGTTAAATTTGGTCCAGATATAACTAACCTCTAATTTAGGTACATTGATAGGGGTTGGAAACAATGAAAAACAACTATTTTAAGGGGAAACATAGCTTTAGATGGAAATATCTACAATATACTTGTGCACTTTTTGAAGATAATATTTTCTTTGGCCAAGATAAGTCATTTCCATAATTTCACTAGGATATTTTTGATAAGCTTGAGGTCATGTGATGGTGGAAAGGGGCTAGAAATGAGCATTATGCATGTCAATAGTGATGCATTTCTATATGATTACTAAAATGTTGTAGGTAAGTAGTTTTGATGTGATAACATATTTTTGCTTTATGTGTGAGGTTAGGATCAAATTATATGATTGAATACATCATAGTTTCTTTACCTAATTAAATGAAGGACCAAGGAGGTAGTGGAGTGTCCAACGAAGGAGAATGGCCCATGGAAGGCAAAGAGGAACTACTTGTCAACAACAAGTCATAAAGGTGATGTGTGTACAAAATATCAATAGGGACAAGGTGGGAATACCCATGTTTGTTGAGATATATCCATATAATGATACAATGGTGGGCCACGGGATAAATGGGCCAAGGCAATGAGATTGTTGGACTTGGGTTCAAGAATCCCCATGAGTTTCGCGACATGGACTAACCGCCTCTCGTGGATCCTAACACTGGTGATTGTAGCAGAGACTAATGCCTACGGGTTTTGGTCTCACGACAATCGTGATTCCAACAATTGGTATTAGAGAAACAGGTCTCGAGTTCGAAACTCACGTGACTTGCGTAGAGGGGGGGTGGGATTGTTGAACATTAGGTTCAACGTTCCCTATGTGTTTCATGACATGGACTAACTGCCTCTCATGCATCCTAAATCTAGCGATTATAACGAAGAATAATTCTTGCAATTTTTGGTCTAACGACAATCCTGATTCCAACATAGATAAGGTGTTCCAATATAATACAAAGAATGATAATGGTGAATAACACCAAAGTATAATACAATGAGATGAGAATTCCTACATTGTAATACCCATAGTTCTGATTTATAGGCTAATAATGAATATGTGTACATGATGAATGGCAAAAAATTAAATGATGTAATGTGTAAAAACTTGTACCTTGAATGATAATAAAAATATACATCATTGACTAGAGAATAAAAAATGAATGGGGGGCTACAAATCTACAATAGAGGAAGAAAAAGGGCTTAGGGACTAAGGAAAAAATAATATTATTTTATTTTATACCCTAATTTATTTAACTTTATCCTAGTTAAACCTTTGATTTTTGTTTTTCTTATGTCCTTGATCATAGAATTATTGGGAAAGAGATAAGCATGTGCTTCTCATGAGGACACCTGGTTTATCATTAGCATGCAAATATTTTCTTGGCATGCAAGGTGGAATTCATGTTCCTTCTTCCTTGGGAGTTTTGTCTTTGAGACTAAGCTACCATACTATGGCTGTAATGGAATTATGGAAATGACTTTCATGAAACTATGTGGAAATTATGCTTATGTGCAAGGCAAATGATTGTCATTGAGTAAACTTAATTACAAATGAGAATCCTTGGAATCCTAGCAATGGGATTTCTTGTTTGGTATGCGTTGGAGCACTGAAGGGAAGTGGGATAGCCTAAGGGATTGTGTTGTAAAGAAGGGGATCCCATTACTTAGGTTGTTTTGGTTGAGGGGAAAGAGAGCCGGTTGATTGGGATAGTTGTAGGAGCTAAAAACCATGAACTATGAATATATGCATGGGAATGTGTCATTAAATTAATTACAACTGATAATCCATGGAGTCCCTAGTAGTGAGTTTTCTTGGATGATTTGTGCTAGAGTTTCAGAGGGAAGTAGGATAGCCTGAGGGATGGCATGGAAAATAAGGGGATCTCTTTTCTTGTTTTATGTAGGTTAGTGAGGAAAGAGGCTTAGTGGATTGGGATAGATACACGAGTTTATAGATTGGGAATTCTAGGAATTGGGTTGTGTGAAGAGATAGGTAATTTCATCCTTGTGAATTCATAAATAAAGCTTGGGGGTGGCCCTGTGATAGAGATATTAAGTGAAATATAGAGCCTATGGTTGGGTGGTGTTGTAGCATTTTTTGGTTTTGATAAGATAGAATAAATTAGTAAAAAACATAAAAAAAAATAAAAAAAATATTTTGAAAAAACGTTAAGTTAGGATATGGACATAACAATATTGAATAAAATGTTTTTGAAAATATCTTGATGATGATGTCCATATCAAAGAAAATGTTAGGTTAGATGTCCTAAAAAAATCAAGACAAAAAGAAAATGTTAGGTTAGAAAGAAAAGAAAACAAATAAACTCTGAAAGTGAGCAAGTCTAAATGCCACTACTATTTTTTCCACAAAATAATGGTTGTGTGAAGCTTGTCATAAATGCCACAACCCATGATAGTCAAACAGTTTAATCTTGACTGCTTCATGCTTTAAATTTGATGTTATAGTTAGAGAATAAAGATTTGGCCAAACTGTTTAATCTTGGCAGATCAGTAGTTAGGTAGAGAATAATAAGGTGCTCATCAATTTAATCTGAGCCCTTGGATGTTATAAGGTTAGAATTAGATTGTTTTTTTAGAAAATAAACAGAAAGGAAAAGGGTTTGTTAGCTTAAATGCACCCATTAAGTGAAGAAAAAATGATAGGATAAGCAAAGGGTAAGTAGAAGAAAGGTTGCAGAAGTATGATAATTCATTGGACAAAATGTACATTTATCATGTTTTACCATATGTTTCTATGTCCATGAGGCAATTACACAAAGCAAATGAAGGTCTACAAGATCAATTAATTAACTTCCCTCATCCCCATTCATCCCTATATTTACTAATTTCCCCTTCCCACCTTCATACAATTCATATTCATTCATTTTCCATAAAAAACCCCTTTTCCTAAGGTTAAAATCCTTTTTGCCTAGAAAAAGTGAAAACTCCATGCTAAATCCCCTTTTACCCAACAAACCCACAAAAAGATGTTTAGCCTAAGTATTGATGTATATATGTGAAAAGAAAATAGCTCATGAAAAAGCGTTATACTTAGTGTATTTCCCCTTTCCGCTCATGTTTCATATTAACACTAACTTATAGTATTAAACCCCTAAAAGTTCCCTTTCCCGTATATTATTAACTCCCTTTACTAAACATCCCAAAACCATAAGTTTTAATATAAAACTATGTATTCCATAAAATATTGCATATCGGCGGATCGCAAACCTTTCAACTTGTATGCACTCTCCTTTGCATTGTGATATGCAATGTTCGATGGACCCGGACCCGATGCATATATATTTCATAATTCATCGCCCATTTTGCATCTTCCCTCATCACAAGTCTCGGTCGAAACATACATCCTTCGCCATTGCGATCTCCGATATGCGATGGGAACCCAGACCCGATCGCAATATTATCTATAATTTATTTTCCACATCGCTTCCGACCCCTATCGCATTCCTTTGCGATGGGCCTTCCTTCGATAAACTGCGATTGCAATATGCGATGAACCTGGACTCGACGTCATTTATCCGTCTGAATTCATACTATTTCAAGTCCGCCATACTGTGTTTAGCAAAGGATTTCTTTGTTAAAATGGTTTTATATTTAAACAAAGAACCAACCTAAACCTATATTTAACCATAAAACCACACTAATCTCAATTTTTAACCCATAATAAAGCCATACTGCCATTATTAATTGTGGGCCCCTCCGTTTCTCTTTCCTCTTACCTCCACGCTACTCTTCACTCCACCACCGTTCGATCCAATGCATTCAAATCCAATGACCCTCAGTGATTTCGGGTAGGCTCTTTGTCCGAGCATTACCCACCTAAAAAAGCAGTATTCCACTGACCTCCCCTTGCTACGTGTCAATCTCAGACTGTATTGGGTGACCCCTCCCAAAACCGCCCGCGCCTCATAAGCGGTGCGATGAAAACCAAAAACACCTCCCACATAACGACAAAATGGCCACTGTTCACTTTGCGCCATATTTCAAAAAAGTAAACTGTTTTTCCGTTTAAACGTAAAAATCACCATTTTGCTTTGTTTTGCCCATTTACACAGTGAAACCTCCATAATCCTATGCGACCAATAAAACCATTGTTTTACCTTTCGATATGCTCTGGACTCCTTCCAATATCCTTTCGAGCTCAACAAAGCCATTGATGACCTTCTATGTCACCTATGTTTTTCTTAACAATTTCTGTGTTTTGCAGGTAAAAACTCTTGTTCCAGGCTTACAAAGAAAAAAGTATGCATACAGTTAGAAGAAAAATATGAAGATCATATCAAATCACATTACCCTGTAACATAAAATCTAAAATGATTTACTATTGAGAAACACAGTAACAACCTAAAATGCACAGTAAAGGTGAAAAGAACACAATAAAGGCTACTTAGCAGGGTCAAAGGATATTCACAGAGTTTAAAGAGTATCAGATGAAATATCAAATGAAGGAATCAACTAGCGTAAAGGATACAAACAATCAAGCAGCTTAAAGGGAAAAATATCAAACAACAAAGCTAGCACAACCTGAATAAAAGGGACAACAAGAAGCAATTCAATACCTACCCCTATCTTTTAGCATGAAGATCTTTCCTTTCCTAGAATAAATATTAATCAGTTTTAGGATATTTTCTTAGTTTCATTATTGTATAATAACTCTCTTCTTGAGTTATTAAGGGTTCAAGGTTCATTGTTCGTTGCTTGTTAAGTCATGACTGTTTATTCTACTTTGAACTTGGTTGCACCTTTGAAGGAAGCTTTTCTAGACACTTGATGTACTCAGTCTTTCTGTAACATTAATACAAAGCAAAGGATTTTGAATTTGGTTTTACACAGTTTGTGTTATCCTGTAAGTTTTTCCAGTTATCAATCATTATGTTTTTCTTCATATGCTTATGAATTATAGAGATATCTAGGTAGGAATAATTGTGTCTCAATTTATTCCTATAAACTCCTGAAGTGATCATCTATGAAGAGAATGGATTAATGAACTGTCTGTTTAGCTAATCCCCTCTAATCAATAAATCATTAGTATCTTTTGCAAGCTTAAGTATACTGCCTTGAATTTTTGGAACGCAGTTTAGAAGGTTTTCATACTTATGATTGTTCTGTTTGACAGTGTGGAAACTATAATAATCATATTATTTTCTGTCTTCTTCTCACCACTATTTGATCTATATCACTGTGTAAAGCTTTATAACAACCCTTTGTTGAGATATTAATATTATCCAAAGGATTAAGTATTTCAATTCTACATCTGTCTTCATTCATTGGTCTTCCAAAACTAAAACCAAAAACCCCAAAACAATTATTTTAGATGCTTTGGCATTGGTAGCTAACCTACTACTATCTCAAAGGTACAACATCAGACTGGAGCCGTTGCAGGGGATTCAAATTTCTTTTAAGTTCCCTTGGGACAACGATATTCATTCATTATTTTCGTTTAAAGTGATTAAAGGGTTTAGAAAGGTTAAAATCATTCACCTAGGTGACTCCACACTCCCAAGCTGGCACCTTTTAAACATACCAGATCTCGTTCAGAAGCTGACATATTTAGTCCTCTGTCAGATCCTGAAAGGATTCTGATAAAAGCCAATTCTAAAAGGGGACGCCGACCATCCTCTTCTTCCTCTTCAATCCTACAGTCTGAAGAATTAGAATCATTTGACCCCTATAGTAATATCCCATCTGATCTTGATTACTCCCATTTATCACCTAGGGTTGCTGAACTTCTAGATAAAGGAGTTGATTTTAAGTCAGCCTACCTTATTCATTCATTAGAATCTCATCCAATACCCACACTACCACCAGGATCACCTAAAACTAAATCTGATTTGGGTGTTAATCTACCAGAATATAAACCCACAGATTTCATATCCCCTACCACCTATCCATTTCCTTCCATTTTTGACCGACCTGAAGCTTCTTCTTCTGAACAACCTGAGGAGACCTTCTCTATATATTCCAATCCTCTCTTTGAAACAAAAGAAGGTATTCCTTTATAGGTCCCAAAGTTAGTTCTTAAGACTCCTTTGAAGTCTTTCAGGAGATCTCCTCCTCCTTCACCTCCAACTAGTTAATCATCCCCTGAATCACCATCCTCTTCCTCTACTTCTTCTTTGTCCTCTACATCCACACAAACACCACATACTCCACTTGGACAACCTCATACACCTCAAGCACCTCATACACCACCTATTGTCATGGCTTTCCGACCTATTGTACAAGCTAGATATGTTTCCTTAGTCTTACCTAATAACCTTGATGCATTCCCAGCTAGATACTTAAAATATCTTCCCAAGTACAATGGAGAAACTAGTCCCTCAACTGAGGACCATCTTCAAGCTTTCCTAGACTTTGCAGACAACATGAATATTGAACAAGAAAACGTTTATATGAGATTGTTTGTACAATCACTTGAAGGAAATGTGAGGATTTAGGCAGTTACCAATAACTTCCATTAGAAATTGGGAAGAGCTTACAACCATATTTAAAAACCAATGGGGTGTGAAAAAGGATCCTCTTTACTTCCTCACAGAATTTGAAGAGCTGAAAAGGAACTTCAGTGAACCAATATCAAATTTTATCAAAAGATTCAATAAACTCTATCACAAAATGCCTATTGATTGTAAGCCCCCTGTAGCAGCAGCTAAGTCTAGATTTTCTAAATCATTTGATGATGACTTTTCTGTTATGCTACAAGAGAGAACTTCAAGAACTCTTGAAGATATGCAAACAAATGCTATAGAAGTAGAAGCAAATAGGGCAACCTCAACTTCTTTAAAACTTAAGGAAGAAAAGGCCCAAAGAAAACTCAAATCTGTTCAAGAAGCCTCTAGTTCCTCTAAGACTAAATCAGAAGACTCAAGAATAGATGAAATAACATCTCTTCTTAGAAACCTATCAAATAGGATTTCAAAGATTGAGACCCAACCTAGGACAATACAAAAAACAATTACTAGACCCCAAAACCAAAATCAAGGTCAGTATAAAAGAAATCCACCACTACAAATTCTTCAGAGACCTAGCAATGATCAATAGGTTCCTACTCCTCTATTGATATATGACCAACGACTTGATGATAATACTATGAAAATTACTGAAGATATTAATAGTATGGATTCTTCTTCCAATAAAACAGTCGTCATTCCTCTCTCACAACAAAATCAGGTTCAAGAAGACTAACAAGCTTCACAAGTCTCTAAATATCACGCTTTCTTTGAATTTTTAATTGTAGAGTTAAACAAGAGGTATGATCTTAGGCCTAGGCCTGGTCCTGGGAAACCTCCAAAGGAAAATCCAATAATTGAACCACATAACAAAACTGCTGAAGCTCAAACAACTCTTATTCAACCCTTAGATCAGTTAATTGATACTACCCAAACTGGTAAAAACATTTTGACTACATTTAATATTGAAAAAGAATAAGAGAGGGTTAAGATCCCAATTCCACTGTTAGAACTTTCTAAAAACCCTGGTTACAAAAGCCAAGTCACAAAATGGATACAAAATACCTCGATTGATGCTGAAGGTGATGTCATAAGTTTGCAAGATGAAAAACCAGCAGTAGTTTTTAGCCCTAGTTCAGACATGATAGATGAGATAGTACCTCCTTTTTATGTAACTCTTAAAACAAATGATTCCATGTTGTATAATTGTATGCTTGATTCAGGAGCATCACCCAACCTTATGGCAAAATCTATCATGAACCATTTGAAACTCGACATAACTAGATCCTACCATGAATTGTACACCTTTGATTCTAAAAGGGTGACTTGTTTGGGATTGATCAAGGATCTAGTGGTTACCCTTGCCCAAATTCCAGTGAAAAGTGTAGTACTTGATATTGCTATCACAAATATCCATCCCAAGTTTGGAATGCTCCTTTCTAGGTCTTGCTGTGCCAAATTAGGCGGAACTCTACATATGGATATGTCAGATGCTACTATTCCTGTTTATGGAGGAGAGCAATTAAGATTATATAGAGAGGTAAGATTTGTACATATTGTTCGTAAGACTGACCAGCCAAGGAGCGATCCAATTTATGCAATAGATCAAGACTTTGGTTGTTTTCAATTCACTTCAAACCATCATAAAACTCAAGTCAAAATTGAAGAGGTAGTTGAAAGTCCTAAACCAAACCAAACTGATATTTCGAAACTGTTCTTTGATGGCTCTTGCACGAAAGATGGGGTAGGAGTTGGAGTAGTTTTAATTTCACTTGAAAAATAAAATATAACCCAATCATGTAAATTAGACTTCGAAGTTACAAATAATGTGGCTGAATATGAAGCTTTCCTTTTAGGATTGCAATTAGCCAAAAGCTTAAAAGTTCAAAACTTAAGTGTTTTTACTGATTCAGAACTTATTGTTAAGCAAGTAAGAAATGTTTTCCAGACCAAGCACCCTAGACTTAGGTCCTACCGAAATGAAGTATGGGATTCAGTTGAAAACTTCTTTGATGCTTTTAATTTGACTCATATTCCCAGAGATCAGAATATTCATGCAGATGCCTTAGCTATCTCTGCTAGCTCTTTTAAAATTCCTGATCATACTGATGTACTCTATCGGATATAAGTCAAATATAGGCCATCTATCCCAAATAATCTGAAACATTGGAAAATATTCGAAGATGATGAACATTCGAAATCATTTCTACAGGTAATAGATGATTTTTCATTTCTACAAATTGATGAAGATAGAACTGAAATAAATGAAAGTGCAGACGAAAATGATACTTCAGATTTTAAAACCCAAATTGCTAATCATGACATTATTCAATTATCTAATAATTTTATTCCAAAAGGACTCATTCCTTTAGAAAAATTGTTTGATCAAAATGATTTCCTATGAAACCCTCAGTCCATTTCTTTAGAAGATGACATAGAAGAGATTAACATTGGAACTGATGAAGATATCAAAAACATCAAAATATGTGCATCTCTAGACCCTGAGATCAAAGCTCAATATCTTAAGTTACTGCAAAATTATAAGGATGTTTTTGCTTGGACTTATGCTGATCTAAAGACCTGTGATACTTCATTAATACAACATAAGATTCCTTTGAAGCCAGAAGCAAAACCTTATCAACAGAAACTTAGAAGGATAAATCCATCCCTTCTACCAACTGTAGAAAGGGAGATTAAGAAAATGCTAGATGCTTAGATCATCCTCCCTCTTAGACATTATAATTGGGTTGCAAATCTAGTTCCGGTTAGAAAGAAAAATGGAGAAATAAGACTCTGTGTGGATTTTAGAAATTTGAACAAGGCATCATTAAAAGATAATTATCCTTTGCCCAAAATGGATCAGTTACTTCAAATGGTTTCAGGAGCACAAAGACTTTCTATGCTTGATGGTTTTTTAGGTTACAATCAAGTGAATGTTGTTACAACAGATAGAGAGAAGACAACCTTTACTACACCCTGGGGTACGTTCATGTATGCTAGGATGCCATTTGGCTTAACCAATGCTAGAGCAATGTTTTAGAGAGCTATGGGCATAACTTTTATGGGTCAGGTAAATAAATTTGTGGTTATTTATCTTGATGACATAACTTTTTTTTCTAAATCTGATTAGAAACATCTAAAGCACTTGTTGAAGGTTTTTGACAGGTGTAGAAATTTTGGAATACCATTGAAACCTAAGAAGTCCTTGTTTGTTGTCAAAGAAGGAAAATTGTTGGGCCATATAATTTCAAAGGAGGGAGTAGTAATTGACCCCAAACGAGTATCTGCCAATAAAACATTGACCTTACCTAGAAACAAGAAGGAGATTCAAGCTTTTCTAGGCAAGATTACTTTTCTAAGGAGATTTATTCCAAATTATGCAGAGATTGTAAAAGATATAACTGACATGCTCCGAAAGGACCATGAAGTCAAATGGACTACCTCTTCTAGGCATGCATTTGAACAAACAAAAAGGGCTATCTCTGAAGCTCCCGCCTTAGCTAACCCTGATTATACTAAGCCATTTAGTATTTTCTCTTTTGCCTCTGAAACAACCCTTGTTGCCATTCTATTACAAAAAATTGAAGATTCCCATGACCAACCCATAGCCTTTTTCAGCAAGATTATGAGAGATGCTGAGCTTAAGTATGACATCATTAAGAAGCAAACCTATGCCCTCATTCAAGCCCTGAAATCATTCAGAATGTATGTCTTAAATTCACCTATTACTGCTTATGTCCCTAATAGTGCTGTGAAAATTGTCCTAACCCAACTAGACACTGATGGGAAAAGAGGTAGATGGATCACTCAAATTCTGGAGTTTGATCTAACTATCAAGACTACCAAGCTAGTAAAAGGTCAAGGATTAGCTAAGCTTCTAGTTGAATCCAACTGCAAAGTTCTTGGAATCAATTCTGTTTTAGAAATACAAGGGAAGAATACACAAGAACCTTCTGTCCTTTCAGAAGGGGAGAATCCACAAGAACCTTCCCTTCATCCTAAAGGGGAGAATCCACAAGAACCTCTACCTTCAGAGCAGATCAGTCCTATACACATTGATGAAAAATTCTTGTTGTCAAACTGGTATCAAGATATTGTAAATTTATTGATCCATTTTGAGTGTCCAGCATCGTTCTCCAAAATCTAGTGTAAAACCCTTAAGTTAAAATCAGTCAAGTACTGCATTATAAATGCAAATTTATACTGGAAAGATCCACTAAATATTTTTTTATTATGTTTAACAGAATCAGAAATTGAAGGAATCATTGATCAGTTTCATACAGGATTTTGTGGGCAACATTATGCTTGGACAACAACAGCATACAAGATTCTTAAGGGAGGATTTTATTGGCCCACATTGTTCTTACAAGTAGGGGCAAAGGTTATAGGTTGTGTTCCTTGTCAAATGTTTGCTGGTAAACAAAAATTAGCGGCTCTTCTAGTCATTCCATCAATAGTTTCAACACCTTTTTCTCAATGGGGATTAGATTTTGTTGGAGAGATTCACCCCACTTCAAGTAATCAACATAGATGGATCCTCACTACAACATACTACTTTACTAAATGGGTGGAAGCAATTCCAGTCATAAATGTTACTGATTCAGTAGTAATTAAGTTTATTGAGGAGAATATCTTATCTAGATTTGGTTGCCCAACTCAAATTGTCACTGATAACACAAAAACTTTTTCTAGTGTTAAAATGATTGACTTTTGCTAGAAATATCAGATTCTATTACATCATTCAACTCCATACTACCCTCAAGGTAATGGCCTTGCAGAGTCATCAAACAAAAGCCTGGTAAAAGTAATAAAAAAGACTATAGCTGATCATAAGTTGAGCTGGGATTCACATTTGATTTATGCAGTATGGGCAAACAAAATTACTCCAAAGAAAGCAACTGGAAAATCTCCATTTCAATTAGTCTATGGGAAAGATGCAATCTTCCCTACCAACTTGGCCTTCCCTGTTTTAAAATTCCTGCAGGATTCAATAGATGAACCTGATGATTTTTCAAGAAGAATAAATCAGATTATTGAACTTAATGAAAATAGAGATGAAGTTTAACACAAATTGAAGAAATATCAGAATAAGATGAAGGCCCTGTTTGACAGAAGAGCCAGGGAAAGGGACTTTAAGGAAGGTGATCTAGTTCTAAGATGGGATGCCAGGAGAGAAGAGAAAGGAAAACATGGCAAATTTGAAAATCTATGGTTTGGACCTTTAGCAATTGCTGAAGTGAGGGGTGACAACACTTTTGTGCTGCATAATTTTGAGGGGATATATTCCACTTATCCTGTAAATGGAAGGTTTCTAAAACATTACATTCAGTACTAAGAAGTTGAAATAGTTTTCATTGTAAACACTCCAGTTTTCTTTTCAAGATGTCAGCGTGATCTTTTTTACAACAAGGACTCCATAGCCCGAGGAGAAGGCACATGGATCTGTGGGTTCTCTGCATTCTACAGGAGAAAGCAGTCCCCAAATGGAGCTAATGTTGTAGCATTTTTTGGTTTTGATAAGATAGAATAAATTACTCAAAAAAAAAAAAAAATTTTTTTTTTTTTTGAAAAAATGTAAAGTTAGGATATGGACATAACAATATTGAATAAAATGCTTTTGAAAATATCTTGATGATGATGTCCATATCAAAGAAAAGGTTAGGTTAGATGTCCTAAAAAAATCAAGACAAAAAGAAAATGTTAGGTTAGAAAGAAAAGAAAACAAATAAACTCTGAAAATGAGCAAGTCTAAATGCCACTACTATTTTTTTCGCAAAATAATGGTTGTGTGTAGCTTGTCATAAATGCCACAACCCATGACAGTCAAATAATTTAATCTTGACTGCTTCATGCTTTAAAATTGATGTTATAGTTAGAGAATAAAGATCTGGCCAAACTGTTTAATCTTGGCAGATCAGTAATTAGGTAGAGAATAATAAGGTGCTCATCAGTTTAATCTGAGCCCTTGGATGTTATAAGGTCAGAATTATCTAGTTTGTTTTTTTTTTAAATAAACAGAAAGGAAAAGTGCTAGCTTAAATGCACCCATTAAGTGAAGAAAAAAAGATAGGATAAGAAAAGGGTAAGTAGAAGAAAGGTTGCAGAAGTATGATAATTCATTGGACAAAATGTACATCTATCATGTTTTACCATATGTTTCTATGTCCACGAGGCAATTACACAAAGCAAATGAAGGTCTACAAGATCAATTAATTAACTTCCCTCATCCCCATTCATCCCTATATTTACTAATTTCCCCTTCCCACCTTCATATAGTTCATATTCATTCATTTTCCATAAAAAACCCCTTTTCCTAAGGTTAGAATCCTTTTTGCCTAGGAAAAGTGAAAACCCATGCTAAATCCCCTTTTACCCAACAAACCCACAAAAAGATGTTTAGCCTAAGTATTGATGTATATATGTGAAAAGCAAATAACTCATGAAAAAGCATTATACTTAGTGTATTTCCCCTTTCCGCTCATGTTTCATATTAACGCTAACTTATAGTATTAAACCCCTAAGAGTTCCCTTTTCTGTATATTATTAACTCCCTTTACTAAATATCCCGAAACCATAAGTTTTATTATAAAACTATGTATTCCATAAAATATCGCATATCGGCAGATTGCAAACCTTTCAACGTGTATGCACTCTCCTTCGCATTGCGATATGCGATGCGCGATGGACCCGGACCCGACGCATATATATTTCATACTTCATTGCCCATTTTTCATCCACCCTCATCGCAAGTCTCAGTCAAAACATACATCCTCCACCATTGCAATTTCCGACATGCGATGGAACCCGGACCCGATTGCAGTATTATCTATAATTTATTTTTGACATCGCGTCCGGCCCCTATCGCATTCCTTTGTGATGGGCCTTCCTTCGCTAAACTGCGATTGCAATATGCGATGAACCCAGACTCGATGTCATTTATCCTTCCGAATTCATACTATTTCAAGTTCGCCATACTGTGTTTTGCAAAGGATTTCTTTGTTAAAATGGTTTTTATGATTTAAACGGAGAACCAACCTAAACTTCTATTTAACCATAAAACCCCGCTAATATCAATTTTTAACCCATAATAAAGCCATACCGCCATGATTAATTGTGGGCCCCTCCATTGCTCTTTCCTCTTACCTCCGCGCTACTCTTTCGCCCCACCACTGTCCGATCCAACGCATTCAAATCCAATGACCCTCAGCGATTTCGGGTTGGCTCTTTGTCCGAGCATTATCCGCCCAAAAAAGCAGTATTCCACTGACCTCCCCTTGCTACGTGTCAGGCTCAGACTGTATCGGGTGACCCCTCCCAAAACCGCCCATGCCTCATAATTGGTGTGATGAAAACCAAAACCACCTCGTGCATAACGACAAAGTGGCCACTGTTCACTTTGCGCCATATTTCAAAAAAGTAAACTGTTTTTATGTTTAAATGTAAAAATCACCATTTTGATTTGTTTCGCCCGTTTACACAGTGAAACCTCCATAATCCTCTACAACCAACAAAAGCATTGTTTTACCTTCCGATACGCTCTGGACTACTTCCAATATCCTTTCAAGCTCAACAAAGTGATTGATGACCTTCTCTGTCACCTATGTTTTTCTTAACAAGTTTTGTGTTTTGCAGGTAAAAACTCTTGTTCTAGGCTTACAAAGAAAAAAGCCTACATACAGTTAGAAGACAAATATGAAGATCATATCAAATCACTTTACCCTGTAACATAAAATCTAAAACGATTTACTGTTGAAAAACACAGTAAAAACCTAAAATGCACAATAAAGGTAAAAAGAACACAGTAAAGGCTACTCAGCAGGGTCAAAGGATATTCATAGAGTTTAAAGAGTATCAGATGAAAGATCAAATGAAGGAATCAGCCAGCGTAAAGGATACAAACATTCAAGCAGCTTAAAGGGAAAAATATCAAACAACAAAGCCATCACAACCTAAATAAAAGGGACAACAAGAAGCAGTTCAATAGCTGTCCCTATCTTCTTGCATGAAGATCTTTCCTTTCCTAGAATAAATCTTAATCAGTTTTAGGATATTTTCTTAGTTTCATTATTGTATAAATAACTCTCTTCTCGAGTTATTAAGGGTTCAAGGTTCATTATTCATTGCTTGTTAAGTCGTGACTGTTCATTCTACTTTGAACCTGGTTGCACCTTTGAAGGAAGCTTTTCTAGACACTTGATGTACTCAGTCTTTCTGGAACGTTAATACAAAGCAGAGGATTCTAAATTTGGTTTTACACAGTTTGTGTTATCTTGTAAGTTTTTCCAGTTATTACTCATTTTGTTTTTCTTCATATGCTTATGACTTATAGAGATATCTAGGTAGGAATAATTGTGTCTCAATTTATTCCTATAAACTCCTGAACTGATCATCTATTAAGAGAATGGATTAATGAACTGTCTATTTAGCTAATCCCCTCTAATAAATAAATCATCAGTATCTTTTGTAAGCTTAAGTATACTGCCTTGAATCTTTGGAACGTAGTTTAGAAGGTTTTCATACTTATGATTGTTCTGTTTGATAGTCGGGAAACTGTGATAATCATATTATTTTTTGTCTTCTTCTCACCACTATTTGATCTATATCACTATGTAAAGCTTTATAGCAGCCCTTTGTTGAGATATTAATATTATCCAAAGGATTAAGTATTTCAATTCTACATCTGTCTTCTTTTTTTTGCTAAAGCAAGAGTAGGACCTTCTTTTTCATAAATGATATACAAAATTTACATCAATCCACAAGGAGTTGTGGACCAAGGGAGAGACCTGAAAACCAAATGGGAAACGGGTCTGAGGCAAAAGTCCCTGCCCCTAAACACCCCACCTCTAAACTCTAAAATGCTAAACAAGGTAGAACAAAGTTGAATCCGACAACGAAACCAAAACCACGAACTAAACATATGTCATAAATGAGAGACCCACCAACTTGCGGGATTGTAGAGCGGACCTTGACCAAAAACACCCGCCCACTTTTTCAGCCCGCCAATAAAGAAGAGCAAACACTCTTCCCGCCAACTGACCAACCTGACCCTCTGAACTTCACCGTTGATCCAGCAGACGCAATCCAAAGTCAGAGGGCTATTTCGCAATGTTAATAAGTGTGACACTTACCCATCCCAACCACCTACTTGCTTGACCATTCCCAGCTGTTGATCCGCTTCATTTGATCCAATGGCCGATAATCATTTCGCACTGACCAATGTCACTGAACTTTAGCATGTGATTAGGGAAATATTCAAACCGGCCCCATCGCCAGGTGTAGCTCTCTGTATGGGATCGCTGCAAAATCAGAAATACCGTTTTCCACCTGCAAGGCCTGCGATTGCCTGAAAACCATCCCCGACTCGGTATTTCGATCCTGGACGGAAAAATTATGGTATTGCGGCCGCCGAGAGTGCTTTCCGATGAGTCTTTTCTTCCAGAACTGAGGAAAGAGGAAATTCCCCCTAAACTACCAATCTTCGCATAACCAGAGCCATCCTACTGGTTGCCACTTGGATTGTCTGAATCAAATGGATTCCGTATCTAGAGCTCTACTTCGAAACACGATTCTATCTTCATCTGCTTGGTCATGAAAAATCTCTTTTAGCCTACTCGGAGGTAGCTCTTGCCAGTTCAACGCAATCCTGTTCTCTGTGCTGATCACACCTTGATTGGCTAGAATATCCACCATTTTATTCACCGACCTTCGAACATGATTAAAGTTGATTGTGCGAAGGCTCTGGATGTGATGCTGAATCCATTGAAAGCCTTGGATCAGCCTCCAGTTCTTCGAGAATTTTTTTGGCTTTGTTTCCCAGCTGATCCTCTTGACCAAGTTGATGATTAGCTCAGAATCAGCTTCAACTATCACATTTTGTCGGTTTTCCTGTTCCAGGAGATCTAAACATTGCTCCATAGCCATAAACTTCGCCATGTTATTGGTGGCTTTTCCTAAATGATAGTGGAAGATAAAAAGGACACTTCCATTCTCATCCCTTAACACATCTCCATAACCAGCGGTGCCTGGATTGCCTTTTGAAGCCCCATCAATGTTGAATTTCAAAAAGCCCTTAGGGGGAGGATGCCAGAAACATTTCTCAAACTCCAGGGAGATAACTTTCATTTCCAGGCCTTGAGGAGTAAGATCTTGCATACCGAATTCACAGAGAATTCTCAAATCAATTGTAGAAGGAGGGTTCTTAGGAAGATTTCGCATAATAGTGCTAACCGTTTCCTTGAGTTGTTTTAAGATTAGCTTAAAAATGTATTGGGATGGCCTCTTTTTATTCTTGAAGATTCTATTGTTCCTTTCTTCCAGACATTCCAGATAATGAAGCTTGGAAAGATGGTCCATGCTGAGCCAAGAACTTCATTATCTGAAGAGTTTCTTCTCCAAATGTTTAGGGTAGTGATGATATTCGTTTTGTCTCTATCAGTCTGTTGGAAAATGGTGGCAAAAGAATCCCACAAACTGGAGGTGAAAATGCAATTATTGAGAAGGTGCTCCATAGTTTCCTCTTGAGCTTCATAGAGCTGACATCTGGAAGGCCCAAGAATACCCCTCTTCCTAATGTTATCCCAGGTCAGAATTTTCCTATGTTGAACCAACCACATGAATAGTTTGATTTTCATCCAACCTTGGTGTCTCCATAGGTCTAGCCAAATCTTATCCGGAGCTTGTGAGTTAAGGTCAAGGAGAATGAGTTTTGCTTCCTTGAGATTAAAGGCACCCTCATTCTTGTTGCCCCATCTTAGCTGATCTTGCCCCTCTGACTTCAAAATCTTCCTTTGTTCTAACATTTTTTTTAGAGTCTCTGCTTTAGCTTTCAGGGGGTTGTCATCCCTAAAATCAAAGTTCCTCCAGGTTCTCCATTTTCCATTACTGTTGGTTTGATCCCAAAAGTCTTTTACTTTAGATAACCCTTTGGTATCTGTTTCTTCCTTGAGATCCCTCAAGTCTTCTTTTAACAATATAGGTTCTTGTTGCCATCTATCCTCCCAGAATAGGGCTAGGTTTCCATCTCTGATTTCCCAGAAGTTGTTTCCTTGGACTATGCCATGGTTATCCCAGGCCTTATTCCAAATGTGTGAGCCCTTTCTATGTCCTGACATTCTTATTAGATCATTGTTTTGCCAAGTGCTGGCATATTTTTCTTTCCAAATCATTGCCCACTGAGCCTCTGGGTCTTTAACCCATCGCCACCATAATTTAGCTCCTAAAACCTTGCTTAGAATCTCAGGATCATCCAATCCAAGCCCTCCATAGATTTTAGGTTTGTAGATTTTTTCCCATGCTACCAAGGCCCATTTCTTTCGTTCTTCCCCCTTGCCCCAAAGAAGGTCTCTTTGTATGGTTCTGAGTTGTTGTAGGACTCCTTTTGGTGCTGGAAGAGTAGATAGCATGAAGAATGGGATTGATTGTAAGACAACCTTGGTTAGCACTAACCCACCAGCCAAATTTAAAGATCTAATAGTCCATTTCCTGATTTTATCTTGCAGTTTGTTAATCATTGGCTCCCAAATGCTCTTGTGTAAAGGTGTGGCTGTTAGAGGAACTCCCAAATATTTTGAAGGGAGGGACTCCCTTTGAAAGCCCAAAATTCTGGAAATATTTCTCTGAATAGCAATGTGAGTATTAAAGAAAAAAATATTAGATTTGGAGAGATTAACTTCCATACCTGAAGCCATAGCAAAGTCTCTCAGGATTTGCCTATAAGCTAGAGCTTCTTTGACCATGGGGATACCTTGTAGCATGGTATCATCAACAAATTGTTGATGAGTTAAGGCCTGGCCATCTTCAGAAAGTTGGATACCTTTGACTTTACCAACTACTTTAGCTTGCTTGATTGCTCGACCTAGCCCTTCCATCATGAGTATGAAGAGAAAGGGAGAGAGTGGATCTCCCTGCCTGAGGCCTCTTGAAGGAGTAAAAGTATTCGAGGGAGATCCATTAACAAGAATTGAAAAACTGGGAGAAGTAATTAGGGCCATTACCCATCTGATCCAGTTATGATCAAACCCAAAAGCTGTGAGAACTTTTCTGATATAGGTCCAATTCAGCTTATCATAAGCTTTTGCTATATCCAATTGCATGATCATTCCATCTTTCCTATTGATTTTCAATGAGTGCACCACCTCATGAGCTTGAATGATGCTATCAAGGATTTGTCTACCTTCCACATATATAGATTGTTCAACTGACACCAGGGTGGGAAGAAGAGGTTTAAGTCTATTGGCCACAACTTTGGATATAATCTTGTAGACCACATTACATAAGGCAATGGATCTAAACCTATTAGGAGTTTAAGCCAAATCCTGTTTAGGGATCAGGGATATAAAGGTGGTATTAAGTGCCTTCAATATGGTTTTGTCCCTTCTAGAGTCTTCCACTATGTCTAGAATGTCCTACTTCACTATGTTCCAACAAGCTTTAAAGAAATCTACATTGAATCCATCCGGGCCTGGTGCCTTACCATTTTGCATTTCTTTTAGGACCTCATTGACCTCCTCTTCCGACACCGGTCTATTGAGGTTGAAATTGTCCTCTCTGGTAACCAGCTTAGGTACGTGTCTTGATATAACCCTGATGGATTGATCTCTGTCTGAATAGGTTTCCTGTGCAATACCATGAAAGTGCTAAACCAGAACTGCTTCTATTTCTTCATGAGAGTTGAGCAGGTTACCTTCCTTGTCCTTGATCGAAGAAATCCTATTGTGAGCTCTGTTCGCCATAGTGGATCTGTGGAAGAATTTAGTGTTACGTTCTCCTTCTTTTAGCCATTGAACTCTGGACTTTTGCCTCCAAAAAATTTCCTGTTGTTTACATAAGTTCTCCCATTCTTGATGATATTTAGTTGCCTGATCATTTCTATCTTTATCAAAACCTTCTGTGATAAGGGGTTGGTTGAGTTCCTGCATTTTTCCCTCAATAGTTTTATTTTGCTTCAAAAATGTTGCCATATTCCTTCTTGTTCCACTCCTTGGGATGGAGTTTGATATGTTTGAGTATTTTTTGAAGAAGGAACATTCTTGTGCCCTGAATATTCAAATCTTCTGCCCACCAGATGGCAATGTTGTTGTTGAAATATGGGTGGGAGAGCCAGATGTTTTCAAATCTGGAAGGTCTATTCCTAGGGTTACCAATGCCCTGAATTTCGAGTTGCACCGGCCAGTGATTCGAGCCTCCAAAGGGGAGAACTCTTGCAACTGTCTTTATCCTTGATCATAAGATCTTCTGAGATTATGAATCTATCTAGTTTGGAGGCCACCTGAGACTCTCCTCCTCTTTTATTGTTCCAAGTATAGGTACCATTGTTCATTACAATATCCACTAGCTTCATATTTTCTATGAAGGATTGAAATGCACAGGAGTCCTTTTTTATAATTGTGGTACCCCCTTTTTTCTTCGACAACGATTTGATCATGTTGAAATCACCCCCTAAGATCCAAGGGATTCTTGCATGTCTTTCCCTAATATCCTGTAGGGAGTTTAAAAGCTTGAGTTTACCATCCAATCTTTGGGGGCCATACACATTCGTAACCAGGTAAATTTCCTTATCTCCCACTGGTTGAATGACCACTGAAAGATAATCTATAGATGTCTCAACATCTATAATGTCAATTTTTTGGGGTTTCCAAAGCATGAGAAGTCCTCCTGCTGTATTCTCTGCTTTGACTTCCAGAAACTCAAATTTATTGAGCCATTTGCTGTGAATCTCTTTTATTGTTTGCATGTAACATTTAGTTTCCTGGATGAAGATCACATCCGGTGTTGCTTGTTTCATCCTATTACTAAGTAATCTTTGTTTTCTTTTACTGCCTAGACCTCTTATATTCCAAGAAGTGAAATTCATTATTAAAGATTTGTAAAGGAGTAACTGGATAGGTCTTTCATCTTACCTGAGTTTATCATTAGCTTTCCACATTCCATCAACAGTTCGTTCTGCTTTTTTCGGCCTCTTTTCTTTCCTGGGATTTTGGGTGCTAATCCTGGTGTGGTTTTCATAGCTTTCACACCTTCACTACCCTGTCTTTCATTTTTCCCTTGCTTTTCCAGCCCTTTGGTCTGAGTTTTCCATAAGAACAACCGTTGGACTCTATGGAACTCCTCTGGAGGTAACGAATCCACTCCCTCCCTGGTTCCTTGTGTCAAGAATCCTTCTAGATCTAGGTTCTCTTTCTCAAGAATCTCCTGTAGTTTGTGGTCCTCCATTTCCATCTCACTCTGGGTCATTTCCTAGTCCATATCCAGTTCTATGTCACTCATCATTTCTTCTTTTTGTTTATTTCTATTTTGGGTTTGCTCATCATTCTCTTCGTTCTCCTCCTCCACTGGACTATCTCCCTTGACCTCGTCTGCTTCCATTATCACATCCTCCTCTTCTAGGGCTTCAAACCTGTTTTGACTGGCTTGTTGCTTTTCTGAATGAAGTAGCTTCGATCCCCTTTTGCTTCCTTTTCCTTTCTGGACCACCTTATGAAAGCTTTCAGTATCTTTCATGGTGTTAGTTTTACCCTTGTTTTATGTTTTACTGAGAGGGAAATCTCTAAATAGATGCCCATGCTCATGGCATTTACGACATTTGAATGGGATGTGTTCATAATCCACTGTTTGTACCCATTCTTCATCAAACACTTCCAAGATTACCTCTTGCGGCAAAGCTCCAGAAATACCCATTTCCACACATATTCTTGCAAAGGATGTGTATTTTCCCCTTCTGGTAGCTTCAGAGGCTTTGACAAAACACCCTAGCTTATTTCCTATGGCAGATAAGGATTCCAGTTGCCAATAATCCAAAGGTAGAGAGTAGAGTCTAACCCAAACTGGTACCGAGGTAAAAGTTTCTCGTTTTGGGACAAAATTCATAACCCATGGTCGCATGTACAGGCCTGTTATTGCGTAAAAGTATGGCCCTCCTTCAAACACTCTGTCCTTATCTTCAATATTTGCAAAGACTATAGTAAAGAATCCCTTTGACCCAAGATGTAGTTCTATGCTTTCTTTTGGTTTCTAGTGGCATTTAATCCATGTTTGTAAAGCTTTTTCAGTGGGCCATAAGCCCATGAATTTACAAATGATTGCATATGTTTGCATGTGGTCCCTATGCACCTGCAGAGTAGGATCATTCAAAACTACTCTGGGTGTGATTGTAGTTTTGGGCTTGCATGGTCCCTTTTGTGCTTTGTCTTTTGTTCCCTGTTTCTTGACCGCTTCCTCGCTTTCTTTAGTGTTATTATTCTCCCTGGATTTAGAGCCATCTTGCTCCTCTTCCCTTTTGCCTTACATCTGAAGGACCTCTATCATCTTCTATCGGTTTTTTACCTTTGCTTTCCATTGCCTACTTGTAGGAGGGAGTGGAGCTCCCTCCTTTGCGTCCTTCCATGGAGAACAACCTCTGAAAGCCTATAACCCTAGCTCAAAACTCACCTCGGAACCGCGAAATCCCTCTGGTATATCCTATGCCAATAATACTCTCATAATAAATATATATTTGAAATAAATTTATGCCAGTCAATTCTACATCTGTCTTCATTCATTGGTCTTCCAAAACTAAAACCAAAAACCCAAAAACAATTATTTTAGATGCTCTGGCATTGGTAGTTGAACTACTACTATCTCAGAGGTACAACAAGTGGATTGTCCTTTATATGCAACTAATTTATGATTAACTTCCTAGAAATATAAGTGCTCCAAATTTATTCATGATAATGTTGAATTAATGTTGTTTATCTTATGGATTGAATTGGTTTCTAGTTTAATTAATTTTGTTGAATGTTTACGTCCCTTTGCAACTGTAGCGGCATTATCCAAGTGACTAATTATGTTTAAATAAGTTTTGTTATCATGCTTGAATGCATTTATTAATAGTAGGATAGTGAGGAGATTGGTATTAGAAATGAAAAATGTTGATTTTTAGCCTAATTAGATGGCTAGGTACGAGACATATTGGTATTACAACAATAAGAGTGGAGAATTGGTTGTTTCATGAAGTACCCCATATCCTGAGGAGGTGAAAATAGGTATTGGGTATGTTATAATATAATATTATAGATTTTGGTTAGAAAAATGGAATTTTATGGGTAAAAAACTAGCTTCTATCCGAAGAAAATATAGTTTTGCAGATTATGTGTTTGACATTACACCTCAAGAAGAATAATTGATGAAGTATTCTAAATCTAGTAATTGTTGGAATGATGGGTAATTTCCTAAGTTGGATTCCTGTTAGAGCATATAGAGCCATGATTTTTGTAATTCATGGTTATAAATTCACTTTGATGGAAGGAATCAAGCAAAAATTGTGAAAATTGTGGTTTACAATTTCCTAGAATGGCATTGAAACTATAAGCAACATGTTCAAATATGTTCATAGGAGTGGATTAATATACCAAGAAGATGTGTGTGTGTGTGTGTGTGTGAGAGAGAGAGAGAGAGAGAGAGAGAGAGAGAGAGAGAGAGAGAGAGAGAGGTGTCAAGTGGTGCCACATGGAATTTGGGTGCATTGGTGGCATCTGTGAGGTAGGGTCCATGACTGCAGGGTAGATTGATTGACAAAAATGGTGAGTAATTTATGGAGGCATGGGGAATGGTATTTCAAATGGTCAAAATCCCTTCACAATTATTGTTTAGGTGATGCATGACCTTAGGATGTAAGCTATTTGTGGAGGCAAAGGTTAATTTTAAGAATTAACAAGCTTAACCTCCACAACATGTGTTTAAGATAGATGCTTAGATATGGGATCCCCTTTTCACATCAACCAATGAAATCATGCCAAGTAGTGGATAAATGATAAAGGGGTATTGGTGGACCACAAGAATTAATAATAAAAAATAACTATTTTAAAGTAAAGAGGAAAAAAGTAAATAAGGGCCATAGAGATTTGACATGGTAGGTAATGAGGCAAGGGATATGACATGGAAACGATAGAGGTTAACTCATTGCACCAGTTCCATATCAATGTACATGCGTCATCCCATGTTAGCGAAATAATTTGTTGTTAAAAAAATCTTGGAGACTAAATCTTGTTTTGGCCATACTAGGATCATAGACGCTTAAAGTAAGGTGAAATTTAAAGGGCAAGTCCACAATGATGAGAAATATAAGTGCCAGTGATAGTGACTTCTTGATTCAACTCTAGAATCTTTGAAAATGAAAATTAGTGCTTGTCAAAGAATAAGGTTGTACACATTACCAATAGCCCCATTGATGGTGAAATTTAGATATTAAGGACCAAGAGCAAGCATGAGGAAATATAGCGACACATTTTTCCAAATTCCAGGTGGTTTGTGGTCGTCAAAATGGGCCAAAATCCACTATTTCAAGACTTGTTGGTGATTTTTGAAATATTCAATAAAGGAAAAGGGATCCAATAACACAACTTTTTGTGACCGTGGAATAAAAAAATGAGGTGGTTTGGATTCTGTCTAACATGGATTTGGATTAATTAGAGGATCAAACCAACAACCTCACAATATTTTATGTAACATGTTTACATGCTTTGCCAAATATGCTACCTTAAAAGTTTAGTTTTCCTTCTTTTGAAATATAATAATTTTGGCTAAAAATTTTAAGTCTAGAAAAAGTACAAAAAATACAAAATAAATCAATGTAAAAAATGACAAGAACATCATATCACTGCTTTAAAAGTTGTGAAACACTCACAATCATAAATATTATGGGATACAATTTTTTTCTTAGTTTTCACCATTTTTCCTTTATAGACAACAAAAGTTAATCTTTAACCTTCATTATACTAATGAGAAAGGTATAAAAAATGAACAAAAATGGTGCTATAATTTTTGGCTCCGAACCTTAGAATGGAGCATACGTATATTCAACTGAAAACAAATTTATATAGTAATAATACAGAAGGCTAAGACTTTAGATAAGTGATTCTGATTTCCTAAAAAATTGAGATGAAAAAAACAACAGATATAATTAATATATATATATTTTTTGACAAAACATTTTTTCTTAAAAAGTAAAAGAAAAATGCTACAGATTTGGAAATTACATGTTTTTAATATTTTTACTTGGAAAATGTCATTATTATTGATATTTATAACTATAACTATAAATTTAAATAATAATAATATCTATACCTACAATATTTTTATTATTGATATTTATAATGATAAAAGTAAATAAATCAAATTATATTTTGAGGTATAGATTTATTTTTATTTTTATTTCTACTTAAAATTTATTAATATAGAAAAATTACATATTTATCTATCTCAAATTCAAAAAAAATAAAAAATAAAAATAATAGATATCAATAATAAAACAACTCTTTAGAATAACTAAATAAAAAAAACTTAGACCCCTATGATAAATACTCAAAAGAAAAGGAGACTAAAAGAGAAAATACTAAATATTTCCTAAGTGACATAAATTCAAAATTTCTCCACGTACCAAACACCACAAAGGCATAGAACAACCATGCACAAGTAACAATAGGTGTGTTGAGATATGTTTGGTTGAATATAAGAAGTTGAAATGGCTTATTTTATATTAAATATCATTCTCAAGTATTTTATTTACTTATAAATGTCTTACCTTGGAAGACATTTGTTCATATTTCAGAGAGGTTATAGACACTGGTTGGAAAAAAAAGAAATATTATAATTATATATTATATTATAAAAAATTAAAAATATGATATAAGATAAATTAAAATTAAAAATGTTATTATCAGGTAAACCAACCGGCGCCATTGATTATAAAGAGAGAGACGTCTTTCAACTTTATATATGGTTGTTCTACTTTAAATCATGGTTTATGAAATGCTGGCTTGCGAGATGGTGAGAATTTGAACAAATTAGCAGAATGTTGAGGTCGATAGCAGAATGTGCGGCTACTGTCGCTGCAGCAGGATGGTGGGAGAAGACCAAGGACTCAGCTAGCGAATGGCTGGTGGCAGCGGATTTGTACACAGTAATCTCCATTGGTTACGCGTTTGTTGGCATTGTGGCCCTCGTACAAACCATTCTGATTCAAATACGCGTTCCAGAATTTGGTTGGACAATACAGAAGCTTTTCCATTTCCTGAACTTCATCGTCTGTGGAGCACGAGTTCTCACCTTTGGATTCCACAGTCGCGTGCTCGCGTTGAAGCCAAGGGTTTTTGCAGTTGCAGTGCTAGAATTTCCAGGATTACTATTCTTGACCGCGTATACATTACTTGTGCTGTTTTGGGCACAGGTATATTATCAGGCACGAGGAAGCCCGTGGATTCGCACAATTCGGCCGGCCTATATTATTGTGAATGGTTTGATTTATGTTACCAAGTTCTGCATTTGGGTATTCATGTGGAGCGTTGGCCACAATGTTGTGCTGGAGGTGATGGGGTCATTGTTTGTTGCGGTTATATCATTTGTTGCAGCGTTGGGTTTCTTGGTTTTTGGAGGAAGGCTTTTTTTAATGCTCAGATGGTTTCCACTCGATGAGAGAAGGCGCAGCCAGAAGCTCCGTGAGGTTAGGTGTGTGATAACGATATGTTTTGCAAGTTTTTTGATAAGGTCTGGTTTTGTTGCTGTGGCTCAGCTTGGCATTGTGAAGATTCATCCAATTCTGGAGCTTGTATACTACGCGCTTGTGGAGATTGTTCCTGCAGGATTGGTCCTTTTCATCCTCCATGAGTTGCCTCCTAGAAGGATGCCAAGTCTCTACCATCCTTTACGACGTCCATGATCAACTATTCATGGAGCTATGCATTTTTTTTTTACAGGCACACTCACCAAAGAATACAAACGAATGGTGTGAATCAAATTTTACAAATACTGGCTTTTAATTACATGAATATAAATGAATTTTTCAAAGTTCAAACAACAAACTAACCATTTCAGTTTACTGGTATCCATTAAATTTGTGTAATATTCTAAAATCTACTATCTTATTAGTCGCTGCAATCTGGCAATGGCCAGGGACTATAGGAATCGAAATGTTGTTTTTAGCATAAAATTAAGCTGCTTATCATCCCAAATAAGTAGCTACTATGACGAATAACCAAACTTTTTGAACAACAATCCATTTGATCGTCTTATTTAGCCTCTTCCCGAGGCGGGGAGGCTAAAAACATACGGTTATATCATATTTGTGCTTCACATTTAGAAATTTAAAAATTTAGCTTGCAAGTAATGCTAGCATTAAATCAAAAAATCAAATTTCAATCATAGTATATTTCTTTAGTATACTAAGAGAACAAGCATCTGGCTGTCTGTCTCTACATGTACAGTTGCCACGGCTTCGTCTGCTATGGCTTCGACAACTGCTATGGCTTTTTCCAAGTGTCACGATCCATTGAAGTTATGACCTTTAGAAAACTGGATAAATTCATTCTAAAAACCTCGGCGAAGCATGCAAAACCTCGGCGAAGCATGCAATTGTAGGAGTGAGAGCAACGGAGGAGTGGTAGAAATGGAGAGAGCGCTGGTTCCTGTACCACATTTTGGAGAATGAAGTTGTGCGGCTCCTTTCATCTACACCACAGAAGACAAGGTATAAAACTTATCGGTGTTGTTGAATTTTACCAGGTTCATAGAATTAATTTTTTCGCATAGAAAATATGGGATGATGACATTTATTTCTAGGATTATCCTCCCTTCTGTATTCTATTTACAATAATGGCTTCACCCACAACAATAGTTACTCTGTAAGTTTGCAGTCTTAGGGTACAGTTCTACTTTTAAGTGCAAACAGTAACCCTCTGTTACTTAACCAGATAAATTGTATTTCCTCACATGCCTAATAAGTCCACCTATTAAACTTAAAACTATATTCCTATATTCATGATTTAAAAGGATAATGAATTTCCCATAATCTGATTTTCACTCAATAACTTAATAATCAATTAATAAATTCAACTATTAAATTCAACTATTTAGAATATCATATTCTCTATATCTTTTGTAGTGCAAGAAGTTTCTACAATTTATTCCTCTGTAGTATTCTAATGGAAGAGTTCAACTACTAAAGTCTAGATAAGCCAAACTGTAGTGACATAACAGATCGATTATAGTTCATATCTCCAGCCGTAAGTATATTCATCCAAAGCACTAGATTATGACCTTAACATACACAATTCCCATACGAACAAACCGTTATTGCTATGACGACTTCTCTTTCTTATTAATCTCAGGCCAACATACGAGGCATTATCGCATCAAAACTCTAGTTTATTGTAATAATGGAATTCTATACTTCCTCACTCTATATTTTTCCTTCTTATATCCAGATACAAACATTACGGTAATAATATTATTCTGACATATGATGCTCATCACGTATTTCCTTAATCTCAATTAACTGTATCCCTTCCATGAAATGCATTATCCTAATGAATTTTGCTTTCAACCACATATTATTTTGCACATATTAAAAAAAAGAATATTAGGAGAAAACTGTACCTTTTGCACCTTTCTCTTCCAATTGGATTTGGAATTGCACCTTCTTGTTTTTCCTCTGTAATCGCTTGTCAATGTTAAGGTGGCCCGCGGTCTGCCTGATCTGGGTTTTGCAAGAAAAGCCTTGCCCCCAAGGTGGCCTCTGCTTGCTAAGTTGAAACATTCTGAACCAGCTGTTCCTCCAGTTACATGTATTATCTCAGACAGGGTTGTCTCCTTTCCACAGAAAACTGTGAGGAAGCTCAGAGTTCTAAGAGTATCCTTCTTGACTGCCAGTGCTTGCAGTTTCTGCCCTTTCTGCGTTTTATCTCTGCAACACAGAAAGAGCATATCTTTAGCTTATCGCAACTTCTCTTCATGAATTTCAGAGTCCACAGTCGTCTTCTTCTCAACTGTGTGTAGGGCTTTAGCATACACTCATCTCTTCTGCCCCATCGAAGCTCTGCCCCATCGAAGCTCAGCAGACTTCACATTGTAGAAGACTGGAAAAATGGTTGACCCCGACTCCATCATGAGCTTGAGCTCATCCAAGCACCAACTCGATTCGGCATGAAAGAAAATAGCATCAACTTTAAACAGACAACATTCACTAATCTCAACAACTGAAACTGTGCTATCAAAGCAAGAGTCCAGTTAAACAGACTCACTTGGATGTATATTGAGAACATTACCATCACCTGACTATTCTTGACTGTTCAGATCATGCACAAAGGACGAACTGGAAGGACTCAATTCAGCAACTGTAAGCGATTCCCTTTGAACTGAGTTATTCTACCGTAATAACACGTAATTGCGGTTACTCCGGCCTAGTGGTAAATGCATGCACTGCTACTGACACGTGAAATGCATGCAAAAGGCAATATTTGTGTGTTGGAGCAGTTGAATCTTGATTTTTAAAGATACGGCGGACGCGCGCTTGCCTCGATGCCCGTAACGCCTTTGTGCTAGAATCTTTGAATTGGGTCTTTAATTCCACAAGTGGCTTTCACCGGTGGAATCAACGAATATCGCTGTGTTTGCCTTGGAATTTGGTATTTAATATGGGGTCTCATTTTCTTATTCACTCCATGTTTTGCAGAAGATTCTGGATTTCTCGAATTTTTTAATAATAAGGGATATGCCTTGTCATTATATGAAATGTGTTTCATTAATAATTAGGATGGTGACTTAGTAGGTTGAATTTAGGTGAGATGTCAAATTTGTTACATGGAAAATGTACTTTATAATAATAAAATATTGTTATTAAGATAGTGTGAAATTTATACTTATTTTCCATTCTTATAAGATTTAAATTCAAAATTTAATAAAAGTTAAATAAAATATACTTACAATTCAAAATTTAATAAAGGCTAAATACAATATAAATAAAATTGAGAAGTGTATGTATATATACATCAATCTATGGAATGATTGCATTTTCTACTTTATATCTTATGTTAAGATAGAGGAGTTCTATAACATTGCTCACAAAAACACATCGGAGCTGCACAATCGACCAGCCAAATTTGTTTTAAAAAAAAAGGATGGACCCCGTGACAAAAATAAAACTGTGTTAACGTAATGCTCGTGTAAAGTCTTCAATGTGTTCTTTGTTCATTCGAGGCAAGTTCTTTTAAATGTCTTTTTTCAAATTGGGTGATTTTCTTTTTTAAAACAAAGGTATTTACCTATTCTTTATTTTTGGAAATGTAATTCAAGGGATTCCTCTTATATGGATATTGGTCCCATGTAAAAGCAGCTCCGTCGTGACCGCTCTCATCCCACAATTAATTACAGGTCACGCGGCACTTTGCGTAGGGCTGGCTCCACTTTAAACAATGCACCTGACTTCTACGTTGTTTGGAAACAAAGAAATCTGCATGCAAAAGGCTCAGTTACTCCGCGGCCCTACGCAGGTACAGCAAAGGCCAGTGTTTGCCTCATTATTCAGATTTCTGAGATTGGATGGCCGGCGGTGTTATGCGCTATCTGATAAATCCCGAATTCACTGATATAGAGAGGTGCCGAGGTAGCTTGTACCTTGCAGACGACACATATCCACAATGCGGGACACGACCCACAACAGCAGCTCGAATGTTATGATCTCTGCATCGTCTTCTGCTCATCCTAGTCATAGAACTGCAACAAAAGCATCGCCTACCTGCTTGAGTTTTTCTTAATCAGCGGACAGTTCAGGTAACCAATGTAAAACAGCTCTCCACAATCAACAATAGCAACGATATCAACGACTTAGCACCGCGTCTCTCTCGTCCTTGCTGGAAAATTTACAGAACAGAACGCTGGCGAATTTGGCAGCAATTTCTTCACCACTAAAATAAATCTAGACAACATTATTCCACAACTCCATGCGATAATCAATGAGATGTTCCATGATTACAAGCAACTACAAACAACTTGCTTTTGTTTTTATTTGTACCTTTGGATAGAACTAGATAGACACTGGCAAACCCGTAGATGAATTTTCTCTGCTGTCCTCCATAGCCTTCTTCATGCAGGGACTTGCTACCTCGCAGCTTCCCTTGTTTAAAATACTTTCCAATTTTGGCCATAACATCTATTTTAACCTTCTTTTAATATTAATCTTATTCTTACAATTGATCTTAATCTTGCAGTTGCTGATCCTGGCCGTGGTATTTTAGCCAAACATGATAACGCCATGATATCATTTTCAACCAAGAGAATTTTAAAATAACAGAAACAACATTTTCAATGATATTAATTTCAATCCTTGTAATTTGTAAGCTAACTATGTTTAGTGGATAGAAACTTAAGAGTAAGACATGCATAACCTCCATAATATATTTAGATATGAGGAGAAGATAGATGGTTATGGTTTTTTTCAGAGGAAAAAATAAGCCGTCTTTATATATAAAAAAAGAGAGTTCATATACAAAGTTTTTCATCTAATGAAATTCTGTTCTTCTTGTTCTAGCACAGGTTCAGACTTTTCAGCTCTATGCAACCTATAAACCATGTAATATCTATCACTTACAATATGTCAAAATAGACTTTTAAGAGAATTATAGTAGATCGTTATGTATGGGATGGCGCTTGTCACATCAACCACTAAAATAATGTCAAGTTGGTGGATAAATGACAGAGTGGTATAAGTGGATTACAATAATTAATAGTAAAAAATAATTATTCTAAATTAAAGAGGGCGAAATTAAAAGGGGTTATATAGAGATTTGACATAGTAAGTAATGAGGCAAGGGAGATGACATAGCATTAGAGGTTAACTTTGGTACATAGAGATTTGACCTGGTATGTAATGGGGTAAGTGAGATGACATAGTATTAGAAGTTAACTTGTGGTATTAATGTTACATTAAAGTCTATGGTGAGGAGATGACATATTATTATAGGTTAATTTGTGGTATTAGTGTCACATCAAAGTCTGTGTTATTTTAGGTTAGCAAAATATAATCTTGTTAAAAATAATTTGGAGGTCAAATCTTGTTTTTGGTTATAATAGGAGCATAGAAGCTCGATGAAATTTGATGTGAAATCTTGATTCTATCTTTTTTAGCAAACCCCGCTATAGAGAATAGAATGACTGATCATCTGGTGTAATCTCTAAGTGATCCTCAAGCCTCCTCTTATACTTTTACTGTTGACAATTCAATGGCCAAGATTAAGTCCCTAATCAACGACTAAGACTAGATCTCACTTGATCCATGTATTTTGGACCACTCTAACACATTCATATTAATACTCATTAATATTTTATTTTCCTTAAGTTTAAACTTAGGGACTCTATTAAAAATATTAATTATTTTAATATCTCCTGATCTGTTTAGAATTTGATCTCCCTTTCTGGGTATTGGAGATCTCATGTTACCCAACCTCTCCATCAAATTTCGTGGCTAGAGCACATCCGATACTACCCCAAATCAGCACTCCCTCTTAGCGAGGACTATGCTCTAGCAATACTCCTCATTGAGTATTGCTCTGATCATCCGACATCGGTACATGTGCTGATGTTAGGCCTTCCTACCCAACATCCTCTACATTGTTGCCTCCTGTACTGCTGCCCATGGTTCTGCTACTACTACTACTGCATTTGTACTTTAACTCCCTCTGCATCCATGCTGCTGCTGGTCCTTTCTCCCAGAACTACATCCGCACCTCACCTTCTCTCATCATGTTGCCCACTACTGCACTGCAACTCAGTTACTGATAAGTAAGTAACTGATCTCCCAATTGACCTCCCTGTTGGACTAGAAATACCCACTGATGCTGAAGCTCCCTTTGTCATTGACAAGTTATCCCTCTCTCTGACCTCCGCACTGCTGCAACAAATCCCTACATCTCACACTGTTGCACACCTCGTTATGCCTTCCTGCACTGGTGCAACACTCCTATGCCTCTCGCACTGTTGTAGCTTGCTAGCTCTGCACTGTCTTGGCATTTCTGCATTGTAGCTCTCTCAACCGCTCCATCTGCATCCGTCTCTACCCACATCAGTCAGTCCTACTACTCCTCTTCAAGGCTCCCGTAGCAAGGTCTAATCCAAGAGGCTGGGTACCTCGAGGATCCTGCCCCTCATCGCCTGTAGTCCACCTGACTACAACTCGATGTCTCCCCACTTCTACTCAAGTGGTGTGTGTGCACTCAATGCCAGTCATCAACTGTCAAAACTTCCTTCTCTGCCCGTGCTGGCGCTGCCTTAGTCTCGAAAGACTCTTCCATACTCTTCTTCCTTTGGCATTGGGTCGCATAATGACCCATCTCCCCACAATGGAAGCACTTGATCTTGGAGAGATCTTTCTTCTTCTACTTCTCCTGCTTTCCCTCAGATGCTAGGGCCACATCCTCCTCCTCTAGCTAAACTTTGATCCCTTTGCTGCTGCTACCTGTCTTCGACTACCATATAATCTCTTCCTGGTGAAGAGCTGCCCACATCTCGTCTCAAGGTAGGAGAGTCCCTCTGCCCATGATACTCTGGAAAAACACTTCCCAATCTTCTGAGACAACATTCAAGGCTATCCTCACCATAAGCTCTTGATCTGGTGTCGCTCCTATAGCAGTCAACTAGTCTCGAATCTCATTCAGTCCTCCGAGGAAGGTGTCAATTTGATAGGACCTCATGTGGTTCTCGAGCAACATTCTTCTCTGCACAAAAGTATGCTGGTATAGGTTCTTAAGAGCCTTCCACATCTCAACGGCCGTTTCCTTCTCGGCTATATGTGGTACCACATGATCCTTGAACCCGTCAAGGATAATGCACTTGGTCCTCGCCATTGCCTCTTCATACTTTTCGTTATCATTGGGGTTGATTGGGATAGCGATAAACTTCAAGGCGAAGCTCTTGACACGATTCTTGTTAAGCACTGAAAAGATTCTGGCCATCCAGACTGTGAAGTTCGATGCTCCGTCCAGTCTATCCTGGTCTCTTACCCTGTGTAGTGCCATGACTCTCCTCTACTTCCCTCCTGGAAGTTCTCTGTTTGACTCCTCTGAGTCTCTACTTCTCGTCTGGAAGTTCTCTTTTGGACTCCCCCTGAGTCTCGATTTCCCTCCTAGAAATCCTTCTGCTGCTTGTCGAGATGCTCCCTACTCTGATCGTCTTGTGCAACTGCATTGCTGATCCAGGTTCCTTGGCTAGAAACCTAGGTAACAACTCCTATGGCCCTGCTCTATCAGGTACTGTTCTAACTACAGTACCTCACCAGCTCCAACAATTGCCTCTCTATGAACTGCGTCACCCCTTCTCTACCTCACGCTAGCTCAGCGTCAGCCTTGGGATGCCCTGCGTCAGCCCTCTGGCCCTCTGCATCAGCAACGCTAGCCTCTCTGAGGCTCTGCACAACTCTTGGCTTCTTCTGCGTGGCTCTTGCTGGCTCTGTGTTACACTCCTTGGCTTCTGCGCTGCTAGAAACAACTTCTTTCAACTCAGGACAACTGTTTTCTGCTGCAATTGCTCCGCTCGGCTGATGTCTTTTATTCCTCCTATGATCTGCAATCACGCTCTGATACCATGTTCAAGTTTCTAAGGTTACTTAGTTTAGAAACCCTTCATGCAATTTTTCTGATTTATTCCTACCTACTTGTTATTTTTCTTTAACAAGTTATTTACAAAGTAAACACTAAAAATAAACACTAGTGCATGCTAAACATATTACAAATCAACAAGTAAAAGAAACAAGAACAAACACACCATATGACACCATTATTTTTGGATTAATGTCCCTGGAAAAACCCAATGTGGGAAAACCGGTGTAGCTATCTGAGGGTTTTCTTATTATACAATATCAGAGTACAATCTGGGTGTTGAAACTGGCCTACCCAACAGAGAATTTCCTTAGCAGCTATACCTCGCAGTTTGAGAGAAATCTCCTAGCTAAAACCCCAGAAAATCCTTCCAGTAGCTCCTCAACACAAAACTGCTCTGCAACCCCAGCATCTGCCCAATCTGGACTACGTCAGCCCATCTTTGTCTCACGCTGGCCGGGTGTCAGCCTTTCTTGGCCTGCGTCAGCCCCAGGAGGCCCTGCGTCAGCTTTCTGGGCCTCTACGTTAGACACGTTGGCCTCTCTGGTGCTCTGCGTAGCACTTGGCTGCTTCTGCGTGACCCGACATGAGCCCTTGCTGGCTTTGCGTTACTCTCCTTGGATGCTACGCTGCTCTCTTGGAACAATCTCTGCCTTCTCTGTTTCTCTGTACTCAATTCCCCTCAGCTGCTCTCTCGATCACTGATTCCATCTCCCTTAGCAAACCTCGCCCTAGAGAATATAATGACTGATCATCTGGTGTAATCTCCAAGCGACCCTCAAGCCTCCTCTTATACTTTTCCTGTTGACGATTCAACGACCAAGATTAAGTCCCTAATCAACGACTAAGATTAGATCTCGCTTGATCCATGTCTTTTGGATCACTCTAACACATATTCATATTAATACTCATTAATATTTTATTTTCCCTAAGTTTAAACTTAGGGACTCCATAAAAAATATTAGTTATTTTAATATCTCTTGATCTGTTTAGAATCTGCCCAAACCCTTTCTGGGTATTGGAGATCTCTTGTGCCCCAACCTCTCCACCAAATTTTGTGGCTAGAGCACATCTGATGCTACCCCAAATCAACACTTTAGGTTCAAAGTTAATCCATACTAAAAGGATGATCCTTGTCCAAAATAGAAAAAGGAATGAGAGTATCTCCAAAATTAGGATATGGATGCAATGTCCACGAAATAATAATAATCAAAATACAATTGAAAAATATGCGATTAGAGGTTTCTGTCTAATGGAAGTTACTTACCATTCAAGGTATCTGAGTCATAAATGGCATGTTCATTATTTTTCCATACTAAAATATCATGTATCTGACAAGATTTGACTTAACAAGATTCATTTCGAGACCTATTTGCATGGATGTATTACAAAATTGAGGTTTTGAGTTCATATGTCAAGTTCATAACTCGTGATAGCTTGATGACTTGGTTCAAAAAGTCAAGATTTGAGTTTCATATCTTTGGCCTTTTTGATAGGAAATGTACCTATAAAAATAAAACACCTTGAAGCATAAGAAAAAAATTAATTTCATAACTAGAACCCCTCTAAGGACTAGTAGGTTGGAGCTACACAACAAATCAGTGAGCAGTGGTTTCTTTGAAGATCTTATGTCTCACCTACCAATTGTAGTTGGAGGGATTTGATATGCTTCAATATACTTCTCTCACATGTGTGAATATCCTCATTCATTCATTGATAGAAACATGTGGCCTAAATACCTTCCAAGGTTACATGGCTCTAATGATGTTTCAGTTAAGAAACATCTTAGGTGTTTTGATAGATTCAATGACAATTTTGATATAAAACATAGACTTGATATAGTTGTTTGTGGTATCCTTGTATTGTGATGCCAAAAAATTCTATACAAAACTGCTTGCAAGTAATATGGTGTGTTTAGGAAAGCTACAAGAAGTTTTCCAAGCTATTGGAAAGACCTCAATAAGGATGATTATTTTTTTTCGAGGGTGGTTCTAAATTTATTATGTCATTTGGCTATTCAAAATATTCATTATTATTTTGTCGTTTATATACCTGATGAATTTAGTGCAAAATATACCAACTTTCTCCATCATGTTGAGAATCAAATCAAATATTGTTGATTATATTTGAGTTGAGTTGCAATGAGCGAATGATTTTCTCCTAAGTTGGGAGTTCATAGTTTCATCAACATTTCTAGTTTGGGGCTTCTCAACATCCCATAAGGGAATCCTTTCCCCAAGTTGAAGCCATTCTTAACAATGAATTTGTCACATGCATCTTCAACATAAATTATCATTCATGTTCATGGCATTCCCCTTTGGTTCTTGAGTTTGCAATTGGGTCAAGTTTCATTTTCAGGAATCCTCAAATTGACATTAGAAACACCATGTTCGGCTCCATTTTGCTTGACTTCACTCATATTTTTAGCAAGGTTTTACATTGGTATGCACAACGCTCCATGATCTCAATGATTATATCTCTTTATTTTCAACAACTTCATACTTTTAAAAACATTCTAATTTAGCAAGTCATGTGCATGCAAAATTTTTGAATTTACATTTTTGTCTTTGGAAACATATATTTGTGTTTTTGGAATTTCTTTTATATTTTTAATCAAGTCTAATTTATATGTGGCTAGTCTTAAAAATGTGCCATGCATGCTATTTTTTTTCAAGATGGTGTTATTTTAAACAAGGTCATCTTCAGAAGTGTGCGTTATTTATGCAATGGGTTATATTTGGATGCATGTGGGTACATGCACACATGATGGGCAAGAGGTTTTATGTTTTTGCAAAATATTTTCTAATTTTAGAGTTGTGCATGTAAGGTTAACAAAATAATTTTTCTATTTTAAGATCTTGTCATTTTAGATAGTGGGGGGCATTGTCTTTGTGACTATTTCTGGCATCTTGTATGGGTTATATTTGGGAGGAAAACTAAATAGGAGGGCGTTTAATTTGAGAAAGTGAACTATGTTCATATGTGAGTGCACTCTACTTTTCCCTAGTAGAGCAGCAAGTAGATCAACGGGTATGTTCGCCCATGAACACAAGTTACGTACCTTGGTAGAGTCCATTGTGTGATTTGGCATTCTTTAAAAAAATAATCATAATCAGTACAATGTTTTATTTCGAACATATATTCAATTAGGAGAGGAGTAAGCTAAGGGCTTTGGGTTAGTGAATTTATAGTCCTCCAATTTCCATTCTTCACTTTCGAGTTCCTATCATATCAGAGCAATGAGTGAAGTTGATCCCATAGTATTCACATGGGATTGTCCCCGACTCCTGTGAGAATAAAGTGCTTGAGTAACAATCTTAAGTCCCTTGAGTTCATTATGGTGTTAATGCGATAATCTCAGACCTTGCGTTTACAACTCTAAAATAAAGGAGATTTTTTTTGACAATCAACATTTTGCAGATTTGAAGTCTTTTGTATGGCCAAATTGAAGCTTTTTACTTCAAATCACAAAAGTTTCCACCTGAGACTAACAAGTGCAAGCCCAAAGAAAGAAACATTGTGCAAGGTGTTTACAAGTGTTTCAAACCTATCAAGAAAGCATAACAGATAACAATACATTAAAATTTACTCAGAAAACAATTATTGCATAGTACATTGTAAAATATACACATGTAAAATGCTATTCTTATCCATCTGAATCTAGTTTTAAGCCAATATCTAATTTAATTATCAATGAAGCATGACTAGTCCATGGTCTTCATTATCCTTCTTTATTAAAAAAATCATCTATAAAGACAATCTCATTAGGATGTTAAAGATTTATTTTACAGTGATGTTGAATATCATATGGTTGAAAAGAATGTTAAGACATATTCAATGGGAAATATTCGCCTTTTCATTCAGCGTACACTAGAAATCAATTCAAGCATTGGCAGCTCATGTTTCAATCAAGACTCATAGTTATCCATCAGTATGTAGACTCTCTTGACATTGATGTAACCATATTGGCCCTCCTTGCCTATGTAAGGGTGGCCTTTGGAGTAAAATCCTGGTTCATTGATATATACAATTTGATGTAGTCTATAAATGTGCAGTAATTTGATGTATGATGCATTTTCAGAAAATATAAAAGAAAATAAAAGTTTTGACAAACTTCTACATACTAGAATTGGAGAAAAAAATGCATCAAAGCAAACCATAATATGGAAGCCTTAACACTGAAAGAGTAGAATCATAGGGGCATTTATAATACACCACATATCACTCAAATAAGTTATATTTCTAATCCATTTAACCATATCAAGGGTTGACTTAACATTTCTTTGCGAATAACTAATATTTGAAAATCCATATTTTGAGGCTAAAAAGTTCGGAAACTCCACCAAATACCATATCACCCAAAGTGTTCATCCAAAAATAGCATAACGCGTATATGAGATTGTGATTCTTTCATAGCTAAAAGATAAGGTCTAATCTTTCTTACTTCGATATTGTATTAATGCTTCGAATCCTTCATTCTTCTCAAATTTTGCAATTTTATGAACTCTACCAAACGCTGAAAATACCTAATAATTCAAAATAAGCAAATAAATCAATCCTTGCGACTGTTCTTGAAACTCAAGAAATTTAAAATATATACCAAACTAATTGAAATAAATATTTCGCATACCGTATTTAAAAAATAACAATGTAAACTTTGAAACGAGAACTGTAAACTCAAAACAAGAACTCTAGCCAAAAAACCCCAAAAAACATGAAAAACAATCCAAAAAAATAAAATTGTGTATTCTAAAATGATGTTTTATTTTTTTAGGGTTAACTTTCAACATATTTAAAAAATGGCAATAAAACCAATTTTTTTTGTGCAAAATAAAGGAAAAAAACACTAATGTTTTTGGTAGAATAACATTTTTCTTTCCCAGGTATAATTTCAACATTTTTTAGTAATGACGTTAAAGATAAAATAATGAGATCCGAAACACATTAAAATTCCAACAATTTTCATCCATGTCATTAAACATATAATAACATGACACTAAAGATCGCTAAAATTCTAATTTTTTTCAACCATAACATTAAAGATGAAAATAAATTGAATTTTTTTCAACCATAGAATTAAAAAACTCTAAGTTTTCAACACATTTAAACCATGACATTATGAACAAATTACATGACTAAATTAATCAAAATATCAATACTTGTAGATTGAATGAAACATAAATTATATCTCTAAGTTATTGTTGCATTGTGGATATTCTAAACAAATAAATTCATCATAATTAAAACATATAATCCAACAAACATAAAAATGACTCATAACTTCATTTAACATCATATGGAAATCAAAATTTTTATTTCAAGATACCATGCAAACATCAATTATATAAACTATCTTAGACAATTATTCAAAATCACTCATATCTTCTTGCACACCATTAGAATTCACATCTTCAGATGAATGTCTAGATGCAGATGAAGATGTTCCATATTATTCTCTTTCATCAACTAGTGCCCCATTTGAGTCCACATGCATGCCCACCATTTCAGGTTTCAAAATTCTTCTAGATCTATGACTGGGTTCAGCAGAATCCCATCTCAACACTATTTCTTCTGGTAGCAACCTCTTCAGAATCTCTATCGTCCTGAAGCGAAGAGTTCCTTTCTTTGTTAAATTGAAGTCATAAACAAGTATGTCAAAATCCTCCAATTTTAAGAGGTCTGTGCAGAAATGATTTATATTGTACCATTTCTTTTTCTCTTTCCGCCAATTTTTTTATCAACTACCTTCTTTGGCTTGTACACACCATTTAATGTGTGTGTATTTGTGGCATACCAATGTACTTCAACACCTGCAACATCTTAATTTTTTATAATGACCTTTATAACCTTGGCAACCCAAAATGGATAACTATTAGCATCTCCCTCTGCTAGCATTGCGATCATTCAACCCTCCTTAATATCCTGTATTGAACCCCTGTAAAGGTCTTCCATGGCTTCACATTGTGAACGAGATCTTCTGGAACCAATATACATTTCTCTTTCCAGTACCTGTGAATAATTAATAATACCTTGAGATTGTTACTGTTCAACAATGTTTCTTTCCTCATGTTCATTTGACACATTTTGTGGCCAAATAAATGGAGTTTTCAAAAGTATATATTCATTTGTTGTTCTTGAAATGATATCACTCTGATTATTGAAAAAAGACTCCCACCAAATTGAATCAACAATATCAAAGTACTCATATGTATATCTAATACATTTTTTGATTTCTTCTAGGCAATCAGAATAATTTATATCTCTCTTCTGCCTGCGTGCATTATGAACTTCAGCAACTGATTGTAATAACAATATATTTGACGCAAATATTGGATGATCTGGAATGAACTTCAAAAATTCAAAACCTGACGACGGTGCCCATTCTGCACTAGTTGAATACTTCTTGCCTGATATTAGTTCTTTCCCATCAATTTTTAGATATGAAATTGATGTTGGAAGCTAATGTCCTTAAGGTTTCAATGCATTTCTCCTCACCATGCGATCCGAGGATAAATCTCCGCATGTCAACAGTTTCTTCCAACACATTAAAATTATGCTCTAGCATGTATGATTTCTTAATACATTCAATTAATGATGACAAGCTCCAAACATCCTTCCTCCTCAATATGGTCATGAGTCCCAACAAGAAGGAAACCAACCTTTAACTTCTAAAAAAATCTCAATTCAACAAGCATGTTTAGATATCTAAAAACAATCTGATTTTTTTTCACGACAAGTGTTGTCCAATTGTAGATACAAAACTTCAGGAAGATTACCAGATCAATGAGAAATCACATCAAGAATTATGGTTATTGTCACATTTGCATCATTATGAATATTTGGAGCTGTGAAGTATACCATTGGCAACATTTTCCCATTGAAGACCATACAACCGACCAAGTGAAACTGAATAAAATTTTCCTCCTGCAAATTTTTGGGTGTGCGAATAAAATGTGATAGAAGTGTTTTATTCTAGTCTATACTATCAATTATCAAACCCAAATATTTATTTGGAATACATAACACTTCTTTCGATGCTTGTACAACTTTTTTCTTTCACTTGTTTGCTATTCGCGATGATCTTGAAGCACTTTGACAATACATAACATAAAAGAAAGCCATTAATAAATATGTTTTCATAGTTGATGACTATACAATGTTAAAAAGTAATGTTATGAATGCTTACCTCTTTCTGCCCCTTGACATTTATCCCATTTTATTTAAGAGAAGAACATTTAATGCAAACCCCCATCCTTTTCTTCTTAGGAATACAGACATTGTTAAATTCTTTCTTCCATATCTTCACAAAATATTGATATGTAATAAATCAACCATTTCCTTCAACACCTTCTGCATATTCTTTGTCTAAGTTGTAGATTTCTCATCTTGAGAAATTATCTGGAATATGTATTGTGTCTCTATTTGGCAAACACTCTCCATGATTTGAAAATAAGTATTTCATTTATGACATTGCACTATTTGATAATGGCCTAAACTGTCATTATGAAGTACTTCTGAATAAAATGTGGGATCATTTTCCAAATTTTCTTGGATTCTTGACAGATGAAAATTACCAATTGAATGAAACATTTTGAAAGCCTTTCTATAGATAAATAAAGACCCAATATGATAATCATAACCTGATAATGTAGATTGCACGCACCCCACTAAATATAAAATTTTCATGATTTTATTCATTGACAAATATCTCTTCCTTTTCTCCAATGCAAACTTGAAATCCATATGTTTCAAGCAATCCTTTTGACAACATTCACTTGAAAGGAGAGCACTGATATAACTTCTTCTTATGAGATATTCTGCTGTACCCCTTGTATAACTAGAAAACCTTGGATTGATACTAAAAGGTCTGCTCCTACTCCTCGATATGATATTTGTTGGCCACGTCTCCATCATTGAATCATCACCATCTGTATAATAATTTTCATCATCATTACGAGGAATAGTATCCTCATTATGATCATCTGTGCTTTTGAAATACTAACTTGGAGGATATTCTTCATCTTTCCCTTCATCAGTGCTACCCTCATTGTCCTTAGAATTATGACTAAATGGGAAATTTGACTCTCTGTTTATTGGATATTCTTCATCATGTGCATTGTCAGTGCTGCTCTCATAGTCCTTAGGACTAGGACTATGCAGAAAATGTGAATTTTTATTTACTAGAAATTCTTCACCCTGCCCTTCGTCACTACTGCTCCCATAGTCCTTAGGAATAGGTCTAAGTGGAAAATGTGACTTTCTATTTACTGGAAATTCTTCATCCCGCCCTTCATCACTACTGCTCTCATAGTCCTTAGGATTATGACTAAGTGGAAAATGTGACTCTCTATTTACTGGAAATTCATCATCCTGCCCTTCGTCACCACTGCTCTCATAGTCCTTTGGATTAGGACTAAGTGGAAAATGTGGCTCTCGATTTATTGGAAATTTTTGATCCTAGTCTTCATCACTGCTGCTCTCATAGTCCTTAGGATTACGATTAAGTGGAAAATGTGACTTGATTTATTTGAAATTCTTCATCCTGGACTTTATCACTGCTACTCTCATAATCCATAGGATTAGGATTAAGTGGAAACTATTCCTCTCGAGTTTTTGGAAATTATTCATCCTGAACTTCATCATTGATGCTCTCATAGTCCATAGGATTAGGACTAAGTGGAAACCGCGACTCTCTATTTATTTTAAATTCTTCATCCTGCCTTTCATCACTGCTGCTCTCCTAGTCCATAAGACTAGGAATAAGTGGCAACCATGAATCTCTATTTATTTCAAATTCTTCATCCCGCCCTTCATTAGTGCTGCTCTCATAGTCCTTAGGGTTAGAACTAAGTGGAATATTTGGCTCTCTATTCATAGTGAAATAATTTTTGTTATATTCACCAATATGAATAGAGTTGTTACCTGACAAAGATGTTGATGCTTCACAAAGCGAAGCTTCATTATCAGAAGAATCCATGGCTTTCAAACAGAAGATGTTGAATGATACAAATGCACTCTCTCCTAATGATAATATATATCTTAAAGAATGGAAATTTCCCTCCAAAGTTTCCCTCCAAAAATTTTCGCCAAATTTTTTCCCAAATTTTGTTTGATGTATTTCCATCCATAATTTTCTTTTACAATTTATTGAAAAATTTTACTAAAATTTTGTCTTGAAATTAATATTTAAAATTAAATCTTTAAACTAAATCTTTTACCTAAATTAATCTTTTACTTATACTATATAGCATTTGCTAGATAATTGATTTTTTAATTTATTTTTATCTTCTATCCCACATTTAACATAAATTACTATATTGCCATAACACGATTTATATATTAAGTTTTTTATAAAAAAAAAATTAATACTACATTCAAGAAGAGATAAACAAATTCCATAATTTTCGTTATATAATAAATTTCATTATCGCTATTTCTCACATCACATCAAGACTTCTCAAGGTTTCGTTAAAAGACTTGGAGCGATTTTGTGGAGCAGCTACATTATCATCGCCAATAAATTCAATGGGAAATTATCACATTCGAAAGGTTAGTTTCCCTTTTACTGAGTGCAGGTCTTAAACTCCCATAGGTTTAGTAGTATTTATGTGTTAGTTGGGTTATGTTCACGTTGGATACTAGACAAAAAACACATTCCAATATTTTTTTTTTAAAATTAACGAAATTTAGAATCCTTTTAAAAATTAAAAATTCACATGAGCTAGGCTTACTCGACAACCCCCTGGCAGGCAGTGTAAGGCTCCATTCTAGGGTCCTCTAATAGAACTAAATTTTCTAATTTCAAATACAACAAAACATAAATAATTCATTTCTAACTAAACATTTAATCAATGATATTTTACCATTAAAATTTATTTCTTACAATTAAATAGTGAGCATTTCATTTCAATCACTTACATGAGTAATATATAAAGAGAGGAATACCTGTTCCGATAGCCTGGATGAGATTTCCCTAACCTCCTGATCTTGCTCGGATGCTCCTCTTGACTACTGACTGGATTTACCTCCCAGCCAACTAAGAAGTAATTCCTAGTCCAAGAAATCTCCACAGGTTCCCTAGCCCTTCGAGCCCAAGTCCAACTAGATGTAGTGTGTGTCCAAGATAACAATACTCTCCTTCTCTCTTCTCCCTTCTTCCTCTCAAAACAAATCCTCCAAAACCACCACCAAACCAAAACCAAAAGCAAGACCAAGGATCTCCCCCCCAATCCTTCCCTTTTTATGCCCCCTTATGTTCTCCACCTCAACTACCTCTCATTAATGTCATAACTACCCCCTCATATTTATATTTGACTTATCTTCTCCCAAGTAAATTTGAGAGGACATTTTGGGGATGAGATATGAATATATAATTTGGTAATTAATTGGGGAGGACCATGTCTTCTCCCAAGTAAATTTGAGAGGACATTTTGGGGATGAGATATGAATATTTAAATTGGTAAGTAATTGGGGAGGACCATGTCTTCTCCCATGTAAATTTGAGAGGACATTTGGGGATGAGATATGAATATTTAAATTGGTAATTAATTGGGGAGGACCATGTCTTCTCCCAAGTAAATTTGAGAGGACATTTTGGAGACGAGATATGAATATTTAAATTGGTAATTAATTGGGAGGACCATGTCTTCTCCCAAGTAAATTTGAGAGGAAATTTTGGGGATGAGATATGAATATTTAAATTGGTAATTAATTGGGGAGGAACATGTATTCTCCCAAGCAAATTTGAGAGGACATTTTGGGGATGAGATATGAATATTTAATTTGGTTTAATTGGGGAGGACCATGTTTTCTCCCAAGTAAATTTGAGAGGACATTTTGGGGATGAGATATGAATATTTAAATTGGAATAAATGGAAGGAAACCATATCCTATCAAAATTTAAATTTGAGGAGGTAAGTTGGGAATTGAATAATAACAAAACTTATATTAGTAATAAATTTACAGTTTCACCAATGTAGGTATGTACCAATATTTCTTGATAATTATAAGTCAATATTTAGGGTAATTTAAATGCTTACTAAAATTTGCATGATAAGATTAAGTAGGGCATTACTCCGGCTTCTGCAAATCCTCGTAGACAACATCGTCACCTTTGAAGAGAAATTTGGCACAACGTGCAGATTTGTTAGCGAGCCTTCTCTTCTTCACTCTTCTGTGAGGGCACTTCCCACCCATTCTTTCTAAGCTTCTCAGTTTGCCTCCTGCATCGATAAAAAGATAGTAAGCTCGGGAGCCCCAGTTAACATTCCCAGCACCGATAAGCAAACGAAGTAGAGTATGAAATACAACAATTTTTTTAAATGGGTGGCACGATTATTTTATTTTGAGTTTGGCTATTTCAAAATTATTTTTTTAGCTAGAGACGACCAATGTTTCCCAGTTTTAGGGGAACTCAGCATATTGAGATAAAAGCATAAGACCAAAAAATAATTTGCCCCCATACTTTTGTTGCAGTCATAATGGTAGGGTAGCGGTCACAGTGATAGTTTGTTATATAATGCATCGAAATCTAGGACATAACAGGTATCTGACCAATGGTACTCGAAACTCTGAGAGTTGCATTTACAGATGCCAATTATAATAATTTGCATTTAAATAATTTCATGAAACATTGAGTAGCATAAAAAAAAATCAGTTAACCTTTAACATCATATAAGTTCTATAAAGCTCTATTCTTGGACTTTTACTTTGGGCACACGTACCTGTTACTTTTAATTATACACCTTATAGACTTGAATAGAGTCATCTACCCAATGCATGAGAAGATTTAGCCACAACTCAAATTTCACGTGGCTTTTGTTTTAATTTGGGAAGAAAATTGCAATGGGCAGTGCTTTTGAATCTCATAACATATCAAGCAATCACAACGGTATAGGTTGCAAAAAAATTATTATTGCTAATGTTGGGGAATTTTTTTTGCATCTATACCCATGTTTGTTTGTGTTTGTTTTTTTTTTTAATTATTATTTCTCAAACGATTAATGTTATTTATCTGGTGTTTTACACCAACAAATAATGCAAAAGCATTGAGGCCTTAGCAAAAAAAAAGAAAAAAGAAAAAAGAAAAGAGAAAAAGATAATAATAATAATAAACTAATAATTTGGTGTTAATAAATCATTTAGAGAACGACTAATAGGTACATTGCACTAGTAACCTAGCTAGTATTCAAATAAAAATTGTAGGAGCTCACACATAAGAGGATTTAATAAAGCCTTGTGGATCTGATCAGTATTAGTAATGCTCGTTTACAAACATAGTAAAAGAAAAACTTATGACTATCGTATATACATGTGTGTGAGTCAGCTAAGAGTGGACAAGTCCTAAGTTGCGCTAATAAGTCTTAAGTATCATACAGATATTGAACAATTCAAAATGGTGAGGACGCGAAGTAATCAAGGTCAAGGAGAGTCATCACAAGGACCTCCTACAAATAACCCATTACCTTCACCGATGTTGACTCCCATCTTGCATTCCCTAGAAGCAATTAATGAAACCTTAAAAGGGTGCCAAACAATTGAAGCGGAAGTTGAGCACCCTCCATCAGGGTGAGGAAATCCTGAGGGATCAAGAGACTCTGATAGAGGACCTCCAAGCGAAGACATTACTAGGGAGCTCCAAAAGATTAAACTACCGGAGTTTGCCGGAGGTCGTGCTAGCGAACGTGTAGAAGCCTGGTTAGAAGGAATGAGAAGGTGCTTCACACTAAGGGATTATAATTTCAATTCAAAAGCTAAAATAGTAATATTCCAACTCAGAGATAGTGCTATGAATTGGTGGGGCAACTTAGAACGTCAACTACACCTCACTTCGAACATAGTTACTTGGGAGTTATTTGAGGAGAGGTTCAGTAAAAAGTACCTACCAGCATATTATGAAGAACAACAGGTAGGAGCCTTCCATGCCTTGGTACAAGGAAATCGTATGGTAGAATAATATGAGATTAGATTCATGGAATTGGTCAAGTATGTCTCCTACATGGATACGGACCAGCCCTAAGCGGAATTTTTTATTTATGGATTGAACCCTAAGATTAGGGCAATGGTGCAGATGTGGAAACCATCCTCAGTTACAGAAGCTATGGAACATGCTCGTTATGTTGAAGAACACTTAGACTTAAAGTGTGGAAACAAAACCTTTTTTCCACAACAACCAAGGTTTATGGGGAAGGCCCCTCGTACCTTCCCCAGGGGAGGAAGTTTGAGGCCACCACCATATGGAAATAGGGTGGTACCCAGAGCACCGACAGTGGGGATTTCAATGGTTACTAAGGCAACTTCATCAGTAGCTTCAAGGGCATGTGCAAATCAAGGTCATATGCGAGGAGTAGCAAGTAGGGGCAGGGGTCCCAAGGGAAGGAGATCTTTCCAAATAACTCCACAACATGTGGTTCAAGGTCTACCACACATCACTTGTTGAGGATGTGGGGGACCTCATTACTAGTGTGACTGCCTTGAGTTGCAAGCTGGTAACAATTGTAGATAGGGAAAAACACTAATGGGGGGGCAAGTAGCCACCATCGAATCTATGCAGCAGTTGATAACCAGCAAGTTGAACACCAGTTTGCCGTGGTAGAAAATTAAGGTATGATAAACAAAGTAAAACTTAAAATTTTGTTTGATTCTGGTGCTACAGATAGTTCCATTTCACCAGTTTCATTAGAAAAATGTGGGTTGGCAGCCTATGAGCACGATGAATTTAAATAAGTTGAGATAGCTTGTGGGATAAAACAAGCAGTAGGACCTAGTGTTGGCCAATGTCAGGTAAACCTCAGGGTGTGTATGACTAAGTTGAAGGCATACGTCGCAACATTGGGGACACATGATGTAATTATTGGAATGGACTGGCTAGAAGCTCATTGAGCTTTAGTAGACTGTTTCAAGAAGAAGGTGATTTGTTTAGATGATGAAAGTAAGCCAATCGAGATTTTTGGAATCAAGAGAGGAGTGTCGCTACAATTCATATCCATGATGAAGGTAAAATGTTGTCTCTAACAAGGTTGCAAGCTATATGTGGTCAAGGTTGTAAGTGACCAGAAAGGACCCTCCCTAGATCAACATCCAATTTTGTCAGAGTTCAAGGATGTATTTCCTAAGGAATTGCCTAGATTACTTCTTGTCAGGGAGATTAATTTCACAGTCGACCTAAAAACTGATGCATAACCAATATATAAGACACCCTATAGGATGAAAACTCCAGAACTTTGTGAGTTGCAGATGCAGTTAAAAGAGCTCTTAGACTTGGGATTTATCAGACCTAGTATTTCACCTTGAGGTGCACTAGTGATTTTTTTCAAGAAGAAGGATGGTTCCTTACATCTATGCATAGATTATAGGGACCTGAATAGAGCCACAATAAAGAGTAGGTACCCGATAAGTCAAATAGATGACCTATTTGATCAAATGAAGGGAGCAACAATTTTCTCAAAGATCGATCTACGATCTGGACACCACCAATTGAGGATTAAGGAAGAGGACATCTCAAAAAATGCATTTCGAACTCGGTTTGGGCACTATGAGTTCGTAGTTGTTCCATTTGTTTTGACCAATGCACTAGCAGTATTCATGAGCCTCATGAATGGTGTGTTTAGGAAGTATTTGGACCAATTTGTGCAAGTCTTTCTGGATGAAATTCTTGTGTATTTCAAGAATGAAAAGGAGCATGAAAAGCACCTAAAGGTTGTATTGACTTGCTTAAGGGAAAATCAATTGTATGGAAAATTGTCAAAATGTTCCTTCTTTTAGAAGAAAGTTCATTACCTTGGGCACATCATTTCAGGAGAAGGGATTTTAGTTGACCTGGAAAAGGTGAAGGCCATAATGGATTGGCCAGTACTGAAAAATGCTCATGAGGTACGTAGTTTTATCAAGCTGGCATGGTATTATCGCAGGTTTGTGGAAGGGTTTTCAAGGATTGCAAAACCTATCACCACATTACAGTGAAAGGGGGTTAAGTATGAATGGGCATATGAATGTGACACTGCATTCACAGAACTAAAGAGGTTACTAACTAGTGCATCAATCCTTCGAGTACTGGACATGGGAAAAGACTTCACTGTCTGCACCGATGCTTCGAAGCAAGGATTGGGTGCAGTATTGATGTAAGAAAGCGGAGTAATAGCTTTTGCATCTAGAAAATTGAAGAAACATGAAGAGTTGTATGCTACCCATGACTTAGAATTAGCAGCAATGATGTTAGCTTTGAAACTGTGGAGACACTACCTCGTTGGGGGACGATTTGAGTTAAGAACAGATCATCAAAGCCTAAAGCATCTCTTCACTTAAAGAGATTTGAATGCAAGAAAAAGGTGATGGAGCGAATTCATGAGTGAGTATGATTTTGAGATCTCATACATCAAAGGAAAGGAGAATGTGGTGGGTGATGCACTAAGCAGGAGACCACGAACTTTCTCCCTAGTGGCCTTAAAGGTAAATTTGAGGGAGCGTGTGTTAGAGAAACTCTTCGAAGATAGTTGGTATCTAAAGGTTATCTCAGCACTCCAAAGTGGGAAGCATATAGAACCAAAGTTTGAGGGATATGTCCTTGATTTAGATGGACTATTGAGATTTCAAGGGAGAATGTACATACCTAAGGAAATGGGTATAAGAAGGACCATCATCAAAGAGTCACATAGAGCACTATATTGTGCACATCCTGGAGTAAAGAAGATGTACACATACACAAAGAAACTTTTCTTTTGGGCTGGCATGAAGTACGACATAGTCCAATTTGTCGCCAAATGTCTTGAATGTCAATGTGTGAAGGCTGATCATCGCCATCCAACAGGACTCCTACAACGACATGACATCCCTATGTCTAAATGGGAGGTAATTTGGATTTTGTTGTGTGTTTGCCACTCACTTCACAAAGGCATAATGCTATATTGGTTATAGTTGATAAATTGACCAAAAGTGCCCATTTCATTCCAGTAAGAGACACTTACGATGTTACTAATGTGGCACAAGTGTTTATAAGTGAAGTTATTCGACTACACGGGTTACCCACACAGATCATTTCTAATAGAGACTCTCGATATATATATATCTATATATATATATATATATATATATATATATATATTGTTGTTATATAAATGCATGAATAAGAGCTAACCCGCAGATTGGAAGGAACTATATGATAGCCAAGATCTACTCTTCCATTGGGGAAAGGTCGAGATATCTCATGAGGAAAGGTATAATGTACATTGTTCTATTACATTTTGTATCTACTGGATATGCACTCTTATGACAAGGGTAAAATATGAATGACAAGTGACAAGACTACATGACTGGATTATTCGATGACAAGTATCCAACCGGCGCTGTAGTGTGGTCCATATTAGGGCGTTGAACCTAGTTGTGAGGAGGGGTGGAGGTATTTCCCACTGTGTAACCTCCAAACCTCGAATCGTGGGAGGGAAGTGGTGGACACACTCCCCGAGATGTGTGATGACATTTGCCAATTGCCTGCTGGGGAAGTTAGGTCAATATAGTCAACGCTTCTACCATATTGGTTTTATTAGTGGTTAGATTGGTATAGCCGATGCCACCATATATAGCAGCAGAGGATGGATAGGGTGGGAACGAAAGTAGGTCAGAAAGGATAGGAGGATATAGATCAGTTGGAGACTCTTGATGGAACGCGATGTCATTGTCTGACTTATCAAAATTTTACTACTATAAATCTCTCTCTATTTTGTTATGCCTTATTGCCAAACTACTTCGAACTCCTTGTATCTTTTACACTCTAACTTCGAGCTGAAGTTTTTTGAAGGAGGAGTGTACGTAATGCCCTATTTAATCTTATCATGCAAATTTTACTAAGTGTTTAAATTACCCTAAATATTGACTTATAATTATCAAGAAATATTGGTACATACCTACATTGGTGAAACTGTAAATTTATTATTGATATAAGTTTTGTTATTATTCAATTCCCAACTTACCTCCTCAAATTTAAATTTTGATAGGATATGGTTTCCTTCCATTTATTCCAATTTAAATATTCATATCTCATCCCCAAAATGTCCTCTCAAATTTACTTGGGAGAAGACATGGTCCTCCCCAATTAATTACCAATTTAAATATTCATATCTCATCCCCAAAATGTCCTCTCAAATTTACTTGGGAGAAGACATGGTCCTCCCCAATTAGTTACCAATTTAAATATTCATATCTCATCCCCAAAATGTCCTCTCGAATTTACTTGGGAGAAGACATGGTCCTCTCTAATTAATTACCAATTTAAATATTCATATCTCATCCCCAAAATGTCCTTTCAAATTTCCTTGGCAGAAAACATGGTCCTCCCCAATTAATTACCAAATTATATATTCATATCTCATCCCCAAAATGTCCTCTCAAATTTACTTGGGAGAAGATGAGTCAAATGTAAGGATGAGGGGGTAGTTATGACATTAATGAGAGGTGGTTGAGGTGGAGAAGATAAGGGGGCATAAAAGGGGAAGGATGAGAGATCCTTGGTCTTGCTTTTGGTTTTGGTTTGGTGGTGGTTTTGGAGGATTTGTTTTGACAGGAAGAAGAGAGAAGGGAGAGAAAGAGAGTATTGTTATCTTGGACACAGACTACATCTGGTTGGACTTGGGATCAAAGGGTTAGGGAACCTGTGGAGGTTTCATGAGCTAGGAATTACTTCCTAGTTGGCTGGGAGGTAAATCTAGTTGGTAGTCAAGAGGAACATCCCATTAGGATCAGGAGCTTAGGGGCATCTCATCTAGGCTATCGGAACATGTATTCCTCTATTTATAGATTACTCATGTAAGTGATTGAAATGAAATGCTCACTATTTAATTTTAGGAAATAAATTTTAATGGTAAAATATCATCGACTAAATGTTTAGTTAGAAATAAATTATTTCCGTTTTGTTGTATTTGAAATTAGAGAATTTATTTATGTTAGAGGACCCTAGAATGGAGCCTTACAGGCAGGGGGCCACTATGCCACCGGTGGGCACGATGGGAGCGCTCATGGGCATGCTCTCCTAGAGCAGAGCGGCCCCTTGGCAGGCCAAGGTACCAATTTTGGGAAGCAGCCACCTGGCCTGCCAGGGGGCTGCTCTGCGCTAGGCAGGCACATCCATGGCAGGGTGCGCCTACCCACAGGCACAAGCCCTATGCCTGTGGACGGGCATTCCCACGACTTGCCTGGCCATAGGCATGCCAACCCATGATACAACGGGCAGACACACCCATGGTTAGGTACACCTGCCTATAGGCGCATGCACTAGCTGTACTTGTCAGTGGGCACGCCTGCTTGGGGCAAAACGACCCCCTGGCCTACCAGTTCCGATTCCTCTATTTATAGATTACCCATGTATTCCTCTATTTATAGATTACTCATGTAAGTGATTGAAATGAAATGCTCACTATTTAATTTTAGGAAATAAATTTTAATGGTAAAATATCATCGATTAAATGTTTAGTTAGAAATAAATTATTTCCGTTTTGTTGTATTTGAAATTAGAGAATTTATTTATGTTAGAGGACCCTAGAATGGAGCCTTACAGGCAGGGGGCCACTATGTCACCGGTGGGCACGATGGGAGCGCTCATGGGCATGCTCTCCTAGAGCAGAGCGGCCCCCTGGCAGGCCAAGGTGCCAATTCTGGGAAGCAGCCACCTGGCCTACCAGGGGGCTGCTCTGCGCTGGGCAGGCACATCCATGGCAGGGTGCGCCTACCCACAGGCACAAGCCCTATGCCTGTGGACAGGCATGCCCACGACTTGCCTGGCCATAGGCATGCCAGCCCATGATACAACGGGCAGACACACCCATGGTTAGGTGCACCTGCCTATAGGCGCATGCACTGGCTGTACTTGTCAGTGGGCACGCCTGCTTAGGGCAAAACGACCCCCTGGCTTACCTGTGCCGATTCCGAAATCAACCCTCGATAGGCCAGGGGGCCAATTCCCAGAATTGGCCTTAGGAATCAGAATTTTTTCCCCGGGCGGGGATGTCCACGGCCGAGAGCGTCCACACACAGGCACAACCACGACTGGTCGTGCCTGCCCACAGGCACAATTTCATGTGCCTATAGGCAAGTGTATCTAGCCGTGGGCATGCCCGCCCGTAACAAAGTGGGCACTCTGCATGCTCGATGTGCCGCGGACGGGCACAACCACAAACACAGACAAAGGTAGTTGTACCTGTGGGTAGGTGCACCCGATTGTGGACATGCCCGCCTTGGGAAAAGCGACCCCCTGACCGATTCTAGGAATCGGCCCCAGGTAGGCCAAGGGGTCGATTCCGGGAATCAGCCCCAGGTAGGCCAAGGGGTCGATTCCGGGAATCAGCCATCGGCAGGCCAGGGGGGCAATGGGAATCGGAACCCTAGCAGGCCAGGGGGCCATCTTTTCCTAGGAGGGCATGCCCACGGTTGGGCGCGCCCACCCACTGGCATAGGCACTGCCTATGCCTATGGGTGGGTGCGCTTAATCGTCGACCTGCCTACCCGCGACACAATGGGCAAGCATGCCTATAGCCAGGCGTACCCACCTAAGGCACAACAACCTCCTAGAAGGGAGGGGGATGATTTTGAGAATCGACCCTCTACAAGCAAGGAGCGATTCTCTGAATCAGCGCCTGGCCTGCCAAGGGACCGGGGACAAATGTAAAAAAATAAAAAATAAAAAAATCTAAGGGATGATTTTTTTTTGTACTTTATATGAACCTAACATCCAAATTTTCATGGGGGTTGATGTGCATGTTTATGGTCTTTTTTCATTTTAAAATTTTGTTTCGTTTTGTTTGTTTACTAAAGCTATTGGTTTTTTTTGGAAAATGGCATCAAGGTAGATTTTTTTGAATCTTTCTGGACCAAAGACAGCTAAAAATGGAGGTGGATCCTCAAAAATATTTACAAACGAACCCGACTTGAGCTAATAGCTACAAATCTAGCAAGTGCCTCTAAGGATAGGAAGTTGGTTTCTTACTGGAAGAAATCACAAGAAGTGAAGCATACAAAACTTGTATGGTTTGTGAAAGATAGAGAAGGTGAACAACATTTGTAGATATATCTATATGTTGATATCCCTAACGATAGTGGAAGTTATGAGGTGTTGGGAAAAGTACTAGACATGTGTTTGATACCATATATTGAAGTTGTTTATGTACTTACAAAACCGCCCAAGTCACATGATAAGATTAGATATAAGTTTGCATTTTCAATGTATGACACGATGAATGATTCTACAAAGATGTGTAAACAAATCATAGACGAGATTACATAAGATATCGTAAGTATTGTTATTTATATTTGTGTTTTGTGTTATTCTAACTGTATCATTATATCTTTTATAACTTAGTTTTTATTAACATATGATATTTTGTTTGACAAAATTTTATTGAAAATATTTCAATTATGTTGGGAAGAATTTATTTATAGAGCAAGATATTATGAATGTTTTTAGCAATTTCTACTCAGGGCCAGAAGAAGATATGGCAACCAAGCAAAAAAAGTACTTCATGATGCTACAAGACTACATACAAGGGGTCAGAAAATAACACCTATAGTGGATAAATCTACCAAAGCTAAACATGTTACTTTTGAAGATCAAGAAGTTGAAATTGAAGTTGAAGCTGAAGAATATGTTGCCATTACTAAGGATGAGATTAGAACTGATGTTAGAAAGGAGAAGAACCATAAAAGACCAAAGAAAAAATGCCCAAGAATGTCTCTGTTCTAGTTGATGATGAGGATGTTACTTATGTAGAATAAAATTTGATAACCGAGAGGAGGAAGAAATTAAAAGTTGATCATTCTAAAAAAGTCATGGCCAACAGTGAAGATCCTAGTGAAAACTCAAAAGGAAGTAGGGAAATCATTACACCAGGAGCTGATTTAGAAGATGACATTATTAAAACAAAACAAAATGCCATTCAACATCACTTGACAAAGAAAAACTTAATTGAGGGTGGTCGTACATTTCAACTTAATGTTAGCCAAATCTATAAACCAAGTGAAGGACAATTTAAATATCAAATTAGAAATCCACACCACCTGCATGTTCACAACTTGAAGACATTGATGAGGTACAATCCATATGCTCATGTGGTTGATTATGTGCTTCTTGTTGATCCAATTCAAGTTCCCAACAAAGAAGCATTTGATAAGTCAAAATGTTTTGAATACAAATATTATGTACTTGGGGGAACATTACGTAGAAGTTCAAAGGAAATTGATGGGGGAATGTCCCAATAACCTACGTTATGAAACAATGAAATGTATCATTTATGCTGGTTTATCATATACAGAAGCAAAGTTATTGGCATGGGATCATAATATAGATAATGAGTATAAAATGTCTATGAATTTCATCCAAAGGGTTAGATTTATTCATAATGATTTTGAAGAAAAATGTGGTGGGGATAAAACAAACGTGTTGGAAATAATACTGAGAGGGGGGTGAATCAGTATTATCAGATCAATAATTTTATTTCCCTAACATATTTATACACGCTACTTTAGTGAAGTGAACTAGCATGTACACGCAACTGTGATTAAAGAAACAAACATATATCCAGAGAACTTGTGATTTAGACAATTTATCATGTGTTGATTTGAAACCAGTACATCAGTAACTTATTAGACAGTGTAGTAAAAGCAGAATAAAGCATCAAACATAAGCAACACACATGAACACCAAGATTTAAGGTGGAAACCCAATGTGGGTGAAAACCACCTGCTGTTGTCGTCTCTGTTTTCTTTTAATAATAAGAAAATCTTTTTACAATCTTGTACTGGTGCAGACTCATACCATTACATAGGCACCCACCTGCAGAAGGCTACAACCTTCTCTAGTTCTCCAGCTTCTTTTGGAAGGGAGCTACAACCCCCTAGCTCTTGTACTAACTGATCCGTTTACTTGTACGTAGGCACTGACCTACAGAAAGCTACGACCTTATTTCTTCCTCCAGGGACCACGTTTCATGAATTTTCAGATTGGATACTCCTAGATCACAACACCACAATCTGAAGGCCATGATTCATCCAATTTTCATATTGGACCCATAAAAAACTTTTAAACTTAAACTGCATCAACTAACATTCAGTTAATCTGAACAATCAGATCACTGACACCAGAACACTGTGCTGAACCCAGAAACCTGCATCATCATTCAGAACCAGTTGTAACCTAAAAAACCATGCATTAGAGTGCATACACTACTTGGTTAAACCCAAACTGCGTGTATACGCTACTTCCGTTAATCAAATTTGCATATGCCTTCAAAACTATTGCAAACATAAACTTTTGAATCAAGTCTATACCGACCAAAATATACTGAATATTTATTGTCAACTTACAAAGCTTTACATAGGCAGCGACAAAGATCACTTTTTCTCACTTATACAATCAATCAATCAAATACCAACCTCCTTATGCATTTAGTTTTACATTCAGATCTAAGAAGACTTCATTGATAGACAATAGTAAAACAACAGTACCGATCTGATAGATCAATCATCATTGAACATCAAGATTTTCTTTTTCATACGCTACTTGGAAGAGCTGAACCAGCGTGTATACGCACCTTCATCAAAGCGAACCAGTGTACAAATCTGCAAATACTTACTTCAAAACTTCGCTGCACCTCCGAACTTCAGACAAACCTAGATCATGATATTTAAAGAATAAAACAGGTGTACATAATCAGATCTAGCCCAATATCAGATCATTCAATAATAATAAGTCATTATGATCTTGATCCATCATTAGATCTCATCCATCATCAAATTCTCAGGTGCATATTTTGTCTAGATCAAGCAAAGCATCAGAAACCCATAACATGTATATTTACTTTTGATATGACACTTCATAAGATATTCATTACTTGTACGCATAGCCCTTTGACCTTCTCCTCCTTATATACTTAGATCCTTTGCCATACCTTGGACCAAAACTACCTAGGACCAATACCTTGGACCAAATACTTAGGGTCAATACCTCGGACCAAATACCTTGGACCAAAACCTTGGTTTTTCAACATGTATGTGCTTTTCCTCCTGAGAAAATTCATGTATATGTATATGCTCTTTTTGTTCCGTGAACTAGCGTGTATACGCTGTTTTGACTAAGTGGATCTGCGTATACTTCTTAAACTACTTTACATCAACCTTTTCATTTACATTCTTTACTCTGATTAGTAGACCTAAGTTCCATATTCTTGTTCTTCTATACCAATGTCTTGTTACTTCTGAATAGACCTGTTACATTGTAATTTTCCATATTACTTCTGAAATGATTCCTTTGAATTGCCATGCATTCTGTCACATCTGATATCTCTCCTAGTTACGTAGAGTCATCTAGTTACGATATACAAGTGATTTGTTCTGCTATAAGTGGGTTTCCATCAAGTACAACACATGTGTCATAATGCCAACAATCTCCCCCTTTGGACTTGATGGAAACCATGTTGGTGTTGATTACTACACACTATAGAAACTATTAGAGATAACAAGAAACACCAAAATACTCCCCCCCTTTGACATCAAGGGCAAAGGGTGGACCAAGATATTCCCCCCTTTGAGATGAAGAATGTCATATCTGAACAGTTGAATATAAACATTGATCATGCTCCCCTAGGTACATGCTGAATTCTTTGATTAAACTCCCTCTTTATGCATGTTCTGATATCATTGTAAATGCTGTGGTGCACTAATTGTCGATGCTCCTCCTAAGCACATGAAGCGTCTGCAAAAATATTTTCCAAAACAATAACATGAATTTATAACTTAACTATGTGAGTTTGACCTTCCTATCACCAATGACTCATACACACATCAATCTCCCAATCAAGTGGGGATATACCAAATTTGACTCATCCACCCAACCAAGTGGGGATATACCAATTGTTTATACATGATAGAAATACAATAAATATTACATCATCCATCCATGCAAAGCGGGGATACAAATTACATCATTTGTCCAATAGGACTCATTCAAATGTATGAGAAGTCATATCACACCCTAGACTTTTACATGACTTAAGCAACAAATGGTATAAATATCTGAAGCCATGGCTAGACTCAACAACCATAATGCAGAATGCATGTGAAGGCTAATGCTCCCCCTCAACCTGTGCTACCTGTGCATTGTTAACAAGTCATTAATCAAGGCATCTTTGCCAGTCAGATAAAAATTAATGAATCAAAACATATCGTTAGAATGTAATCATCAACATCAGACAGAGCACCCATATCAGAGTCTGACCCACTATTTTCCTGTCAGAAAAACATATACGCTTCTTCACCCACAGAAACCTGCACGTATATGCGACTATATTTCATGAAACATGTATATAATAACCTTATTCTGAAAACTGGATTTAACACAGGATGATGCAACAACTACTCCCAGCTTTTGTCTTGTATATTCAAATGTTTATCTGGGCAGTGGTTTAGTGAATATATCGGCAACCTATTCTTTGGGGGGAACATACTCCAATTTGACCTTTTGTTTAGAAAATGGTACTTGATGGGTATGTGCTTGCTCTTGGAGTGCATGACTATATTCTTTGAAATGTTGATGGCACTTGTATTATCACATAGAATGGAGATGGGTGGAGTACATGTGATCTGAATGTCTTGCAAAGTTTGCATCATCCAAAGTAGTTGTGTGCAGCAAGAAGCAACAACCACATATTCTGCTTCAGCTGTAGATAAAGAAATTGAACTTTGTTTCTTGCTGAACCAAGATGATAACATGGAAACCATATATAATGCACCACCACTAGTGCTTTTTCTTTCATCAACACTTCTTGCCCAATATGCATCTGTATATGCATGAAGAGTAAGATATGCATCTCTAGGATACCATAGTCCAAAGTCCTAAGTTCCTTGAAGATATTTGAAAATTCTTTTGACTGCCTGAAGGTGTGATTCCTTTGGCTTTGCTTGGAATCTTCCAACTATTCCTACTGCATGCTGATGTCATGTCGGGTACCTGTTAGATAAAGTAGACTGCCAATCATGGTTCTGTAAGTTGGTTGATGTACTGCTATTGATTCGTCATTTGAGCTGAGACTGTATCTTGTTACCATTGGGGTACATAGAGGTTTAGAATCTTCCATTCCATACCTTTTCAAGATCTGTTTGAGATATTTGGTTTGTGAAAGAAAAATACCATCTTTAGTTTGTTGAACTTGTAGACCAAGAACATAGGTAAGTTCACCAAGCAAGGACATTTCAAATCCTTGTTGCATTACTAAAGCAAAATTCTAACTCATGGATTCTTCATTGCTACCAAAAATGATATCATCAACATAAACAATAATAATTAGTAATTTATCAGTTTCAATCTTTGTATATAGATTGTTATCTGTAGAACCTTTTGTAAAACCTTGTTGGTGTAGATATTTGTCAAAGCGGTAATACCAGGCCCTTGGAGCTTATTTCAGGCCATAAAGAGCCTTTTTGAGTATGCATACAAGTTTTGCATCATTTCCAAGAATGAATCCTTCTGGCTGTTCAATATAATCTTCTTCTTCTAAATCTCTGTTAAAGAAGGCTGATTTTACATCCATTTGGTATACTTTGAATTTTTGAAAGTTGGAAAGAGCAAGAAACATCCTTATGGCTTCAATTTTGGCAACAGGTGCAAAAGTTTCTTCAAAATCTATACCTTGTTGTTGAGCATACCCTTTACAAACAAATCTGGCCTTGTTTCTAATGATTTCTCCATTTTCATTCAGCTTGTTCTTGAATATCCATTTAGTTCCTATAATATTTTTATCATGAGGTCTAGGAACTATTTCCCAAGTATCATTCTTTTCAATTTTCTCAAGTTCTTCATCCATGGCCTTGACCCAACATTCATCTTTGCATGCTTAATTTACATTTTGAGGTTCGGTAGAAGATATTAATGCTAGATAGCTTGAGGTCCTTGTAATAGTTCTTCTTGTCTGTACACCTGCCTCCTTTTCCCCTAAAATTTGAGTTTCTGGATGATTTTTCTGAACATACCTAGATTGAGTCTTTTCTTCTACCATTATATCTTCTTCTGGTGCTTCATTGCTTTCTTATTCAATATAATTTTGATTTGATGTGGGAAAGTAATCCCCATATTCCTCATTGTCATAATCTTCTGTTGATTTTATTTGTTTTGGATTTTTTCATGCTTCATCAACTACAACATCAATGCTTTCAACAATTTTTCCAAGTCTTTTATTATAACATTTATATCCTTTACTTCTGGAAGAATAACCAAGAAGAATACCTTCATCTGCTTTGGGTTCAAACTTACCAAGTTTTTCATCAGTGCTTTTGGTAAAAAAATTGCTTCCAAAAAATTTAAAGTATTTTACAGTAGGAATCTTACCATACCAAAGTTCATGTGGAGTTTGAGTGCTATTTACCCGAACATTTTCTTTGTTGAGAATAGTCATGGCAGTGAATGCAACTTCACCCCAAAAGGTTGCAGGAGTTCTAGATTCATCTAGCATAGCTTGAGCCATTTGTTGAACTGTTCTGTTCATTCTTTCTACCACACCATTTTGCTGAGGAGTTCTTGCGGTTGAGAATTGCCTTTTTATTCCACGTTGTTCACAAAAGTCAAAGAATTCATCCGATATAAATTCTCCTCGATCAAATCTGAGGCATTTGATTTTTCGATCTGATTCATTTTCAACCAAAGCTTTGAAGGATTGGAACTTTTCAAATGCTTCATCTTTATGATTTAGAAGACCTATCCAACACATTCTGGAAAAATCATCAATGAACAAAATAAAGTATTCTTCTCCAGGTGACCTTTTCCTTGTTGGTCCACATAAATAAGTATGGACAAGTTCAAGAGGCTTACTAGATGACCCTTCTTTTTCCATGAAGTGAACTCTGGTTTGCTTACCGATTTGACATGGTTTGCATATTGAATTTTCTAGGATGCTGATATCTGGAAGATCACGAACAACCTTGAGTCTGCATGCTTTTCTTATTTGAGAAAAGCTTAGATGTCCCAATCTTATATGCCACAACTAGAATTCATCATTTTTACTTAGATAGAACTGTTGTTGTCCTCCTTTGAGTATGTATAAGTTGTTTAGAGTTCTTGTACCTTTGATCACAGTATCTCCTGTATTAAGCTCGCAAACAACACATCTGTTTGATCGAAACACCACTTCATTTCCTTGATCACACATTTGACTGCCACTCAACAGGTTATGCTTTAAACCATATACATACATAACATTTCCAGCTTTAACCTTTTCTTTCAAGAAAATAGAACCTTCACCTTTTATGATAGCTAGAGTGTCATTTCCAAATGAGACATTATTTTCCTTTTCTACGACATTATATGAGTGAAGTTTCTCTTTGTCACCTGTCATGTGTTTGGAGCATCCAATGTTGATGTACCACTGATTTTCTTGTCCTTCTGCATACAAGGCTATACCACATCTTTCTATTTGAGATTCTTTCCTTCTCCATATCTTGGGATTTAATGGCGTTTGCTCATTTTGAGGTGTTTGCCGAAATTTGCTCCTGCATTCATATTCTTCATGACCAAAGTTGTTACAGATTGAGCATTATATTTCATTTTCAAGAGGAGAAAAGTTATTATAGGAAATTCTCTTGATCTCTGTTAAATTCCTTTAATTTCATGCTTCTCTAATCATGATGGTTTTCTAAGCAACGCATTGAGCAGCTTTATGCCCAAAATTATGACATGAAAAACATTGCCCATTAAATAAGTTTCTGCGACTATCGAATCTATTTACTTGTTGATTGTAGCTTCTATTGATATTCACCTTTGGAGAAAATTGAGTATGATTTGCCCAAGGTTGGTTGTGGCTTCTATTGATATTCATCCTTGGAGCAAATTGAGTATGATTTACCTAGTGATCAAATTTATGCCTTTGCTGACGATTGTCATACTGTTCACTGGTCTTTGCTGCGTCAAGATAGCTTTTGGTGGAGATTGATGGCTTCTGTGATTGAGATGCTTGTTCAGTATATCCAAGACCTGTCTTTATCAGAGGAGAACGTTGAACTTTGATAATTTCTTTTAAAGTTTTTGATCCTTTAGTAAATCTAAGATTGAGAGATTTTGTTTTCTCAAGATCTTTTCTTAGACCCACAATTTCACATTCTAGTTTTTCATTGCGTTTTTCTTTTTCAGCAAGTTGGTATGTGAAGGTATCTATGATCATATTATTTTCTTCTAAACATATTTTGAGTTTAGAGATTTCTTCATGAAAGTTTTCCTCTTTTAAAGCATCCCAAAAATTATCATCGTCATAAGCCATGAGAAGTCTAGAATAATCACTATTAGATAAACCATCACTATCCTCTTCTAAACTATCCCGAAAATCATCACTATCATAAGCCATGAGAAGTCTGTAATCTTGTCCAGTTTCATCTTCATCATTATTAGATAAATCATCGCTATCTTCATGAGTATAGTAACTCCTTTTATTCACAACTTGTTTCCTATTCCCTTTTGCATATTCCTTTCCTTTTTCATATTTACCTTTATGAGGACATTTGATAGCATAATGACCAACTCTGCCACAAGCAAAGCATTTGAAAGGGAGCTTACCTCTAAACCTTCCAGAACCTCGTTGAAGCTTCTTGACAAATTAACCTCATCTTCTTCTTCTAAAATATGTCCTGATTCATTGTGTTCTTCCATTTATTTTCCTTTTGTTGAAGCTTTAAATGCGGCTTCTCTCATATCTGATGGACCTCCTTTTCTCATCTCAAAAGAAGTTAGAATTCCGTGAAGCCGTGTCATAGTGATATTCTGCAGATGCTGTTTTTCTTCTATGACAGACACTTTTGATTCAAATTTAGCAGACAAGGATCTCAAAATTTTCTCAACTAAGGTAACTTCCTTTATTTCTTCACCCAGATTCTTCATACAATTAACAACCTCATCTATACGTAAGAAGTAACTAGATATACTCTCATTACTATGCATCTTAAGAGTTTCATATTGAATTCTGAGAGTTTGAAGCTTAGCATGTTCTACCTGAGAGTCTCATTCATAGCTCTAAACAATTTTGTCCCATATCTCTTTGGCTGATTTGAGTTGCATGACTTTGACAAACTTTGATTGTGAGAAACTTCCCAATAAATTATTGACAACTTTGGCATTGGTTTCATATTTCTTTTTACCTGCCGTGTCTGTAGGAATTGCTATTGGAAATGTATATTCTCCTTCCACAATTTCCCAGACATCTATTCCAGGAGATTGTAGATAGGCTGTGGTCCTTATTTTCCAATAAACAAAGTTGCTCCCATCAAAGATTGGTGGTTTGGTGGATCCCATACTTTCGTGATTATTAATCTTGATGGAACTCCCTTCAAGCGATCAAGCTTCTTCTGAAGGACCTGCTCTGATACCAATTGTTGGAAATAATACTGAGAGGGATTATTTTCCAATAAACAAAGTTGCTCCCATCGAAAATTGGCGGTTTGATGGATCCCATGCTTTCGTGATTATTATTCTTGATGGATCTCCCTTCAAGCGATCAAGCTTCTTCTGAAGGACCTGCTCTGATACCAATTGTTGGAAATAATACTGAGAGGGGGGTGAATCAATATTATCAGATCAATAATTTTATTTCTCAAACAGATTTATATACGCTACTTTAGTGAAGTGAACTAGAGTGTACACGCAACTGTGATTAAAGAAACCAATGTATATCCAAAAAACTTATGATTTAGATAATTTATCATGTGTTGATCTTAAACCAGTACATCAGTAACTTATTAGACAGTGTAGTAAAAGCAGAATAAAACATCACACATGAACACCATGATTTAAGGTGGAAACCCAATGTGGGTGAAAACCACCTACTGCTGTCGTCTCTGTATTCTTTTAATAATAAGAAAATCTGTTTACAATCTTGTACTGGTGCAGACTCATACCAGTACGTAGGCACCCCCCTGCAGAAGTCTACAACCTTCTCTCGTTCTCCAGCTTCTTCTGGAAGGGAGCTACAACCCCCTAGCTCTTGTACTAGCTGATCCATTTACTAGTACGTAGGCACCAACCTACAGAAAGCTACGACCTTCTTTCTTCCTCCAGAGACCACGTTTCTTGAATTTTCAGATTGGATACTCCTGGATCACAACACCACAATCTGAAGGCCACGTTTCATCCAATTTTCATATTGGACCCATAAAAAACTTTTAAACTTAAACTGCATCAACCAACATTCAGTTAATCTGAACAATCAGATCACTGACACCAGAACACTGTGTTGAACCCAGAAACTTGCATCATCATTTAGAACCAGCTGTAACCTCAAAAACCATGCATCATAGTGTATACGCTACTTGGCTAAACCAAAACTGCGTGTATACGCTACTTTCGTTAATCAAACCTATGTATACCTTCAAAACTACTGCAAACATAAACTTTTGAATCAAGTCTGTACCAACCAACAATATACTGAATATCTACTGTCAACTTACAAAGCTTTACACAAGCAGCGATAAATATCACTTTTTCCCACTTATACAATCAATCAATCAAATACCAGCCTTCTTATGCATTTAGTTTTACATTCAGATCTAAGAAGACTTCATTGATAGACAGTAGTAAAACAACAATATTGATTTGATAGATCAGTCATCCTTGAACATCAAGATTTTATTTTGCATACGCTACTTGGAAGAGCCGAACCAGCGTGTATACACACCTTCATCAAAGCGAACCAGCATATAGATCTGCAAATACTCACTTCAAAACTTCGTTGCACCTCCAGACTTTAGACAAACCCATATCATGATATTTAAAGAATAAAACATGTGTACACAATCAGATCTAGCTCAATATCAGATCATTCAATAATAATAAGTCATTATGATCTTGATCCATCATTAGATCTCATCCATCATCAAATTCTCAGGTGCATATTTTGTCTAGATCAAGCAAAGCATCAGAAACCCATAACATGTATATTTACTTTTGATATGAAACTTCATAAGATATTCATTACTTGTATGCATAGCCCTTTGATATTCTCCTCCTTATATACTTACATCCTTTGTCAATACCTTGGATCAAAACCACTTAGGACCAATGCCTTGGACCAAATACTTAGGGTCAATAACTCAGACCAAATACCTTGGACCAAAATACCTCGGATCAAAACCTTGGTTTTCCAACATGTACGTGCTTTTCCTCCTGAGAAAGTGCGTGTATACGTATACGCTCTTTTTGTTCAGTGGACCAGTGTGTATATGCTGTTTTGACTAAGTGTACTTGCGTATTATTCTTTAACTGCTTCACATCAACCTTTTCCTTTACATTCTTTATTTTGATCAGTAGACCTAAGTTCCATATTCCTGTTCTTCTGTACCAATGTCCTGTTACTTTTGAATGGACCTGTTACACTGTAATTTTCCATATTACTTTTGAAATGATTCCTTTGAACTGCCATGCATTCTGTCATATTTGATATCTCTCCTAGTTACGTAGATTCATCTAGTTACCATATACAAGTGAGTTGTTCTGCTATAAATGGGTTTCCATCAAGTATAACACATGTATCATAATGCCAACAAAAGGTTTGTCTAGCATTTCAGAAAGAATGTTGTATGGAAATAGGTTATCAAATTGAGGAAAAAATCAATTCAAAATGCAACAAAGTAAATTTTGATATATTCAGAGTTATGGATAACATTTTCCAGTTGGCATTTAGGACTAGAGAGATATGGGATTTGATTAATGAGATTTTTAGCATGTGAGAGAACATTGACATTAAAAACGAGAAGGTAAAAAAGTTTAAACCATTGATATCTAGCTGCAATAAATCAGGTCTTGAAATGAAGCTCCTTCCAGAAGATATGACTATCACATCTTAGAGAGCATTGAAAGGAGTGAAGGATGAAAAACTTTTCAAAACAATATTATCTCGTGTGCATTCAGGGGAACTATCATTGGATGAAATGTGTGAGGAATTTCAAAAGTAAGTTTGTTGAATTATTTTTACTTATTTCTAGATTATAATTTTTTTTTAAATATAACATATTGTTGTTGGTAGTATTTGTTATACATATCATTATATTAACTTTTTTACTTTATCTATTCAGTCACAACGTTTACATGAGAATACAAGAACAAATGGTTAAATTGTTGAATGAAGATAGTTGGGATGATGTTGTACGCAACTACCAAGATTCAAGTTCTACATCAACACTAAAATATTTTTATCTTGCACTTAAAAAAGTATGTTGATTTATACATTCTTTTTTATTCATCTGTATACTATTTTTATTTTATAGTTTATACATATATTTGTTTATTTTATTAAAGATGAAAAAAGATGCAAATGGAGCACCACATAGTTTCAGAAGCTTTATTGAAAAAAATAAGATGGAAAGACTGAGAAAGAAACGTCTTAGTAATTTTGAACTTGATATTAGTCTTACTCATTTCATTTAGAATGGGATTTAGAATATCCAATATCAAATAATACAAGGTGATTGTGAAGACATTTCTAAACTCATACCTAAAAGGGATTATTCTCTATTTATTGCAGATATTCCTCATGGTTTTAATATCCCAAACATTGACTATGATAGTGACCCTTATACTTATCGATCTCTTAGTAAAGTGGTTGCGGGATTTGTAGAAGTCACAACATCACCATTATAGAGATTTGTGACATTTCAGTCAAACACACAATTTGCAATGTTATTGACAAGCTTCAAGGGAAAAGCAAACTCAAGGATGCAACTTACATGGTAAGACATTGAAATTGTATGTTTTTATTAATGTTAAAAAATCATTTATGTACAAGTTAATTGAAATTTTACTATTTCATGTTACAGACAAAAATCAAATCTTATTAACCGTGGAGATCAACAAATTATAAGTGATTGTGAGTTCATCCATGTTGAAAGTTGGACAAAATATGATAGCTATAAGCCTATGCTTCTTAATTGGGTAGATGGAAAGAGTTATAGCCATGTACTGGTTTATGATGTTGTTGTAAAAAAACTAACATATGAAGATAAAGAAGCAAAATGAGAGTTAGTTAACATTTATCAAAAACCACAGTCATTGATTAACTATCTTATAGACTTATGTTCAAATGAAAGAGATTGGGTTTTGGATTTATTCTCAGGCTCAAGTAAGTTTTATTATATAAAATTGAATTTCAATATCTTCTTTCTTAATTTATATGTGATTATACTAATTTACTTCATTATTTATTTTGTGCATGATAATTAGGTACAACACTAGCATGTTCCTTACAAAAAAGGAGAAATTGTATTGTCATTGAAAAAGACCCAGTATAATGCAAATTTATTCAACAAATAATTAATGCTCTTCAATTTCTTCTAGATGCAATGCAAGAAGTTGGCTTGAGGAAACAAGATTTTAATGAATCACATGTGGCAAAAAAGACAAAGGAAGCTCAACCACCATTAGATGGAATGATTGGAAATGCATACACTGGGAGATTCATAGACATCAAAGATCCATCAGAAGAGGAAAATGAGAAAACTAAAACATAAAATATTGTGGAAGAAATAATGATGAAACTCTAGAAAATGAAGAGTATGCTTGGAAATCAAGCTCATTTTTTGTAACTATTAATTAGTTATACTTGTAATGTTTTGACTTTGACATTTTATGAGAAGAATAAGTACTCAGTTAATGTTGTTATATGTTCAATATTTGTATTATGTGATTTTCGCTTTAATTTTTATGTGAATCATTATTTTTTTTGTTAAAATTTTCCTATAAAATTTGTGATTTTGACATATCATTTTTAACAAAAAAGTCTCAAAATGTGTAATTTTTTTGCTATATTTATGTTCAAAATGTGTATTGTGATGTCAACTGTTAAAAATTATTATTTTTTTATAGACAATTATTTGATGTGCATTGAAAAATTAATTAACGATATAAAAATATATAGAATATCGAAACTTTAAAATATCGACCTTTTTTTTAACTATGCAAAAAATAAAGATCTCACTACAAAAAAAAATAAAAATAAAAGAAAAAAAAAAGAAATATGAAGAAGAAGACTAAAAAAATTGTTAAATTTAGGAAATAATTATTCACATTTAACACATTAGAAATTTTAAAGTAAAAAAATAAGTCTTCTACAAAAAGGGTTTGCCGATGCATCAACACTTTTTAAAATCAACCTGAAAAATCACTAACCTTTTAAAAATAATGTACATAATATATATATATATATATATATATATATATTCTGAATCAACACTTTTCAATATCGGTTGATTTTTTTGCTACTTCAAAAAAATGGGTTATCGTATCAGTTCCTGTTTTAAAGTTTACATTGTTAAATAATTTGTCATTGCATATTGCATGTTTTCAATGGATGCAAGAACATTACTCTCTAGCTCCCTTCTTTTCCCATCAGGTCCTACAGTAAACTAGATTAACAACTAATATGTCAATTGAAAAAGGCACACATAGGTAACTTTGATAACTTGTCCTTCAAGGAAATAAAGTAAAATCAACCCTGCACAAACTTGCCTAGCTCCATCTATGGTGGAGGGGTTCACCTGAAGGTTTGGATTTGTGTAGTCTCTCCATTAAAATAAACAAAAAGAGAATTTCTTATAAATTCTAACTAAAAGTAGGATATAAAGTATATTTAACTATTTTAAACAATTCATATTACTTAGTCCAAAAAATAACTACTTAATACTTATAAAAGCCAACTACTAGAAAAACAATAACTAAATTAATAAATTTTTAAGGACAAGAAACTAAAATAGATATGTAAGAATGTTGCATTTAGAAATTTCTTGTTTAAGTAACCCAACCTAAAGTCCATTTCATCTTGGTAAATAAGACTACCATCTCCCCAAGAGTGTAAGAAAAATATAACCTTTACTAAGGATTGGTCCTTCACATGGACATCAAAACCAGGTCAAGAAATTGATACCAAGCTAAGCATCCAATGACCCACCAGAATAGGCTATCATTAGAAGGTAAATAGGAGCCTTATTATGGCACCCCAAAAGACTTTGTAGGTCATAACAATGGTCTTCAAAACTTTCACCTCCAAAATCATTCAACTGCAGGAGACTGCAAAATCTCTTTGAGGTCAAATAATAGAAAAATGGCATTCATGTTGTCATATAGGTTGTCCTCGTCCTTGCATTCCAATGCAACCTAGGGTTTGTTGAGGTAAAAGTACACAAAAATATTGAAGCAAATCCACACAATTTTCTAGTCAGACATTCAACGAGATACAATAAATCACCAATTAGAACTTGTAAGAATTTATTAATCATTCAAGGCAAAAGCTGAGTTTCACAATGATAGTTTTAGCTTTTATTGTAGGCTGGGATCCATTTAATTAGAATCTTTTATGAGCTTTGAATGCTCTATTCATCCCTATATCTTATACTAGATTCTATCATATCATTATAAATTCTCTCTCTTGGAGACCCATAAACCCCTTGTCCAAGTCCCACTCTTTTTTAATACATGGGAAAGCCTTTGTCCAAACTATAACTATCTCACTATATCGATCAACTTTGAGGTCAAATACCATGCCCAATCATTACCACCCTGAAAACCACACCATGCATCATATGATGATTTCTTACAAGATATTTAACCAGAATTCAGGCATTCAAACCACAAAATGCACAAGAGACTAACAAGTGGTTTAATTTAACAACATATAGGATATTAAGGAAGTTTATGAGGGTTTTCTCATTAACACGTATATTTTTTCTTGGAGTGGTCCCTTATTCCATTTTATTCATGGTCCACACCACTACAAAACCACCTCAAACATGAAACAAACCAAAATAAAGGAAACAAATTTGCAAATATGCAGGATAACTAAGTTGCCAGGATTATCCTACATCAAATTAGGTCACTCCAATTGCCAATGTAGAACCATAACAAAGTTTCATAAAATAAAGAGATGGAAGAAGTGTTGAAAACATAAATAGTTTCAGAAACAAGCCTCACCAAAATTTAGGAAATTGATAAGCAACATCAAGTAAACTCATACATACATCTCATGCATATATAATATATATATGTTGAATCATAATGCATTGTGTCATGTACTTCAAAAATAGATGGAGTGTCTCTGTAAAGTATTATTAAATGGTATACCAAGTGCATAGTACATAGAAAATGAATAAGAAACCCTAAATATCTGACTCCAAGACATAATTTAAAACCGAGGAACAAATTAAAACTCAAACCCTGGTATCGGGGACAAGCAAAGTAATAGAAAAAATTAAAATTGAAGCTTGATACATGGAAAAGAATGCTCTACATTCACGACGAGCTTTAATGTTGAGTCAATACACACCTTCTTCATCTAATAAACTTCATATCGAAAACCTAGAAGGAAATTTGGTCATAAACCCTTGATTTGAAATTTATGATAGAATACAAGTAGAGAAACCCTTGTATTACTTGAAACAAAATTCAGAGAGATGAATGATAAATTAGGACTCATGGGTTCGAACCTCTTGAAGGGAATACAATCCTTTTTACTTTAAACATCAAAGTACACCTAGCTATGAGATCCTCGACTCAAACCTCCCTCGAGATGGTTAGAGACACGATAGCCACCTTAACTTCCCACCCACGCCCCCCCCCCCCCCCCCCCCCCCCCCCCCCCCACAAACCGCCTCCCCCCCCCCAGGAATCCAATGACCCATCAGAATAGGCTATCATTAGAACGGAAATAGGAGCCTTATTATGGCACCCCAAAAGACTTTGTAGGTCATAACAATGGTCTTCAAAACTTTCACCTCCAAAATCATTCAACTGTAGGAGACTGCAAAATCTCTTTGAGGTCAAATAATAGAAAAATGGCATTCATGTTGTCATATAGGTTGTCCTCGTCCTTGCATTCCAATGCAACCTAGGGTTTGCAGAGGTAAAAGTACACAAAAATATTGAAGCAAATCCATACAATTTGCTAGTCAGACATTCAACGAGATACAATAAATCGCCAATTAGAACTTGTAAGAATTTATTAATCATTCGAGGCCAAAGTTGAGTTTCACAATGATAGTTTTAGCTTTTATTGTAGGCTGGGTTCCATTTAATTAGAATCTTTAATGAGATTTGAATGCTCTATTCATCCCTATATCTTATACTAGATTCTATCATATCATTATAAATTCTCTCTCTTGGAGGCCCATAAGCCCCTTGTCCAAGTCCCACTCTTTTTTAATACATGGGAAAGCCTTTGTCCAAACTGTAACTATCTCACTATATCGATCAACTTTGAGGTCAAATACCATGCCCAATCATTACCACCCTGAAAACCCCACCATGCATCATATGATGATTTATTACAAGATATTTAACTAGAATTCAGGCATTCAAACCACAAAATGCACAAGAGACTGACAAGTGGTTTAATTTAACAACATATAGGATATTAAGGAAGTTTATGAGGGTTTTCTCATTAACAGGTATATTTTTGCTTCGAGTGGTCACTTATTCCATTTTATTCATGGTCCACACCACTACAAAACCACCTCAAACATGAAACAAACCAAAATAAAGGAAACAAATTTGCAAATATGCAGGATAACTAAGTTGCCAGAATTATCCTACATCAAATTAGGTCACTCCAATTGCCAATGTAGAACCATAACAAAGTTTCATAAACTAAAGAGATGGAAGAAGTGTTGTAAACATAAATAGTTTCAGAAACAAGCCTCACCAAAATTTAGGAAATTGATAAGCAACATCAAGTAAACACATACATACATCTCATGCACATATAATATATATATGTTGAATCATAATGCATTGTGTCATGTACTTCAAAAATAGATGGAGTGGCTCTGTAAAATATTATTAAATGGTATACCAAGTGCATAGTACATAGAAAATTAATAATAAACCCTAAATATCTGACTCCAAGACATAATTTAAAACTGAGGAACAAATTAAAGCTCAAACCCTAGTATTGGGGACAAGCAAAGTAATAGAAAAAATTAAAATTGAAGCTTGATACATGGAAAAGAATGCTCTACATTCATGACGAGCTTTAATGTTGAGTCAATACACACCTTCTTCATCTGATAAATTTCATATCGAAAACCTGGAAGGAAATTTGGTCATAAACCCTTGATTTGAAAGTTATGATAAAATACAAGTAGAGAAACCCTTGTATTACTTGAAACAAAATTTAGAGAGATGAATGATAAATTAGGACTCGTGGGTTCGAACCTCTTGAAGGGAATGCAATCCTTTTTACTTTAAACATCAAAGTACACCTAGCTATGAGATCCTTGACTCAAACCTCCCTCGAGATGGTTAGAGACATGGTAGCCACCTTAACTTCCTACCCCCCCCCCCCCCCCCCCCCCCACACCCCTAGTCCAACTAGAACCATAACCCCTCAAATATCTCGCCCTTTATCACAACCAACCAAAGGGTCTCTTTCGAAGACACGCTAATCAAATGTAGCTATTTTCGGGTCACACAACCTCAACTAACTTGAGTTTGAATAGTGTACAAATATCTTGCCTCCTCTAATGTAGTGGAACATAGGCACCATTTTAAGGAGAATGGGCTTGTTTGCAAGTTCAATGACCTAACTAGAGGAGCAAGATTTAGGAAACAAATAATAACTTACGTAACCGATTTTCATTTTAAAATGATTAAAGTATGAAGATAATAATTTAATATTACGAAATAAATAGTTGAGACAAAATGATAGTTTCTTCTTAAATAAATGTCCTAAACACCCCTTTGGTGTAATAGTGAATGAAATTAAGAGTTTTAAAATAACTTTAGATGGCTACAAAATAAATAGGAATGATCTAGAAGCTTCTTTGCATAGAGTTGGTTAAGAAAAAGCCAAACTGGAGGAGGACCTTAGCTCACTAAAAGAAACAATGAGAAATTGAGATGCTTCCGTGGATAAATTGAACTTATCATCTCACTATGAGCAAATGAATGCAGTGATGGAGCTTTAGAGTTGACAAAATGAACTTGAGCAGAGGTTACTAGAAAAAGAATAAAACACACAAGATCTGGAATAATTGATAGTTTTGCAGAAAGATCTTCAACAAAAGGCAGAGGTAGAAACATCTCAGTTACATGATAAAAAGGACAATTCAGAACAACATTTATTAGGCTTACAAGAATTAATACAGAGTGCCAATGCAAATACTTCATTTATTAAAAGGAAATGTGAAGACAAGGTTCAAAAACTTATAACCCAATTGAATTTTTCAAACAAATGATAGAAGGCATTACTGTCAACATTACAAGTTGCAAGGGATGGTAATGAGAACCTGATGAATAATGACAAAAAATATATTCAAAGGAACCTAGAGTTGCTTAGTAAAATTTCAGAGTTGGGGATAGATATTCAAGCTGTCATGGTTGAAAATAACTACCTTGTTCAAAAGGTTGAAGAATCTAATTTCATAAAGTTTGAACTCAAGAGTTGTAAAATAAATTTAGATGGCTATGAAATAGATAGGACTAGTTTAGAGGATTCTTTACAAAGGGTTATTTAGGAAAAAGATAAACTGGAGGACAAGCCTAGCTCATTGAAAGAAACAATGAAAAATTCAGATACAAATGTGGATAGGTTGGAATGATGCTAGGATAAGTAGAGAAAATGGTTGCATCACTCCAGTTCACATTGGAGGAGAAAGTTTCTAAATTAACATCTCATTATAAGCGAAAGAATGAATAATGAAACTTTGAAGTTGTCATAGTGAACTTGAGTAGAGGTTGGTAGAACAAGAGTTGAAGACGAAAGGTATGAAGCGTTTGTTAGTTTTTCATAAAAAGATTCAAGAAAAGGTAGAGGAAGAATAATCTCAACTGCGTGATAAAAAAAATAATTTAGATGAATACTCATTAGGTTCATTAGAATCACTAAAGATGGCCAATGTAGATATTGCATTTGTTAAAAAAAAAAAAAAAAAAAAGTTTAAGAATTTATGACCCAATTTGATCAGTCAAACACATAACAAGAGGCATTATTGTCAAGGCTGCAAACTGCATGGAGTGATAATGAGAAATTGATGAATAATGAAACAAATTATATTCAAAGGAAGCAAGAGCTATGCAATAAAATTTTAAAATTGGAGACAACAATACACATTTTTCTGAAGGATAAGAATAGTCTTATTGAAAGGATTAAGGAATGTGATAGTATGAAGGTTGAATTTGAAAGATGTAAGATGGTTTTGGAGAGTTCTAAAGAGGAAAATGCACAATTAAATGTTTCCTTGCATAGATTTAATACAAAAATGTGCAAACTTGAGGATGAGCTTTGCTCATTAAAAGTTGTGCTGGAAAATTTAGATAGAGAATTGGGTGCCTTGAAATGTTCAAGGGATGAATTAGAGATAACAGTAACATTCCTCAAGTCCAAGTTGGATGATCAACATGCTCAAATATAATTTTGTAATGATCAAAGGGATGAATTAATTCAGCTTTGTAGGTAGCATAGTGAACTTAAGAATAAGTTTTTGGAAGAAGAGTTGAAAATAGAATATTTGAGTAAACATTTATTCCATTCAAAAGAGCTTCTGCAGAAGGAAGATGCTGAAGTGTCTGAGCTTCGTGCAATAAAGGATGAATTGGAAGCATGCTTATCAACCACATAAGAGTCACTACAAAGGGCTCATGTAGATATTGCATTCATGAGCGAGAAATTTGAATCCAAGGTGCAAGAATTAGCTCTATGAACAAAACAAAGGGAAGAGTTGTCAACAAGGTTAGAAAATGCATTGAGTGAGCTTGAGATTCAAAAAAAAGATGCAGCAAAGTACCTTCGATTAAATGAGGAGCTATCTGTTAAACTTTTAAAATTGGAAAGAGAGGTGGAAACTCTTTCCAATGTGGAGAATGGTATTCTTCATAAGGTTGAAGAATATGATGCTATAAAAGATGAAATTCATAATATTAAAAAACGTTTAGACATTTGTAAAGTAGAGAAGGCAGAGTTAGAAGTGTCTTTGGATGGAACTATTCGGGAAAAACAAAAAGTTGATGAGGATATTAACTCAATGAAAAAAATGTTGAGAAATTCAGATTCAAAATTGGAGGAGTTGGAACACAACAAGAATGAAATAGAAATAAGAGTTTTGTTTCTTTAGTCCAACATGGATGAGAAAAACAATGAATCTATTTAGCTTCTTAGTGAACATGATAAACTAAAGCATTGTTTGATAGAGCAAGAGGTGAAGACAAAAGAGTTGAAAATGAATTTTACATAGTTGAAGGATCTTCAAGAGAAGGCAAAAGCAGATGCATATCAATTTCTTGTGCAAAAGAAAGAATTGGAACACCAATTGACAAAGAAGTAAGAATCACTATGGATTGCATTAATCAAAGAGAAACATGAATCGAAGGAGCAAGATTTTGTAAAGAAATTGAATAGGGAAGAATTATCGCTAAAGCTAGAGGACACATTGTAGGAGCTTGAGATTGTTAATCTAGGTTGTCATTGATGTCAATATGGTGTTGTTGAAAATGGAAAATGTCCTGGTGATACATGCCCTAAAACTTGATGAAACCCTAACCCTATCATAGATTATTAAAACCCTAAATTTCTATCTAAACCCTAATGGCTAGTGAAAGCCCTAGAAGGCTGCAACCCTAAAAACCTAACCCTAGGTGCAAAGCCCTAAGATCTAAATCAACCCATAATTGAATCCATCCATAAAAACCCTAGCCAAACCCTCACTCTAAAAACCTATACTTTAAAGTTATTACATGAAATTCTAAATACATATCTTTTTTAATGGGACCCATTATCTCTTTCCACAAATTTCCTAATTCATCAATTTACTTAATAAAACCAAATCATGTGACGCTTTACCAATTTTAAAAAGAAGGGGAATTATATATATACATATATATATATATAAATAAAGGCCAAACGATTATATACATAAGCCTTTTATTTTGGGCGTAAATTTTTAATCCACATTGAACGACTGTAGACAACATTTACACGTCGGCATGACAGGTCGGCTCCATCTTCGGACGTAGACAACATTCTACGCATATATATTGGGACACAATTTCAGTTAAAAAGCATAGGAACATAACGAAGAATACAGACAACGAAAGACAAGGTTCACATCTTGTGAACATAAGCAAAAGACAATAAACCACATATCTCGGACAACGTGCTAACAAATGCGTACTTCTGGGCAAAATAGTTATTTCTGGATAAAATTCAGTGAACACATATTTCTGGTAACCGAGTTGCAGGAAGAGTGAACAATTCGGTGCGTGAACAATTCGGACAACCTGCGGTTGAAGGAACATTGAGCAATTTTTTTTTTGTGCATCATTACATAAATTCAGAACCAAGCAACGGACCTTAACACCTCTTCTATTTACGTGTCAACAACTGGTTGAGTAGTTTCATTACTTCAATTAGATTCAAACTGAGGAGCTGATACTTTGGTCATTACAGAAATCCTTATTTACAACTATTGACTGCTATTTTATAGCTCAGACTCTTGGTGCCTCGGACTGTGGTAACTCAGACATTGCAGAAGATCATGACTTACTGTTGACTATAATCTTATAAGCCTAGACAATGAAGAGTTATTTCTTGAACAACAGACAGTGAAGTAAATCAAGGACAAAACAAACCCAAAGTGTTTTTCATTGTTGTAGTAGTGAAAACATTGAAGAATATACAAAGAACATTGAAGTAAGTACCCTACACATTCTCTGTTTAACAACAAGATTGGTGTCTTTGGAGTCGGTGCTCCTAAACACAAGGTAGGTGCCTTGGATTAGATAGGGTCGAAGCCCTAGAGGTTGGAGCCTCATCAAAACCAAGTTGGTGCTTTGGAATAATTATCATATGTTGTATCTATTATTTTATACTCAATAAAATTATTCTTATAAGTTTCTCTGATTAAATTATGAAGAATCTAACTCGTAATAATAACAATTGAAAGAAAATACTGATTCCACCCCCCACCCAATGCTTCCAACAATTAGTGTGAGACAAAGCTTCTTCATAATCAACCTAATAGCTTAAAGAAGGATTCTTAGTCACAATGAAAAATCAAGAAGTGTCAGGAAGGATTCCTTTGTTCGATGGCACAAATTTTGGTTTTTGGGAAAAAAGAATGTCCTACTACTTAATGTCCCTTGGACCTGAAGTTTGGCATTTGGTTTTAAATGAGTACACAACTCCTTCCACTCTTCCAACTAATCAAGATGAAAGGAAAGCTTACATTGCAAATGAAAAAGCCTTAAATTCCTTTACTAGTGGAATCACTGACTCATAATTTACAAAAGTCATGAATTGTGACTCGGCCAAAGAAGTATGGGATAAACTGGTTAGCTTATACGACAGGGACTCCAAAGTTTAGAAGGCAAAGCTTCAAATTCATAAAAAGCAATTCGAAAGTTTGAAAATGGATGATGAAGAAGACATTGCATCATACTTTCTCTGAGTAGTTGAAGTGGTCAACTCTCTTAAAGGATTGGGAGAACAGATTGAAGAAAGCACTGTTGTTCAAAAAGTCTTAAGATCTCTCCCTGATAGATTTGACTCTAAAGTAAGTGCTGTAGAAGAAATGAAAGACCTAGATACTCTAGATATGGATGAACTTCATGGAATCCTCATTCCCTATGAGATGAGAAAAGGAATCCCAAGTTCCAAAGATGCAACATTTAAGGCCTCAAAATCAAAAAAAGGGAAAGGATGGAATACCAGCAGTGATGACTCCGATGTTGAATCTGAATTGGCACAATTTGTTCGAAGACAAAAGAAAGGATACAAGCTAAAAGGTAAGTACCCTCTTATTTGTTTCAAATGTGGAAGAATAGGTCATTCTGCTGCCAAATGTCCTCTTAAGCATGATAATGATGATGAGGATTCTAAAAGGATGGTATACAAAAAGAAAGGGTTCAATAAGAAGAATTTCTTCTCCAAGCAAGAAGAGTCTAATGAAGATGAATTTGTAGTCATCAAAATAAAATTAACTAATCATTTCCCTCATCGAAAAGTATCAGATGATATGCTGGAAGCCAAGAAGTATTATTCATGGCATTCATAAATGATGATGATTCAATACTAGAAGGAGATGTAGATGAATTGTTAATGAGTGTCATTGAAGAAAATGATAAATTACGTAATAAAATCATTCATCTCAAGGTAGAAATTGAGGAAGCAAAAAAAAGGGAAGACTTCTTGAAAAATAAGCTAAAAGAAAAGGAAGAAATATGTGAAAATCATGAAGCTGAAATAGTATCTATGAGGAAGGAATTGGAGCAAGTAAAAAAGAAGTGGGAAAGCTCTCAAACACTTGAAATTATCCTAAATGGTCAAAAACCTCAATATGACAAATTTGGGATAGGATTTAAAGGAGAATCATCAAGTACTAAGGATAATGCAAAAAGCTATGCCGACATACTTTCTAGCAACCCAAAAGAATAAAAATCATTTCATCAAAGGCCCATCTCAAATCCAAAGAATGAAGAGAGAGTAACTCCAAGGAAGAATGCTCATTCAAATCATGACTATTACAACAGGTACAAAACTATCTTTTTTGGGCATTGTTATTATTGTAAAGATTTTGGTCATCAAGCTAAACATCACATGGCTCATAAGAATGAAACACCAAAATTGAAGACTCAATAAGACAAACCATATGGTCTCAAAGGACAAGGATAAATCAAGACCTACAACTCTTTTGATCTCTTGGCCAAATTTGATCCAATTTGCTCATTATGTAATGATAATAGACATAATGAACAAAATTGCCCCCTCAAAAGAAGAGAAGCAAAAAATGAGAATCCCTATACGGATAAATGTGGCCTAGCTCTCTGTGCTCACAGTGATGAAAATCATTGGTTTGTGGATAGTGGGTGCTCTAGACATATGACAGGTGACAAAAGGAAGTTTGTCTCATTGAACAAAAAAGAAGGAAATGTATCCTTTGGAAGTGGATCTGCCAAAATTGCTAGAAAAGGAACTATTACCCTTATTAATGGAAAAGGGAAGGCTCAAAATGCTTTGCTGGTAGACGGGCTCAAACACAATCTCTTAAGTGTTAGCCAAATCTGTGATCAAGGACATAAATTTGTCTTTAGCACTAAAGATTGTGAAATAAGGAACTCATCCTCATGAGCACTGGTGGCAAAAGGAGTTAGAACATCATATAACATCTACATTTTGAACAAAATTCAAGAAGATAAATGTTACCTAAGTCAAACAGATGAAATTTGGCTGTGGCACAAGCGATTGGGACATACAAGTTTCGATAACTTGATCAATATTAGCAAGATCAATGCAAAACGAGACATCCCAAAGTTATTCAAGCCAAATCAAGGTGTATGTGGTCCATGTCAACATGGAAAGCAAACTAGAACCAAACACAAGACTAAGGAGTTTTCTACATCAAAACCTTTGGAGATCATTCATGCTGATTTATGTGGACCAACTAGAACTTCGGCACTCCAAGGAGAAAGGTAATTTTCTTTATTTGTTGATGATTATACTAGAATGATGTGGGTATATTTCATAAAATATAAATCTGAAGCATTTGAATGTTTTAAGAATCTTAAAGCTCTTGTAGAAACTGAAAAAGATTCTAAGATTAAATGCCTTAGAACAGAGAGAGGGGGAGAATTCACATCAAAAGAATTTGATGAATTCTGTAAAGTACATGGAATCGAAAGAGAACTTTCTGCTACTAGAACACCCAAGAAAAATGGGGTAGTTGAAAGAAGAAACCGAACTGTCCAAGAAATGTCAAGAACAATGTTAATAATAGTTGACTTGCAAACAAAATTTTGGAGAGAAGCAGTCGGAACAACAATTTATACCTTGAATTGAACTCAACTAAGGCCAAATAATGAGAAGACTCCTTATGAATTATGGAAAGGAAGACCTACTTCAGTAAAATACTTCAAGATTTTTGGAAGCAAATGCTTCATAAAAATCAATGATGACTCACCAGGAAAATTTGATTCTCGGGTTGACAAAGGGATATTCCTCAGATATTTTACTAGGAGCAAAGCCTACAAGTGCTACAATAATCAACTACGGAAAATAGTGGAAAGCATTGATGTGAAGATTGATGAAAATCTTCCAGAAAAGGAAATTGAAGATCATGAAGTTGACCCTCTCATTGAAGAAAACAAAGAAGAACTTGAAAAAGAGGAAAAAGATCAAGAAAAACAAAAGGAAAAAGAACCATCTCAAACCCCTTCAAAGATAAAATTCCTCCAAAAACATCACCCTAAAGAACAGGTTATTGGCAATGTAGACGAGGGGATACAAACCCGATGAAGGATGACATGTACACCAAGAAAAAATGATGTTGCTCTCCTATCTATGATAGAACCAGAAAATTTTACTCAAGCAAGTAAGGACCCTCATTAGGTAAAAGCCATGGAAGAAGAAATGTCTCAAATCAAGAAAAATGAGACATGGGAGCTGGTACCTCAACCAAATTATACAAATATAATTGGAACCAAGTGGGTGTTCAAAAACAAAATGAATGAAGATGGACAAATCATCAAAAATAAGGCAAGGCTTGTCTGTAAAGGTTATTCACAAATTAAAGAAATCGACTTTGAAGAAACCTTTGCACCAGTAGCTCGTATGGAATCTATAAGGATGTTCTTGGCGTTTTATTGCTCTAAAGGATTCAAAATATATCAAATGAATGTAAAATCAACATTTCTGAATGGGTAACTCAAGGAAGAAGTTTACATGGAGCGACTAGAAGGGTTTAATCTAGTAGAAGGAAAAGACTTTGTTTGTAAGTTGAAAAAGAAACTATATGGGTTGAAACAAGCTCCTAGAGCTTGGTACGCAAGATTGGATCACTGTCTTCAACAACAAGGCTTCAAGAAGGGGGTGGCAGGAAGTAATCTGTACATGAAGATGGATGAGGATAAGTTACTAGTGACTCTTGTCTATGTTGATGATCTAATCTTTGCTAGCAATAATGATGAAATGAGCCATAAGTTTTCTCAAAATATGTCAAAAGAGTTTGAAATGTCGATGATAGGAGAATTATATTACTTCCTTGGAATACAAGTATCTCAAAACACAGTAGGGATGTTCATATCTCAAGCAAAATATCTTAAAGAAATCCTTAAAAGATATGGAATGGAAGATTGTGCACCCATAAGCACACCTATGACCACAGATTGCAAATTAAGAAAAGACGATGACTCTCCTCTAGTAGATGCAACTCATTTCAAGTCAATAATTGGAGCTCTCCTATACTTAACTGCTACAAGATCTGACATTATGCATGCAGTAGGAATGGTGGGAAGGTTTCAATCAGCTCCTAAACAATCCCATTTGTTAGTTGTAAAAATAATTCTCAGATACTTGAAAGGAACACCTGATTTTGGACTTTGGTACCCTAAGAGCTCAACTCTTACTGTGACTGCATACACCGATGCTGATTGGGCCGGAAGTGTCGATGATAGAAAAAGTACTAGTGGAAATGCATTCTTCCTGGGAAATTGTCTAGTATCTTGGCTCAACAAAAAACAAACATCCATATCACTATCCATAGCTGAGGCCAAGTATATAGTTGCTGCAGATTTCTGTACTCAAATATTATGGATGAAGGAAGCTCTAAAAGATGTTAACATAGATACCAACCAACCAATCACCATCTATTGTGATAACACAAGTGCTATCAGTCTCAGCAGAAATCCCACGATGCACTCAAAGATCAAACATATACCAATCAAGTATCTTTTTCTTCGTGAACAAGTAGCTGAACAAAACATAAAGTTGGAATATATCAATACCAAGGACCAGATCGCTGACATCTTTACAAAACCTCTTCCTTGAGAAGCATTTGAACATCTTCACCAAAATATGGGGGTTATTTCTTTTGCATCACATTAAATAATCATCTTCACAAAACTAGGACACCATGACAGGGGTAGTAACATACCTATGAAGAACTATTATTAATAAGAAGCAGTGTAATAGGGGGAGTACTTGGCACCCCGTTTGCCATTGATTTCAAAGGGGGAGAGAATGTTGAAAGGGCAAGAATATTGCATACTTATGGGAAAAACATTTATTTTTGGATAAAATACAGTGAACACATATTTCTAGGTAAACTGAGTTGCAGGAAGCGTGAACAATTCAGACAACTTGCAGATGAAGGAACATCAGATAGTTCTTTTTTTTTGTGCATCATTACATAAATTCAGAACCACGCAATGGTCCTTGACACCTCTTCTATTTACACGTCAAAAACTGGTTGATTAGTTTCATTACCTTAGTTAGATCCAGACTGAGAAGCTGATACTTTGGTCATTACAGAAATCCTTATTTACAAATAGTGACTACTATTTTATAGCTCAGACTATTGGTGTCTTGGACTGTGGTAACTCAGACATTGAAGAAGATCATGACTTACTGTTGACTATAATATTATAAGCCTGGACAACGAAGAGTTCTTTCTTGAACAATAGACAGTGAAGTAAATCAAGGACAAAGCAGACCCAAAGTGTTTTTTATTGTTGTAGTAGTGAAAACATTGAATAATATACCAAGAACATTGAAGTAAGTACTCTACACATTCTCCATTTAACAATAGGATTGGTGTCCTTGGATTTGGTGCTCCTAAACACAAGGTAGGTGCCTTGGATTAGATAGGGTCAAAGCCCTAGAGGTCGGAGTCTCATCAAAACCAAGTTGGTGCTTGGGAATAATTATCATAAGTTGTATATATTGTTTTATACTTAATAAAATCATTCTTATAAATTTCTCTGATTAAATTGTGAAGAATCTAACTGGTAATAGTAACAATTGAAAGAAAATATTGATTCACCCCCGTCTCAGTATTTCCAACAGATGAGAACAAAAAGTGAAACAAACTACATGAAAAAAAACTGAAATTTTTTCAGCTAAAAAATTGTTGTTAGAAATAGAGGTGCAATCATTATTGGATGAAAATAATGGTCTTGTTCAAAGGTTAAGGAGTACGAGTTAGTGAAGACCAAACTTGAAAAACATAAAACAAGTCTAGAGTGTTGGAAAGTAGAGAAAGAAGAATTAGAATATCTTTTGAGGAGAGCTAATGTGAAAAAGGGCAGGTTGATAATGGGATTTACTCATTGAAAAAAACACTTAAGTATTTAGATGTGGAGTTGGTCGAGCTGAAATGTTGCAAGGATGAGCTAGAAATTATAGTTGCTTCACTCCAGTCTAAGTTGAATGGCCAAACTGTTGAGCTAATGAAGCTTCAAGAGAAACACTTTGAACTCAAGAAGCGATTATTGGAGCAAGAATGGAAGATAGAAAATTTGATGAATGTTAAAGCTGATTTAGAGAAACAGCTTCAAGAAATGACAGATGTGGATTCATTTGTGGAAGTTGAGATAAAGTTGAAGGGCCAAGATGAGAACTCACAATTTTCATCTGGTGGTAGTCATCATAGTAAAGCATGCCATTTTATCGACATTTCATCTCATAATGAAAAGGAACTTGCCGATCTAAAGGAAAAAGTGAAGCTGTTAGAGGTAAACCAATTAGTTGCCTATAGAACCTGTTTGTGATCATATAGAACATTTTTGTGATTTTTTGCATGCTTTTTTATAATTTTCCAGTTGTCAATCTTTACTATAGACCATTGTTTATCTGCACTATAAAACTTCATGATAAACAATCTATTTTGTTCTTGCATTAAGCAAATAGGGATACAATTTTCACATTCCCAGGATTTTGAAGTTTTGGTAACTAGTCAATAGGGCGAGCTTAAATCCAAGACTATTACACTTGAAGCTTCCCAAAAGGAATTTGTTGGAAATGAAAAGAAATCATTTAATTATATGGAAAATGTTGAGATTATTGATGAATATCTTAAGAAAGAGAGCTTGAATTCTACAAGGGATCAACTTCACAAAGGGGTAATAATGAGTGATAGCTTTCTGCCATACATTTTAATTTGTATTTTATTATCACTATGTTATTGTATTTTTTAATAGCTTAACTATCAAACTTGCTGATCAAGGAATACATTATAAAAATGTTGTGCTCAACTATGAGATTTAAACACATAACCATAGGAGTGTAAAAATCATTAGACTTAATACACTAGCTACTGATCTCAAACTTGAAAAAATTACCTAGTTTTCCTAATTTCTTGTGTATTTTATTTTCAAATCTCCAACAACAAACTTCAAGTGTTTTTTTATTCATTTTAAAGCAAAATGTTTCCATGGTCATTTTATATTTCATATAAAATACCAAAGTTATAAGGTGGAAATCTTTACCTCATCTAATGGCATTGGGAACCATAGAAATGAAAAGGGAATTATAAGACAACTTCAAGGATGACTTATCCATATTTCTTTGAATCTTCTTGATTTATATCCTCTATAGTGTTTCTAGACGTGACCATTCTATCAAGTTTTTACTTGTATTCAATACTTTTTTTCTATGATATCATTTTTCATTTATTTTTGGCTTATTGATACTTACCATGGCTTGCCAAATAATTGTGCCTAATTATTTTTTATTATTTCAATTTCTAATCCATACATAGTTCAATTGTATTGTTCCTGTACCTAAATTGGAATTTGGAACAACTATTTTAACAAAGAAGTGACTGAAACAAAAAACTAAGAATAAAATAAATAAGAGCCAAGGTAGAGAAAATAGTGGGGACACTTGTGCATCTAAGTATGGATTGAACTTGAAAATTTGAGTAATGGAATAAAATTTTCCAAAAAGAAAATGTTGATTGTATTGACAAAATAAAATGTTCAGTGTTACAAATGAGAGGAGAAAACCCCTATGTTCTTTTTCCATGGAAAACTTTGTGGGGAAACTCTTTGTAACTTCTTGAATTCATGGATAGTATCTAGTGAAAGCATGTTAGTATTAATAATAATGGATCTAGACTTAGCAAGGGTATTGATGTAAATTTTTCTAATCCTAGGTGACTATTTTCCTAATGTTCTCTCATCAAATAGCCGAAAACAAAATTTATTTAAAATTTCAATCGCAGGAAACTAACTCAACCACAACCCACAATTGTTTTCCTCAATAGCTTAAGTAAAACAATTGAAACAAAAGAAAATATGGATATATCTACACCCCTCTATCCCTACCACACTAAATAAATTCCTGCAATCAAATATACCAACCTCCGGATGTTCATAAAACCATAATTCTGGGACTTCGCTTAACAAGACGACAAAGATGCAAAATAGGTTCAAATATCCAACCCCATAGGTGCTCCCATGAATATGTGCTCCCAAGGATTTTGAATAGCCTCTCGGAGGAATTGATCGACCTGGTTTATGTGTTCCACTAGAAGGTCTTCATTCTCAGGGAAGAAGAAGCAACTATAGTCAGCTGTATGAACGTCTTAGAGCAGACAACACACTAGTTCTTTGAAGCCTAGTAGGATACCATCAATATCCTCATGATATCATCTAAATACTCTAGCTCCCATGAACCTGGAGCTTCTCAATCTTCATTCGAGGACCCCTGCTTGCAACCAATCTATCTCTCCCTTTTCTTCCGAATCTGCAAATCCCTTTGCAGTTTCCATGAACTTTTGTATTTAATGACTCCTGGGTCATGAAAATGGCATTAGGATTATTATTTATGCTGCCATACAAACCCTCGATTGATTTAACAAATGAAAAGATGAATCCCCTCCCCCTTACAAGGCTATGATTGAGGGAAATTGTGAACATAAAGACATCTTTACTGCCTCACAACTTTGGATGAAATATAAACCCCGTAAGTGATGACCTTTGAATCAATTATATCTGGAACATTAAATCACAACATATCTCCCATGAAGCTTTCATCCTTATTTGTTAGTGGAAATGAGAGCAAAGGACCTCTCCCAATTATAACACTCCATAAACTCTAGACCCTGACCTTGCTATGATTTAGAGATGACGAATTGATGATCTCTTGGATAGTACATAATATATATTTTTTGATTTGGTTATTAGGAGGAAAATAATAGAGTTGTTCTACTTCAAATCCCTTGAAAGAAGGAAGCTATGGAAAATCTTATTCAATAGGGCCAGGGCTCCTTTCTTCATTTGATCCACAAGTGTAGGTTTGGATCCTTCTCTTAGGATGAGTAATCCCTGACGTCAAGGAGAATCAGTCGATCCATTGGTTAAATTTTTCATGTTGATAACTAGACGTTCCTACTGCACTACCCAATGTAATCCTCGCTTCATAGAAAGAGCCCTTATAGGAGAAAGCCTTTGCAGGAAGGTGGAGTCCATGGAATGAGGTTCAAAAGTTGTGAATGGAGCTTGACCTCACTTTATGATGGAATAATATTTACACCATAGGCTTGGGATTTTTTTAAACCTAAGATAACATGCACATTGGTTTTTTGTGTGTGTAAAGTTCAAATTTTTATCATTGAAGAGAAGCAATACAAAAGATAACTTTCTGTGCTACTAGTCTGTCTGCCAGGAAACCATCCTAGTAGCACAAGTTGAGAATTTTGAGATTACATATATTGAGTTTGATTAGATCAATTGATAAAAAGAAGACATTACCCCAGTCTACCAAGTGTGTCAAGCAATAACATATACTAGTGCTCTAATAGACAAGGCTACACCTACTTAAAAACAAAACTCCCATTATCATATATACAAAAAGAAACCATGAAAACATAGCCAAAAAAGGAGATGTTACTATAAAGTGACCTGGATAATGCATGCATTGAGCCACAAGCATTGGAACTGTCAGGGAAGTAGCACCGACAAACTATGAGTGACTTCAACTAACCATGAACAACTCCAGCAAACCAAGAATAGTTATGACATGCCATGAGCCATGAAAGACCATGCTAAGCAATAGGCCACAAGTTTCAACATGAAATCTACATGGTGGTGTCAATCATAGTTCTCACACCTGCACTCCAAAGGCTGAGCCTTCTGCCAACTACCTAGGAACATGACTAATGTAATGTCTCGCACCAACTGGTAACAAACAGAATACCAATTGGAAGGAGCATGCCATTGGAGGGGAATTGGGAATTTTAACCAAGGCCAAATGAAATGAAGGAATCTTGCAGATGAGTCTTTAAGGATGATGAGCGAATGATTGATAAATATTGTTATTCCCACTCACTCAAATCTGGACCCCCACAAGAACATGAAGGGAGAAGCCTTATATTTTCCATGAGAGAGCAGATACAATTTGAAAACTCCATCACAAAATCCTGCGAATTGATAGAAAACATAGAACCTGACGGGAGATTCGAATCATAAGTGTGATTCATGAAGGCTAGAGAAAGCCCCCAAGCCACCATGCAAAGACATGGGATGGAGTAGCAACCAACGAAACATGAATGGAGATGCACACATGCTATATTTGGGAAAACTAGTAAAGACCCAAGGTCGAGCCAACTAGGGAATGACCCACAATTAAGAGAAGTGCTGGCATGATAACCACATATGAGCATTGCAGAAGACATAGCGTGGATTTCATAACTACTTGCAGAGATCAGAGAAGAACCTAAAAGAGGAAACTCATGTGCCATGACACATCTCTTTGCCATGGCAATGAGTATCATGTCAAAGCAATAATGGTGGAAAATTATTATCCAGTTAACATAGGAGGAAGTGAAGTACGATGACTAAGGGTGCATGAAGGCCTGCAACAGTCGAACATTTAATATTGTATGGCCAGACAAAATATGAAGTGAAATATTTTCCAGGTGTCCATTCGAGCTAGATGCCAATTGTTATCTCCCCAAGAAACTCTCCTAGGTTGTATCTCAGAGATGCTCAGGAACATTACAAACTCAACAAAAATGTTCGAAAATGGTGGATGAATGAAAGAAATGTTGCATATTCAAGCCAGATAACCACTTCTACTATGCTTAACCCCAGACATGGGTGAACACCCCTAGACTACAAGGCTTTAGACCACCAATTACTCACAGTTTAAGGAAAATGTGATGATGGAGAATACTGATCACACCAACAGATGCATAGGACCCTATGATCACTAGCTGCAACCAGTTAAAAGGTCTGTAAATCTATTTCCTAATGCACAGACAGGATGATAGCACTCTGACATTAAAATAACAGAAACCTGCATACATATTCAATGATACAAGCTAGATTCTAACACAGAGGTGGGATGACAATCCCTCTAATGCTAAACATCGACAACACATGAATAAATGCATAACATGCATAGCCTAGAACAAAGAAGAAGAAGTGGAAAGTGAGCAATTAACAACAAAAGAAGCTTGCATTAGCTGAAAATGAAGACCAGAAGCTGTAGGTATCACAATAGTTACAGTCTCCAGAAGTTGAACCTTACATCAAAAATAACATTCATCAACCTGATTACATATTTTTTTTGGGTATATATAGAGTTTGTTTGCAAAATATATCTGCTAACCTATGCGTGGAGGGGTCATAACTGACCACCAACCGCATTTACAATTAGATATGTTCTCTGCTGCAAACTGAGTGTTTTAATGAAAAAAATGACCTTTCTGCTGTTCGGTCGTCCTTCTCTGAGTAGGCGGAGTACCATATGGGACAAAAACTCCATAACTAGTGAATGAATTCAACTGCTCGAGGCAGTACTTTCCTTCCTCGACCGTGCTGTCTCTTGAATGCAGTGAGTGAAGTATTACCTGTAGAGTGCTGGAGGACGATCACCTTCATCCCTTGGAATCGCGGGGCAAGCCAAAAACATGAAAATTACGTGGAAAACGAATGAGGAGCTAATAACCAATGCCAACCGTCAGATGGGACTGGCGAATGGCTGCGATCTCATGGCGGGAGGCATAGACAACACCGGGACAACATCAGCCGTCGGATCGTGTAAATGAATGGTGGAGATTGGATTACGGAGGCCATCGGGAGGGAACGCGAATGGAGGATCGTGGGCCATCGGATTGCGGGATGGACGATCGGACGGCTATCAGGAGCGGGAGCTGCACGAGCGTTAACGAGCGGGAGGAGGGTATGGCAGCAGTAAGCGGTTTTATCGCACCGCTTTATGGGAATGGGCGGTAATCGTACCATGGGGCGCGATCCAACAGATTTGCGACACGTGGCAGACATTATGGCGGGGAAACCGCTTTTCCCGCAGGCTAACGGGTGTGCGGCTTTCAGTGGCAGGAGGAGCATATGTCATCGGATCATGAGGTGGAGGATCGGACGGCCCGGGTTTAACGCACACATTTGTTGAATGATGTGACAGATGAGGGCTCGAAGGGTTATAATTTTTGTATGCACACGGTTATGAGGAAATGGTCATATGGCCATTTCAACTTTGCGCTCGGGCTAAGCACAAAAACCCTTATATGTGATTTTAAAGAAAGGACCCCAGGAAAAAGGAGGATTGAGGATGAACGAGGCAGAGGGTGGCTTAAATAGGGTTTTTGGGGAAAAAACAGAGATAAAAGGGTTTAAAAGAGAATAAGGAGAATGAAGGGGAAGATGAAATCAACTGCTACGAACCTCTTGAAAGCACAACCAGCACTGCCAAACCTCTTTTATCCATCAAAATTTGAAGAACATGGCAGAGCTAACACTGGCTCCTTCTGGGGATGAGATCCTCCCTGTGAGGTCTCAAGAACCTGCAGACCATTGCCTTTCCAGCTGAAAAAAAATTAGCCAAAATTCCTAGTGTTCCATTGGGCATGGAGTCTACTTTGCCTATACAAAACTGATAAAAAACCAAATATTTACAAGTTTTAAGGCCAAAGGACCTTAAACAACATAATTTTTCAGAAAACACCCATTAACTAGGCCATCAAAAACTGCCTCTCTTCCCATACTTTTCAGTATGAAGGTGTTGTTCCCTTGTATCTGTGAAATGATGAAAGGTCCTGTCCAAAAGCATCAAATTTCCCATGATTGCCTTTCTTTTCCTTTAGTGCATCCCATTTTAAAACCAAGTCACCAACCTGAAAATTATCTGTTTTTGCCTTCTTGTCAAAGGCTTCCTTGGTCTTTCTCTGATGTGCTGCAGCCTTTTCAACCAACTGTTCTCTAATCTGATGTACCTCTGCTAAATCAATGATCCTCTTTGCCATTTATTCTTCCTCATTCTGTTCTATTTGAAGCAATTTTTCCACAGGGAGAGTTAACTGAATTGGGAATACAACTTCAGTGCCATATACTAGCTTGAAAGGAGAATTCCTTGTGGATCTTTTAATGGTCACTTTGTCAGCCCACAGTGCATAGTTGAGTTTTGAATCCCAATTCTTTTTATTGTCCTCTAACAGCTTCTTAATTATCCTGATCAGACTTTTATTAGAGGATTTTTCCAGACCATTTCCTTGAGGATAGTATGAGGTAGAATGAACAAGTTTAATACCCATTGAATCACACATATCCACCAGCTCTTTTGCCTTGAAGGCTGCTGCATTGTCTGTGACCAATTTGTGTGGACAACCAAATCTGCTGAAGATATTTTTTGTCAAGAACTTCATGACCACATTATGATCAGCCTTCCTTGTAGGGATTGCTTCAATCCACTTGGTAAAATAATCAGTAGCTACTAATATCCATCTGTGTTGGCCACTGGAATGTGGATTGATCTCTCTAATGAAATCTAAGCTCCATTGTTGAAAAGGTCATTTTGCCTGTATTGGTTTTAAGGACAGGGACTTCACTTGTTGTTTTCCTTCAAATATTTTGCACCTGTCACAAGATTTAACAAAAGAAAATACATTAGAAAATAAAGTGGGCCAATAGTACCCTGCTTTGAGAATTTTATGGGCTGTAGTTTTCCAATAATGGTGCCCTCCACACATGCTGGAATGAAATTGCTACATGACTTCTATTTATTGTTCTTTGTCCAAACACCTCAAAAGCACTCCAGATGGATCTCTCTAGTAGAGCAGATTTTCATTAATGCAATATTTTGCTGCCCTAAGTTTTATAGTTCTGGCTTGACTTTGAGTAAATCCTGAAGGGATTTCTAGCTTCAGCAAGAAATTAATTATTTCAGCATACCAATTACAAGAAGCTAGATTCTCGGCCACTGACTGCTTTCTATCTAATTCAGCTGCTTCCTCTTCTTCTGCCTGACCATTTTCTGCAATTGTGCATAGGAAATCAATATCTAAAGATTTGCAATTTTCCTCAGCTAACAATCTGGAAAGACCCTGACCTTTGACCAGCTTGGTGGGCTTTAATTCTATATTAAATTCTATCATCTTTGCAATCCATTTTGCCCTTCTTCCATTAGCATCAAGTTGTGTTAAGACATCTTTTATTGCAGTAGAGGGTACATATGCAATTATCTTGGAATGCAGAATGTAAACTCTGAAAGCCTTCAAAGATTTGATAAGAACATATGCCTGTTTTTCAATAATATCATACCTCAGTTCAGCATCCCTTAAGTTTTTGCTGAAAAATGCCACTGGATGCTCTGAACCTTCTTTATCTGCTTGCAATAAAACTGCTGCAATGGTGTCTTCAGAGGCAAATGAAAATATATGAAACTCCTTGTTGTAGTCTGGACTTATTAAAGTGGGAGCCTCCATAATAGCTTTTTTAATAGACTCAAATGATCTTCTTGTTACATCAGTCCACCTGACCTTTGCTCCTTTCTTCAACATGGAGGTAATATGCTTTACCAATTCTGCAAAGTTTGGGATAAACCTCCTTACAAAATTAATTTTACCCAGAAAGGACTGGATATCCTTCTTTGATCTTGGGACAGACAAAGTCTCTATTGCTTTTACTCTTTCTGGGTCAATTTGGACACCTGCAGTAGAAAAAATATGTCCTAACAGCTTGCCTTCATCTAAAGCAAATTGTGATTTTTTGGGATTGACTGAAATCCCAAATCTTCTGCACTTCATGAACACCTTTTTCAAATACTGAAAAATGATTTTGATGGCTGCTAGAGTACACTGTTATGTCATCAAGGTAGATAAGGACAAATTTATCCTTCTCACCCACAAATGCTATATCCATAGCTCTCTGAAAGGTGGCTCCAACATTCATCAATCTGAAAGGCATCTTAGCATACATAAAAGTGCCCCAAGGAGTAGTGAATGCAGTCTTTTCTTGATCATCTGGGTGCACAACAATCTGATTAAAGCCTGAAAATCCATCCAAGAAAGACATTACTTTGGCTCCTGAGACTTTTTGCAGCAAATGCTCCATCTTGGCTAGAGGATAGTTGTCTTTCTTGGAGAATTTGTTCAAATTTTTGAAATCAACACACAATCTGATTTCTCCACTCTTCTTTCTCACTACCACTAAGTTGGCTACCCATTTGGAATATCTAAGAGGAACAATTATCTTAGCAGCCAACAATTTTTTAATTTCTTTTTCAATTAGAGGAAGAAGCATAGGATTTATTGGTCTCAACTTTTGTTTGAAAGGAATGGTGTCTTTCTCCAGAGGGATTTTATGTTGAATTATGTTCTTATCATACGTTTTCAAATCACTATATTCCCAGGCAAACACATAAGCAAATTGCTTCATTAATTTGCAGTAATCAGCACTTTGATCAACAGACAGATGAGTGGACAAATGTATGTATCTAGGCTAACCAGGACTTCCTATATCATGCTTCCAGACTACAGATTGGTCTTCTTTTTGGGTAGCTTTGTAAGGCACATCATTCTGGTCAAACAGTCTTTCTAGAGGAATTAGACCCTTAGGAATATGATTACTGGGAAGTTGGACAATGCTATCTTTGCCAATTTTATTTCTAAGCTGGGACTGGTGGATTTCTTCCAAGGCTTCATTATCTTGGTCAATTTGCATTTCAGAAAATTCATCAATGACTTGCAGAAACCTATTTATCTCATCATCATCATCAAAGACTTTCCAATGCTGGACATTATCAGGCAAGGATGGTCTGTACTTCACTTGGACTTCACAAACTAGTCTGGGAGGCATGGGAGGTATAAATAGACTAGCAGAAACAACAAGGGAATCAATAAGCTGATTTTGGGCTCTAGGAATATATGAAATACATAAATTTTCAAAGGAATCTCTGATTCTCCATACCTCATCTTTGTATGCTTTTATCCTTGGGTGCTTTGCTTGAAATGTTTTATTTACTTACTGGATAATCAAATCAACATCTCCAAACACCTTCAAATTCTTGATTCCTTTGTCTTTTGCTGCATTAAGGCCCGATAGCAGAGCCTCATATTCTGCTATATTGTTTGTCACTTGAAAAGCCAGCTTAAAAGACAGCTGAATGCTTTCTTTCTTTGGAGATACTAGCACCACCCCTGCTCTTGCAGTCTTCCTGGAACATGCTCCATCAAAGAACATCTCCCAAACCTGACTTCATTGCTCTTCCTCGGCCTAAACTGTTGGTTTCCTGATCTGCAATGAGGCCTTCTGAGCTTCTTCTATTTGGAGAATACATGCTCCAAAATCAGTGTCCACTGCATATATGGGATGATTTGTAGGATTCTTCTCATCACTGATGATATATGCCAACTGTGCTTCTCTATATAACCTCCTGTTTTCTCCTCCAAAAACTGGGATAGTTGCATAAGATAGATCATTCTATAATGTCCCACCTAGCCTCTTAATCCACCCTTTGGACAGCAGCATGCCAAACTTAGGAGGGACATTTGCTACCGCAATATCCATCATCATACTCTTCATGGGTAGCTGAGTTAAGGTAATGGCGAGGTCTTTGATTAATCCTAGGCATTTCACTTTCCTTGAATCAAAAGAGAATAAATCATGATACAGTCTGGTGATGTCAAGGCCTAACTCTTCCATGACAGACTTAGGCATTAAATTTTGGCGGTCCCTTTGTCTAGCAGGCCATTGTGGAGGATTTTGTCATGAATGGTCAAGGAGACATAAAAATATGGAGAATTATTATCAGCAGGTTCAATCATAGGGCTGAGCATAATGGTAGGCTTGTCATCTTGCAAATTGACAGAGTCAGTGGAGGTTTGTGTGATTTCTAGTTCAAGGGCCTCAAGGATAGGATTTCTAAATATTTCACTCTTTACCAACTCTACCAGAGGCACAGATATTTTCAATTTTTGAACTTATGATTCTAAGCTGAAAGAAGAAGATAACTTATCAGAACCTTTTACCTCTTGAACTGGAGCTTTAAGGATGACTGGATCAGCTGCTAGTCTCCTCTGCCTGATATTCTACAACTCTGTTTGGGCAGCAGCTCTTTGGGCAGGATTCTCTTTGGCATTTTTTGCATTTGATCTCAGATTATATCTTTGTTGATCACTAGTTTGTAGGACAGCTTCTCTATCCCACTGCTGATTGTCTTGTTCCTGCAGCAATGATTCTTCATAAGCAGCCAATGTCAAAAATGTAGTGCTGCCTTTATCTTCCATGCAATGAATTTCATCCTCATCTTCTTCAAATTTTTCCTCCTCCATGACTACATTTTGGAAAGGAGCTTTAACTTTCTGATCTTCTTTTGATTCCTCACCCCTCTACAATATTTGTAACTGCTCATTTGCTCTTCTGAAAGGATTTGGATTTCTTGGAGCAAATGTGTTTTGCTGCCTTGTTTTCCTTGAATTCTGCTCAACCTTCAGCTTAGAAATTTCAGTAGCCAATGACTCTATCATCTTAGTGATTTTGCCTAATTTAGGCTCTGAAGATGAAGCAGAAGAAGTAGAAGCCTGACCTCTCTGCCTCCTTCTGTCAGCTTGACTTTTGAGCTTTTCTGTAGCCATGATATTAGACTCTACTTCTAGGGTTGCATCTTGCATGTTTGCCAGAGTAGCACATCTCCTTTCTCTCAATAATAGGTAGAGATCAGAGTCAAAAGCATTGGCATATGTGAGTTTGGCAGAGGTGGGAGTAGGCTTTACCTCAGCTGGTATCTTACTATACATACGGTTGATTCTTTTATTAAAATCAGGCAATGATTCCCCATTTTCCCTCTTCAGGTTACCAAACTCAGTATGGTAATACATCAAGTCTTTTTAATCTCCCCAATGCTTCAAAAATGCATCATCTAAGGCTTCAATATCTATTATATATCTCTGGGGCAATTCTCTGAACCACTTCCTAGCCTCTCCATCGAGGCTCTGGAAAAAAACTCTCATCCACACATCATTTTCACTTATATCCAAATTATCAGCATAACTGTAAAAAGCTTCTAGGTGTTCTTCTGCTGTTACTCCCTCTGTACCAGTGAATTTAGGCATATATTTTTGATATTCTCCCACAGGCATAGGATTCAAAGGGACAGGCAAGACTAAAGGTCCATATCTAGCAGCAACAATTCTTTCTATCTTCGTGGGTGCTTGCTGTCCTACCATGATTGGGATATTTGGAAGAATACTAGTAGATTGAATGGTAGGAAGTAATGTGATGGATGGCAAAGACAAAAGTATGTTTTGGATTGTATTGGAAACTTTCTTTGAACTGAGATTCAAAGGGGAACTAACTACAGAAGGGGCTGAATTAATCTCTGAAGGGGTTGGCCATGGTCTATGCGCTGCAGAAATTCAGGCATTATCTGTTAGGGGGCATTTCAAGATGTATAGAGTTCATTCTACCTTAAAATATCTGGTCAACAAGCCTGTGTTGGGGGGAAATATTTTTAGGTGGTTGTTATTATTTCAGGAATATAATTTTGAAGTTATTGTGAAGCCTGGTCGGTTGAATGCCGATCCAGACCACCTATCGAGGATTGAAACAGGAGAAGAACCCAGTAATTTGGAGGAAGGGTTGCCGAATGCGCAACTCTTTATGGTACGTGTAGCAAATGACCATTTTTCTGACATTATTCAATTCTTAACTACAGGGATGGTGCTTGAAGGATATACAACTCAGCAGAAGAGAGAACTAGTAGTTCACGCAACAGATTTTTTGGTCATTGTTGGACATTTGTACAAAATGGGGGTAGATGAAATATTGCAAAGATATGTGCCAGACTTTGAGCGTGATAGTATTCTCGCTGAAGCTCATGGGGGAGCTGCGGGAGGCCATTATGCAGGAAAAGCAACCACGCAGAAGATTTTGTGCGTAGGATTATGGTGGCCAACATTGCACAAGGATTCCAAAGCATACTGTAAGGCGTGCGATGCATGACAACGAACTGGTAAACCATCACAAAGGGACGAACTACCGCTACATCCTTAGGTCTCTTTGCATGCATTTGAGAAGTGGGCGATTGAGTTTATTGGGCCAATTCAGCCACTTGGCAAGAAAATGGGCGCGCACTACATTATCACTGCAACAAAATATTTAACCCGATGGGTGGAAGCACATCCAGTCAAGGATTGTACATCAAATACTACAACAAAGTTCTTATTTGAATATGTCTTATCACGGTTTGGATGCCCGAAAGTATTAATGAGTGATAGAGGTACACACTTTCTAAATGAAACTATTAGCGTGATGACAGATGAATTTCAGGTTTACCATAAGAAGAGCACACCATATCACCCATAGGCAAATGGGACAATTGAAGCTTTTAACAAAATTTTGGAGCAACGTTGACCGAGGTTTGTAACGTGCAGTAGAATGACTGGGATGTGCGTGTACCAATAGTACTATGGGCCTATAGGAAAACTTGTAAAAATCTGACAGGACAAACACCATTTAGATTGGTCTATGGCATCGAAGTGGTGATGCTTATGGAGTACATTGTACCTAGTCTGTGCATAGCAAATTTAACTGATATGGCAGATCACGATGCCTTGGAGGATTGGCTCACACAAATAATGGAGTTAGAGGAGGACTGATTTCTGGCAAGATTCCACCAACAAGTACAGAAGAAGTGTTTAGTCAATTTAGTGTTGTCTAAATTGCTATCATAAATTGTCAACCAGGAGCTCGTAAGCTGATGAAGTGAAGGTGTACTATATGTACTTAAGCAACCTCTTAGATCTTTTTGTCGTTTGGGGGTGTTGTTTGTGGTCAATTTAACTTCCTAAGATGGAGTGATGATTTTATAAACAGATGAGTGATAGTGTGTGTTGTTGGTGGTTTCTAACTACCTTTTAAACTTTGCAAAGAAAGAGATTGAAAGAAATAAATAACTTGAAATGAACTGAAAGCAAAGAACCACTTTCTAATGGCACTAGTCACTACTCATGTTGCTGCAAATAAAAAGGTAAGAAAATCACTTTAAAAACCAATGATAATGTTCATCTCTTCCTAACTCTCTGCTTCCAACATATGGTACTATGTAAAACACGATTAGGAAGTAGTTAGAGATAAGTCTAAAAAGTGATAAAGCTCTAAATGACAAATTATAACACCACTGTGCCTTTCTCCAGCATTCTGCTTCCAACATACATTGTTATGTGTAACAAGTGAAGAAAGAGTTAGTGATATAAGCCAAAAGCTACTCAAAGCAAGCTGTAATTTATTAGTATTCTGATCTCTTAAAGATAAACAACTTATGATAAGGAGGCCATCAATGTGTTAGCATACAGCTTGAGAAACTAAACTAGAATTTAAGCTAGAAAATCAAAGTAAAGGCAGCAACTATGAATATGACAACTGAAAATACCATCAGATATAAAGCAAATACACAAAGACAAAACAATCCCGGGTTAAAAACCTGCAAAAAACAATACTGATCAGTTTAAAATAAATGCTGGAAATGAAATGGCATGAAATCAAATGGTACACTATTATACATGATGAAAGAAATAGAAATTGCTGAAAGCAAGAAAATAAAATCAAACACTATGTACACGGGCTATCATAGATGGGGGCCCTCCATCCACGCAACCAACTAAAAGATCAGCTACGAAAAGGTGAACAGAAACAGTCTTCTTTTATAAAACCAGCATGTCAAAGTACAGTGAGAAAGTGCTGTAGAAACAGCCTTCTAAAACAGAGTTTTTATAACAAAATCAGCGCAACAATTACAATATTCAAAAGCTAATCTATAAGCGTTGGCACACGCTTTATTTATAAGCACAGAGGCAACTACCCTCTGCATGAACTAAGCAACTACAACCTAACTTATTAACTACACAGCAACACGCAGTCTTAACTAATTAACTTGTGCAGCAACACGCAGTCTTAACTAATTAACTTGTGCAGCAACACGCAGGCAACTTCGTGCACTTTTGAGGGAAACGGTCATCATGGGAGGTAAATCTATGTTTGGATCCTGTCTTTAGCTGTCTTCGCAGCGTGGAGGAGGTGCCAGCTATAGTTCCGTGTCCCAGCTGCTCACGGCTCCCGTGCCACCGTTTAGAACTTGACCGTTTGACCGAGGGAACATCTGCGTTGACCAAGGGCATACGTGACTGGTTTGGCTCAACCAATAGCATACGATCCATGTGTACATCCAACCCAACATGCCCATGTGGCCCGTTCCTTAAGAAGACACGTGGAGCATATCAAACAACAAAAAGGCTGCGGAATCTCTGAATAGCTGCGGAATTGCTGTATATGTTCCAAAATTCTAATCAAACAGTCAAACATTAGCATAGTTAACAAACCATGATAAAAAGACATGTAATGCAATAATTTGAACAAGTTAATGGAGGAAAAGATGGAAAAAGGAAGAAGTGAATGGGAAAAAGCTGTTGGGAAGATGGCTAAGTAAGTGCAAGGTTGAGGCTCAACAAGAAGCGTGAGAAAGCATGGCACGATTGCCATATCAAGCTTCACACTTTTAAGATAAATGATATTGTGTTGTTATACGATAGAAATTTCACCAAATTTCCGTTTGAATTACAGATGCATTGGTTAGGACCGTATATTTTCAAGGAAATTACAAAGGGTGGTGCAGTTCAACTCACGAAGTTGAATGGTGAACCGTTTCCGGGAAAAGTGAATGGGATTCAGTTGAAGTTGTATACGGGGGATCATGCCCCTGTGCAATGACTATATGACTGCAAGATAGTCTTAGTGCTCCAAGTAGTTGCAAGGGGGCACGAGACTATAAACTACACTGCTCGACTGGGAGGACAAGGCAGTAGAGAGGCTGCGCGAATATTGACCAGGTTGAACTAGATGAAGCTGTGCTCAAGATGTCGCGCCACGGAGGAGGGTACCGTGTAGCCCAACCCAAAAATAGTCGTTGGCGTTACTATAGCTGATTGGAATGAGGAAATCCCGTTAGGAGGAGTGGGTAGGCGACAATTAAGGTGAAAATCTTTGAAAATCTGCCGCCAAAGGTGCATTTATGAAAAATTTATGGAGGGAACGTCAGATTTGAATTTGAAAATCGCTATAAGTATGTCCTGTTGGTTTGCAAAGAAACACTTTGTTGTTTAATAATTTCTTGCATGCACTGAGAAGAGTGGGAGAGTTTGTTCAGGCACCCCAGGCTAGTTCATTATTTTGCTACGTTGCGCCGAGTTTCTTTGGAGAAGAGAGTTGAGCCTATGAGTTCTGAGGCCGCAGTGTCTGAGGCACCAGCTCTGGAAGCTGCGGGTGTAGAAGCTTCACCAGCAGAACCTATGGTGCCAAGGTTGCCTAGGCCAAAACAATTGGCTTCTAAGGAAAAGAAAAAGAATCTAGTTGTTGAACCACTGCGCCACTCACCTTGAAAACATCCGTAGGAGGTGCAGAAGAAGGGAAAAATGGATAAGAAAAAGAAACATTTTTTTCCCCTAGACCTAGACAAAGAGGAACTCCAACAGTGGACTGAAGAGTTGGATGCCGAGGACGCGGTACCAATCACTATGCTTCCGACATATGTGCCTATGCAAAGAGGACAAAAGAAGGTGACCAGAGACCCTGATTCCATCAAATTTTGAATTGCTACGCCACTGCTCCCAGCTGGAGTTCACTTTGAGGGTACACTCTTAGCGCATATATGAGCACTAAAGATGGAAGGCTGGGACCTCACTAACCAGGAGAAATTCCCACATTTAGCGAAAAATCAGTATATGACCCGCATATACTATGAAGATATAGGAGTCACGAAGTTGGAACCAATGAAAATGGTTTGCAGAGTTCAGCTGGCGGGGCTTTTACACATGCTATTCGTACCTCATTTTCACCATTCCAATATCAATACGGCGTGTGTGCGCCAATTGCTGACTTTAGTGCATGATGGGTGTCATGGCTAAGTGAGCCTATCCCCATCATGGATATGTTAATCCACAAAATTACTAAGCTTCCATATAAAGGACAAGACCTGGCAAAGGAGTTTGTGGGAAATCCCTAGATAAACCACTTGCAGACCACATAAAGACAGAATATGAGGTGGTAAAGGGAGTGCAAATATTCTATCTGCTCCATAATAGACCAAATGGTACAGTTTTCTGCGCAGATCCTCATAGGCAAGATAATGCGGAAGTGCCACGTGGATGAAGTGCTCGTGCTGGTCATTTCTTTAGCTGCATAGTATGTGAATGGGGTCTAGTATAACTGGGCCTAATATCTCTATAGGGAATTTTTGGCTAATTGTTGCGAGGCGCAAGAGAAGAGCCAACCGTTCCACTATGCTTGGCTCTTATTACTAATAGTTTTGGTGGCATGGAGGCTTCCAGAGGACAATCAGTTCCCTCCGCTGAATGAGACCCTCCCAGAGGTAGCAAAGTTCACTTCGCTGTGGCAAACAAAAGATGCGACACAAATTATAGAATCTAAGGTTTTTTGGGTCTTCATGGAGATGGACATCCGCATGGCTGTAAACCAGAGGCCAAGGTTATCTCCCACCTTATTTGAGCAGCTGAGGGCCTTCACAGAATTTAAGGCAGACTTTCACAATGTCTGGATCCGCGCGAGGAAAGACCCTCAAGAGGTATGGTACAAGTTTCCTTACTTGGTGGTTGACATGGATGTATAGGAGGTTATGGGTGGATGACTAGTAGGTTGACGCGAGCCTACCCAGTTGGATGTCAGGACAAGCAAGGCAGGAGAAAGCTCCTTTGCACAGACCTCTGCTGTGAAAAAGAAGAAAGAACGAACAGGCATTCGTGCTGGAGAAAGCTACCCAGTAGAAGAAAAAATAAGCTGTTGCTAAAGCAACTGCGGAGAAAGAGCGGGTTTTGAAGGAGTGCACTGCTAAAGAGCAGGCTGAGAAGGAAAAAGAAGATACCGAAGCAAGCAACCAATCAGCTTCACAACGCACTAATGAGCAAGAAATATCTACACAAGGCGACAATGGGGAAGAGGAGGTGTCCACCTCCTTTAAATTCTCGAAGCGCGCCAAGGATCCAGCAACAGGTCCACGAAAGAAGTGGAAATCAGATAAGCAATTGTAGGTGGACCCTCTTGTGCTCATAGAGGGTGATTTAGATGAAATTGGCGACAAAGTTAGAGATACCACGCTAGAGATATGGTTACACTTCGAACAATAGTATATGAAGAAATTAGGAAGTGTCCAAAAGGATCTGCGCGAGCTGCAGATCCAGGCCAGTAGGATCCAGGTGAGCGTTGGGCAAGCGAGCGTGGTGCAAGCGAGCCAGACTCAAGTGAGTGTGAGTGTTCCCGAAGTGGAATAGACGATGGAGCTAAGGATCTAAGGATCATCCCTTTACCAGAAGGATCCTTGTGAGCAGATAACCAGAAAGACCATAACGCACTAGAATAGATCAAGGCTATTGGGATCAATGTCACCGCGTTGCTGCTCTAGGCCCTCCATGCATTACATTAGGGGGTCTCTGATGAATCGCAGATCCGGGAGTAGCGCGTCCTTAGTGAGTGTAAATTCAACAATGCTCAAATGTATGAGGAGAAGACACAGACGTTGAAGGAGGAAGAGGAGATGCAAGCACGAAGCACAAACCTAGAAACAATAATTGGGCAGGCCTATCAAACAATTCTTGAATTAAATATCCTCGACGACACACAGGGCGAAACGAGAATCAGGAATTTAGCTACTACAGCGCACGATGCCAATGATGAGCTTGGCCGAGTCACTTTTGAGTTCCATATGAAGATAGCCGAACTCCAGCTCAAGCTTCAACCAACTACATTGCCAAAAGTTCGGGAACAAAGAGGTGCAACTATAAAAGAATCACTAAGTCAACTAGATGTCGCAGTCCAAGGTTGCGACCAACTATTCAATTAGGAAATGGGCATATGGGATACATTAAAGGAGGACCCCAAGCTGCAACAGTTGAACACAACAATCAGGGAAGCATAACAACAATATGATGAAATCAGTATGACTACGCGAACGTTGGCGCCTGTCCAGCGCTTCGCGCACTTGTAGGAAGGTAAGCCAACTTTGATAATCCAGGAATTGTAGAAAAAGAAGTCCTTGCTAAGAGACCGGCTTTAGCCTTGGACAAAGGAAGCCATCCAAATTTCACAGAAAATTCATGAGAAGCAGAAGGCCATGCAACAGACCCAGAGGAATACACAAGTGGAGGGGCCAACCACAGAGAAAATGGTCTAGGAGGTACAACAAGCAACATAACAGAGTACCACGAAGCTTCAGGAATTGGCCAAGGCATTCAACGAACTCCGCTAGAAAGTGGAACAACCAGCTGAGTGAATCAAGGGCGAGTCACGATCTTTGTGTTGGGGTCCTGTTGGGATGGGGTCCCCAAGGGTAGAATTGAATTAACTTAGTCATTTTTTGTAAATAATTTTGTAAAATATGTAAAGTCTCTGTGAAATGTGGATGCAGAGCACATAGATAGATAGGAGTCAAAGGGGTCTTAGCCCCTTGTTTTGGTCAGTTTTGAAGACTCACCCATGAGCCGGGGGCCATGGTATTGTATTAGAAAAGCTATAAATAGTTGAGTCATAGCGAGTCTTAGGGATAACTTTTGATAGAGAATTGGGTACATTGAAGAGTTTTTGTTGTCTTGGGCAAGTGCTAAGGAAGGAAGGCTTTGCTTCCTACGCTTAGGTAAAGAAGGGAAGGCTCCTACAGCTGAGTGAGCAAGAGGCCTAGGTAGAGTCCGCAACTGAGTGCACAGACCCCTGCAACTGTGTGTGCAGAGTAGAAGAGTATGTAATCGGTGAAGTGAAGATCAATAAAGGCAGATTTTTGAAGAATTACTGAGTATTTTCCATTGAATATGTTTATGTTATATGTTGTCGATTAATGCCATGTTTTCTGAAATGTTGAATGAATACTACGCAAATTCACTGAATCTGTCTTAATAATGTATGAAATGAATGGTTATCCACTCACGCAAAGTTAAAAGCTATTTCTCTTATGTTTTTTGACGAATTAAGTAGATCTACGCGAAATCTGATCTAGGGTTGCTTGTTGATATGCGAAAGTAGGTAAATCGATTGTTTAAGGTCCACAAAGACTGATAGGGGACCTTCCCAAAGGTCTGGAGGTAGCTGTAACTTAGTTATGTGAAAAAGGGCAGGTTGATAATGGGATTTACTCATTGAAAAAAACACTTAAGTATTTAGATGTGGAGTTGGTCGAGCTGAAATGTTGCAAGGATGAGCTAGAAATTATAGTTGCTTCACTCCACTCTAAGTTCAATGGCCAAACTGTTGAGCTAATGAAGCTTCAAGAGAAACACTTTGAACTCAAGAAGCGATTATTGGAAAGAATGGAAGATAGAAAATTTGATGAATGTTAAAGCTGATTTAGAGAAACAACTTCAAGAAATGACAGATGTGGATGCATTTGTGGAAGTTGAGATAAAGTTGAAGGGCCAAGATGGGAACTCACAATTTTCATCTGGTGGTAGTCATCATTGTAAAGCATGCCATTTTATTGACATTTCATCTCATAATGAAAAGGAACTTGCCGATCTAAAGGAAAGAGTGAATCTATTAGAGGTAAAACAATTAGTTGTCTATAGAACATATTTGTGATCATATAGAACATTTCTATGATTTTTCTACATGTTTTTTTTATAATTTTCCAGTTATCAATCTTTACTATAGACCATTGTTTATCTGCACTATAAAACTTCATGATAAACAATCTATTTTGTTCTTGCATTAAGCAAATAGGGATACAATTTTCACATTCCCAGGATTTTGAAGTTTTGGTAACTAGTCAATAGGGCGAGCTTAAATCCAAGACTATTACACTTGAAGCTTCCCAAAAGGAATTTGTTGGAAATGAAAACAAATCATTTAATTATATGGAAAATGTTGAGATTATTGATGAATATCTTAAGAAAGAGAGCTTGAATTCTACAAGGGATCAACTTCACAAAGGGGTAATGATGAGTGATAGCTTTCTGCCATACATTTTAATTTGTATTTTATTATCACTATGTTATTGTATTTTTTAATAGCTTAACTATCAAACTTGCTGATCAAGGAATACATTATAAAAATGTTGTGCTCAACTATGAGATTTAAACACATAACCATAGGAGTGTAAAAATCATTAGACTTAATACACTAGCTACTGATCTCAAACTTGAAAAAATTACCTAGTTCTCCTAATTTCTTGTGTATTTTATTTTCAAATCTCCAACAACAAACTTCAAGTGTTTTTTTATTCATTTTAAAGCAAAATGTTTCCATGGTCATTTTATATTTCATATAAAATACCAAAGTTATAAGGTGGAAATCTTTACCTCATCTAATGGCATTGGGAACCATAGAAATGAAAAGGGAATTATAAGACAACTTCAAGGATGACTTATCCATATTTCTTTGAATCTTCTTGATTTATATCCTCTATAGTGTTTCTAGACGTGACCATTCTATAAAGTTTTTACTTGTATTCAATACTTTTTTTCTATGATATCATCTTTCATTTATTTTTGGCTTATTGATACTTACCATGGCTTGCCAAATAATTGTGCCTAATTATTTTTTATTATTTCAATTTCTAATCCATACATAGTTCAATGTATTGTTCCTGTACCTAAATTGGAATTTGGAACAACTATTTTAACAAAGAAGTGACTGAAACAAAAAACTAAGAATAAAATAAATAAGAGCCAAGGTAGAGAAAATAGTGGGGACACTTGTGCATCTAAGTATGGATTGAACTTGAAAATTTGAGTAATGGAATAAAATTTTCCAAAAAGAAAATGTTGATTGTATTGACAAAATAAAATGTTCAGTGTTACAAATGAGAGGATAAAACCCCTATGTTCTTTTTCCATGGAAAACTTTGTGGGGAAAATCTTTGTAACTTCTTGAATTCATGGATAGTATCTAGTGAAAGCATGTTAGTATTAATAATAATGGATCTAGACTTAGCAAGGGTATTGATGTAAATTTTTCTAATCCTAGGTGACTATTTTCCTAATGTTCTCTCATCAAATAGCCGAAAACAAAATTTATTTAAAATTTCAATCGCAGGAAACTAACTCAACCACAACCCACAATTGTTTTCCTCAATAGCTTAAATAAAACAATTGAAACAAAAGAAAATATGGATATATCTACACCCCTCTATCCCTACCACACTAAATAAATTCCTGCAATCAAATATACCAACCTCCGGATGTTCATAAAACCATAATTCTGGGACTTCGCTTAACAAGACGACAAAGATGCAAAATAGGTTCAAATATCCAACCCCATAGGTGCTCCCATGAATATGTGCTCCCAAGGATTTTGAATAGCCTCTCGGAGGAATTGATCGACCTGGTTTATGTGTTCCACTAGAAGGTCTTCATTCTCAGGGAAGAAGAAGCGACTATAGTTAGCCGTATGAACGTCTTAGAGCAGACAACACACTAGTTCTTTGAAGCCTAGTAGGATACCATCAATATCCTCATGATATCATCTAAATACTCTAGCTCCCATGAACCTGGAGCTTCTCAGTCTTCATTCGAGGACCCCTGCTTGCAACCAATCTATCTCTCCCTTTTCTTCCGAATCTGCAAATCCCTTTGCAGTTTCCATGACCTTTTGTATTTAATGACTCCCGGGTCATGAAAATGGCATTAGGATTATTATTTATGCTGCCATACAAACCCTCGATTGATTTAACAAATGAAAAGATGAATCCCCTCCCCCTTACAAGGCTATGATTGAGGGAAATTGTGAACATAAAGACATCTTTACTGCCTCACAACTTTGGATGAAATATAAACCCCGTAAGTGATGACCTTTGAATCAATTATATCTGGAACATTAAATCACAACATATCTCCCATGAAGCTTTCATCCTTATTTGTTAGTGGAAATGAGAGCAAAGGACCTCTCCCAATTATAACACTCCATAAACTCTAGACCCTGACCTTGCTATGATTTAGAGATGACGAATTGATGATCTCTTGGATAGTACATAATATATATTTTTTGATTTGGTTATTAGGAGGAAAATAATAGAGTTGTTCTACTTCAAATCCCTTGAAAGAAGGAAGCTATGGAAAATCTTATTCAATAGGGCCAGGGCTCCTTTCTTCATTTGATCCACAAGTGTAGGTTTGGATCCTTCTCTTAGGATGAGTAATCCCTGACGTCAAGGAGAATCAGTCGATCCATTGGTTAAATTTTTCATGTTGATAACTAGACGTTCCTACTGCACTACCCAATGTAATCCTCGCTTCACAGAAAGAGCCCTTATAGGAGAAAGCCTTTGCAGGAAGGTGGAGTCCATGGAATGAGGTTCAAAAGTTGTGAATGGAGCTTGACCTCACTTTATGATGGAATAATATTTACACCATAGGCTTGGGATTTTTTTAAACCTAAGATAACATGCACATTGGTTTTTTGTGTGTGTAAAGTTCAAATTTTTATCATTGAAGAGAAGCAATACAAAAGATAACTTTCTGTGCTACTAGTCTGTCTGCCAGGAAACCATCCTAGTAGCACAAGTTGAGAATTTTGAGATTACATATATTGAGTTTGATTAGATCAATTGATAAAAAGAAGACATTACCCCAGTCTACCAAGTGTGTCAAGCAATAACATATACTAGTGCTCTAATAGACAAGGCTACACCTACTTAAAAACAAAACTCCCATTATCATATATACAAAAAGAAACCATGAAAACATAGCCAAAAAAGGAGATGTTACTATAAAGTGACCTGGATAATGCATGCATTGAGCCACAAGCATTGGAACTGTCAGGGAAGTAGCACCGACAAACTATGAGTGACTTCAACTAACCATGAACAACTCCAGCAAACCAAGAATAATTATGACATGCCATGAGCCATGAAAGACCATGCTAAGCAATACGCCACAAGTTTCAACATGAAATCTACATGGTGGTGTCAATCATAGTTCTCACACCTGCACTCCAAAGGCTGAGCCTTCTGCCAACTACCTAGGAACATGACTAATGTAATGTCTCACACCAACTGGTAACAAACAGAATACCAATTGGAAGGAGCATGCCATTGGAGGGGAATTGGGAATTTTAACCAAGGCCAAATGAAATGAAGGAAGCTTGCAGATGAGTCTTTAAGGATGATGAGCGAATGATTGATAAATATTGTTATTCCCACTCACTCAAATCTGGACCCCCACAAGAACATGAAGGGAGAAGCCTTATATTTTCCATGAGAGAGCAGATACAATTTGAAAACTCCATCACAAAATCCTGCGAATTGATAGAAAACATAGAACCTGACGGGAGATTCGAATCATAAGTGTGATTCATGAAGGCTAGAGAAATCCCCCAAGCCACCATGCAAAGACATGGGATGGAGTAGCAACCAACGAAACATGAATGGAGATGCAAACATGCTATATTTGGGAAAACTAGTAAAGACCCAAGGTCGAGCCAACTAGGGAATGACCCACAATTAAGAGAAGTGCTGGCATGATAACCACATATGAGCATTGCAGAAGACATAGCGTGGATTTCATAACTACTTGCAGAGATCAGAGAAGAACCTAAAAGAGGAAACTCATGTGCCATGACACATCTCTTTGCCATGGCAATGAGTATCATGTCAAAGCAATAATGGTGGAAAATTATTATCCAGTTAACATAGGAGGAAGTGAAGTACGATGACTAAGGGTGCATGAAGGCCTACAACAGTCGAACATTTAATATTGTATGGCCAGACAAAATATGAAGTGAAATATTTTCCAGGTGTCCATTCGAGCTAGATGCCAATTGTTATCTCCCCAAGAAACTCTCCTAGGTTGTATCTCAGAGATGCTCAGGAACATTACAAACTCAACAAAAATGTTCGAAAATGGTGGATGAATGAAAGAAATGTTGCATATTCAAGCCAGATAACCACTTCTACTATGCTTAACCCCAGACATGGGTGAACACCCCTAGACTACAAGGCTTTAGACCACCAATTACTCACAGTTTAAGGAAAATGTGATGATGGAGAATACTGATCACACCAGCAGATGCACAGGACCCTATGATCGCTAGCTGCAACCAGTTAAAAGGTCTGTAAATCTATTTCCTAATGCACAGACAGGATGATAGCACTCTGACATTAAAATAACAGAAACCTGCATACATATTCAATGATACAAGCTAGATTCTAACACAGAGGTGGGATGACAATCCCTCTAATGCTAAACATCGACAACACATGAATAAATGCATAACATGCATAGCCTAGAACAAAGAAGAAGAAGTGGAAAGTGAGCAATTAACAGCAAAAGAAGCTTGCATTAGCTGAAAATGAAGACCAGAAGATGTAGGTATCACAATAGTTACAGTCTCCAGAAGTTGAACCTTACATCAAAAATAACATTCATCAACCTGATTACATATTTTTTTTGGGTATATATAGAGTTTGTTTGCAAAAAATATCTGCTAACCTATGCGTGGAGGGGTCATAACTGACCACCAACCGCATTTACAATTAGATATGTTCTCTGCTGCAAACTGAGTGTTTTAATGAAAAAAATGACCATTCTGCTGTTCGGTCGTCCTTCTCTGAGTAGGCGGAGTACCATATGGGACAAAAACTCCATAACTAGTGAATGAATTCAACTGCTCGAGGCAGTACTTTCCTTCCTCGACCGTGCTGTCTCTTGAATGCAGTGAGTGAAGTATTACCTGTAGAGTGCTGGAGGACGATCACCTTCATCCCTTGGAATCGCGGGGCAAGCCAAAAACATGAAAATTACGTGGAAAACGAATGAGGAGCTAATAACGAATGCCAGCCGTCAGATGGGACTGGCGAATGGCTGCGATCTCATGGCAGGAGGCATAGACAACACCGGGACAACATCAGCCGTTGGATCGTGTAAATGAATGGTGGAGATTGGATTACGGAGGCCATCGGGAGGGAACGCGAATGGAGGATCGTGGGCCATCGGATTGCGGGGTGGACGATCGGACGGCTATCAGGAGCGGGAGCTGCACAAGCGTTAACGAGCGGGAGGAGGGTATGGCAGCAGTAAGCGGTTTTATTGCACCGCTTTTTGGGAATGGGCGGTAATCGTACCATGGGGCGCGATCCAACAGATTTGCGACACGTGGCAGACATTATGGCGGGGAAACCGCTTTTCCCGCAGGCTAACGGGTGTGCGGCTTTCAGTGGCAGGAGGAGCATATGTCATCGGATCATGAGGTGGAGGATCGGACGGCCCGGGTTTAACGCACACATTTGTTGAATGATGTGACAGATGAGGGCTTGACGGGTTATAATTTTTGTATGCACACGGTTATGAGGAAATGGTCATATGGCCATTTCAACTTTGCGCTCGGGCTAAGCACAAAAACCCTTATATGTGATTTTAAAGAAAGGACCCCAGGAAAAAGGAGGATTGAGGATGAACGAGGCAGAGGGTGGCTTAAATAGGGTTTTTGGGGAAAAAACAGAGATAAAAGGGTTTAAAAGAGAATAAGGAGAATGAAGGGGAAGATGAAATCAACTGCTACGAACCTCTTGAAAGCACAACCAGCACTGCCAAACCTCTTTTATCCATCAAAATTTGAAGAACATGGCAGAGCTAACACTGGCTCCTTCTGGGGATGAGATCCTCCCTGTGAGGTCTCAAGAACCTGCAGACCATTGCCTTAAAATGTTATCACAAAATCACTACTGAGGGCTGCAACCAAGCAAGATTTCATGTAACTCTTTCAACCTAACTTTAGATCAAATATTAGCCTCTTTGATCAGAGAGGGCTCTCTCACAAACTCTTGATAAAAATCCTTCACTACAACAGATGGCTAACTCTTTATTCATTCATGAAAGCGAAAGCTGGTTGGAAACATATCAAACTGGTTCTCATTGGGCTATGGAGTCTCATATACTAAGTAAACAAGAAAAACATAGTCATCTCATGGAAGTCAAGGCTCTTTGCATTACATGTCAAACATACTCCATCAAAACCACAGCTTGCCAAACACACAGGAAGTCAGAGCATAAGATTATGAATTCTGAGTGATTGTGTTACAACAAGGCTGTAAAAGAACATAAAATATAAAACACCATCATTATATTTGAACACAATAATCCATCGAGAATCTTGAGAAGAAATCAACACTGTTTTACTATTACTGTCACAAGTCTTACAATGGCCCAAAACAACTCTGTTTTTGTATAAAATGTCCAACCCCTATTACATCCTAATCTGATCCCTTTATAGGAATCTATTCCTCCTCTCTAGAATGGGCTCGAAGGCCCTATTAACTACTCCTACATGCTATTTAACTAATTCATTAATTACAAACATGCTGAGCTGTAATTACACAAAATCCTAATCAAACTAAAACACTAATTCCATTCTCCTCGTATGCTTGATTCTTCTTGGATCCTTGACAGCTGTCCTCCTTCAGTTAGGCTGAGATGGCTGAGCTACAGATGCAATGAATGCTGACTTTGGATGCTTGAAAGCGCTGATGGCTCATTAATTGACCAAAAGATGTGCTCCTATTTTTACGGTCTCTGTCTCCCATTATTCTTCATCACTTTAATCACATGTCCCCTGCTCTTTAATTCTTCCCAAACAACGCATATCATCATACTTATTCAATGAGATGGAAGCCTTCTGAGCTGAACATGTGTTCAAACCAAATCACCGAAGACTATAACCAAAACCCTAATAATTCGGTCATAAAGTGACTTTAGGAAGACTTTAACAAAAGACAAAAATTTCACCTTTTCCTTAAATACTCACACCTGTCACCTTTTGAATATCTGAATAGCTTTGTATAATCTCCATGCTGGCCTCGAGTCATCCCTTTAAGATTTGCTGACCTCAGCATCAATTTCATTTTTTCACATAAACCGTCATCTACAGCAGTTTCGTAGCGCGCTACGAAACTGCTGTAGGTAATCAAAACAAAGCATATGAGTTTTAAAGCACTGATGAATTATGATCTCTTCAGCTATTTTGTACAGGTGTAAAGGCTCCAAAAAGTTTCAAAATGATGACAGCCAAAATTTATCAAAACTTGAAAAGCAAATTTCCCCTTGGATTAATCAGCTAGTTTACCTAGTTTCTTCTTCAAACTGCTAACCTCTTTCTTCAAAGCCTTTGTTTCTAGCTCTCAGGGTTATGTTCATCTTTCTGACATGTTTGGCTTGTTTGATGGCTGAAACCGTCCAGGTGTACACCTCATCCACTGCATCTACCTGACTAGCAAAGCTTTTGCTACCTTTCCTTACAGCTACGAAACTGTTGTTCTGCCTGAAAATAGCTCTTGGGACAGAGCTCATAACTTCTCACAGAAAACGTATTTGGAAAAACTGAAGGAGGCTTTTGTGAACCAATCAGTGCTGAACAAAAACCTCTTTTAGTTTTTTGAAACCTTACTCCAGCTGCCCAGAATCGATCCTTGAAGACTATGTATAAAACAAGAAATTAAAAACTGCGTCTACAGCAGTTTCGTAGCGCAACTTTAGTCACTTGTTTCTCCCAGCTCATAATCAATTTGAAGAAACTGAAAGAGGTTTTTCTAGTTCAGTATGTTAGGAATAAAAACCTCTTTCAATTTTCGAAAATATTATTTCAGCTGCTCTAAATATCTCCTGGAAGTTGACAACTTAAAACAGAGAAATATGCCTTATTTGCCTTGTTTCAATATCATGATGACAGGACCTTGAGTCAACACATGAAGCCTGAATGCAAACATTTGTTACAATATCATCTGTTAGTTCAGTGCCAACGGTCAAAACTCAAGTTTGCTTCACGTTGTCTTGGAGAGAGAAAGCATGTGTGCTTGAAATCATAATCATTGTAATACAATGGTGAACCTTCCAAAATGCAGAGAAACTTGGGCATGTCTCAGCAATAGCACGAAGTGATGATGGCACCAAATGGTGGAAAGAAGACCACTCCTACTCAAGCCTAGGAGAAATTGAAGCAAAATCATGTGTCTGAGTTGTGAAGATCTCATTGCCAGCCACTTGAATGAGTCGTTGCAATCGATGCTTGTCCTTCAAAATCCGTTGCCAAAACAGAATTGCACAAAAATTTGCCATAAGAGTCTTTGTATGATATGAAGAACCAACAGATCCATTAGCATCATTATAATAGCTGTCCACATATTTATTGAACAAAGATTGCTGCCCAAATGGCTGTATGATAGGCATTGGTCATGCATCCATCAATAAACCAATTATTGCACCCTCTCTAAGAAACCCACACTGACCTAACTTAATGACAAGCATTGATGCCTCCAAAGAAAGGGGAAGACTCCCAAGAAAATTGCCATATAATGTTGGTTCACACTTTCCCCTATGATGAGATGGTGCCTTCCGAGCATCTAAAGAAACCAACAAATCTAGTGCATCTTGAAAAACAGAACGCTGCACTAAGGAACTCGACAGTGCAATCACTTCAACCCTTTCATTCTTACCAAGATCTTTAATGTAGTCCCTGTATCTTGTTATATCTGCACCTTTGGGGATTAGGTTGTTTTGCAGCTGCAATACCTCAGACTTTTCCTTTGTCTCTGCTTGGCATCAGTGGTGGATGCAAAGCATAAAAGTTACCATCCCACTCAAAACACTCCTTCACATGTAATACTTCCCTTCAGATTCAGAACTGATGATAAGCATACATGTAGGAGCTTGAGAACATGCCACCTGTAAAATGCATCCACCCCAGAGCTATTTTGCATGACAGTTGCTATGGATTCGAACAAATCCCCAATTTCGTAGCGCAGCCAGTGCAAAATATGGATTATGCGCTACGAAATCACCTAGAAGATGTTGCGCTGCGAAACTGTCTTCAAGCTAGTCTGAGAAATTTTGGCATTAGAATTTTTAGTGATAACACCAGCTGAGAAAAAATTAGCCAAAATTCCTAGTGTTCCATTGGGCATGGAGTCTACTTTGCCTATACAAAACTGATAAAAAACCAAATATTTACAAGTTTTAAGGCCAAAGGACCTTAAACAACATAATTTTTCAGAAAACACCCATTAACTAGGCCATCAAAAACTGTCTCTCTTCCCATACTTTTCAGTATGAAGGTGTTGTTCCCTTGAATCTGTGAAATGATGAAAGGTCCTGTCCAAAAGCATCAAATTTCCCATGATTGCCTTTCTTTTCCTTTAGTGCATCCCATTTTAAAACCAAGTCACCAACCTGAAAATTATCTGTTTTTGCCTTCTTGTCAAAGGCTTCCTTGGTCTTTCTCTGATGTGCTGCAGCCTTTTCAACCAATTGTTCTCTAATCTGATGTACCTCTGCTAAATCAATGATCCTCTTTGCCATTTATTCTTCCTCATTCTGTTCTATTTGAAGCAATTTTTCCACAGGGAGAGTTAACTGAATTGGGAATACAACTTCAGTGCCATATACTAGCTTGAAAGGAGAATTCCTTGTGGATCTTTTAATGGTCACTTTGTCAGCCCACAGTGCATACTTGAGTTTTGAATCCCAATTCTTTTTATTGTCCTCTAACAACTTCTTAATTATCCTGATCAGACTTTTATTAGAGGATTTTTCCAGACCATTTCCTTGAGGATAGTATGAGGTAGAATGAACAAGTTTAATACCCATTGAATCACACATATCCACCAGCTCTTTTGCCTTGAAGGCTGCTGCATTGTCTGTGACCAATTTGTGTGGACAACCAAATCTGCTGAAGATATTTTTTGTCAAGAACTTCATGACCACATTATGATCAGCCTTCCTTGTAGGGATTGCTTCAATCCACTTGGTAAAATAATCAGTAGCTACTAATATCCATCTATGTTGGCCACTGGAATGTGGATTGATCTCTCTAATGAAATCTAAGCTCCATTGTTGAAAAGGTCATTTTGCCTGTATTGGTTTTAAGGACAGGGACTTCACTTGTTGTTTTCCTTCAAATATTTTGCACCTGTCACAAGATTTAACAAAAGAAAATACATTAGAAAATAAAGTGGGCCAATAGTACCCTGCTTTGAGAATTTTATGGGCTGTAGTTTTCCAATAATGGTGCCCTCCACACATGCTGGAATGAAATTGCTACATGACTTCTATTTATTGTTATTTGTCCAAACACCTCAAAAGCACTCCAGATGGATCTCTCTAGTAGAGCAGATTTTCATTAATGCAATATTTTGCTGCCCTAAGTTTTATAGTTCTGGCTTGACTTTGAGTAAATCCTGAAGGGATTTCTAGCTTCAGCAAGAAATTAATTATTTCAGCATACCAATTACAAGAAGCTAGATTCTCGGCCACTGACTGCTTTCTATCTAATTCAGCTGCTTCCTCTTCTTCTGCCTGACCATTTTCTGCAATTGTGCACAGGAAATCAATATCTAAAGATTTGCAATTTTCCTCAGCTAACAATCTGGAAAGACCCTGAACTTTGACCAGCTTGGTGGGCTTTAATTCTATATTAAATTCTATCATCTTTGCAATCCATTTTGCCCTTCTTCCATCAGCATCAAGTTGTGTTAAGACATCTTTTATTGCAGTAGAGGGTACATATGCAATTATCTTGGAATGCAGAATGTAAACTCTGAAAGCCTTCAATGATTTGATAAGAGCATATGCCTGTTTTTCAATAATATCATACCTCAGTTCAGCATCCCTTAAGTTTTTGCTGAAAAATGCCACTGGATGCTCTGAACCTTCTTTATCTGCCTGCAATAAAACTGCTGCAATGGTGTCTTCAGAGGCAAATGAAAATATATGAAACTCCTTGTTGTAGTCTGGACTTATTAAAGTGGGAGCCTCCATAATAGCTTTTTTAATAGACTCAAATGATCTTCTTGTTACATCAGTCCACCTGACCTTTGCTCCTTTCTTCAACATGGAGGTAATATGCTTCACCAATTCTGCAAAGTTTGGGATAAACCTCCTTACAAAATTAATTTTACCCAGAAAGGACTGGATATCCTTCTTTGATCTCGGGACAGACAAAGTCTCTATTGCTTTTACTCTTTCTGGGTCAATTTGGACACCTGCAGTAGAAAAAATATGTCCTAACAACTTGCCTTCATCTAAAGCAAATTGTGATTTTTTGGGATTGACTGAAATCCCAAACCTTCTGCACTTCATGAACACCTTTTTCAAATACTGAAAAATGATTTTGATGGCTGCTGGAGTACACTGTTATGTCATCAAGGTAGATAAGGACAAATTTATCCTTCTCACCCACAAATGCTATATCCATAGCTCTCTGAAAGTTGGCTCCAACATTCATCAATCTGAAAGGCATCTTAGCATACATAAAAGTGCCCCAAGGAGTAGTGAATGCAGTCTTTTCTTGATCATCTGGGTGCACAACAATCTGATTAAAGCCTGAAAATCCATCCAAGAAAGACATTACTTTGGCTCCTGAGACTTTTTGCAGCAAATGCTCCATCTTGGGTAGAGGATAGTTGTCTTTCTTGGAGCATTTGTTCAAATTTTTGAAATCAACACACAATCTGATTTCTCCACTCTTCTTTCTCACTACCACTAAGTTGGCTACCCATTTGGAATATCTAAGAGGAACAATGATCTTAGCAGCCAACAATTTTTTAATTTCTTTTTCAATTAGAGGAAGAAGCATAGGATTTATTGGTCTCAACTTCTGTTTGAAAGGAATGGTGTCTTTCTCCAGAGGGATTTTATGTTGAATTATGTTCTTATCATACGTTTTCAAATCACTATATTCCCAGGCAAACACATAAGCAAATTGCTTCACTAATTTGCAGTAATCAGCACTTTGATCAGCAGACAGATGAGTGGACAAATGTATGTATCTAGGCTAACCAGGACTTCCTATATCATGCTTCCAGACTACAGATTGGTCTTCTTTTTGGGTAGCTTTGTAAGGCACATCATTCTGGTCAAACAGTCTTTCTAGAGGAATTAGACCCTTAGGAATATGATTACTGGGAAGCTGGACAATGCTATCTTTGCCAATTTTATTTCTAAGCTGGGACTGGTGGATTTCTTCCAAGGCTTCATTATCTTGGTCAATTTGCATTTCAGAAAATTCATCAATGACTTGCAGAAACCTATTTATCTCATCATCATCATCAAAAACTTTCCAATGCTGGATATTATCAGGCAAGGATGGTCTGTACTTCACTTGGACTTCACAAACTAGTCTGGGAGGCATGGGAGGTATAAATAGACTAGCAGAAACAACAAGGGAATCAATAAGCTGATTTTGGGCTCTAGGAATATATGAAATACATAAATTTTCAAAGGAATCTCTGATTCTCCATACCTCATCTTTGTATGCTTTTATCCTTGGGTGCTTTGCTTGAAATGTTTTATTTACTTACTGGATAATCAAATCAACATCTCCAAACACCTTCAAATTCTTGATTCCTTTGTCTTTTGCTGCATTAAGGCCCGATAGCAGAGCCTCATATTTTTCTATATTGTTTGTCACTTGAAAAGCCAGCTTAAAAGACAGCTGAATGCTTTCTTTCTTTGGAGATACTAGCACCACCCCTGCTCTTGCAGTCTTCTTGGAACATGCTCCATCAAAGAACATCTCCAAAACCTGACTTCATTGCTCTTCCTCGGCCTAAACTGTTGGTTTCCTGATCTGCAATGAGGCCTTCTGAGCTTCTTCTATTTGGAGAATACATGCTCCAAAATCAGTGTCCACTGCATATATGGGATGATTTGTAGGATTCTTCTCATCACTGATGATATATGCCAACTGTGCTTCTCTATATAACCTCCTGTTTTCTCCTCCAAAAACTGGGATAGTTGCATAAGATAGATCATTCTATAATGTCCCACCTAGCCTCTTAATCCACCCTCTGGACAGCAGCATGCCAAACTTAGGAGGGACATTTGCTACCGCAATATCCATCATCATACTCTTCATGGGCAGCTGAGTTAAGGTAATGGCGAGGTCTTTGATTAATCCTAGGCATTTCACTTTCCTTGAATCAAAAGAGAATAAATCATGATACGGTCTGGTGATGTCAAGGCCTAACTCTTCCATGACAGACTTAGGCATTAAATTTTGGCGGTCCCTGTGTCTAGCAGGCCATTGTGGAGGATTTTGTCATGAATGGTCAAGGAGACATAAAAATATGGAGAATTATTATCAGCAGGTTCAATCATAGGGCTAAGCATAATGGTAGGCTTGTCATCTTGCAAATTGACAGAGTCAGTGGAGGTTTGTGTGATTTCTAGTTCAAGGGCCTCAAGGATAGGATTTCTAAATATTTCACTCTTTACCAACTCTACCAGAGGCACAGATATTTTCAATTTTTGAACTTATGATTCTAAGCTGAAAGAAGAAGATAACTTATCAGAACCTTTTACCTCTTGAACTGGAGCTTTAAGGATGACTGGATCAGCTGCTGGTCTCCTCTGCCTGATATTCTACAACTCTGTTTGGGCAGCAGCTCTTTGGGCAGGATTCTCTTTGGCATTTTTTGCATTTGATCTCAGATTATATCTTTGTTGATCACCAGTTTGTAGGACAGCTTCTCTATCCCACTGCTGATTGTGTTGTTCCTGCAGCAATGATTCTTCATAAGCAGCCAATGTCAAAAATGTAGCGCTGCCTTTATCTTCCATGCAATGAATTTCATCCTCTTCTTCTTCAAATTTTTCCTCCTCCATGACTACATTTTGGAAAGGAGCTTTAACTTTCTGATCTTCTTTTGATTCCTCACCCCTCTACAATATTTGTAACTGCTCATTTGCTCTTCTGAAAGGATTTGGATTTCTTGGAGCAAATGTGTTTTGCTGCCTTGTTTTCCTTGAATTCTGCTCAACCTTCAGCTTAGAAATTTCAGTAGCCAATGACTCTATCATCTTAGTCATTTTGCCTAATTTAGGCTCTGAAGATGAAGCAGAAGAAGTAGAAGCCTGACCTCTCTGCCTCCTTCTGTCAGCTTGACTTTTGAGCTTTTCTGTAGCCATGATATTAGACTCTACTTCTAGGGTTGCATCTTGCATGTTTGCCAGAGTAGCACATCTCCTTTCTCTCAATAATAGGTAGAGATCAGAGTCAAAAGCATTGGCATATGTGAGTTTGGCAGAGGTGGGAGTAGGCTTTACCTCAGCTGGTATCTTACTATACATACGGTTGATTCTTTTATTAAAATCAGGCAATGATTCCCCATTTTCCCTCTTCAGGTTACCAAACTCAGTATGGTAATACATCAAGTCTTTTTAATCTCCCCAGTGCTTCAAAAATGCATCATCTAAGGCTTCAATATCTGTTATATATCTCTGGGGCAATTCTCTGAACCACTTCCTAGCCTCTCCATCGAGGCTCTGGAAAAAAACTCTCATCCACACATCATTTTCACTTATATCCAAATTATCAGCATAACTGTAAAAAGCTTCTAGGTGTTCTTCTGCTGTTACTCCCTCTGTACCAGTGAATTTAGGCATATATTTTTGATATTCTCCCACAGGCATAGGATTCAAAGGGACAGGCAAGACTAAAGGTCCATATCTAGCAGCAACAATTCTTTCTATCTTCGTGGGTGCTTGCTGTCCTACCATGATTGGGATATTTGGAAGAATACTAGTAGATTGAATGGTAGGAAGTAATGTGATGGATGGCAAAGACAAAAGTATGTTTTGGATTGTATTGGAAACTTTCTTTGAACTGAGATTCAAAGGGGAACTAACTACAGAAGGGGCTGAATTAATCTCTGAAGGAATTTCCTTATTAACAGTGCTGGGCTCTAAATCTTCAAATTATTTATCTTAAGCTATAACTTTATCTTTCAGAGATGCATGAGACTTCTTAGGCTTACCTGATCTTGATGCCCCTTTCTGAAATGCTTTCTTCGATTTGACAGTCCTCTCAGGGTCAGGCACTGGTTCAGCTGGTGATTTCTGAGGATTTCTTCGAGTATGTCTCACAAACTGAGCCAGAACTTCAATGTGGAGTCACCAAAGGTTGGTCTTCCTCCAATGGAGTCACCAGATAGATGATTACAACTAGAAACTGTGTTCAAACCTTGTCTATCATCAAAGCTTGAAACTGTGTCGTTCTCCCAGGGAAGCTGAGCTTCAATTCTCCTCTCCCCGGCAACGACGCCAATTAATGTTATCACCCCAAGAAACTCTCCTAGGTTGTATCTCAGAGATGCTCGGGAACATTACAAACTCAACAAAAATGTTGGAAAATGGTGGATGAATGAAAGAAATGCTGCTCATTCAAGCCAGATAACCACTTCGACTATGCTTAACCCCAGACATGGGTGAACACCCCAGACTATAAGGCTCTAGACCACCAATTACTCACAGTTTAAGGAAAATGTGATGATGGAGAATACTGATCACACCAGTAGATGCATAGGACCTTGTGATGGCCAGCTGCAACCAGTTAAAAGGTCTGTAAATCTATTTCCTAATGCACAGACAGGATGACAGCTCTCTGACATTAAAATAACAGAAACCTGCATACATATTCAATGATACAAGCTAGATTCTAACACAGAGGTGGGATGACAGCCCCTCTAATGCTAAACATCAACAACACATGAATAAATGCATAACAGGCACAACCTGGAACAAAGAAGAAGAAGTGGAAAGTGAGCAATTAACAACAAAAGAAGCTTGCATTAGCTGAAAATGAAAACCAGAAGCTACAGGTATCATAGTAGTTACTGTCTCCAGAAGTTGAACCTTACATAAAAAATAACATTCATCAACCTGATCACATCTTTTTTCCGAGTATATATAGAGTTTGTTTACAAAAAATCTCTGCTAACCTATGCGTGGAGGGGTCATAACTGACCACCAACCACATTTACAATTAGATATGGTCTCTGCTTCAAACTGAGTGTTTTAATGAACAAAATGACCTTTCTGTTGTTCGGTCGTCCTTCTCTGAGCAGGCAGAGTACCATATGGGACAAAAACTCCATAAATGGAGAATGAATTCAACTGCTCGAGGCAGTACTTTCCTTCCTCAGTCGTGTTGTCTCTTGAATGTAGTGGGTGAAGTATTAACTGTAGAGTGCTGGAGGACGATCACCTTCATCCCTTGGAAGCGCGGGGCAAGCCAAAAACATGAAAATTGCGTGGAAAACGAATGAGGAGCTAATAACGAATGCCAGCCGTCGGATGGGACTGGCGAATGGCTGCGATCTCATGGCGGGAGGCATAGACAACACCGAGACAACATCAACCGTCAGATCGTGTAAATGAACGGTGGAGATTGGATTACGGAGGCCATCGAGAGGGAACGCGAATGGAGGATCATGGGCCGTCGGATTGTGGGATGGACGATCAGACAACTATTAGGAGCGGGAGCTGCACGAGCGTTAATGAGCGGGAGGAGGGTATGACGGCGGTAAGTGGTTTTATCGCACCGCTTTATGGGAATGGGCAGTAATCGTATCGTGGGGTGTGATCCAACAGATTTGTGACGCGTGGCAGACACTATGGCGGGGAAACCGCTTTTCCCGCAGGCTAACGGGCATGTGGCTTTCAGCGGAAGGAAGAGCGTATGTCGTCGGATCATGAGGTGGAGGATCGGACGGCCCGAGTTTAACACACACATTTGTTGAATGATGTGACAGGTGAGGGCTCGGTGGGTTATAATTTTTGTATGCACGTGGTTATGAGGAAATGGTCATATGGCCATTTCAACTTTGCGCTTGGGCTAAGCAAAAAAACCCTTATATGTGATTTTAAACAAAGGACCCTAGGAAAAAGGAGGATTGAGGATGAACGAGGTAGAGGGTGGCTTAAACAGGGTTTTTGGGGAAAAAACAGAGATAAAAGGGTTTAAAGGAGAATAAGGAGAATGAAGGGGAAGATGAAATCAACTACTGCAAACCTCTTGAAAGCATAACCAGCACTGCCAAACCTATTTTATCCATCAAAAGTTGAAGAACATAGCAGAGCTCACACGAATATCATTATTGTGACAAGCGACATGATCCTTCACCCATCATGGGGAAAATAATATGCACATTGTTATTATATAGGCCTCCTCTTAATAAAAAGACACCTTCAGGTATGAGGGTAGTTTAAGACAATTTAAGTGTTTAAGATGAAATATTAATTTCATCTTAAAAAAATCTTAAACTACCCTTTTGTGTTGTAGTGGCAGCAGGATGGTGAGAGAAGATAAATGAATCACCTATCGAGTGGCTGGTGGTAGAGGATTTGTACATAATTATCTCTATTGCTGACACATTTGTTGGCATTATGGCCCTAGTACAAACCTGTTGACGATGCTAGAAATTTGTCAACCAAGGGGGTCTCCCTAATGCGAAGTCCTAATTAGACCTCACACCATTTGGAGTAGGAGCCCCATTCGGAGTATTGTCCCGACCACCATAACTTAAAGGTTTTCTTCATCTGCAATGAATAACATAAGAGAGTATGCACATAACCTTTGAAATAAGCAAGAAATATGACACTGTGAAACACCAATTGCAATGTGTAAAAATAGACTTTCACGAGAGGGAAATAAAAGTGAGAATCTAGAAGGAAAGTAATAGTACTATCCTAAGAGAGACACAAGAGAGAAAGGAAAGGTTCGTTAGTTATATAGCAGAATAGTTCACATAAACATAATGAACATTAAAGCGAATTCAACACACATTCAACAATATAAGCACCAAATCCACCGAAATAGTTCAATTTCTTTAGTACATATGAGAACAACATATATCACAAACATTCAAATAATAGTCTTACAACATTTACGACATATGCATGAAAGTGTGCTATCTCAATAAGCGTTTGATTATTAGGTGAAAGATCCAAGGACACAGTTACAATGGCGAGCCACTAGCTCCAATAATGGAACATTAAGTTAGTTCTTGCTTCTCCAAAGAATGATATTTTCTCCTATGCTAAGATAGAGAAGCTAAGGATAGCTCTCCAAAGGCTAAGCCTCCAAAAGCCATTTTCTTGAGTTATGAGGGCATATTTATAACAATATGGATGACCTTTCATATCCCCATGACTCTTGAGCTTCCATCATGACCCTTAGACTTCTAATGTGACCTTTGGACTTCTATACGACTTTTGGATTTTTCCTAAAGACTCTTTTGTACCGATATGACTACATGACTTTTCATATTCCACATATGACTCTTGGACTTCCAAACATTACATTTTGTCATTTTCTTTTGATAATTACATCATTACATCCACAAATGATGTGTCGAGGCACATGGACACACATGAAATTGTGATGACACTAGTACAAATCACAACTTGACAATGATGACATGGACTCCATGATGAAGTGGCAATGAAAAGCTATTTCTCTTACTGCTTTGTCTTCAATCTTCATGAGAGGTCTCTTTAGTACTTCATCTTCATGAATGATCTGCCTTTTTCTTCATCTTCACCCTCCAAGTGGATGAATGGTATGGAGTCTTTGTGTGGTCCTGATCTTTGATCTTTTGTTGTAAACTTGTGTTCCTTCATTTTCTCGCTTGATGACCTCTTCATGGTTTCAACTTCACAAGTGTCTTTTAGCATAGTCTCCTTATCCTCCTCTCTGGGCATCATCCTATCATGCAAGTGAAGTCCACTCATGACAAGATGACATCATTTCAGAAATATCCTAGTCTAACTTGCTTCATGAAAATACCGATTGAGATGAAACTGGGTGCTGGTCTTAGAGGCAGACTCAGGGATTGCACAGTGCGCAGTTCCAAGGGTTAGGAGTGATGGAATGAAGCTTGAAAATATGTAATGTGTAGTTATGGAGGCATACTTGGTGATTTGGACATTATGAGGATCACCTTGAAGCCAGACATGAAGCCTGTTAAACAGAGGCCTTATCGCCTTAGTCCTAAGTATAAGGAGAAGGTTCACCAAGAGATAGATAAAATGATGGATGCAAGAATTATAGAACCTGTTGAAGAGTCCGATTGGGTGAGCCCGATGGTAGTCCAAGAGAAGAAACAAAAGGGAGAAATAAGGATCTGCGTAGATCTGCAGAAGCTTAATGATGCATGTGTTCATGATCCATTTCTGACGTCGTTTACAGATGAAGTGTTAGACAATGTAGGAGGGTAGGAGGCCTATTCCTTTACTGATGGGTTTTCCAGTTATCATCAAATTAAGATTGCACTAGAGGATCAAAGCAAAACCACCTTTGTGACAGAGTGGGGTTGCTTTCAGTACATTGTTATGCCTTTTGGATTAAAGAATGCGCCTGTAATATTTTCCCGTGTAGTCATAGCAACGTTCAAAGAATTCATTCATAAGTTTCTAGAAGTATACTTCGATGACTGGACTATGTTTGGATTAGTAAAACACCATGTAGCAAGTCTGTGCCTTATGTTGGATACATGTCAAAGATACCAGATAGTGCTGAATTTGAAAAAATGCATATTCTATGTTCCCTTTGGGATCTTGCTGGGTCATGTCATATGTAAGCAAGGATTGATGGTGGACCCTGCAAAGATCGTGGTGATTGTGAACTTAGGGGCCCCTAGGAATGTCAAGCAGCTGCATGCGATGCTGGGACACATTGGATACTATAGGAAACTCATTAAAGCCTATGCTCAAATTACCGTGCCCATGGAAAAACTGCTGAAGAAGGATGCAAAATTCTGTTGGGATGAGGAATGTCATCACAACTTAGATGTATTGAAAGAAAATATGGTGGATGCGCCCATCTTGGTATTTCTCGATTGGAAGAAGGATTTTCACGTACATGTGGATGCTTCTTGCATTGCGTTGGTGGAATATTAACACAGGAAGGGAAAGGAGAACTGGACCATCCTATAACCTTCGCAAGTAGGAAGTTATCAAAGGTCGAAAAAAATTATTCAATGACCAAGCGCAAGGGGTTGGCCATGGTCTATGCGCTGCAAAAATTCAGGCATTATCTGTTAGGGGGCATTTCAAGATGTATAGAGTTCATTCTACCTTAAAATATCTGGTCAACAAGCCTGTGTTGGGGGGAAATATTTTTAGGTGGTTGTTATTATTTCAGGAATATACTTTTGAAGTTATTGTGAAGCCTGGTCGGTTGAATGCCGATCCAGACCACCTATCGAGGATCGAAACAGGAGAAGAACCCAGTAATTTGGAGGAAGGGTTGCCGAATGCGCAACTCTTTATGGTACGTGTAACAAATGACCATTTTAATGACATTATTCAATTCTTAACTACAGGGATGGTGCTTGAAGGATATACAACTCAGCAGAAGAGAGAACTAGTAGTTCACGCATCAGATTTTTTGGTCATTGTTGGACATTTGTACAAAATGGGGGTTGAAGAAATATTGCAAAGATATGTGCCAGACTTTGAGCGTGGTAGTATTCTCGCTGAAGCTCATGGGGGAGCTGCGGGAGGTCATTATGCTGGAAAAGTAACCACGCAGAAGATTTTGTGCGTAGGATTATGGTGGCCAACATTGCACAAGGATTCCAAAGCATACTGTAAGGCGTGCGATGCATGACAACGAACTGGTAAACCATCACAAAGGGACGAACTACCGCTACATCCTTAGGTCTCTTTGCATGCATTTGAGAAGTGGGCGATTGATTTTATTGGGCCAATTCAGCCACTTGGCAAGAAAATGGGCGCGCACTACATTATCACTGCAACAAAATATTTAACCCGATGGGTGGAAGCACATCCAGTCAAGGATTGTACATCAAATACTACAACAAAGTTCTTATTTGAATATGTCTTATCACGGTTTGGATGCCCGAAAGTATTAATGAGTGATAGAGGTACACACTTTCTAAATGAAACTATTAGCGTGATGACAGATGAATTTCAGGTTTACCATAAGAAGAGCACACCATATCACCCATAGGCAAATGGGACAATCGAAGCTTTTAACAAAATTTTGGAGCAACGTTGACCGAGGTTTGTAACGTGCAGTAGAATGACTGGGATGTGCGTGTACCAATAGTACTATGGGCCTATAGGAAAACTTGTAAAAATCTGACAGGACAAACACCATTTAGATTGGTCTATGGCATCGAAGTGGTGATGCTTATGGAGTACATTGTACCTAGTCTGTGCATAGCAAATTTAACTGATATGGCAGATCACGATGCCTTGGAGGATTGGCTCACACAAATAATGGAGTTAGAGGAGGACTGATTTCTGGCAAGATTCCACCAACAAGTACAGAAGAAGTGTTTAGTCAATTTAGTGTTGTCTAAATTGCTATCATAAATTGTCAACCAGGAGCTCGTAAGCTGATGAAGTGAAGGTGTACTATATGTACTTAAGCAACCTCTTAGATCTTTTTGTCGTTTGGGGGTGTTGTTTGTGGTCAATTTAACTTCCTAAGATGGAGTGATGATTTTATAAACAGATGAGTGATAGTGTGTGTTGTTGGTGGTTTCTAACTACCTTTTAAACTTTGCAAAGAAAGAGATTGAAAAAAATAAATAACTTGAAATGAACTGAAAGCAAAGAACCACTTTCTAATGGCACTAGTCACTACTCATGTTGCTGCAAATAAAAAGGTAAGAAAATCACTTTAAAAACCAATGATAATGTTCATCTCTTCCTAACTCTCTGCTTCCAACATATGGTACTATGTAAAACACGATTAGGAAGTAGTTAGAGATAAGTCTAAAAAGTGATAAAGCTCTAAATGACAAATTATAACACCACTGTGCCTTTCTCCAGCATTCTGCTTCCAACATACATTGTTATGTGTAACAAGTGAAGAAAGAGTTAGTGATATAAGCCAAAAGCTACTCAAAGCAAGCTGTAATTTATTAGTATTCTGATCTCTTAAAGATAAACAACTTATGATAAGGAGGCCATCAATGTGTTAGCATACAGCTTGAGAAACTAAACTAGAATTTAAGCGAGAAAATCAAAGTAAAGGCAGCAACTATGAATATGACAACTGAAAATACCATCAGATATAAAGCAAATACACAAAGACAAAACAATCCCGGGTTAAAAACCTGCAAAAAACAATACTGATCAGTTTAAAATAAATGCTGGAAATGAAATGGCATGAAATCAAATGGTACACTATTATACATGATGAAAGAAATAGAAATTGCTGAAAGCAGGAAAATAAAATCAAACACTATGTACACGGGCTGTCATAGATGGGGGCCCTCCATCCACGCAACCAACTAAAAGATCAGCTACGAAAAGGTGAACATAAACAGTCTTCTTTTATAAAACCAGCATGTCAAAGTACAGTGAGAAAGTGCTGTAGAAACAGCCTTCTAAAACAGAGTTTTTATAACAAAATCAGCGCAACAATTACAAGATTCAAAAGCTAATCTATAAGCGTTGGCACACGCTTTATTTATAAGCACAGAGGCAACTACCCTCTGCGTGAACTAAGCAACTACAACCTAACTTATTAACTACATAGCAACACGCAGTCTTAACTAATTAACTTGTGCAGCAACACGCAGGCAACTTCGTGCACTTTTGAGGGAAACGGTCATCATGGGAGGTAAATCTATGTTTGGATCCTGTCTTTAGCTGTCTTCGTGGCGTGGAGGAGGTGCCAGCTATAGTTCCGTGTCCCAGCTGCTCACGGCTCTCGTGCCACCGTTTAGAACTTGACCGTTTGACCGACGGAACATCTGCGTTGACCAAGGGCATACGTGACTGGTTTGGCTCAACCAATAGCATACGATCCATGTGTACATCCAACCCAACATGCCCATGTGGCCCGTTCCTTAAGAAGACACGTGGAGCATATCAAACAACAAAAAGGCTGCGAAATCTCTGAATAGCTGCGGAATTGCTGTATATGTTCCAAAATTCTAATCAAATAGTCAAACATTAGCATAGTTAACAAACCATGATAAAAAGACATGTAATGCAATAATTTGAACAAGTTAATGGAGGAAAAGATGGAAAAAGGAAGAAGTGAATGGGAAAAAGCTGTTGGGAAGATGGCTAAGTAAGTGCAAGGTTGAGGCTCAACAAGAAGCGTGAGAAAGCATGTCACGATTGCCATATCAAGCTTCACACTTTTAAGATAAATGATATTGTGTTGTTATACGATAGAAATTTCACCAAATTTCCGTTTGAATTACAGATGCATTGGTTAGGACCGTATATTTTCAAGGAAATTACAAAGGGTGGTGCAGTTCAACTCACGAAGTTGAATGGTGAACCGTTTCCGGGAAAAGTGAATGGGATTCAGTTGAAGTTGTATACGGGGGATCATGCCCCTGTGCAATGACTATATGGCTGCAAGATAGTCTTAGTGCTCCAAGTAGTTGCAAGGGGGCACGAGACTATAAACTACACTGCTCGACTGGGAGGACAAGGCAGTAGAGAGGCTGCGCGAATATTGACCAGGTTGAACTAGATGAAGCTGTGCTCAAGATGTCGCGCCACGGAGGAGGGTGCCGTGTAGCCCAACCCAAAAATAGTCGTTGGCGTTACTATAGCTGATTGGAATGAGGAAATCCCGTTAGGAGGAGTGGGTAGGCGACAATTAAGGTGAAAATCTTTGAAAATCTGCCGCCAAAGGTGCATTTATGAAAAATTTATGGAGGGAACGTCAGATTTGAATTTGAAAATCGCTATAAGTATGTCCTGTTGGTTTGCAAAGAAACACTTTGTTGTTTAATAATTTCTTGCATGCACTGAGAAGAGTGGGAGAGTTTGTTCAGGCACCCCAGGCTAGTTCATTATTCTGCTACGTTGCGCCGAGTTTCTTTGGAGAAGAGAGTTGAGCCTATGAGTTCTGAGGCCGCAGTGTCTGAGGCACCAGCTCTGGAAGCTGCGGGTGTAGAAGCTTCACCAGCAAAACCTATGGTGCCAAGGTTGCCTAGGCCAAAACAATTGGCTTCTAAGGAAAAGAAAAATAATCTAGTTGTTGAACCACTGCGCCACTCACCTTGAAAACATCCGTAGGAGGTGCAGCAGAAGGGAAAAATGGATAAGAAAAAGAAACATTTTTTTCCCCTAGACCTAGACAAAGAGGAACTCCAACAGTGGATTGAGGAGTTGGATGCCGAGGACGCGGTACCAATCACTATGCTTCCGACATATGTGCCTCTGCAAAGAGGACAAAAGAAGGTGACCAGAGACCCTGATTCCAACAAATTTTCAATTGCTACGCCACTGCTCCCAGCTGAAGTTCACTTTGAGGGTACACTCTTAGCGCATATACGAGCACTAAAGATGGAAGACTGGGACCTCACTAACCAGGAGAAATTCCCACATTTAGCCACAAATCAGTATATGACCCGCATATACTATGAAGATATAGGGGTCACGAAGTTGGAACCAATGAAATGGGTTTGCAGAGTTCAGCTGGCGGGGCTTTTACACATGCTATTCGTACCTCATTTTCACCACTCCAATATCAATACGGCGTGTGTGCGCCAGTTGCTGACTTTAGTGCATGATGGGTGTCTATGGCTAGGTGAGCCTATCCCCATCATGGATATGTTAATCCACAAAATTACTAAGCTTCCATATAAAGGACAAGACCTGGCAAAGGAGTTTGTGGGAAATCCCTAGAAAAACAACTTGCAGACCACATAAAGACCGAGTATGAGGTGGTAAAGGGAGTGCAAATATTCTATCTGCTCCATAATAGACCAAATGGTACAGTTTTCTGCGCAGATCCTCATAGGCAAGATAATGCGGAAGTGCCACGTGGATGAAGTGCTCGTGCTGGTCATTTCTTTAGCTGCATAGTATGTGAATGGGGTCTAGTATAACTGGGCCTAGTATCTCTATAGGGAATTTTTGGCTAATTGTTGCGAGGCGCAAGAGAAGAGCCAACCGTTCCACTATGCTTGGCTCTTATTACTAATAGTTTTGGTGGCATGGAGGCTTCCAGAGGACAACCAGTTTCCTCCGCTGAATGAGACCCTCCCAGAGGTAGCAAAGTTCACTTCGCTGTGGCAAACAAAAGATGCGACAAAAATTATAGAATCTAAGGTTTTTTGGGTCTTCATGGAGATGGACATCCGCATGGCTGTCAACCAGAGGCCGAGGTTATCTCCCACCTTATTTGAGAAGCTGAGGGCCTTCACAGAATTTAAGGCAAACTTTCACAACGTCTGGATCCGCGCGAGGAAAGACCCTCAAGAGGTATGGTACAATTTTCCTTACTTGGTGGTTGACATGGATGTATAGGAGGTTATGGGTGGATGACTAGCAGGTTGACGCGAGCCTACCCAGTTGGATGTCAGGACAAGCAAAGCAGGAGAAAGCTCCTTTGCACAGACCTCTGCTGTGAAAAAGAAGAAAGAACGAACAGGCAGTCGTGCTGGAGAAGGCTACCCAGTAGAAGAAAAAATAAGTTGTTGCTAAGGCAACTGCGGAGAAAGAGCGGGTTGTGAAGGAGTGCACTGCTAAAGAGCAGGCTGAGAAGGAAAAATAAGATACCGAAGCAAGCAACAAATCAGCTTCACAACGCACTGATGAGCAAGAAATATCTACACAAGGCGACGATGGGGGAGAGGAGGTGTCCACCCCCTTTAAATTCTAGAAGCGCACCAAGGAGCCAGCAACAGGTCCACGAAAGAAGTGGAAATCAGATAAGCAATTGTAGGTGGACCCTCTTGTGCTCATAGAGGGTGATTTAGATGAAATTGGCGACAAAGTTAGAGATACCACGTTAGAGCTATGGTCACACTTCGAACAATAGTATATGAAGACACTAGGAAGTGTCCAAAAGGATCTGCGCGAGCTGCAGATCCAGGCCAGTAGGATCCAGGTGAGCGTTGGGCAAGCGAGCGTGGTGCAAGCGAGCCAGACTCAAGTGAGTGTGAGTGTTCCAGAAGTGGAATAGACGATGGAGCTAAGGATCTAAGGATCATCCCTTTACCAGAAGGATCCTTGTGAGCAGATAACCAGAAAGACCATAACGCACTAGAATAGATCAAGGCTATTGGGATCAATGTCACCGCGTTGCTGCTCTAGGCCATCCATGCATTACATTAGGGGGTCTCTGATGAATCGCAGATCCGGGAGCAGCGCGTCCTTAGTGAGTGTAAAGTCAACAATGCTCAAATGTATGAGGAGAAGACACAGACGTTGAAGGAGGAAGAGGAGATGCAAGCACGAAGCACAAACCTAGAAACAGTAATTGGGCAGGCCTATCAAACAATTCTTGAATTACATATCCTCGACGACACACAGGGCGAAACGAGAGTCAGGAATTTAGCTACTACAGCGCACGATGCCAATGATGAGCTTGGCCGAGTCACTTTTGAGTTCCATATGAAGATAGCCAAACTCCAGCTCAAGCTTCAACCAACTACATTGCTAAAAGTTCGGGAACAAAGAGGTGCAACTATAAAAGAATCACTAAGTCAACTAGATGTCGCAGTCCAAGGTTGCGACCAACTATTCAATTAGGAAATGGGCATATGGGATACATTAAAGGAGGACCCCAAGCTGCAACAGTTGAACACAACAATCAGGGAAGCATAACAACAATATGATGAAATCAGTATGACTACGCGGACGTTGGCGCCTGTCCAGCGCTTCGCGCACTTGTAGGAAGGTAAGCCAACTTTGATAATCCAAGAATTGTAGAAAAAGAAGTCCTTGCTAAGAGACCGGCTTTAGCCTTGGACAAAGGAAGCCATCCAAATTTCACAGAAAATTCATGAGAAGCAGAAGGCCATGCAACAGACCCAGAGGAATACACAAGTGGAGGGGCCAACCACAGAGAAAATGGTCTAGGAGGTACAACAAGCAACATAACAGAGTACCACGAAGCTTCAGGAATTGGCCAAGGCATTCAACGAACTCCGCTAGAAAGTGGAACAACCAGCTGATTGAATCAAGGGCGAGTCACGATCTTTGTGTTGGGGTCCTGTTGGGATGGGGTCCCCAAGGGTAGAATTGAATTAACTTAGTCATTTTTTGTAAATAATTTTGTAAAATATGTAAAGTCTCTGTGAAATTTGGATGCCGAGCACATAAATAGATAGGAGTCAAAGGGGTCTTAGCCCCTTGTTTTGGTCAGTTTTAAAGACTCACCCATGAGCCGGGGGCCATGGTATTGTATTAGAAAAGCTATAAATAGTTGAGTCATAGCGAGTCTTAGGGATAACTTTTGATAGAGAATTGGGTACATTGAAGAGTTTTTGTTGTCTTAGGCTAGTTCTAGGGCAGGAAGGCTTTGCTTCCTATGCTTAGGTAAAGAAGGGAAGGCTCCTACAGTTGAGTGAGCAAGAGGCCTAGGTAGAGTCCGGAACTGAGTGCACAGACCCCTGCAACTGTGTGTGCAGAGTAGAAGAGTATGTAATCGGTGAAGTGAAGATCAATAAAGGCAGATTTTTGAAGAATTACTGAGTATTTTCCATTGAATATGTTTATGTTATATGTTGTCGATTAATGCCATGTTTTCTGAAATGTTGAATGAATACTACGCAAATTCACTGAATCTGTCTTAATAATGTATGAAATGAATGGTTATCCACTCACGCAAAGTTAAAAGCTATTTCTCTTATGTTTTTTGACGAATTAAGTAGATCTACGTGAAATCTGATCTAGGGTTGCTTGTTGATATGCGAAAGTAGGTAAATCGATTGTTTAAGGTCCACAAAGACTGATAGGGGACCTTCCCAAAGGTCTGGAGGTAGCTGTAACTTAGTTACAGTAAAGAGCCCTAAGAGTCTATCGATCTGTGCGGAAGCAAACCTAAGGCACTGGAAGACATCACACTAGTCTTTGGAAGTAGAAACTTGGTTCTTGCATCCCCCAATACTGCTTCGGGTGAGACTGCAACCTGCACTACGCGGGTTGTTGCCGAAAGGGCCAATAGTGTAGGGTTTTGTTGGTTGCTGCAACTAACTCCGAACCTAGGTCAGAACCCCCTAAGCCAACATTTATTTATTTATGTTTACATTGTTTATATAGAAATTTAGAATTTTAGGTTAATATTTTTTTTTAATAATGACAATAATTTCTCAATATTTTTATTTGTTCATCCCTAAACTAATGTATGTCTTTGCGTATGTCTATTTATGGATTATGTGGTTAATGCATCACTTACATGTGTACGTGTCTCTTATGTGTTAAATGAATTTTTTATGTGCATGAATATGAGAGTGCATCATTTATGTCCATGAATGTGTTGCTTATTTTAAGTGTATGATTGGTTGCATGATTGAAATAGATATTTATGAGTGTTTTTTACATTATGTGATTGAGTGTGTCACTTGATATATGTGTCATTGTGTTTCTTATGTTACATATCTTGCTTAAATGTTAAGTATCTCTCTTACATGTGTATTTGTGTATTTGATTTGCTTAAGTTTGTCATTTATGATGTTGACATGTGACTTATGTTCATTGGTGTGTAGATTATATGCACGACTACATCTATTACGTTTATGAGTATAACACTTGTGAGTGTGTCTTATGTTTGGTGTGTTGGTTGCATCACTTTTTTTTTTTTATGTGTGTTCATTATTTGTATGAGTTCGTTGCTTATAATTGAACCAACATATCCATCATTTCTTGTAAATGTCCACATATGACATATAAAAGTTAAAGAAATGCTTATGTTAAGTGCATCTTGTATGGGAATGTGTTATTTATGTTTATGCATGTGTCTCTTATATGTAAGGTTTGTTGCTTATGTGTGTGTATTTGATTCACAAATGGTATGCCTATGGTCCATCCATCTCACCAACATAGATGCTTCTCAATTATTGTTTGAGTAATTTGAGTTCATTACCTATTGAAAAAATTCTATAACAAATAGCCTATGTAGCCTTTTATTAACTTCCATAGCAATAACTTCTACAACCTCTATAATGACTTATGTAACAAACAACTTCTATTGCAACAACAAAATATTCCACTCTGCACTCCAACTTCGAGTCAAAAAGGAAATACTTTGCTACAAAACTATCAATACACCTCAAGATTCTTCACCCACTAGTTGTTGATCATATCAAGACAACAATCTATAAAAGAGGCAAACATTTTGATGTGTATATATGGATTTAAAAAAAAACCGAGTTGGTATAATTGTAAAATTTTTTTTAGATATTTTAGCTGAAATTAATTGACCACTAAGTAAGAAAAACACTCAAGGGATGAATTAAGTTGACTATAAGTGAAATGAAGATCTAGTTGCTTATCAATGCATAAAATTCCCAGGCATATGTACATTCATGTAGGTAGAGGATTCTATAAATTTTCCTAAGCAAAGGATAAAACACCCAAGTGTTTGTAGATTCTTCTGGGTAGTTAACAAAATGCTCAATAGGTAATTTATGGTTGTGCATAGGTGCTATAGGCTTAAAACACAGTGCAACGAATTATGCATAGATTGTTGTAATTTACAACCTAAATACCCAAGGCACATATTGTTGTAGCTCATATGTTTCAACATTTAATGGGTGTTTTTATTACTCTCAAGAGAAAATTACAAAGGAGGTGATCTATATATAGAATTTGTGCATTGTTACTCAATGAGAATACAAAATTGCAAATGGCCATGACTTAGAGACACATGCTCAACATGGACAAGAATATTAACTCCTCGACTCAACTTCAAGCAGGTTTCCCTCTTCAAGCTCTCATTTTTTCTACTATTATCTCCATTTCTCCTTGCATCTTCCTATTGATGTTCTTCTTCATTACATCCTTCATTTTTAATGAGATTATTTTGGAAGGCCAACCTTTGCAATGATTCATTTTTACTTCTAGTTTTTTCTAAAATATTAAAAAAACATGTTTATAAAAATTATATGTAAAGCAACAAGGTGCGTATTAAAAAGTTTGGAGAGGATCCAATTTGGATCACCCCGTCCTAGTTGTAGTATTATGGTCCCCAAAAGCTTTAGTTCCCTTTAATATTATTCTTCAATCAACAAGTAGACTTCAACAAATCTCTAAGAAAGGGTTCCTTTGTTGTAGGATGGGAGATAAGAGATGAGTAGGGGTTGCCTTTGGCATAATATTGATATCCATCTTATGGCTAGAGATGACATTCACTATTGTAATATGTTGCTTGATAATTACTTCTCGTTGAGTTGCAAATGAAACAACTCCTCTTTACCTTTGACCTTGATTCTTTAAGCTTTCTTCTTTCCTATTTGATTTTTGGGCTGGAGATATGGGTGAAGCCTCCAACATTTGGCCTCCCAATGTCTATTCAATCTACAATACTACAATATTTCATGCATGGGTTCCTTGGCCTTTTGGAGTGCCAACAATTGCTAACTTATGATCCATTTCCTTCCAACAAAAGCAAACTACATACCTTTTTATCCTATGATGATGTTTTCCATCTTGGTTTCTTTATAATCTAAAAGTTGAAGCAGATTTTGATGCCTAAAAAATCTCTTCATTGCAGTGCTTTTACAAGCCTCTACATGCAAATTTGAGTAGTTTCTTGCATACTCTTTCAATTTCCTTTTCCTCCGTGAGAATGGATTCTTTTCAGTTCCTCTTGCTTTGACATCAATAGTTTGAGATGAACTTCTGTTGGCTACTTATCCACCAAATCCTAGGTCTCCATCCTTGGGCCTTTATTGCATTACAATGAATATCATAATCCCTTAGCCTTCCTTGCTTATCCCTCAACCATCATAACCTGATTGTCTCATGCACATGGAATTGATGCCACTAGTGTGCTTTTCAAAGTCACCAAATGTCTCTTTGGAAGGTGAGTTTATTAGGATTATCTCTGTCATGGTATAATTGGCTTTGACAATGGTAATGTAAGGGGCTTGCTTGGTATCTTGGACAAATACTTTTATCTCCTTTAAGGCCTCGCTTGCCACGATTTTGGAAAATATCTTTTCTTGATAGTTATCTAGATCAATGAATTTATCCTCCAATTGTAAGAGATGCAATATTCTCATGTCTAATTTTGACCTCATAGTGGTGAAGGAGTCTTATAAATTGGTAAGCTCTTTTTCTAGCTCATCCACTCTCTACCTCCAATACTGACATTCCTCATAAATTTACTTGTTGAAGTCTCTCAAATATTCCAACTTCTCCTTCTTTGAGGCCTTTCCCATGGTAGACACTTCAAGGTATCTAATGAAGATTCTCTAATACCATATGATCACTAAATGATTGGATTATGACTTATCTGCTTAACCAACATAAATGCTTCTTAATTGTTGTTTGTGTAATTTGAATTCATTGCATATTTAACAACTTCCTTAGACTTTTAAGAAGTTCCATAGTTATAGCTTCTGCAACCTCTTTAATAAATTTCTTAGTTTTTTAATAAGTTCCATAGCAATAGCTTCCACAACCTCTTTAACAAATTCCATAGCAAACAACTACTGTAGCAACAACAAAATATTCCATTATGCACTCCAACTTTGTGTTAGAAAAATAATACTTTATTATAGAAGTGACATTACAACTAGAGATTCTTCACTTACAAGTCGTTGATCATACCAAGGCAACAATAGAATCTATAAAAGAGGGAATCACCATTTGGTCACATGCAAAAATTGGATTTACATAGATTATATTTCAAAAAAACAAAGTTGTTGTAATTGTAAAAATGGATTTAAAGATTGTAAGATGAAAATAATTGACCACTAGGTGAGAAAAAATACCCAGTGAAAGAAATAATTCAACCGTGGAGAAAAATTCTGAAGGTTATGCACATTTTCCTAGGTAGAGCATAAGATGCATAGCGATTTATAATTTTTCTTAGGCAGAGTATAAAACACCCAAGGGTTTATAAATTCACACAAGTAGTAAATAAAATGCCCAACAATCAATTCATGGTTGTGGATAGGTGTTATAGGCTAAAAACACACTACAATAGAGTATGCATAGACTATTGTAACTTATAACCACAATACCCAAAGCATAGACTGCTGTAACTAATAGGTTTCAACATTTAACGGGCATTTTGGATACGCTCAGGGGAAAATTATAAAAGGGTTGAGCTATACATAGAGTTTGTGTATTGTTACTCATTGAAAATACAAAATTGTAGATGGCCATGGCTTAGAGACACCTCGCTCAACATGGGAAGACTCATTATCTCATCCATCCACTCAACTTCAAGTCGGTTGCCCCTTTTGAGGTCTCATGTTTGATATTGTCCCCCCCATTTCTCCTCAGATATGGGCATCGACAACAGGCTTATGGGTAAGCTAGAAACATAGGTGAAAGATGATGATAGAGATGAAAAGGGGAAAACAAGTATAGGTAAAAGGTATTTGCAGCACCAATATAATTGATGAACCATATACATAAAAGAATGTTGTAGAGGCTTCTTCTTCGAGAGGTAGAAGGAAGCGGCGCTAGGTTTTCGCCTTTCGGCTCTGGTTGCTGTAAGCGCCTGCGGCGGCAGGGCTTCCTTGGGGTTCAGGCCGCCCCGACTCTGCTTGGTGCTCCGTCGGGCCCGCTGCACCTGGTGGGGTTCCGTAGTTTCTGCAGCTCCTTCTTGTGACATAGCTTCAATCTCGGTCACCGCTACCCTCTTTCCCTGGGACAGCGCATCACTGGTTACGGTTTTGCTGGAGCTCGGCACTTGGGTGGCGGCGGTGTGAACAATCTCGGCGGCTTTCGGCGCATCCCCTGAGCTTCTGTTATTTGCATTTTATTACAGAGTTGCGGTTATTTGTGCTCTGTTTTTGGGCGGCGGCGGAGCTGCTTTCATCCCCTTCGGGTCTTCGGGGTTTCTGACACTCTTCGGACCTCTATTTTGAGGGCTCCTCCTAACCTGTATTGATTCTTGGAGCGGGAGCGGGGGCTTTCTTGGCCCTATGGGGGCGAGGTGGCTGCCCCAGCTGCCTCTGCCCCCGGATCTGAATCTCCATGGCTCTTGTTGGGCCCTGATGGGCTCACCTGCTGAGCTATGGGGTTTCTTTTTTTGGTTTTTCGCTGGCTTACCTGGACAGTTATTGGAAGCGTTGAGGGATTGTGGTGTGGATCTGTCTCTACACCGATTCGTGCCGCCTCTTCAATGACTTGTACTGGACGGCCTTGTCTTATGGCTTCTTTGGACATGGGCGGTATCTTCCTCTGGCGACTCACAGCAGGAGAGTTGAGGGGATGGGGGGGGTGGCTATCTGGCTGCCCTCTTTCCATTTCGTGCCTCTCCTCTTTGACTTGGTGGTCATTCGAACTTTCTGCTCTATCTACAGGAGCCTTTGTTTATTTTCTGTTTTTAGTTTTGAGATGGGTTGTGGTATCCTCCTGTGTGAGGTTTACTGATCCATTCTTCTTGCTGCCCTGTTTTGAGGGTTTTTGGGTCTACGTTTATTTACTGTTATTATTAGTTATTAGCTTGTAGGGTTGGCGTACACTTCTGTTGGGGTGTTCATACCCTGTTTCTGGATGCCCTGTCCGAGGGCTTTATCTGCATACTTCTCTGAAGTATTGGTTATTGTAAGTGGTATACCACATTTCTGCATATGCCTTGGCATCTACAGCATGTAATCTCTATTATCTCTATTTTAATAGAAATTACGAACTCTATTTTCCCCGGAAAAAGAATGTTGTAGAGGACCGACAGATGCAATGGTTAGAAACCCATGTATTCCGATGGATGGTAATTCTTTTATATGGACTTCAACAACATGTGCTTGTAGAAACAAGGTGAAAGCATGGAGGACGTGGGAAGAAGACCATAAATCCAAAAGGAAAACGTGGGAAGAAGACCATAAATCCAAAAGGACAAAAGACAAGACGAAGGAACAAGTTTAAGGACCAAGTAACAAAAAGGAAATTACAAATAATTGTTAAAGAAGTGTGAGAGAATAATTCATATTTGTATTCCTTAATTAATTATAAGACTAAGAAATGTGATAATGTAGATTAAATCTAGAAATCTACATGTCCACAAGAGATGAAGAAATGAGAGATAGGAGATGAGGATTGTTAAGAAAATAGTGGAGATCTTGAGGAGAGATTCATGGAGATATGTAGAGGATTTGGTGGAGATTTCTTAAAAATATTTAGGAGATGGTTAAGGAATTAATGACTAAATTTAACTATAGTTGTTATTAACAAAAACACATTTATGTAACATGATTATGAGAATGTATATGTGTATTCAATACATATTTCCCTCCGGGAGAATTAAGGTGTGAAATTTCTTTTTCCGTGCTTTTGTGGTATGAGTTAGAGCGTAGGTGTATATATTCGATGCTGCATTTTATGGTTGTGGATTTATTGGCAGACAGATTATGCCTGCATCAAAGGGGTATCTGAGCAGGAGAATTCTGCGTATAGAGTTTTCTCCTGCGTGCAGAGTTGAGATTGTGGTTTCCATATCGAACAGACGAGAGACTACTGCATTGAAGGAAGGTCATGCCCAAGAAATGCATGGAGACATCTATTTCGAGTAAATCCTCGTTCTGTTTGCATATCGATTAGATCATGAAATGTTGATGGAAGAGTCTAAAAGAGCAAGCAGGTGGTTATCCTATGTATAGAAGTCATCGATTTGCTACCAGTAATTGAAAGGTGTGTGCAAGGATAAGCGAGGCGCTATTGAGAAGGGATAAATTAGTGAGAGCCAATCGCATAACCAGGAGAAGTATCGCTGCTGAGGAAACAAGTCACGTAAGGGAGAGCCACTGCTTGCAGAAGTGAGGAATTCGAACTAGTTGTGTTTAAAGCATTTCAAGATGAATGGTGACTGTAATAGTTGCGTTGGTTCTTATTGAAAGCTGCCACCAAAATGTGTGGGTGTTGGATCAATTCAGATCAAACAATGGTCACTTTTCATGGTTAATTAAAAAGGGAGGCATATTCAAAGAAGTGTATTGCTGTTGCATGGAAGAAAACTTTTAGAGATCTGTTGCAAAGAAAAACCATTGTTGCGCCCAGAGAGTTTTACTGGTAGCTTGCAATAGCTTGAAAATCCTCAACTGGTGAAGTTCGTGGCTATAGCAACCAAAACAAGAGCAAGCTGGACAACGCTGTTTTTGAGCAAGTTGAGCACGCTGTCTGCAATGTCTAATGAAGAGCCGTTAGGGTTGAGTAATTTTTTTGAAATTGCTAAAGGTGGACCTAGTGCCATTGTTAGAAGTAGTAATTACTATCCCATAGATCTAGAAGTCTAATGATGCATGAAGGTTTGAGTTAAGTCCAATTTAATTGAGTTTGCATGAAGTAGTTAGCAATGAAGGTTTGAGTTAAGTTTAGTGTAATTGAGTTTGCATGAAATAGTTAGCAATTAAAGAGTTGAGTTTGCATGAAGTAGTTAGCTGGAGAAGACTCCAGTCGAGTAAAAGTTTGAGTGATTCCATATTTAGTAAGTTTGGTGTTTATATGATTATGATTGAGTAATTGTAATAAACAAGCCAATGTAGTTAGCAGAAAAAGAGTCAAGTCTACTAAAAGTTTGAGTTCAAGATCATATTTAGTAAATTTAGTCTTTATATATCTATATATCCATGGTTAGATGCTTATAATAAACCAGCAAAGGAGCGCAAGATGTGAATTAATTTTTTTTGGATTAATAGAGCAGTTGAAAACCCCTCACTTTTGTACTTTCCTCCCCATCAGCGAAGAACATGGAACTCGTGGAAGTCCACGATTGTGGAAGCTGCACAATTGTGCTTTCCTCCTCTGGTGGCCTTTTCTTTTTTAAGAAATGTTGATTAAAGTACAATGTAAAAGGAGCAGCTACTGATTGGGGAACGCTGCCACGGCTTTACAAGCGAGCAAAATGGATCGATTGATTAGCGGCTAAAATATGTGCAATTCAGTGGAGGAAATGCAGTTATCAGCAATGCATTCAGAGTGGGTTGATTTATGAGAGAAATGGGAACAATGACATGTTCTAAATCCAGCCCACGATGTGAAAGTTGAGAATTGAGTGACCAACAAGCTCAAACAACAAGAAGCCACCCGTAGGAAACCACCGACTAGAAAATGGTAAAGCAATCAACCATCATTTGGTTAAAAGTATTTTTAAATTTGGATTATTCCACTTGTTTGTATTTGAGAAAACCATTTGTTCTTTTGTAAATTTTATGTCATGAAATGTTTGTAAAACTTTATAAAAGTGTGAAATGAGTCCAAAGTTTAGGGGATGGAGTTTAAATCCATATGTCATGAGATTTTTTGCAAGGTAATGTAGTGTGTCATACAATGAAGTCCAAGTTGAAGTTTGGAAGTCATAAAGGAGTCATTGATTATATGGAAGGTTCAATGGTAAAGTCATTTTGAAGTTTTGGAGGTATAGTTGAGTCAGGAAGACATTTACGCATTGTACAAGAGTTTAATGAATTCTATTGAAATGGTTACCATTGATTATAGAGATAGAGAAAGATGCCAATCAACTTATATAGTTGTGATGGTTTATAAAGGCTTATGAGATGCTGGCTTCCGAGATGGTGACAGTTTGAACAAGTCTGCAGAATGTTGAGGTTAATAATAGAATACGCGGTCACTGTGGGGGCAGCAGGATGGTGGGAAAAGATAAAGGACTCAGCTATCCAATGGCTGGTGGCAGGGGATTTGTACACACTAATCTCTATTGCTTACGCGTTTGTTGGTATTGTTGCCCTAGTACAAACCATTCTGATTCAACTGTGCGTTCCAGAATTTGGGTGGACAATGCAGAAACTTTTCCATTTCATGAACTTCATCGTCTGTGGAGCTCGAGCTCTCACCTTTGGGTTCCACAGTCGCGTGCTGGCGTTGAAACCAAGGGTTTTTGCAGTTGCAGTGCTAGAATTTCCAGGATTACTATTCTTGTCCGTGTATATATTACTTGTGCTTTTTTGGGCACATGTATATTATCAGGCACGGGGAAGCCCACGGCTTCGCACAATTCAGCCAGTCTATTTTATTGTGAATGGTTTGATTTATTTTACCAAGGTGTGCGTTTGGGTATTCATGTGGAGGGTTGGCCACAATGTTGTGCTGGAGGTGATGGGATCATTGTTTGTTGCGGTTATATCGTTTGTTGCAGCGCTGGGTTTCTTGGTGTATGGGGGAAGGCTTTTTTTAATGCTCAGATGGTTTCCACTCGATGAGAGAAGGCGCAGCAAGAAGCTCCGTGAGGTTAGGTGTGTGACAGCTATATGTTTTTCAAGTTTTTTGACAAGGTCTGGCCTTGTTTTTGTTGCTGTGGCTCAGCTTGGCATTGTGAAGATTCATCCAATTCTGGATCTTGTATACTACGTGCTGGTGGAGATTGTTCCTTCTGGATTGGTCCTTTTCATCCTCTATGAGTTGCCTCCCAGAAGGATGCCAAGTCTGTACCATCCTTTAAGACGTCCATGATCAACTATTGTCATGGAGCCGTCTCATGGAGCCGTATATTCTTTTCAGACGCACTCACCAAAGAATACAAAAGACTGGCGTCCAATCAAATAACAGAAATATTTTCTTTTAATTATATGAATATGAATAATGTTTTCGAAATCCAATTAACTCTGGTTTGGTTTGTCAAGTTATATGCCTATTTCACAGATCACTACACGTTTAAGTTCAAGTTATATGCCTATTTCACAGATCACTACACGTTTAAGTTTTGGTTTGAGCCACTGCCATTTAATATTATTTAAGTTTTTAATTAGGATTGTTTTGGTTTTCGTCAAACCAGCTTTTAATATAATTGGATTTTTGTTTGCTGGGTTTTGAATTAGTGATTTTAGCTACTGAGTTTTAACAGTGCACCCTTCACCATCTATTTTATACCCTGTATATCACTATCTATTTATTCCTTTAGACGAAATTCAATTAACTTTGACTTCACTCAAATTTATCATTTTTTATAATATTCTAAATTCTACTATAATTAAATTACAATTATCTTATTTAAAATATTGTACAGTTCTTGCTAAATGCTACCCTGCTACTAAACATACATCACATTCCCATGATGACATTTTCAACCCTTGAGAATCTCTGAAGTAGGAGAAACATCATTTTCCTTATAGTTTGTATGCTAAATGCTACCCTGCTACTAAACATACATCACATTCCCATGATGACATTTTCAACCCTTGAGAATCTCTGAAGTAGGAGAAACATCATTTTCCTTATAGTTTGTAAGCTAACTATGTGTTTAGTGGATAGAGACTTAAAAGTAAGATATGTATAATTTTTATAGTTTTTTTTAAATTTAATTTTTTAAGGTAAATTTGATTAAAATTTCTATTAATATTCAACATAAAAGCATACTTTTTGAAACAGTTTTTGGATCTTGTCCACCCTATCAAAACTTGCTAACATCACAAGCCCAAAACCAACAAGCAATTTGGCTTTAAAAAAGTGACAAAACAATTATGCTAAAGTGAATACGTAGTGACCAACTTACAAGAAAAATCGATTCTGACAGGTTTGTATAACCTCTATGCCACTGATCTCCTTGAAAGTAAAGACAAAAAACAAGGATGATATAACTGACATACGCATAAGAACCAAGATAACACGAGAGCGATTCTAGATCGTTGAAAGTCAAATAGAGAGTCATTCGTCTAGAATGATCACTAGTTGTTCTGGAGAGGAATTTGCACTGACCATGTTGATGGGGTAGCATTGATAACTATTTTTCCATTCTAAGGTATAATAGAGTCTGTATCCGAGTCTATGGTGATGTGGTGCTTTATTTTATTCAAGCACACCGCTATGTTGTCCATGGCGTATCAAATGTCCCTCATTATCCTTTTCAATTCCTCTTGGCCAACAAAGAGCTTATAGTTGTCCACTTATTTATGCCATAACACCAAGTGCAACATAGTATCCATCTATCTACGTTGAAATATCAAGTGCAAGAAGTATAACCTTTGATTCCTTCATTTTCCTAGGTCAGGTAACCACTTGGTTTTGTCTACACAAACTTCTGAGTCATAGTGATACATTTTCCCACCAAATTCTCTTGTTGCCAGGGTCTAAATCTCTTGTAGAAGCTCCAGAGGTGCAACATCGAAAAAATTGGTTAGCAACTCCCAACCAAAAAAACAACGTTGTCTAAAAGAGGAAGCCTTTGTTGAACCTCCCTTGTCACCGATTAAATTTTGCCTCGGCGCCATGTGAAACAAGAGCCTGCAAACAAACTTCACACAATATTTTTAGAACATCCCCTTGAGGGTTTTTGAGTGAATGAATGAATAGGGTCTAACCACAAGTACCCAGATAACCACTAACAGATGTTGGGAATTTTCTGCTAAATTCCAAAACAAAATAATGAACAGAAGAAAATGCTCTATTTTTACCAGGATCTTAACACAGGGAAGTTAAATTTGATTTCTGAAGAACATAGTCTCACATACTCATAAAAACATTTGTATTCATTAACCAGAATGCTGATACAAAAGGATCTTCCTCTTAACAGAGGGATTCACCAAGAACTTCCAGTTCCATACAAAAAAAATACTCTGCCTCTTCCGGAAGTTTACTCTGTTTCTGCTTGCAAAATATTACACTGCTGTGTGTAAAATTACATATATTTATACTGCTGCATATTCCATTACAAAAAAAACTTACATTCCCTTCGGGCTGCTACACATATTGCATTCAACGAACAATCAACAAAGGTACCCTTGCACTGTTGTGCGTTACATTATACTTCAATCAACAAAAATCATCCATGCGCTGCTGCGCTATATTGCATTACAATCTACCAAAAAAAAATTCCACGTTTCCCTTATTCTTCTATATTCGCACTGCTGTGCATTTCACAATACCCTGGTCAACACTATTGTGTGTTGCATTACATATTCAAAAAAAAAAAAACGAAAACAACATAATGATATTACCATTACTCTTGTGCCATACTCCCGTCAATTTAAAAACATTAAAACTAAAACATTTCACCTACAATCTACAAACCAACATAAATCACATTAATTGTTTTACTGGCGGTCAAAATCAAAAACTTCACATCAACTCCATGGTGCTGCAGGCTTGTACGTAGCTTGGTTCCAATCGACGGACATCCACCATCCTTTCAATCGGACGAATATCGCTTAGTCGAACCAAACGACCTTTACGCTCCGATGAAAAGCTGTTTTGAAAAATGTACTGAGGACACGCGTCAAATGGTGATTGTATCGTTGCCCCTCCAGAGAATACCACTTGCTCAGCAAAAGCGGTGCGATAAAACTGGTGGCTTTGTGAATTAAATGCGCAGGTGAAATTATAATTTCAACTCTCCCCTTTAATTTCAACTGCTGGGTTATCAGTCATACCCAGACATTTCCTCAAAAATTCAAAACTTTTCTGTCCCAATGGCTTGGTCAGAATATCAGCAACCTGCTCCTGAGTTCTGCAATGTTCTAAGACAATTTCTCCACTGTTTACCAATTCCCTGATGTAATGAAACTTTGTGTCAATGTGTTTCGTTCTCTTATGAAACACTGAATTCTTGGATAATGCAATAGCTGAGCTATTGTAAAAAAAAGTCACAGTTCCTTTTACTTGCTCTTGGCATAAGCTCCTTAACATCCTTCTCATCCAAACTGCTTGACATGATGCTGCTGTAGCTGCCACATATTCTGCCTCTGTTGTAGACAACGCTACAATAGGCTGTGTTTTAGAAGCCCATGAAATAGCTCTTGAACTCATGTGAAAAACATAATCGAATGTGTTTTTCCGATCATCTACACTTCCAGCCCAATCACTATCAGTGTATCCAATTAAATCTAAACATTCTGAAGCAGTATATAAAATGCCAAACCTTTTAGTACCTTTAACATATCTCAGAATTCTTTTTGCTGCCTGCCAATGTGCTTCTTTTGTCCTCTCCAGGAATCTAGAAATTAAACTAACATCATACATTATATCCGGCCTAGTTGCAGTCAAATACATGAGCCTGCCAACTGTGCTCTTGTACAAACTAGGATAAAAATCCTTGCTGCTGTCCTCTTTGCTGAGTTTTAATCCCATCACTGTGGGAGTGATTGTTGCCTTGCTCTCCTGCATGTTAAATCTTTCCAACACTTCATTAACATATTTTTCTTGTGAGATAAAAATACCATTTTCATTTTGTTCTACTTCTATTCCTAAGAAGTATCTCAGTAAACCCATGTCAGTCATTTCAAATTCTTCTTTCATGACTGTTTTGAAATTTTCAATAAGATAATCATCATTACCTGTGAAAATAACATCATCAACATATAACACAACAATTAGTATTTTACCATCCTTTTCTTTGATGTAGAGAGTGGGTTCTCCCTCACATTTTTCAAATCCATTTTCCAGTAGATAGGAATCTATCATACTGTACCACACTCTTGGTGCTTGCTTCAACCCATAAAGATCTTTCTTCGATCTTCACACTTTGTGCTCTTGGGCTTTCTTTTCATAGCCTAGAGGTTGTTCTATGTAGACCTCTTCCTTTAACACTCCATTTAGGAACGCTGACTTCACGTCCATTTGGTAAACTTTCCACTTGTTTTGCTGCTATGGACAACACTACTCTCACCGTTTCCATTCTTGCAACCGGTGCAAAAGTTTCCTCATAGTCTCTCCCATACTGCTGCTTATATCCTTTGACAACAAGTCTTGCTTTGTGTCTTTCTATTTTGCCTTCAGCATTACTCTTGGTCTTGTAGACCCATTTAACTCCAATGAATTCTTTTCCTTTTGGTAGTTCAACTAAATCCCATGTCTTGTTTCTTTCTATGGCATTGATCTCCTCATCCATAGCTTCTATCCATTTCCTATCCTTAATTGCATCTTCGAAATGAATAGGGTCATCAACATGACAATATAATGCAAACAAAGAGTTCATACCTTCATTTGCTGCCTCTTGCTCATAAATGTCACTTAAATTTATGAACTTCTTACCTCTTTCATTTGGTATACAAGTGCTTGAAGAAGCACTTGAATTTCCTCCTTGTGGTGTGCTTGTAGAAGCACTTTCATTTCTCCTCAAGGGTGTTCCTTGCTGTCCTTGTGTTGGGGTTGCTGTTTGGGGATGTATTTCAACCATCTCCTCATCATCTTCATCATGTGACAAAGAGATTTTAACATTTACTGTTTTCTCTATGCTTCCATCCCAAGCTTCCTCCTCAATGAACTGAACATCTCTAATCACAATGAGCTTCTTGGTGGATGGGTTATACAACCTGTAAGCTTTGGATTCTTCATTGTATCCAATGAAAATACATTTCTCCCCTTTGTTGTCCAACTTCTTCCTTAGTTGATTTGGAATGTGTGCATAAGCCACACATCTAAAAACTTTCATGTGGGTGACTCCTTGCTTTCTCCCACTCCTTGCTTCTTCCGACACTTTGTTCATGACTGATTTTGTAGGGCATCTATTTAAAATGTACGCTGCATAGTGTACAGCTTCAGCCCAATAATCGTTTGGCAAATGTTTTTCCTTTAACATACTCCTCGCCATATCCATGATTGTCCTGTTCTTCCTTTCAACAACTCCATTTTGCTGTGGGGTGTACCTAGTGGTAAACGGCTTATGAATTCCATTTTCTCTACAAAAACGTAGAAATTCCTTGGAGATATACTCACCTCCTCTATGAGTTCTTAGAACTTTGATATGCAGCCCGCTTTGGTTTTCTACAAGTGCCTTGAAATTGCAAAATCTCTCAACACTTCACTTTTGTTCTTCAAGAAATAAACCCATGCTTTTCTTGTAAAATCATCAATGAATGTTAGTATGTAGTGGCTGCCTGCAAGTGATGGAGTTTGCATCAGTCCACATAAATCTGAGTGAACAATCTCTAAGGGTGCTTTTGCCCTTATGCTTTTCCCAGATGGAAAACTTTCTCTGTGTTGTTTCCCCAAGATACAACCTTCACAAAGGCTTTTTGGTTTCTCTATCAATGGTAATCCTCTTACCATTCCTTTTCTACTCAATAAATTAAGACCTCCAAAGTTGAGATGTCCAAATCTCAAGTGCCACAACCAATTTTCATCCTTTCGTTCACTTTGGAAAGCCTCTTGTGTAACTGTTGCTATTACTTCTTTATTTTTCAAATCTGCCTTCATTCTGAGAGGGAACATCCTGTTCCTTGTCATCTTCACTTCAGCAATACATTGTTTGCTGGGTGCTCTATCCATGATGGTGCATACATCATTCACAAAGAAAACATTGTAACCCTTTTGAACAAGTTGTCCAATACTTAAGAGATTACATTTCATTCCAGGAACATAATAAACATCTGCTATGGTTTTCTTTTCACCTTTCTTTGTTAAGACATTTACTTCTCTTTTTCCCATAACAGAAACTTTATTATCAGTCCCTAGTGTGACTTGTGATTTCACATTATGATCTAACATAGAAAACAGGGCTATGTTTCCTGTCATATGGTTGCTGCAACTGGAGTCTAGAAACCATACATCTTCACTCTTTTCTTCAACAATATTACAGGCTAAAAAAAAATTATTTTGGCTGATATTTTCTCTAGTGAAATTTGCACTAGTTCTATTACTCATATCATGTTGCTTCTTCCTACATTCATTTGCATAATTCCCATATTTTTTACAATAATAACATTGGACATTGGATTTTTCATACCTTTGTCCTTGAGCATGATGTTGTCCACTTTGTTGGCTGCTGCCTTGGCCTTGGTTCTGATTTGGATTGTTGCCTCTTCCTTGAGCATTTGCTGGACTATTTCTTCCACCTCTGTTTTGGCTTCTGCCTCTTCCTCTCTTGTTTCCTCTGCCTTGACCTCTTCCTCTTCCAAAGGACATCTGGGTCTTGAAGGCATGCTCTAGAGATGAGTTTTCATTCCTACTCAATCTCTGTTCATGTGTTATCAGTGATGCATGTAGTTCATCAACTGAGAAGTTTGTGAGATCCTTTGTCTCTTCTATGGTGGTGACAATCACATCGAACTTTGAGGGTAGGACCCTCAACAGTTTCTCCACAATCCTCCTTTCTTCAAGAATCTCTCCATGAGACCTTATCTGTGTGACCAGACCAATTACATGTGTGAAGAATGAGTCAATACTATCTGACTCCTTCATGCAAAGATTCTCAAAATCTCTCCTCAGCAACTGTAGTTTTGTTGTCTTCACTTTCTCCATGCCTTGATAGGTTGTCTTGAGAGTTTGCCATGCTTCTTTGGATGTCTTGGCTGCTGCTATCCTTGGAAACACACTCTCATGCACTGCTTGATACAAAAATACGAGGGCTTTAGAATCCTTCTTCTTATAGCTCTTCAACAGATCTTTCTTTGCCTGTGTCAAGTTATTAAACTCTTCTTCATCTGTTGGTTCTTCAAATCCATCCTCAACAAATTCCCATAAATCTTGTGAGGCAAGCAAAGCCTTCATGGTTATTGCCCAATAGTCATAGTTTTTCCCATTAAACTGTGGGAGCTGAGTATTAAACATACCCATGCTAGTGCTGGTGCTGATGTTGGTGCTGGAGCCAGCCATTCTTGCACTCTAAACTATGCTTCAAAATACTTGACTGTGTATTTAAAAATCACTGACTGTTTTCAACAACAACACACAAAAAAAAAACTTGAGAAATACCTTTGAATCTTTCTTGACTGAGTCTTCACTCTGCTAGAGAAGCTACTGCAACAAGAAGTCCTTCCTTCAGCTTCTTTGACACCTTCAAAGAGCCTGGACAAGCTCTGATACCACTGTTGGGAATTTTCTGCTAAATTCCAAAACAAAATAATGAACAGAAGAAAATGCTCTGTTTTTACCAAGATCTTAACACAGGGAAGCTAAATTTGATTTCTGAAGAACAGAGTCTCACATACTCATAAAAACCTTTGTATTCATTAACCAGAACGCTGATACAAAAGGATCTTCCTCTTAACAGAGGGATTCACCAAAAACTTCCAGTTCTATACAAAAAAAATACTCTGCCTCTTCTGGAAGTTTACTCTGTTTCTGCTTGCAAAATATTACACTGTTGTGTGTAAAATTACATATATTTATACTGCTGCATATTCCATTACAAAAAAACTTACATTCCCTTCGCGCTGCTATGCATATTGCATTCAACGAACAATCAACAAAGGTACCCTCGCACTGCTGTGCGTTACATTATACTTCAATCAACAAAAACCATCCATGCGCTGTTGCGCTATATTGCATTACAATCAACCAAAAAAACTTTCCACAATGCCCCTGTTCTTCTATATTTGCACTGCTATTGTGTGTTGCATTACATATTAAAAAAAAAAAAAAACGAAAACAACATAATAATATTACCATTACTCTTGTGCCATACTCCCGTCAATTTAAAAACATTAAAATTAAAACATTTCACCTACAATCTACGAACCAACGTAAATCACATTAATTGTTTTACTGGCGGTCAAAATCAAAAACTTCATGTCAACTCCATGGTGCTGCAGGCCTGTACGCAACTTGGTTCCAATCGACGGTACTGAAGACACGCATCAGATGGTGATTGTATCACTGCCCCTCCGGAGAAAACCACTTGCTCAGCAAAAGCGGTGCGATAAAACTGGTGGTTTTGTGAATTAAATGTGCAGGTGAAATTATGATTTCAACAAAAGAGAGACTAGTAACTGCGAATATACTGGTGTCGTCACGATATTGATGTCATCCAGGAACCTACAACAAGAGATTTTCTAACTAGAATGGACACAATACCAAATGATTTTCACAAATGATGACAAGATTGCCCCTGAGATGTCCAATTTAACCCCTATATGGAACGAGGGCCAACATGATTAGAACCAAATGGAAAATGTACCACTGTACCAAGCCCTGATGACCTAGGATAGTTAAATGATATGCCAAAGGGATCAAGAGATTGTAAATCAATAGAAAGGAGTACCACAACGAGTTCAAAACACTGTCCCAAGGAAGAATTGTGCAGAAAACACACAAAAAAATATTTATATCCTTCTCTTGATCCCAGAACCCTTCCTATAGAAAATGTGATATAGTGATTACAAAGGAGACACAACCAGCGAGAGTGACTCCTTCCGGTAAATACACGCAACAAAGAAACTTGGTATCGAGCAGGTTGCGAGGAAGTCAAGACATCGATACCCACTGGAACAACAATTAACCACGACTGATAACCTAAACGTCCCTAAGACAAATCACCGGATTTAAACCTGGTATGAGACAAATATTGACAATTGAAAAACACTGACCAAAAACGCAACTTGAAAGGACCCGTACTTCTTAATGTAGGACAAAAGAGTTATATAGAAACTATTCTTCCTCTGAGTATCATTCTCAGACATCCCTCAGTTCCTCTTGCTTAAGAACTCACATGATATGGCTATCATAAATGTCACCTATTGCTTGTCAGACCAAATCCAACGTACGACCAATCCCCCACATTCCTGCTCCTCATGCTTGCGTCGAAGACATGAAACCAAATGTACAAAGGTTCAAACAATTCTCACTTCCTTGCTTCCCACCGTCGTGAATTTATGGCACTAACTTAGAGACCATGCGATCACCTACCCCATAACCAAACTCTTATCCACCCGTCATCATTAATATGTTAAGTGGAGGTCCTGGCACACCCCCTAATGGCTGCCTCCAACTTGGCCACCCATAATACATGCATGCCACTCATGAACTATGGTATACTAGGATACCAGAAATCGAGCTTCTAATTCTCGATTGCTCATTTACTATAAAAACACCCCATCTAAGATATAGTTCCATTAGTTAAATCATCTTTACAATCAAATATTCCACTAATTATTTTATTGAATTATAAATAATATATTTTTTAAATACATACAAACATAATTATTCAAATATTATAAACATGTAATATTATATTTACAATATTTATTGGCAAATTTAAATCATTTAAAAATTCTTCATCAGAATACCTCATTGTTTTACATCAATTTCTTCATAAGAATACCTCATTGTTTTACATCAATTCCATTAGTTAGGTCATCTTTATAATCAAGTATTCTAATCGTTTTAAGTTATAAATAATATATTAAATTGTATTTTTTATATATATAAAAAAATATTCAAATATTATAAGTGTAGGCTTAATGGTTAAGAGCACGTGTTTCTTCTTAAGAGGTTATAGGTTCAAAACTAGAGGGGATAGAGTATGTGTGCCTTCGTAGACTTAGTAGTCAAATCATTGCGTGGAAGTGGGCCCCTTGTCCCACAAACAAGGAGTCTCATACACCAATTTGATGTTTGGCTTGGTTGTGACCTTATATATATATATATTCTATTAGAAATTTTTTTAATGTTTATTTGGAATATTATTTCTAATAATATATTTTCAATGTATATCTAATGTGTTTTTACATAAGTTTGATTAGTTAGGTCCAATCATGTATTAAATTAACTCTTCTCACATAGTTCTCATTATTTATTCTGGTGCCATGATCAAATCTCCATCATAGTCTCGACGATGAACCATGTTAAATAATTCGCATATAATTTTTACTGAAGAAAAAAAAATAAAAAAAACTGAATATAGACACACAAAACTTAGAATACACACACACACACACAAACTCTATGTATAGTGCACCCTTTTATAGTTTTCACCTAAGCATAACAAAACGCCCATTAAATGTTGAAATCTATGAGTTACAAAAATCTATGCTTTGAGTATTATGGCTATAAGTTACCACAGTCTATGCATACTATGTTGTTGTGTTTTTCCAACTTGTAACACCTATCCACAACCATGAATTGATTATTATGCATCTTGGTTATTACCTATGTGAATTTACAAACCTTTGGGTTTTTTATCCTCCACCTAAGTGAATTTATAGACCCCTATGCATCTTATACTCTAGCTAGGAAAATCATACATATCCCTTAGAATTTTTCTCTACTATTGGTTGAATCAATTCATTCATTGGGTGTTTTTCTCACCTACTCACCAATTATTTTAAATCTACAATCTCTGAATCTATTTTTACAATTTTATTTTTTAATATGGTCCATCCCTATATTTTTGCATGCAACCAAATGATTATTCCCTCTTTTATACGTTCTATTGTTTCATTGGTATGATCAATTGCAAATGAAGAACCTTAAGGTGTATTGTCACTTCTATAACAAAGTATTCCTTTTCTAACGCAGAGTTGGAGTGCCGAGTAAAATATCTTGTTCTTGCTATAGTGGTTGTTTGCTACATAGGTTATTAAAGAGGTTTTTGAAGTTGTTGCTATGGAACTTGTTAAAAAGATATGAAAGTTTTTAAAGAGGTTGTAGAAGCTATTACTATGGAACTTCTTAAAAAGCTACAATTTTTTTTAAATAGGCAGGGACTTCAAATTACACAAACAAAAAACGAGAAGCATCTATGTTAGTGAGATGAAAAAGTCGTAGGCTTACCATTTATTGATCATGTGGTATTAGAGAATTTTCATTATAGAGCTTGAAGTATCTACCATGGAAAAAACCTTGAAGAGGGAGAAGTTGCAATAGTTGAGAGACTCCAACAAGTAAATCTAAGAGGAATGTCAGTATGGGAGGAAGAGAGTGGATGAGTTGGAAATATATCTTGCTAAGTGCTAAGACTTCTTCACCACCAATAGGGAAAATTTAGACATGATCATATTCCAGATCTTGTATTTTGAGGAGAAATTCACCAAGCTATATCTAGCAAGAGAAGAGATTTGCCAAATTTATGTCAAGAGAGTCCTTGAAGGAGATAAAAGTAGTTGTCTAAGAGACCAAGAAATCCTCTTGCATTACCATTATTTAATCCAATGCCATGATAGAGATAACTTCGATAAACTCACCTTACAAAGAGACATTTGGTGACTTTGAAAAGCACACTAGAGGCATCAATTCCATACTCACGAGACAAATGGGTTATCGTGGTAAATGAATAGGCAAGGAAGGCCAAGGGATTATGATCCTCATTGTAACTCAATAAAGGCCCAAGCATGAAGGCATAGGATTTGGTGGATAAGGAGCCAACACAAGTTCAACCCGAACTACTATTATCAAAACAATAGGAACTCAACTTTATAATCAAGTATTCCACTAATTGTTTTATTGAGTTATAAATAATATGTTAAATTGTATTTTTTTAAAATACATGAAAAAAATTATTCAAATATTATAAGTATCTAATATTATATTTTTAATGTTATTTTGAAAAATTTTAATGTTTATTTGAAATATTATTTATCTAAAATATATTTTCAATGTTTATTGGAATATCCAATGTGTTTTTACATAAGTTCGATTAGTTAAGTCCAATCATGTATTCCACAAATTGTTTTATTAAATATTAGATCAATTCGATTAGTTAGATCCAATCAAATATTATATTAATTATTTTATCAAATATTAGAACAATTTGATTAGTTAAGTCCAATCAAATATTCCACTTATTGTTTTATTAAATTATAAATAATATATTAAATTATATTTTTTAAAAATACATAAAAATATAATTATTCAAATATTCTAAGTATCTCATATTATATTTTCAATGTTTATTGGAAAATTTAAATCATTTAAAATTCTTCTCAGAATAAAAAATATCTCATTATTTTCCATATATTTTTTAATTTAATTTAATTTAATTTATAAACCTATCATGGCATTACTTCAACAATGTTTCAACACTTATACAATCGAGTTAATTCTGAATCTTTTTCAAAAGAATTGGATTAATTCTTACGCAAGTGGAAAATGAAAAATATACCTATACAATCGGGTTTTCAAAAGAATTGGGTTAATTTTGATATAAGTGGGAAACGATCAAAAATATTTCTTTAAGTACTTGGGTTTCACCTTAATATATATTAATATTCATTTTGCAATACATTTTTTTTCTTAATTTAAATAGAAACATTCATTTATTCATGTCATTGCTCTCATATATATAAATATAAGAAATTTATTCATTTCTTTGCGCGCGTATATATATATATATATATTTAATTTCTTATAAAGTTTATATAGGAATTAAAAAAAAAATTATTAATAATTTTTAAATAATAATAATACATTTTTAACATTTTTATTGGCTCTGGATTAATGTTTGTGGATTATGTGTATAAGTATATTTTTGTGTATATTTATGAATGGATTATGTGGTTAAAACACCACTTACATACATGAGCTTCTCTTTTGTGTTAAGTGAATTTCTTATATATATGAATACAAGAGTGCATCATTTATTTGTATTAGTATGTTGCTTACTTTAAGTGCGTATTGTGTGGCTTGTTGCATGATTGCATTAGATATTTATGACATTATGTGATTGAGTGTGTCACTTGATGTATGTGTCAAAGGTGTTTCTTATGTCATATGTCTTGCTTAAATGTTAATTATCTTTCTTACATGTGTTTTTGGGTATCGAATGTGTATAAGTGTGTCATTTATGATGTTGACACATGACTTATGTTTATTAGTGTGTATCTTATGTGCATTAATGCATTGTATATATGCATTACTGCATCTATTATGTTTATGAGTAACACTTACGTGTGTAAGTGTGTCTTTTATGTTAGGTTTGTTGCTTACATGCATGCTTGTATCACTTTTGTTATGTGAATTTATTATTTGTATGAGTTCATTGCTTATAATTGAACCAACATATCTATCCTTTCTTGCAATAACTCTCCATATCATACATTCACATAGAAAAGTTAAGGCATTTCTTATCTGAAGTGCATCTTGTATGGGAGTGTGTTACTTATGTGTATGGTGGTGTCTCTTTTATGTTAGGTTTATTGCTTATGTATGTGATTGTGTTTGATTTATAAATGGTATGCTTATGGCCCATCCATCTCACCAACATAGATGATTCTCAATTGCTATTTGTGTAATTTGAATGCATTTCCCGTTGAACAACTTTTATAGAAAATAACTTTTGTAACCTTTTAACAATTTCCATGACAATGGATTCTACAACTTCTTTAATGACTTCCATAACTTATATGCCTCAAGATTATTTGCTCACTAGTTGTTGATCATACCAAGGCAATACTAGAATTTACAAAAGGTGGAATCGTCATTTTGATGTATATATATGGATTATGTTTCAAAAAAATAGACTTGTTGCAATTGTAAAATTTTGTTTAGAGATTTTAGGTTGAAATTGCTTAACCAATAAGTGAGGAAAATACCCAAGGGATGAATTAAGTTGACCAACAACGAAGGAAATGTATTATGTGCAAATTCAGTTGCTCAACAGTGGATAAAAATGCCTAGATGTATGCACATTCATGTAGGTAGAGGATCCTATAAATTTTCCTAGGCAGAGCATAAAACACCCAAAGGTTTGCAAATTCACCCAGACAACGAATACGATTCCCAAAAAACAATTTATGGTTGTGGATAGGCGTTGAAGGCTCAAAACATACTACAACAAATTATGCAAATAATTTTATAACTTAACCAAAATTCCTGAAGCACAAATTGTTGTAACTCATAGGTTTCAACATTTAATGGGAAATTTTATTATGCTCAGGAGAAAATTATAAAAGTGGTGAGCTATATATAGAGTTTTTGCATTATTACTCAATGACAATACAAAATTGTGGATTCCCATGGCTCAAAGACACATTCACTCAACATTGACACACTCATTAACTACTTTGACTCAACTTCCAGTAAGTTTCCCTCTTCAAGCTCTAATTTTTGCTATCTTGCTCCTCATTTCTCTTTGCATCTCTTCGTTGACACCATTCTTCATTACATCCTTCATTTTTAATGAGATTCATTTGGAAGGCCAACTTTCACAATGGTTCATTTCCAATGCCAATTTTAGTAAAAAATATTAGAAAGTACATGTTTATTAAATTTACAAAATGTAAGACAATTAGGTGTTTATTAAAAAGTTTGGAGAGAATCCAATTTGGATCACACCTCCCCATTTGTATGATTTTGGTCCCCAAAAGCTTCAACTCTATTTAATCTTATTCTTATATAAAGAAGTAGACTCCAAAAAATCTCTAAGAAAGGTTTCCCTTGTTGTAGGATGGGAGACAAGAGCTAAGTAGGGGCTAGCTTTGGAATAATCTTGATATCCATCTTATGGCTAGAGATGACATTCAATTTTTCAATAGGTTACTTGACAACTGATTCTGCTTGGGATGTAAGTGCAAGAAACTCCTCTTTACCCTTGACTTCGAATCTCTAAGATTTCTTCTTGGTTATTTGATTCTTGGGACGGAGCTGTGGGTGAAGCCTCTAACATCTGGTTTCCCAATGTCTAGTCAATCTAAAATATTGGCAATAGTTCTCACATGGATTGCTTGGCTTTATGGAGTGCCAATAATTGCTATTTGTATGACCCATTTTATTCCAACAAAAACAAATGGGATATATTTTTAGTCTGTGATGATTCTTTCCATATTAGTTTCTTTGTTCCCTAAGAGTTGAAGCAAGTTTGGATGGCCAAAACATCTCTTCGCTACTATTTTCCAAGCCTCTATAAGAAAATTTGAGTGGTTTTATACACAATTATTTTTCAAATTCATTTTCCTCCATAAGAGTGGTTTTTTTTGAGTTCCTATTGCTTTGATAATAGTAGTTTGGGTTGAACTTGTGTTGGCTCCTTATCCACCAAATCTTATGCCTTCATGCTTGGGCCTTTATTAAGTTACAATGAGGATCATAATCCCTTGGCCTTCCTTGCCTATTCATTTACCATGATACCCCATTTGTCTCATGAGTATGGAATTGATGCCTCTAGTGTGCTTTTCAAAGTCACCAAATGTCTCTTTGGAAGGTGAGATTATCGAGATTATCCCTATCATGGCATTGGACTAAATAATGGTAATTGGTCTCTTAGACAACTACTTTTATCTCCTTCAAGGACTCTCTTGACATAAATTTGGCAAATCTCTTCTCTTGCTAGATATAGCTTAGTGAATTTCTCCTCCAACTACAAGATTTGGAATATGATCATGTCTAAATTTTCCCTCTTGGTGGAAAAGGAGTCTTAGCACTTAGCAAGATATTTTTCCAACTCATCCACTCTCTTCCTCCGATACTAACATTCCTCTTAGCTTTACTTGTTGAAGTCTCTCAACCATTGCAACTTCTCCCTCTTCAAGGTTTTTTCCATGGTAGATACTTCAATTTCTATAATGAAAATTCTCTAATACCACATGATCCATAAATGGTAAGCCTATGACTTTTCCATCTCACTAACATAGATGCTTCTCATTTTTTGTTTGTGTAATTTGAATTCCCTGCCTATTTAAAAATTTCCGTAGCTTTAAAAGAAGTTCCATAATAATAGCTTCTACAACCTTTTTAAAAACTTTCATAGATTTTTAACAAGTTCCATAGCAACAACTTCAACAACCTCTTTAATAACTTATGTAGCAAACAACTACTATAGCAAGAACAAGATATTTTACTATGCACTCCAACTGTGTTAGAAAAGGAATACATTGTTATAGAAGTGAGAATACACCTTAAGATTCTTCATTCACAATTGATCATACCAATGAAACAATAGAATGTATAAAAGAGGGAATAACCATTTGGTTGCATGCAAAAATAGATTGATGGACTATATTAAAAAAAAATTAATTGTAAAAATGGATTCAGAAATTGTAGATTTAAAATAAGTGACTAGTAGGTGAGAAAAACATCCAATGGATGAATTGAGTCAATCAATAGCAGAGAAAAATTCCCAGGGATATGTATAGTTTTCCTAGCTAGAGTATAAGACGCATATGGGTCTATAAATTCTCTTAGGTAGAGGATAAAAAACCCAAAGGTTTGTAAACTCACATAGGTAATAAACAAGATGCATAATAATCAATTCATGGGTGTGGATAGGTATTATAAGTTGAAAACACACTACAACATAGTATGCATAGACTATTGTAACTTATAACCATAATGCTCAAAGCATTTTTGTAACTCATAGATTTCAACATTTAATGGGCATTTTTGTTATGCTTAGGAGAAAATTATAAAAGGGTGCACTATACATAGAGTTTGCGTATTTTTTTTTATGAATGACATCTTGCAACCCTTCACCAACTCATTCGTGGTAGTGTATTTGGAAGATATCCCGATCTTCACCCAATGTTGGGAAGAGCACCTTCACAATATTCAATAGGTCCTCCAAACCCTGCGACAACACAACTTGTGTGCCAATCTGGAGAAATTCACTTTTGGTATAACCTAGGTTCAATATTTGAGGTACATCATTGATGAGCAGGTTGTGCATGTGGACCCACATAAGATACGAGCTATTCAGGATTGGCCAGGCCCAACCACTCTAACGTTGCTTTGCAACTTTCTGGGTCTTGCCAATTTCTACCGCAGGTACGTGTTAGGGTTATCTCATATCACTTGGCCTTTGAGTCAAGTTACCAAAGGTGGAGCAAAAGAAAAAATCTTTTGGTCTTAATAGCAACATAAGGCATTCATCGAGTTGAAGCATCGCCTTTACTTTGCACCACTGCTCACATTACCAGACGTGCAACAATCGTTTGATATTGAGACAGATGCCTTCAACTATGTTATTGGTGCAGTTCTTACTCGGTAGGGGCATCCAATGTCATATCACAGTGAGACACTTTCAGCCATAGTCCGAAAGTATCCTACCTATGACAAAGAGATGTATTCCATTGTGTAGGCTTGCCGACAATGGAAGCATTACATTCTGGGGAAGGAAACAATCATCCATATAGACCACCGCCCCCTATAGTTCAAACAGACACAAGGAAAGTTGCAGAACGATCGCCATTAGAAATGGTCAACATACCTGCAACAATTTCATTTGAACATTAAGTACAAGAAGGGAAACACCAATAATGTTGCAGACTGCCTCAACTGACAGTTGGTCATGGCACTAACCACTATGCTCGACTCTTATGGACACAAGATTTCTGGGTGGATGCATCTTTACAAGAGCAATCCAGAATTCAAAAAAACATACCATATGCTCCTGGAAGGAAAGAAAGTTCTTGATTTTCACCTCTAAGGTGCACAGTTATGCCACCTAGGACACCTCTGTGTTCCTTCAAGTGAGTGTGCCAAGAATATTTGGGAGGCACACTAATGTCGAGTCACTGGACATTTCGGAGTAGAGAAAATAGTGGTAGTGATGCAAAAATATTTTTATTGGCCGAACCTTCGACAGGATGTTGGGAAGTAGATTAGATCTTGCACTACCTGTGCCATTGTTAAACTGACCATCAAGAAGCAAGGCCTATATACTCCTCTACCTACTCCTAGTCGGCCTTTGGAATCCATCTCTATGGATTACATGCTAGGCCTTCCTTCTACTAAGCATGGCAACGATTGTGTTTTCATGGTCATCGATAGATTCTCTAAGATGGCCATTCTGGCAGCCTGCAAGAAAAGTATCACAATAGAATCCACTCCTAAGGTGTTCTTTGAATGAGTGTGGGTACACTTTGGGATACCACAATCCATTATCTCATATCAGGACAACAGGTTCCTGAGTACATTTTAGCCAAGCCTTTGGTCGATGCTAAATACCAAGCTCAGTAAGTCCACAACCTTCCATCCCCAAATTGATGGCCAAACAGAGGTTGCCAATAGGATAATTGTGCACATTTTGCGCATGTACAACTCAAAGCATCCACGCACATGGGAGGAAAGCCTCCCCTATGTCCAACACAGTTACAACATAGCTCTTCATAGCTCAACTGGACACTATGAAAGCCTCCACTTTCATGTGGGATTGGGATTCCAACCACTATGTCCCATTGATGTGGCCATACCATTTGCAGCTACTCAGGTAGATTCGGCTCATGTCCAGGCCGAAGCTGACAGGGCTAACAACTTCATTGAGTGCATTCAGCACATCCACCAGCAGGTCCATGACATATTGGACAAAGTCAATGCTAAGTACAAGCAACATCATGATCAACATTGGGTGCCACACAGGTTCCAGGTGGGAAACAAAGTTTGTTTACATTTGCAGAAGGAGCGTCTCGTTGGGGACCACCACAAGATTTTCCCTCTCCAATATGGGCCTTACACCATCATTAAGGATGTGGGAGACAATTATTTTGAGCTCAACATTCCCCCATTCCTTATCCTTCACCCAGTTTTCAATGTGGATCGCCTTTGACCATACTTTCCACCATTACTTGACACATCACACATTACAGAACAACCCACACCAGCAGATTTGAACCCAGACTGCATGGAACAAGGCACAACTAATCGATTAATGGACATGCAGATCAAGAACACCCGCTAGCAGAAGATCCAATTGTATCGGCTTTTCAAAGCTGGCCAACTCCTGCACCAAGGCAAGTGGCTCACCAAGGACTAAGTTTAGCGGAAGTTTCCCCATCTCATGGAGGCAATGAACACAATGGGGACCATTTATTCCTAAGCGGGGAGGACTGATCCAAGTGGATATTGGTGGCCACCTTCCTATTCCACTTGGATCCCCACCATTGTTTTTCTTTAAGTTTCCTTAATTGTAGCACACATTACTATTTTTGGCATTTTTTCGGGTCCTAAACTTCTGGATCTGTTTTGAGGACTAAAAGACATTTTTATGAAAACGGAGAGACTTGAAAAGTGAAAAGCTAGTTCTCAAGTTTCTTTTTTGGCCTCCTCTTCAAGATCTTCAAAAAGAGGTATTATGATAGCCAAACGAAGATCATATGCCAAAGTTACGACCCCGGGAAGTTGACGTTATAACTTACCCCAACGGGGCCCACAAGCTTTTGGCATTTCATCTCCTAGGGTTAGGTTTTTGGATGTTTAGGGTTTCTCATTGTTTCTCAATAATAAGAAGGCCATACAGCCTCATTGTAACACAATTTAGAGGAATGTAGCCGCTACATCCGTTATCAAAGATAAACTACCATGGCCCGAGCTAGTTTATTTCCATTCTGTATGTAAGCATATTTCAGTTCTTTGATATTAATGAAATGAAGTTTTAATTCTGTTGCATCTTGGTATTTATGTTTGTATCTGTTTTCAGTTGTGTTCCTATATAATTCCGGATCAGATGTGGTCTCGAGTGGTTAGGTGGCAAGATGGGTTGGGAGTTTTGGTGGATCAATGAGAACTTGGTGAACAACGGTTCGTTGTGTGGTATATTGTAGATCATGGACTTCTGATGACTTTTCATGGATCGTTGGGAATGCTCATGGGATACTTTGGCATGGATGAGTTGGCTTCACATGATAGATGAGATGCTAGTAGGCTAGTATCTTCGTTGGGTCATGATGTTGCACGTCCGAGATTGGAGCCATTTGTACATGAGGTGTTTGATCCGAGAGGATGAGATCACTTTCATGACTGAGTTTTGGTGGTGATCAAGCCTAGTATGGACTGACATTGGAAGGACACAAGTTCAGTAGCAGTGTGAGATAGTGGAGGTTTTGTAGAATCAAAGCGAGTCTAGCCTCATAGGGAGGTGCCTTATGGAAGTTTGTATCTTTAGGCTCTGATAAGCTGAGGTAGATACATTATCAAGACAAGTGTGGTTCATTCTGCAGGGTATGCTACAGTGGTGAATTCCAGATTGGGTTAGTGTCATTGATGACGATGATGGTTACTTTTATTCAGCGGAAGTAGCTCCATCACTAAGAGGCAGCGTTGATTTGTGTAGCTTGGGAGGTACTCCCACAACCCTAGGGCACTGGGTTTGGAAGAAGTTGACTCACAAGGGCTTTATGAGAAAGTGTACCCAAGCAATGGGTTTTACAACCAAAGTTGTGGCCGCAAAACTAAGTGGAGAAAATAACATGTTATTTAGCAAGGGATTGTTGATTTGTGTAGGTTGGGAGGTAATCCCACAACCCTAGGGCACTGGGTTTGGGAGAAGTTGAATCAAAAGGGCTTTGTGGGCAAGTTTACCCAAGAAGTGGGTTTTACAACCAAAGTTGTGGGCATGAAACCAAGTGGAGAAAATAACATGTTATTCATTGAGAGCATGTGGGGCACCTTTGAAAGGCTAAGGGGCACCTAAGGCCTTGATGGTGTGGTGAAAGAACCAACGTAAGACTTTTCTCTTGTGTTGGTTGTGTAGAAATTCTCACTGTAGATTAACCTGGTTATGCAATATAACTAAAGCAAAATACTTAATCTACTTCTACAATCAAACTTGCGGAAGCTTAATCGATTTGAGCAAGATCAAGCATAACACATATAACAGAGAAGAAGAATCAATACACATGAAACACAGAAGAATACTCAGGGGAAAGCCTCAGATAAAAACCCCGCTATCTATATTATCATACAAGTGGAAATATCTCAGGATTACATACAACTTTAGCTCTCACAACTATCCAGCTCTCAATACAATCCCTCACTCTTCTCATAGACAGAATAGAAAACTCATATGCCTTCTCCTCTTCCCTCCAAGCCTCCTATTTCCTTGCACAGTTTTTCCTGGGTGCTCCAGCTGTAACCTTGTGTGACATTGATCTCACACACTACTCCAACACACTGTAAAACTGCGCAAATCTCAAGGAATGAATTCGTTCTGCATGCAAGAGATTTTCTTATAGGAAAATTCTTGTAACTGATAGTACACTGTCCCTGCCTTTAATCTCAACTGGGTCTTTGTCTGAACTGACATGCATGAGTTATTTATGAGAGAATATTCAGTTATTTGGAATACATTAGTTTCATGCATGCATGCATTAACTGACTGAACTCACAATTAGTTCCTCAAACTGTTTGGAACTAATTTAACTGGACTTAACTTAGTTAACTGAGCTAACTAATTACAACTCATCCTTATCTCCCTAATTAAGGGATAACTTCCTTAATTTAAGGGATAACTATTGCATGACTTCACAAAGACTTCTAACGTGAATTTCTCCAACTAATTAACTCAAGACGAATTAATTAATTATTTTTCAAGCAATTGGTGAGACTAAATTTGAATTTTAATTCTCAATTTTAATTCAAGGACAAATTAAAATTGGAATATTCTTGTTGCCACATTTCAACACTCCCTCTCAACAACAAAGGGATTATCTACCACCTCGATCTTGTCTCTATGGAAATCGAATTTACACTTTGACAATGCCGTAGTGAAAATGTCAGCATCTTGCTCCTCGGTCAAAATATACTGCAACAACATGATCCTCTTCGCCACACAGTCTCTGAGATGATGATATCGAATGTCGATGTGCTTGGACCTGTCATGAAATACTGGATTCTCAGAGAGTTTAATACACCTCTGATTATCACAATAGATCACAGTTGGATCCATCCTCTGATCAAACAAACCAACTAGAATTTTCTGCATCCAAATGGCCTCACATGCTACCTAACTTGCAACCATGTATTCAACCTCTATTGAGCTGAGTGCAAACGACCTCTATTTCCTATTGTACCAAGAAACTGCAACTAACCCAAGGTTGAAAATTTCTCCTGATGTGCTCTTCTGATCTGATGGACTCCCTGCCCAATCTACATCTATGAAGCCTTGTAGCTTCACTCCCTTGTCCGTCTATACCATAATCCATTTTGGGATGTGCCTCTGAGGTATCTCAAAACATGCTTAACTTCCTTCCAAAACATCTTGGTAGGTTGAACCATAGCTTGACTCAGCTGGTTCACTGCATAGCACAAATCTGGTTGTGTGTTCACTAAGTACATCAATGAACCCTCAAGCTGCTGATACACAATAGCTTCTACTACTTCTCCTGAAGTAGCCTCCTCCTTCCTCCAGTTACCTGCTAGAAGAGTCTGCATGGGCTTGCACTTCTCCATGTGGAATCTCTTGAGTATCTCATTGGCATACTTGCCTTGAGACACAAACAACTCCCCATCCTTCTGCCACACTTCCGTGCCAAGGAAGTAGTGCATGAGACCCATGTCTTTCATCTCGAATTCTCTTGCAAGGTCCTCCTTGCAAGACATGATCAACTGATCGTCACCTGTCAATATGAGATCATCAACATAAAGAACAATGATCAATTGCTTACCTTTTACCATGGTGTGGTACAGGTTCGCATCCGCTTCACTCTTTGTGAAGCCCAACCCGGTGAAGTAGTTGTTGATCCTAGTGTACCAAGCACGAGGTGCTTGCTTTAGCCCATACAAAGCTCTCTTGATTCGGCACACATGAGAATCACGATCAAAGGTCTCAAAACCTTCCAGCTACTCTACGTACACCTCTTCCTCAATCTTGCCATTGAGGAATGTAATCTTCACATCCATCTGATGGATCTTCCAACCCATCTGTGTTGATAATGCCAACATTGATCTGATAGATGAGTACCTTGCTACAAGAGCAAAAGTCTCATCCTAGTCGATCCCCTCGACCTGTGAGAAACCACGGGCAACAAATATTGCCTTATGTTTCTCCACACTACCATCAGTGACTTGCTTTACTTTGTAAAGCCAACAGGAACTCACCACTGACTTGTTCTCCGGTTTTGGAACCACATCCCAAACACTGTTCCGAACTATGGAGCCATACTCTTCCACCATAGCATCAACCCAAATCGACTGCTGCACTTCTTCCTCAAAGGAAGATGGCTCAATCTTAACACATTCCCCAACAAGGGCCATGTATCCAGTGTACCTATCAGGTGACCTCCTTTGTATGCGCTGAGAAGATGATTCTCCCACATTCTCTCTCGCATCCGACAACAATGTATCAACTTCTCTTGTGAGCTTTCGTACCTCTTTGGAAGATTCTACTTGAGTGGATGTCTCCACTCCTGGAACCTCTACATGCAACTGCTCCACATCAGTCTGAGGCTCCTCCTCCTTAGGAACCAAAAGTTCCTCCACAACTTGTAGTTGGAGTTCCCTCTCAAGGGAAACTCGCATGGCCTTCTACTCATCAAACTTGAGATCTCTACGAACCACTATCCTCCAAATGGTAGGCAAGTACACCCGATAGTTGTGAGGTGTATCAGTGTAACCCACAAGTATTGCCAACTCAGCTATCGGCTCAAGTTTCTTCCGAGCATCCTTGGTCACATGGCAATATACCGATGAGCCAAAGATCCTGAAGTGACCCACATCTGGTGTCTTCCTGGAGAAAGCTTCCTCTGGTGTCTTCAACCCAAGAATGCGATGCGGGCTTCTATTCTGCAAATAGACCACTGTGTTGCATGCCACAACCCACAAATGAAGTGGTAGGCCTTGGTCATGCAACATCACTCGAGCTACCCCCACAATCTTTCTGTTCTTCCTCTTGGCCACCCCATTCTGCTGTGGGTTATGAGGTGTCGTCAACTCCCATTTAATTCCTTCCGCTACACAGAAGTCCTTAACCTCTTGAGAGACATACTATCCACCATTGTCGCTTCTCAAGGCCTTGATCTTCTTCCTTGATTCTTTCTCAACCAAAGCTTTGAACTCACAAAACTTTGAGAAGTTTGGTCCTTCTTCTGCATGAAATAAATCCAACATTTATGAGAAAAATCATCAATGAAAATCACATAGTACCTTTGTTTTGTAGTGGAGGCTGTTGAGAATGGTTTACACACATCAGTATGAACTCGCTCTAAGATTGCTTCAACTCGACTGTATCGATCATGAAAGGAATACTTGGCGTACTTTTCCAAGGTACAAACTTTGCATGTGTCCACTTGCTCAAGTTTGCCTTTGGGAAGTCCGGTAGAGATTTGCTGCATTATCTTCAAGGCCCCATGATGCAAGTGGCCCAACCGCCTATGCCATAACTCACCAATGTCTTGGCTTTGCACCAATTTGATTTCGAACCCAATGAAGCACAATCATCTACCTCTAGCTTATAGAGATTCTTCACTCGAATCCCAATCCTCTTGGTCTGACCCGTGGCTATGTGTCTCAGGAATGCCTTTCCTTTACTGAAGACAACATTGTAGCCTTTGTCCTCCAACATCACGACCGATACCAAGTTCTTCTTCAGTCTAGGCACATACTTTACATCAGTCAGGGTGAGAGGAGCTCCATGCTCCCTCTGAAAAGAAATTGTGCCTTCTCCTGAAACACAATACTTTCCATCATCACCCATCTCTATGCGCATCTTGAGGTCTTTCTCCTCCAAGGTACTGAATAAACTTTTATCACTGGTCATGTGGAATGAGGCTCCACTGTCAAGATACCAAACACAACCCACCATCGATGAAACCATGCATGCGATGAGGGTAAAATCCAATTCAAACTGAGAGGCTAATGCCTCACCTTCTGATCCTTTCGAGGATCCGTTCTTGGATTTCTTCAATGGGAAATTAGTTGCATAATGGCCCACCTCATGACAATTAAAGCATCTCACTTTAGATTTGTCAATCTTCTTCCCTCCATGAGAAGAATTTGATTTGGAATGGGAAGCCTTCCCTTTCCCTTTCCTTGCCTTACTTGCTAAGGCTAGATTTTCTTCATCATCATGCTTTGATGAAGAACCATCTCTTGTGCTCCTCTTGATCTCCTCCTGCATCAGATCCGACCACAGTCGTTCCCAATCTGGCAGTTTCTCTCTTCCATTCACAGAGTTCTGGTATCTATTTCAACTATTTGAAAGACCGAGGAGAGCAAGGCTCACCATATCATCATCGGCAGTCATTATTCCCACACTACCAAGCTCATATCTGCAGGTGGTGAGCTTTTTCAGGTATGTGGAAATAGTGTTTCCCTTTTCCATCTTGATTTTCGGAAGCTTATCCTTGAGCTACAGTTTCCTCTGGTCGCTACTGTTCTGATATAGGTCCTTCAATGTCTTCCACACTGAAAACAGAGTCTCCTTCCCATGGAGACTTGAGACAATATGGTCTCGAAATCCCTCCAGAATAATCCTTCTCGCCTTCGCCACACACTTCTTCCATTCAACCAATTCTTGTGCATTAGCTGCAGCTGGCTTGGGGATTTCTTGATCAATGAAATCCTTCAAACCATTGTCTTCTAATACTGCTTCCATGCGATCCTTCCATGCTATGTAATTCGAGCTGCCATCCAGAGCATACTCGAGTCTCAAGCCATTGAACTCCATTGGTGAACTTTGAGGTGTGACAAGAATTCGATTTTGTACCCGCAACCAAGAACTTCAAACTTCGAATTTCCCTTCTCAGTATACTATTCACAACTATGATCACCTTGGCTCTGATGCCATGTAGAAATTCTCACTGAAGATTAACCTGATTATGCAATATAACTAAAGCAAAATACTTAATCTACTTCTACAATCAAACTTGCAGAAGCTTAATCGATTTGAGCAAGATCAAGCAGAACACATATAACAAAGAAGAAGAATCAATACACATGAAAAACAAAAGAAGAATCAATACACATGAAACACAGAAGAAGAATCAATACGCATGAAACACAGAAGAATACTCAGGGGAAAGCCTCAACTAAAAACCCCGCTATCTGTATTATCATACAAGTGGAATATCTCAGGATTACACACATCTTTAGCTCTCACAGATATCCAGATCTCAGTACAATCCCTCACTCTGCTCATAGACATAATAGAAAACTCATATGCCTTCTCCTCTGCCCTCCAAGACTCCTATTTCTTTGCGCAGTTTTCCCTGGGTGCTCTAGCTGTAACCTTGTGCAACACTGATCTCACACATTACTCCAACACATTGTAAAACTGCACAAATCTCAAGGAATGAATTCCTTCTGCATGTAAGAGATTTTCTTATAGGAAAATTCTTGCAACTAATAATACACTGTCCCTGCCTTTAATCTCAATTGGGTCTTTGTTTGAACTGACATGCATGAGTTATTTATGAGAGAATATTCAGTTATCTAGAGTACACTAGTTTCATGCATGCATGCGTTAACTAACTGAACTCACAATTAGTTCCTCAAACTATTTGGAACTAATTCAACTGGACTTAACTCAGTTAACTGAGCTAACTAATTACATCTCAAATACAACTCATCCTTATCTCCTTAATTAAGGGATAACTTCCTTAATTTAAGAGATAACTGTTGCATGAGTTCACAAAGACTTCTAGCTTGAATTTCTCCAACTAATTAACTCAAGATGAATTAATTAATTATTTTTCAAGTAGCTGGTGAGACTAAATTCGAATTTTAATTCAAGGACAAATTAAAATTGGAATATTCTTGTTGCCACATTTCAACGGGTTGGGTTTGGGAAAGTTAACTCAAGTAAACTTGGGTTAAAGGTCACCACCCTTGGTGAGAAAAGCACCACCATAGAAGACTATAAGAAGAGGTGAAAAGGAGTTCATTGGATATAATTCCAAGGGGCATCTCTCATATGAATCTGCCGTGAAAGGAGGCCTAAGTACCTCAAGAAGCCACAACACTTTAAGGAGGACGAATAGTGGAGCATGTAGGTTTTCTCTAGTTTGGTTGAAGGTTGGGTTTTTGCTTTTGGAAGAGGATGGTTTCCTCTATGATTTCACACCTCAAGTAAGGTTTTTTTTGCGCAATTGTAGAGGTCATCTTCTATGGTTTGTGCCATAATTAGGGCTGGTCAAGGGCCTGTTCATGGAGGAGAATGTTGTTGGAATAGTTCTGTCCTAAAGGGCTTTTAGGAAAACAGTTTGTGGCAGCATAAGTGCAATTCTCTTATGCAAAGACATATCTGAAGTGAGCGAGTTCCTTGTGTATCTAAGATGGATTTGGAGGAGAGAAAACATGCTCATCTTTTTATGTTCTAGTCAGATAGCGAAGGTTTGGTCAAGAGAAGGTTTTTGTGCATATTGGTGAAGATTCTAGGAAGTGAGTTTGTATACATCTACGTGATTTGGGCCATGATACTTCTGTGCATCCATGATGTGCCCTAGCTCTGTGGATAGGCTGCAATATGTATGTGAAATTACACGAAGGTCGAGGCATGTAATCCTTTGTTATGTAGGGTGTGCCATTGCTAGTTACAGATCGAAGTCTTGCACATTAAGGTGAGGCTAGATGGGTGAGTATGAGGCTTCTTGAATCGTGATAAGGGTTTGACCTGTGGAGAAGCCAAATCTAGTTTATGTGAGCTATGATGAGGCCATGTATCATAACATAGGACTGTGGTTCTTCTAATTTAGGAAGAGGTTACAAGGTAAGTTTTGATGTTGTCTTTGAGTAGAGAATTGCTATGGTGATGAGGTATTCTCATAGTCATTGAACAATAGACTAGTATCCCTAAGTTATAGTGAGGATCCATTGTTGTGTGAGATGCTAGGAAGAGCCCTTGTTTTGTACAATTTTAGAAGCCAAATTGCATAAGAATGGGCTATGGATTGAGCCCTACATACGTCAACTCGTGGACTATATGAGGGAAATTTCATGTGCCATAGTTCAATGGGTTGCAGGTGGGAAACCCATTGATAAGAGGTAAGTATGTTGAGCCCTAAGTTTGGTCTTCTCTGGAGCAATAAAGAGGTGAGATGAGGGAAGTTGTGAAGACCCTATCATTTGTTTGTATTGGTGGAGCAAGAGAGAAACTAGAGGGAATATTGTGCCAACCTATGTTTAGTCACGCTTGGAGCCACAAGAGGGTTGATAGTGGAAATTTTTTGAGTTCGAGATACAAGATTTTTGAGTTGCAATGATTAGCAGAGTAAGCAAAGATGTATGTGGATTGAAAGGACTATGGATGCACAACATCAAAAAGCAAGTCAAGTGTACTTTTTTCATGGACAGATTGGTCATGATAGTTGTTGATACAAAGACTTATTTGTGTCTTGTATCAAGGTTGATTGTAAGAGCAATGATCCCTGGCACGAGAGACCTAAGATATTTGTATTAACTTTTGTAATATAACAAGTTGTGGGTAAGAAAATTCCTTGTGTACTAGTTGATTCACTGTTGTACTATTTCCACTATGAAAACTAGTAGTGTTATGGCATTTGAGTGTGTTTGTGATCATGATCTTAGACTCAAACTTGATTCTTGAGTGTCGTGGAAAAATCAACTTGGTATCAGAGCTACTTTGATGGGGCAGTGGATCAAAGTGTGTACAACGAAGCAACTCAGAGGATGTTGAGACATTGTCTAGAGCATGGAGTAGAAGGTTCAACTAAGGACATGGAGATATGATCTCGATTGGCTAAGTGGTGTGATGGGCTGGGAGTTCTGGTGAATTAGTGGAGAACCTGGTGAATTTTTTTTTGTTTTGTGGCAAGTTGCAGTTCATGGACATCTGATGACTTGTCATGGATTGTTGGTACTGCTCGTGGGATGCTTTTGCATGGATGAGTTGGCTTCATGTAATGAACGAGATGTTGGCAGACTAGTATCTTCAATGGGTCATGATTTTTCACATATAGGGTTGGAGCCATGTGCACATGAGGTTTTTGACCTAGGAGGATGAGATCACTTGCAGGACCGAGTTACGGTGGCGTTGAGGCCCATTGTTTAACCGCAACTTAGACTGGCCTTGGAAGGACACAAGTTTAGTAGCAGTGTGAGCATTGGAGGTTATGTAGACTCTGAGGGAGTTTAACTTCAAAGGGAGATGCCATATGGAAGTTTGAACCTTCAGGCCTTGACGAGATGAGGTAGAGACATTACCGAGACGAGTTTGGTTCATTTTGCTAGTGTCATTGACGACGATGATGATTACTTCCTGACAGTGGAAGTAGCTCCTTCACTAAGAGGAAGTGTTGATTTGTGTAGCTTGGGAGGTACTCCCACAACCCTAGGGCACTGGGTTTGGGAGAAGTTGACTCACAAACCAAGTGGAGAAAATTACATGTTATTCATTGAGAGCATGTGGGGCACCCTTGAAAGGCTAAGGGGCACCTAGGGCCTTGATAGAGTCGCAAAAGAACCAACATAAGCATTTTATCTCTTGTGTTAGTTGGGTTTTGGCAAATTAACTCATGTCGGCTTGGGTTAAAGATCACCACCCTTAGTGAGAATGAAACCACCATATAATACTATAAGAAGAGGTGAAAAGGAGTTCATTGGAGATAATTCCAAGAGGCATATCTCATGTGAATCTTCACTAGAAGGAGGTCCTAGTACCTCAGGAAGTCAAAGCACTTTAAGGAGGATGAATAGTGGAGCATGAATGGTTTTCTCTAGTTTGTTTGAAGGCCGAGTTTCTGCTCAAGGAAGAGGATGGTTCCCTCTCTAATATCACACCTCAAGGTCTATTTTGTGCAAGTGTGGAGGTCATCTTCTGTGGTTTGTGATCTAGTTAGGGCTGGTTTGTGGAGGATAATGTTGTTGGAATAGTTCTATCCTAAAGGGTTTTTAGGGAAGTAGTTTGTGGCATCACAAGTGCAATTATCTTATGCAAAGAATGATCTGAATGACCAAGTTCCTTGTGTATTCGTGTTGGCGTTGGAAGAGAGAAAACATGTTTTAGTCAACTAGGGAAGGTCTAGTCAAGAGAAGGATTCTATGCATATTGGTGAGGATTCCGGGCAACGAGTTTGCATACATCTTTGTGATATGGTTGTGATACTTGTTGGGTTGTGTTATATTCTTTCCATGACTAGCCCACATAGTTAACCGGGGGTTAGAGGGGAGGAGGTCACAGGGGGTTTGAGGGGTACCCGTAAACCCACTTTATGGGGTCTGGGGCAGTACCCCGGAAAATTTTGGTTTTGGACCCTATGTTAAGATGGGCGGACCCACCTATCATTTTGTGCATGATTTTGCCACATGTTTTTTGGACGCGATGGTTTTCGGTCCATGGTATTGGATGCTTTGGCATGTATAAATATGTATTATAACATTGAAAGGAACATAATGAAAAATCAAGCTGGTAGTCCCGGTTTTGGGATCCAGGGGAAAATCTCTGTGTATGTGTTTTATGTGTTATGCTCTCGCATTGTTTATTTTCTGTGTTTTAGAATTCGTATGCAGGTAATTTCTGTACGGGGTTAAAACCTACATTTGGTATCAAAGCAATTTTGGCTTCAAGGGGACGCCTTTGTTGCTGAGGGGTTTCGCTCGGGCCTGTGGTAGACCCTGTTCAGTGGGAGATCTATGAGATCAATTCTGGTGGTGAAGGAAGATGGCGAGAAGTGGAAAGATAGAGATCGAGAAATCTAATGGTTAGAGTTTCGAGTTGTGGAAAATCAAGATGGAGGATCTGTTGGTGGATAAAGATCAGTGGATCGCGGTAGATCCGGGTACTAAACCAATGGGAGTGTCCAATGAAGAATGGAAGAAGTTGGATCGAAAGGAAAAGAGCATAATATGATTGTGTGTCTCAAATTTAGTATTGCTGAATGTATCAGGGGAAGCTATGGTGAAGGCTTTGTGGAACAAGTTAGGGACTTTGTACCAATCTAAGTCTCTGGTGAATAAACTATTCCTGCGGAAAAAGCTGTATAACCTGAGGATGAAAGATGGAGACTTGGTGACAGAGCATATGAATGCATTTAATACTGTGGTAAGTCAGTTAGCATATGTTGATACTAAAATTTTAGATGAAGATAAGTGCATCAATTTGTTGTGTTCTCTACCAGATTCGTGGGATAGTTTGGTTATTGCAATAGGTAGCAATGCAACTGCCTTGCAGTTTGATGAAATAGTCTCATCCTTACTGACTGAGGAGATGAGATGGAAAAATATGGAGAGCTAGAATGGTGATGCCTTGTCTGTACGAGGACAATCCCAGAATAGAAACAAAAATAAGTCATCGAGTGGGAGATCTAAATCTAGAGGGAGATCTAAATCTCCAGGAAAACCTGTAAAGGTGGTGTGCTGGAAATGCGGAAAGGAAGGGCACTACAAAAGAGACTATAAATCTAAAGCTCTTGATAAAGGAAAGGGATCTGATGATGCTCCTTTTGCAGAGGCGAAAACCACCTCAGATGGATGTGGGGATGTGTACTTGGCTTCTTCAAGTACACATGTAGATCATGAAGCATGGTTGGTTGACTCAGGTGCATCCTTTCACTTCAATCCCCATAGAGAGTGGTTCTGCGAGTATGAGAAATACGATGGTGGTGATGTATTCTTAGGGGATGATAGGAAGGCTAGAATCATTGGATGTGGAAAAGTAAAGTTGAAGTTGCAAGGTGGAAGGGTTAGAACACTTCCGGGTGTTCTGCATATTCTTGCATTGGCCAAAAATTTGATTTCTGTAAGCAAGCTGGATTATGCAGGTGTAAAAACAGTGTTCAAGAAGGATACCTACAACATGGTTCGGGGAGCACTGGTATTGATGTGGGGAGTTCGAATTGGAACTCTATACTAGCTGCAAGGTAGCACTGTTATTGATGGGTGAAATAGTTTTGTGGTTCCTGAAAGTGGAGCAAAAAATCTAGTGGTCTCTTGAGAGAAGACAATGTTGTGGCATCAAAGGCTTGGACATATTGGAGAGAAGGGCCTTCAAATACTTCATGGTAAAGGTATGGTAGAAGGTATGAGTAATAGCTCTCTGGATTTTGATTTATGTGAAAATTGTGTATATGGGAAGCAGAATCGGGCGAGTTTCCCCTCTGGTAGTAAGAGGGCGAAATAGATATTAGAACTTGTGCACAATGATGTGTTTGGACCTGTGAGGGTTCCATCACTGGGTAAGTCTATGTACTATGTATCATTTATAGATGACTTATCAAGGAATACATGGATATATTTCCTTAAGAAGAAATCTGAAGCCTTTGATAGGTTTAAAGAATTTAAGGCTCTCATGGAAAATCAGACAGAGAAGAAGGTAAAGGTGCTAAGGACAAATGATGGTGGAGAGTTTTGCAGCAAGGAATTTGAAGAATTCTGTAAGAAGTGTGGTATAGCATGACAGAATACTACTCCATATACACCTCAGCAAAATGGAGTTGCAGAAAGAATGAATAAGACGTTGATGGAAAGGGCAAGAAGCATGCTCAGTGGTGTCGAGTTAGGACAGGAATTCTGGGTAGAGGCGGTGGATACTGCATCTTACCTGGTCAACAGGTCACCTTCATCAGTGTTGGAGGATAAGAATCCACAAGAGGTATGGACTGGTAAGAAACCCTCTCTTTCACATCTGAGGGTATTTGGATGTGATGCATATGTACATGTTCCAAAGGAGAAACGAACCAAGTTGGATAGTAAATCTGAAAAGTGAATTTTTATTGGGTATAAGGATGGTTTAAAGGGTTATAAGCTTTGGAACCCAATCACATGAAAGGTTGTGTATAGTCGAGATGTGGTGTTCAGAGAGGTAAAAGATGTTATTAAACATGAAGTCAAACCAAAGGAACCTGAGAAGATAGAGTTTAAGCTTAAGGAGGAAGAATCAGACTCAACAGCAGAGGAGGAATCAGAAGATGAAGAGCCAACAACTCCAGGTGTGAGAAGATCAATTCGAGAAAGAAGGCAGCCATAAAGGTATAGTCCATCTGCTTTTTTTTCAAGTTTTTCTTTATGTATTTCTGACGATGATCCCAGAACTGTGAAGGAAGCAGTAGATTCAGAGGATGGAAAACTCTGGAAAGAGGCCATGGTTGATGAAATGGCATCTTTGCACAAAAATGAGTCTTGGGATTTGGTGGAGTTGCCAGCTAGAAGGAAACCCATTGGCAGTAAATGGGTGTTCAAGAAGAATACAAATGCAGAAGGAAAGGTGGAGAAATACAAATCTCGATTGGTAGCAAAAGGTTATTCCCAGGTGCCGTGAATTGGTTTTGGTGATATTTTTTCTCCTATTGCCAAGGTAACTTCTATTAGATTACTTTTATCTGTTGCTGCTACTTTTGATTTTGAGGTAGAATAGATGGATGTGAAGACAACATTTCTTCATGGGGATCTGGAAGAGGAAATCTACATGAAGCAACCTGAAGGCTTTGCGGTGAAGGGTAAGAAAAAACTAGTATGCAAGTTAAAGAAGTCTTTGTATGGGTTAAAATAGTCACCAAGGATGTGGTATCAGAAATTTGATACATTTATACGGGGACTTGGCTTCACTAGAAGCAAGCAGATCACTGTGTGTATTTTAAATTAATTGGTGACCGTGTTATTTATCTGGTCTTATATGTGGATGATATGTTGCTGGTTGGAAATAACAAAGAAATTATCCATGATTTGAAGACCCAATTGTCCTCCAAATTCAACATGAAAGATCTTGGTGTTGCAAACTATATTTTGGGCATGGAAATTAAAAGAGAACGGGCAAAGAGGAAGCTCTGGTTAAACCAGAGGAAGTATGTCGAGACAATATTGTAGAGGTTTAATATGTAGGATAGTAAACCAGTGAAGTTTCCTATTCCTGTAGGTGTGAGGTTATCTCCTGAACGGTGTCCTAAGACACAAGAAGAGGAAAAGGACATGTCTCGTGTTCCATATGCAAGTGCAGTCGGTAGCCTGATGTATGCAATGGTCTGTATTAGACCAGACATTGCACATGCAGTGGGAGTATTGAGTAGGTTTATGTCAAAACCAGGGAAGGAGCATTGGACAACAGTGAAGCAGGTTTTCAGGTATTTGCGTGGCACTAGTGATTATGGTTTGTGCTACCAAGGAAGATCGTGATTGGATAGAATGTTGGATATTCGTGGCATTGTTGATGCAGACTGGGCTGGAGATCTGGATCAAAGAAGATCTACAAGTGTGTATGTGTTTAACCTATTTGGAGGTGCAGTCAGTTGGATGAGTAAGAAACAATTTGTAGTGGCACTATCAACTATAGAGGCAGAATACATGGCAGCCACTCATGCAAGCAGGGAAGCAGTTTGGTTGCAGAGATTGTGTTCAAGTATGGGGTTAGTACAGGAAGCTATAAGGATAGACTTTGATAGTCAAAGTGCAATTTTATTAGCAAAGAACCCTGCATATCATTCAAAGAAAAAGCACTTTGATGTTCAATATTAATTTGTGAGGGATATGATAGAAGACAAAAAAGGTGTTGCTGGTAAAGGTGGACACTTTGAAGAATACTGCAGATGCATTGAAAAAATCTGTGAGCTCTGAGAAGTTCTCTTGGTGTAGAGAAACAAGGGGCGTTGTAGGGTTGGATAAATGACTAAGCTCTCTTGTGGCCCCTTGCGGAAAGAAAACAAGAAGTGGGAGAATGTTGGGTTATGTTATATTCTTTCCACGACTAGCCCACATAGTTAACAGGGAGTTAGAGGGGGGGAGGTCACAGGGGGTTTGAGGGGCACCCATAAACCCACTTTATGGGGCTGCCTCGAAAAATTTTGGTTTTGGACCCTATGTTAGGATGGGCGGACCCACCTATGGTTTTGTGCATGATTTTCACACATGTTTTTTGGATGCGATGGTTTTCAGTCCATGGTATTGGACACAATGGTTTTCGGTCCATGGTATTAGATGCTTCGACATGTATAAGTATGTATTATAACATTGTAAGGAACATAATGAAAAATCAAGCTGGCAGTCTTGGTTTTGGGATCCAAGGGAAAATCTCTCTGTATATCTGTTTATGTGTTATGCTCTCGCATTGTTTATTTTCTGTGTTTTAGAATTCGTATGTAGGTAATTTCTATACGAGGTTAAAAACTACAATACTTTTGTGCATTTGTGACGTGCCCTAACTCTGTGAATAGTTTGCAATACCTCTATTGAATTGTAGTAAGGTCGAGATCTGTAATCCTCTATTTTGTTGGTTAAAGGTCACAATTTTGCATATTAAGGCGAGACTGGACTAGTGGCTATAAGGCTACCTAAACTGTGATAAGGGCCCAACCTGTGGAAAAGCCAAGTCTGGTTTATGAGAGTTGTGTTGAGGCCAAGTATCATAGCACTAGACCATAGTTCTTGTAATATGGGAAGGGGTTATAAGGTGAGTATTGATGTTATCTTTCAGTAGAGAGTTGTTATGGTGATGAGTTATGTTCATAATCATTTTACAATAGACTAATAGCCCTAAGTTACAATGAGGATCCATTGTTGTCTAGGTTGATAGGAAGAGCCCTAGTTCTATACAATTTGAGGAGCCAAATTGCAGAAGAGTGGGTCTTGGATTGAGCACTATATAAGTCAGCTTGTGAACTATGTGAGGGAAGTTTCATGTGCTCTAGTTCAATGGGTTGTAGGTGGGAAAATAGGTGATAAGAGGGAAGTTTGTTGAGCTCTAAGTCTGCTCTTCTTTGGAGCAGAAGAGAGGAAATAAGAGGGTAGTTATGAAGACCCTATGACTTGACTGTCTTGGTGGAGTAGGAGAGCCGTTAGAGGGTAGATTGTGGAAGCCTATGTTTCAATCGCTCTTGGAGTAGAAAGAGGTTGATAGCGGTAGATTCTTGAGCTGGAGATGCAAGCTGTTTTAGTAGCAAAAGTTGCAATGATCAACATAAGAGGAGGAAAAGTAGCTGCCAGATGTGTTCAAGGTAAGTGGACTGAAAGGATTGTGGATGCACACCGTCAGCAAGTAATTCAAGTGTACTTTGTTCAAGGTTATATTTGTCATCATAGTTGTTGACACCAAGCCCTAGTTATGTCTTGTATCAGGGATGATTGTAAGGGCCATGATCCTAGTACAAGATCCCTCATATTGTTGTATTAAATTTTGTAATATAACAAGTTCCAAGTTAAAAATTGTCTTGTGTACTAGTTGATTCATTTTTGTACTATTTCTATTGTGCAAAGTAGTAGTGTTGTGGCATTTGAGTGTGTTTGTGATCGTGATATTAGACTCAAACCTAATTCTTGAGTGTCATGGAAAATCAACAGCAAATTTCCCTATGAGCCCTCGATCTGCTAAACATAAGGTCACATATTTTGAATGATTATCATTAACAACAATTTTGGGAATACCATCATTTTTTTTGACAAACTTGGAGCGGTGTGGCTTCTAACCTCTAAGGAAAACAACTAGTGACACATTAAACACATCTTAATTTGGTGAAGGGGGAAGTGGGGGATGTGCTAACCCCCCCAAAACCTGAAGCCATATAGAACTATATAATGGATCAACTAGGCTTCGAGTGAACACATCACATAATCTATACAATTTAGAAATGTGGATCATCATAAAAAACTTGTTGCCTAATTATACACTTTTTAACTAATTGTCCTTTCATCAATAATGAACTAGATGATCTACTAGCCATCTTTGAACACCTACCAATTTTCAATAATTTTTTGGCACTAAGGGCCTAAAGGCCAACTCAAATGATAAATTATTTAGCGATAAATTTTTTGAAGGTGATAAATATATATTTGTAGTAGTTAATGAATCCACTATTGTATTTCTAGGTCAAAGTATAAACTAGAGATTAAAGGAGCGAAAATGAATTACACCATTGAGAACTAAGGGTTGTGGTGACACTTATTTCTCCAACAAATCATGTATTTCCAACATCAATTGAAATTGGATGATATGTGTTATACACAATTGGATTTTTTTTTAAAGGTAGTGTTGTAATCCATGTAAATTATGACATATTGGTTAATTGGGCCGATGAGATATATGTGTATCAAATTTCAAAAGTGGGCCAAAATTAATAATCCTAAAAATAATTACCTCATAAGCATGGGTGTCCCATTTTTTGTAAGCATAGTCTCTTGTTAATCTTTTAATGAGACAAAAACATGGTTGAATACAGAATATCCATATAATAAATAACTCATTTCCGATTAGGAGAATATGGAATTTGGTTCGCGGACAGGAGAGGATAAATGCATTGTTTAGAGGCTTTGTTAAGGTTTCTAAAATTGACACACAATCAATCTTTCCATTCTTCTTATAAATTGGGACTAGGTAAGCTACCAAAGTACTATATTTCATAAGATATAATATTCAAGCATCGAAATGTTCCCCTGATTCCTTTTGGATGAGAGGCTCTAATGAAGGATGAATGTGCCTTTGTTTCTTTTAGAAATATTTCATTTCAAGCTTCAAATGTTTAGTATATTAGATTTTTTTGGATCATGGCTCCTCGAACCATCCATGCATCATCCTGGGCTTGTCCCAGTACTCACCTTGCTGGTTCCACTGGGGAAATCAATGGGTTTGAAATGTTAGTTGTGAAAGAATTATCCAAGTAACTGACATTAATACGTTTAAATATTCGTGTGTCTAAGTGCATATCTCTTAGAATTCTTAAATAGTTCAAGATAATGTTGTATTTCTTGATTGGTACAATGAGTTCCAAGGCTGATCATCTTAGGGTTTTTCTCACCCTTGAAGCAAACCATCTCATAGTCCATAGAGGATATTTTCTTATTTGTATCCAATGGTCTATGATAATTGAATTGAAGATCAAGGAATGTTGAGGCTAAAAACTTGCTTTTTAATTTTGCTAGGAAGTAATGAAGGGAAGTCACATATAGTTGTTCGAGGTGCATTGACCAAGTTTATTTCTAACTCATAATGGTGAAATAATACAAGATATAATATCTATGGTGAACAAATTAGAAAATCCCTAATTCACCATATTAGATTGAACAACAACAACAATATATCAATCCCATATCAACAATAATAGTTATGTGAACCTGGAACAAGGGTGTAGATATGTAGAGTCTAATGGTGAAATCATACAAGATAGAAGGTCTATGGTGAACAAATTAGAAAATCCCTAATTCACCATATTAGATTGAACAAAAACAACAATATTTCAATCCCATATCAACAATAATAGTTATGTGAACCTGGAATAAAGGTGTAGATATGTCGAGTCTAGAGAGAAAGTTCAAAACATGGAAAAGAACAACCATCCACAAGGAGATAAAATTACTTAGGAATGCCCTAATGCATATCAAATAATGAATTCATGTGAATAAGATGATACAAATGAGATAAGTGTAGGGTTCTTTATACACATCCTTAGGATTGGGGAACTAACCTGAGATTGGGCACTAGGATTGAGTAAGTCAGCCTTATCCAAAAATGAAAACATAGAATACAATATAATTAATGTAACTAGTTACCCATGTGTAGGCTCAAAAAGGCCCTAATACAATGGATCAACACATGAGCTCATGTGAAGATCAACCACATAATGTCAACACCTCCTTCTTAATTTGAATAGGGAGCAATGGAAATAATACATTTTAGTACATCATGCATTCCCCTTGGTGAAAAATCTCCTACAACAATATACACTCATAGGATGGTTAAGGTGGGCTCTGAAAGGGACTTGGTGAAGATATCTACAAGTTGATCTATTGAATAAACAAACACTAGCACAAGTTGTCCCTAAGCATGTAGTTTTCAATTGAAATGCATCTAAATATCAATGTGTTTCACCTTTTGATGATTCACTACATTTTGAATAAGCTCAATGATACTTTGATTGGGAAAAATTAGGTGGAAGGGGTACATTGCACAAGACATAGTTTATCAAAGCATCATTTGTATCTAGGAAAGATGGTTTTGGGCACAAATTTCACTAGCGTGTTTTCCTTTAGAAGAGGAAAGACACATGACCTATTTTTTCTTGGAACACCAACAAAAGTGCCCATAACTAACAAAACAAAAGTATCTTGGGGTATATATGTACTCATTAAGATTTCCAACCTAGTGGACGTAAAAAAGCACAGTATGACTAATATCAACATTGACAGAGTAGATAATGCACATTTGACAGATTCCCCTAAGATAGTGCAAAATGTATTTAACATCCTACAAATGACTCTCATGATGTTCCTACTATTAAAGTAAATGTTATATTATAATAATTGTCAATTAGAGATGAGACAAGCATTAATATGTTCATGTTGACTATATGTTATATTATGCTTTTATGTTTTATTTCACTTTTAGCATTAAATTATAAGGAATTCACTTCCCATTTATGCAATGAAATATAAAGAATTTTTTAGAGTTATTTTTATTTTCTTTGTGTTTGAATTTCATTTATCATCGTATAATATTAGAGCTTAGCAATTTGTAAGAGTGTGAAGAACTAGGTGTTAGCTCTTGAAATTTCACCTCAGGCTGAGAAAGGTAAACCTCAAGGCAACATCAAACCATTTAGCCTCGTAGCTAGCCCTACGGGGCAGGAGAAGGCTCTCTCCGGTCTATCTCGGTAAAATCTTCAATGGATGAGATGACCAATAGGGTAACACTGATTTTAGGCTAGTAAACTGATAAAAAAGGTTGATTTAGGGTTTTTAGGGTTTTCGGTGGCAAATTGAGGGGATGGCAATTTTGGGTGCGGGGATTGGACACAGTTTCTGCAGGGGGTTCTTTGGGGCGAGGTAGGAGACAGTATTGATGCCTTCGATTGAGGTGAATGGTCAGGAATGCCAGGTGAGGAGCTAAGGAGAGAAAACATTAACTTTGAATTCTCCTTAAACAGTAGAAAACATTGAAATTAAACAAATTTAAAAGCAGAGCATGGCGAGCATGAATTCTTAGTTTAACACTTCATTTGTTTAATTTGCAGAAGTAAAAGAAAGGAAATGATTCACATAACACACTTACAAGAACATTGAGAAACACACCATCAACACGAGTCCACAAGAATCCCAAAGAGGACTGCAAAACCCTGGTCTTCCTTAGCCAAAAATTGCTGAGATACAGTGAAATAATACAATGATAGTTTCTCCCTCAAGAGTCCAACCATGAAAATGAGAAAGAAAGTACATAATATAGATGATCTAACCTCTTTCCCTGCCTCCATGGGTCGAGCTCACTATCCTAGGAGCTGTTTCAACCACTTCTAAACTAAGCACTACAAACTAGGCAGTCAAAACAACTTGCCTCTATAAACTTGAAAACCAATTCATTCATTTAATATTTACCCTTTTCATGAATGAATGTTCTAGAAGTGTTACATAAGAGTAAAAGTGTCTAAAAAGTACAATAATTACATCAAAGAGGATCACATTTCATCCCAAAAAGACAAACTGAGTCAAATCTGCGTTTTCTGGGATGTACAGTGCATTTCTGGACAAAACTGCCTGACAGGTCGCGCGCCCCTGCCTGACAGGTCGTGCGCCTTTGGAGCCATGTTTGAGGCACTTTCAGGTGTCCAAATTGAGCAAAAGTAGGCTTGTTGGAAAGGTCTGTGAGTCTACTTTCCAACCCAACTGAAATTTTTGAATTTGGAGGTCATTTTCCCTGTCAAAACTTAATTCTCCCAAGACTGGTTTCTGCAACTCAAAAAAGGGCCAGAAAGTCATTTTTTGGTAGTTTTTTGACCTTTTGGGGGACCAAAACTGCACAAAATCTCAAGTCCATCCATGGGCATACGTAACTTTGCATGAAAAATCTAGAAATGCTGATTTTTCGCCAAAAGGAGTTGCCATGATGAAGGGTCGCGCGCGGGGTGAGACCCGTTAATGGGAAAAACCTGCAAATTGCCAAAAAATGCCAAAATTCACCCAAAATTCTCAAAATTTCTTGGGATTTGTGCTGTGACTAGGCTATTTAGTGCCTTGATCCTTGAGTGAAGCCTCAGCCAAGATACGAAGGGGATTTGGCCTCTTTCTCCTTTTCAGTGCCTCGGTCAACCGCCTTTGAAACATTTTCATCTTTGCCTTGCACACATGCATTCTTGCCCAGTAATGGTTCTTCATGTTCCTCAGCAATTTCTTCTCTTGGTTGGCCTTAGCCAACAGCCTCTCCAAGTGTGCATTTACCCAGATGAGCATGGACTCTCTCTCAGCAGGCAATAGGTCACCGGGCCTCCTTCTGTTCAAGATTCGGTCTCATCGAATCCTCCATAGCTCATCAAGGACTTTCTCATCCTCCAACTGTTTGTTGCGCTGCTCCAGGTATGAGATTGTCCATTGTGCTCCCTCTAACCTCCTCTGCAAGGCATCATTTTCAGCTCTGAGATGCTGAATGATCTCCTTTGCCTCTTGGCTAGGAGAACTGGTCTCAAGATCCACAAGCTCAATATCTGGCACTGCTGATGGCCCCTCATGAATCATGGGCTGCTTGCCCCTTCCTGGTACCTGTGCTGGTGAAGAAAGCGAGGCCCCTTCCACCTGATGTGGAGATAACACTCGCTGAGCTGATGATGAAGGCGAGACCCCTTCCACCTGCTGTGGAGATAGTACTCGCCGAGCTGCTGCAAATAAGGCCCTTGGGCCTTTCTGATAAGTGATCAAAGGTGAGGAGCTGACATGTCTAGTGACAGGGATGTCATGCTGCTGAGATGGTCCTACCTCCTCGTGAACAACCTCAGGATGTGGCGGGGGTGGTGTTGTAAAAAGCTCACGAGAAATGAACTCCTCCCATGAGATGCCCTGCTGAGCCAACTGATGTAATACTACAAGCTGAATCAAACCATAATGGCAAAGGCTCCTATACTGCTGTGATGGCCACCTTTTCCACCCTTATGTGGCCTCCTCTGTACCTCAATCTCGGAAACGGATGCTTGGTCATCACTCTGCTCATATGTTTCGGTTTCTGACATTGTTTAAGGAGCAGAGTGGACAAAATGTACTGCTGTTTCTGCCTTTAAAAGTGTTGATTTCTTTGTTGTTTCAAGGGGACAAGGAACATGAGGGGAAAGTTAGGGAAGGGACATTTTTGAAAGGAAAATGGGAATACATGTATATAACAGGGAATTTAGGGAAAACATTGCAAAAAATCATTGCATATGCATCATCAAATTCATGTGTTTACATGGGCATATGGAGAGGTAGGGTTAGGGTTTGAGTTTTAGTGTTTAGGGAGAGGGGTAGGGTTTGTATTTCTTTTACAAATTAGCAGGGGAAATTACATGGAAATACAAGGAAAGTGAAAAGGGGAAAGAGGAAAATAATTACAAGGGAAAAACCATGAAACAACAATAAACCCTAGCACACTTTTACAATGTAACATACAGCCATATGGAGGTCTTGCTCTTGCACAATTTGATCTTCAAAAACAAATGCATAATGTCCCTCTAATATAATCAGCAACCATTTCAAAGTTTGGAGAACCTACCTCAAGCAAATTGATGATTTGGAGGGTGCTTGAGCGAATTTGCAGTTAGTTTGAAAGGGAGGTCGCTGACGGGTCGCGCGCACTGCCCAACGGGTCGCGCCTGTGTAATTTTTACACTGCTGGAGGTGCCCTGACGGGTCGCGCGCCAGGCTCAACGGGTCGCGTTTTGCAGGAGGCTTTTGGAGGCCTTCCCGGTGTCGGAATCGGGTGCAGGATAGCTCGTTGGAAAGGTCTTTGAGTCTACTTTCCAACCCAACTGGAATTTTTCAATTTGGAGTTCATTTGACCTATCAAAAATCAAATCTCCCAAGACTAGTCAAAAAGTGCCAAATGAGGCTGCCTCAAGGAAGAGTGTTGTTGCAGTCAGCTTTTGAATGCCTTCCTCAACCCCAAATTGAGCTCATGATAGCTCATTGGAAAGCTCTTTGTGTCTAGTTATCATTTTACCCATCAAAAAAATCATTTGGCCAACCAAGCTAGGAGAAAACTTGATTTTCCCAAGGTTACTTCAGAGGTGTCTTTGATTCTCCTAAGGCAACGGTATTCTTGACATTTCTCTCAAAAAATGACACCTGTGCAAAAAGTGAAGGAGGTTTTTCTTCCCTGGAATGTTGTGGACAAAAACCTCTCTCCGTTTCGCAAAATTCATCTTTGATTGCTCTGAAACATCATTTGAGTGAAACTTGTCCCGATGTGTGAAACAAGGAATTTTGTCGAAATGAAGCGAAATGAAGGGGATAGGGGGCTTCTAAATTCTTGGGGAAATTTTTGGGAGTGGGGAGGGATGTTAGGAAGCAGGGGAAAGTGGAATCTCAGAGATTGAGTGAGGGGAAGGGGTCCAAAAGGGCAAAACACATGCCAAACCTAGAAAATTGCCAGGTTGTAGCTAGAAACTAGGGTTTGTGCAAAAATGAGGATTTTTGGGGATCTCAGTGATGGGAAGCATTTGATAAGGTATATGAAGGATAGGGGAAGGTGTATGACCATCAGGAAACAAGTTTTTCCGATGATTTGACCGTCCAAGGGAAATTGGCTTCAAAACCCTAGGAGAGGGAAATGACCTTGCCTAGGTGCAACTGAAGCATGGACAAGGTGTAAAACGACTCATTAGACACTGACATGATAATGAAAACCCTATGAATAATGATAGAATCAGCTGAATAGTGACATAGACCGCCATTTGGACAATTTTAGAAGGAGTGAAAGCAAACCCTAGACCTAATGCCTAGTGACCAAATTTTGCTTGAAGACTCACTGAAATGACAAAATTTGACCTTGACACTTCAAAATCACTTTGTAACAACACGTTTGATCACTGGAGGAAGGCTGGAAAGACTGACACTAACACTAGGGATGATTGCTAACAAAGATAAACCAAGGGACCGCTAGCATTGTACATGAAAATCCAAATCAGATTTTCCAAAACTAGGAATTGATATAGTTTTCTATCGAACCAAAAAAATAAGAAAACTTGCATCTTGTGATTCAAAAAGAAGCAAAAGTCATATGGATCAATATCTACAACTATATGGCTGCCAAAAACAACCACCAAAGGAGAAATCCATTACATGTGTGGAAGTCACCAATCCATATAGTTGTATGACGCTAGATTGAACCATCAAAGGGTTAAAAAAGGTATTGACAGAAAAAAATCAATCATACATACAAACACATTGCACAAATCAGCTGCCAAAAAATTTTCGAAGCTGCCTGTGAGGTTGTGTGATGCTACCAAGAAGAAATCAAGCCACCATATGGTACAAACATAAGGAAGTTCTTTAACAAAAATTATGACTATATCTAATTAGACAACCAATCAATGGAATTTCTTAGTTCTCTTGATATTACAACAAATTGGAAATAGATTCAAGTAGTTCCTCCTTGTATTGTTGCCTAGATTTGTAGATACAAAAGCTTCAGTTGTTGTTTTGGTGATTTTAGTAGACCTTGGGAGTAATTTCTCAAAAACCGTGTTGTGGTGTTGTTTTTGAGCATATCTACCAAAATATTCATTTTTTGGCACTATTTCTGGGCCAATTTATCAGAAAAATGTGTTACATTTTTCAGTGATATGTGGCTGCTACATGTATTTAGAGCCCATATTTAGGTTTTTTTAGTCTAAGATTATAGATTGAAGGAGGTAAAAACATACCATTTTAGTGTTTTACTCTATTTCATTACATATTTCTACATTTTTTATTTGTACCAATGGCCTCTTTACACAAAATTATGTTGGATGGAAACCAAATATCTTGTCATAAGAACTATGATACATGTAAGCAACACACGTTGCCCATATTTGTGTTTTGGTGCTCGACTGATATTGTCCTAGGTAAAGATACTTGATTAAAAACTATGGGTAGCATTAAGAATTAGAATACAAGAAGAAAATTTGGTGAAAAAAGACTTTATGACATTCTCTACCATTATATTAATCTCACGATATCAATTTAAAATAAATGGATTTGACCACTTCTAGTTCTAGATCTCACTGATAACTCACTAGTGGATCATGACAACACCTCATCAATGCATATGGATAATAACTCATAAGTGGATGCCCTTAGACTTTGTGATTTTTTGGGGACTTGCAGTCTAACATTCCCCCCTCGATTGTAATGTTGAATAATTTTACCGATCAGACAACATGAATTGGTATCCTTTTCAATTTGTAAATTTTGAACTCAACTTCAATGAAGATATGCTTGAAAAATCACTAATACGGAAGTTGAATGAACTTTGAAAGAGAATATAATTTCTAGAAGTGAACAACTACCATGCATGAACATTCCCCTAGTAATTTGGTGAACAAAGAGGATCACTAGAATTCTCTAAATTCATACACAATTAGGTGTCAATTAGTATCCCAATGAGTAATTGATTTGGTTGATTGTAGATAACCCAGTGATAAGAACAATTGATATGTTAGAATTCCCAAATGTGGATTGAGTTTTGATTGTGACAGGATGTCAAGCCTTGAAGCCTAACTATCATCATTGTTATGTGATATTCTCCCCTCTCAAGTGCAAGGTGAGAAAGGGATCCAAGCTTGAGCTTTGGACTGTTCTATACACTGCATATTTGCTCAATATACTTCAGCGAAACATTGCAGGAGTCTGTTGGGTATGAAGAAGGATGTAAACCTACAAAATCGAATAAGGTGAGATATGTTCAAACCAACTCTACTTCCATGTTGAGATCACAAGAAATAGAAGATTTATGATGAACAAATCATAAACACCCTAATTCAGCAGTACTAGCCTTAGCGACAACAACAATATATTAGCTCCAAATCAATAATAATAGCTATGCCAACCTAAAACAAGAGCATATATGCACTCAAGAGAGAAAGATCAAAACATCACGAAGAACAGTCATAAGTACAATGAATTGTTTAGAAGTGCATTTATACTTATCAAAGAATGAACTCACTTGAATGAGTTGATACTATTGAAAGACACCCTTAGGATTGAAGCACTAGCACCAAAAGGCTACTTAGGAAAACCTCAGCCAAATAAAATATAATATAATTAATGGGGTAGTCACCCAAACTCAAATGGCCCCAATACAATGGATTGGCACATGGCCTCAAGTGAATATTAACCACAATCTGAACACAAATTAGCTTCTAAATTACCTGAGCTTAAATACCATATTTTTATAATGAATCATGGCCTCTTAGAAGACTACAAAATAGAAGGATGATGGAGGCATTATCCCAAGAATGGGCTTGCAACTAAAAAGTAGCTTTGTTGGGCTCAAAAAGAAATCCTTTTGTCTCAAATAGGACCCTAAAAACTATCTTCAGCAACTAATGTGCATGCCTTTATCTCTCAAGCATTTTTCACAAAGTACATCAACCCCAATAATAATACCATTGTATAGTTAGACTTGTTGACTACTAAAGTTTGCACTTGAAGACTCCATGTCCAAGGATATTTTAGAGCATTCATGCACTTATAGATCATTCAGAGTTCCAGATTTCATTAGGGCTTCTAAGCCCTTTTCTTCCCTATTTTTTCAGTTTTGTATTCAGATTACACAACCCTGTGGGGATATTGTAAATGTGATCCTATCATGATGAATAAATCCATGTAACTTGCCTAGGTAGCTTGGGACTTTACCAACTAGTTAAGTTTTTTTCTCTTAGATATACCCCCAAAGCTAGATTGCGGCTTGATGGTAGAACCTTGGGTGAGTCTTAGTGTCTATAGTAAATGTATATTACCATGCTATATCAATATTAAAATTTTGTGGAATTTGATTAGGTCTAGGGGTCATTTTTTAATTGTTAAAATTTTCTTGTAGGATGAGATTTTTAATGAGTTTATTTTATAAATTGTAATAAGATATGTCTAGAGAAGTTGTAGGGTATGTGAATAATCAAACTTAGACCTCTACACCTAAAATTTCTACTAAGACACACTTTGAAGGATGAAAACATGGCAATAAATTATCTAGAAAATAAAAAATAGAGAAAATAATAAAGTATTCCACCTACCAATTCGTGTGGAAATGAGTTGGAAAATCAACTCAAGTCAAATGAAAAATGGAAGGGTGAGTTGGAAACCACATGGCACATGGATTAAAACACATAGTGAAATCATTTTGTGGGCCCGAATTGGGATTTGATTTGCTCATGTGGCAAGTTGATTTTTTCATAAGGAGATTAATGCATAGTGGAATAATCATTAGAAATATTTTGTTGAGAACATTATGGAATAATGTCCCCACTATACTCTACATCACCCACACTTGTACACAACCATTGATGGAAACTCATACACAAAACTAGTTCATCCCATGCACAACAATTTGTTTGGCACCTACACAATTCAGAAAAGGAGATATGTACAACAGTTTGAGGATATGACTTTTAGAGGTGTCTCTCCATGGTTGTTGGATGAGATTGGAGTTTACTCCTCTCTCCACCTACATTAATCCACACATGGTAGCAAAGAAGGAAAATTAGAATTTACACTTGAGGGCAAGAGGAAATATGCTACCACCTTCCAGAACTTGAGTCTCACACTTGGCATTGATGCCCTACACTTGGAATTCGAATTTCTCTTGATCTCCTTCACTTCTCCACTTGACATTTGGCTCTCATGTTGGGATTTTCTCCAGTTTCTCTATAAATTGAGCCATTAGGATCCTCATTGTGGAGATCTTTTAGACGAGCTATTGTGTTTGAGGAAACTCTGCAGGAATTTGTACTCAATTATTTTATGCAAATAAAGAAAGGCTTTGGGGGTTCGATTTGGTGTGGTGTTCTTCTTCCATGGGTTTTAGGTAACATTGTTTCAAATATTTGTGCTTAATGCTTCTATATGAGATTTAAATATTTTCGGCTTCACTTGCCTTTTCACTAGATTAATTTATGTAAGATTTCTTGCATCAATTTTTGGATTTGAGGACCAATCTAGATTTAGGAGTGCTAGTGAGTTTTTGGTTGAACCCCTAGCCTCCTTCCTCACTGTGCAATTAAATCCCTTGTGAATGCTAATGTGCTCTTCAAGTGTGTAGAAATCTAAAATTGTTTGAACAAGTTTGACCATGGGGCCTAGGGTAATTATTTGGTTGGACGAACCCACTCTCAAAAACCAAAGGTGGAAGGACCCATACCAAGCAACGTTCAAAAGGATAATCCAATGCTTGAGAAGGGAGTCTCCTTACCTTAGTTTGCTAAAAATCATCAAAATATAAATTCTACTTTGATATATTTTATGCGCTTTATTTGATGCAATCTAGCTTTTGGTGCTCATAGGAAAGGCTTAGCCTTTCCTCTCTTGTGTAAGAGAGGAAGTCTCTTCCTTCTCTTATTGCACACAATTTTTTTTATAGTGTTCATATTTGTGAGTATTTGTAATCTCATTTCTTGTTTTCGCTCAAGCCTTGAGTAGATCTAAAGGAGGGTTAAGGGGCTTATTGAAGCATTATGTGAAAGAGTTTGTGGATGGGAGTTTGAGGACTTGTTACCCACCACTTGTGGGTGACCCCTATAGAAGAAATTTTCTCCTAAGATTTGTCTTCAACAAGCAACGAACAATCCCTTGCAGCCACCTGATAGCTTGATGTGCTACTATTATACGCCACCTAAGCTAGCCATTGGGTGCCCTCGCTCATCCATTATGATCATATGTCTGAAGGTGGCTCATCTAACCCTAAAGGTATGATTTTTTATGTAATTGGGTGTTTATCATTTGATTTTCTTCGACACATTTGGGCATGGATTAGTGGGGGATTCAACAAAAAAAACAAGCTTTGACTTGTACTCTTATTCCCTTATCTCATCTTGGGGGTTGATCTTGGATCCTAGTCCCATGGGATCTCCTCTATGGGCTATTAGCTTTATGAGTGGCACTACATGGGAAACCTTGATTTTGGTTGTGTGGTCCTGCTTGTCGACACAATATATCCCACTCCCCTCCACTCATTATGAGCCCTTTTTCAAATTTTCCCATTTGGATCCACATTTTTCCATTGTGTCTACAACGTGTTAACCACTCCCTCCCCTTGTCCGCACCTTAGGTCTTGCCTAGAACGATGCCCCTGAGGTTGATTCGGCTAAAAAAAGGAAGAAGATAGAAAGCATAATATGGCCACATAGAACATGAAATGTACCATAGAATGCAAAGGATGGCCGGGACAAAATAATTTAACGCGTGGACAAAAGCCAAACATGAGCTCTACCCTCTATCATTATGGTCAACACCCTAGTTCCTAGGGCCCCTATGAGCACCCCTTGCATCATTAAGGAACCCATGATTGTCCCAACCCTTGGAGGGAAACGAACTGCCCAACCTTAAGGGGTTACTCACTGCTACATCTTACACATCATGTTCTCATCCCCTTGAGCCCCGAGCAGTAAAAAGAAGAAAAATCAATAAAATGAATAAGATATGAATAAAGGTGGAAAAACAAAGGTCGAGGTAACTTGTACCACAATGTATCCCTCCTATATTCATACACCCAAGGTATGCACTTATTTATTATAATTACCCTTGTACCATGGCATGTGGCTTGGAGCCTTCCCTTTTGCCCCCACTACATTCCGTCACTATTTCACATGAAACAGACCCTTTGATGGATGTACCATGGACCTGTCACTCCCTTAGAGGTTGAAACCACCTAATAGGGTCCTTCATTAACTCTCTTGTTGAGAAACATAACATTAGTACACGTCTAAGGCCCATTTGGAAGGGCATGCCAATATGAAGTGCTGACTTCTTCCCTTGATTAGCAAGCTTATTTACTCAATTGCACTAATTATTAATTGTAATGGAAGGTGAGGATATGCATTGGATCTTATGCATGATTGCAGGTGGGTCTTCATCTTGGACTTGGTCTCCCTATAGGTGGGTCTTCATCTTGGGCTTGGTCTCCCTATATGGGTTCAAAGCCCTTCAAAGGGACATAATGGCACTTGTAGGGTAAGCGTTGAGAGCTATGGGCCTCCAACATTGTAGATCATTAATTGCCACGCTATTGGCTTCTTCAGCACCACCAAATTGCTTGTTCATGCCCCAACCATACAAAGATGCTGATGTACTTGGACAATGTTGCCTAACCGACCACACATTGCACCTAACACTTGGCATCTAATCCAGGGCCCAAAGGAGGTTTTGTCTCTTCCAGGGAGACATGAAAGGGCATATGTCATCTTCTAGCCCTTGTTGATGGAGCATCGACATGATCTTGAGCCATTTTGAGAACCATGAGACCCATTTGGAGCCTACAGAGCCCAAGATGGGGTTTGGATATGTTTTACAACATTGGGAGGGTGTCCTCCTCTTATTCATCATGTTTTAGGCCCTCGCTTTCATCATAACACATTGAGGGCTCATATCAGCCTTCCAACGACCCTTACTATTTCATTTTGCATTATTTCAACTCTCTTGGGATGGCTTGTCATTCACTTTAGTAGCTATTTGGTGGGCTTGTCACCAAAGACATGTTATTTTACAAATTAAAGTAAATTTAGGGGCACTTAGTCCAATTTGAACTTGTGAGAGGCTCATATAAATAAGAGAGACCTCATTTGTATTTGATTATCACACTTGGGATTTTTGACTACCTCTTTAGAGGACTTTCAACCTACAATTTTATGGAGAGATTTGGATGAACCTAATGCATTTTGATATTTGGAAAAGTTTGTTTTCTATCTTGGAGCTTCTTTTTGGCATTATTGTGAATGGATATACACTTATTTGTCTTGTAAGTGCCTTTTAATGTTATATTTCTGAAATAATGAATGTCTAATGCATGGAATTTTATTCTTATGGTTATTATTGTGCCCTAATTCATGAAAAATTGCTTAAAGGCCTTGATACTATTGGAAAATTTTGCATGTGTTACTCATAAGATGATGAATGAATGAATGAATGTTCCTAGAGGATAATTTGCATCCTTGAAACTCCATAACATTTTCCATTGAAGTATAAAAGTCTAAAGTTGCCATGTAGTTGCATCCATAGATAGTGAAGCTGCTTCTTTAGGCCTCCTTGAAGAGCGAAGTTAACCATGATTATTTTTTACTCCAATCCTCCCAATTGTTAGGCACTAGTCCTAAGTCCTTATTGATCACATGAATTCAACGAAACATTTTTCTTTTCACCTCTTTCGTACCTCCTTTTTCGTCTCTTTAAAGATAAGGAGGCCCATCTAGGGCTTGGTGTGAAATTTCAGGGAGTAGGAATTTTTGAATTTCGTCCAGACATGACTCTTCTTTAGTGTCTCCTCTAGGCATCCACGCATTAGAGGAAATTTCAGCCTAAAAGTGGCCTCTTAAGGAAAAATAATAAAGTAATAGTTAAAACAATAAAATAAGAGCTATGAATTTTGGAGGGAAAAGAAGAAAACTACTTTTTTTAATTGTACTTTTGGCTCATATCCTTATAGATTTACTCAAATTTCAAGTGTAGACACTCGTTGGATGTGGAATTAAATTCTACATCCAATGAGTACCCATCATGCATATTTTTGAGAAGACCAACATTGATAAAAATTGAAGATACATTAAAAAAACATGTTCAACATGTTTTTTTTTTAATGTATCTTCAATTTTTATCAATGTGGGTCTTCTCAAAAGTATGCATGATGGGTACTCGTTGGATGCAGAATTTAATTCCACATCCAACGAGTGTCTACACTTGAAATTTGAGTAAACCTATAAGGAGATAAGCTAAAAGTAAAATTAAAAAAAAAAATAGTTTTTCTTCTTTTCCCTCCAAAATATTTACATGTACCTCTTTTTAAATTTAAAGTATTTTGATTGATTTACATATTATGACATGGAAATTATGTGAAAAAATCATGGAAACTTTTAGGATAAAATTTACTCTAATGAGTTTTGAGCGATTTATGACGGTGGAATTTCAATATAGTTGATGCCCTAGCTATCGCACCAAGTGCGAACCCTAGAATCCATCCTTCAACTTGGGGATTATTTGAAGGTTTATACTTTAGTACTTGTTGAAGTATATCATTCACAACCTTTTCTCTTATATACCATGACCTTGGATGAACTCTTATATCATAAAATTTCTCAACCCTAGGTCTCGTGTAGTCATTCTTTCAAGGGGTTTTTCTTGGAAAGTCTTCTTAGCTTCTCCCAAAGCTCGCACTTTCATTGAACCCTTCCATTGAATGAGCCTCCTTGCCTCACTTAAAACCAATCATAGATACATATATCACAAGTGAGGATACTCAAACTCCTCCTGTCAGTGAAAATTTGAGAAGAGAAGGGGACTTAGGCTGTGGTGACAGTGGGCCTTAGTCCCAAAGTGTTGTTGTGCCCTCTAGTTTTAGCCTACAAACTAGGCCTTCTAGTTTGTGCAAAAAAAAATTTGGAGTCGTTGTTGGGGACTCGAGACATGCGTCTTGTTCCCTTACGACATCATTGATATATCTTTTGGCAATTCCATTGGAAGAACAAATCCCTAGTTCTTCATTGAACTTCAAAGTCAATGCTTGTAGGGTGAATCAAACATCTCTTTAGGAACTTTGAATTCACCCTGACGACTCCCATTAATGTTAGAATCCCATGCCAAAAAGGAAAATGGAGGATCTAGAGCTCAATTCATTTGAACCAATAAAATCTGTCGGATTTTATGGTACCCTTGATGAATTTCCCAAACAATGGCATAAGTGGTTGCCTAAATTTAACGGAAGTGATAGTGTAGGGGACCAGGTATATGATTTTGCAGGAAAAATGATTTGTAATAATATAGATAGTGAGGATGTAGGTTTGATGATTTTTTCTTTAACATTTGAAGGCAAAGTTAGAGATTGGTATAATAATCTCCCTCTGGGAATCATTACTGATTTTAATCAATTTGAAGATGTCTTCTTGAAGAGATGGGATGGTGACCAGGACAAGGAAAGTAATCCCCATAATGCTCAAGAAAGTAAGGAAAAAGAATCCCCCTTGTCAGATCATCAAGATGAGACCAACAATGAAGGTAATAAAGAAGAAGAAAATGGGAAATGGGAGGTTAATGATCATCCTTATGATGAGGACCATATCGATGATGACATGAATAGCAACCCTATCTTGTCTTCCTTCTCTTATGATCTGAAGGACCTAATTGAGGCATTAGTGGATCCTCACATCCTCTTTTTCACACAATATCCAATGATCATGAGCATTTTCCCCCTTCTGAGGATAGTCATGAGGAAAATAAGTTCATTAGATATATCACTTCTTCCTAGCCATCCTTTGAAGATAAAGAGCATATGGCGATTGCCACTTTTCAATATGATCATCACATTAAGAAAACACCTTATTGTGGTCATCCCTCCCCTTTTCCTTCCCATCATGAACTTGCCATACCCATAAAGCGTGACATCACTAGAAAAGGTCTTGAAGGGGAATTCGTGACACTGATTATCCAATCATCTATTCTTTGCTTGCAAGAAAGGATCCACCGGTGCAAAATGGTCTCCTTCCATCCATCCATTGTCCCTGCCCTTGATATATGGATCTCATATTTTCCTGCCTCTCACCCTTGTGATTTTCCATATGATTCTTCCTATCTTTGAATTTGGATTTCTTGCATGAGTAATTGTAGGCGCAGGTGTTTTTATATTGATTGGATGATATGTTGGTTGCAATGGCACTATGATTACATGTATTAATGGCATAATGTAATATGCATGTTAGAATAGGATGCATGGCATATTGAATTTTGCATTAGAATTAACCTCATATCATATTATCATGATAGATTAGATGCATCTAGATTAGACTTGCACCTTAGAGTAGATTTAATTCCTTGTTTGGTTTTATGGACTAACAAAAGCATGGGTGATCAAATGATGTTGTCAAAACATGCTTCCCCGTTTGCTTTGTGTATGATGTGTAGGTAACATTTCAGCATTCCCAAGAGATTGTTGGTGTTCTCATGACCTCCCCGTTCATATACATGGTTTGTGTACTCTACTAAGAGCTCATGTCCCAGTTGGAGCCAGATGTTACCCACCACTGGTGGGTGAACCCTATAGGAAAAAGTTTCTCCTAAGATTTGTCTTCAGTTGATAGCCCCTTGAAGCCACCTGATAGTTTGATGTGCTACTATACTACACCGCCTCAACCAACGATTGTGTGCCCTCGCTCATCTATTATGATCGCATGTTTAAAGGTGGGCCATCCAACCTCGTAGGTATGATTTTTTTTATGTAATTGGGTGTTTATGCTTGCTTTGCTTTGGCACATTTGGGCATGGATTAGTGGGTGGACTTAGCGGAAAGAACAGGCTTTGACTTGTACTCTTGTTTCCTTACCTCATCTTGGGGGTTAATCTTGGATCCTAGTACTGTGGATCTCCTCTATGAATTATTAGATTTAGGAGTGGCACTACATGGGAAACCCTAATTTTGGTTGCATGGTCTCGCTTCCTGACACCATATATCTAACTCCCTTCCACTCATTACAAGCCCTTTTCACATTTTCCCATCTGGATCCACATTTGCCCATTGGGCCCACAAGTTGTTAGCCACCCCCTCCCCTTGTCCACACCTTGGGTTTGGCCTGCAATAATGCCCCAGAGGCTGATGTAGCTAAAACAAAGAAAGATAAAAAGCATAATATGGACACATACAACAAGAAATGCACCACAAAATGTAAAATATGGCTAGGACAAAAGAATATAGTGTGTGGGCAAAAGCCAAACATGAGCTCTACACCCTATCAGTATGGCCATCACCTTGGTTCCTAGGGCCCCTACAAGCGCCCCGTGCATCATTAAGGAACCCATGATTGTCCCAACCCTTGGTGGGTGATGAACTACCCAACTTTAGGGGGGTATTCACTACTACATCTTACACATCATGCTCTCATCCCCTCGACCCCAACGAAAAACCAATAAAAGGTAATATGCATATGAATAAGGGTGGTAAGTCATGTACTACAATTGCTTCCTCCTACATTCATACACCCAAGGTATGGGATTCCTTAATTATAGCTACCCTTGTACCATGGCATGTGGCTTGGAGCCTTCCCTTTTGCCCCCACTCCATTCCATCACTATTTCACATGACATCAACCCTTTGATTGATGTACCATAGACCTATCACCCCCTTATAGGTTGAAACCACTTAATAGAGTCCTTCATTAACTCCCTTGTCGAGAAAGGTAACATTAGTACATGTCTAAAGCCCATTTGAAAGGGCATGCCACTGTGAAGTGCCCACTTCTACCCTTGCTTAGAAAGCTTATTTACTCGATTGCACTAATGATTAATTGTATTCGAAGGTGAGGAGATGAATTAGATCTTATACAGGATTCCAGGTGGGCCTTCATCTTCGACTTGGCCTCCCCATACAGGGTCCAAGCCCTTTAGAGGGAAATAATGGCACTTGTAGGGTGAGCATTGAGAGTTGTGGGCCTCCAACATTGTAGAGCATTGATTTCAATGCTATGGGCTTCTTTAGCACCACCACATTGCTTGTTCATGCCCCAACCATACATAGATGATGATGCACTTGGACCATGTTGCCCAGTCGACAACACATTGCTCTCGAACCTTGGCTGCTGATCCAGGGCCCAGAGGAGGTTTCACCTCTTCCAAGGATACTTGGGAGGGCATGTGTCATATTCTAGCTCTCGTTGATGGATCATCGACATGATCTTGAGCCATTTGGAGACCCATGTGACCCATTTGGAGCCCACATAGCCCAAGATGGGGTTTGGATATTTTTTGAAGCATTGGGAGGGCATCCCCTCATATTCATCATGTTTTAGGCGCTCACTTTCATCATAGTACATTGGGGGCTCATCTTAGCCTTCTAACAACCCTTACTATATTTTGCACTAGTTTGACCCTCTTGGGATGGCGTACCATTCACTTTATTAGTTATTTGGTGGGATTATCACCAAAGACATGTTATTTTACACATTAAAGTAAATTTAGGGGCACTTAGGCCAATTCAAACTTGTGAGAGGCTCATATAAATAAGAGAGACCTTATTTGTATTTGATTATCACACTTGGGATTTTCGACTACCTCATTAGAGGATTTTCGGCTTGCAATTTTGTGGAGAGATTTGGATGAAGCTGATGCATTTTGATATTTGGAAAAGTTTGTTTTCTATCTTGGAGCTTCTTTTTGGCATTCTTGTGGATGAACATACTCTTCATTGTCTTGTAAGTTCCTTTTAATGCTATATTTTTGAATAATGAATGTTTAATGCATGTAATTTTATTCTTATGGTTATATTGTGCCCTAATTCATGAAAAATTGCTTAAAGGCCTTTCTATTGGAAAAATTTCCATGTGTCATTGATAAGATGATGAATGAATGAATGTTCCTAGACAATAATTTGCATCCTTGAAACTCCATAATGATTGCCATTGAAGTATAAAAGTATAAATTTGTCATGTAGATGCATCCATAGATAGTGAAGCTGCTTCTTTAGGCCTCCTTGAAGAACGAAGTTACTAAACCAAGATCATTTTTTACTCCAATCCTCCCAAGTTCTTGGCATTTGTCCTAAGTCCTTAGTGATCACATTGATTCAACGAAACATCTTTCTTACCTCCTTTCCATCCCTTTAAGGATAAGGAGGCCCATCTAAGGCTTGGTGTGAAATTTTTCGAAGGAGGAATTTTTGAATTCTATCCAAACAAGACTCTTCCTTAGTGTCTCTTCTAGGCATCCACGAGGTTTGAATGAATTCTGAAAGGAGGAATTTCAATATAATTGATGCCCTAGATATCACACCAAGTGGGAACCCTAGAAGCCATCCTTCAACTTGAGGATTCTTTGAAGGTTTGTACTTTAGTACTTGTTGAAGTATATGATTCACAACCTTTTCTCTTATCCACCTTGACGTTAGATGAACTCTTATATTATAAAATTTCTCAACCCTAGGTCTCGTGTAGTCATTCTTTCAAGGGGTTTTTCATGGAAAGTCTTGTTAGCTTCTCCCAAATCTCATACTTTCATTGAATCCTTCCATCGAATGAACCTCATTGCCTCACTTCAAACCAATCCTAGATACATCTATCACAAGTGAGGGATATTGGGACTCCTGTCAGTGAAAATCTGAGAAGAGAAGGGGATTTAGGTTGCGGTGATAGTGGGCCTTAGTCCCAAAGTGTTGTTGTGCCCTCTATTTTTAGCCTACAAACCAGGCTTGCTAGTTTTTGCAGCAGCATGACCAAAAGGATACCATTGGAGGTTCTTAAATCCTTTCCTTCATAACCATTCTTCTTTCTCCTTTCCTCATGCACAAGTTTTGCTCTTGAAGACTATGGATTTGAGCCATTAAGATTGTACCCATTTTAGGAAAGCGAGTTCTTTCAATTGGGAAACTTCTCATTGTATTATTTTCATAATAAGCATTGCAATTTTTCTTCTTGTTGCATTAAGATTCTTGAGGAAGGGTATTTGTTCTTTGAAGCTACTTGTAAACTCTCCTCAAGGCCTAAGTCCCTCATTCTCTATTAGAGAGCTTCATTCTCAATAATAAAGTAGAGTTTTCCTTGAGGGAGCTTTGGGAATCACCCCCTTGGCATCCCACTCCTTTTCTCCTTTGAAAGAGGATTCCTTGCATGGTGTGTTGATTTGAGTTTTATTTTCTTTCTTTCAAGTAGATCTAACTTGTTAGTTTCTAGCATTTTCATTTTTATGCTCATATCATTTCATTTCAATTTCATGCTCATTCATATGTTTGGATCTCATGCTAGTTTTCATGATTCATCATTTCATGCTAAGCTTCATTTGACATCTTATTTTTCTCATGCAATCTTATTTTCCATGCTAAATGTGTTAGTTTAGTTTCATATTGCTCATAGTAACAATTTAATTGCAATTTTCATTTCATTTATCCTTATATGATTAGAGTAGTTTCAATTACATTGCAAGCTTTCTAATTTCCAGCTTAGTAGTTTCATTTTACTTGCAACTTGTCTCATTTGGAGCTTTTTATTTGGAGTAATCTTTACATATTGAGCATATTGCAAGTTTATCTAATTTTCATCTCTTTCAACTTTTTCTAATTTCCACTTGCTTACTCACATGCATTAGTGCTTGATCTAAATTTTCGCTTAGCTTATTGCAATTTCACTCACAACCTCACCTTGAGAAACTTTTCATTTTGGAGCAATTTACAATCAATAAGTGGTTTTGCAATTTGTCACTTTAATTAAAACATTCTTGAGCAATTGAAAATTCATCATTTTGCACTTCTAAAATTAACCTCCAAGCATAAGCTTGGTTGATAGAACTTTTAGAAAATATTCCTCAACTATTGTTCAATTTCCCAAAATTTGAGTTTGGAGGAAAGGTAAAACACATGACCTTGAGTTTCTCTTGTGCGGTTTATTCCCCTTGTAGGAATGAAGGCGTGCAAGTTGTATTGAAGAACTGGGGGGTATCATTAATGAAGCCATTGCTTCCTCACGTTAGCCTTCTTGCAACCACCTCTAGTCCTTACCAAGTTGAAGAAGTTAAGATGAAGAATTGCCCTAGAATAGACATTAACTAAAATCAACCAAGAACATCTTAGCACACAAACACCATACAATTTCTTACATTTTATCTTGCATGCATTTTGAAGTTGGAATCTCATTGAACATTTCATGATATGGTTCTTTCTCAAATACATTCAATAGATTTTGAAAGCACTTGCATTTCATTTACTTGCAAGTATTTTAGTTTCTTCTTGTACTTTGCTTATGCTCATTTGGAGCAAGTTTAACATTTTGTATCATTGTTATATGTGAGCATATTTCCTTTTTTCAAGTACAAACAATATTTATTTGCAAGCTCTCAATTTTATTTAAGTGATCTCCTTTCAAAATTGTACCATCATGTTGTAGCTTTGGTTTGGTTCACTAACATTTCTCTTGTAGCTTTTCATTCCATTTGATCTTGTTATAACTTGAACACATTTCCATTGTTGCAAGTACTTTTGTTTATTTGAGCATATATCTCATTTTTTGCAAGATTATTTTTGACAGTGGTCTACTTACATTTTCCTTGCAAGATACATTGTTGAGTTATATTGATCCATTACATTTTGATGTTGATGCTCATGATCATTTGTACTTGCTAAGTTTTATTGCTTCAAGTTATAGTTATTGAATGGTTGATGCTCTAATTTATCTACTATCTCTTAGGACATGTTAGTCTAACAAACCTTCTTTAGAAACCTTCCTTAGGGCTCACCCCCATTTGCTTTAGCTAAGAGAGAGCTTAATCTGAGAGAGTTGGGATTAGGTGACAACCCCTTCTCTGAGCTTTGCCACCAAGGCCACACCTAGAGGGGTTGAGGATATTTCCCACATTAACTTAGGTGAGTAAGTAAGGCAGAAACATTTTTTGGCACCGTTGTTGGGGACAAGTCCTCTTGTACTTGGAATACGATTTACTTTAGGTTCTTGCATTTTGGACCTTTAGAATTAGATTCCTGCCCAAGTGGTGACTCCACTTGGTTCATTTTCTGCAAGAATTTCTACTAGGAGAAATCCAAATAGCCTAGTTAGCCCCACTCTTGATCCTAAAAAGGATTTTAGGATGGAGCAATTGAACTTAAGGGTATCTAGGCCCTATCACAACATATGTTCAATGGATTAAAAAAGAATATAAGTGTGTGGGTTAATTAAAGATTTACAAGTTTTCCTAACAAATACCCAAACAGAATGATGGTTATGGATATTGATGTGATAAATGTGCCTGGTGCATGGGCAATGCTCCTATCAAGGAAATGGACATCAAATTTAGGTGGCATCCTTTAAATGGACCTATCATACACCTCCATCCCCATGCCAGATAATACCTTTGTCAGGCTTGATTGGGAGCTAGAGCAAAGATATCAAGTTGGGGATCCAAGGAAACCCAACAACGAAATTATTTATGGGTCATACAAGCCAGGGAGTGATGTTGTGTTGACGAAATTTCTACCACCCTTGACAAAACAGATTCAAAATGAAGAGGTTAGGCATATCACAAAAAGTTTGGGCATTTCAAATCTTCCATAAAAGCATTTTCAAGACAAGGCAAGAGGATTGACAGTAGTTGCATCATCATCACCATGACAACTAACTAAGAAGAAAAGAAAAATGTGAAAAAGAAGAAGAAAAAATATATTAAAAAATAAATCGCTAGTATTAAACGATGTGAAGCCTCAACAAGTTGGAAATCGAAAAAGGAAAAGGAAGAGGCTTGGTAGATCTGATGGCCACAAACAAATTAACATTGGGGCAAGTCAAAGTCCCAAGATAGTCAAAGTTGGACGGGGCACATCAACGAAAGAACCTATGGATCTGCATGTGACTAGGCGGGCTCTCAAGATGGATTTCACTGAAGACATCTGATGCCATTAGGCAGCTTTGTATTGTATTTCTAACCCTACTCCTTGTCATCTTTTTTGTTATTAGATTAGTTTATATTTCATGCTATTAGAGTTTTTTTTATTTTAGCATGTTAGACTAGTGTTTCCATTCAAGTATTTGATTTTATATGATGATTTCTGGAGTGGATGCTACTTATAGACTTTTGTTGGGTGCAGATTCCAGGTTATCGCATGTTTTTATGAAAATACGCGTCCCCATGTGGAGCCAGATGTTGAACACCAAAGTTTTCACTTGAAGACTCCATGCCCAAGGATATTTCGGAGCATTCCTGCACTTACAGATCATTTAGAGTTCAAGATTTCATTAGGGCTTCCAAGCCCTTTTCTTTTCTATTTTTTATTTTTGTACTCAGATTCCACAACCCTGTGGGGATATTGTAAATGTGATGCTAGCATGATGAATAAAGAGATGTAATAGGCCTAGGTAGCTTGGGACTTTACCAACTAGTTGAGTTTTTTCTCCCAAATATACCCCCAAAGCTAGAGTGTGGCTTGATGGTAGAGCCTTGGGTGAGTCATAGTGTCTAGAGTCAATGCATATTACCATGCTAGATCACTTTTAAAATTTTGCAGAATTGGATTAGGTCTAGGGGTCATTTTTTAATTGTTAAAAATTTCCTGCAAGACAAGATTTTTAATATTTTTATATAATGTATCAAGTGATGTCTAGAGAAGTTGTAGGGGGCATGAGTAATCAAAATTAGACCTCTACACCTAAAATTTCTACTAAGATACACTTTGAGGGGTGATAAACACTTTTACCCCAAAAAAAACCCATTTTTCCCAAGTCTAGAGGAAAATGTGGCAATAAATTAGACAGAAAATAAAAAATGGAGAAAATAATAAATTATTCCACATACCAAGTGATGTGGAAATGAGTTGGAAAGTCAAATTAAGTCAAATGACAAATGCAAGGGTGAGTTGGAAACCACATGGAACATGGATTAAAGCACATGGTGAAATCATTTTTTGGGCCAGACTTGAGATACGATTTGCTCATGTGGCAAGTCGATTTTTTCATAAGGAGATTACCGCATAGTGGAATAATCATTGGAAATATTTTGTTGAAAACATTTGGAATAATATTCCCACTATACTCTACATCACCCACACATGTACGCAACTACTGATGGCAACTCATACACACAACTAGTTCATCCCACACACAACACTGTTTGGTAGCTACACACTACAGAAAAGGAGATACATACAACAGTTTGAGGATTCGACTTGCAGACGTATCCCTCCATGTTTGTTCGCTAAGATTTTCATGTAGTTTACTCCCCTCTCCACCTACATTCATCCACACATGGCAACATAGAAGGGAAATTCGAATTTGCACTTGAGGGGTAGAGGAAATATGTTGCCACCTTCTAGAATTTGAGTCTCACACTTGGCATTGATGCCCTACACTTGGAATTTGAATCTCTCTTGATCTCCTTCACTTCTCCACTTGGCATTTAGGTCCCACATTGAGATTTTCTCTAGTTTCTCTATAAATTAAGCCATTGGGCTCCTCATTGTGGAGATCTTTTAGATGAGCTATTGTGCATGAGGAAACTCTGTAGAAATTTGTACTCAAATCTTTTATGCAAATAAAGAAAGACTTTGGGGGTTTGATTTGGTGTGTTCTCCTTCCATGGTTGTGAGGTAACATTGTTTCAAATATTTGTGCTTAATGCTTCTACATTGGTTTTAAATATTGTTAGCTTCACTCGCCTTTTCATTGGATTAATTTATGTAAGTTTTCTTGCATCATTTTTTGGATATAAGGACCAATCTAGATTTAGGAGCACTAGTGGGTTTTTGGTTGAACCCCTAGTCTCCTTCCTCATTGAGCAATTAAATCCCTTGTGAATGCTAACGTGCTCTTCAAGTGTGTTGAAATATAACATTGTTTCAACAAGTTTGAGCGTGGGTTAATTCTTTGGTTGGATGAACCCACTCTCAAGAAGTAAAGGTGGAAGGACCCATACCAAGCAATGGTCAAAGGAATAATCCAACAATTAAGAAGGGAGCCTCCTTACCTTAGCTCGCTAAAAGTCATCAAAATCTAAATTCTACTTTGATAAATCTTATGCGCTTTACTTGATGTAATCTAGCTTTTGGAGCTCACAAGAAAGGTTTAGCCTTTCCTCTCTTGCGCAAGATAGGAATTCTCTTCCTTCTCTTGTTGCATGCAAATTGTTTTATAGTGTACATTATTTGGAAGTATTTGTAATCTCGTTTATTGTTCCTTGTGCAGATCTAAAGGAGGGTTAAAGGGTTTATTGAAGATCATTTGAAAGAGTTTGTGGATGGAAGCTTGAGGATCAAAAGGATATCATTGGAGTGTCTTCAATCCTTTCCTTTATAACCATTCTTCTTTCTCCTTTCCTCATGCACAAGTTTTTTGCTTGAAGACCAAGGATTTGAACAATTAAGATTGTACCTTTTTTAAGAAAGCAAGTTCCTTCCATTGGAAAACTCCTCGTTGTATCATTTTCATAATAAGCATTGTAATTTCTTTTCTTGTTGCATTAAGCTTTCTTGAGGAAGAGTATTTGCTCTTTGGATCTACTTGTAAACTCTCCTCAAGGCCTAAGTTCCCCATTCTCTATTAGAGAGCTTCATTCTCAATAATAAAGTAAAATTTTCCTTGAGGGAGCTTGGGGAATCATCCCCTTGGCATCCCACTCCTTTTCTCCTTTGAGAGAGAGGATTCCTTGCATGGTGTGTTGATTTGAGTTTTACTTCCTTTCTTTTAAGTAGATCTAACTTGTTAGTTTCTAGCATTTTCATTTTTATGCTCGTATCATTTCATTTCAATTTCATGCTCATCCATATGCTTTGATCTCATGCTAATGTTCATGATTCATCTCATTTCATGTTAAGCTTCATTTTGCTGGACATTGGATAAACCAACGCTCCCCGTGTTTTTCGCGACATGGACTAACTGCCTCTTGTGTATCCTTACCTCTCGCGATGTGATCGTTGACTAACACCTGCAGGTTTTGGTCTAACGGAAATCATGATTCCCAACAAGTGGTATCAAACTATAGGTCATGAGTTCAATACATACCTGACTCGCGTTGGGGGGAGATTGTTGGACATTGGATAAACCAACACTCCCGGTGTGTTTGGCGACATGGACTAACAGCCTCTCGTGTATCCTTATCTCTAGTGATGAGAACGTTGACTAACACCTACGGGTTTTGGTCTAATGACAATCGTGATTCCCAACACATTGACATCTTATTTTGCTCATGCAATTCTTATTTTCCATGCTAAATGTGCTAGTATAGTTTCATCTTCCTCATAGTAATAATCTAATTGCAATTTTCATTTCATTTTTCCTTGTATGATTAGAATAGTTTCAATTACATTGCGAACTTTCTAATTTCCAACTTAGTAGTGTCATTTTACTTGTGACTTGTCTCATTTGGAGCTTTTTGTTTGGAGTAATCTTTACATATTGAGCATATTGCAAGTTTATCTCATTTTCATCTCTTTCAACTTTTGCTAAGTTCCACTTGCTTACTCACATGCATTAGTGCTTTATCTAAATTTTTTACTTCGCTTATTTCAATTTCACTCACAACCTCAGCTTGAACAACTTTTCGTTGGAGCAATTTACAATCAATTTGTGGTTTTGCAATTTGTCACTTTAATTGGAACATTCTTAAGAAATTGCAAATTCATCATTTTGAACTTTTAAAATTAACCTCCAAGCATAAGCTTGGTTGATAGACCTTTTAGGAATTCTTCCTCAACTATCATTCAACTTCCCAAAATTTGAGTTTGGTGGAAAGGTAAAACACATGAACTCATTGTTCTCTTGTGTGGCTTAGTCCCCTTCTAGGAACGAAGGCATGCAGGTTGTATTGAAGAACTCGGGGGATATCGTTAATGAAGCCATTGCCTCCTCATCCTAGCCTTCTTGCAACCACCTCTAGTCCTTACCAAGTTGAAGGAGTTGAGAGGAAGAATCACGCTGTAATAGGCATTAACTAAAATCAACCAAGAACAACTTAGAACACAAACACCATACAATTTTGGATGGTTTATCTTGCATGCATTTTGAAGTTGGAATCTCATTGAACATTTCATGATGTAGTTCTTTCTCAAATATATGCAATAGATTTTGAAAGCACTTACATCTCATTTACTTACAAGTATTTTAGTTTCTTCTTGTACTTTGCTTATGCCCATTTCAATCAAATTTAACGTTTTGTATGATTGTTATACATGAGCATACTTCCTTTTGTCAAGTACAAACAATATTTATTTGCAAGCTCTCAATTTTATTTAAGTGCTTGCCTTTCAAAATTGTACCATCATGTTGTAGCCTTGGTTTGGTTCACTAACACGTCTTATAGCTTTTCATTCCAATTGAACCTGTTGTATCTTGAAGATATATTCATTGTTGCAAGTTTTGTTTATTTGATCATACATCTCATTTCTTTCAAGATTATATTTGGCACTGGTCAACTTACATTTGCCTTGCAGGATACATTGTTGAGTTATATTGATCCATTTACATTTTGATGTTGAAGCTCATGATTGTTTCTACTTGCTAAGTTTTTATTGCTTCAAGTTATAGTTATCAAATGGTTGATGCTCTGATTTATCTACTATCTCGTAGAACTTGCTAGTCTAACAAGCCTTCTTTAGAAACCTTCCTTAGGGTCCACCCCCCTTGGCTTTAGCTAGGAGAGAGCCTAAATGGAGAGTTGAGATTAGGTGACAACCCCTTCTCTGAGCTTTGCCACCAAGGCCACACCTAATGGGGTTGAGGACTTTACCCACATTAACTTAGGTGTGTAAGCAAGGTGGCAACAAGACCTACCCTTTACAATTAGGAATATATGCACAAGTAAAATAACTCCAAGGAATTCAGAACTCTGTGATGTATTAGCTATCACCACAAAATCAACTTACTAGTCATACATGTAACATATATCCATTTAAAACTTCAAACCATAAAAAATAATGACACCAGTTATATCAAAGTTGTCCATCAATCTATTACAGTATTAAGGCACACAAAATAAAACAAAAACTTGAATAAAAGAATAATAGCCTCTTCCACTAGGCAACCATTCCACTAATGTGTCAAAGATGACAATGATTAACAATATCGATCTCAATTGTACATTTTCAAACATTCTCAAGAGGGATATTATTGTGATGTCAAAGTCCTTACTCCACCGAAGAGGCTTTAAACCTTGCATAGTTCTTTCACAATGAGTAAACTAAACATCTGGATTCTGAAGCTTTAAAGCTCAGCTATATTAGTAACTGGAATAATTGACAATAATTAACAATATTGATCTCAAATATCCATTTTGAAACATTCTCGAGAGGAATAAGCTCAAGCATGACAACAATTAACAATATTGATTTCAAATCTACATTTGCAAACGTTGTCAAGAGGAACATTATAATGATGCCAAACTCCTTATTTTTTTCACCGAAGAGGCTTTAAACCCTGCACAGTACTTTCACAATGAGAACATTATAACAATTAAAACCTTAAAGCTCAACTATTTTAGTGACTAGAATGCCCACATAGGTTATCTTTATCGACAATTTTTATACACATTAGTTGGTACTTGGAATAAATATAGAGTTCATCAAGAAACTATCTAAGCTACTAATTAATTAAAAGTATGTGTTCATGGAAGCTCACATCAATAAAGAGAAGACATATGCATGACTCACCGTCAAACTGAATATCAAAACTAAATGTCATAGATGGACCCACCTCTGTGTCACTTTAACAACCGTTGAAGTCTAGATCATCACTCATATTCCTATTAACCACATGCAGTAGGTTTATTGCTAATAAGAATTTCCTAAATAACGTTTACATATTGGTAACGATCTTGAAACTGATAAATGATTTTTTCATGTAAAGATATTTCAATGACTCAAAAAATGATGTAACAGTAACACAAAATAACAATTCAAAGTCCAGAAGGACCTAACAATGAGTAGTCCCACGTTAACAAGGTTTTGGCTTCTTTAAGAAGAGCATAGAATCTAGGATTGATAATACCTAAGAAATCTGATTGAAGAAAATAATAATGAAAATTGACGAAAATGACAATGTTTATAATCCCAGGAGCTTGTGTGTGATTAAACAAATTTCAGACTGGATGTCAATAATGCAAAATGCTCCTATGTAAACATCAACATAATCTAGTCATCAATAGAGGAGGTAAATATGCATCTAATTTGGTGTTGTTATGTGTGGAGCACAATGTATTATAATTTCAATGTAAATATGTAAATATACAAATTGTGATGGTTACCATGTAAATGCATGGCAATACCTAAGATTGTATGCAAAAGAAGTACAATGCTCAAGTCTTTGCATTTGATATTTTCTACATTCTCGGAAAAAAAAAACATGGAGGACACGTGGTTGGTAAATAGTAATATGGAGTTGCAATAAGGCATGGCATCCGAGCATAAATGTCGTTGGCTTTCTAGAGGAACTCCAAGGTAAGCACAACAATTTAGAAAATAACCAATCCTTGAGCAAGTAGAAAGGAATCAGGTTTCATCAATTTAAAGTTTAGAAGAAAGTGCTAGAATCAAAACCATATAGACATCAATGATATCAGAAATGAACTGGTCATCAAATCAGTCAACCCCAAAACCGAGAACTGGGGTAAAAATGGCCAACCAAAAAATACATAAATATTCAAATTTTGAAAATAAAGAGCATATATATTTATGTGCATTTATACGAATTCAAACCATTATACACAATTATGCACAGTTTCCCATATATATAGCAAGGTTACATATAACCAAAATAACATCGAGTGCAACCCATATATGAACCAAAAGTACATCAACAAAGAGGCTCTAGATGGCCTCTAGCATCCAAAAGATTCATGCTACAACAAATATTGACATATCATCAAAATCATTGCCTGTATTAGGATCCTCATTATCAATATCACCCTTTAAGCATTAAAATAAGATAGAAAAACCTTAACATGAAAAATCAAGGTTTTGTTTGAGCAATGGGTACATTTTTACTAGGGTCATGACAACAAATTTCAACAATCAATGTCACTAACATCAAGATACATAGAGGCCTTGGTGCTTTTGATTAAATACTAATTCCTTGTCCTCGTACATGATAGAATCCAATGGAAACATTGTAATCCCCCCAATCCTGAAATCCTAAAAATTGTTAAGTCTATTGGATTTTGAGTGGGATCTAAAATTTTACATTCTCCATATGAAATCCAATGAGGATGAAACCACTCTCAAACACCTTGAAAAGAAAAGCCAGCAATTAAGTTTATCATCTGAGGAGTTCTCTCTATGGCTCTCATCCCAACAAGACCCTATTTTGTGTTTTGATGGAGCATCTAAAAATAATCTAGGTGTGGCAAGGGGGGCAAGGGAGTGAGGTGGAGGGGGGCGGGTGTTTTTTGCCCTGGAGGACAATTAGAGCTTTCATATTGATGGGGATTAGATTAAGTCTCTAATAATTAAGCTTAGGCCTATTGCCTCAAAATATCGCAGGTTGTGTGTGGGGAGCTCACAAGGCAAGAACTAGACCAACAGATAACAATATGATGTGTGGCCCACTATCACCAAAGCCACTACCTCCTATTGTTTTGTGGACTTTCACCACTAGGGAGGCTTCCCTATAGTTGGTCACTTAGAAGGATATGTCAAGTACAAGAGATAAGGTGACAAGATAGGCTTATGGAGGACAATTATACCTAATAACAAGGCTTAGTAAGCATAATATGGCAATTTGCATCCTCCAATATGCCTAATTACGACACAAAGTGACTTGGGGCTTGAGAAATAACAAGGAAAAAGGATCAACCTAGAATCACAAGTCCAAGAAAAGGCTACCACCAATGTATACCTTCAACCTAGGGAATAAGAAGTCTTCAATAAGCCCCAAGTTGAAGCCTAGGGAAAACTAGGGTTTTTCTAGGGCAAAATCTACCTAGGGCATAAGACTTTAGCCCTAATATGGATGGATTAACCACTAAAAGGAGTTGATTTTGAAGCAATCACCTTTCCTTGAAGTGTTTAATCCTCCAAACTAGGGAATAAGAAGTCTTCAATAAGCCCCAAGTTGAAGCCTAGGGAAAACTAGGGTTTTTCTAGGGCAAAATCTACCTAGGGCATAAGACTTTAGCCCTAATATGGATGGATTAAACACTAAAAGGAGTTGATTTTGAAGCAATCACCTTTCCTTGAAGTGTTTAATCCTCCCAGGGGCCAATGACTTCAACCCTAGTTGAGATTTGTGCCCTAGCCCTAGCTAGAAACTTATCCTTGAGGGGCCAAAATCATATTTAAGGAGAGAAAACGAGATTTTGGTGTAAGTTTAATGGATGACCGACAAAGTGACCAAGGTCAATGCTTAGTTTTCAGGTGGAGTTTATGGGAGTGTAATATTTGCTAGATCTTGGCAAGGAGTGGGAATAATGAAACCCTAGATTTTAAAATCCTAGCTATCACCTTTGTGAGGGAGAATAGTCAATTAGGAGAGGTAGTTGAAAGATTCACCAATGGGATTAGCATTCATATCCTATAAGTGAGTAATGCATGCAATACTATCATCTATAGTTCATAGAATGATTTTCAACGTCCATACATTAGACACAAAAAGCAAAGATTTATCAAATCCAAGGTACACTTACAAGATAGAATGCATGAACAAAGCCTTTATTGCTCCAAAATGACATCTCCAAAGCTAAAGAAATGGCTCCAATAGCAAAATTCACCATAGATATTAGATTCACATCTCCATTCTTGCATAGCAAGCTCCAGGTGCTTGCTTTAAGCCATATAGAGCTTTCTTCAATCTGCAGACATGAGTCTCCCTCTGATTTATTTTGAATCCTTTACGTTGCTCAATGTACACCTCTTCATCAATAGTCCCATTCAGAAAAGTTGTATTAACATCCATTTGATGGATGTTCCATCCCATAGTAGCAGCGAAGGAAACAAGTGATATGATTGCTATATATCTAGTTGTAGGAGCAAAGGTTTCTTCGTAATCAATACCTTCTTTATGTGAGAAGCCTCTTGCTACAAACCTTGCTTTGTACTTGTCAATGCTCCCATCCACAACATGCTTTATCTTATATATCCATTTTGAAGTGACTATAGATTTTTCACTTAGCCTAGGAATGGTTTCCTAGACATCATTCTTCATAATTGACCGGTATTCTTCTTGCATTCCATTCCTCCACTCTTGATGTTCAATCGCATCTTCATAGGAGGAAGGTTCAACTTCAAGGAGCTCCATCATATATGTTGCATATCCAGAATACCTTTTCAGCCTTTTACTTTCCCTAAAGGTCCCCTTTGTTGTGTTCCCTTTTGCTTCTTGTAGAGTAGTTCTCAACCAAGCATGCCTCTTTCAATTTTTAGGAACAATCACTTGTTGCATAGGCTCACTAGGACCTTCAACATCTTCTTGAGTCAGATCTTGATCATCATTGTCCCTTGAGATATCCTCAAAGATAGGTATCTCTTCTTCATCAAAGTCGACTGGAACATCCTTAGATTTCTTGTAAGCTATACTTTCATCAAAGATGACATCCCTACTTACCTCGATCCAACAATCCTCCTTAATATAGATTTTGTAAGCTTTTGATGAAGCACTATACCCAACAAAGATGCCCTTCATACTAGTAGGATCCAACTTCTTCCTTTTGTCCTTTGGTATGTGAATATAAACATGACACCCAAATATTCAAAGATGATCCACATTCGGCTTCTTTCGTATATATGCTTCTTCTGAAGTCATGTTGTTGAGAATCTTGTGAGGACTTTGGTTCTGCAAGTAAACAGTTGTCACACATGCTTCTCCCCATAGAAATTGAGGGAGATCTTGATCATGTAGCATGGCCTTGACACATTCTTCAATTGTTCTATTCTCCCTTTTAGCCACACCATTCTATTCAGGATTGTAAGGAACAATGAGCTCCCTCTCAATCCCTGCTTCCTTGCATAATGCTATCAGCTCTTTGGAGGTATATTCTCCACCATTATTGGATCTTAGAATTCGAATTCAAGCTTCTGTGATCCATATCATAATGTATAAAGAATTTTTCGGAAGAAATCACATTGAAGATTTTGGTCGACGCGTTTCGAACCAACAAGTGTGGTTCATCTTCAGGACACGATGAAGAAACAGATCTAGGAAGAAGGTTAAATAGGGAGACAGGTCAACCTAACAGCTAGAAGAAAACAACTATATTTGACTCGGGGAGGGAAAGGGGAAATGTTTAATAATATTTAGATAAATTTTATTAATTTATTAATTTAAATCAACGACTATATTTGATTAGGGTTTTAATAATATTTGATTCTTTTTATTTTATTTATATGTATATTGATATAACCAAAGATTAAAAACTAATAATAAAGATTATATATATATATATATAACTAAAGATTAAAAACTAATAATAAAGTAATTATAATATTACTAAACACTAGTATTAATATTAATAATACTAATATTTATATTATTATTAATAATAATATTGATAATACTAAAAAAGAAAAGAAAAGAAAAGGAAACAAAGGGCCTAGACAAAGACGGAGAAAACTAAGAAGAGGGCGGGAATCCAACAACTACTAATTTTCTAGCCGTCGTCCCTATTAATATTATTGGAAGACCTCTCAATTTCAATGGCTTCCCTAAACTTACGATGATGGAAATGAGGAATCTTAGCAATAACCCTAGCCTCCTCAATGCATATATGATGCTTGGTCTTCTCTGCATGTTCGGCCAAAGCTAAAGATTTGGTCCTCCCGTGCTTGATATCAGTAGCGTGTTCCTTAATCCTCTGGTTAATAGAATGACTGGTTTCACTAATGTATGAGGTTCCACAGGAACAAGGGATGATATAAACACCTTTCATATCCATAGGGTTCACGTGGTCTTTAACAGACTTAAGGGAACTTCTAATGGTGCTGAGGGGTCTAAAGGTCGAGGGAATATTATGCTTCTTCAAGATTCTTGCAATCTTGTCTATCTGTCATAATGTATAAAGAATTTTTCGGAAAAAATCACATTGAAGATTTTGGTCGACGCGTTTCAAACCAATAAGTGTGGTTCATCTTCAGGACACGATGAAGAAACAGATCTAGGAATAAGGTTAAATACGGAGACAGGTCAGCGTAATAGCTAGAAGAAAACATTATGATTATGTTGAATCTTATGTTGTATTCAACTGAGAAGGTATAGAGGGGACCATGTATATTCTTGGGGTAAGTGGGAAGGCCAAAGTGATCTTCACAATGAATCAATACTCCCTAAGGAACCAAGGCCCTGCACAAAATAAATTAACCAAGACAGGGAAGTTGGAGTTCAATGAGTGTGTTGCCAAGTGTTGTAGCTACTGGAACACCCTCCAAAATTTTAGCTTGCACCCAAATTTTGGAGCCTTCCTTGGTCTTTTCCATGATTGTTGTAAACACTTAAGCTCATTTTATGACCTTTCTCGAAGTTCTTCGACCATTTTTGCATGTTGGATTAACTGTCGTCTTTGGGCATGTTTGACTGTTGTGTAATGTTTGTGAGCCTTTTCTGGTGGTTTTGAAGGTTGGTCTTTGTTTATATGATTTTTCCCAACCATATAAACATCTGCCGCATTCATAAAAAAATTCTTGAGCACTGTCGCATGAGTGTTGTCATGGTCATCCTAAAGTCTATCTTAAGTGTCGTACTTGTCGTATCTTGTTATGAGGCAGTCACACAAAGGGGAATGCTTTGTGTGTGTGTTTTGATGATCTATTTTGTCTCATAATCAAATTATGCTAAGTATGTGATCACAGTCGAGGTTTATCACGAGTCCATCTCCCTTTCCGCACTTAGTCGTTTTGCAGAAATCTTCCCAACCGAGCAACCTAGCTTCATTTGGCCCCGACTGAACTGCGCATTGTGAAGTCTTAGTTCTCTTGGATGTGACCCTGATGCTTGGAACTACATAGTGCACAGTCCCTTCCCTTCAAGGTTGTTGTTCTGCGCAATTCCTGAGTCCCAACAGCCCTCCTTGACCTCCAAAACTGCGCAGATGCTTCCTCTAGTGTCCTTCCCTCAATTGGAGCTCAATACCTCCAAAAACTACGTAGTTCTTCCTTTCAAGCCTATTAGCTGCACAGTCCCCCTTTCCTCCTGAAACCACGTATTTTTTCCTCCTAGGGACCCATCTCACAACATCCATTGCCTGCTTGAACTGCACAATTTTCTCCCTTATTGGGCACCGCACAATTTTTCCCCTTAATGAGGACTGTGCAGAAATATCCCTCAGTCTAGCCTGAGTTGTGCACTCTCAGTGATCAAGCTCTCTCCCTTTCTATTGGAACTGCATAATGCGTAGTCACTGGGCCCTTTCTCCTAGTTTGTGACTTGTCCTGGGCTCATTTCATGGATAATAATGCATCATCTTAGACTAGGGAGTTTTCGAATTGATGTCATCCCATCATGAGTGAATTGCAGGAACATGTACACTATCAAGTCATGGAAAGATGATGAAGAAGGAGAAGGAGGAGGGAAGCATGCCTAAAGATTCCCTTGCAGCTGAACTTACAAGTGGATCTGTTAAGAGGAAGCAAAGGGACACAAGTTTGCAACTACCATCTGAGACTTAAGATCATTTAAGACTCTGCATCACCAACCCATACAGAGGAGAAGAGAAAGCATATCCAAGAAGATATCTAGCACTCAGCAACAACAATTACTTGACATTTCCACATCATCAATCATTCCATTTTAGCAGTGTAATGTCATGAGTAGTCATCTGCCACATCACTATTGTGGACCATGTATATTGTATTCAAATGTATTGTGAAGTGGAAGTCCAAAGGACACACATGAATAGCAAGAGTCATGTAAGTTGAAAAGTCATAGGAAATTGAATAGTCACGAGGGTAGTCCAAGAGTCATAAGGGGGAAGCATCATCCCTTGCTTATATATATCCCCTCATTGTATGAGCAAAGGAATTTTCACGTTGGCTCCTCCTGCAAAGCATTAGAGAGATCAGCTAGTTCTTTGAGGAGCAAGGAGTGGCTCCAATGTCCCACGGGCCACTACTGAGGTTAGTGATGTACATTATAAACATGTGCCTTGGAAATTTTTCTTAATAATAGAAGCCTTTTAAGGCCATCATGTTCTTTATGCATGGACTACAAATTTTTGTAAGACTATTATGTGGACATTTATATTTCATGTTTTCTTTCACATGTACTAAGATAGTTGAACTATTTTGGTTATTTTAGTGCTTAGATTATTGAGAATGTATTGTGATGGTTATTATCATTGTCCCATCCTTGTGGACTATTCCATGTGATACCAGACAAATCTTTCTTTCTTTGTTGGTTGTAACTACTGTCGCATCTGATGTGGACTTATTTGTTGGATGTTAGACAGATCCTTGTGGTTCATGTGCGTCTCTTCCTGGGAGGTACTATTACCTCTCACTTAGAGGCTCACTTTTCTTTCCCTTTTGCAATAGAAGAACCTCGAAACAGTTGCAACTGCACACTCACAAGGCACACTTCCCTTGCTTTTCAAAGATACCATTGCATCACTCTCTTGTGCTGACAACTAGAACCAAGGAAAATCTTCAAGGATTTGAAAATCGGGCCTTTATAACGAATGGGACTCCTACACCAAATGGTGTGAGCTATAATTTGGAGTTCATATCGGGGAGATCCCCTGAATGTTGGTGGGTCTAGCACCATCAACATAATTCTAGTAAAAATTTAGTGTCGTTGATGATTAAAGCTAAAGATACTATTGAATCTGAAGCTTTCTCAGATGTGATTATAAAATCAAGCATGAATTCATTGGAGTTGTTAAAACTTATGACAAGATGTTTTAGGAACCCAAAGGGTTACCTCCAAAAAAAGGAATCCAAAATGAGATGCAATTGCAAGTAACTCTTCAAATTCTTTACAAGTAACTCATTACATAACATGATGACCTTTCACATTCCACTAATGACACTTGGAATTTCACTTACAACATATTTACAAATAATATTCCATTTCCACATGTACCCATGTAAGGCAAAATAGGATAGAGACAGCCTAACAAGACAAAACAATATGATTCTAAAGTTTGGGGGAAGACCAACTCGGCAACGTCCACTTGGTGCTTCTTGGTCACATATTGATGCCAAGCTTGGTACTTTGTGATGATGTCCCCAAACTACTTGATGGTGTCTTTCTGATAGTGAAATCTTGCCTCCATGGAATCTGTGTATATGGTCTTGGAACTTGTATCCAACCTGTTCTAACGCATGTGAAACATGGTGTTGACAATGACAGGACCAAGTTGATGATGTCATGATGATGTAGGGCCATTGGAGGGCCGCATTGAATCCTCTAAGTGCCATGACTAGAGAGAGGGCTCCAATAAAGATGAATTTGGGGATGGCCCATAATTTTCCATGCAAGTCATCATGTGGTGCCCCATAGTGGGTTTGGGGCACAATTGTTGGTCTCATGGGTCTCTTGATGAAAGATAAGCTTGTAGACTTCTCCAAATAAGGGCTCTAATGATGGTGCCTGCCCTCCCAAGACTCAAGGGTGAGACAATTATCGTTAGAAAGATCTATCCGAGCACTACCACTTTGGGAAGGGCAACATCGGTCCATGGACCCATGTTGCCCCTAGATTTCCCAAAAAACGTCGTTTAGGGCCTCAAAACGGCTCCAGAAGTTCAGGACCCGAAAAACTGCTAAAAATAGTAAGTTGTGCTACAATTAAGGAAACTGAAAATGCTGAGAGAAACAATGGTGGGGGTCCAGGTGGACTTGGTAGGTGGCCACCAATATCCACCTGGATCATTCCTCCCCCCTTAGGAAGCAATGGTCCCCATTGCGTTGAGTTCCTCCATGAGATGAGGAAACTTTTGCTGAACTTGTTCCCTGGTGAGCCACTTGCCCTGCTGAAGGAGTTGGCCTGCTTTGACAACTCGATACAGTTGGATATTCTGTTGGCGATTGTTCTTGATCTATGTGTCCATGATCCGATCAGTTGCAGCTTGTTCCATGCAATCTGGATTTAATTCTGTGGGTTTGAGCTGTTCTGCAATGTCGGATGTGTCTAGCAATGGTGGAAAGTATGGCCAAAGGCGGTCCACATTGAACACTGGGTGCAGGCCAAGGAATGGGGGAATGTTGAGCTCAAATGCATTGTCTCCCATAGCTTTAGTAATGGTGTAAGGACCATATCGGAGTGGTCTCAATTTCCGATAGGCTCCAGTAAGGCGTTCCTTTTGCAAATGCAACCAGACTTTGTCGCCCACCTGAAACTTGTGTGGCACCTGATGTTGATCATGTCGCTGCTTGTACTTGGCATTTGATTTCTCGAGAATGTCATGGACCTGCTGGCGAATATGTTGGATGCGCTCAATGAAGCTGGTGGCCTTATCTGTTTCAGACTGGACATGAGCTGAATTTATGTGAGTAGCTGCAAGTGGCATGGCCACATCAATGGGGCATAGTGGCTAGAATCCCAAACCCACCTGAAAAGGGCTATGGCCAGTGGAGCTGTGAAGAGCTCGGTTGTAGCTGTGCTGAACATAGGGGAGGCTCTCGTCCCATGTGCGTGGATGCTTTGAGTTATACATGCGCAGAATGTGCACAATCATCCTATTGACAACCTCTGTCTGGCCATCAGTTTGAGGATGGAAGGCTATGGACTTCGTGAGTTTGGTGTCCAGCATTGACCAGAGACTGGACCAAAATGTGCTGAGAAACCGACTGTCCCGATCTGAGATGATAGACTGTGGGATCCCAAAGTGCACCCACACTCGTTCAAAGAAGAGTTTAGCAGTGGCTTCTGCTGTGATTATCTTCTTGCAGGCCGCCATAATGGCGATCTTCGAGAACCTGTCGACGACCACAAAAACACAGTCATTTCCATGCTTAGTGGAAGGAAGGCCTGACATGTAATCCATGGAGATGGATTCCCAAGGTCGACTAGGGGTAGGCAATGGGGTATAGAGGCCGTGCTTCTTAATGGTCGGTTTGGCAATGGCACAGGCAGTACATGATCTGATGTACTTCCCAACATCCTGTCGAAGATTCGGCCAATAGAAATAATTTTGCAGTACTGCCACTGTTTTCTCGACCCCGAAATGCCCAGCAGCCCGACTGTAGTGTGCTTCCCAAATCATCTTGGCACGCTCGCTTGAAGGAACACAAAGGTGACCCAGGTGGCATAACAGGGCATCCTGGAGGTGAAAATCTGGAACATGCCGACCCTCCAAGAGTGTCTGGTATGTGTGGCCGAATTCTGGGTCACTTTTGTAGAGATGTGGCCAATCAGAAGTCTCGTGCCCACAAGAGTTGAGCACAGTGGTTAATGCCATGATCGGTGGTCGACTGAGGCAATCTGCAACATTATTGGTGCTGCCCTTCTTATACTTGATATTCAAATGGAACTGTTGCAGGTATGTAGACCACTTCTGATGGCGATCATTCTGCAATTTCCCTTGGGTCTGTATGAACTGCAGGGGTCAGTGGTCTGTGTGGATGACCGTTTCCTTCCCCAAAATGTAATGCTTCCATTGTCGGCAGGCCTGTACAATGGAATACATCTCTTTATCATAAGTGGGGTACTTCTGGACTGTGTCTGAAAGTGTTTCACTGTGATATGCCACTGGATGTCCATGTTGAGTAACGATTGCCCCAATAGCATAGTCAGAGGCATCTGTCTCGACCTCAAATGGTTGTTGTAAATCTGGTAACGCGAGCACTGGTGCCGTGCAGAGGCGATCCTTCAACTCCATGAATGCCTTCTGTTGAGATTCAGACCAAAAGAATTTTGCTTTCGCCCCTCCCTTGGTGACTTGACTCAAGGGCCAAGTAATATGAGAAAACCCCAACACGAACCTGCGGTAGAAGTTGGCAAGACCTAGAAAGCTGCGGAGCTCTGTTAGAGTGGTTGGAGATGGCCAACCCCGAATGACTTGGATCTTGGCTAGATCGACATGCACCCCCTGTTCATCAATGATGTATCCCAAATGCTGAACCGTGGTCATGCCAAAAGTGCATTTCTCCAAATTGGCACATAGCTTGTGTTGTTGCAGTGTTTGGAGAACCTGTCGGATGTGGTGGAGCTGCTCTTCCCAACTCTGGCTGAAGATCAGAATGTCATCCAAGTATACTACTACAAAGGAGTTGGTGAATGGCCGCAAGATGTCATCCATTAGCCTCATGAAGGTTGCAGGAGCATTCGTCAATCCGAAAGGCATAACCAACCATTCGAAAAGGCCCTCCTTGGATTTGAAGGCAGTCTTCCACACATCAGAGGGTTCGATTGGTACCTGGTGATATCCTGACTTCAGATCGATCTTGTTGAAATATTTCGCCCCCTTTAGTTGGTCCAGGAGGTCATCAATCCGCGGCATCGGGTACCTATTACGGACAGTGATCTTGTTCAACGTCCGATAGTCAATACAAAGTCTCCACGTCCCATCCTTCTTCTGTACCAACACGATCGAGCTCCCACAAGGCGATGAACTCGGACGGATGTGACCTTTCTGCAGGAGCTCCTGAATCTGCCTCTTGATTTCATTGTTCTCCAGAACAGAGCGCCGATAAATTGGTCCATTGGGTAGTGGCGCACCTGGGGTCAGATCGATGGAGTGCTTGACCTGACAGTGCAGAGGAACCCCTGCAGGGGAGGTGAAGATGTCCTTGTACTCCTCCACAACCTTGTCCATCTGTAGTTGTCGTGCAGAGGGACCCCGTCTGGAGGCCGCGGCCACCATCTTCTTCTTTCCTTGAGGGCGTATCATCAGGAAAACAAATTTCTTGGTTTTGGAAATGATCTTACTGCATTGTTTTGCAGTAATCAAAGAGATGGCGGTAGGTGGTGCTACCTCTGGTATCCTGTACAACTTATTTCCCAATGTAATAATAACAGCATGAGGCTTTGATTCATACATAGCATGTCGCTTCCACAAGTATGGTTGTCCTAATAATACATCACAAACTTCAAGGGGAGCAATGTCACACAATACCTCATCCGTGAAGGGCTTGATGTTGTATGGAAGGCGACACTGTTGGCTCACACGAAGATCTCGTCCTTGGTGAAACCACCCAATGGTGTATGGTTGTGGATGTGCTGTGGTCGGTAAGCCCAACCGCTTCACGACCTCTGCCGAAATGAGGTTCTTTTGACTCCCGCTATCAACAATGAACTATATCGAGGAGCCCTTTACCCACATCTGGGAGTGGAAGAGACGCTCCTCCTCCTCTGGATCTTCGGGTTCATTTTTCTGGATCTTGGCGGTAGCAACAGTGGCGTTGGGATCCGCATCAATGATCTGCTTCCCTTTTTCATTCCCCTTATCAGGTTCTGACTCAGAGTCTGAACATGCATCTGATTCAGAAACCTTTAGCTCAGCCACCAGTGACTGCTTGGCCCGACACTCACTTGTGTTGTGAGTGGAGCTCTTATGGAACTCACACCATTTTCCAGTGTCTTTTTTCGGATTCGCGGCGCTGTTCTTTGCTTGCAGCTTCGGCGGGTTGTCTTGGGCTGTCCCGCCTTGGCTTTGTCCTTTGTTCTGTGGTTTAGGGGCACCTTTCCCTTGCTTTGGATTCGCAGATCCAAAGTCTCGCTTCTTTTGTTTAAACTTCTGCTCGACCTTGACAGCATATCGGTATGCTGCGCCGAGCGAGGAGATGTTCAGGAATTGTATTTCTTCTTGGATGTACTTGTGCAGGCAACCACGATATTTGAGTATCAAATGTTGCTCTGAATCCTCGATACCCAACTTTGTGCGAAGGGTATGGAAAAGATTGGTGAACTCTGGCACGTCTTGGTCCCTTCCCTGCCGCAGCGTGGTCCACTTTATGTATTCATCCTCATAGCTTCCGACAGGGTAGTACTGCTTCTTGATGGCATCCCGGAATGAATTCCAGGTGGGTGCGGCTGAAAATAGTGAGCCAGTACTTTCATCCTTCTGCTCGCAGTAGGTTTCCCACCAGTCCTTGACGTGGGGGGCTGCTTTGAGAAGAGCGAAAACAATCTTTTCCCGACTCGAAAATTCATGAACAGAAAAATAACCCTTTAGCAGATTTAACCATTTATCTACGGCATCTGCGTCTATCTGACCCTCGAATATGGAGATTTCAAAATTAACTTGTACCTTAAAGGGCGTGGCATTTCCAGAGTAGCTGCTGGAAGCCGATGCGTCGGTTCTGGGTAGCCGTTGAAGGATCTGGGCAAAGTTGTCCATCATTACGTTCCGTTGTCGCTAGAGGGCTTCTTCGAGCAAGATTTTGATGGGATCTCCCGCCCCCTCGTCTTTCTTCTCATCCGCCATGGGAGGCCGTCGGGATTTGCGAGGTCGGCCTTGCAAAGGTTCAACCAGTTCAAGCCCTAACTCCTTATATCCCGACCTTGTTGGGGACATGCAAATAAAAACAGAGAAAAAGCAGACTGCTCTGATACCACTGATCCGGATTTAAACAGGAACGCAACAAATTATAGAGATAACCATATACACAAAGATGCAGCGGAAATAATACTTCATTTCATTAATGGAAAATACTGAAATATGCTTACAACCAGAAATGGAAATAAACCAGCTAGGGCGATGGTAGCTTATCTCTGAGAAGAGATGTGGTGGCTACATGCCTCTGAACTGTGTTACAATGAGGCTCGAAGGCCTATTTATTGTTGAGAAACAATGGAAAACCCTTAACATTCTGAAACCTAACCCTAGGAAATGAAACGCCAAACTGTGGGCCCCGTTTGGGTAAATTGGTACATCAACTTCCCGGGGTCATAACTTTGGCATACGATCTCTGTTTGACGCGTACAATAGCTCGTTAGAAAGATCTATCCGAGCACTACCACTTTGGGAAGGGCAACATCGGTCCATGGACCCATGTTGCCCCTAGATTTCCCAAAAAACGTCGTTTAGGGCCTCAAAACGGCTCCAGAAGTTCAGGACCCGAAAAACTGCTAAAAATAGTAAGTTGTGCTACAATTAAGGAAACTGAAAATGCTGAGAGAAACAATGGTGGGGGTCCAGGTGGACTTGGCAGGTGGTCACCGATATCCACCTGGATCAAATGTCCTCGGAAAAACCCAACGTGGGAAATTGGGTGCAGTGTGAAAATTCGGTGATCTCGATCCCTACTACAGTAATTGATAATATTTCTTCTATTTGTTAGATTACTTAAACAAATTATTTGCAGTTATGTACAACAAATATCAAAATACATACACTGGAACCTTCACAAATAAAATTATGTAGAAAATAAATACAAGGAAAATATTAGCACATATATAACCACAGTGACACATTGGTTTTGGACAATTGTCCCCGGAAAAACCCAATGTGGGAAAACTGGTGTAGCAGATGAGGGTTTCTTTTATTAATCTTCAACAATAATTTATGTACAAGACAAAATAGAGGAAGAATCACTGAGAGAAATTTACTAGTGAATTTCTCACACTCCACAACAATTTTCTAACCCCGAAGAGGACCTCCTGCCTCTTTCGCTAGCCCTTCTCCGTCACTCTCTGCGTAGTGACTATGTGGGCCCTGCGTCAACCCTTTTGCTGCACTGACGTGTGTCCCTGCTCTACGATGCCTCCTCCAAATTTGTCTTGTACTCTCAGAATATACTGATTCCCTCTCTCTCCCACCCGCAACTCACTCTCTGACTCGATTTTCTCTTGCCAAAATTCAAACACTAAGAAAATCGATCTGCTTGAGTAACTGAGTATCTGCCCTAGTGTGTTCTCCATCTACCCATCGACTTCTTCTTATAATCTTCTATTGGATTAAAACATAATCGATGACTAAGATTAACTAGAAGTTAGTCCATGTCTTCTTCTAGAAGATTTTCACCATGACTTAATTAATACCCTTTAATTAACCATATTTCTTAAGTTTATACTTAGGGAATCATTTAAAAAAGTTAATTATTTTAATTAATTCGTCTCTAGGTGGAATTTCCAAAAACGATTTCTGGGTTTTGGAGAATACATGTATTCTAGCCTCTCCACAAAATTTCGTGGCTAGAACACATCCGATGCTACAAAAATCAACACTCCCTCTTAGCGAGGAATGTGTTGTAGTGTTGCAACTCACTAAAGCAACACCCTGTCTCTTCTTTATCTCCCGTTACGTTTTTTATGTCTGGCTGCTTTGCCCATCACTACTATGCAACTCTGGTATGAGTTGCATTTGTGTTGCTGCTGACCCTGCTGAATTGTTGTCAACCACTACCTCTACACTGCCACTCCCTCTCGTTTGCTGCTGCTGCTGCAATTGAGAATCCATCTGCTACTGAAATGAGTTCTCCACCATACCCATCTGTTCCCTGAATTGGATGAACTTAACTCTCCCTAGAGCTTTTGTAAGTATGTTTGCCACCTAATCTCCTGTGGGGACATACTGCAGCTGGACTGCCCCACGTTGAACACAATCCCTGATGAAATGACATCTGATATCAATGTGCTTTGACCTATCATGAAATATTGGATTCTCAGAGAGTTTTATGCAACTTTGATTATCATAGTAAACACTAGTCGCTCCCATTTTCTTCCTGAACAAACTCACCAGCAATTTCCTAAGCCATATGGCTTTGCACGTAGCTGTGCTAGCTGCCATATATTATGCTTCTGCTAAGCTCAATGCTACTGACTTTTGCTTCCTGCTGCACCAAGAGATCATCCCTGATCCAACGTTGAAGCAGTACCCAGAGGTACTTTTCCTGTCCACTGAACTACCTGCCCAATCTACATCTATGAATCCGCTCAACTTGATGTCATCTCCTCGAGTATATTTCAACCTGAGTCTGACTGTTCCACACACATATTTGAAAATGTGCCTAGCTATTTCCCAATTTACCCTTTTTGGTTACACCATGAACTGACTAAGGGTATTGACAATGAAACAAATGTCTGACTTAGTGTTGACCAGATACATAAGTGACCCAATTCACTGTTTGTACAAGGTGGGGTCGACTTCCCTGTCCCCTGAGGCATCTACCTTTTTCCAGTTGGTAATCATGGGTGTTGCCATGGGTCTGCAATCCTGCATTCTGAATCTCTTCAAAATTTCTGGAGCATATCTTCCTTGCCCAAGGAAGATTTACCCATTCTTCTACAGTACTTCCATCCCCAAAAAATAGTGCATCAGCCCCATATCCTTCATGTCAAATTTTGCTGCAAGGTTCCTTTTGCACTCCTCTATGAGCCTCAATGATCCCGTAAAAAACATATCATCTACATATAAAAGCAGAATCTTGAATCCTACTGCACTAATTGATAATATTTCTTCTATTTGTTAAATTACTTAAGCAAATTATTTGCAGTTTTCTACGACAAATATCAAAATACATACACTGTAGCCTTCACAAATAAAATTCTGTGGAAAATAAGTACAAGGAAACTGCGAGCACATATATAACCACAGTGATAGTTGTTTTTGGACAATTGTCCCAAGAAAAACCCAATGTGGGAAAACCAATGCAACAGATGAGGGTTTCTTTTATTAATCTTCAGCAATAATTTTTGTACAAGAAAAAACAGAGGAACAGTAACTGAGAGAAATTTACTAGTGAATTTCTCACACTCCACAACAATTTTTTGACCCCGAAGAGGACCTCCTACCTCTTTCATTGGCCCTTCTACGTCACTCTCTGCGCAGTGACTGCGTGGGCCCTGCGTCAAACCTTCTGCTGTGCTGACCTGCGTCCCTCCTCCGCGTTGCTGCCTCCAGATTCGTCCTGCACTCTTAGACTGTTGATGCTCTCTCTCTCTCCCACCTGCAACTCATTCTTTCACTCGATTTTCTCTTGCCGAACTTCAGCCATTGAGAAAATCGATCTACTTGAGCAACTGAGTATCTGCCCCGGTGCGTTCTCCATCTACCCATTGTCTTCTTATTATAATCTTTTGTTGCAACACCAACTACCAAGCTTAAAACATAATCGATGGCTAAGATTAACTAGAAGTCAATCCATGTCTTCTTCTAGAAGATTCTCACCATGACTTAATTAATACCCTTTAATTAACTAGATTTCCTAAGTTTAGACTTAGGTAATCATTTTAAAAAAAAAATTAGTTTAATTAAGTCATCTCTGTTAGCACTCCTCAGTGTCCCAAGGCTGAGAAAGGAAGCCAAGGAGGTAACCTCAAACCAATATTTAGACTTGGCAGCTAGCCCTACCAAATCAGAGAGGGCTCTCTCAAGGATCTCACAACCAATGAAGTGACTGGAGAGGGAATCAGATGTTAGGCTAGATATTAAGCTCAATGGTGTTTGATTTTATGGTTTGCTGGATGAAGCTCATAGATCTAGGAACTAGGCTAAGGTTTCTAATGATCAATTGTAGAGATATAATGGGGCAAGGTAGGCATGATCAGTGACAAAAATAGTTTGTTGTGGTGGTGTAGAGATGAAAAGGTAGAGGATCAGAATGAGCATGTAACCATGAATTCATTCATCAAGAAGAAAGAACACTAGCATGAAAATCTCAACAAAACAGAGCATATAACCTATGATTTCTGTTTAAAACTCATGAGATGATCACAAGAAAAGCATAGAGATGGTAGGAAAAAAAATATCAGAGAAAACACTGTCACAGAAACATACCACAAGAATCCCAAGATAATAACTGCAACTGTCTGTTATATTACTACAAAATGTACACTAGCTCCAAGCTATGATTCATAAACATCCAACCTACAATACTTCGAAATCTGAAGTATTTATACGATTATTTACAAAAATAAATATCTTGAAATGGAATTCAAGATTTGTTACAAAAAAAAAAAAAAAATCAAACTGCTAATAATATCAGTTGGCTGAGTTCTGGTGCTGTCTTGGGTATTCTGGTAGTAATTGAGGCCTCAAATAGACTTTGATGTTAGTCTTGTTGGCTGATCAACTACGTTGTTGTTCCACTTTTTCAACATTATGTTTGAGTAGAGGCGGAATGGATATACGTCGAAAATGTCTTCGTTGTCTTCTGAGCGGAGGCAGAATGGATGATTTGGTGCTCTGTGAATGGAGGCCATAATCATTCAGTTTGGAAAATTACATGAAAAACAACGAGAAACCGTGGTCGAGGGCATGAAAAAATGAACTGATATTGACCATCCGGGAGAATTATGAACCGTTGATCTAGGTTGTCTGATCCGGGCCGATTAAATCTGGGCCATAGCGCAATCGCAATAGGGGAGGGGCCTTTACACTGATTTTTCATGTTTTACAAAGAGGACGGACCTGAAACTTCAAAAACCGCAATATATATAAAATATCGCATCCAAAGGAATCTCACACATCGCCATCGGGGAGTGGGAAGGGGTTTGGCAGAGGAGGAACTTGTGATTGTGTGATCCTTGATTGCGATATCGCAATCGGCGGATCGGGTCTCATCGCAATTGGCGAGCGGAGGAAGGTACGATATGCAATATCAGCAGAGGGGGAAGGAACATTGCGATATCGCAATCGACGGGTGGGGCGATATCACAATCGATGGGGGAGGAGTTTCTGCGATATCAGCAGGCTAGAGAACCTGCAATATGAAAAATCGCAATCGCAATCGAGAAGGGGAGACAAGCGCGACCATTGTATTGTTTCATGAGATTGTGCCGATAGTGATACGCTTTGCGGGTCTCTGCCCTTTAAAAGGGACTTCAACATAATGGAATGCGACTATAGTTGATATCAAATGGACTTTGGCTAGAGTTTGAGAATGAGCTTTTGCCAAGGGAGAAAATTGGTTTTGGGTTAGGATTTAAGTATTTTCTCAAGGAAAAAGGGGTTTTTGATGGAACGGGGGGATTTATGAGGGAAGGTTGAGGGAGGTATATGGAGTATGAAAGAGGATGTTGAAACAAGTTGAAATCTCCTTGAACATTTTTCCCCTAATTACTACTCCCATAATGATGACCCAGATGATGTCATGACTCTTTTTATGACCTTTTGATGACTTGACCTAATAATGACACCTAATGGATTATGAAACTGATGATTTGGACCTTTGGACTTTGTAGTGTAACTGACCATGAGATGATGACTGAGATGTTGATCAAGACACTTTACTGATGACTTATCACAATGAGTGATGACACGACCAAAATAGCAACTTGACCATGAAACGTAGGGAGTAGTAATATGCCTAGAACTGACCAATGATCAAATTTTATTTGAAATTTTATTGGAAATTATAACAATTTGACCTAATAACTCTATCAACAATTTTGAAAGAGTACATTTGATCACTGGTGACTGACAAGACTGACAGACACTAACATTGGCTCTAGCTGGGGATGGCAGCTCCTTTAGGAGGTGTCAAGAACATCGTAGACCAGGTAACCTCATCCATTGGGCGGTGGAGTAAAAAAAAAACAAAAAACAAAACTCGACATTGAAATGATTGACTAACAAACTGAAATTGACTTGACTACAAAACACTGACTTACTTATGGCAGCAAACCATCGAGATCTTAGGGCCTTCACCTCGGGCTTCAAATCCTGATGATAACTGCCCACTTGCTGAAGATATATATACAATCATGTGATATGATCCTTCTAGTGTAACCAATCCAGCAAATGGCTACTTACTTGAATCTTGCTCACACTTTCCTTGAGCAGGCAGAAAAAACAAAAGATAGGCAACTCAAAGTGTCCACTGAATCCAATAGTTGTATTGATGAACTTGGAAAATTCTCCCTTCACCGATGACTGCAATAAACTGACCAAAGGATCATGGAAAACATGCAACATAAGAAAAACAGGAAAACAAACCTCATTCCAAACTGTTGTTTTGTTTATGTGTTGAAACTGATTCTCTTCAAACAGAATGGGAGAAAACTATTTTTCCTTGTTATTATCCATTGTAGTCAAGTGCTCTGAATGCTCTTGAATCTCATCAAGTATAACAACAATATCATGTTCAACAGGGAAGTCTAAAAAGGACACTTCATTTAATTCAACATATACTTCATGTTGTTCTTCAAAAAGATCTGAGATAACCTTTTCTCTTTTAATGATTGAGTTAGAGAATGGATGAAAAGGAGAAAGAGGTGTTTGATTACCCTTATCATTCACTTGGTCACACAGAAGCTTGCAAGGTAGTTGCAAACTCTCATTAATTTCAGGTGAAGGAACATGACTTGTAATAATATGTTGTCTTACTTCATTAACATCCAAGGAAGAAATTAATGATTGAGAACTTTTACGATTTTCTTCAAGGGTTGTAAATTGAGATAAGATATAACATGAAAGAGAATTTGAGACATGGTCTTCATCATGAAAATCTGATTGGTCTTTAATCACTGAAGAAAACACTGCTTGTTGAAAATGTTCTTGTGGATCAAGACAATTAAGCTTTGTTGGTTCTTCTTTTGGATCACAAGACTATTGTAAATCAACAAATGAATTTTCAATAATATGCTCAATTACCTTTATTTGTTGATTAGCAAGAGGAATTTGTTCTTCAATTTGATCTTCTGCAATTGAGACAACCACAATGTTGATGTGTTCATCCACAGGATCTGAAATAACCTGTTGATTTTCACTGCTTAAGTTTCCTGTACATGCAATTTCAGAATTCTGACTTGGACCAATTTCTTCCTAACTGTTAGGATGCAAATCTGTTCCATCCAAAATCAAAAAAAGAGTTGATGTGTGGTGTGAATGTTGCTTTGTATTAAAGCAGCTAATCTATGTTATTTTCTGTTGGGAAGAAAATTCATAAAGGGCCTCTATGATCTCATAATCCATACATTCTTCATCACCAAAAGCCTCTTCAAGGTATTGAATGAAATCTTCACAGGATTCACAACAATCTTCAAACAACAAGAATGAATGATGAGATTTTCCATAAAACTCAAAGAATGTTGCGTGGAAATCTTTAAGAGAGAATAAGCTACCTAGATTTAACCCTTCATACCATGATCTTGCTTTCCCTTCTAGGGTAGCCATAAACATTTTCATCAAACAATCCTCATGAAAACTAATCCCAAGCTTATGTATATGCCAATGAAATTTTATTAGATGCAGAATAGCCTCATCCTCGTTTCCATCTATGAATTTGGGCAAGTTAGTTTGCCAATCTATGCAAGGAATTCGATTTGGGAAACTAGGAATGTGAGCACGATTCATAGGAGCATACCTTCTAGCAATTGGGTCCATCTTGAGAACAATTGATGAACTACAACATCCTTTAAGCCACTGAGTCTTCTGCCAGTGGAGTCACCAATAAAACCTTGATTTCTGAATCCTGTGAAGTGGAGTCTTTGAATCAGGTTGGAGTCGCCAAGTGAATGACTTTAGTCTTTCTGTGTCTTTGTTTGCTGTCCACTATCAGCAAATCAGATCTAAACTTAATGATCTTTCTCGGGGAATATGAAAATGTTCGTTTCCCTAGTATGGTCGCCAAAAATGTTAGCACTCCTCAGTGTCCCAAGGCTGAGAAAGGAAGCCAAGGAGGTAACCTCAAACCAATCTTTAGACTTGGCAGCTAGCCCTACCAAATCAGAGAGGGCTCTCTCAAGGATCTCACAGCCAATGAAGTGACTGGAGAGGGAATCAGATGTTGGGCTAGATATTAAGCTCAATGGTGTTTGATTTTATGGTTTGCTGGATGAAGCTCATAGATCTAGGAATTAGGCTAAGGTTTCCAATGGTCAATTGCAGAGGTATAATGGGGAAAAGTAGGCATGATCAGTGATATAAATAGTTTGTTGTGGTGGTGTAGAGATGAAATGGTAGAGGATCAGAATGAGCATGTAACCATGAATTCATTTATCAAAAAGAAAGAACACTAGCATAAAAATCTCAACAAAACAAAGCATATAACCTATGAATTCTGTTTAAAACACATGAGATGATCACAAGAAAAGCATAGAGATGGTAAAAAAATAAATATATTAGAGAAAACAATGTCACAGAAACATACAACAAAAATCCCAAGATAATAACTGCAACTGCCTGTTATATTAATGCAAAATGTACACTAGCTCCAAGTTATGATTCACAAACATCCAACCTAAAATACTTCGGAAATCTGAAGTATTTATACGATTATTTACAAAAATAAACATCTTGAAACAAAATTCATGATTTGTTACCAAAAAAATAAAAAAAATCAAACTGCTAATAATATCAGTGGGCTGAGTTTTGGCGTTGTTCTGGGCATTCTGGTAGTAATTGAGGCCTCAAATAGACATTGTTGTTAGTCATGTTGGTTGATCAACTGCGCTGTTGTTCCACTTTTTCTGCATTCTGTTTGAGCGGAGGCGGAATGGATATACATCGAAAATGTCTTTGTTGTCTTCTGAGTGGAGGCATAATAGATATATGTCGAAAATGTCTTTGTTGCCTTCTAAGTGGAGGTGGAATGGATGGTTTGGTGCTGTGTGAATGGAGGTCGTAATTGTTTAGTTTGGAAAATTACATGAAAAACAATGAGAAACCATGGTCAGGTGCATGAAAAAATCAACTGATATTGACCATCCAGGAGAATTATGAACTGTTGATCTGGGCTGTAGATCCGGGCCATTGAAATATCGCAATCGCAATAGGGGAGGGGCCTTTACACTGATTTTTCATGTTTTACAAAGAGGACAGACATGGAACTTCAAAATTGCAATATATATAAAAAATCGCATCCAAAAGAATCTCGCAACATTGCCATCAGGGAGTGGGAACGGGTTTGGCGAAGGAGGAACTTGTGATTGTGCGATCCCCAATTGCGATATTGCAATTGGCGGATCGGGTCTCATCGAAATCGGTGAGTGAAGGAAGGTACAATATGCGATATCGGCAAAGGGGGAAGGAACGTTGCGATATCGCAATCGACGGGCGAGACGATATCACAATTGGCGGGGGAGGAGTTTCTGCAGCGGTTGGGAAGGGGAGACGAGCGTGGCCATTGTATTGTTTCATGAGATTGCGCCGATAGCGATATGCTTTGCGGGTCTCCGCCCTTTAAAAGGGACTTCAACATGTTTAAATGGAATGTGGCTAGAGTTGATATCAAATGGATTTCGGCTAGAGTTTGAGAATGAGTTTTTTCCAAGGGAAAAAATGGGTTTTGGGCTAGGATTTAAGGATTTTCTCAAGGAAAAAGGGGTTTTTGATGGAACGAGGGGATTTATGAGGGAAGGTTGAGGGAGGTATATGGAGTATGAATGAGGATGTTGAAACAAGATGAAATCTCCTTGAACATTTTTCCCCTAATTACTACTCCCATAATGATGACCCAGATGATGTCATGACTCTTTTTATGACCATTTGATGACTTGACCTAATAATGACACCTAATGGATTATGAAACTGATGATTTGGACCTTCGCACTTTGTAGTATAACTGACCATGAGATGATGACTAAGATGGTGATAAAGACACTTCACTGATGACTTATCACAATGAGTGATGACACGACCAAAATGGCAACTTGAACATGAAACATAGGGAGTAGTAATATGCCTAGAACTGACCAATGATCAAATTTTATTTGAAAATTTGTTTGAAAATAAAACAATTTGACCTAATAACCCTATCAACAACTTTGAAAGAGTACATTTGATCACTAGTGATTAATAGGACTGACAGACACTAACAGTCTCTAGGTGGAATTTCCAGAAACGATTTATGGGTTTTGGAGAATACATGTATTCTAGCCTCTCCACAAAATTTCGTGGCTAGAACACATCCGATGCTACAAAAATCAATATGCAGCTATCATGTCCCTTCTCAAACACAATTGTAACAGGGTGCTGCTACACAGTTTTGCACAATTTTGGCTAAGGAAGAGAACCCATCATTTTCGACTTAGGGACTTAGGAGGCAATTTGACTTAATTTGGTTCCTAGTGGAATGTGGGGGACACCCACATGGGAATTCGAATTGGCCCATTCGAATAGCTTGGAGGGAAAGTCGAATAGGTGGATGGAGGGGCCCACATGAGGCAAGGGAGGCCCAAGGAGTTATAAGGAGCGAGCATCTCTCATTTTGGGATTCATTTATACATCTTGTAAACAAAATCACTCGACTGTTCAATATGTGGTTTAGTTGAGTCAACCCACTGTTTAGCCACGAATCTCTCAAGCGGGAGTTCAACCTCTACTTCAAGGGACCATCCATGCCCATCCTAGAGAGGCAGTTCTACAAGGATTTTAGGAGTTCCGAGGTAGTGAGATAACACCACCAACTAGCGCAGTGCAAGGAGTGTGTATTTCTGGGTATCCAGAGAATACGCTGAGGGAGATAGAGGCCAACAGAGATCAGATTGTTTGCCGAAGAGTTAGAGAGTTGAGATAGCAATAATAGACCAACATTCTTGTTGAGTTTTATAGCCGACAGAGCCAACATTCTAGCAGTTCGAATAGCTGGGCTAGGGGACAGAGTAGAAGCCACTCAACAGTTTTTCGTGGAGCTTAGGAGCAGGTGTCTTAGGCTAAGAGCTCACCTGGGAAGTCAGGGATTGGATAGCAAGGGTCAGCCCAACACTTTGGGGGCATTTCTAGGAGGATTTATAGATAGTTTCCAGTAGGTTGAGTTTTGCAGTTGCAGCGAAGGTTGGGCTCCAAGGGGGTCGAATTTCAGAAGTCTAAACCAATCAAACCCTTTCTGAGTTTTTCTGGGTTTTTGACAAGGATCCAAAATATAAAGTTTCATAATTTTCTGAGCACCAGAGGTGGGGTTTGAAGCCGTATATTTGCAGCAGAGAATGTAGAATTGTTGGGGATTGAATAGTACCTTTAGGGGTTGATTTTAGGAAGTCCAAATCGGGCCAAACCATTTCTATCTTTTTGTTGATTTTGGCCAAGGAGTTTGTTGTTGAAGTTTCATCATTTTCTGAGCACCAGAGGTATTGCAATCCCTTTCTAGGCAGCAGTGAAGTTCAGCGCAGAGCATTAGAGAAGCAGTCATTTCCAGCATTTGAGATCATTGTATTATCACCTGAGTTCTGTCACGCTTGCCATTGAGGCAAGCCCAGGTGCATTCCTCCATACTATTGTACTTGCTCCATTGATCATAGAATGGTTCAGCTGGTTCTTAATTCCAGAGCTTTTATGAGCATTTGCTAATGGTTTAAATTTCTTGTGTTGTAAATCGTTTTTGCTTTGCGGGGAGTGAGTACTGGGATGATCGGTGGTATGTAGAGGTGTATGGTGCTGCACAACGAGGTCTTGGAGTGTTGCCTCCAAGGACACCCATGGATGGAGATAACGAGCATACCTATGGGTGTAGCTCAGCCATGATCAATGGGGACACAGATGAGCAATGCTTGATGGTATTCGTGGGGACTCATAGTCCTGACCCTCTTCTACGTCACTTATGGGAACATGCGATCTGGTTGTTGTCCTTTGACACTCTGGGCACGAGCAGCAGGGGACGGGGAGCTCACCCAAGATATTTGGATGACACTTGGTGCGATAGAGGGGAGACTTCTCAACGAGGGCATCGAGTCGGTGCGTGAGTTAACAACCATAGGTCGTGGGATGAGGTGATCACCGACAGGGATGGCATATCATTCATCACTGATCCTATGCCCGGGGAGCTGACCACAGGGGAGACATGTTTCACTCTTTCCACAGGGCATGTTTGGACCATGCATGAGCAGAGGATACCGTGTACGACTGAGATAGTTGTCCAGTATGTATCCGAGTTCCCGACATTGTATCGACACATTCTCCAGGGGGCGGGTAGCTGAACCAGTGGCGATGGTTGGCAGGAGCAGGATGGGTTTGCATACACTGAGTCGATTGCACATATCAAATACCCATCTATTTGTTGCATTCAAGGGGTAGCTATTTGGCACACGTGGTTTCCAGTGGTCATCAGTACTACACAGTGGCAGGCACCAGACAGGTTTAGCATGCCTCAAATTAGTTCATGATGTATGAAGCCTATAAATGGGTGGCATCCCAGGACTAGAGATGAGGGCCAAAGGGATTCCATTGGTTGTCATGGCTATACCGTAGCAGGTCTGCCTATGTGATGCAGGGATTCATTTGATCGATAGATCACTCGTGATGAGCAGAGTCGTGGCAGAGAGTGATATAGTTCGCTCTCGGGATGACACCTGGGGGTTCACAGAGGGTTTCATCATATGGGGAGGTAGACATTTTCTACTGTTGCATAGCTTCGGAGTTAGATTTGGATGGGCCTTGGTGCCATGGAGATGCCCAGGCAGGATGTGTCTCGCCTCTTTCAGTATTCCACCATCGAGTTCCAGGAGAGGAGGATACTGTTTGTGCACGATGGGGAGTATGACATAGTCAGAGTAGTGCAGCGTCAGCATGGTGGCACTACTATGGGACTAGCAGGGAACTGGGGCATCACAACGCTTCACAGCTCAATAACTTTTAGGGATGTGTCGGCTACTGCAGGCAGAGATCATACATATATTCCATTGGGCTTTAGCGAGTCGCTGATGGAGCAAGGAACTTATGGTACTTGTACTGGGCAGGATAGTGAGTGGAGAGAGGGGAGCTTCATGTTGGACAGGTTGGCCTGGGATCCTAGCATTGAAGGATTCTTTCATATCAAGACAGTGCCGAGGTCAGGGATGATTTAGTGGCACATCTGGGACCCTGGCACATGTTGTAGTGACAGTGGGGAGCAACAGTTAGAGAGGATGCTCGTTCAGGCATTGCTTGAGGACAAGCGATTTTTGGAGCATTTGAAGAACTTGCCAGATGAGGATGCCACCTGGGAGGGTGAGCACATATTGGAGCACCCAGCTTTGAGGTTGCTTGAGGGCAAGCAACATTTGGGAGGGGAGGACTGTCATGTCCCTTCTCAAACACATTTGTAACAAGGTGCTGCTACACAATTTTGGCTAAGGAAGAGAACCCATCATTTTTTACTTAGGGACTTAGGAGACAATTCGACTTAATTTGGTTGCTAGTGGAATGTGGGGGCCACCCACATGGGAATTCGAATTGGCCCATTCGAATAGCTTGGAGGGAAATTCGAGTAGGTAGATGGAGGGGCCCACATGAGGCAAGGGAGGGCCAAGGAGTTATAAGGAGGGAGCAACTCTCATTTTGGGATTCATTCATACATCTTGCAAACAAAATCACTTTATTGTTCACTCTATTGTTTAGCTGAGTCAACCGGTTGTTTAGCCACGAATCTCTCAAGCGGGAGATTCAACCTCTACTTCGAGGGACCATCTGTGCCCGCCCTAGAGAGGCAGTTCTACAAGGATTTCAGGAGTTCCGGGGCAGTGACATAGCACCACCAACTAGCGCAGAGTAGGGAGTGCGTATTTCTAGGCAGCCAAAGAATACACAAAGGGAGATAGAGGCCAGCAAACATCAAATTCTTTGTCGAAGAGTTAGAGAGCTGAGATAGTAGCACTAGACCAGCATTCTTGCTAAGTTTTACAGCTAGCAGAGCCAACATTCCAGTAGTTCAAATTGCTGAGTTAGGGGATAGCGCAGAGGCCACTCAGTAGTTTTTCGTGGAGCTTAGGAGCAGGTGTCTTAGGCCAAGAGCTCACCCGGGAAGTCAGGGATTGGATAGCAAGGGTCAACCCAACACTTTGGGGGCATTTCCGAGAGGATTTACAGGCAGTTTCTAGTAGGCCAAGTTTTGCAGTTGTAGCTGAGGTTGGGCTCCAAGGGGGTCGAATTTCAGAAGTCTAAACCAACCAAAATCCTTTCTGGGTTTTTCTGGGTTTTTGACAAGGATCCCAAATATAAAGTTTCATAATTTTCTGAGCACCGGAGGTGGGGTTTTAAGTTGTATCTTTGCAGCAGACAATGTAGAATCACTAGGGATTGAATAGTGCTTTGGGGTTCGATTTGGGAAGTCCAAATCGGGCCAAACCATTTTTGGGTTTTTATTGGTTTTGGCCAAGGAGTTTGTGGTTGAAGTTTCATCATTTTCTGAGCAAAAGAGGAGGAGTTTATTGCAATCCCTTTCTAGGCAGCAGTGAAGTTTTCTGGGCAGTGCAAAGCATTAGAGGAACAGTCATTTACAGCATTTGAGATCATTGTTTTATCACCTGGGTTCTGTCACACTTGCCATTGAGGCAAGCCCAGGTGCATTCCTCCATACTATTTTATTTGCTCCATTGATTAATAAAATGGCTCAACTTGTTCTTAATTCCAAAGTTTTTATGAGCATTTGTTGATGGTTTAAAATTTTTGTGTTGTAAATCATTTTTGTTTTGCATATCATTATTTATTTAAGTTTGGAACATTACAACAGCAGTGAGGGCTTTTATTATTAAGTAGCGGTGAGAAATTTTGAGTACAATCTGGATGTCGAAAACTGGCAATCCTACAGAGAACATATTGGAAAAAATATCTAGAGGGAAATTACCATCACTCCGAACAATCCCGACACTTGACTACCACTGAAAAGCAAGCCATCCAACTGGGTCTGGACAAGCTCTGCATCAACCTGAAGCTTCTTGTCGCACGTGCTACTCGAATCGACTGTTAATCAAGTCATCATGCCTACTGCTAACTGGAAAAACATTTCTCCGACACTCTGGAACCTCTGCCCAGCCTTTGGAACTGAAAATGTCTTCCTTCTGCAGCTAATCGAAGTGCCCAATGAAACTTATGTGTTGCCTCTGTGCAACTTCCTAGAGAAGTTTCGGCCTTTCTCTGCAATGCATTTCACCGGATCTGGAAAACTTCCTTCGCCCTCACTATCTTTGCTTCCTTCTCTGGTTTTCCAGCAACTGTTGCTTGTCTCTAGAAATCGAACTCCACAAGTGCGGTCTCCATCTACCCATCAACTTCTTCTTATAATCCTCTATTGGACCTCCAACGACCAAGATTAAAACTTAATCAAGGGCCCGGATTAATTCCATGTCGATCTGTCTGAGTTTCTAGATGATTCACACCTTATTTCAATTAATTATGATTAATTAACCACATTTCCTAAGTTTACACTTAAGAAATAATTAAAAATAGGCTAATAATCTAATTGAGACACTTCTAGGTGGAATTTCCATAAATGATTTCTAAGTTATGGAGAACTCCTATGCTTTAGCCTCTCCACAAAGTTTCGAGTCTAGAACACCTTCGATGCTACAAAAACTAGCACTCCTCAGCGAGGAAGGTGTTCTCTCTAGTGCTTCACACTTTGTCACAACACCTTGTTTTTGTACCACCCTCTGTCACAATGTTCATGTCTAGCTACTGCCCACCAACCATTGCACAACTCTAATGTTGCATCTGTGTTGTTGCTGACATTGCCATATTGTTGCCAACCCTACATCTGCATTGCAACTCTCTCTCCATTGTTGTTGTTGCAACTGCAACTACTACAACTGAGAAGCATCCTAAATACTGAATCAATCGTGTTCAGTATGATGCATTTTTCTCCTGAGTCCTGACTGCTACTAGCTACTGCCACTGTCCACTGTGATGCAATCCATGGGATTTACAGGAGAAGGGGGACTGGGGAAAGAAGGCCAGGGCATCACAGAGCCCATTAGACCAGTGCAAAGGCCCAAAGGCCTAGGTTTAGGGGGAGATCCAAATGCTCCGCCCACTAAGACCACTAATCTATCTTCAGTTTTTTCTTCCCCGATACTTATCACACATTAGTTAACCCTACATAGTACAAGTGGAGCTTCTGGAACCAAATCACTTCCTACCAGCTCTCAAGAATAGTTGACATATCCCCCCGGGTTTTCAAGCAGGGTTGTCAAGGTCCGCAGTCAGTGGATAAGAATCTGCACTAGGACAATAGATAGGGCAGAAAGGAAGAGATGAATTAGGGGATGTCCCTGTGATAGAAAATGAGCCAAAAGACCTGGAGGAATTCATTGACTTGACAAAGGCCAACAAAGAAGCTGTCATCCCCCCAGATGCCCCTTCTCAAAAACATCCGATAAAAATGAGAATAGAGGACGGTCGAGCTATGCTTCGCATGATGGCGGCCTGTTAGTCGAGCGGCCTTACTCACCTTTCCCTTACGGTCAAGCGGCCTTACGGCACCTTATATGATAAGATGAATTAACTCCATTGATTCAAGCTATGTGTACAAGTATTATCAGGTTTTTGATTAACTACCTGTTTTACCCTTATAGTGCAATAGAAGCAATATGGTTCAACTCCATAACAGGTTGGTCTACAGGTTAGTGATGGCTCATGCTTAAGTGTTCATTGAATGATGACCAATCCTATTCCCGTAATCAATCACTCTTAATGTGTTGTATGTTATCCATGATATTGGAAACTAATCATAGTATGAGGATGAGCTAATCCCATAGAGCTTCATATTCAACAAGGTATGATTTGTATGGAATAGGGCTTTAAGCTCACTCGATATGATTACATAAGTAACACGTATCTACGAACACAAGCTTGTTATTACACATAGAGAGCTTAATCATACTAGTAATAGTGATGTAAGGAATACCATAATGAATAGAAAGGGTTAATATGAGCTCGTATAAGCTTAGTATATACTAGTAAGAAAGGTATTCATCAGATTAGTCCCATGGAAGTGAGAAGCTAACACAATGCTTGAATAAGAGTAATCATTGTAATCAATTCAATGGGAATCGGAGCCATATGTGTGAAATAGTTATAGGTATAAATGTATTACAGCTTCTACTAATATGGAGTTTAAGCTTAGTAAATTATATATGGTACATCAATTGATACCGTGTAAGTGATTAGACTATACGCTTCATATTCCATATCCTTACATTGAGCTTATATCAGTAATATGTAAGAGTTATGATATCACTGTAATCAAGCTATACTAATACAGGAACAAGAGCTTATCGTAATTAAGGCATGTAGATTATGTGAACACTGTCCATAAGGTTATGCATTGTGATTACTAGTAACCAATACAGAGAAACAAGCTATCATAATATATGAATAATACGTAAGCTGCTTACACCATAGGCTCTAGTATCCTTCAAGAAGCAAACCAACATTCCGAAGAAGGACAGAGACAATCTGAAGATGGTCTGAGACATTAGCTTAGAAGGACTGAGGAAGCTAGATCTTTGGAATTAAACACTAGACCTTGAATCCTTACAATACCTGCTTAGGAAGGAATCCGCATACCTTCTTATCTGTATAACTCCCTTCAAACCCTCAGAACAAGACTAGACGCAGTAGAACCCTAGAAACAGCTTAGCCACCTTAAGACAGTCTGACAAACTTCCTACAAGCAAACAACCTTACATCTCATAGAAGGATTTAGAACACCACCGGCTTAGGAGTCTTACAATTCATGAAGTATGCCTACACACTTGAAGATGCTTAGGAGTCTTAGAGTCAGAACCCAGATGCTTCTTAGTATTTCACATACGCACCATGCCGATGATTAGACCAACCTTATAACAATTGAACTCACCTCTGACCTTGAAGTCATCCAGTCTTACAGGAATCTAGTATCCATCTAAACCAACCAAAAAACCACCTTTAGCTTGAGCATGTGGATGCTTAGGAACTACCAATCACACTCACCAGGAGCTTTAACCTGAGGATGAGCTAGTAGCCATCAAGAAGCCAACCAAACAACCAACCAGGCTTAGGATTATATTACCTTCGAGAACTAGAACTCCCCTTACAAGCACCCTTCAGACCAAGACAACGAACCTTGAGCTTCAGGATTTAGATGCTTTTGCAGTATGCCAACACCACACCATTGAGCATTATTAGTCTCCATGCGATATTACAATCACACCAACTTGAGCATTGATTCTTCTGGTTAGTCTATTTTCCATCCAAAGACACATGAGCTTCAGCATGAGGACACAGAATACTAGGAAGTATGCCCATACATCGTTAGCTTCATTCTGCAGTCTGCCCATCAAACAAACAAACTCACGAAGAGCTTGAGCTTGAGGAGACAGAAGCCTTGGAAGTATGCCAACACACCTTGGCTTAGTTAGTCTCATCAAATCATCAAACCATAGAACCATCTTAGGATTAGTCCCTGCTTACCAGACTTCATGAGAACCTGAACCTTGAGCTTGAAGATTACATTAGCTTTGGAAGTATGCCCACACATTCTGACATACTTAGTCTGGTTAGGATTCAGACCATTATTTCTAGTTGAGCCATCTAGTTTAGACATATTATCTCGAAGAAAAGCAACCTCATCTGAAGAAGCCATAGCTCCCACCCACCCTCATCAGACATAGTCACAGCGCCAACAGCACCAACTCCAGCAGACGTACGTCCATCACCAGCGGACACACATAAAAAGCATCAATGGGCAATCAGGCATGAATTGAAAGGCCCTCACGTCAGGCAGGGATGAAGACTTCAAATAAATAAGGCCTTTTTATACTACATAATCATAAGAATAATCAACTACTCAATCAACAGAATCCACTTATGCGTCATCAACAGCTTAATCTATTGCTGCTGCTGCTAGAGGATATGAAACAACAGGCTATGTTGCTGGTAATGCTGCTCCTACTTTAGGTACCGTAGCCCTTGTCCTACGATATGCCTACCTTTGTATTTGTTGTATCTACCCCTGCTTTCTTCGTAGCCTCCGCCTCTATCTTAGCTACTAGTATGCTACTAGTATAGGTGGTGCTTTCATTCGGTCAACTCAATCAACTTAGTCAATTGCTGGATCTACTTTTGCACCTGCCCTTGAAACGGAGTCACTCACTATTCATATGGTGAGGGTCCTCTCCTCTCCTCTCCCTCTCCTTATCAGTCGAGCCCCTCTCCTTATTAGTCGAGCGTGCTACGCACCCTGACGGACCTTATGGTCGAGCACCCTAAAGGGTCCTTATCAGTCGAGCCCCCTAAAGGGACGGAGTCACTCACTATTCATATGGTGAGGGTGCGTTAGCACACTCGACTGTCAAGGCCGCCATCGTTTTAACTCTCACTCATCATATGGGTGAGGGTGCGTAAGCACACTCGACTGTCAAGGACCCTTTAGGGGGCTCGACTGATAAGGAGAGGAGAGGGACGGAGTCACTCACTATTCATATGGTGAGGGTGCGTTAGCACACTCGACTGTCAAGGCCGCCATCGTTTTAACTCTCACTCATCATATGGGTGAGGGTGCGTAAGCACACTCGACTGTCCAAGGACCCTTTAGGGGGCTCGACTGATAAGGACCTTTAGGTACTCGACCCCAAGGGAGAGGAGAGGAGAGGGACGGAGTCACTCACTATTCATATGGTGAGGGTCCTCTCGATGGAGACGGAGACGGAGGACGGAGATGAGACGGAGAACGGAGATGGAGACGGGTCCACCACTCCCACTGGATCCACTCGATGACGGATCCACTTCTCTATTTTATGAAGTGGCAACTACCACATGCTCATAGACTGGTCTTTCTTCTCTCTCTCTAGCTAGGAAATCACTATCATTATATATGTCATTACGCCATACTGAACCTAAACTACTACATGCTCATATATAACTAACTACCACCATGCCCAGGTACGTTAGTGACTGATAAGGACCGGCAACGGGGCTCGACTGATAAGGAGAGGATGCGTAAGCAGGCTCGACTGTTAAGGACCTTTAGGTACTCGACCATAAGGACCTTTAGGTACTCGACTGTTAAGGAGAGGGAGAGGAGAGGACCCTTTAGGGTATTCGACCATAAGGATGCGTAAGCAGGCTCGACTGTTAAGGAGAGGACCTTTAGGTGCTCGACCAAGAGGGAGATCAGTCGAGCCCCTGTCGGTCCTCTCCTTATCAGTCGAGCCTGCTTACGCATCCTCGATGGACAGTTCAATAACAAATCTAGAGTAGGCGGGTGAAGGTCCCAAGTAGTTAATGAATGACTGTAGATCAGTTCAAGTCCCTTTCATTGCACACACCAAACATTCAGTAACATTCGACACATTCCTGTGCTTGGGTAGATAGAGCCACCAGCCGAGAGTAGGTAGGTGATTCTCCGTGCTTGAGTAGATAGAGCCTTTACACACTAGTGGAAGTAAGTACAAATAGTACGATAGATCGATGCCCACTGAGAGATCGATTTGGAGATAGATCCATTGGGAGATCGATGCCCACCCACGAATGAGACGAGAGCTCGCACCCACCTTATGCAGACAAAAAGACCGCTGATTTCATCGCAGTTCGCTAGGCATAAACCCGACTTTACCTCTTGCAGTGAATACCCACCTCCTTATCGCAGTTCGTTAGTCAGAATTACCATTTTCATTCGGTAAAACACGCTAGGAAGTTCTCTTTTTGATCGGGCCATTCCATTCAAAACCCCTCCGTTCTAACACTTATCCCTTCTGTTCCCTTGCCTTATGACTTCTACTCCCTTCTACTGTGGCTGGGTTCTCCCTTCTACTAAGGCTTTATTATATTCTCTTTTTGGGCTTGCATATATTCTCTGTCATTATGGTGGGTGCCAATCAATCGGAAACGGGTGACGGGAACGCTATCGGGTGACGGGAACAATACGGCAAGTAAGATGGATACGCCAAGCAAGATGGATACGGCTACCTTCCGGTTCAGGACCTTCGGCATACATACGTGGATTGCTTCATTTCTCTGTCCTCAGAGTCTTGCCGGCTTGGGATATTCAATACAAGGAAAGAATCTCACTAGGGTGCCTCGCACTTCTGTCTACGTTCGCCTTCATACGTGATCCTTCTTTCTCCTTCTTTCTAGGGTCGCCTTCTTTCTCGGGTTGGGGAAAGCGACTGTCATCTAAATCACATCCAATCAATCTAGCACATCCAATCAGTGGAGTTGGGTGCTACCTTCTGGGTTGGGGAAAGCAGGGCTGTGGAACTCGCTTGCTGACATGGTTCAGTCTCCCTCTCTGTATCTCTATCTGTCTCAATACCTATCCCTGATATTTCTTTTATTACTGATGTGTCCTCCGGAGGCCGAGCCCAAGCGTTAGCGTGGTAGGCGTAGTTGGTCCCATCTCTTTGGAAAGTAGCTCCGTCCAGTAGCAGCTCCTATCTCCCATCTGTGAACCCCATTTCTCTGGCCAATATCTGTATGGATCACAAAGAGGTTACTGGCCTTATGACTTGCCTACATACATGCTCGTAACTCTGCCTTATGACTTGCCTTTAAGATCGGGCCCCATCAAAGCGTTAAAACATTCCCCTCAATTTCAATTAACAAATTGGGTGGTGCTACCCATGGCCCAAAGAAATCATGAGGGAATTGCCTACCTCTATACTGGATTTACCTACCTAGAGACTTTTCATTACCTACTCCTCTAGTTACCAATGTACTCTTCGGGTTGTTTACCTGTGCTTGAGGGAAGGGAATTATTTTATTGGCTTGTACTTTATGAGCTTACCTTAGATATTGGATTAGAGCCCGGATAGACCAGAGGTTCTTTCTTTAGACCCTTGATCCCGGATCAAAGATGGTGGAAAGTCTAGCCCGGAGAGATGGAAATAGATTACTTGTTTTCAGATTGTTACTTGCATTCATTGTGACTTGTCTAGAGGAGGGACGACTTACCTATTATTTGGGGTTTATCACAGAGAGGAGATTAGGAGAGTTGGCTATGAGAAAGAGTATGTTAAAGCTTTGATAGGGATTTCATCTTTGTATACCTTGCATAGGGATAGACTCTTTCTTTGGAAAGGATACCCTAATGTTCAAGCTTGAGACCAGATAGAGGAGCTTTATACTTGGACTTTATACCACCGGATATTTCTTTTATTTATAGCGCTTAGGGAATAACATTGAAAACCCTCACCATATGAATAGTGAGTGACCCCTAAGAAGTAAGGGCCCTAGAGACCAAAAATCAGAACATTACCCAACATATCATCTATGAAGAATTTCTTTAGTAGAGTGTCAAGATAGGTAGGCTGCGAAACAAACCCTATGAAACCACTTACCCTTTTCTTTTCATAATAGACTGTACCTCAAGATAGGTAGGCTCGCTCTATCCTTGATCCTTCCTATGGTAGGCCTCCTTATGAAACCAGAATAAGACCGAGCTCAGGTGCCTCTCGATCAAAGGGAGAGGAAGAATGGAATGAAGAAAATCACGTATATAGAATAGTTCGATTTGCCGCACCCCACCTTTATTTACTGCCCGTGCACCTATAGATCCCTTGACTAAGATAGAACCAAGCTTCGCTGTTTTCCATCTCATTCACTCCATCTCAAGTATCCCCCCTCACTTCCATGCCATCCCCTTATTTTGATCGTTGGAGCGTGAACTTGCCTCCCTGCCTCTATCTCTAGACTGCTATCTCCACCGCCTTATCTCAACACCTTTGCTTGCTGAACCAGAAGCAAGGGCTGGATAGAACTCCCTCCCATTAAGGCTGGCTCTAGCTCGATCAGGCTGGCTCCGGGGGAGGGCGGGAAAGCTTATGGTTTCACGTGACTATGACTCGTAATGGACAGATTTAGAACCCCGAGGGAGAATACGGGACATATTCTTATACGTACGAGACCTACCCTTGCTACACCTAATGGTGGTATATCTTATATAAATAGATAGATATGGCCCTTTTAGGGAGCTTATATAAAGACCAACCACCTCAACGCCCTTCGGGACTTCTTAAATGAAACGAATACCACCTCAACGCCCTTCGCTTCAGGACTAATATACCGAACGAAGAACGAAACGACTCAACCAGATTCTCCCTTTCCTTCCTATAGATTATCCCAAGGCAAGGATAGATTACCGGAACAAGGTTGGCCGGATGATACTGGCTTCGGTCAATTCTTCCCAGAACTCCTTGCTTGTACTTCCCGGATGAGAACAACTAGCTTGGACAGATGAGAACGAACTACTTATTGGTTGGGTTAGCGAGCTATTGGTTCAAGAGCTAGGATCGTTTAGCAGCCCCAGTGATTAGAACTACTTGCTTGGGTTATCACTCCTTGCTGGAGGTGATAAAAGTGAATCAATCAATCAATCAATCTTATCTTCCAGGGTTGGTGATCCCAGCTTGAGGTGAGACAAATTCATCGTCCAGGTTCAGGAACGACTGTCCAGCCCGGCAACTCTAGCTACTTGCTTGAGGTGAGGCAGGTGAATCAATCGTTCGGTTGGTGATACCAGCCTTAAGACAGGATCCAACCCCAATATAAGTTCGGGGTAGGCTTATCAGCCCAACTCGTAAAGGATAGCTTATAACCCAAGATAAGGAAGCCAATTCTACGAGATAAGTTTGATGGAGGAAGCTTTCATTGAGTCAAATTGTGGAAAAAGGGGCGATCCCTTACCTATCTCGTAGTGAATCCACCAGTAGAGCAAATAGCAGCACGCATAAATCATCAGTTGAAGGGAGTAATAGTGGTTGGTTGGCGTAATTACGTATATAACGAATGAATGCATAATGACATATATAATAGCAACATGATCTGCTAAAGCGTCATTACTGCTATAATGAATGACGTAATTACATATATAATTAGATTCATCGGAATTGGTAACAAAAGGCCCGTAGGGACTCGGCCGAGGTTACGAGGTCGAGGAACCGATCTCTCTTCATCTCAGGTAAGATTTCATCATCCGTATGCATTTCTTCCAGTCATGAATGATATATATTATATATGTCATTATGGTCTTTTGATAGCTCGATCGACAATGTTGCTATTATATATGTAATTACGCTTTTCTTTCTTTTGGGGGCTATATTGCTAAAGGTTTAACATACATCTGAGGACATCTCAGCAGTTTTGGTGAAGGCTATCACTTAGTTCAGGTTCTATGGCGATCGTAATACTTAGTTCATACTCTTACTACGTTAGGGCTCACGTTACAATTACCTTCCGTCTAGACCCTCCTCTCAAAGCAGGTATAAGACCTGGCCCAGAACCTATAAGTAAGGGTGGAACCTATAAGGGGCGAACCTAACCTCCATTAGTAGCAACGTAAATAGCCAAGCCATAAAAAAAGCTTACTTGTTTCTTTCTTATGATCTCATTGAAAGAGAGGTGGGCAATGAATGACTGTCCCACGCTGGACGCTGGAATGACTGGCCTATAGACGCTAGACGCTGGATGAACCTTCTTACAAAATGACCATTAACTCATGTTCCCTGCAAAAGAGTTTCCCTGCTAAATAGTAGAAAGCGTCCTTAACTCCTTGCACTAGGAAGCGCAAGCCCCTCCGGGTCCTTAACTCCTTTATTTTCCCAGCTTATAAGGACCAACTATAACAACCAACACTTGGACTTGAACCGCTGGCACAACACAGGCTAAATATCTTCCCAGGTTTCTAGATCCTCTTTATGTGTGACCCACCATCAGGAGGGTGTGGACCTCAGGGTCACATCCAGTGCAGGTACCAACTGCTCCTCTAGAATCATCAGACTCATCTCCTATATAAAATATTCCACATCCTTGGTGCCATCGAAGATTGGGGGATCCCTTAGCTCGGTTCCAATCCAGCGCACCGATCTGACTGAGGTGTAACGCAACAAGGAGAACTTGTGGTTACGCTCTTGCCAATCCTATAAAGCATCTTGGCTATCTGAATCATACAAACAAAGACTGCGCCAGCTGACAGTAAAGTAAGTTCTTGCCAAATGGGTCCTTCGCCGAGGAAATAATTGGCTGCTTGTAATTCTTCATATATGTAATTACACTAGATCAATATTTTCACTTTCAAACCATATACAAGGTTTCAAGGCCAAGAGTACGGAGATAAAGCACTCAATAAGACTTACTTTGGGATTTTAACCTGGCAAACCGTAGATAGGGATCCGTAGATAAAAGCCTAAAGGTCAGAGTAGAGCACCTTAATACTTACTTGAAGGGGGGGATAAATCATTGCGACTGAGCTTGCTTCTCTGGTTGGGTGATTGCCGGTGCCAGCCCCTAACAAATTGTAGATCGACTCAGAAACCCAATTGAGTGCATTAATGACATCGACCCCCCGCTCAACCAACTTGAAGTCACTTTTGCATTCATTCGAAGTTGCCACACGCCGGTAGCATTGAAGATCGATCTTTCGATCGAGATGAAATAACGACTGGACGTGAGTGATTCTTTATTCCTAATCATAGAATAGCTGGCTCAGCATACATAACAATTAGGACGATTGCCGAATCCAACCCATGCCGGTGTCCTTCCTATAATTGTAGGTAGGAGGGGATCACTCCAAAGCCACCCGATCCTAGCTAGTAAGATCTCGACAACATGGATCTCCATCTCATCTGAACGGCGGATCTAGCGATACTGTTCAGTGGGCAGCAGTCACTATGGGTGGGCGGCGGTCATTGGGAAAGAATATATCCCTCCGATAGTGTTAATCCCTCGTATGGTATCGATGGGATTCGATGTTCAGGTCGTCGGTTCAGTCCGATCCACGGGCTCATTCGTAATCAAGTAAATAAAGATGACTTGCCTGAACATACATCGTAAGGGAGGATAAGGTTTTACCTTGCTAGTTGCCGGTGGTTTGTTAGTAAGCAGCCCAACTTTTTGAATGACCGAGCAGCGAGGTAGTAAGCTGCCGTTTTCTCGCTCTTCCCGAGATGTGGTCTGCCTCTCTCTAGGATAGATCGGGGCAACAGGCTGGGGCAGGGAGAACTTGTACGGTTCACCTTGCGCGATCGATCGGGGTGGTTTTGGGAAAGGAAGGGCCCCACCACCCAGGGTTTTCCCACGCACTAAGTCATCGTAGCTGTTCAATTCACTATTATAACACTCTCTTTGCCCAATAGAGAATCGAACTCCAGCGGGCAAGGGCGCGGATAATGATTGTTCGGTTCTTCCTACCGCCGCGACTGTTGGTCTTTGCAGTGCCCTGGTAGAAATTCATTCCGGCTGGTCGCAATAACCGCGCCAGTTCCTCAGGTGGCACTATGCTATGGGCTGAAGATAAAAGCTCCTCCTGGGATCAAAGGTGTAAGCTGGTTAGATCAAAGCGCTTTAGAGAAAAGGCGAATGATGGAATGGAAGGTTCTTGTTGCTGGCCTAAAGTCATCAATGTTCCCCGCTGGCCTAAACCCGTATGGCCTAGAGAAGGCAGTATGTCCAGTGGGACCTCCATCAATCAATTCATTCTTTGATCATAGGTAATACTACGATACGAGGATATCTCTCCCATTTGGCAAAGCACCAGAGAGGCCCTCGACCTGTATCTACAAAGCACCCCAGGCAACGAAGATGCGTACGTAGTTTTACGAAGGCAGGGAATCAAACTTTCACTGGTTCGAGCGAACATCTATCTAATTCGAGCGAGGAACTGCAATGAAAAATCTATATCTAGTAGTCGAGGGAGCAGCATTCCTTACCAATGCAGCATTCTTTTCTTTTCTTATTTCCTTTATTCTGTCATTCGCGGCCAGCATCCGCACATGAATGATGAACACCCCCTATTATATTATAGGGCCGAAGCCCATATTAGATTCTATTATATTATAGGACATAAGCACATTCCGGCCTTCCAGGCAGTACATAATTAAGAATCGCAACCTACTAATATAATAAAGGCTAATATAATAGAAGGGATAATGCTAGAGCCAGGCACCCTGATACGGCACGGAATTAGGTATTGGGCCATAATAAGGTAGTTGCGATTTCGGGTCAGTTAATTCAGTAGTTGGGTAAAGGGTCAATTCAGAGGAAGGAGACAGAGAATACCTCGCGGGCTGTTCAATTCATTAAAGAGCTTTCATGTTTTCTAGTTAATGAAGTGCAGCTTCTTTCTATTGGAGTTGAACAAGCAATTCTATAGAAATCATAGTTAAGGCAGCTAGTTCTGTGAGAATAGATGGATAAATGGGTAGTGCTTTGCGCTTCGTCGCTGATTCATCGACTTTCGAACCGGCATGCTGCTAGCTAAGATGCATTGGTACGGATGGCTGCACCGACACCTCTGCTGCTGGTTCCGAGCCACCGATCACTTTCGAGAGGAGTAAAGATCCGCCACCGACAATCAATGAAGAATAGATGTATATCTACGTATTAATGGCACGGACGTCTCATCTCACCATTGATTTCTTTTCGGGATCGGAAGGGGATCGACTGAATCTACTTTCTCCATCCCTGGCGGAATCAATCGTGGGCCTGAATAATGGGTTGGATGCTTCGGTTTCAAGGCCCTCGATAGCGTCCTCTATTCCATCCTCTCCGCATCTTTCTTGATTTCTTTCTTTCTATCGACCGTTTCGGGTACACGCAATCTTTAGTATAAATCACGAGTTCATCCATCCCCACATCTTATTACGTAGACAAGGATCTTAACCCATGGTGTCCCTTCCGCCCTTCTCCTTGCCCTTTGCCCAAACCCTGCCAGGGGGTAGGGGGGTACGGAGATAGACCACCCGGAGCTGTCGAGTCAAGGACTAGTCCCTCTGGAACCTCTCCATTCATTCTTATGATACCAATTACCCCCGCAGGGGGGGCATGGAAGAAAAGCCAATCCCAGATCCAAGCAACCGGAGAAGGGACAATTGAGCCATTTCACCCCGATATTGGCATTGGAACGGAGTCTTAATACAGAGGGATTAACCCGAACAAGGGCTTTGAGTGCATGCAGTTTGATATGACGTTTCTAAGAGTTCAGTGCGTGTGTTCAACAGGCAGTAGCTGCCCAGTTCCGGTACCAATTCATCGAGTAACAAACGAGTCAAGTAGACCCAGCCCCAGGGGAATATGGTGCATCCGAGCGGGGAAGAACTAAATAAGTCGTATCCGGAAAGAAAGCATTAGCAGTTTACCAGGAAGGACTTACGTTGATGCGCCAAGGCATGGAACCAACCGGAGGGGAACGGGTGCAGCTGTGCTCCATGGATTCTTCCCACCTCTTATTGCTTTTAGCAGGATCGAACCCATCAGTCGAGGGAAGGTAATCCGTAGGAAAGGGATTCAATCCCGATGCACCGGTCGTATCGACAAACAAACAAACATTGGGAGAAGCAGCCATAGCGGTGCCGGGATCTGGGAGATTCGGAGGTTGGCCAACCCTTTGAGTGAGAAAAAGCTCACTTTGCCAGCTATACAAAATGCCACTTGTAATGTTATTCGGTGGGTTTGTTTAGGCAAATGCCAATCCTAGATTTCCCAGTTATGTCAAATAACAAATGTCAAACTTTCCAACTGCTCGTACTAGGGAAATGGATTGGTGAGGTTCTGCACATATGTCCGACGTGACTTGTCATGTGTCTCAAGCGATTGACGTCCACCCGTGCATTCGAAGTGGGGCCTTGAGGCGGTTGGTTCGACTCCATGCCTTGGCTGAGCGATCGGATCAAAGAAAGATAGGGAGACAGATGGATCAAAAGCAACAGTCGACGCAGGGGAACTCGAGCTGAACTATGATTCCAAACCCTAATTCTGCTCTGGCCTAACCAGCTTTCCAAGCTTGACCTGACAAAAGCCAAAAAGAAAGATTCCGATCACCCGGTCAAAGGCATCAATCCGACTGACTCCTTTTGTTTGTTTGTTACCTGGCTGCTGATCTTCCATGCTTGAAGTCGAGCCTTTCTATTACTTATATAAGGATTAGCACTTTGAATGATCGGATGCGAAAGCAGGATATTTGCCGAAGAGAGCTTACCGGTTACACAAGCAGCCATCCATCCATTAGTCCCCCACCTCTCCTATCAATGTGCCCTTATTCCTCCGGGTCCAGAAAGAAAGCTATCAAGAAATACAGAAAGAAAGTAAGAATGCATTGGGCTTAGAGGCATTGGCTGCACAGCACTCAATTCGTTCACTTCCACCCTTCCAACTGATCCAATTACTTCCGCACCTTGCTTGGGGATTTGTACTCTTTTGTTTGGGACTTGGCTCTATCTAATCAGTTGTTGGGTAGCTTATAAAAGCAAAGCCTCCCCTGGGATGACACAACCGGAATTGACCTTAACAGTCGAGCCATTTCATCCCTCTCCAGCGAAGCAAGCAGGAGCGAGAGCTAAGCAAGCCAGCCCTTGAAAGAAATAAAGATAGATAGCTGCGACTGAACCCTTTTGTGGAAGTATAGTTCATCAAGGCTTTAGCCTACGAGTTGAGTGATGGTTTGTTGGCCCGGCTGCCCTTTGAGACCTTATCGTTTCTCCTCGACTTACAGGATTGGCTGCCGCTCCTTCTTTCTAAACCCTAAAATTGAAGTCGATCAATAAAAACAATGTGCTGGTTCGCTTGAAGCCCCTCTCGCCTTAACCGGACGGAGAGGAGACAGAGCGAGTCGAGTCCCCGATTTCTTTCTTTGTTGAAAGGCCTGCCTTCGGAACCAACAGGGCAAACTATGGGGCATATGCATTTGCTGTTTGTTTGTTAGCTTTTGTTTGGCATTTGCCCGGTAAGGAGCTGACACCTTCATTCATTGACTTGGATTGCTTGCTCAACTAGGATAGATAATCAGCTTGGCTTAACGCTTCGGAACATTGTAGGAATTATAATGCATTACTTACGTTGATATACAATTCGAGGGGCATAGGACATGTTGAGTTACATAGTGAGTACGATCAATTGATATAGGACATGTTAAGGAGTTTGAAGAGGAGTCAGATGAGTATTATTCCCCTATGAGTCAAACAATCGAATCACCCAGAGCTACACAAGTGACCTTAAGGCGCTTGAAAAGCCTAGGCCACCAGCCAAGCCCACGTTCGGGCCAGGCACCAGTTTGGTTGATACTGAATATGACAAAAAATTCTAATTCGATGTTGTTGCACACAGGGCAGCAGGAATCCCAACTGCACTACCAGCAGATACAGCATGCCTACCCTTCCCAATAGTCAAAACATCCCCGTGAGACATAGACGGGAGGTAATATTTTATGGGCCTACCCGTTGAATAAAATCCCCCATTACCAGTTGGACGTGATCCATAGATCCCCTTGTGCCCTAGAGGTGGTTGGATTGTCTGTGCGGTACCAGTTATGTGAACAGGATGGAGAGTTCTACGTGACCAGTTCTCGATCCGCCGTGCTGCCCAGAAAGGACGTCTATAGAGAGGGGAGACCTTACAGTCCGGTTCTTGGTGAGCCCCATTTACTCTCCCCATTCCCTAGTTGTTGAGCCCGATTCCCATAACGTGTATAGATAGGAGGTCTAATTGAGCTACACATACAGTAAGTCCTCATACACACATACTCGCATATATACGTTTACCTTTTCCATTCAAGGGGCAGGATGAAGAAGTGTCGATAGAGGCTCGACCAAACTCGCATATCTACTCTACGTTTAACGTGTCCATTTGAGGTGATCCCCTTAGCTTAGAGGAAGGATAAGAGGAACAGGCCTTCACAACGGAACTATCCATGAACACCCTTTCGGGGTCCCCCTTGCTGTACAGGCCGATACTTGCATCTATACGTTGAACCTGTCCATCCAATTTGACTCGCCTCTCTTGATAAGGGTTGAACCACGAACATGAAGGAGGACTAGACTAGGATATATTGCCAGGGAGACCTTACCAGCGGACCTAGCCATCATACCAGCAAGAAAGAAACTCCACCACGACCGAATTGTACATGCCGCCGGGCAGCAGTGCCACCCCATAGTTGCTAGTCACCATTATTGCCAGGGGGCTCCATACGGGAAGAACAGCCGTGCCCGTTCAATCCATATGGTCCTACGTGTTACTATATGATATCGCATTGATACGTCCTCGCCCTCCTTATGTCTTTAGAGCCCTACGTCCTTTCCATGGCAAGTACAAAAGATGTCATTTCTCAATCTCTTCCCCATTAACTAACTCTTCAAAATAGATAGTTCAAGCCTTACTCAATAGGTATGAGCGCCTTCCTACAAGCTCACAAGCCTTATAGACTTGCCTTAATTTGTGACACGGTATGGTGAAAAATAGAGCATAGTGCTGGCTCCCCCTATGACACTTGCCTGAGTATTAGGTCTTTTGTGTCAGGTGAAATTAGCTTTATTTCAACCTTTCTCTTGCCGTAGGTCCAGTCCGTAAGTTCAATCTCTTGCCGTTCTGATTCTCTATCTATAACTCCTATTGCCATACTATAGTAGCTCTTTAGTGCATCCAGTAGTTAGTAGTTTCCTAATATCTAAACTCTTAGACTACTCGGTCTAAGCTCTCTACGACTCTATCACTGCCTTTATGCCACTCCTAGTAGTGAATAAGCTGTAGTAGTTTTCTATAACCATTCCCGCTATATATGATGCATAAAAAACATGTATAAAACCAGATGAATCTAATATTTTGGGAACATATAAATTCCCCAAAATGTCGGATATTCCGATGATATCGCATATATACGTCCTTGCTGTTTAATAGGTGATACTATGCACCTCCCTAAATAGACAACCCGTTGTTGAATCCATATGGTGTTGGTTCGGGTGGGACAGATTGAAAAACCTTGGCTCATTTGGTGGTTTTCCTCTCCCTTGGTACCTCGGTCGAGTCCCTCCGGGCCTCGATTTCGTAACCTCATTCGAGTCCCTCCGGGCCTTTCCCTTTGGTCAAGCCTGCTTACGCATCCTTTTGCCAAACCTCATATTTCGGGGAAATATGAATCCTCATCGGGGATATAAAAATGAGATTATGGCTAATAAACTATACCCTTTACCTTTCATATAGTTTCCCCCTTGGCTTATAGGTTGAGCATGGATGGCCTGTGCTCTAACCTTTGGCTAGAGGAAGAGCTTATATTATTGCATATCTACTCAGGTTATCCATATATGCCCGCACATATCTACGTCGAACTTGTCCCCATATTTTGGTGATAGCACCCATTCCCCTATAAGTAACCGTGTTTGGTTGGGACATATTTCACATCCAATAGGCTAGTATTCCTTCTGAACTAAATATTATAGCCTCTGGTTTGGCCCAGGCAACAAAAACTAAGTGTTGGATAAGTTCCAAATAGTGAGTGGTTTAAACCACAATAGAGCCGAGCATTGCAAGTCCACATTCCATTCCCAGTGGTCGACAATAGTCAAGCTGCCCATAAGTCCGATAGTAACCCAGGAGGGTAATTGCTTCTTGCTGGTAAGCCAATAGCCAGTGTCTCATCATCCACCACATTGTCAGAGGTTCCTTGTAATACAGCCCCAGCAGCTGTCAGTCATATGTGTTACCAGCATATAAAGTTTAGCTGTCGATTGCTTTGCCGAGGTTGAAAGGGGTAAAGGTATGATACTAGCATATCTACTAATCCTGGTGGGTGTGATAGGGGAAGTGGTACCCCCCAGTGTTGTTTGTTGCGGGCTTATCTCACAGGTTCGGCATGTTGCTATAGGTCTGCTGTGTTGGGGTGGGACCTAACAGGTTGGGCCATTGGAAACTACTACTTTGCCATTGGTAACTCTGCTGCTGCGTTAAGTACTACTGCGTTAAGTAAGTCAGTTTGCATATCTACGACCCAGAGGTGACTTTCCCGAGGTACGAGGGGAAGGGTTTCACTTTTCCACTTGTCCATTTGAGGTGATCCTAGCACCACCCTTTCCCACTTCGCCGACCGGTACTACTTCATACTACTAAATGCTGGTACTTGTTGATGCCAGGATTCAATGTATCTTAAGGCTTCTTCTTGCCGTGGACTACAGCTTTAGGCATGGGACTAAAGAAATACCTTTAGTTGTTGTTTCCTCTCTGTAAGCTATACCACCTACTTGCCCTTTATTAGTCCAACTACTACTAAGCCTTGGAGTAAGTCCCGGCAGCCTTACTCAATAAGGACCTATATCTTAGTCTTAATGGGGAGCTATCTTAGTTCATGCATTAAGAAGTTCCATGTAACACACTATATATATTTCCCTTATTTATTAGATTACCAGAAAATCTTTAGTTATAAATGACCTAAGGTTCGGTCGGGGCAGGCACAAAAAAAAGTTTGTTGGTTGGCGCAAGATGACCAACTTCATCTAATTTGAGGTTGTTCATCAATGAAACATAGTTTTTAGGGGGGTCGGATGACATTTCCAATTGGGAAATAAAACATATGATACCGCCATATCTACGTTTCACTTTGTCCTTGATAAGAAATCTCTATCCCTGGAATAATCCAGTGGGAATAATCTCCTCCATGGGGAGCTAGCTAGCTCTCCGCTGCTATAATCCCTAGTAGGCTCCGCTGCTAATACAATGGGGGAAGAGATAGAGGGCAGTTATATATGTCCACATTATTATCATATTTCTCCACAATTATAGATAGAATAGATATATTGATTCCTTAGCTGTAGTGGTAAGAACTACTACTAGTTGTTTCCGTAAGCTCTCTACTACTACTTGCCTGTAAACTTTCTCCTACTTGCCTTTATAGTCCAACTACTAGCCAGTAAGTAAGTCATGGGGGCACCTTAATAGACTTATTAGTTCATGCATTAATAGGTTCCATGTAGTACAACACTAGATACTACTTTCTTTCTTACATTACCCACCAGACAAGAAGATTCTTTCTTTCTCAATGGCCTCAGGTTCGGTTGGGGCAGGAGGCACAACAAACAAATTGTTGGTTGGGCAACAATAAGAGATAGGTATTATCTCAGTTATATCTTTGATTATTCTTATCCATATTATCTCCATAATAGAGAAAAAGTTGAATCCATGGGGTTTGTTCGAAAGGTTGGGACATCCCAAACCTCCTCAAAGGGTGTGTTCATTATGTGTCTGTGGTTCGATAACGTGCAGCATGAGGCCCTGTGGTGGGAAATCCATTGGGTTGGGTGTTACATACATCCAACATGATTCCTGGGGTGGGAGTAATTGGGGTTATCACATCCGCTGATGCTGCCTTATTGGATAGGCCAGAGGGAACCGAATATAGTACCCAGTTTGAGGCTGTAGGTATCACCACCCAATACCATGGTCTCCATATTCGATGCCATTACTACTACAATGTTATTGAAATCCATGCTCAATAATATATTACTATTAGATATGGATGGTAAGAGATAGGTCTGATCTAAGACATAGGTATTATCTCAGTTATATCTGTGATTATTCTTATCCATATTTCCAGAACTACTGGAGTAGTGTCATAACTACTGGTGTTTCCGTCCGAAGAATCCATGGTTGGTTCATTTGGTTGGGACATATTGATTTCGAAACTTTCGCTCATTTGATCCAATGGAAGGAGCATCAACTATGATACTCGCATATCTATGTTTACCTTTACCGTTGTTGGAACCTATGCCTCCTTTGGTGGGAGTATACTTTGAAACCTATACCTTAGACCTCATTGGGACCTTCTTATTCCTGTTACCCTCCTCCATGCAGCCTACGAACGAACCTAGCAATTCTACCTACTACTACCCCTTCCTTCTGAACTTACCTTGACGAACGAACATTCCTAACGAAACTTGCCTTACTATCCTTAGTTCAAGGACAAGGTCTCCATCTATACTACGCCGAACGAGATTGTTGCTGATGTTTACCATCGTTCTATGCGTCTCCTAGTCCTATTGCTCGGGGCAGGCACAACAAAGAAGTTTGTTGGACACTTCCAATGAATGGGGTTTACTACTACTATTCCTACAGTGTGTGATCCAACCGATGGGAATCAACAATTTGAAATAGAATATCTGCCCTGCTGGTTTGGCCCAGGCAATATGGTTTAGTTGGAATCAGATTTGAAAACCTTATCATTTGGCGTTTATCCATTGTCACAACCTAATTTGGATGGGTTCGAGGAATCATGGGAGAGCTATCGGGAGACGAAAAGAGATTGTCTTATTAATGAACATGACCATTTCCGGAAGTTGAACTAGTGGCAGGATGTCGATTGAAGAGGTTAGACCAAACTCGCATATCTACTTTCACTTTCTTTGGCACTATGAGGTTCCACTACCAATAGGGGTGTTATACCCGCATCTATACATTGAACTTGGAGTCGCATCGATACTACGTCCTTGCCATTAGTCCTCCGATGTTGTTGGTTACTCTAATAATGAGCGTATACACCACCCATATGAGAGGTATGCCCTTGCACCCTCCACTTCCATAGTTTAGAGGAAGGAGAAATACTGAATATTCTGCTTATGCTGCCGTATCGGATAGGCCAGAGGTAACAACGGAGTAGTCCCCATTGAGGTTGTAGATAGCATCTATCATAATTCCCCTAACTTCTTATCCACCCATTGTTGAACTTGTCCATTGTAAGTCAAAGTGTCTGCTCATTGACATACCCACTTCCATAGCTGATAGGAAGGAGAATATAAGTAGGTTACCTGTAGGCTTTAAATAAATACATTTCTAATATAAGATATCGCATTTAGATGTGTAACCTTTCCATTTGAACAATGTATCATTTGAGGTTGTTGAGCAATGAAACCACCTATGGTTTAGGGGGTTGAATGACCCATATTCCATCGAAACTAAGGCTTGTAGTATAGCTAGTGGTACTGACTCTAATCAATACATAGATATACAATATTGCATCTCTACGACCGGAGGGGCTCATACGAGGTTACGAGTGTGAGGTTGAAACTTTTCCATTTGAATGTGTAATCTATGCAATCAGCAGAATCTGAAAATGAAAAAGTGAAAGCCTTGTCCATACAGTTAGTTCTAATTAGTTGTAGTTCTTCGGCAGTTTCTCTTGTTCTCATGGTTACTACTGACGAGGTCTAAAGAAGGGACACCTTGACTTAAGTCCCCTTTCAAGCCAACATACCCAATATAGAGGTGTAGTATCCCACCATTTCCTTGCACGAAAGACACACTGAAATCGCGGCAAGGACTCCTGGCTGGTAACACTACCTACTATTTCCTGGGAATAATCGGGGAAAGGTAGAGCGGTGGCTTCAGTAAGGCCTTGTTCCCAGTCGAGTAGCCCATGTGAGTATCCCAGCGTAGTCTTTCCCAGTCTACCCGGTATCCAACCAAGTCAAGTAGCGCAGTTGAGTATCCAAGCTGAGTAGCTGATAAACCGAGCCCGGTTCAGTATCTGAGTATCCCATCCGAGCCCAGCCAATGAGCCCATCCGAGCCCAGCCAATGAGCCCATCCGAGCTCTGACTGGCAATGAATGTCATTATGCCTCTGTCTTGTCATTATGCCTCTGTGAGGTGCTGTAGTAACCTTGTGTTCTGTATGGCGGTGCCCTTACATTATATATGAGCATGTGGTTTCACAAGCAGGTCGCTTTTCGATCAAATCCTTCATTTGGCCCAGCTCCCCTTTCAATCTCTCCTCCCATTCCTTATGAGGCTGATTAGCCAGTGTGGGTAGTACTTAATGAAGGGTACAGTCAATCTGAGATATTAGGGTTTTCGCACAAACCGAATCGAATCCCCGCCGTGGGAGGTTATGTCTCTCTCTCTCAATCCCACGGCGCCTAACCCCTGATGATTCGCCTCCGCCCAACCATCAGTTTGTGCACCCGGTTTAAAAAGTAAGTTTCCCTCAATCCGCGTATAACCGGGAGGAATCAGTTCAGTCAGATCTGTTCTGAATCCCCGGGACTGAGGGTCCATCTCCCATTCGATCAGTGAATGGGACGATCAGCAAACATGCAGGTAGGTTGAACCCGGTGAAGGGCAAGGTATGTCAATCGCTTTTCTGTAATCAGACAAGGTCTCCCCGAAGGCCCGGGACTGTAACAATCACCTGGACGCATCGGCTATACCCGACTCGAACAACAAACCCATGAAAATGAGTGAAAACGGTATGTCGATGCGCGGCGTAGGGCCTCCCAGGCCTGTAGCCGGCTCAGGAAGATGGTACAAGATACGAAATCTTTCCATCGAGAGTATCCACCTCCCACCTCAATCTGAAAATTCTGCATAAAGAAAAGATTTCATCCTTCATGTCCGTTAGGAGCTCTCTATTCATATGGAGAGGAAACTCTTCTCCAGATTCTCATCACGCACTCTTGAAAGGCCTTAAATTACGCGTACCCTTGGTTCCAGCTGGGCAGCGTGGTCGTCCAAATCAAGCCCCGAAAAGGATCGATCCAATTCAGCCATCAGTCAGAGAAAGCGAAAATGCAACCAGAAATATGCACATCGTACAAGGATGAGGATAATTCACTACCCGAGCTACCGTGGCCAAGTGGGTGAGAAGATGGGTTCAAGTAGGACGATGAAGCGAGACCAAGGAAGGGAAGGAAGCCTCGAGATGAAGCAACAAGGAGGGGGTCTTGAGATGGGGAGAAGTGATGTGATGAGTTAGCCTACAGGGCAAATGGTGGATAGTTGTCCCTATCGAGCCGGGATGATAATGAACGGAGTTGTTTAGGGCCTTCCCACCTTCCTTCATATGGCCGAGAAAGAAGTAAAAGAAAATCAAATGAGCAATAAAGAAAGAAATGAGTTTCAACCTGCCTTACCACTTTCGGTGGCTTTCTGCTGGTGGGATGATGTGAGCGAGAATTGGGTCTGCCCACCAAGAAACCTGTCTTTTTTGTTTTTTTCATAAGTAGTGGTAGATTGTTCCCTTTCCTGACCGAGGAGGACGATCCTCCCCAACTATTTTCTCCGGAACTCCCACGGCTGTCAGAGTATACACGAAAGTCCATCCGCGTGAGGGGTGGATATCTATTTCAAGGCTTGGACCCCCCAACAAGCAGGGTCTTACGGAATAGATCCTGGCCCTTTTCGTGCACGGGCTTGGCTCCCGTACCAACCTTTGGGAAGGCGCCATTCAGCTGATCCTTATGCGCCGACTGAGGTTGCGGCTGACATGGCCGACATGATTATTCGATGCGGGAGCGTTTGACACTGCCCGGTCACCGTGTGAGTTATGTGAGGAATTCGATATATTATATACGTAATTACGCTTTAGCAGAGAATGCATCTCTGAGAGATTTCATTATGCATTCATTCATTATATATGTCATTACGGTCATGATCGAATTCATGACGATCTCCCTCATTATCCGATTCGATCTGACCTGATCAGAGATTGAGATGCTTTCTTTTTGGGGGTTGAGATATGGCTCAAGGCTGCCTCTAGTTACCGAAATCAATCTCATTATATACGTAATTACGCTTTAGCAGAGAATGCATCTATTATATATGTCATTACGGTCATGATCGATTCGGATTCGATGTCATAGTCATACTCACGGATGATGAAATCTTACCTGAGATGAAGAGAGATCGGTTCCTCGACCTCGTAACCTCGGCCGAGTCCCTACGGGCCTTTTGTTACCAATTTCGATGAATCTCATTATATATGATGCGGTTATTTGAATCCGGAATATTCCTGTTTGTCCTTGAAATTGGGGTCAATTAGAGTCGTTTTATAGTCGTTTTTTGGTACCTTTCCCGAGGATGCGTAAGCACACTCGACCACTATTACCCACCCACCCCAATCCCCGAGGGAAATGACATATTTCTTTATATATGTTGCGGTAGTTGAAATCACCTCTCCCTCGACCTCACCATATGAATAGTGAGTGACCCCTAAGAAGTAAGGGCCCTCCGGGTCCTCGTTTTTCACATCATTTATGATGCGCAAGCAGGCCCTTTTTTTGACTTATTTGAGAGGGGCCACCCAATAAGTAAATTGAACCTTTATATGCTGGAAGGATTCATGTTTTTGCCATGCTACAAACCTTCACTTTTTACCACTCTTCTTACCCAACCTTTGTAATGCCCCCAACTTATAGCCTTGTAAGGGAAGGAAGGGCTTCCAATAGAGGAGGAGCTTTTGGACGGGCTTTCATACAGCATTGCACAGGCTAACACTGGCTGAAAGGACAGATTCTTAGGAGGTAGGCAAGGCAGGCATTCTTCCTATTTACCTTTACCCCACTTGCCTTTACTTATGTGTTTACTACTCTACTAACCCACCTTACCCAGCGATTAGACCGGTTGGCCGTTTATCGTCGGCAATCCGCCGGGGCCTCTAAGGTAGGTCAGGCGGCATAAGGCGGGCGGGCCAAGGGCGGGCCAATAGGAGATGCAAGGCCTGGGGGGAGGGAGCATGCAATAGAGGGGGATAGGAATCGGGGACAGGCAAATATAGATAGGAAATGTTTGAACTGGGAACAGGCAATAGAATAGAGGGGGATGGATCGGTGCGGTGAACTGAAAACCCTACTCCTTTTATATGGAGAATACTCACTGGAAATGGAGATGAATAACTACATAAAAAAACCACAAACACACGGCACGGATCCTTTACGCGTTCTTCTTCATTCATGGTATAGAGAAAAAACGGCACACAGACCGTACGTACCCGAGCTTCGGAGAAAGAATATACAAGGATGGAGGAATTGATATCTATCTATATTCAAGGGATGTCGTGAACGGCGGTGGAACGGAGTAGCTCTCCCTTAGCAGGAGGGGGAGGAACGCTCAGACCAAAGGGTGTGTTAACGCGCACTCATCATATGGGTGAGGGCCGCCATCATGCGCAAGCAGGCGAGACCAAATAGAGAGGTACGAAGTACTGAGAAGCTAAGACTCTAGAGGGCAGACGGTTCTTACTGGGGCAACCCTGGAGCAGTCAGGTAAGGTCCTGTGCCGGCCGGTGTCAAGGTAAGATCCTTTCAGGCAGTAAGGTCCTTACTGCGCCAGTGAAAGGTAAGGAGAAACCCATCCATATTTCTTCCCCTCAAATCGCTAGCTAGAAGGTAAGGTGGTGTAGGCTTCTCTTGACGTTTATTGCCTTCCTTCTATTGGGGATTGAGCCAATCAACTTCATCATTTCTGACCATCCTTTGACCTCGCCCCTTCTAAAAAGGAATGTTTCTTCCGCAATCTACGTGGCTAATAGACTATCTACATTTAGGGGGAGTTGCTAAAGGCCTATCTACGTTCTGCTAAAGGCTGGGGTGCTAAAGACCTATCCGATCCTATGTGTTCTGAAGCCATCCCTTATCTTCTGACCATTTGGCACCGCTACATAGGAAGGTTCCAGGGATAGATATCAATCTGTTTTTATTAAGGTCCCGGAGGGGCTTGCGCTTCCTAGTGCAAGGATAGAATCAAATTCATCATTTCCCTCCCCGTTAATAAGCTCTTCCCCTCCCGTGGAGAGAATCATTGGGCTAAGGATAGAATCATTGGTTACTCTATTATAGGAAGGAGGACCAACCCATTGAGTATGCGAATGAAAGGTAGCCCACTCGGTCTATCCTTTATTTACCAGGTGGGCCTACCTACTGTTTCTCTTCGAAAGGACGGGCCAAGGCGGCAACCCTCTTCAGATTCTAGATAGAGAGCGCTTTCTTTCACATTTGGGGAACAAACCACTATCTATGGGGAACGAACCATCACATATGGGAGCCGCCCACCACTATGAAGGAATCCACCCCTATAGGTTCTTGGGAAGACTTGGTGAAGATTCTGTCCCCCTAATGCATACCCAGGTAGGCCCACCAAAAGCATACCCAGGTAGGCTCACTATACAGATGCATAGCTCAGGTAGGCCTATAACCTACCCCTAACCCACGCAGGATGCGTCCCCTGGTAGGCATATCACCCACCCAGAACTCACTTACCCAGGATATTGATTCCTCTCATTCCTTCTCTTTTCCCACGGCCCCAGAGAGGCAAGATATATGGGGGGCGCCTCTCTTTCCCCGCTGCCTTTCCCCACCAGAGGGGAGAGAATGCAAAGAATGGCCGCCTCTATCTATAGGAATAGGGGAGTCGTTTGGAATCACTTCCCCATCCATATTTGAAGTAGGTCCTTATTCTTGGCACCCCGCCTTCCTTGCCTCCTTGATTGAATGCTTGCTGGATGGATGGATTGACTTTGCTGCTTGCTTTGAGCCGGGCCCCGTCCGGTCCTCGGAGGACCTCCCGGGCTTCGGGACAGGCGATAGCAACTTGTGGCTTTGACTTAAATGTGATTTAAGCCTTGCCCCTCAGTCTCTGCTTCATACTACAGATCGATCGGATCGATTTGGCCCTCATCTCACTTTATTCCCCATTATTGGCTTTCCCCGATCGTATTGCTTGCTGAGGGAATGACCTAATTGGTCATGACCAACTTGAGTAAATGATTGAAGAAATGAAGGTGGGGTGGACGGAATCACCGAGGGCTAGGCGCCATGGGTAGGCGTGGTTGGCCTTCCATAGCAGGGGTGAGAATCATTTACTTATCAATCACATTAGGTATTCTCTTACCGCTTTCAGTGAGAACAGGGTGTCCGTGTTGTAGTTAACAGGTCTGCATGGAATGAATGCTACTCAATGGATCGAATAACCTTATTTCATTGGTACCCGAAAGGATACGGCCTCCACTCGATTGATTATGCGTGCTCGCAGCTCTCTCGGGCTGCCCACATAGAAACCTCCCCTATATGGAGGCGGCCCCTACCACATAGATGGACCCGCATCTGACAAAGGACAATTGAGGATGCGCAAGAATAGGACCTTTAGGTGCTCGACCATAAGGATGCCTCTCTTGTACAAATCACCAATCCATTTGTATTAATGGTTTTTGTTCTTAATAATATCATGCATCAAAAGGTTCATTGTGTGAACCAAACACCCAGACCAAAATATGTTGGGGTATTTATCCTCAATAATTGCTCCCGCTGCCTTACAATTAGGAGCATTATCAGTGATGACTTGGATGACATTGTATGGCCCAATACATTCAATTGTTTCAAGTAATGGTTCTGCAATGTTGATGCCGGTCTTGAACTTGTCTAAGTAATCATATGCTGAAAGAAAGATGGTACCACTAACAGACACATCAAGAACACTTATCAATGGCTTGCTTTTTACATTTGTCCATCCATCATATACAATGGACACCCCATTCTCAGCCCAAGAATTTGTCATTCTACTCAAAGAATGTGATATTTTTGTTTTTTCATGATCAAGTCCAACGGTTCTAGCCTTGTCATCCCCAGGGCTCTTGTATCCTTTAGGGGCATCATTTATGGCAGAAACCATTTCATGCCAATAAGGTGAGCGAAGAACATTGAATGGTATCCCACATGCATAGAGAAATCGGTGAACTTTTGAATCCACTTCATTCCTACGCCCTTCGTCAAGGAAATTTAATATGGTTCTATGCCTTAAAGAGATGTCTGGTGACCCTGTGCCTCCATATCCACTGTCATTGGAGGATGCTGATGGAGTTCTTTGTGCATGTGATTGTGAGCTTGGTTCAAAGAAACCCTTTGATATTTTAGAATTGTATTGGGCTTCCTCCTCTTCCCTTATGTATTAGGCTCTATCTGCTGCTGACACACTTGTACAAGTTTTGGTTCCTATTTGTTTATCTCCAACCCATGGCCTTTTCCTGCAGAGGTGCTTTCTGACATGGTGTATGAACCTATGTAATTATTGTTGCAATGGGAGCAGTGAAATTTAGTGGTTCCACCCCCTTTCCCTGCTTCAGACCTAGTAACATATTTCCACAATAGGGTTTAGTCTTGTTTAGTTTTTTGAGCTGACTCATGTTCACTCTCCTCCAGCTCCTCACCAAGGTACTTCTCTCCGAGGTTTTCATCAAATCCACTATAACCCACTTCTTCATTTTCAACCCTCCTTTTTCTACTCTCCAACACCATAATAACCAAAAAAGGAACCAAGAAGAAGAAAATGCTAAGCAATATAACCATGATGTTTGAAATTTGAAGTTTTGAATCTGCAAATAAAATGGAATGGGAAATAGAGAAATTTTATTTATTTAGCAATGAACATAAAAAAAAAATATGGATAGATTAGAGTGTAGATCCTACCTCTTTGGCCTCCAATCTCCCCTTGCAAGCTCTTCAAACTCCTCTCCTTGCTTCAAACTCTCTCTTGCTCTCTCTCACTTAGGATGATGTGAATAATGAGAGGGGAGAGGGTTTATTTATTCCCCCCCCCACCTTCCCCTTCCTTCTCTCCCTTTTTCCCTCCCCTTCCATCTCTCTCCATGTCGTCGTCGCCTCTCTCTCGGCCTTGCCGGTGTCGTTCTTCGCCGATTGGGAGCGATTTTTCCAATTGGGGAGAGGTCGAAGGTGATCGTTCCTCGAGCTCCCCGGTTGGAAAAATCGCTCCCAAAGCGACGCTCCCTCCATCGACCCCAAAAAAACCAAGGAGTGATTTTTTTGGGGGAGCACACTCCCGAAATCACTCCCAATTCGGGAGTGATTTCAGGAGCGTGCTCCCGAGTCGCTCCTGACTGGAGCGCGGATTGGGAGCGGGATAAAGGGGGAGGGTGCGCTCCACCGCAACCTTGACAAAAACTAACAACCCATCCCATGATGAAACCACTTGCCAATTGCATATAACATCCAATGCACTTCCTAACCATTAGATACAATAATTCATTAGTGCATCTATGTGAACCAAGATTGTTAATCAACGACACATTGAGACTTCATAATGGGCTTCCCTTCTAGATTTGGGGCTTTAAGATTGCAATAGTATTACCTCCCTAGGTAGGAGTCGTTAATAAACAACCCTATTAGGTGTTCCCAGCGCTAAGGGGAAAGACAGGTCCAAGGTAAATCCTTGAATTGATAGGGTCATGTAAATAATGATGAAATGGATGGGGACACGAGGGTCTTAAAGCCAAATGCCATGGGTTAAAGGGTGGTAATGACGAGGGATGTCCACATACTTAGGTGTATAGATCTAGTGCGTAGCAATTGTGGATACATGAGTTACCCCGACCTTTGTTTATCCACCCTTCTTCATTTTCCTTTTGCCTTTTTAAAATTTTTTCTCTGTATTATTACTCGTGGTTCCAAGAGATGAGAGCGTGTTGTGTATGATATAAGTAGTTATTACCCCCTTAAGGTGGGGTAGTTCATCGCCCACCAAGGGTTGGGACGTGCATGGGTTCCTTAATGATGTGGGGGCACTCATGGGGCCCTAAGAACTAGGGTGATGGCCATAATGAAGGGGTAGAGCTCATGTTTGGCTTTTGCCCACGTGGTAATATAACGTCCCAACCATCTTTTATATTTTATAATAATCTTTTCTTTTGTATCTTGCTTGTGGCCATGATATGCTTTTAACCTTTTTTTTAAACTACATCAACCTCCAGGGCAACATTTCGAAGCCTGAACCAAACATGTGGACAAGGGGAGGGGGTGTACTAATGCCTTGTGGACCCAGAGAGGGAAGATGATGAAATAGGGCTTGTAATGTGCAAAGGGGAGTGAAAAATGTGAACTGGGTGCCCTTCCTAAAGCTATAAGCCAATAGGGGAGATTCGATAGGACTAGGATTGAGGATTAACCCCCCATTTAAGATGAGGGAACAAGACTACTGTCAAAACCCTTCCTTTTCCCCAGTCACCCAATAATCCATGCCCAAAGTGCCCAAGGAAAAAAAAGCATAACCACCTGATTGCACAATGAAAAACATACCTTTAGGATTAAATTTCCCACCTTCAAACATATGCTCTTGACCGATGGGCGAGGGGACATATGACTGGCTCAGGAAGCTAAGAGCAAATGGCACAATACATTGGTTACACTAGTGGATGTCAAGGGTTGTTGGTTGTTGGCTGAAGACAAATCTAGGAGAAAAATTCTCCTATGCGGTCACCCACTTTTGGTGCAGAACAGGGTTGGTTGTGGGATGACTCATCTAAAAAGAGATTTGGGAGAATTCATTAACCGGAAGATAGCGATGGAGTGGTGAGGAGAAAGAGGAGCTTGTTCTTGCTGCACAAGTGAGAAAGGGCAAAGGGAAGGCAAAGCAAAGAAAAAATATTATTATTATTTTTGCAGCATGGGTTTCATGCTCAAGGTCTTTTATTTTAGAGGTCAAGCACCCATTGAGTGCTTCTAGGGTTTGCCCTAGGTCAAGAAATCAAAAGATTCATTGTCATAAGTTGAAGAACCCATCGGGCACATTGTAACTTATAAAGAAAATTATGTCATTAAAAGTGTCAAAATACCCTTCAAGACCAAGTTGACCTAACAGCTAGAAAATCAGCCTAAATTGAGCCACATCCACCTTAAGAAGCCTACATAAAAGAGGGAACTCAACCTCCTTGAGAGACAATCATCACTCACTCATTCAAGTGAAGGATGAAGAAGAAGAAGGTATAAAAGAAGGAAGAGGACGAAGAAGACTTGTTTCTGGGTTATCTCTCTCTCACATGTGTGAAGGAAGGCTAGGGTTTCTGCTGCTGGTCTAGGGTTTTTCTTCTGCAGGTTCAATCTTGAAGAAGGAAGAGAAAGAAGGTCAGCAAAGGTCACTTTAGGTCATCCTCAAGCACTAGAAAAAGTAGAAAGTCAAGCAAAGGTCTAAAGAAATCCCGGGAGGCCAAATTAAGCTTACACGTGTCGTAGCAGCTGCTATTGGGAGGGCCAAAAATTTCAGACCTGGGGCGAAGTAGTGCTGCTGGAAGAGATTTGATTGGTTTTGACTTAGACAAAAGAAGCACAACATCTGGAAAGGTTGGACTTGGTCTTGGAGGGCACTGATCTTGGTCAAGAGGTCTTGGAATTCGTCAACTGAAGAATCTATAAGAAGAGAAGAGATTTGCAGGTTTTTCACTCAAGTGGAGAGGTTTTGGCCCTTGCTTGTAGCCCACATTCTATGTTCTTGTTCTTCTTGTTTTGGTAGTTGTTTGATGATATACAAACATAATAATAAAGAAACTAATAAATACGAAAAAGTAAAAAGAGATAACAAACAGTTATCAAGAAAAGAGAAATCGCTCTAATTATTGTCCTATAGATTTCTCAACATGGTATTGGAGCTAAGGTTGGCTAAGGGCATTATGAAGATCTCTACCACACTGAAGATGTTAAAATTGGCAACTAGGACCAAACTCCATGTGGGTCATCTCATTTATGGCAATTGATATTTTTCCTAGATTCCTCTTGTCGAGAGGTGTAGGATTGATCTAAAGATCATCCGACTTCGACAAGTATTTATGAGATATGAATTTATTTGTATCTACTTGACAATTGTCAAGGTCGGCCAGTAGTTAAATGTGTGGCACACATGCCTAGTGAATCATATAAATACAAGTGAGGTTGATTCATTTTATCATCATCTCATCTCACTCATTTCTTCTCTCTCTCTCTCTCCTTAGATTTGGGTTACACAAGGAGCAGCTCACACTTGGGAAGGAGGACGCAGTAGGGCAAGGAGGACACAGAAAGGAGGATGCAGAAGTTGTTGAAGGTCTCTTTGACCAGCGTTGACCTTAGAAGAGTGTGGTTTTGGTGTGGCTGCCTCTCCTAGGTAGGCCGCATTTTTTGGCATGAAAATTGAGGCAATCTGACCTCAGGTTTGACCAGCGTTGACTGCCCTAGTTTGGGGCAGCAAGTTGACTTCAGTCAACTGTAGTTTGACTATGTATTTGGGGTTGTTTAAGGGCTGATTCTTCAGGCTGTTCGAAGACTAGTTGACCGGGAAATTGACCAAGCATATTGGAGGTCAATTTCATCTCGTTTGACTAAGTTTGACTTTGCTGATTTAGAGTTTGCTGCTGTTGATATAAAATTACAGAATTCTGATTTTGTACTATTTCTCTCTGCTGAACTATTGAAGATAAAAGAAAATTCGATCAAAGGGTTTCCTCGCATTGGGGTTTGTCCCTGGCTAGCCGCCACATCTTGTGTCTCTTGTCTTGGCTTGTTTTCTGTCGATCGTTTAATGTTCTATCTGCACTTTACTTAATGTATATGTGATTGCTAATCAGTGGTTAATAAGAAGAAAAGAAGTAAACTGCTCTAAGCATAGAACATACCATAATTTAACATGGTATCAGAGCTAAAGTGAAGACAAAGCCCAAGCAAGAGCAAGATCAAGAGCAATCACTGAAGGTTGGCAAGGCTATCCTAAAAACTACATGGGGTCCTCAACACTCTTCCCTGTTGAAGACAAGCTCCATGAGAAGTTTGACTATCACGAATGGAAGATGTCTCTCGATTTAACTTTAGAAGATCAGGAAGTGTCGGACCATGTGAGAGGCAATATTGTTGCGCCTCCATCAAATGCATCCGCTGCTACCAGAAACAAGTGGACCAAGGGAGAAGTCAAAGCAAAGAAGATCATCCAGGACTCTATCGACAAGCGCCCGGTGGCCTATGTTTCCGAGCTGAGCACCTCCAAGGAAATCTATGTTAGACTGGTGAGTTTATTTAAAGTTAATGATGCAAATCAAGTTTTGTTCCTTAGAAATAAGCTGAAGGAAATTAAAAGGGCAAAGATGAGAGTATGCAAGCATATTTCTTAAGGATCACCGAGATCAAGAATGATCTCATATCTATTGAGGAAGTAGTCCCTGACAGGGAAATGACTATCACAACTCTTGGTGGACTACCACCTGAATGGTATATATTCAGGACTACTCTTCTCAACAATAATGTCATCCCAGGATTTGAGGAATTGAAGGCTAGATGTATTCAAGAAGAAACAAGGATGGAAGAGCAAGAAATGCCCGCACTTAAAGGCAATCCCTCTACCTTTTCTTCTCATGCTAAAAGAAGAAACAATACTGGGGCTAAATCCAAAGGAAAGGCTGACCAAAGGGTGGAAGAAAAGGACGATGTTACAATTACAACAAAATGGGCCACTATGCGAGGGAGTGCCCTGATAAGAGGGACTCACACCATGACGATGATCAAAAGGAATGGCAGGTCCAATGGCAGAAATAAAAGAAATGTCGAAAATCAAGGAAGAGGACAACCCTTCAAGAAGGCAAGAAACTCCGGGGATGAATCTAACGTTGTTAACAATAAGCAAGATGAATATTGTCTACCAGCGGCCCTCTCTACTACTGCTCCCGCAGACTCGCTGGGAAATTGGTTCATTGATAGTGGTGCCTCAAGGCACTTCACTGGTTACAAAGAAGCTCTCTCTAATCTGATAGAGAAGGAGACAACCTGGAAATTGTTCTTGGGGACAACACAAAATATGCCGTGAAAGGCCTAGGGAATGTCACTCTTAAATTGAATCAAGGTAATACAATTCATTTACAAGAAGTCCTATATGTACGTGATCTCAAAAAGAACCTGGTGTTCGTTTTGACAATGGAAGACAAAGGCTATAAGGTGACCTTCATCAATGGCAAAGTACGTGTATGGAAAAAGAATTTTAAAGAAGCTTTCACACTTGGGTTTCGAGTTGATTCATTATATCAGGTTAGAGGAAGTCCGCTGGGTGTCATGTCTTGTGACACATCACTTCAGTCTAAACTATGGCATCGGAGGTTTTCTCACCTTCATTATAAAGCTCTACCCAATGCAAGACAAATGGTGACAGGGATGCCTGAGTTTCCAGTAGAGCAAGAAGGTGTATGTCCTGGATGTGCCGAAGGGAAGCTCAAAAGGGGACCATGCCCCTCAAGCCAAAGTAAGACCTCCGATATATTGCAGTTGGTTCACTCAGACATATCTAGTATGATGCCTGTGAACTCCTTGGTAGGATATTTATATTACCTCACTTTTACAGATGACTATTCTCGCAAGACTTGGATATACTTCTGGAAAAAGAAGGATGAAGTGTTCACTTGGTTTCGTCACTTCAAAGCCTTGATCGAGAATCAAACCGAAAAGAAAATCAAGATCTTAAGGACTAATAATGGGACTGAGTATGAATCCAATGAGTTCCACGACTTTTGCAAAGAGGCTGGCATTAAGAGGGAGACTACAACACCATATACTTCTGAGCAGAACGATGTGGCGGAAAGGAAGAATCGTATGATTGTGGAAGCTGTCCATGCTATGCTCCATGATCAAAGACTTCTGAAGTTTCTATGGGTCGACGTTGTGAATACCGCTGTATATGTGCAAAACCGATGCCTTACCAAGCATTGGGTTCCAAGACTCCCGAAGCGATGGTCACTGGTAAGAAACCTGACGTATCTCATTTTATAATTTTTGGAGGTCCTATATGTTTTCATGTGCCAAGGAGAAAAGGAATAAATTGGGTGCATCTAGAAAGAAAGGAATCTTTGTGGGCTATAGTGAAAATACTAAGGGTTGTAGAATCTATGTGGTTGGTCAAAGGGAAATCGAGATTAGCCATGATGTTTCCTTTGACCAATATATGGCTCTTAGCAAAGTTGACAATCTTCCTACTCAAAGGGGATCTAAAGAAGTTGACACCAGGGAACCGAAGGAAAAGGAAGATGAGATGATGCCCGATGTGGAAGAACCTATGGATCCTATTGATCCCCCTCCGCAAGAGCCTTCCTCTTCTAGGAAGAGGCTTTCATGGCTTAGGGGGACACTTGATGATGTTGAAGGACACACTGCACCCAGAGGGACTTTCTGAGAAAGTAAGAAGTTGTCTAGGTATGAGGGATACTTGACCATCATGAGCATGATCATCCAAAATAAGCCTTCATCATTTGTAGAAGTTGTCAAGCATCAAGTATGGAAGGATGCTATGACTAAGGAATATGAGTCCATCATGAAAAACGATGTCTGGTATGTGGTCCCCAGACCCCAGGACAAAGCAAATGTCACTTCAAAATGGCTTTACAAGATAAAGCATGCAGTTGATGGAAGTGCAAAAAAGTATAAGGTTCGTTTTGTCGCTCGTGGCTTCTCTCAGAAGGAAGGTATAAACTATGACGAGATATTTGCACCTGTTGCCCGATATACCACCATCCGCTCGATCATAGTCCTTGTTGCTTCGCAACGATGGAACCTATATCAGATGGATGTGAAGACCGCATTCTTGCATGGTTCAATCAAAGAGGAAGTCTATGTTTTACAACCTGAAGGATTTGACATTCATGATCGGGAATCTCACGTGTGCAGGTTGAAGAAATCCCTCTATGGGCTAAAGTAGGCACCCTAAGCATGGCATGAGAGGATCGATAGCTACTAGATGAAGTTGGGATTCACTAGGAGTGAAGCTGACCCTAACCTTTACTTTCAGGTTGAAGATAACAAACCTCTCATACTAGTGTTGTACGTTGATGACCTCTTTCTAACAGGTGCAAACCCTCTCATTCTCAAATGTAAGAGGGAGTTGGCTTCCGAGTTTGGGATGAAAGACCTAGGACTGATGCACTATTTCCTAGGTCTGGAAGTCTGGCAGAAACTAGAGGAGATTTTCCTATCTCAAGGAAAATATGTGGTGAAAATATTGGAGAGATTCGGTATGGTGGATTGCAAGCCCGTGACTACCCCGATGGAGCTTGACTTCAAGAAGTTAAGCGGTAGTGCTGCTGGACCTGTTTTAAAAAATGGTACCGAGTATCGTCAACTCGTCGGTGCATTGATGTTCTTGGTGAACTCCCATCCGGATTTATGCTTTGCAGTCAACACGTTGAGTCAACATATGGTTGAGCCTCACCACACACATTGGATTGGTGCCAAGAATTTGTTGAGATATCTTCGTGGCACAATCACTCATGGGTTGACATAAACTACCGGAGATGTGAGACTACTTGGATATACCGATGCTGATTGGGCAAGCAGTGTGGTGGACCGAAAGAGAACTTCTAGGTGTTGTTTCTCTTTGGGATCTGCCTCAATATCCTAGATGAGCAGGAAGCAAAAGTCGGCGGCTTTGAGCACCGCTGAGGCAGAGTACATTGCTGCTAGTATGGCCTCTTGTGAAGCGGTTTGGTTGCGGAAGCTCTTCAATGAGCTGTTTGGATTCACATTGGATACTATCGTGATCCTGTGTGAAAACCAGAGCCGGATTCGTTTGAGAATCCCATATTTCATGATCGCTCCGAGCACATTGATATCAAGTACCACTATATCTGGGATATGGTACAGTGGGGAGCAATAAGGCTCCAACATATCGGTACAGATGAACAGGTCACCGACATTTTGACGAAGCCCCTGGGAAAGGTCAAATTCTTGACTTTCCGAGAACGACTTGGTGTCGTTGAGAGACCCTCTTATGAGGGTCGTGTATGATGCATATATTGAGCTCTGGGAGCTCTAGGGGGGCGCAGGGTACTTCTTGGAGCGACATGTGACCACAGGGTGACTCACCATCCCCTGGTGGTGCACTATGTACAGGGTGAAGGTTCAAAACTTCAACCTTCCCCTGTGACACCCCATGGCCACTGTGGGACAGGATGATTAGTTCTCCTGTGGGCCAGGATGATTAGTTCTCCTGTGGCGACTATGGGACAGGATGATTAGTTCTCCTGTGGGCCAGGATGATTAGTTCTCCTGCGACGACTATTGGACAGGATGATTCGTTCTCCTGTGGACAGGATGATTAGTTCTCCTATCGAGGCATCCTACCCATGCAGTGAGGGACTCATGAGAAGTACCTCTCATCTGATCAATGAGTAGGGAAATGGGGTTAGAGGCCATTAGTAGTACTATCGATGGACGCATCGTTGTATCCACTGCACTCCCTATGCTAGGATGACCTTCATTGATCTGGGATCAATGATACTGATCTGGGATCAGTGAGAGTTGTATGACACACTCTGAGACTAACTTCGGGTCAGTGGAAGATGGTATGATATATCCTCGATCATTTCGTCTTCTTCATAGTTCAGCAGAGTAGAGCAGAGCAGAGCCAGCATTGCAAGGCAGTGCATTTGATGGTTGGGACAATACCGACGGTCAGACGGATTAGCAGATGGAGTTCTCCCTAGTTGAGAGGGAGTGTTAAAATTGGCAACTAGGGCCAAATTCCATGTGGGTCATCTCATCTATGGCAGTTGATATTTTTCTTAGATTCCTCTTGTCAAGAGGTGTAGCATTGATCTGAAGATCATCCAATTCCGACAAGTATTTATGGAGATATGAATTTATTTGTATTTACTTGATAAATGGTCAAGGTCGGTCAGCCGTTAAATGTGTGGCACACATGCCCAGTGAATCATATAAATACAAGTGAGGTTGATTCATTTTGTCATCATCTCATCTCACTCATTTCTTCTCTCTCTCTCTCCTTAGCTTTGGGTTACACAAGAAGCAACTCACATGTGGGAAGAAGGAGGACGCAGTAGGGCAAGGAGGACGAAGAAGTTGTTGAAGGTCTCTTTGACCAGCATTGACCAAGCGTTGACCTTAGAAGAGTGCAGTTTTGGTGTGGCTGCGTCTCCTAGGTAGGCCACATTTTTTGGCATGAAAACGAGGCTATCTGACCTCAGGTTTGACCAGCGTTGACTGCCCTAGTTTCGGGCAGCAAGTTGACTTCAGTCAACTGCAGTTTGACTGTGTATTTGGGGTTATTTAAGGGCTGATTCTTCAGGTTGTTCAAAGACTAGTTGACCGGGAAATTGACCAAGCATATTGGAGGTCAATTTCATCTCGTTTGACTGATTTAGGGTTTGTTGTTGCTGATATAAAATTACAGAATTCTGATTTTGTACTATTTCTCTCTGCTGAACTATTGAAGATAAAAGAAGATTCGATCAAAGGGTTCCCCTGCATTGGGGTTTGTCCCTGGCTAGCCGCCACATCTTGTGTCTCTTGTCTTGTCTTGATTTCTGTCGATCATTTAACGTTCTATCTGCACTTTACTTAATGTATATGTGATTGCTAATCAGTGGTTAATAAGAAGAAAAGAAGTAAACTGCTCTAAGCATAGAACATACCATAATTTACCAAAAGAAGGTTCTAAAGAAGTGTTCAAAGGTAGCAAGCCATCTCAAGAAGAGCTTCAAAGAAGTATGGAATCTTCTATTTACTCCAAAGAAGGAATCGATCAAGACAAGCGACGAAGGACTATTCTCAACACTCACTAGCACATTTCAAGATAAGAGCATTTGGGTGATCGATAGGGGACCATCAAGACATATGACTGTCCATCACAAGCAACTTAAAGCACTGTCAAAAGTAAATTTCTCTTACTCTATAGAGCTTGGTGATAATAAGAGCTATCCTGCGAGAGGAATTGGATCAACCTCACTAGAGTTGGAGAATGGAGGAAATATTCATCTCAACAACATCCTATTTGTACCAGGTTTGCATAAGAATTTACTTTCCATTTCAAGTCTAGAAGATAGAGGTGATAGAGTAGCTTTTATTGATGGAAGAGTTGTAGTATGGGGTAAAAAATCAAGCATAGAAGATGCTAGAATGAATGGGATTCGTGAAGGAAGGCACTATAGATTGATAACTCCCCTCATTGAAATTTCTAGGTATTACCCGTTATAAATTTTATTTGTATTCTCTAGTTTATTTCTCCTACTTGTTAATTACGAACAAGTTATTTAAACATATAAATATCGAAATAAACACAATATAGTCTCAACCATCTGCAGATCAACAACTGAAAGAAATAGCAAACACACAGGTGACACCGCTATTTTTGGACAACTCGTCCTCGGAAAAACCCAACTTGGGAAAACCGATGCAACAATTTTGAGGGTTATTTTATTATGCAATCTATTTGAGTACAACTGGCTGCCAAACTGGCTCACCCGGCAGAGAAAATAATCCGACAGTAATACCTCTCTACTCGGAAGCAAATACTCAGAAAATCTGCCCCACGAAACCCTCTCCAGCACAACTTAAGCACTGCATCAGCCTGAAAACCCCCTGCGTCAGCTCTCTAAGGCTCTGCGCAACCTCTCTGGCCCTCTGTGTCACTCCAACAGCCTCTGCTCCGTCTCTGCTAGCCTCTACGTGGTTCCCTCTAGCTTCTGTGTCTGCCTCTCTGCCTCTGCGCTAGTCTTCCGACACCATCTCCGCCTCTCTGTCTCGCACCCAGTGCCCGTCGCTGCAAACTGATCACTGATTCGACTTTTGTTAGCAAACCCCACTCTAGAAAATCAAATGACTAATCACTCTGGTGTATCCTCAACTGACCCTCAAGCCTCCTCTTATACTTTTCCTGTTGGTCCTTCAACGACCGAGATTACATCTCTAATCAATGGCTAAGATTAGATTTGGCTTTATATTAATACCCATTAATATTATATTTTTCCTAGGTTTAGACTTAGGAACTCCATTAAAAATATTAATTATTTTAATATCTCCTAAACCGGATAGAATCTGCCCAAACCATTTATGGGTCTTGGAGATCTCATGTGCTTTAGCATCTCCACCAATTTTCATGGCTAGAGCACATCCGATGCTACCCCAAATCAACACTCCCTCTTAGTGAGGATTGTGCTCTAGTAATACTCCACACTGAGCATCACCCTAATTATACAGCATTGGTACCTGTGTTGATGCTCAACCTTTCCGCCCAACATCTTCTGCACTGCTACATCCTGTACTGCTGCAACTGCTGCATCCGTACGATAGCTCTCTCTGAATCCGCGTTGCTGTTGGTCCTTTCTCCCAACATTGCATCTGCACTGCAACCCCCTCTCATCATGTTGCATTGTGCTACCATTAACTGCTATTGCATTGCAACTTAGTTACTGAGAAGTAAGTAACTGATCCACCCAACTACTGACATCCCTGTTAGGCTAGAAACGCTCCCAATGCTGAAGCTCTCTCTGCCACTATCTAGTGCTCCCTCTACTGCCCTGTTATAGACATTTTTGTGCCTCGCGACATGGAGCATGAAATGTCAATAATTACAGGGATCCTCAGTCCCTAAACATGTTGTTCTTACCCCTAAAAGAACAAGGTCATCAATCCACAGCACTTCCAATCAGTTCTCCACCTGAAAACACTTCAAAACAGGCTATTTTTGGATCATGTCAGCTGCTCCACTGAGCTTCTGCGCTGAAATGCAACTGCTCCTCCTTGTACCTGCGCTGGAAGTCAAATCTAATGAAGGCTACCTGCGCTGGGCGAGATTGGCCAAGTGGCACAGTCATTCTGCAAGGTGTCAACTGCCCAGGAAGCTTCCAAACTGACACTTGGTTCATGAGATTCGCCCTGTGATGAGTAAGAGGTACTTGATCACCATGTGTAAGCAAGGATCTCCAAGTGGACTCAAGAACTGAAGATTAACTGAAGAGGGAGAGGACACTAGTCAGCTCTATGCCAGCCTCAAGCTGACTCATCCTCTCTTCTTCTCTCCTATATATAGAGCTCTTCTATGAGGTCTAAGGAGGCTGGAATTTTATGTTAAGCAAGGAGGTGCTGTTGGATTACAGTTAGAGCTATTGGGTGATTGTTTTACTAGAGGTGAAGAGGAGAGTTCTTGCTGCTGGGGAGGTGCTGCTGGATTGGAGCCATCATTGGTTGTAACCTTCTCAGAACCCTGTTACTTCTATCAATAAAGTTTTGCATGTTCTCCTATATACTTGTATTGCATTGATGTATTGTATTTACATGTATATTTGATTCACTCTAATCCATGCATCAGTTATGAGTACTTGTATCTTGTAGTTTCCTCTCTTGTTTTGTGCAGGATCTGTGTGTAGCTGGACCGGCAAAGAGAGTAAGGAGCTGGGAACAAGAGACAAAGAGAGAGGATAAGGATCGACTAAGCGAAAGACACCAGGTTGGTTAATCTTTTCTTCCTTCTCTCTGTACTTTCATAAAGGAAAATATCAAAGCTTTACTTTCAGTTGTTGCTAAAGACTGTCACCTTTAGAGTTGGGATAGGGTCATCCGCATCGGATACTTTTCCCCACAACATGCCCCTGTGCTACTACAACAACTCCTTGCCTCTCGCACCACTACAAACCTCTTTGTGCCATCCTACACTGTTGCAACCTCCTCTGTGCCTCTCGCACTGCTGCAGCCTGCTAGCTCTGCGTTGCCCAGGACTACTGCACTGTAGCACTCTCTGCAGTTTCATCCACATACATTTCTACCGACATCCACCAGTCCTGCTACTCTCTCTTTGGGGCTCCCGTAGCAAGGTATAGTCCAAGAGTTTGGGTACCTCAAGGATCCTGCCCCTCATCGCCTGTAGTTTTCCTGACTACAGCTCGATGTCTCCCCACCTCTTATCTAGAGGTACATGAGCACTCATGGCACAATCTGTTGATTTGGGGTAGCATTGGATGTGCTCTAGCCATGAAAATTGGTAGAGAGGCTAAAGCAAATGAGATTTCCAAGACCCAGAAATGGTTTGGGCAGATTCTAACTAGTTTGGGAGATATTAAAATAATTAATATTTTTAATGGAGTTCCTAAGTCTAAACTTAGGAAAAATAAAATATTAATGGATATTAATATAAAACTGGGTTAGAATGTTCCAAAAGTCATGGATCAAGCCAAATCTAATCTTAGCCGTTGATTAGAGATTTAATCTTGGTCGTTGATGGACCAACAAGAAAAGTATAAGAGGAGGCTTGAGGGTTAGTTGGAGAACACACCAAGAGAGCAAGAATTCGATTTTCTGGGGCAGGGTTTGCTAAGGAAATCGAGTGAGTGACCTGAGCTGCCGCTGAGGGGCAGTGAATACATAGCAGAGAGGCAGAGTTAGTACCAGGAAGATCAACGTAGAGCCATGAGAGGTTGACGCAAAGCTAGCCAGGAGCTACGTAGAGCCAGAGAGGGCCAACGTGTGAGACACATAGGGTCTAGAGGCTGATGCAAGGCCAGAGAGGTTGACGCAGGGCCTAGAGGCGACGCTAGGAGAATTTTGTGGGACAGACTGAGAGCTGGAGAGCTGGATAGGGTGATGCATTCCCTATTAGAGTGACGTAGAACAACAGAAGCTGCATTGTTGCTGTGGGATCGTTCATCTAGTAATTTAGCCAGAATATTTGTCTCCGACTCAGAGGTACTACTGCCGAGGGCATTCTCTGTTGGGTGAGCCATTTTTGGAACCCTAGTTGTATTCTGAAAATTGCATAATAATAAAACCCTTTGAATAGATGCACTGGTTTTCCCGCATTGGGTTTTTCTAGGGACATTGGTCCAAAAATAACAGTGTCACTTGTGTGCTTGTTTTCTTTCAATTGATGATCTATAGATGTTGATACTATACTTGTGTTTATTTTCAGTATTTACATGGTAAATAACTTGTTAAGTAATTAAACAAGTACAAAGAAATAAACCAGATAGTATAGGAAGAATTTCTAACGAGTTAGAATTAGAAATTCCAACATGGTATCGGAGAATGGTTGTAGATCATAAGAAAACTGAAGGCATCAACCGAGCAGAACATTTGTAGCAGATTCAGTTGTCCCGAGTGATAGAGCTAATCCTTGCAGAAGGCGACAGAGAAAGAAGTGACGCAGAAGGACTGCGTCATCATTCTAGGCCGGAGAAAGGCAACGCAAAGGCTAAGGGAGGCAAAATCAGGTTCACGTAGAGGCTAGGAGGGCTGATGCAGTTCGCTGGAGGAGCTGATTTGCTGGTGCTGGGATTGCGCAGAGCCAAGTGGCTCAATCCTTCAGTTGCTTGGGTATAGGAGGCTGTGGGTAATTTGCGAGCAAGCTGGTGGGGTACTGGGGTCAGAACAGTACCTAACAGGGCAAGACCAAGGTGGAGGGAGTTGCTGCCGAGGTGGATTTCTAGCCAAGGAATGCGGATCAATAGACGATTAGAGTGGGGCAACTTGACGTTGAGAGAGGGATTTCCATAAGGGAAATCGAGACTCAAAGGGAGTCAAACCAAGAAATTACAGACGAGAAGTTGAGAGACTTAGCAAGAGTCAAACAGAGGACTTTCAGGGGGGAAGTAGAGAGACTCGAAGGAGTCAAAAGAAGAGCAGCGAGATGGCTGTGAATGGGCTGAGAGATCAGGATAGGCTGGACAGAGCGTCCAACTTTGTGGTCTGGAAGGCCAGGATCTTGTCCATTTTAAACAGACATCGCCTCAAAGGCTTCGTCATGAGAGTGATAGCTATCCCAGTTGAACCGGTAGCTAATGAAAGGTACGAGGAGGCAATGCTGAAGGCTAAGTGCATCATCCTTGATGGGGTCAACGATCATGTGGTACCACATATTGCCGAGAAGGAAACGACAAAGGAGATGTGAGATGCCTTGAAGACATTGTACCAGCATACTTTCGTGCAGAGGAAGATGCTCCTAGAGAATCAGCTAAGGGCATACCAGATGCAGAAGGGAGAGCAGATAGATGTCTTCCTTTGTTGCTTGAAGGAGATCCATGACCAGCTAACTTCCATAGGGGCCATGCCAGATGAGGAATTGATGGTGAGGACCACACTGAATGCAGTTTCTGAGGATTGGGAGGTATTTGTCTAGAGCATACTGGGCAGGACAAGTCTTCCAGATTGGGAAGAACTATGGGCGACTCTTCGTCAAGAAGAGATCAGACGGCTGACCAAGGCAGGGAGTAGCAGAAAAGGGGTCAGGATCAAGGAGGAAGAAGAGGATGCGGCTCTAGCATCTGCGGGAAAGCAGGAGAAGAGGAAGAAGAAGGACCTCTCCAAGGTCAAGTTCTTCCATTGTGGGGAACTGGGTCATTTTGCGAACCAGTGTCTTAGAAAGAAGAGCAAGGGAGAGGCTTTGAACTTAAAGGCAGCGCCTGCAAAAGCAGAGAAAGAAGTCGAGGAGGACAATTGTGCCATGAGTGCTCATGCGCCACTTGAGAAGAAGTGGCGAGACATCGAGCTATAGTCAGGAGGACTACAGGCGATGAGGGGCAGGATCCTTGAGGTATCCAACCTCTTGGATTATATCTTGCTATGGGAGCCCCGAGGAGGAGTAGCAGGATTGGCGGATGTCGGTAGAGACGGATGCAAATGGAGCGGTAGAGAGTGCTACAGTGCAGGAGTCTCGGGACAACGGGAGGCTAACAGGCTACAACGGTGCGAGAGGCACGAGAGTGTTGCACCAGTGCAGGATGGCACAAAAAGGGAGAGGCTTCGAACTCAAAGGCAGCGCCTGCAAAGCGGAGAAAGAAGTCGAGGAGGAGGACGATTGTGCCATGAGTGCTCATGTGCCACTTGAGAAGAAGTGGGGAGACATCGAGCTATAGTCAGGAGGGCTACAAGTGATAAGGGGCAGGATCCTTGAGGTACCCAACATCTTGGATTTTACCTTATTACGGGAGCCCCAAGAAGGAGTAGCAGGATTGGCAGATGTTAGCAGAGACAGATGCCAATGGAGCGACAGATAGTGCTACAGTGGAGGAGTCCTGGGACAACGCGAGGCTAACAGGCTGCAACAGTGCGAGAGGCACGGGAGTGTTGCACCAGTGCAGGATGGCACAAAAAGGTGAGCTGTTGTAGCAACGCAAAGTTCAGTAGAGGGAGCACTTGTTAGCGGCAGAGGGAGCTTCAACATTGGGAGTGTCTCTAGCATGACAGGGATGTCAGAGTTTAGTGGATCAGTTACTTACTTCTCGGTAACTGAGTTGCAGTGCAGTAGCTAGTAGTGGCAGTGCTATAGGCAGCACGATGCAGCATGATGAGAGGGGATGCAGTGCAGATTCAGTGCTGGGAGGATGGATGAGCAGCAACATGGATGAAGAGGGATCTGCCATACAGATGCAACAGTGGCAGTGGCAGGGCCATGGGTAGCAGTACAGGATGCAACAGTGCAAAAGATGTTGGGCGGGGAGGCCTAGCATCAACATAGGGACCGATGTTGGATAATCAGAGTGATTCTCAGTATGGAGTATTACTAGAGCATAGTCCTCGCTAAGAGGGAGTGTTGATTTGGGGTAGCATTGGATGTGCTCTAGCTATGAAAATTGGTGAAGAAGCTAAAACACACGAGATCTCCAAGACCCAGAAATGGTTTGGGCAGATTCTAACCGGTTTGGGAGATATTAAGTATTTTTAATGGAGTTCGTAAGTCTAAACTTAGGAAAAATAAAATATTAATGGGTATTAATATAAAACTAGGTTAGAATGTTCCAAAAGTCATGGATCAAGCCAAATCTAATCTTAGCCATTGATTAGAGATTTAATCTCGGTCGTTGATGGAACAATGAGAAAAGTATAAGAGGAGGCTTGAGGGTCAGTTGGAGAACACACCAAGAGAGATCAAGAATTCAATTTTCTGGGGCAAGGTTTGCTGAGGAAATTGAGTGAGTGATCTGAGCTGCAGTTGAGGGGCCGTGAATACATAGCAGAGAGGCAGAGTTAGTACCAGGAGGATCAACTCAGAGCCGTGAGAGGTTGACGCAGAGTTAGCCAGGAGTTGCGCAGAGCCAGAGAGGGCCAGTGTGTGAGACATAGAGGGTCTAGGGGCTGATGCAAAGGCTCTAGAAGCTGACGCAGAGCCCAGAGAGGCTGACATAGGGCCAGAGACATTGATGCAGTGCCTAAAGGCAGCGCTGGGAGAATTTCGTGGGACACACTGAGAGTTGGAGAGTTGGATAATGTGATGCAGTCCCTATCAGAGTGACATAGAGCAACAGAAGCAACTGAGAGATACTACTACCGAGGGCATTCTCTGTCGGGTGAGCCATTTTTGGCACCCTAATTGTATTATGAAAATTGCATAATAATAAAACCCTCTGAATAGTTGCACCGGTTTTCTCGCATTGGGTTTTTCTGGGGACATTGGTCCAAAAATAATGGTGTCACTTGTGTCCTTGTCTTCTTTCAGTTGATGATCTATAGATGTTGATACTGTACTTATGTTTATTTTCAATAATTACATGGTAAATAACTTGTTAAATAATAAAACAAGTAGGAAGAAATAAGCCAGATAGTACAGGAAGAATTTCTAACATGTTAGAATTAGAAATTCCAATACAATCGTCATCCTCCTCTACCTCCTTTTCCGCCTTCGCTGGCATTGCCTTGGAGTTAGACGTCTCTCCCTTAGTCTTCTTTCTCGGACATTGGTTCGCATAATGCCCTAGTTCCCCACAGTTGAATCACTTAATCTTCGAGAGGTCCTTTCTCTTCCTCTTCTCCTGCTTCCCCGCAGATGCCAGAGTTGCATCCTCTTCCTCTTCCTTCTTGATCCGGACTCCTTTGCTGCTACTTTCCGCCTTGCACAATCCTCTGATCTCTTCTTGGCAAAGAGCCACCCACAATTCTTACCAATTTGGAAGAGTCGTCCCGCCCAGAATGCTCTGGATGAATGTCTCCCAATCCTTGGAGACTGCATTTAGAGCGGTCCTCACCATCAACTCCTTATCCGGCATGGCCCCTATTGAAGTCAGTTGGTCCCAGATCTCCATCAATCTACCGAGGAAGTGATCTCTCTACTCCCACTTTTGCATCTGGTATGACCGCAACTAATTCTCAAGTAACATCTTCCTCTGCACAGAAGTATGTTGGTGCAACGTCTTCAAGGCGTCCCTTATTTCCTTTGTCGTCTTCTTCTCGACAATATGTTGGACCACATGATCCTTGACTCCATCAAGGATGATGCATTTCGCCTTGGCCATTACCTCCTCATACTTTTCATTATTAGCCGGGTCAACTGGGATAGCCATTGTTCTCAAGGAGAAGGCCTTGTTGCGATGTTTATCTAGAATGGACAGGATCCTAGCCTTCCAGACCACAAAGTTGGACGCCCTGTCCAGCCTGTCCTGATCCCTCAGTGCATTCATGGCCATCTCTCTGCTCTTCCTTCCGACTCCTCTGAGTCTCTACTTCCCTCTGGAAGTTCTCTCTTCGACTCCCTCTGAGTCGCTACTTTACTTCTAGAAGTTCTCCGCTAGACTCCCTCTGAGTCTTGATTTCCCTCTTGGAAATCCACCTGCCAACCGTCGAGTCACACCTCTCCGATCTCCTATGCACTTGCAACACTGATCTGGATTTCTTGGCTAGAAATCCGCCTAGGTAGCGACTCCCTCTACCTTGGTTTTGCCCGTTAGGTACTGTTTTGACTCAGCAACAACAACACCACACCAGCTTCACTCCCTGCAATCTGCCCACAGCTTCCTATGACCCAACAACTGAAGGACTGAACCTCTAGGCTCTGCGCAATCCCGACATTGGCTGAAATGCTCCCCTAGCCAGCTAGGTCAACCCTCCTGATCTTTGCGTGGCTCTTCATGAGCCTTTCTTTGCCCTCCTCAGCCTCTGCGCTGGCCTCTCTCTGGCCCGAATTGATGATGCAGTCCCTCTACGTCAACCCTTCTCTGCCGCTTTCTGCAAGGAACAACTTTTGTCACTCGAGACAGTGGATTTTGCTGCAAATGCTTTGCTTCAGCTAGTGCCTTCAACCTTTTTGTGATCTGCAACCACGCTCTGATACCATGTTGAAATTTCTAAGTATTACCCATTAGAAATTTTATCTATATTCTCTGGTTTATTTCTCCTACTTGTTATATACGAACAAGTTATTTAAACATATAAATATCGAAATAAACACAATACAGTCTCAACAATCTACATATCAACAACTAAAAGAAATAGCAAACACACAAGTGACACCGTTATTTTTGGAAAACTCGTCCCCGGAAAAACCCAACTTGGGAAAACTGGTACAACAATTTTGAAGGTTATTTTATTATGTAGTCTATCTAAGTACAACTGGGTGCCAAACTGGCTCACCCGACAAAGAAAATAATCCGGCAGTAATACCTCTCTATTCAGAAGCAGATATTCAGAAAATCTGCCCCATGAAACCCTCTCCAGTACAACTGAAGCACTGCGTCAGCCCTCCTGGCCCCTACGTCAACCTAAAAACCCCCTGCATCAGCTCTTTGAGGCTTTGTGCAACCTCTCTGGCTCTCTGCGTCACTCCACCAGCCTCTGCGTGGATGACATAGGTCTTCCTGGCCTCTGCACTGTCTCTGCTAGCCTTTGTGTGGCTCCCTCTAGCTTCAGGGTCTGCCTCTCTGCCTCTGCACTGGTCTTCTGACATTATCTATGCCTCTCTGTCTAACACTCACTACCCCTCGTTGCAAATTGTTCACTGGTTCGACTTTTCTTAGCAAACCCCACTTTAGAAAATTGAATGACAAATCACTCTGGTGTATCCTCCAACTGACCCTCAAGCCTCCTCTTATACTTTTCCTTATGGTCCTTCAACAACCGAGATTACATCTCTAATCAACGACTAAGATTAGATTTGGCTTGATCCATGTCTTTTAGAACCTTCTAACCCAGTTTTATATTAATACCCATTAATATTTTATTTTTCCTAAGTTTAGACTTAGGAACTCCATTAAAAATATTAATTATTTTAATATCTCCTAAACTGGGTAGAATCTGCCCAAACCATTTCTAGGTCTTGGAGATCTCATGTGCTTTAGCCTCTCCACCAATTTTCATGGCTAGAGCACATCCAATGCTACCCCAAATCAACAGCTCAAGCTTTAGTTCACATTGAAACCAGCCCATGTAAACTTTGGCATAGAATATTTGGTCATCTCCACTACAAAATCTTACCAACACTAAATACCATAGTAAATGGCATCCCCGAATTGAAAGAAGATCATGAAGAAGTTTGCAAGGGATGTGCATTGGGTAAGAAAACCAAGAGACCATTTTGAAGCAGTGGTTCAAGGTCAAAAGAAATCTTGGATCTTATTCATTCTGATGTTTATGGTCTTATGACCCCAAAGTCACTTGGAGGTCATCTATACTATGTCACATTCATAGATGACCATTCAAGGAAAACTTGGGTTTACTTAATGAAATCCAAGGATGAAGTCTTTACCAAATTTCAAGAATTCAAAGTTGAAGTAGAGAACCTTACAAAAAGGAGAATCAAGATACTAAGATCTAATAATGGGGGAGAATATACTTCCAAAGAACTTATAGCCTTCTGTAAGGAGTCTGGGATTAAGAGGGAGTTGATAGTCCCATATAATCCTGAGCAAAATGGAGTTGCAGAACAAAAGAATTGATCCATTGAAGAAAGTGTAAAAGCAATGCTACATGATCAAGATTTGCCAAAATTCTTGTGGGGTGAAGCAACAAGACAGTTGTATACATACAAAATCGAAGTCCCCACAGGTCACTAAATAACTTGACTCCTGAAGAAGTATTCACTAGGAAGAAACCGAGCGTGGATTATCTCCGAATTTTTGGTTGTCCTATCTATACTCATATACCTACGAACAAGAGAAAGAAATTGGATCTATCAGGCATGAAGGGAACATTTCTTGGCTACGGTAATTCTTCTAAGGCCTATAGGATCTACATAAAGGAAGGAAATCAAATATAAGTCAGTCGAGATGTAATATTTGATGAAAGTATTGCATTCAAGAAATCAAAGGATGTCCCTATGGACTCAGATGATGAAGAACTTCTCGTATTTGAAGAAGAAGTTACAAGGGAGGAAGAAGAATCAAATCATGAAGATGAAGGTCCTAGTGAACCTATACAACCTGTCGCAATCCCTAAAACTAGAAAGAGACCTAACTAGTTGAAGTCTACACTACTTGATGCAAAAGGTCATCGAGCAGTTCAAGGCACATTCAGGGAAAGCAAGAATCCAAATGATATTCTGGGTATGCAGCCTATATGACGAAATTTATAGAAGCAGAGCCATCCACCTTTGAAGAAATTGTCACACAACAAGAATGGAAGGATGCCATGAATGAGGAGTATCAACTGATAATGAAAAATGGAGTTTGGGAGATCATACCTAGGCCTGAAAACAAATCTGTGGTAACTTCCAAATGTCTCTACAAGACTAAACATGCAGCAGATGGAAGCATTGATAAAGGTAAGGCAAGATTTGTGGTTAGGGGCTTCTCTCAACAAGAAGGCATCGATTATGAAGAAACATTTGCCCCGACAGCAAGGTATACAACTATATGTTCATTAATCTCTTTGGTAGCATCGATGGGATGGAACATCCACCAAATAGATGTCAACACTGCATTCATGAATGACACAATTGATGAGGAAGTCTATATAGAGCGATCCTTGGGATTTGAAGTTAAAGATAGAGAGGCATATCTTTGCAGATTGAATAAGGCATTATGTGGCCTCAAGCAAGCACCAAAGGCATGATATGCTATAATTGATGCATACCTGCATACATTAGGCTTCACAAATAGTTATGTTGATCTGAACCTTTACATTAAGGTTGTGAAGGGAGAGCAAGTAATCATTCTTCTATATGTGGATGATCTTATCTTGACAGGTGTTGAAGCTCAAATTGAAGAATGTAAGAACCATTTAGCAACAAAATTTGACATGAAGGATCTAGGGCTAATGCACTACTATTTGGGATTGGAAGTCTGGCAAGGACTTGATGAGATCTATCTAGGTCAAGGGAAGAATGTGATCAAGATGTTGAAGAAGTTTGACGTGATGGATTGCAAACCAATGACAACCCCAATGATCACAAACTTAAAAAGACTAAGGAGTTATGTATCGAGCTCTGTGGATCCTTCCAGATATAGAAAATTGATTGGGTCACTGATGTACTTGGTGAATACTTGACCAAACATATGCTCTGCAGTAAATGTTCTCAGTCAATTCCAAGTGGATCCGAAGCATGATCATTCAATAGTAGTGAAACATATACTGAGATATCTGCAAGGAACCATCCACTACTACCAGAAATATGATAGGAGGAATGATGTCCATTTAATTGGATATATAGATTCTGACTGGGGAAGCAGTGAGCAGGATGGAAGGAGCACTACAAGAGGATGTTTTAATTTGGGATCTTCCATGATCTCATGGATGACGAGAAAGCAAGATACGATTGCTTTGAGTAGTGTTGAGGCTGAGTATATTGCAGCTTGTGAAGTAAGCAAAGAAGTTGTCTAGTTTAGGAAGTTGTTGACCGACTTGTTTGAAGGATCAATGAAATCTACAGTGATACATTGTGATAACACCAGTTGTATAAGATTGTCTAAAGACCCAGAGTTTCATGGAAAGACAAAGCATATAAACAACAAGTATCACTAGATTTAGAAGCTAGTACAAGATGGTGTATTGCAGCTACGGTATATCTCCGTTGATGAACAGGTAGTTGATATTTCGACAAAATCTCTTCCTAACAAGAAGCTTGTGTATTTGAGAGACAAGCTTAGTTTGGTTGATATATCCTCCTTGGATAAGAGGGAGAGATAGGCACATCATTCTTGTCTTCACTTGGGAAGAATGAATGGAGGATTGGGTAAGCATCTAGCATCCGATACTCTTTGAGGATGAGGTAGGGCATCCAAGATAAGAGTAGTCGTAGGGGACTGATATTCTTTGAGGACTGGCTATCCAAGATAAGAATAGTCCCGATGGAACATACTCTAAGAGAACCTGGGTGGGGTATGTTCCAAGAGAGACAATGATGATGGTGTCTATCAATCATTGGTCTTGCTAGCATTGTGCTCTGATCTTGTGGAGAGATAGAGTTGTTAGTCAAGGCCTTGCTATATGAAAATGTTGGTTGGTATGATGCTAAACAGATAAGTTACCAATCCGACTCTTCTTATGAGAATATCTTCAGATTGAGAATGTCCATGTACCATTTATGAATACCTCCCTAGTTAAGGAGTGTTGAAAAATGTGTAACTAGGTTCAGTCTAAATATGAAATGTACTTTTGATTTTTGTATATTGTAAAATGAAAGAAAAATTATTATTATTATTTTTGGAGCATGGGTTTCATCCTCAAGGTCTTTTATTTTAGAAGTCAAGCACCCATTGATTGCTTCTAGGGTTCGTCTTAGCTCAAGAAGTCAAAAGATTCACTGTCATAAGTTGAAGATCCCATCAAGCACATTGTAACTTGTAAAGAAAATTATTTTTGCCATTAAAAGTGTCAAAATACCCTTCAAGACCAAGTCGGCCTGGCAGTTGGAAAGTTGGCCTAAATTGAGAAGCCACGTCCACCTTAAGAAACCTATATAAAGGAGGGAACTCGACCTCCTTGAGAGACAATCATCACCCACTCATTCAAGCGAAGGAGGAAGAAGAAGAAGGCAGAAAAGAAGGAAGAGGACGAAGAAGACTTGTTTCTGGGCTATCTCTCTCTCACATGTGCAAAGGAAGGCTAGGGTTTTTGTTGTTGGTCTAGGGTTTTTCTTCTACAGGTTCGATCTTGAAGAAGGAAGAGAAAGAAGGTCAGCAAAGGTCACATTAGGTCATCCTCAAGCACCAGAAAAAGAAGAAAGTCAAGCGAAGGTTTGAAGGAGTCTTGGGAGGCCAAAATAAGCTCACACATGTGGCAACAACTGCTGTTGGGAGGGCCGAAAATTTCAAACCTGCAGTAGAGGCCGAAATTCTAATGCTGGGGGTGGAAGTTGTCCTACTGGAAGAGATTTGACTAGGTTCGACTTAGACAAAGGAAGCACATCATCTGGAAAGGTTGGACATTGTCTTGGAGGGTATTGATCTTGGTCAAGAGGTATTGGAATTTGTCAATTAAAGAATCTATAAGAAGAGAAGAGATTTGTGGGTTTTTCTCTCAAGTGGAGAGGTTTCGGTCCTGGCTTGCAGCCTATATTTTGTGTTCTTGTTCTTATTGTTTTGGTAGTTGTTTGATGATATACAAACATAATAATAAGAAAGAAAAAGTAAAAAGAGATCACAAACAATTATCAAGAAAAGAGAAATTACTCTAATCATTGCCATATAGATTCAACAGACCTTCACTAGGTAAAAAGGAGAAGGGCATCACCAAAGTCAAGTGCTTTGCATGTCACAAGTTCGGGCATTTTGCGAGTCAATGTTTAAACAAGATGAAGGGCAAGGGAAAGACAACCACAACAAGCATTGCACAGATGGACAAATTGGCTGAAAAGTTCAAGCAAAACTTTGCCTTGGTGTCATGCCTTTCTGGAAACTTCATGAGAGGTGTTTGGTTTGTGGGAAATGCAGCATCTCGCCACATGACCGGATCCTGAGACATCTTCACCAACATGACCATGAAGCCTAGAGATATAAATCTAGAGCTTGGTGATAATATCAAGTATGCATTAGAGGGCATTGGTAGCATTGAGTTTCAGATGGACTTGGGAGGTATAATGGAGGTGAATGAAGTGTTGTTTGTACCGGGTTTGGAGAAGAATCTCCTATCAATTTTGGCCATGGAAGACAAACGACTAGAGGACAACTTCATGGGAGTTGAAGTGGTTGTTGGGCCTATTACCACTCAAACTAGCAAGGGACCTAAAGGGGTTCCTAAGAGGGAAACTTCTAGGTTAAGGGCAATGGTGGAGGCTTAGCCCACTTTTACCACTCAAACCAGCAAGGGACCTAAAGGGGTTCCTAAGAGGGAAAATTCTAGGTTAAGGGCAATGGTGGAGGCTTAGCCCATTGTCATCACAACTAAGTCTCCTTGCTCTTTACGAACTTTCACCAATGGGAGGAGTCCTGGTAGTGTATGGATTCACTTGTAAAGTATATGTCAATGGATAGGTGAAAAGTGACCCTGAAAGCCCTTTCCCAATGATGGAGTAAAGAATGGAACTTTCTTGCTCTTTAAGCAAAGGACTTGATCCACCAGGGGTAAGGGGTGAGGATTGGAGGGTCGAGGGAGAAAGGATAGGCTTATAAACAAGGTTCTCAATCCCTATAATCCTTGGGAAACTTGGATTCCCAAATGGTCTTTGACAAATTATTTTTATCAAGAAGCAAGACCATACGGGGCTAAGTGGACCTAGCCTAGGTTTGCGGATGGAATACAGCAACCAATGATGTTCCTATCCTCGACAAGGTGAGGGGAAAGGACCAAACAAGAATATTTACTTCAAAAGTTTTAGTTGATCTTATTGGGGTCTAGCCTTGGGGATGCTTAGGCAAAATTTGATCCTAGAGCCAAGGCTAGGGATCCTGGAGATTCCACCGTTAGAACTGCCTCAAATTTGGAGGAGAGGGAGGGGACCCACCAACACAGTAGACTATAGGAGATCAAAGTTTTTCCTTGGGTCAATTCCCGGGAAATTGATGCCCTAGGTGAGCTAATGGGGATAGACTTGGGGAAAAAGGGGAAAATGGTAAAAAGAGGGTTAAAATGATCACCCTTTTTGAGGGATCGGTGCATAGTTCACTTGGGGATATGGATTCAAGGATAATGATGAGTAAGAACTTGGTTTTCTTGAACAACGAGGCTCGAAAAATCAACTTCATCCAATGTTGAGAGAAAGAAAAGAAAAGTGACCTTCAAACATTTATACTTCAAAGAAAATGATGCAAGCTTCTCGAGATAAATAAATCTCTAGGACATTTCATTCATATAACATTGGCCCATACATTAAATTAGCTAAAACATGCTCAATTCCACATTTCAATAATGCAACAACTAGCCCTAATTTTAGTAGTATGCAGCAACAAGAATAATAGCATTAAAATTTACTTACAACGTTATAGAGTATATCCAACCAACATTTCGTTTGCTCAATAAAGCTCCAAGACAAGAGAAATAGCCCAAATCCATACATCAAAATTCATCCATCTCCAAAAAATATCCACCAAGGAAAAAGTGTGAAATTCTCTATGATTAGAGAGATCCCAAGTCAAGTGATGATCCAAATGAGTGTATCTAACATCAATATATAGCCTCCTAAGGAATTTGAATTAGCCTATGGGCATAAATTAGCCCCTAATGATAAAATAATGTGCAAATAAAACCCCTATTGGTGACAACCCACCAAACTAGCTCACAAATGCGAAAATAAGCCTCACAAGGGGTCAAATAATAATATGTGCATGTCGTAGGGCCACCTAAAGGCTCAATAATATCCTGAAGTGCCATATTGAGGAATAAATTCCTCGAAACATGATGGACAAGTGGGTGGCCCCTTGCTCTCCAAGTAGTAGACTTGTGGCGCTCCCATTGGGTATGAGGGTACATATATGACCCCATGGGTCTCCATATGAATGAGAGATCCTCTACAAGGGTCCAAGTGGTGGAATGAATGCTGCCATGACATCATACAAATCCTGGGACACCTGTCAAGAGTGTAGGGCTCTTGTGGGGGCCTGTTGGGCATAATGTACCAAGCATATCATCATCATTCCAAAAGTGGATCATTAGTAATCTCTGAGCATCCATGAAGATCCGTGGAGTATTATCTGTAACTGTGGAGGCCCATGGCTCTCTATGCACACCCTAGTTGTGTCAATGTAGACCTTTGGGGGTTAGGATCCAATATAGGGGAACCAAACCCAAATGTAAACCCCCTATAGTCCTACATAAGATCCAATGTGTCCCCTAGGCTTATAGTACAACCAGTCATTTAAATAATCGGGTAAAAAGCTTACAAATCATGGATAACAACATGGACACTTCATAATGACATGCCCTTTCGTAGTAGGTTTTGGCATGTGCTAGTGTCTCCAAGCTCCAAAGAGGGTTAGCCAAGTACCTTATTAGGTGGTTTCAACCCTTAAAGGGGATAGTATGTCCAAAGTACATCCCTCTAAGGGGGGTGGCAAGTGACAAATAAGTGAAATGGAATAGGGAAAGAGAGAGGAAATCATGGGCCACATAGTGGGGCATAGGGGTAGCTATATAAGGGGAAGCCCACGCCTAGGTATGTAATGTATAGGAGGGAGAAATCGTGATACATGAGGTGCCCCTGCTTTGATTTTTCCACCCTTCTTCATATACCTTTTGTGAATTTTCTTTAATTAATTGCTCAAGGCTCAAAGGACAAGAGCATGATGTGTAAGATCTAGCAGTGATTACCCCCTTTAGGTAGGGTAGTTTTTTGCCCTCCAAGGTTTGGGACAATCATGGGTTCCTGAGTGATAGAGGAGGCTCATCTAGGGTCTGTGGAACTAGGGTGATGGCCAATGATTGGGGTAGAGCTCATGTAATGGCATTTGCCCACATGCTAATTATTTTTGTCCTGGCCATCTTTTGAATTTTGTGGTACAATTTCTTGTTAAATGTGGTCATTTATGCTTTTCACTCTTTCTTTCAATTGCTTCAACCTCCGGGGCATTATTCTAGGCCTGACCCAAGGGGGGGGGGGGCAAAGGGATAGGGAGGCTAGCCCTATGTGGACCTAGGTGGGAGAAATGATGAATGGGGTATAATGTGTGGGAAAGGAGTAATATATGTGGGTAAAGGAGCGGGACCACGCACCCATAGTCGGGGTTTCCCAAGTAGTTGTTGATTTGGAGTAGTATGGGATGTGCTCTAGGCCTCAAATTTTGTAGGGAGGCTTGGGCACATGTATTCCAAAGAACCCAAAAAGTGTTTTGGGAAATTCCACCCAGAGACAATTATATTAAAATAATTAATATTTTTAATGGAGTTCCCAATTCTAAACTTAGGAAAATTAAAATATTAATGGGCATTAATCTAATTGTGGGTGAACTTCTAGAAGAAGACTGAGATCAAGTCAAAACGATCTGAGCCTTTGATTAAGAGTTAATCTAGGCCGTTGGTTGTCCAACAGAAAGATATAAGAAGGGTCTTGAGGGTCATTTGGAAAACACACCAAGAGAGATCAAAAAATCAATTTTCTGAAGTGAGAAGTTCTTAGGAGGAAAATTCAGTTGAGGAGATTTCTTGTAGTTGAGGGGTAGGGATAATTAAGTTGGAGGATCTTCTCTGAAACCCTGAATACTCAGCAGAGAGGCAGAGAAGCACTAGTGTAGGCAGTGCAGAGCTAGGACGGACTGACACTGGGCCAAGAGGGCCCACGCAGTGCTTGACGCAGAGCCAGAAGGGCCAACACACAGGTAGAGCTACCTTCCAGCAAAAGTTTGAAATTGCAAAGGAGCTGCCAGATCAACTAGGAGGGTTGACGTCAGAGCTCCAGGAGGCAAGGAGACCCAGCACAGAGCTGACGCAGAGCCTCAGAGAGCTCCACGCAGGCCCATGCAGTTACTATGAAGGGGCAGCGTAGTTGTAGCCGAGGATAGTCAGTTCAGCTGTCGGATCAACCGGGATTTGCTGGGTGAAGTGAGGTAATCTCACTAAGTTTTCTGCCAGTGTCTTTTTCTCTGTAACTGGATTGTCAGAAGGGCATCTAGAGTTGTATTTAGAACTACTGCTTAACAATAATAAACCCTCATAATTGTTGCATTGGTTTTCCTGCATTAGGTTTTCCAGGGGGCAATTGTCCAAAAATAACAGTGTCTATTGTGTTGTATTTTCTTTCTTGCTCAATATCTTGTTTCCGCTTATAATTTAATTAAGTGAAGGCTGCAGTAGTATTTACTTCAATATTTGTTGTAGCACACAATAAATAACTTGTATGGATTAACAAGTAGGAGAAGTAACATCAGTTTGCTACAATAGGGGTTCCTCTTGTGGAATTTTCACATGGTATTAGAGCTGCAGGTGAAGCAAGAAGAACAGAGTCGGTAGATCCAACGCTGAGCAGAAGAAGGGAGTTCGAAAAAGTTGCAGGACGCAGCAGTTCGAAACCCCGAGAGAGGTTGATGCAGTTCCAAGCCAGGAGTGCAGATTTTCGAGGCAGTCTCTCTCTGAGTGAGTCGACGGAGAGAAGGACTTCCAGTTCGAATTTTTGTAGGGGCAAAGGGAGAAGCGCTGAAGCCTCAACATGAGAGAGCTAGTGGGACGTAGATTTTTAGTAGGCAGATTGCTAGGCTGAAAATCGTCAGAAGAAGGAAGAGAAGCACAATGAGGGGACTTTTCCTTAGCAGACTTCCCACCGAGAAGTTCGTTTTCTCATTCGCCGAGCAATAGCAGTGAGAAGCAGAGAGGATATTTTCGACATTTTTGGCAGATATGGCAACCAGTGGCTTGAGGGATCAGGACAGGTTGGACGGAGCATCCAACTACGTCATCTAGAAGGCTACAATGTCTTTCCTTCTAGATGAGCATGCCCTCAAGACGTATGCTGACAGCATGGTGACTAAACTTGCGGATGCAGATCCGTTGAAGAAGTACAGACCTGAGATGGCGAAGGCCAAGAGGATGATCCTAGATGAAGTCAAGAATCACGTGGTGTGTCGCATTGCTAGTAGAGGGACTGATAAGGAGATGTGGGATGCCTTGGCCATGTTATATCAGGGGTCTTCTAAGCAGCGGAAGATGTACTTGGAGCAAAAGTTGAGATCTGCTCAGATGCAGAAGGGAGAGCGTGTGGACCCATTCCTCACGAAGCTGAAGGAAACCCATGATGAGTTGTCTGCTGCAGGGTATACACCTCAGGATTCATAGTTGGTTAGACTTGCCCTCAATTTTGTCCAGATGAGTGGCAAGTCTTTGCCCAGAGTATCTTGGGCAGAGCATCATTGCCTAATTAGGATGAGATGTGGGTAGCTCTAAAACAAGAGTAGCTGAGGAGAGACTTGGTCAAGGTCAAACTTGATGGAAGAAACAACAACGGTGGGTTGAAGCCCAAGGAGGAGGAGAATGCAATCCTAACATTGAAGGGGCAACAGAGATGAAAGAAGGATGTCTCCAAGGTGAAGTGTTTCAGATGTGGCGAGATGGGCCACTATGCATCCCAGTATCCTTTGAAGAAAAAAGACAAGGATGAGAAGCACGATCCTAAGGTTGCAGCCGCAAAGATCGAAGAGGAGGAGTTCGCCATGACAACCTAGATACCTCCGGGAGGGAGGTGGGCTGATTTGGAGTTGTAGTTCGAAAGAGCTGCAGATGGGCAGGATCCTTGAAGAGTCCACCTCTCAGATCAATACCTTGCTACGGGAGCCTAGATCAGCAGTAGCAGGATGGACTAGTGTCGGATAGTGTCGAGGAGTGCCGTGGAGACAGTTGCAGTGGCTAGGAGCGCTAGAGTCTGAGTAGTGCGGAGCAGAGTTGGCAGCAGTGAAGATGGCATAGAGCAAAGCTCAGCAGCAGCGCAGTAGATTCAGAGGGTCGGTGCAGAGACTAGCAGGAGTCAAGCTTCAACATTCACGTGGTATCATACTGAACACAGTTAGTTCAGTAAATTTGGATGTTCTTCAGTTGCTTCTCTTAGCATTTGAGTTGCAGTACGGATGTAATGTTAACAGTGGCAGTGCTAGCAGCATAGTAGTGGCAATGCTAGTAGCGTAGTAGATGAAACACTTGAGAGGGAGTTTTAGTACAGAGGTAGCATTGGCAGTGGCAGTGTCAAAGGCAACAGTATAGTTACAACAACAGCGTAGTAGTTGGTAGACAGCATGTTCGACATCAACAGCACAGAGGACGATGCTTCAGAGTCAGAGAAGTATGCAGCAACAGTATATTGCTAGAGCACATTCTAGGCTAAGAGGGAGTGTTGATTTGGGGTAGCATCGGATGTGCTATAGGCCTCCAATTTTGTAGGGAGGCTTGGGCACATGTATTCCAAAGAACCCAGAAAGCGTTTTGGGAAATTCCACCTAGAGATGATTATATTAAAATAATTAATATTTTTAATGGAGTTCCTAAGTCTAAACTTAGGAAATTTAAAATATTAATGGGTATTAATATAATTGTGGGTGTAACTTCTAAAAGAAGACGGAGAGCAAGCCAAAACAATCTGAGCCTTTGATCTGAGCCTTAAGTCTAAACTTACGGAAAATAAAATATTAATGTGAATTAATATAAAACTGTGTTAGAAGGGTCCAAAAGTCATGGATCAAGCCAGAGTTAATCTTAGCCATTGATTAGGGACTTAATCTCGACCGTTGGATTGTCAACGAAAAAAGTATAAGAGGAGGCTTGAGGGTCACTTGGAGAACACACCAAGTTGATTAAAAATTCGATTTTTTGGGGCAGGGCTTGCTAAGGAAATTGAAGGAGTGATCAGAGTTGCAGCTGAGGGGCAGTGAATACAGAAGAATAGAGGCAGAGAGGGTACTGGGAGCATCAGCGTAGAAGCCGGGAGAGAGGGACGCAGAGCCAGCTAGAGGCCACACAGAGCCAGTCAGGGCCCACGCAGAGGCAGCTAGGAGCTGCGCAGTGCCAGAGAGAGCTAGTGTGGGTGACACAAAGGCTCTAGAGGCTGACGCAGTGCCTCCAGAGGCTGACGCAAGGCGAGTTGGGGTGACGCTGGGCTAGAGAGGCTGACATAGTCCCTAGAGGCAGACACTGGAGATTTCATGGGGTAGATTGGAGCTGAGAGCTGTGGGATTATTCATCCGAGGTTTTAGCTGAAATATCTGTCTCCCACTGAGAGGTACTACTATTGAGATCATTCTTTGTTGGGTGAGCCGGTTTGGCACCCAAATTGTATTCTGAAACTGCTTAATAATAAAACCCTCAGATCGTTGCACTAGTTTTCCCACATTGGGTTTTTCCAGGGACATTAGTCCAAAAACAACGGTGTCACTTGGTGCTTGTTTTTTCCTTCAGTTGATGATCTGTAATGTGTGGAGCATGTACTTGTATTTATTTAGTATTTACATGGTAAATAACTAGTTAATTAAATACAACAAGTAGGCAGAGATAAATCAGAATGTACGTGAAGGATTTCTAACAGATAGACTTAGAAATTCCAACATGGATTGCCGGAAGGGCATACAGAGTTGTATTCAATACCACTACTTAATAATAATAAACTCTCAGAACTGTTGCACCGGGTTTACTGCATTGGGTTTTCTGGGGACATTTGTCCAAAAATAATGATGTCTATTGTGTTGTATTTTCTTTCTTGCTCAGTATCTTGTTTCCACTTATAATTTAATTAAGTGAAGGTTGCAGTAGTATTTACTTCAATATTTACTGTAACACACCGTAAGTAACTTGTATGGATTAACAAGTAGTAGAAGTAACATTAGTTTGCTGCAGTAGGGGTTCTCTTGTGGAATTTTCACAATAGTACTGCACTAGAAACAAATGGTCAATAAAGGAGATCCCACGGGACTAAGATTCAAGGGTAACAACCAAAAGAGATCAAGGAGACAAGAGCACAAACTAAGCCCACTCTTTCCGCCAAAACCCCCCTATCAATCCATACCCAGAAGTATCCATGATAAGTAAACCCAATACTCAATTATAAAATGACAAGACATACCTTTAGATTTGGGAGGCCCACCTTCAAACATACGATCATTACAGGTGGGTGAGGGGCCACATGGCTGGCTCAGGTGGGAGAGAAATGGCACAAGGAGCTAGTAGGAGGCATCAATGGGTTGTTGGCTGTCGGCTGAGGCTCATCATGAACAAAATTTTTCTCCTAGGGATATCACCCACAAAGTGGTGGGTAACCTCTAGCTCCAACTAGGACGTGAGCTCTCGAAGAAATGGACGAGGTTGCTTGAACGAGAGGTCATGAGAACTCCATCAATCTTTTGGTTATCGTAGACCCGTTATATGCACATGTCAAAGATTAAAACCGTGAAGCAACATGTTTTTTAGGGTGTCTAATGATCATCCATGCTTAATGTTAGCTCATAAACCAATAAAATATGTGAACATTTTTTTGTCACGAGAAACATCATATGCGGTTAGTTCTAATGCAAAAAACATCATGCAATGCATCCTACCCTAACATGCATGTAGTAAGTTTAATACTAAGTGTAATCATAAAGCCAGTGAAACCAACATATCATCACATAAATATACATATGTCTGCCAGTATGATTACTCATGTAACAACCCTCAAGTCGAATGTGGACATAGTCACACGACGGATGAAGCGGGTGGGAGGCGAGAAAATATGATCTCCATTCGAGGTAGAGGGAGGTCCTCGGAGAAAAAAATTGGTCATCCTAGAGGTCCAGGGCTCCCCTTCTAGGTACAAAAGGAAGGAATGAATGATTACACTCGAGAACTCCTCATCACAATCACTGCTAGTAATATCATGCTTTGAGGATGTCACATGGTTGTGATGAGAGGGGAACGAAGTGTGAGAGAAGAAAGGAATGCAACGAACAAGTCTCTCAATGTGATGGTCACAGTGGGGAGTGGAGGTCGTGGAGTGATCATAATCTTGAGGATGGGTCAAAGGGGATAAGGTATATTCAATGAAGGGTTCCTCCTTGACACCATATTCAGAAAAGGGAAAAGGGGCATGGTCACTCGAGGTGATATCAAAAGGGATGAGGGACTTACTTGAGGAAGACTCAAGGTGATGAACAAGAGGGGAAGGCAAAGGGGAGGGTTAAGTGTCATATTCGATGGGATTTCCTTCTCCACAATTTAGAGGCTCAAGTGATTTGAATACATAGCCATGAGGTGGGAAGGTGGGAGCCTCATTGCTTTCCTTATTATAAGCATCAAATATTGGGCCTTCATTAAAAGGAGAGTCAAAGATTGGGCTTTCATTAAAAGGACAGTCAATCACTTCCATCAAAGATTGTCCTTCTTTATGCAAGGGAAATAATAATTCTCCCACCCAAGGGTATCAATGGGTATGTCATCATAAATAGCGCCTAGGGAAGGGAAGACCAATCTCATCCTCATCCTCCTTGTTGGTGTCATAAATGGGAGCACAATCAAATTGAGGACTAGTGATTTCCCATTTCTCCTTTTCCATGTGGAAATAAACTTCAATGTCATTTTTCAAGGGGCTAATGGGATCATCTCTCTCAAGGTTTTCAACAAAGGATTCATTGAGAGTAATATCCTTGCGAAAGGTAGGGTTGGTCTCAATTTCACTTTCCATAAATTCATCCTTCCCAGCGCATGTGTCCTCAAAATCATCTTGCTCTTGTTGCAGTCCCAACGAGGACTCATCTTCTTGCTCATCACTGAAATCCTCAAGGTCATCTTCATCTTGGTTGGTCGATAAGTGAGACCTCTCTTCTTCTCTCTTCTCTTGAACAACAATGGCTAAGGTATTTGCTACATGATTCTGGTAGTATGCTTCTAGGAGGAGAGCATTTGTAGGGTTCTCTTTATATTCACATTTCAACTTATGAAGCTTCACTTCTTCATCGTATAAGTAGCAGAAAACTTCATTAGAATTATATTCCCTTACTACCTCCCTACATGACCTACTATATTCATCCATTCTTTCTTGAGTGATTTGGAAGCTTGCAGAATCCAACTCTTTGTCATCTTTAGATGAGGTATTCCCATTGTTATTGATGAGGTTACCCAGAATATTCACAGCATAGGTTATGTGAGCAAGGTCACGGAGACGACTAGGATCCTCTTCATAAGCATGCCTTATTATGTCAAGTTGTACTTCTTGCAACCTATAAAACCTGAGCATGAATTCCATATCCAAGCTCTCCAACATATCTTGAAAGGATTATGCATATTCCACCACTTTCCTTTGTAGTTCATGAATCTCTTGGTTATTGAGTTTTTCAAATATAGGACTAAGAGGAATCTCCATCCTCTATGATTTTGCATATTAAGATTATAATGGAGTTGCCAGGGTGAATTGAGGTGCATTGATAGATGCTTGCTTCACCTTACAAGCATTAACTTCAAATCTTAATGAAGAACTAGGGCTTCGTTCTTCCAGTGGAGTCATCAATACTGATATGTCAATATGTCGCACGAGGAACAAAACACACGTCTCGTCCTCGACAACGGCGCTAGAAATATTACCACTCAAACCAGCAGGGGACCTAAAAGGTATTCCTAAGAGGGCAGCTGCTAGGTTAAGGGCAACGGTGAAGGCTTAGAGCACTCTCACCACAGCTAAGTCTTCCTGCTCTTTACAGACTATCACTAATGGGAGGAGTCCTGGTAGTGTATGGATTCACTTGTAAAGTATATGTCAATGGATAGGTGAGAAGTGACCCCGAAGACCCTTTCCCAAGGATGGAATGAAGAATGGAGCTTGCTTGCTCTTTAAGCAAGAAACTTGGTCCACCAGGGATAAGGGGTGAGGAATGGAGGGTTGAGGGAGAAAGGATAGGCTTATGAACAAGTTTCTCAATCCTTATAATCCTTGGGAAACTTGGATTCCTAAATGGTCCTTCACAAATAGTCTTCATTGAGAAGTGGGTCCACACAGGGCCAAGTGGACCCAACCCAGGTTCGAGGATGGAATGTAGCAACCAATGATGTTTCTATCCTGGGCAAGATGAGGAGAAAGGACCAAAAGAGAATATTTTATTCAAAAGGTTGAATTGATCCTATCGAAGTCTAGCCTTGGGGATGCCTAGGCATAGTTCGATCCTAGAGCTAGGGCTTGAGATTACCGGAGATTTTACCGTTATAATTGCCTCAAATTTGGAAGGGAGGGAGGGAACCTACCAGTGCAGTAGCTTATAGGAGATCAGATTTTTTCCTTAGGTCAATTCCCAGGAAACCTATGCCCTAGTTGACCTAATGGGACTAGAAAAGGGGAAAATGGGGAAATGGTTAAAATAGGGATGAAATGATCACCCTTTTTGAGGGATTAGTGCCTAGTTCACTTGGGGATATGGAGTCAAGGATAATGATGAGTAAGAACTTGGTTTCTTGATCAAGGAGGCCCAGAAAGTCAACTTTGTCCAATGTTGAGAGAAAGTAAAGAAAAGTGACCTTCAAGCATTTATACTTCAAAGCAAATGATGCAAGCTTCTCGAGATAAATAAATCTCTAGGACATTTCAGTCATATAACATTGGCTCATACGTTAAATTAGTTAAAACATGCTCAATTCCACATTTCAACAATGCAGCGACTAGCCCTAATTTTAGCAGTATACAGCAACAAGAATAATAGAATTAAAATTTATTTACAACGTTATAGATTATATCCAACCATCATTTCGTTTGCTCAATAGAGCTCCAAGACAAGAGAAATAGCCCAAATCCATATATCAAAATTCACTCATCTCCAAAAATATCAACCAAGGAAAAAGTGCAAAAATTCTCTATGATTAGAGAGATACCAAGTCAAGTGATGATACAAATGAGTGTATCTAACATCAATATATAGCCTCCTAAGGAGTTCAAATTAGCCTATGGGCCTATATTAGCCCCTAATGATAAAATAACGTACAAATAAAAACCCTATTGGTGACAAGCCCAGCAAACTAGCTCATAAGTGTAAAAGTAAGCCTCACAAGGGGCCAAATAATAATATGGGCATGTCGTAGGGCCCTCTAAAGGCTCAATTATATCTTGAAGTGCCATATTGAGGAATAAATTCCTTGGATAATGATGGACAAGGTGGTGGCCCCTTAGTCTACAATTAGTAGACCTGTGGTGCTCCCATTAGGTATGAGGGCACATAGATGACCCCATGGGTCTCCATATGAATCGAAAATCCTTTGCAAGGGTCCAAGTGGTGGCGTACAAATCCTGGGACACCTGTCAAGAGTGGGGCTCTTGTGGGGGTCTGCTAGGCATAATGTACCAAGCATATTGTCATCATCCCAAAAGTGGATCGCTAGAAATCTCGGAGCATCCATGAAGATTCGTGGAGTATTGTCTGCTACTGTGGAGGCCCATGGCTCTCTATGCACACCCTACATGTGCCAATGTACACCCTTGGGGGTTAGGATCCCATATAAGGAAACCAAACCCAAATGGAAACCACCTGTAATCCTGCATAAGATTCAATGCGTCCCCTAGGCTTCTAGTACAACCAATCATTAAAATAATCGAGTAAAAAGCTTACAAATCATGGATAACAACGTGGGCACTTCATAATGGCATGCCCATGCGTAGTGGGTTTTGGCATGTGCTAGTGCCTCCAAGATCCAAAGGGGGTTAGCCAAGTATGTTATTAGGTGGTTTCAACCCTTAAAGGGGATAGTATGTCCAAGGTACATCCCTCTAATGGGGGTGGCAAGTGACAAATAAGTGGAATGGAATAGGGAATGAGAGGGGCAATCCTGGGCCACATAGTGGGGCATAGGGGTAGCTAGATAAGGGGAAGCCCACACCTGGGTATGTAATGTATAGGAGGGAGCAATCGTGGTACATGAGGTACCTCGACCTTGATTTTTCCACCCTTCTTTATATACCTTTTGCCTTTTATGAATTTTCTTTAATTAATTGCTCGAGGTTCAAAGGACAAGAGCATAATGTGCAAGATATAACAATGATTATCCCCTTTTAGGTAGGGCAATTTATTGCCCTCCAGGGGTTGGGACAATCATGGGTTCCTGAATGATAGAGGAGGCTCATCTAGGGCCTATAGAACCAAGCTGATGTCCAATGATTGGGGTAGAGCTCATGTAATGGATTTTTCCCACGTGCTAATTATTTTTGTCTCGGCCATCTTTTGCCTTTTATCGTACAATTTCCTGTTAAATGTGACCATTTATGCTTTTCGCTTTTTCTTTTCATTGCTTCAACCTCTGGGGCATTATTCCTGGCCTGACCCAAGGTGGGGGCAAGGGGATAGGGAGGCTAGCCCTATGTGGACCCAAAATGGGAATGTGGACCTAGGTGGGAAAAATGATGAATGGGGTATAATGAGTGGGAAGGAAGTAATATATGCATGTAAAGGAGCAGGACCACGCACCCAAAGTCAGGGTTTCCCAAGTAGTACCACCCTAGAACCAAATGGTCAATAAAGGAGATCCCATGGGACTAAGATTCAAGGGTAACAACCAAAAGAGATCAAGGAGACAAGAGTACAAACTAAGCCCACTCTTTCCGCCAAATCCCCCCATCAATCCATACCCAGAACTATCCATGATAAGTAAACCCAATACTCAATTATCAAATGACAAGACATACCTTTAGATTCGGGAGACCCACCTTCAAACATACGATCAATACAGGTGGGTGAGGGACCACATGGCTGGCTCAGGTGGCAGAGAAATGGCACAAGGAGCTAGTAGGACACATGAAGGGCTTGTTGGCTGCCGGCTGAGGCTCATCATGGAGAAAAAATTTCTCCTAGGAATATCACCCACAAACTAGTGGGTAACAAGGCCTACAATACAACTATGTATTTATAGAATAAGAATCCTCATAGAGTGTTCGAGGATATGACTCTTGAGGAGATGTTGACAGGAGTGAAGCCAAAAGTAAGTCATATGCGCATCTTTGGTTGTCTGACTTATGTTCACACTCCTACTGAGAAAAGGGCTAAGCTAGAGTCATTGTTAGAAACGGGCATATTTGTGGGCTACAATGAAGTGTTAAATGCCTATCAAGTCTACATTCCAAGATAGAGAAAAGTTATTGTCGGTCAAGATGTCAGATTTCATGAATGCGGGATCTTTCAGAGGACTCGTGAAAGAGAACCAACAAGGGTAGAGGTGTTGAGAAATCTTGGATAGAGAGATGAGGAGATTCTCTAGCAATGATAACTGCTTCTGAAGACTTTTTACTTTTCTTAATTAGGTTCTTCTTGACTTGATTATTATTATGTGTTCTTCTGCATCAAACAGCTAGAAAACCATAAAGAACAATGAGACAAAGGACACAAGATGTAGGCTATCAGCCAGGGCCAAAACCTCTCCAACCTTAAGAGGAAAACCCATCGAATTCTTCTTCTTATAGAATTTTCAATTGATGAATTCCAAGACCTAGACACTTGACCAACAATCCCTCCAATACCAAGTTAACCCTTGCTTCAAGTCAAAGTCAATTTCTTCTTAGAAGATGTTGCAACTTCTCCTTCTTTCCTCACCCTTGATCCTGCAACTCAAGTCTGAAACTTTTGGCCTTCCTTCCTGCAATTCTCAACTCCCTGCAATTGATTGTCTTTTTCACACGTGCAACAAGGGCTCTTTTAACCCTTCTTCCTCCTTCGCTAGACTTGGACTAGTTAATTGGTGATTTCTAGTTACAAGATGAATCAATTCCTTGCCTTAATTCGATCTACTTGAGGTGACTATATCTTTGATTTGTAGCAGTATAATGTGCCCTAGCTTCCTCGCACGTGTGGAAAGAAACTAACCCAAAGAGATTCAAAAATTCCTTCTATTCTCTTCCTTCGTCTTCCTCTTCTTCACTCCTTTTCCTTTCTTGTGATCAAGTATCAAGTGAGAGAAGTGTGTTTCCTTGAGAGAGGTCGAGTGCCTCCTTGTATAAGCTTCTTGTCCATGATTTGAGGTCGACTTATCATTGACTCTAGGCCGACTTGATCTTGGTGTAGGCCGACTGCTTCATTTTGAGGCCGAATTGATCTTGGTGTAAGCTGATTGCTTCATTTTGAGGCCGACTTGGTCTTGGAGGGTCTTTTGACTCTTACAATGACTCAAATAATTTCTCTTTTACAATATGTAACATGCCCAAATGGGTCTTCAATACATGACAAAGAATCAATTGACATTATGATTCAATGACCAATCCTAAGAGCTTATATTGGGAGCTTGATCTATAAAATTCATTGAGCATGAAATCCATGTCTCAAGCATAACCAAAATAATTTTATTTTTCTTCTTTACATTAATTACATAAAATCATGATTACACATGTCATTATGAAGACCAAACCTAGTTACATATTTCAAAACCAATCAACAATTAGATGAAAACATCAATACAATATCTCTATGCCCATCCCTGTGATCACCTTTGCTCTAGGTTGTATTTTGCTCACGGTCTGGCCTCCTGTGTTACTCAGCCAACTCCCGTCGCTTCGGCCTTTACTGCTTGAACCATTCATCCTTTAAAGCTGGGAGTGGGCAACTATCAGTTTCATGTCGCAGTACAAAAGCAGAGGACCCCTAGGCGGTACTTCATCTTCCCTCTGTATGGAGCACCATGCTAGATAATCAAGTCCTCCCGAACTTCCAAGTCTTCGTTTACTTCTATCAACGTCGACCCTGGTTTCGTGTCACAAGGGGCCTATCTGGGTCGGTCCATGCCGAGTTTGAATGCTCCATCTCCTTTCTTAAATGCCACAGTTGCTGACCCATCACGCCTTTAAAGTTCTGCACTACCTGGTCGCGGAGTTATCACATTGGGACTTTCCATTAAAAAGTCTTTACAGGACGGGGCCTTCCGATCCACTTTAGCCCCTTTTGCTTCATGTGACTGGGGGCCATGATCAAGTGCTTAGTCCTTGAGTGCTAGGGCCTTTGGACTGCCCTCCGGGGGTCTTTTTCCTTTGTTACATAGAATCCTGCACACTGGTGTTTTATAATGCTCGCCTTTGATATCTCCCCTTGACACTTGCGATCACCAATCTACGGGATTGGGCCCACCCGGGGTATTGCAATTGCAATATGGGAGAGAGGGCCTCTTTACCTCCTTTCATAGCACTGGCCGATTGTCCGGACGTGAAACTTTCATAAGGCATGACATATAAAATATCGCATTCGGGAGAGTCTTCGCATATCCTAATCGCAAGTCGGAAGGGGACTTCGGTGGAGGAGGTACTTTGATTGGTGCAATCTCTGATAAGTCGATAGACTGTGCTCGGGCCCCTCCGATTATTAATCTACCTTGCCTTGGACCCGCCGATCACAGATATGTCGTACTGCGTGAGTGCAACATGTGATTGCGATGATTGTGGGCCTCTGAAGTTTGCGATCGTTGATCGCAAATTGCTCTGTCCTTCCCCACCACTGCTATTAGGAAACTGGGATTGCGATTAGCCTCCCCTTGGTCTTTTCCTCTTTGTTTTATGGCTTTCAAAGGGTATCTTCAATCTGCTCTAACTTCTGATTCAGGAGTCCATTCTTGGACTTCCACCTATCGTTGGAAAGCTTATTCCGAGCACTATCCAGTGGAGAGGGTCCGATTTGGCTTTGAGAGATTTTGCGGCTTGGAAGATGGCTGCAAGCTTCTTTGTTCTTTGGTACTCTTTGTACAACTGGAACTCTGTTTTCAGAAGGTGACAACATTGGCTCCACCTGGGGACAGTGTCTTACTAGCAAGGTGTTGAGAACCCGCAAACTGTGAACTTCACCTTTGGGCATGGAGTCTTTTTTAAACAAATGATAATTTTGTGAAAGTGGAATTCTCATCAAAAATTGTAAATTTCATATAATAATTACAATACACATAACGATATCTACAATGAATGCAAGACAGGTACCTCCAGTTTTGGAAATAGAGTTTGAGGAACAGACCATTTTCCGGAAGTTCCAACAATTCACCGTCCATATTTTCAAGCAAGTATTTCATCTCTCTTCTGCAATCTTGAAAGGGTCAAACCATAGTGGATTGAATTTTCCATGTTTGCCTTTTTCTTCCCGTCAGACGTCCCATTAGAGAACTAAATCTCCTGGTTGAAGAGGTCGATCCTTGGCCTTCTTGTCAAATAGGGATTTCATCTTTTGTTGGTAATTTGACAATTTGGCCCCCACCTGTTCTCTGTTTTCATGAAGTTCAACCAGCTGGTTTATCCTTCGTGTCAAGGCACTTGGCTCTTCCTCAGCTTCTTGTAGTAACTTCGCCACCGGCATTGCTAATTGGATTGGAAAGATCGCAACCTTACCATACACCATCTCGAAAGGCGATTTTCCAGTGGATCATTTAGGAGTTACTCAGTTAGCCTAGAGGGAAAACTTCAGTTGGGAGTCCCAGTTCCTCTGATTCTCGGTGATGGTCTTCTTCAACACTCTCACCATAGTTTTGTTTGAGGACTCAGCCAAGCCATTACCTTGAAGATAGTGGAGTGCCCAATGATAATATTGAAGTTTTGGTAGAAGCTGGTGAATTTGGCAGATTTGAAGACTTGAGCATTGTTAGTGATAATTTTGACAAAACAACCAAAGAGAGATAATATGTTCGCCTCCATAAACTTGATTACCATTGAGTCTCTAGCGTTTTTGGCTGGGATGGCCTCTACCCACTTGGTGAAATAATTTGTGGCCGTTAATATCCACTTGTGTTGGCCACTGGAAGGTGGGTTTATTTCTCCTATGAAGTCTAGTCCCCACTGTCTGAAAGGTTCTTCCACATGCACTGGAATCAGGGGGAGAGGAGAAAGTTTTTGCCTCTCAGCAAACATTTGGCACTTCTGGCACGACCTAACCTAGGAATGAACATTTCCAAATAGTGTAGGCTAGTAGAATCCTGCCTTGAGGATTTTGTGTGCTGTGGTCTTCCAATTGTAATGACCTCCACAAACTCCTCCATGAAATTCCTCAATCACTTTATGGGTTTCGCCCTCTACCAAACATAACAAAAAAACTCCCATCGGGTCCTTCCAGTAGAGTTGACCATTGGATATGATATACTTTTGAGCTTGCAATCTCAGAGTTCAGTATTTGGATTTATCCAGCCCTAGTGGGCACCTCAGGAATAAGAGATAATGGATGATATTCTTATACTAGGGTGATCCCTCATATTTAGCATATATCTTTTGCTCTAATGTTTTAATCCCATCCTGCTGAACCTCTGGTCTGCCTTCCTCTATTATCAGGTTTATCCCTAAAGCTTGGCAATTAGATTCTGATAAAACCTTGGCCAACCCCTGGCCTTTTATGAGCTTAGTAGGCTTTATGTCTAGCTCATATTCTTGTATCTTTGCTATCTGTTGTTGCACAAAGTGACTAGGCATCGCGACAATGCTCAGAGTAAGGGTTGTCACTCTAATCCTTACTCACTCCGTTTAGACTTTCTCCTAGACAAGTCTAGGGGGGTAGTCCCTAAGGTAAATGGACGAGGATAACCTGCGAAACACGGTCTCTAGGAGATTTTAAGGATGAACAACTTGATGAATTTAGGACAAATCTTGGTTAACTGAGATGAATAGATTAAACACAAGACACATCCATAGGATAGAAATGATTATAGACTAGTGCCTTAGTATTCGATTAACCGTAGATTAACTAAAAACAAGTTATCCAAAGCCGTTTACAAATGTGACAAAGAGTGACAATCATGAACGATTAAATGTAAATGCCCAAAACTCTATCATGCAAGAGATTCCAGATTTAAAATTATTTTTATTAATTACCCAGATGTAGAATTAATTAACTTTCTCAAACAATCAATATGATTTAAAGCATTTGTTGCACCTTGACCATAGAAAAATCATGAAAATTTAAGATTTTGCACTTAATCACCAAAGACACCAAGGATTTTGCATTTCAGTTACTCCTTGGGCAACTGCTTTAATACGAGAAATGAAGAAGTAAACCAAATCAAAGGGTTAATAAATTAAAAATTTTAATGGGACATACGCCACATTAAAACATTAAATGTGAAAGCGCAAATCCCTTTTTAGTTTATTTTATTCTCAATCCTAAAGTCAAAAAAAAATATATATATATATATATATATATATATTTTTTTTATTTTTATTTTTTTATTTTAGAAATTTTTCTGATTTTTAATTTTGTGAAAAATATAAATATAAAAAAAAATCAAATGTCACAAAGATTAAAAAAGGCTTCTTTTTTTTTTCCAAATGTTTCAAATTTTAAATTTTTTAATTTTGTTAATTTTTTAGGCTTTTTAATGTTTTTTAAAATGAAAATCAAAATAAAATCAAAACCATAAAAAAATGAAAATTGAAAAATGTAAGAAACAAAAGTAAATTCAAATGAAAAACAAAAAAATAAATGAAAGAAAACTATACTAACCTTAAACTAATGCATACATAATAAAAAAGAAAAAAGAAAAAGTCAAATAGATCAAATCGAAACTAACCCTAACAAATGAAAACCAAAACAAAAAAATAAAAATCAAACGTACTTTGTTTGATGTTCCTGCAGGTTCGACCGCGGGAGCAGTGACAACGGAGAGGTAAGGAGAGTTCGACGGCAGCATTGAGGGAGGATGAGGATACTTAGACCAAGGGGAAATCTTGGAGCTTGCAGGTCGAAGCAAGGAAGGGAAGAGAAGCCGCGTGGGGAGAAGCGTGGGCAGAGGAGTTTGAAGATGCGGCGAGCAATCTTGTTTCAAATCTACAGAGGAGGTAGTGAGACAGCAACAACGGGTTGCAGGTCTGAGGGCGGTGGGAGCTGCAGCAATGGATGAGGGAAAGGAATGCGTGGGTTAGAGAATGGACAGTAGCGAGGAGTATGATGAGGCAGCAACAGAGGGGTTTGCATATAGAGGAGAGGGTTTGAGGAGCGTAGGAAAAAAGAAATGCAGAGAATTAGCCCACGTGGAGAGAAAGTCATGGATCAATGCAAAGAGAAAGATATGGCTGCGAGAAGGATGAGGCAGCGAAGGTAAATGAGCAACGTATGGGAGAAAACATAGATGTATGGCAACAACAAAAGGTTGTGGGCCTAAAAAAAAATTTCAAATTTTTTTTGCAGTAGAGAAATTGAAAACCCACGCAGTATACAAGTAGCCAAAGAACCGAAGAAAAATTTCCAAATTAAGATGTTAAACTTTTGCTTAACATTTACCAGTGAAACCCTTAAAAATTTAAATTATTTCCAGATTTAAAAATTTAAAAACCCTTGGACTGCAAAAATCTGGATAGAATCCCTGCAAAAATGATTTTGAGGCCAGATCTTACCCTCCAGGGCCTAGATCTAGCTTCAAATCAAACTTCACCTTTAGATCTACAACATGTACCTGAAAACAAAAACACCCAGAACCCAAATATACAAAAAATAAATAAAACCCCAAAAATTTTACAGATCTATGTACAAGAATGGAAAATCTATCCGATCTGAGGAGTGTGATTCCAACTATGCTCCCAAATTTGATAATCTAAGGCTCTCAACAGCCAGATCTATCAATTTCCCACATAAAAATTAAAGTTTTAAAATTTTAAAGGAGGTGCTTAGTTCATAGTCCTTCATGCATCACCAGTAAAATTCTTATGATAAGCCCAGTATTAAATTAAGTTGGGTTCTTAAAAAAACATGGATTGGGATTTAGCTGGTCCAACTGAAAACTTCCCTGAATGCTCGATGATCTAAAAGTCAAGACTTTCCTACAAAACTCAATCCAACCATTAAAATAGAGAGAGAAAATGATAATAAAATTTAGATAGATAGAGATACCTGCTATTACATTCAAAATTTAGATTATCACTTAAACCCCAACGGCTGAGCAAGATACCTGTACTCAAATCACTCTTCAGTATTTCCATGAAGAGTAACACCAGCGAAAATTAACCCCAAAGTCTTCTTTTATTATCCAAAAAAAATTACACGAGCTTTTCGCTTAGCACACGACTCAAAGGTCGAATGAATTGACTGACGAATGACTTCCTATTTAAAGATAAATTTCACAATGGCTAGTTTAAGTGATCCTCATCAAAGCAATTTCGACCGTTGATGAGGATTAAAATTTCTTTTAATCTCATCCATCGAAATATTAAATTTTTGAGGAAATTTGAATTTTTCAATTAAATGCATTCTAATTAATTCAAAAATTAAAATTTTGAATTAATTTCCTCAAAATTTTGACTTTGACTTAACCCCAGGGATCAAAAGCTTAAAATTTATCAAAATAATTAATTTACCTTAGTCCCTGGACCTCTTAAAATTTAATTTTTAAGGACTGACAAATTTTGCCTTCGGAGAATTTAAATTTACCTAGGACCTAGAATTAATTAAATTTCTGGCTTAAGATTTTAATTAATTTTTTGCTAAAAAATTTAATTAATTAACCTATGAGGGGATAAATTATTTTTCCAACCCTCAAGATACTTTACATCATAATTTTCATATTTTTTACATCTCAAAGGGGAAAACCCATTTGTAATAGGCCCTCGTAGACTACCCATTTCTGCGACAAATATAATCCAGCAGACCAAGTAATTTGTAATAAAATAACCTAACCAAATAATTAGGATTATTCCCAAATCACTTTTACATTGACTCAATCTAGAACACTAGGACTCGCCTAAGATCCCAGTGGCAAAATCCATTCCGGCTCTGGGGTAAGACTGAAGGAAAACTCTGTCGACCATACGAGAATGGATCAGTTAGACAAAAAATCTTCTGAAATGTAGATCGTCACTAAAAAAGTAGGTTTACCTAGGCAATTACATACACGACACAGATCTGCTGAGATTATTTACATTATACACATGCAGAAAGGGTTTACATAATATCTTGGAAATGAAACTGATGATGATAGTTGTACGACACGAACACATCGATTAGGGGCTATCCCCTTCTGCGAAAAAGGGGGTGTACTGCTATGGGTCGTTGACACGTAGTGGTCAACACTATCCACCTACCCCTTTTTCCTTCGTTGTCTCCTTTGCACCAAGATGTCCTTGACCGCTGTCGCTGGGACAAATGTTGTGATTTCCGATTGTAGCACATACATACGAAATGCCTTCAAAGCCTTGACTAGTGCATAGACTTGTTTTTGCAAGATGTTATATTTCAGCTCGACATACCTCAGGACTAGGCTGAAGAAGGTGATGGGTTGTTCATAACCATCTTTATTCTTTTGTAGCAGAACTGTGGCAATAGTATGCAGAGAAGAAAAAGAAAAGATATATAAAGGCACTGAGTAGTCAGCATGACTAGTACTGGGGCTTCAGCCAAAGCTTCTTTAATTCTAGTGAAAGAATCTCGGGGGGCAAGGCTCCACTTGACTTCATTTTCCTTTTTAAGCATGTTTGTAATACCCTTGACTATTTCTGCATAGTTGGGTATGAACCTCCTCAAGAAATTGATTCTCCCCAAAAAGGCTTGGACCTCTTTCTTATTTCTGGGTAGAGGAATATGACTGATGGCTTCGACTCATTTAGGATCGATCTTCACTCCTTCCTGCACTACTATGTGTCCTAGTAGCTTCCCCTCACTCAGGGCGAACTGAGATTTCTTGGGATTCAAAGAAAGACCATACCTCTTGCATTTCTCAAAGGTGATCTTCAAGTGGAGGATGTGCTCTTCATCAGTCTTAGAGAAGATTGTGATATCGTCCAAATAAACCACCACGAACTTGTCTTGCTCCCCTACAAAAGTTATATCCATAGCTCTCTAATGTCCCCTGCATTAATGAGATCGAAAGGTATGCGAGCATACATGAATGTTCCCCATGGGTGGTGAAAGCAATCTTCTTCTAATCATCAAGGTGAACTGTCACTTGGTTGTAACCAGAGAACCCATCCATCATGGACATTCTGACTGAACCAACCACCTTTTGCAATATATAATCCATCTTAGGCAGCGGTAATTGTCTTTCAACGACACCCCATTTAGATTTTGAAAATCTACACATAGCCTTATTTCTCCATTCTTTTTCCGAACTGGGACTAAGTTGGCCACCCACTCCGAGTACCTTAAAGGCACTATGATTTTGGCATGTAGAAGTTTCCTCACTTCTTTTTCAATGGAGGGGAGTAAGAGTGGATTAATCTGCCTAAGTTTTTGCTTGCATGGTTTTATTCCACTCTTTAAAGGAATCTTATGTTGTATGATGTTAGTATCAAATGCTTTTAGATCCTCATAAGACCAAGCAAAAACATCCTTGTAGATTTTGAATAGATTTAAATACCTTTGTTTATATTGCAAGGGGATTCCTTTTGATAGCCTGACCATCTGGGGTTCATCCTCTGAGCCAATATTGCAATCTTCTACTTGATTGTCCATCTCCAGAGCCATTGGTTTGGAGGTTACATCATCCTTATTAAAAAGTCTTTCTAGTGGGACTAGTCCACGAGGAATGGTATTCCCTTTCAGTTGTATAATTTTGCATCCAGCCACTATGTCTTCCCACGAAGTGGTTTCTTAATCAGCCTCTTTTTCCTCTTCTTGATCGATGGTTGAGTTAGCGAACTCCCCAACGACTTCTATATTTCACCTACTCGTCGTCCTCGAATACCTGCCAGTGCTTGACATTATCAGGTATAGAGGGTTTGTATCTGACCTCCACCTCATACCTAAGGAGCAGATTTTGAGGGGGCTTGAAACTGCTTGTTGCTACAGCAAGGGAATCAACCATTTTGTTTCCTTCTCTGGGCAGAAATTGGATATTAAAGGCCAGGAAGAAGTTATCAATCAAATCCCATACTTCATTCTGGTATGTCCTTAATCTGGGGTGTTTGGCCTGGCACTGATTCTGGATCTGTTTCACAATCAGCTTGAAGTCTCCATGCACCGTTAAGCATTCAATATTCATATTCTTTGTTGTTTGTAGCCCAAGGAGCAATGCTTCATACTCAGCCACGTTGTTGGTTGCCTCAAACTCCAACTTGAATGAGAGGGGTATCAGGCTACCCTCAGGAGATACCAACAATACTCCTGCTCCATTTCCCTCTTTGGAATTTGCTCCGTCAAAGTATAATTTCCATACTTTGTTTTCATTTGTGTGCTGGTGTTCTAACTACCTTGTTAGGTGTATTGTTGTTTCTTCTAAGATGGACTCATCTTCTTCTAGGAATAGGCAGGAGAGGTCACTTTCTTTTCCATGCACTGGGGAGTTTTTTGAGCCTTTAGCTAGGGTCATAATTTTTACAAATCTGGACTCTCTATACAACCTCCTTTGTTTGCCTCCAAAAGTGGGAATAGTGGCATAAGTTAGATCTAACTTGATAGAGCCCCCCACCTTGGAACCCCAAGACCTAGATAGGAGCATGCCGAACCGAGGGGGAATATCGACCACCACTATGTCCATTACTACACTCTTCACAGGGATTTGAGCCAGGTTTACCACCAGATCCTTTATCATTCCCAAGCATTTGACCCTCTTAGAGTCAAAGGAGTATAGGTCCTTGTAGGGCCTGGTGATCTGCAAGCCAAGTTGTTCCATCACTGCTAAGGGCATGAGGTTGTGCGAGGCTCCGGAGTCCAACATGCAATTATGCAATAAGAGGTCATGGATTACCAAGGTCACATAGAAGGGTGCAGTAGAAGGATCAAGTTCTTCCACATGAGGCCCAAAAACAACCATTGGCCTTTCTTCTTGAAGGTTTAAACAATCATGGGTGGGTGAAGAGGTGGATGGAAGCATGAACTGAGAGACTTGAGCTTTATAAGTGGGTTGCTTTAGAAGTTCAATCAGGGGGACATGAATCTTTACCCTTTCGAGCTCCCTTTGAAGATTGAATGTAGGTTGGCCCTTATCTATACCTCCCGGCTCTACTTCTCCTTCCTTACCACTGGTGGTTTTTAGCAGAATAGGTGCCTTCCTTTCTATGTGTTCCTCAGAACTATTGCTTTCCTTATTTGAGGAGACTTTTACCTTGGACGAGTCAGGATTCAACTTACCTTTCCCTTTATCTAGCACTGGGGAAATATCTTGGGGAGCATTTCCCTCTTGTTGTTCTGGTTCCCTCGACCTCTTTCTTGAAGATCTTAGATCATACTTTCGGTGTAGTTGTGCTTGCATGAAATTCACAAACTGTTTACAATAATAATCTATGTCCTCCTTATTTGTTGTTGCTTCTCTATCATGATTGGCCTCCTGGTGAGCCATATTTTCATGTTCTTTTTCAAAGAAGGCGGAATACAATTTTCCCTGCATCTCATGTGTATCCGATGATTGTTCATCGGGATCATCTTCTAAATATAGAGGATGAGGGATCTGATTGAGTTGTTCCTTTCTTTCCTTTGAAAGTATCTCAATGGTGGCCTTTTGTATTGTGGGTTATAACCCCGGTTGTTGCCTTGAGCATTATGTTTGGGGAGACTCTTGTTCTCAAGTTCAAGCTTTCCAACCTTATGTGATAAACTCCTGATGAGTTTATCCAGTTCATCCCACTTCAGATCTGGTGATTCTTTAGCTTGACCGGAGGAGGATGCTTCTTCTTTCCCCCTTTTATTCTCAGTAGGTTCCTACTTTCCTCTTGACTTCCCTGCCAAGGTGAAATTTGCTTCCACCTCAAGAGAATTGACTTGGAGTTGATCTAAAGTGAGAGACTTCCTTTCTCTTAGGGTAAAACCAAAGTCGGATTCAAAAGCTCCCAAAAAAACTACGCAAGCAGCAATTGGAGGAGGCTTTATCTCACTAGGCAGGTTATTATACTGCTTATTGAACCTTTTTATAAATTCTGAAGTATCCTCTTTCAACTTCTTCCTTATAGCATTAAACTCTATGAGGAGGTACTCATGATTTCTCTTTTCACCCCATTTTTGTGTGAAAGAGTTTTCAAGTTCCTCCCAGGTAGTGATGGAGGCATTAGGTAGGGCTTTAAACCATTTTCTGGCTTCTCCACCAAGGGATTGTACAAATAGTCGCAAGAACACACCCAGTTGTTCTACATTTAGATTCTCACCTAAAGCATAGATGGTTTCAATGTGTCTCTGTGCAGTGTTTTCATCCTCCCCATTGAACCTAGGAAAAAGCTTTAGATAGTCTTGGGGCATAGCACTTAGGAGTTGAGGTAAATCAAGAGGAGCATATTTATTCAATAAAAAACCCAGAACATCCATCTAGATTAATGGAGAGGGGTTAAGATTTGCCAGAGGAACTTGGGCCAAAACCACAGTGGTTGGAGTGGCTACACTAAAAGAAAGGTATGTAAGGGTCTTAGGAGTAAATCCTAAGTAGTGAGTAATAGCAGGTTGGGAGCTGGATGAGGAAGCTTCAAAGACTGATGAGACGATAGCACAAGTAGTAGGAGTTTTCTCCTTCCAGACTTTCCTGAAAATTAATTTCTCTGGGTCAGATACAAACAGGGTTTTCTGCTGAGAGGTATCTGAGCGAGTGTGAGGCTTTTTAAAAGCCAGGATGATAAATGATAATGGGGTTTGTGGAGTCGCCAAGGTGATGTGGATGCAATCAAAACACCTTTGCTCACCTACACAAAGAATGCTCAACTTGTCGTATCCCAGGGGAAAATCCCTTCAATACATTCCACAACAACAGCGCCAGAAGATGTTGTCACTCCTAGAGACAGCCTCGGATTGCTTACGAGACCAGTGCCTGGGCACATCTAGATTCTGTGTGTCCGATACGATCCTGATGAAATTGGAGACATCACACACACACACATATATATAAAGCATGGGTTGGGTTCATTCATCTAAAGACGTAAGCCATGTATTTCTGGTACTTCTTCACATATACAACTCACAGAAATGTATGCATAAAATAGTGGAGGCTGAGTAGTTCAAAGACCTACAATTTAATAAGCTTTGACAGAGCAATGAGGGAGGATAAGGAGGAGGAGTAACTCATCACATAGAGCTTGAAGCGTCAAGAATTCTACACTTATCACATAGAGCTTGAAGCATCAAGAATTTCTACACTTACCTGAGTTATAGGTAGATATAATGGACAAAAGAAAGATTGGGTGTGATGATTCATGGAGTGCAATTTTAAAGATATAATCTCAACAATCCATACAGGCACATGCATTAACAAGTCAATACAAATGAATCTGTAAGAAAGTATGAAATATTTCTAGCAGCTACGATTACATGAATTCAGAGAGGAAACATGAACATAATGGAATTTAACAGAGGGATAACATATTGTAGTACTCGAAGGGGGAATCACCACCATTTCCTTGATATTCTGAAAGATCTATATTATAAAGTCATACAGTCTGAAAATAACATGTAGCTTTTTCTTTAGGATTTTTGAACCTTTGTTAAGTGTTGCTTCCCTCTATTTATCTGGAGAGGGGAGCATTGAACATTGATTACAACAAAATATCTTCAGCCGAGTCTCAGTTGTTAGATCGACTAGCTGTCTCGACTAGGGATGGCTCTGTGGCCCAAAAACATTACAAAATATTAATTGCCTCATTAAATGGCGGCACATTACAGGATAACAAAACCAATCAACAATTAGATGAAAACGTCAATAAAATATCTCCGTGCCCATCCCTGTGATCGCCTCTGCTTCAGGTTGTATTTTGCTCACGGTTTGGCCTCTTGTGTTACTCAGCTGACTCCCGTCGCTTTGGCCTTTACTGCTTGAACCATTCATCCTTTAAAGTTGGGAGTGGGCAACTATCAATTTCATGCCACAATACAAAAGCAGAGGACCCCTGGGCAGTACTTTGTCTTCCCTCTGTATGGAGCACCATGTTGGATAATCAAGTCCTCTCGAACTTCCAAGTCTTCGTTTACTTCTGTCAGTGTCGACCCTGGTTTCGTGTCACAAGGGGCCTGTCTGGGTCGGTCCATGCCGAGTTTGAATGCTCCATCTCCTTTCTTAAATGCCACAGCTGCCGACCCATCACGCCTTTAAAGTTCTGCACTACCTGGTCACGGAGTTATCACATCGGGACTTTCCATTAAAAAGTCTTTACAGGACGAGGCCTTCCGATCCACTTTAGCCCCTTTTTCTTCATGTGACCGGGGGCCATGATCAAGTGCTTAGTCCTCGGGCGCTAGGGCCTTTGGACTGCCCTCCGGGGGTCTTTTTCCTTTGTTACATAGAATCCTACACACTAGTGTTTTATAATGCTTGCCTTTGATATCTCCCCTTGACACTTGCAATCATCAATCTGTAGGATTTGGCCCACCCGGGGTATCACAATCGCAATATGGGAGAGAGGGCCTCTTTACCTCCTTTCATAGCGTTGGCCGATTGTCCGAATGTGAAACTTTCATAAGGCATGACACATAAAATATCGCATCCGGGAGGGTCTTCACATATCGCAATCGCAAGTCGGAAGGGACTTCAGTGGAGGAGGGACTTTGATTTGTGCAATCGCCGATAAGCCGATAGACTGTGCTTGGGACCCTCCGATCGTCGATCTGCCTTGCCTTGGACCCGTCGATCGCTGATATGTCATGTTACCTAAGTGCGACATGCGATGTGGGAAGCGTTGACCACCTTATACCAGGGCTCTTCCGTGCAGCGGAAGATATTATTAGAAAATCAGCTGAGGTCATATTAAATGCAGAAAGGAGAGGAGATAGATCACTTCCTCCCCAAGTTGCAAGGACTTCGCGAACAACTTACTTCCGTAGGGTCTACACCGGATCCAGATTTTATGGTCAGGAGTCAGGACTTCTCTAAATGCAGTCTTCAAGGATTGGGAGACGTATGTCCAAAGCATTTTGGGCAGAGCGACTCTCCCCAGTTGGGAAGAGATGTGGATAGCTCTTCGACAGGAAAGATCAGGAGATTGACCAAGGAGGGGAGTAGTTGTAAGGGATTTCGAGTCAAGAACGAGGAGGAGGAGGATGCGGCTCTAGCATTTGTGGGGTAGCAAGGGAAGAGGAAGAATAAGGACATCTCCAAGGTCAAGTGCTTCAACTGTGGGGAGTTTGGACATTATGCATCTCAGTGCCCCACGAAGGAAAGCAAGGGAGAAGCTTATAACTCAAAAGTAGCTTTAGCAAAGGCAGAGAAGGATGTCGAGACTAATGACGATTGTGCCATGAGTGCTCATGCACCTCTAGAGAAGAGGTGGGGCAACATCGAGTTGTAGTCGAAAGGACTACATGCAGGGGCAGGATCCTTGAGGTGCCCAAACTCTTGGATCACATAAGATTATGGGAGCCCTTAAAGACAATAGCATGATGACAGGTGTCGGGGCGAGCAAGGTGTGATGGAGAGACAAGGCAGTGTTAGAGTGCAAAACTCTGTAGCAGCGCAGTGGAGGTTGCAGCAGTGCGAGAGGCACAAAAGAGGTTGCAGCAGCGCAATGGCAGCAGAGAGAGCACGAGTTAGCAGCAGAGGCAGCTTCAGCATCACGAGGCTTCCAGACTGACCGGGATGTCAGTGGTTGGGAGAAATCGTTACTTACTTCTTGGTAATTGAGTTGTAGTGCAACAGTTAGCAATGGTAGTGCTATGGGCAACATGATGCAACATGTTGAGCGGGAGCTGCAGTACAGATGTAGTAGTGGCAGTGGCAGTGCTATGGGCAGCATGATGCAGTATGCTGAGAGGGAGTTGCAGTACAGATGTAGCAATGGCAGTGGCAGTGTCATGGGCAGCAGTACAGGAAGTAGCAGTGCAGGGGATTTGAGGCAATAGGCCAAGCATCAGCACATGTACCGATGTGAAGGATCAGTGTGATGTTTCTACGATGAAGCATTACTAGAGCACATTCCTCGCTAAGAGGAAGTGTTGATTTTTGGTAGCATCGAATGTGCTCTAGCCATGAAAAGTGGTGGAGAAGCTAAGGCACATGAGATCTCCAAGACCTAGAAATCGTTTGGGGAAATTCCACCCAGATGGAGAGATATTAAAATAATTAATATTTTTAATGAGAACCTAAGTCTAAACTTAGGAAAATTAAAATATTAATGTGTATTAATATAATATGGGTGAGAAAGTTCTAAATAACGAGGATCAAGCCAGATCTAATCTTAGCCGTTGATTAGGGACTTAATCTCGGTCGTTGAATTGTCAATAGGAAAAGTATAAGAGGAGGCTTGAGGGTTAGTTGGAGACACAACAAAACACCAAACAAGATCAGTCAGTTCGATTTTTTGGGGCAAGGTTTGCTGAGGAAATCGAACAAGTGATCAATTGCAGTGAGGGGCAAGTCGGCAGGAGGCCAAGGAATATTCATGGTTTCAAGGAGGGAAGAACTAATCTTCCTTGGAAAAAATAATCCCAAATTATTTTGGAAGGAGTTCCAACCGAAAAAGATACAAATTGGAAATAATATTACAGCTTCTAAATGGTTTGACTATGCAAGACAACTCTATGAGCAGGTTCCCAAAGTTGACCCTCCCCCCTTGGTCAACACTAATACTGAACTCTTCACGGTACAAGAGGTAGAGATGGGTATCAAGAAGTTGGGTGTTGGAAAAGCAAAAGACTTAGTTGAACACCAAGCAAAATATCTAAAGTGGGGCTCAAAGATTCTTGCACCTCGCATTACAAAAACCTTCAACAACATCATACAACAAGGGCTCCCCACAGATTGGACAACTAGTTTGGCAATATCTCTTTTCAAGAACGGTGACATCAATAATCCCTCCAATTATAGGACCATCATGATAAACCCTTTGTTTGCAAAGCTATTTGGAAGCATGTTAGAAAACAAAATTAGCAAGTGGGCAGAAGGAATAGATAAGCGTGCTAAAGGGCAAGCAGGTTTTAAACCTAAACATTCCACAGTTGATCATTGTATAACTTTAAAGCACATCATTGAAAAAGTTTGGGAGAAAAAGGAAGAAGTCTTTTGTTGCTTTGTTGATTTCAGAAAAGTGTTTGAATCAGTTCCTAGGTATAAGCTTTGGCACAAAATGGAGGTGTTGACCGCTACGTGTCAACTACCCATAGCAGTACACCCCATTTTTTTCACAAAAGGGATAGCACTTGATCGATGTGTCCATGCCATTCGACTTCCATCATCAAACCTGATCGTGTTACATTGTAAACCCAGTCTGCATGTGTAAATTGTAAATAGTCTTAGCAGATATGAGTCATGTAAGTAAATTTCCTAGGTGGACCTAATTTTCTAGTGATAATCTACGTTCCGGAAGGTTTTTTGTTTCACCGATCCATAATCGGCAAAGTTTTCCTTTACCCTAACCCCAAAGTCGGAATGAATTTTGTCATTGGAATCTTAGGGGAATCCTAGTGTTGATCTGCTAGGTTATATTTGGTCGCAGAACTGGGTGGTCTATGAGGGTCTATGTCAAATGGGTTTTCCCCCTTGAGATGTAAAATTGTAAAAGTCATGATGTAAAGTGTCTTGAGGGTTAGAAAATGTTTTAGTCCCCTCATAAGTCCTAAGTCCTAGGTCCTAGGTAATTTTTCCAAAGGCTAAGTTCAAGGATCCAAAAAAATAAAAATTAAAGAAATTAAAAAAAAAAAGAATTAAAAAATAGAAATAAATAATAATAATAGAAATAAAAATTAAAAAAATAAAATAAGTCGAAATTTTGAAAAAACAAATGCAAAATTTTAATTTTTAATTTATTAAAATTTCGACGGATGAGATTAAAAGATATCTTGATCCTCATCGACAGTCGAAATCATTTTGACATGGACCACTCGAACTAGCCGTTGGGAATTTTAGGGGTCATTTGAGATCATTCGATTTGTGAGTCTTGTGCTAAAGGAAGCTCTCTTGTAAACTTTTTTTCCTTGAGCAATAAAGAAAGACTTTGGGGTTGAAATCTTGCTGGTGTTACTCTCCTAAAGTGTTGTACGCTGCTTTATTTTCTGCATAATTTTATTTTCAGCCATTAGTAATACCTTGATGAAGAGTGATGTTGAACACAGGTATCTTGTTTACTCAATAGGGTTTTAATGGTAGTAGAGTTTCTGGAAATAATGGCAGGTATCTCCATTTGATTTGGAATTTAGTACTGTTTTTTCCCTCTTTATTGATCGCTGAAGTGAGCTGTGCAGGAAATCCAGATTGAGAAGATTAATGGGCGTTTGGGAAAGTTCTAGGCTGAACCAGCCAACTCCCGAAAAGCATTCTCTTGTAAAGCCCAGCCAGTTTCGATCCTGGGTTTATCATTTAAGTTTATTTTTTATGCATGAGAGATTTCTGAAGTATCTCGTAGTAAATCTGAAATTCTGAAAAATATTACTGTGCATAATGACAAATCTAACTGCTTAGAGCCTTTTAACTTGTGAAAAGTTGTAATTATTTAGTTAAATTTTGGGTTTTGTCCTTGCATATTTTGCCTCTGGTTTTCCTGTTTTTGCAGATTGCAGGAAGAGATTTCTTGTTGGAAGCCAGATCTAGGCCCTGGGGTAAGATCTGGCCTCACAACCAATTTTTGCAGGGTTACCGTTTTGCTGTCCGAGGGTTTCAAATTCAGTCACTTGCAGATCTGGAAATTAATTGCAGGATTTTCATCAAAATCAAAAGGGAGTTAAAAGAAATCCAAGGTTGTCCAAAACCGCAGGCAAATCTGCCTCCATACACGCAGTTTCCTTCCCACGCGGTTATCAGTAAGGAAAATCGAATTTTTTTTACGTTGATGCCAGCATACCTACAATTCTTCACGCTATTGCAAACCCACGCCTTCCTCTGCTATCTCCCTCGTCCATCTCTTAGCTGCATTGTTTTTTTTAATTATCGTTGAAGCGTGATCGATCTCCACATATATCTCTACGAGATTGAAATAAAATCATAAATTGTAAATGTCGTTTAACAATTGAATTGAAAACTAACGTTGCCTCGCTTGAAACGTTTGGGGTTATCATTTGCATAAATTTCAACACTGCTCAGCTGTCTCTTCCCTTTAGCCCGCAAATCCATTGTATTCTTCTACCAAAACGTTGTATTTTTTTGCCTTCATCGCAGCTACAAAACAGTTTTCTCCTTACTCCTCATCCGCTGCCAACCCCTCCGCGCTGTTGTATCTATCCCTCATTCCGCGTCTGGCCCATCTCCTTTTTGTCCAGCCTCCTCATACGCTATCGTTTTCTAGCATGTGTCAAGCATAAACCTGCAAATAGCAAGCAAAATTCGATTTTGGTTTCACGTAAGTTTCAGGTTTAGAGTTAGGCTTTAAGTTTTTTTTTTTTTTTTTCTTTTTAGTTTAGTCTTTGATTTTTTGTTTTGCTTATAAGATTTTTGGCAACCAAAAAAAAATGAATCGATTTTTGCTTTGTTATTTTTTAGGTTTCATGTAAATTTTAGTTTTGTTTATTTTAAATTTAAAATTAAAAAATTAAAAAAAATAAATAAAAATAAAAAAAGTTATAAAAGGCATAAAAGGTTTCTTTTAATTTAGTTTAGATTTTAGTGTTATTTAGATTTTAGATTTTATATTGTTTCATTTTTTTATATGTTAAGCTCTTTTAGTTAGCATTAGATTTTAGATTAAAGTTTAAGTTCTATTTTTGGCTTTAGCCGTTAGCTTAGTGCAGTTTTAAATTTATTAAATTTTAAGTTTTTGTTTAGCTTTAGATTTCTTTAAATAGATTTAATTTTGTTTAAAGTTAGATTTTAAAGTTGAAAAAAAAAACCACCTATTTTATACAGTTTAGAATTTTATTTAGATTTAAGTTTCATTTATTTAGACTTTAGTTAGTTTAGTCTTGTTTTATTTGAAAATATAAAAATATTTTGCCAAATTCGGTCTTGGCTCAAGGATTTGTCATGTTTGCGATATATCTTTTCTGTTGAGGCTAAAATTTTGATGTGGGATTAATATTTATCATTTTTTTATGTGGTTAAACATGCTTAAATGTTCATTTGAAGATTAGCTATATGAAAGTGATAACTGGTTAGCATTTAATATTACGTGGTTATTTAAAGCATTTAATCTTTCGTATTTTAATTGCTGGAATATCGTTAAACCATTGAGCATTTATCGATTATCTCGCATTTGGTAAAAGTTAATCTTTGTTTGAGTTATTTGATGGTAAATGATTGTTAATGAGTTCATATTTCTGCAAGCATTTGATAAATAATCAATCAGCCATTAACTCCATAAGGCACTCGTCTATTAACTTAATGAAATCAATTAAGTGCTTGTTTCCCCTCGTGTCTCCCAACCCAACTGGTCCACAGTTGGTCATCCATTGTCCCATAGGGTCTACCCCTCTTAGCCGTGGGAGACAGGCTTAAACGGAGAGGTCGGGGATCAGGGTGACAGTCCCCGGTCTGAGCGTTGTCGTGACAATCTGTGCGACAACATTTTTTGGCGCCGTTGCCAGGGATAGAGTTTTTTTTGTCCTTGGTCCTTTCCTTTCGAGCTTTTTCGTGTTTCACTTCCTATCCGGGTGGCGACTCCACTTCATATATCATCTGCAAGAGTGTATACTAGGAGACATCCAAGCAGTTTGTGCAATCCTGCTCCTGAACCTGAAAGGGCTCTCAGAGTACGATTACACAAACTCTCTTCTCGTACACTTCTTATTAACCTCGGACAAGAAGCCCTCTCTGATATCCATTTGCTTTTCACTAGTCTAGTTGGGCACAACGTCATGGATATGTATGCCCCTTGCGATTTTTCTAACGTTCCAGGGTATCCCAATGATCTTCCATCACTTGGGATAGATAAGCTGCCTAGCTTTCAGGGAGATAATGCGACTAGTGCTAATTCGCATCTGAGAGATTTTAGTATATGGATGGCTAAGTACGCAAGGTCTGTTGATTTCGATCATGAGGATGTTAGAATGTCTCTTTTTATTTTAACCTTGGGGGGCGATGCTCATGAGTGGTTTACTGAAAAGCCTCGGAATTCATTTGATTCCTTACAATCGATCATTGATGCCTTTAAGGAAAAGTATAGAGATAAGAGAGAAGGAAGACTCCTCGAAAAAGTTATTAGCATAGTAAAAAAGAGAGAATGAAATTGTTGAAGAACTTAACAAAAGGTTTAACGATATTGTTAGAGAATTACCTCAAGACTATAAACCTACCGACAAATCTCTTCGAGAGTTTTACATTGATGCCTTTAGTCTTGAGCCATCTTATGAATTGAAGCATGCTAGGCTTAATGATTATACGGATTGCCAAGCCTTAGCTATAGAGCTTGAAAAGGACAAGGCAGCATCTGGGAAGTCTGAGATCCCAGGTTTCGATAGGGCTACTACGAAACTAAAAGAACCTAAAGGAAAAATAGTTCAAGAGCCTAAAAGCGAACTTGTTCTCAAATTGCTCCAAAAGATTGAAACCATGGAAATTAATCATAATAAGGAGATAGCTACTTTGCAGAATAGGTTGGTCCAAATGGAAAGAGCGCAAACGCAAAATTTCCAACCTCAAAATAATAATAATAGAAATAACAATTGGCAAAAGAAGGGTCAATCTAGTGAGCAGAGACCTCCTAATCCGTTAACTAATTTGGTCGATAATGCTCCTCCTTACTGTCGGGTTTGTGATGCTCTTCATGAAGAGGCCACTTGTCCCATCGTTAGAAGAATTTTAGATAATGGAATGTTTGGGGCAGGTGATCAAATAAATGTAGTAGGTAACAAGTTTCCTTTGTCTAAGAATGATTGGATAGAGGTCAAGGAAAATAGTCGTGACGTTATGAATCCTTCATTAGCTTTTAGTATAAATAACCTTGAAAATGAAGATGACATTTTGGCTAGGTTATATGGTGAAAAACCCTCTCCAGAGCAAATCATGGAAATTGCTAGAGATAAAGGTTTAACCTATTAGAGAAGGGACAAAGATCAAAGCGGGAATCAAATTCCCCCTCGAACTTTCAACCCTGGTTTAAACTCTGGATTAGATGTCGATTTGGGAAGTTGGTTTAACAATGCGAAAATTTGGGTTCCTGTCTCCGAGATTGCTAAAATCCCTTCCCAAAGAGACAAGTTACTAAAAGCTATTCAGGGTCCTCAAGTAAATATTTCTCAACAGAAGACTCGGGAAGTTGCCTTTCTTTACCACCTTGTTAGTTAATGGATATAAATTGAATAATTGCATGTTGGATTCTGGTGCATCAGCTTGTGTAATGACTAAAAGGGTCATGGAACAACTTAACTTAAGAGTTTCTAAACCCTACTATAATATATGCGCCATGGATTCTAAAAATATTGAAGTGCATGGTTTGATCAAAGATTTACAAGTTCATCCATCCATTTACCCAGACATCATGATTGTTATGGATATAGTTGTTGTTGATGTGCTTGATGCCTAGGGTATGCTTTTATCCAGAAAGTGGGCCTCTGATCTAGGAGGAAGTATTCAAATGAATTGGTCATATGCTATGATTCCTTCTCCTAGAGGTGATGGTTTTGTAAGACTTAATAGAGAGCCCGAAAGAAAATTCCATGTTGAAGATCCTAAGAGACCTCACAACAAGATAATTAAAGAGCAATCTGACATTGGGAATTACGCTATCATGTCTAATTTCATAATTCCTCCTGATGATAAGATTAAGGATCTCAATGATAGAGTTTGGTACATGTACTTTGATGGTGCATCGTCTAGGCATGGTAAAGGTGTTGGAATAGTGCTTAAATCTCCCCTTGATCACATTTTCAAGTTTGCCTATCGATTAGAATTTGAAGCAACCAACAACGTCACTGAATATGAGGCTTTATTGTTGGGTCTTGAATTGGCGAAGTCTTTGAAAATTAAGTTGCTTAGCATTAAGGGGGATTCTAATTTAATTATCATGCAGCTTAAAAATAAATTCACATGTAAAAATCAAAGATTAAGGAATTATCGAAATGCTATGTGGGATACTATGGAACACTTTGATGCCCTTGACCTCGAAGCTATCCCAAGAGAGCAAAATAGTTTGGCAGATGAACTTGCCGTAGCTGCTACTACCTTCCAGTTATCTGATGAGCTAATTAAGGATAAGATCAAAATGGAAGTAATATTTAGACCATCTGTTCCAGATAACTTAGAGCATTGGCAAGTCTTTAATGATGAAAAACAAGTCATTCGTTTTCTTAATAGTTTGGATGAGTTTGAAGATTTCTGGATAGATTCTGAGGAAGATGGATCTTTAAATCGTGAGCATATCATAAATCCTACTCCTAGGAATGTGGTTGCCTTAGAGCAACACTTTGACCATCATGATGCCACGAAGTTGAGAGAGGAAAATAAAATGGACCCAGGGGAATATCTCGAGATAAACATTGGTACTTCTGAGAACCCAAAGATTGTTAAAATTGGTAAAGGTACTAGTGTGGAGGAAAGAAAAAAGTTAACTAATTTACTTCGTGAATATCGAGATGTTTTAGTTTTTCCTTATGATGAATTAAAGGGCTATCAAGAAGATGTCTTGGAACATACTATCCCCTTAAAAGATGAAAATGCTAAACCCTTTCGCCAAAAGCTTAGGCAGATTGATCCTAAGTTAGCCCCTTTGGATCAGAAAGAGCTTGCGAAAATACTTGCAGCTGGAATTATCGCTCAAACAAGGCATTCGACATAGTGTTCAAATCTCGTGATTGTTAGGAAAAAGAACAGTACGATAAGTCTCTGTGTCGATTTTCGAAATCTTAATCTAGCATGCAAGAAAGATAATTACCCTTTGCCAAACATGGAGACTTTGTTGCAAAGAGTGACCGGTTCTGGAATGATGTCGTTGCTGGATGGTTTTTTTGGGTACAATCAAGTGTGGGTTAAAAAGGAAGATCGCCATAAAACCACATTCACCACACGATGGGGTACTTTTGAATGCATTAGAATTTCGTTTGGATTAACCAACGCTGGAGCTACATTTCAAAGGGCTATGGATTATGCCTTCAAGGGGTTAATCGGGAAATTTATTGAGATTTACCAAGGTGATCTTACTGTATTTTCTAAAGATGGTATCAGTCATATAAATCATCTTAGGCAAGGTTTCGATAGATGTAAACAATACGGGATTTCTTTGAATCCAGCTAAGTCTGTTTTTGGAGTAACCGAAGGGAAATTACTTGTCCATATCATTTCTAAGGATGGAATCAAGATTGATCCTGAAAGAATTGAAGCAATCCAAAAGATTCCTCTTCTTCATAATCTTAAATCCCTTCAGTCTTTCCTTGGAAAGACAAATTTACTTAGAAGGTTTATTCCAAATTACGCAGAAATAGCCAAGCCTATTCAAAGTCTTTTGAACAATGATGTAAAATTTGTTTGGCAAGAAGACGGCAAAAGGGCTTTTCAAGAAAACAAATACGCTATTGCAAGAGCTCCTGTCTTAGTTAGTCCCGATTATTCCAAGGATTTCATGATTTTTTCTTTCGCTTCCGAAGATACCATTGCTGGTGTCCTGTTACAAAAAAATAAAGATGGTCACGAGTAGCCTATTGCTTTCATGATTAGAGCGCTTCAAAATTACGAATTGAAGTACAATACCACGAAAAGCAAGCTTGTGCCCTGGTCAAGTCTCTTAAGCACTTCAAAACTTATGTGGGTTATTCTAAAATCATTGCTTTCGTCCCACACTCTGCTGTTAAAGATATATTAACTCAAACCAATTGCTTAGGGACTCGAGCTAGGTGGGTTACTAAAATACAAGAATATGATCTAGAGATCAGACCCACCACGTTAGTCAAAGGCCAAGGTTTGGCTCAAATGTTGACTGAAAGTAACGAAAAGACTCTTGGTTTGTTTTGTCTTAGCGATCTATCTTCGCCGAAGTTGCAAAGATTAGGAGAACATGAGTGGTACAAGGACATTGTTTATTACTTGATGAATCTTGCATGTCCTAACCATTTAGCTGCTCATAAGAGAAGGGCTCTTAGACTAAAAGCCACTAAGTATTGCCTTATGAAGGATGGCCTTGGGTGGAGAAATCCTGAGGGCATAGTACTTAGGTGTGTTGATGAAATTGAGTCCAAGAAATTAATCTCTGAGTTTCATTCAGGATTTTGTGGTGGTCATTATGCTGCTAGAACTACCGCCCACAAAATTCTGAGAGCTGGTTATTATTGGCCTTCAATTTTTTCTGATGTGCATAAGTTTGTTAGAACTTGTCAAGCCTGTCAACTATTCACTGGGAAACAGAAGCTTGCTGCCCTACCCCTACAACCTGTCATTGTAGAGGCACCTTTTCAGCATTGGGGTCTGGACTTCATCGGGAAGTTCCATGAAAATTCTAGCAATGGCTACTCATGGATTTTGACTGCTACTGATTATTTCACTAAATGGGTTGAAGCCATTCCTGCTAAGAATGCCACTGAAAAGGTTATTATAGATTTCATTGAAAATAATATCATTACTAGATTTGGTGTCCCTGCTAAGATCACTACTGATAATGCCAAGGCTTTTAGTTCTTCAGAGTTTTCATCTTTCTGTTTCAAATATGGCATTATCTTATCTCATTCGTCAAATTACTATCCTCAGGGTAATGGTATGGCTAAATCAAGTAACAAGAATCTCATAACCATTATCAAGAAGATAGTAAGAGATAATAAGAGATCATGGGATAGCAAAATCAAGTATGCTTTATGGGCAGATAGGATCACTAAGAAGAAAGCTACTGGTAAATCTCCCTTTGAATTAGTTTATGGCTTGGATGTAACCTTACCTGTGCACTTGAAATTTCCAGCTTATCAGCTCCTTCAGCATTTTTCTACTAATAAAGATGTTGTTCAGTATAGAATAGATCAGATTGTGGAGTTAGATGAGGCTCGTAGGACAACTTTTGATGCTATACGTAAAAATCAATCTAACATTAAGAAAAGCTTTGACAGATTCTCTCGATTTAGATCTTTGCAGGTGGGAGATATGGTACTTCTTTGGGATCGCAAGAATGAAAAACCAGGAAAACATAAGAAGTTCAACAGTTTGTGGCTGGGACCGTACATCATTCGAGATATAGCTGGACCAAACTCATTCCACTTGAGTAGATTGGATGGTGAACCACTTGATCTACCTCCAAATGGCCAAATGCTCAAGTTGTTCTTCAAAGATGATATCTGATGCCATGGGGCATCCTTTGTATTGTATTTCTAACCCTACTCCTTGTCATTTCAGCATTTTATTTTTGTTTTAGGATTAGATTTACTTTCCTTGTTACTAGATAGTTAATAAATGAAGAGCTTATATCTTTCATGTGCTTAATGTTATATGATGATTTTTGGATGGATGCTACTTATGTTTTGTTGCGCGTTGCGTGGATGCAGATTCTGGATTCTCACATTCCTACGGTGCAGCAACGTGTACCCAAGTAGAGCCAGATGTTGACCACTACGTGTCAACTACCCATAGCAGTACACCCCATTTTTTTCATAAAAGGGATAGCACTTGATCGATGTGTCAATGCCATTCGACTTCCATCATCAACCTGATCGTGTTACGTTGTAAACCCAGTCTGCATGTGTAAATAGTAAATAATCTTAGCAGATATGAGTCATGTATGTAAATTTCCTAGGTGGACCTAATTTTCTAGTGATAATCTACGTTCTAGAAGGTTTTTTGTCTCACCGATCCATGATTGGCAGAGTTTTCCTTCAGCCTAACCCCAAAGCCAGAATGAATTTTGTCATTGGAATCTTAGGGGAATCCTAGTGCGTTCATCTGCAAGGTTATATTTGATCGCGGAACTAGGTGGTCTATGAGGGTCTATGTCAAATGGGTTTTCCCCCTTGAGATGTAAAATTGTAAAAGTCATGATGTCAAGTGTCTTGAGAGTTAGAAAATGTTTTAGTCCCCTCATAAGTTCTAAGTCCTAGGTCCTAGGTAATTTTTCCAAAGGCTAAGTTCGAGGATCCAAAAAAATAAAAACTAAAGAAATTAAAAAATAGATAAAATTAATAAAAAAATTTAAAAATAATTAAAAAAATAAAATAAAATTTAAAATATATATATATATATATATATAAATTAAAAAATTAGAAAAATAATAAAATAAAATAAGTCGAAAATTTGAGAAAACAAATGCAAAATTTTAATTTTTAATTTATTAAAATTTCGATGAATGAGATTAAAAGATATCTTGATCCTCATCGACGGTCAAGATCATTTTGACATGGATCACTCGAACTAGCCGTTGGAAATTTTTCCTTTAAATAGAGTGTCAGGGTTCATTTGAGATCATTCGATATGTGAGTCTTGTGCTGAAGAAAGCTCTCTTATAAACTTTTTTTCTTGAGCAATAAAGAAAGACATTGGGGTTGAAATCTTGCTGGTGTTACTCTCCTGAAGTGTTGTAAGCTGCTTTATTTTCTATATAATTTTATTTTCAACCATTAGTAATAGCTTGATGAAGAGTGATGTTGAACACAGGTATCTTGTTTACTCACTAGGGTTTTAATGGTAGTAGAATTTCTGGAAATAATGGCAGGTATCTCCATTTGATTTGGAATTTAGTATTGTTTTTTCCCTCTTTATTGATAGCTGAAGTGAGTTGTGCAGGAAATCCAAATTGAGAAGATTAACAGGCGTTTGGGGAAGTTCTAAACTGAACCAACCAACTCCCGAAAAGCATTCTCTTGTAGATCCCGGCCAGTTTCGATCCTGGGTTTATCATTTAAGTTTAATTTTTATGCATGACAGATTTTTGAAGTATCTCATAGTAAATATGAAATTCTGAAAAATATTACTGTGCATAATGACAGATCTGGCCGCTTAGAGCCTTTTAACTTGTGAAAAGCTGTAATTATTTAGTTAAATTTTGGGTTTTGTCCTTGCATATTTTGCCTCTGGTTTTCCTGTTTTTGCAGATTGTCGGAAGAGATTTCTCGTTGGAAGCTAGATCTAGGCCCTAGGGTAAGATCTAGCCTCACAACCAGTTTTTGCAGGGTTACTGTTTCTCTGTTCGAGGGTTTCAAATTCAGTCACTTGTAGATCTAGAAATTAATTACAGGATTTTCATCAGAATCAAAAGGGAGTTAAAAGAAATCCAAGGCTGTCCAAAACCGCAGGCAAATCTACCTCCATACGCGCAGTTTCCTTCCCACGCGGTTATCGGTAAGGAAAATCGAAATTTTTTTACGTTGCTGCCAGCATACCTGCAATTCTTCACGTTGCTGCAAACCCATGCCTTCCTCTGCTATCTCCCTCGTCCATCTCTCAGCCGCACCGTTTTTTTTAATTATCGTTGAAGCATGATCGATCTCCACATATATCTCTACGAGATTGAAATAAAATCATAAATTGTAAATGTCGTTTAACAATTGAATTGAAAACTGACGATGCCTTGCTTGAAACGTTCGGGGTTATCACGCTATATATTTGCATAAATTTCAACGTTGCTCAGCTGTCTCTTCCCTTTAGCCCGCGAATCCATTGTATTCTTCTACCAAAACGCTGTATTTTTTTTGCCTTCATCGCAGCCGCAAAACAGTTTTCTCCTTACTCCTCATCTGCTGCCAACCCCTCCGCGCTGCTGTATCCATCCCTCATTCTGCGTTTGGCCCATCTCTCTGTCGTCTAGCCTCCTCATACGCTATCGTTTTCTAGCCTGCGTCAAGCATAAACCTGCAAATAGCAAGCAAAATTCGATTTTGGTTTCACGTAAGTTTCAGGTTTAAGGTTAGGCTTTAAGTTTATTTCTTTTTAGTTTAGTCTTTGATTTTTTGTTTTGCTTATAAGATTTTTGGCAACCAAAAAAAAATGAATCGATTTTTGCTTTGTTTTTTTTAGGTTTCATGTAAATTTTAGTTTTGTTTATTTTAAATTAAAAAATAAAAAATAAAAAATAAAAATAAAAATAAAAATTATAAAAGGCATAAAAGGTTTCTTTTAATTTAGTTTAGATTTTAGTGTTATTTAGATTTTAGATTTTATATTGTTTCATTTTTTTTATATGTTAAGCCCTTTTAGTTAGCATTAGATTTTAGATTAAAGTTTAAGTTCTATTTTTGGGTTTAGCCGTCAGCTTAGTGCAGTTTTAAATTTATTAAATTTAAAGTTTTTGTTTAGCTTTAGATTTCTTTAAATAGATTTAATTTTGTTTAAAGTTAGATTTTAATTAAAAAAAAAAAAAACAAAAACAAAACAAAACAAAACAAAAAAAACAAAAAAATCTTTTAATTTAGATTAGATTTTAGTTTGATTTAGATTGTAGATTATCTTTTTTGGTTCTTTGACTTTAAAAAAAATCAAAAAGATATAAAAATCTTGAAAAAATATAAAAAGTAACCTTTAAACCTTCTATTTTGTTATATAGTTTAGAATTTTATTTAGATTTAAGTTTCATTTATTTAGACTTTAGTTAGCTTAGTCTTGTTTTATTTGGAAATATTTTGCCAGATTCAGTCTTGGCTCAAGGATTTGTCATGTTTGCGATATATCTTTTCTGCTGAGGCTAAAATTTTGATGTGGGATTAATATTTATCATTTTTTATGTGGTTAAACATGCTTAAATGTTCATTTGAAGATTAGCTATATGAAAGTGATAACTGGTTAGCATTTAAAATTACGTGGTTATTTAAAGCATTTAATCTTTCGTATTTTAATTGCTGGAATATTGTTAAGCCATTGAGCATTTATCGATTATCTCGCATTTGGTAAAAGTTAATCTTTGTTTGAGTTATTTGATGGTAAATGATTGTTAATGAGTTCATATTTCTACAAACATTTGATAAATAATCATTCAGTCATTAACTCCATAAGGCACTGGTCTATTAACTTAATAAAATCAATTAAGTGCTTGTTTCCCCTCGTGTCTCCCAACCCAACTGGTCCACAGTTGGTCATCCATTGTCCCATAGGGTCTACCCCCCTTAGCCGCGAGAGACAGGCTTAAATGAAGAGATCGGGGATCAGGGTGGCAGCCCCCGGCCTGAGCATTGTCGTGACAATTTGTGTGACAACAGGAGGAACTTGGGGTTCCTAAACATTTGAGAGCAGCTGTGCATAAGTTGTATGAAGTGGTGAAAGTCAAAATTAGAACTTCAGCAGGCATTTCTGAAAGTTTTAGAAGCGATATCAGGGTCAAGCAAGGTTGCCCACTGTCTCCTACTCTTTTTGGTTTATATATCGATAAACTTGAGGAGTGGTTAAATTCACAAGGGGGTGATGGTATCTATTTGGGCAAGTTTGTTATAAGGCTTCTTTTATATGTAGATGACCTTATTCTGATTGCTAAATTGGCTCTTGGTTTGCAAGAGCACTTACTATCCCTTGAGCATTTTTGTAAAAGTGTGTGGATGCAAGTCAGTATCGGCAAAACGAAAGTAGTGGTCATCTCTAAGAAAAGAAAACATAACTAGCATAAGTTCTACTTTGAAGGCAACATTCTGGAAGAAGTTGCAGATTACAAATACCTCGGAATTGACTTCAACAAAAATCTAAGCTGGAATGGTTGTAGAAAGAAAAGAACTTTAGGGGGTTGGAAAGCATTTTATGCTTTTCAAAATAGGTGTAGAGAGGCAGAGTTATGGGACTGGAAAACCACTCAAACACTTTTTGGGCTTCTAGTGATTCCGATGATTCTCTATGGTTGTGAACTATGGGCCAGCAGTACATCCAACATGCAGTGGAGACAAATTGAGAAAATTCAGAAGCGTTTGATTACAAACAAATTTAAGATTAAAAGTGCAGTTCCTTATGATATCTTGTTAAGTGAAACAGGGACTGCTCCTACTGAAGCAATTGCTATGGTGCGAGTCATGAGGTATTTAAAAAAATTGAGCAAATGGAAGAGGGTAGATGGCCTAAGGTTGTCTTTAATGATAGATTGTGCAAGAGAAAAAAAACTTGGATGCAGCAAAATAACAAATGGCTTAGTGAATGGGGTATTGGCTTGAATGTGTGTCCCATAAACAACAAAGAGATAAAAGATTTTGTTATGGAAAAGTTCCACAAGCATACTTGGGATAAGGAGCTAGGAAGAAAGAAAAATTACTATATTGAAGTGTTTAATCCCACTCATAGTCATCAACCAAAAGCATACAAAGAGGCCAATATCTCTTGGAGAGCCAAAATTCTTATTGCTCAATTAAGGACTAATTCTCATCAACTCCGTTGTGAAACAGGGTGCTGGAAAAGGCCAAAGGAAGTGTGGGAGGAAAGAGTATGCATTTTTTGTTCTTCCAAAAAGTGGAAACAGAAAAACATTTCATTTTAGAATGTGAGGTCTTCAAAGACAACAGGGAAAGTTATGCAGATATGTTGGCAGCTAGCTCTTGGGATAATCTATTTAGCAAGGGGTTTGTTGAGAAGCTGGGAGCATTTATTTTGAAGCTTCACAGAATAAGGGTCAAATACATCAAGCAAATGAAGAAGCAATCTGTCCCATAGGCTATCTTTAGCCTCATGGACATTAAAAATAATTTCTTTCTTTCATATCAAAGAGGCAGCAAAGTGTCGGAAGAGGCAGCGTAGAGCCTAGGAAGGATAACGCAAAGAGAGCAAGGGTTGACGCAGAGGCTAAGGAGGCCAGCACAAAGCACACAGAGGGCCAAAGGAGCTGACGTAGAGGACATAGAGGCTGACACAGTTGACACAGAAGACTTCAGAGGCTGCGCTGAGGTGATTCAGTGGGACAGAATAAGAGCTGAGAAGCTAACGCAGTTCCGAAGAGGGTGACGTAGTTCTAGAGGAGTGTGTGGAGCAACTTGCGCTGTCCCGCCCAAGGAACAACCAGAGTCACTATGGGATTGTTCATCCAGTTGTTGATCAGCCGAAATATCTGTCTCCGAATAGAGGTATTGTCGCCAAGGAAATTCTCTGAAGGGTGAGCCATTTCTGGCATCCTAGTTGTATTCAAAATCTGCTTAATAATAAAACCCTCATATACATTGCACTGGTTTTCCCGCATTGGGTTTTTCCAGGGACGATTGTCCAAAAATAACAGTGTCCCTTTTGTTGTCTCAGTTTATTTCAATTGTTGATCTGTATATTTGTGAAGGTTGCAATTGTGTTTACTTCAATGTTTATGTTAATAAATAACTTGTTAATGTAAAGAACAAGTAGGAGATAGTAAACCAGATATTGCAGTAGGGGTTTCTAGTGTGTTAGATTTAGAAATTTACACACAACAATGATTCACTGTGACAATCAGAGTTGCATTAAGCTCTTTGAGAAACTTGTGTTTCATGATCAGTCTAAGCATATCAAGATTAGATATCACTTCATCAGAGACAGATTCAAGTGGTGTTGTGAGAATGCAATGCATGTCCACACAAGAGCAGGTGGTAGATTTTCTCACTGAGCCTCTAGTCAAAGGGAAGTTTGTGAAGTATATAGACAAGCTGGGGGTAGTGGAGAATCCCTTCCTTGCAAGGAGGGATTTTTGAAGCTTATGATAGGTTCGAAAGGTCTTCTGCATAGGCTTGGCGTCTTAGCATGTAGGAGATGATTTATTGCCTCTTTAGGTGCTTGCTTGATGGAGTAAGTGATTTATGTCTTTTCTCCTAAGTCCAACTTAGGAAAAGTACAATAATTAAATTTAATTAAATGTTGTAGACTAATAAGTCAATTTCTAACGATAAATAATGAAATTATTTAAGTGACTTAGAAATGATCTCAACCATTGATCTCCTAGATCTTATAGAAAGGATATTAGGGTTAGGGATTTGGGCTTGATAAAGATTATAAAATAAGCCTAAGAGAAAGGTGAAGAGTCAAGACACACAAGTGGAGAAAGCGATATTCTCTAAAGCGAGAGCCTTAACTAGACTGTAATAGCAGAGGTGGAAGAGTGCAGGTGGATTTGAGAGCATTCCCACGAGGCTAAATTGCTAGAGATTGCAAAGTCGAATTGTTGAAGCAAGGAGGTCGATTTATTGGAGACGTCGATTTGCCATGGACGAATTTCTTGAGGCGTAGAGGTTGTTTAAACGAAAGACACAAGGCCAAGTTGTTAGTGAGAGGTGGGCCAATATCTTTCTAGGCCGAATTTCTTCACAGGCTAATATCTAGTGGACTGAAATTCCTAGGGCCGAATTCTTCCTATGGAACTGAGTTACAGATTCCAGACAATGCATATTTCCTTATAATTTCTTCGTGGGCTGAATCCCTGATTTTCCTGAGATTAATTAATGAAGGTAAAAGGTTGTGGCCGTTTATCTGTTGTAATGTGTGATTGACCTCTCTGATTTCATTTCTGTTGCATATTAATTTCTAAAAGTTAAAATACCAGTGATTTTATTTTTCAACAATTCATAATTATTTGGTCAATAAAGTAAATCATTGGGAATAAAAATTGTAGCGAGAAAATAAATCTAGGTTGGTATTACGAGATTTAACAATATTAAAAGTGCAAAATCTTTCATGAAACCTTGTTTCTACGTGTTATGCAAAATTTTCCATTCAAGAATCCATCAAAGGAACTTGTTGCATGCATTATTTAACTTTAAATCTCCTACCACAAGAAGTCACTAGGGTTTCTAAGAGAAGATATTTAGTCTTCTGCTCTCTTCATCGAAGTCCTTCTATCATTGACCTTGCCCTCTTTGACTCCATAGCCCAATTGAGTAGAGATGTTAGTCTAGTTTTAGGATCACCCTTTAAAATTTCTATCATTCCTTTATTTCTTGGTCACTAGGGTTATGGTTTTGTGTATTTTTGTGAAAATTCAGCTAACCCCAAATCCTACTGCAGCAATTGATGTTATTTCTTCTATTTGTTAATTTAATTAAACAAATTATTTGTTGTGTGCTACTTTGGTGCATCTCAGCTTTTCCTCTGAGTATATCTTTCACTGCTTAGAAGTGCCTTGGTATAGCGTGGAAAGTGTATTCCACATCTCCTTGGTCGTTCCCTTGGTCGCTATATGTGATACAACATGATCCCAGACACCACCTAGGATCAATCTCTTCGTTCTCGCCATCTCCTTTCGGTATTCCTTCAACTGATTTGCATCCTGGGGAATAGCTACCATTGCATCAATATATGGCTTCAAGCCATATTCATCCAAAAGGAAGGACATCCTTGCCTTCCATATGACATAATTGGAAGCACCGTCCAACCTGTCCTGATCTCGTAGTCCTGCAGTGGCCATCTCAGCAAAATAAGTCGAAATCCTCCTCTTCTCTTCTGCTCAGCTACTGCTAGGCTCTACGCACTCCTTGTTGGAGTGAGTAAATCTGCTCACAATGACTATTGATCTGCAAGAGAAATTTGAACTTTTGAGGCTAGAAGTTCCCTGAGGAAAATTTCCCTCAGTGTGTGCTCTTTCTTCCTCCTAGACCTATTTTGCACTTGCAACTACTGCAAAATATTACGTCCAGCTAGAGATCTACTCTACAAGGAAAATATTGGTTGCTCCCTCTTCCTCTGGTAATCCTCGAACTGGAGGAATCTGATTTCTCTGTCGGTCTCAGAGAAATCATTTTTTCCTCAATAAATTAATCCTCCTGGCCAAGAAACTGTGATACCTTTGAGGCTTTCAAACTGCTGCTTACGCAGAGCTACGAAATTCCTCTTCCCTTCTGCTACTAAGCTCTCTGGCTTACAATTTGCGCTCTGATACCATGTGAAAATTCGGCTAACCCTGAATCCTATTGCAACAACTAATGTTATTTCTTCTATTTGTTAATTTAATTAAACAAATTATTTGTTGTGTGCTACGGAAAATATCGAAACAAATACACTACAACCTTCACAAATAAAATACTGCAGAAGAAATAAAAACGCTAGAAGAAATAGATGCACACACACAATATGACACCGTTATTTTTGGACTAAGTCCCCAGAAAAACCCAACTCGGGAAAACCGGTGCAGCAGCTGAGGGTTTTGATATTATGCAGTAGTGAAAACTGAGTACAATCTATGGATGCTTAAACTAGCAATCCAAATAGAGAAATAATTGGCAATAAAAACTAGTCAGAAAAATTTATCACTCCACAAGCGATCCAACACTGACTTCCTTGCTCCCTCTATGTAGTCACTGCGTCAACCTACACAGTTACTGTGTCCCACAAGCTCAAAAATGTGTCTCCTCTCACTGTCTCGTCAGCTATTGTCTAGGAAACTAATACTCTTTACTTCCGGACCTTCTACCCAGCTTCTAACTCAGAATTTCTCCTTCTCCCCAACAAAACGGAAATCTCCCCAAGAGGGCTCTGCACTGCCTCTCTGTGGCAATCACTGCCTCTCTGCAATGTACTCACCGGAACTAGAAAAGCTTCCTCCAGCCTCACTATCTCTGCCCCTCTCTCACTACTTCGATCTCACTAAATCACCTCCGGCAACTGAATGTTGCTACTCTAGAGATCGATTTCCCAACAAAATCAAATGCTCAACTGATTTGGTGTGTCTTCTCCAAGCCCCATCGACTTCTTATAATCCTCTGTTGAGACTTCAACGGCCACGATTAAATCTTAATCGATGGCTAGGATTAACTAGAAATCGATCCATGTACTTTTCTAGAACATTCTCACCATGACTTAATTAATTTTGATTAATTAATCATATTTCCTAAGTTTAGACTTAGGAAATATTAAAAATTGACTAATAAATCTAATTAAGTCGTCTCTAGGTGGAATTTCCAGAAATGATTTCTGGGTATTGGAGAATACATGTATTCTAGCCTCTCCACCAAATCTCGTAGCTAGAACACATCCGATGCTACAAAAACTAACAATTTTTTTCATTTAATAACAATTTTGTTCCTATATGTTATTGTCCTTTAGGTGTAAATTGCATTTATTAATATTTGAAAAACAAAATCTAGCAATTATTGTATTTTTCACCCTGAATTTAGGAATGACATCTAGGGTTTATATTGTTGTTCTATGCAATTTTAGCCATTAAAAACCTAAAGTTGACCTATCTGTTGCTTACCCTTTTGATAGCCTTCAATTCTTTGTTGATCTTATTATTTGAGATTATTTCTTTGTTGTTATATGTTTTCACATGCTGTAAATCTGCATATCATAAAAGCCCTCGCTTATAACAGCTTTTGTTTGCTTTAGTGGGGTTGGTGGAAAGTGTACTTGAAAATTTATAACTCTTATCTTGGCCTTCATGGTTTTGCCTGTACCTTCTCCCATAACCATTAGACTCCTATCACCTTTGAACCATCCGTTATTGACAACCTTTCTAGGTTATTTATCTGCAAACTCCATAGAGAGCCATTTGGCTTGGAACCCCAGTCATCTAACCTTTGATTCTTGCTCGAGAAGCATCCCTTGTGGGGATAACATCCAACCACAAAACAGTAGTAGAGATGTCGTTGAGGTAACAGTAGTAGCTAATCTCTTTGTTGCCATAAGACCTAGGTTGCATAGTGAGGCTGTGCACTGGGCCTGCTAGATTTCATGGTAGTAGGACCCATACCCCTTATTGATCTAGGGTTCGACTGCCTTCCTTAGCTCAAAATTCAGGCCCTGGAAACTAGACTGCCAAGTAGGTGTATGTTGTGCTGATCCCGTCTCCTCTCCTAGGAAAAAGAGATATAAGTCAGGACATTCTTTAAGCCATTGAAGATCATCACCTTGGTTTTACCCAGGTTGATAATCAACTACCAAAGATCACAAAATCTGGGTAGGGAATTCAATTGTCTCTATGATCCCTCTTGGGTTGAAGGCAAGAGGATTACATCATCTGCAAAAACGAGGATGGACACTAGGACCTGTTAAATAAAGTTTAAACAGCCATCCCTCGGCTGAATATGACCCTATAGGAGAGAGCACACCCCTACTTCACCCCAATGATGCTCCAAATGAAATCAAATAACCCATGTGCTATGTTAAGGCAAAGAACAAACTCACTGAGGGACATGATGGCAGTAATAAGGGTCTCCGATATGCCAATGTCAAGGCACTGCAAGAGGGCCTCCCTCAAGACTGAGTCAAAACCTTTTCAAAAGTCTACAAAGCAGCAGAAGCCTTTTCAAGAGAATGATGGAAGAATAAGAATAATATCATATTATCACGTGACAAAATAAATGGAAAAAGATGGACAAAAACACAATGGATATAAACAATCAAGAAACCTCCATTATTAGCAGAATGAAGCTGAGAAACAGAAACTACTAGACCACCCCATATTTATATATACTCAAGAAAAAAATATTGACATTTTCAAGAAAGAAAAAACCTACAAGACCTGATACACATAGAAACCCAAAACGAGCTTGTGTGAATTGTTACCCAAATTTAGGAGAATACAGATAGAAAGATTAAAATGCAATACTGAAGAATCCGTGTAAATGGGCCCCAATAGGCTACATGGATGTTGAGCGTTAGAAATACAGTAACCCTACCAGCACAAATAAGTAACCTTGTCACTCATAATTTGGTATTATTCCTGTGTAAATTTGTAGTGAAACACACATTTGCAAAATAAACTGCATTCTCGTGTTAAATGTCATACCTTTGAGGCCCTGAGCTCATTTGTTGCTATCCGGAGAGCATCATCTGATAATATCAATCTGGACAAAGCACCTGTGCTTAATCTGGGTGCAGAAACCAAAAACTGAACTTTAGAGGCACATGAAAATTAGGAGGATTAACTGCCTAATTGCAAGCACATAACATTTCTACAAGAGACACGTTGGCAGTATACAAAAATCTTAATTATCAACAAAATCTGTAAAACAACTACTAGGGAAACGATGAGATGATATCTTTCGTTATTTAATTTAACTTTGAGCAATAAAAGCAGTGTATAATACCAACGTTGGCAATATAAAAAGATCTAAATTATCAACAAAAGATGCAAAACAACTTCTAGAGAAAAGATGAGATGACATCATCCATTATTAAATTTGACTAACAATCCAAGCAGTGTAAAAATATCAACAATTGAGTCTAATTTAATATGGCTGTTCTCTTTGTCCTGGGGGGCAGGTCAATTGGTTAATCCAAGAAATGTGAAATCGATGAAACTCGAAAGACTCAGGTTCACATCCCCCCTGTTGTGATCCGGGCTAGGGGAGGAGGACATATCGTAGCCCCCCAGGGGTTCACTAGTAATCACGTGTCAGGCGGGCTGTTGGGTTCCTCTGGGTTACAAAAAAAAATATGGCTTTCTCTTTAGTAAACCTAAGTTAGAGATGGCATAGTTATAACCTATAACTTACGCTTGTTATAGACAACACTAGATCAATTTAGCTTAGCCGTTATTTTTTCACTTCATCAAAATATTTGTTCAGTGTTGCCAGAAGAAATCGTTATTTTTTTGCTTCATACAATGTTCTAAAATAAATATTGTTAGAAAAGTGCTAGAATCATTTCATAAGATTCTTAAATGCTCAAGTCTTTGGCTTTGATTTTCAAAGTACACTAGCTCTAGCCAGTAAAATTCACCTACCAAATGTATTCTATCCATGTGACCAATCCCATCCTCTCAATTTGCCCCTTACATCAAGTCCTTTACTCGCACTGGCAGACTATAAGGTCTTCAATAAAGTCATAGTCCTTTACAAAGCAAGGAGTGCTAAGATGAGTCAGCCATGGCAAGTCATTGGTTAAAAATTGATTGATGACTTGTTGCCATCTAGTTCTCTTGTGGCAGTTGCAGCATAGATCATGAGCATATTCACTTTTATTTCTTATATTAATCCAGAATATCTTCACTCTCAAAATGAAACTTTGTGTAATATATCTCCTATCTACATTATTAAATTTGACTTCAATTAATACAGCTTTCTCTTCAGTAAACCTAAGCTAGAAATGACATAGTTATAACCTATAACCCACTCATTACAGGCAACACTAGATCAATTTAGCTTAGCAGTTATTCCTCAATATTTTGTTCACAATGTTGCCAGCAGGTGTCCTTATTTTGTTCCGTTGTATAGTACCTTTTATGCTCTAAAATAAATCTTGTTATGAAAATATTAGAATCTTTTCATAAAATTCTTAAACGTTTGGATCTTTGGCTTTGATTTTCAAAGTACACTAGCTCTAGGAAGTAAAATTCACCTACCAAATGTATTTAATTCACGTCACCAATCCCATCTTCTCATTTTGCCCCTTATATCAAGTCCATTACTTTCACTAGCAGACTTTAAGATCATCAATAAAGTCATAGTCCTTTACAAAGCAAGGAGTGTGCTAAGATGAGCCAACCATGGGGAGTCATTGAATCAAAAATTGAATTGATGATTTGTTGCCATCTAATTCTCTTGTGGCAGTTGCTGCATAAATCATGAGTATATTCGCTTTTATTTCTTAAATTAATCCAGAAGATGTTCACTCTAAAAAATGGACTTTGTGTAATGTATCTCCTACTCAAACATAAAACTAATACTCCAATGTCATGTCCCTTCTCAAACACATTTGTAACAGGGTGTCTCTCCACATTTTTGCACATTTCTGGCTAAGGAAAAGGACCCAGCAGTTTCGACTTAGGGACTTAGGAGAAATTTCAGCTTTAATTTGGTTGCTAGTGGAAGGTGGGGGCCACCCACGTGGGAATTAGAACTAGGCCATTAGAATGGCTTGGAGGGAATTCGAAATGTTGAATGGAGGGGCCCACATGAGGCAAGGAAGGCCCACGAAGAAAAACGGAGGAGGAGGCTCTCATTTGCATCATTCATTCACCATGCAAATCAAATTTACTTCACTGTTCATTCAACTGCTTAGCCAAGTCAACTGATTGTTCAGCCACAAATCTCTCAAGCGGGAGATTCAACCTTACCTTCGAGGGACCTTGAGTGCCCACCCTAGGAAGGTAGTTCCATCAGTGTTTTCAAGAGATCCGGGAGTTTTCTACAGCACCGTCATTCAGTCACACTCAAGAAATGCATATTTCTGGGCCACCGGGAGAACACGCAGAAGGAGATTGAGCCACAGTCGAGCAGCCATTTGCCGAAGGAGCCAAGGAATCTGAAGGGCAGCATTAGGCCAGCATTTCTTGAGATTTTTGGAGCCAAAGAAGCCAGCAACCCAACAGTTCGAATTCCAGGCCTGCGAGACAACGCAGAGGGCTAGTCCAACAATTTCGTGGGACTTGAGGGCAAGAGCTACAGCCCGGAAACTCATCCAGGAAGTCAAGGGATTTGTGGGAGGGATCGGTCCAGCATTTTTGGACATTTCCCAGCAAGTTTTACAGCCAAAATCCAGCATGCAGAGTTTTGCAGTTGCAGCTGAAGTTGGGCTCCTTGGGGGTCGAATTTTAGAAGTTTGAACCAGCTAAATTCCTTCATGGGTTTTCTAGGTTTAGGCCAAGGAGTCAGGAGCTTGAATTTCATAATTTTCTGAGCACGGGAAGTGGTGTTTCCAGCCATTCGAAGTAGCAAAAAGCGCAGTTCTTTGGGCAGCGCAGTGCAGATTGGTGCAGCAATTGTAGCACCCTTCAGTTCGGCTATTGCTCACCTAGGTTTGGTCATGCTTGTCCATTGAGACAAGCCCAAGTGCACCATTATATTTACCATTGTATTTTTCTCTTGCAGAAGTAATAAAATGGCTCAGCAGTTCCTTATTTACAGCATTTCCATGGGTGCTTAGTGTCTATTTCGTTTTTTTGTTTATTCAACTGATTGTATGCTTGAATATCACTTGTATTCCTACATAGGAACATTACAGTGGTATTAGAGCCTAGATCTTGGCTCAGCTGTGGAGATTTTCTCCTATGAGAGAAGGGGACCAACAAAACATCACATACAGAAGGCGGAGGTACCGAAGCAGAGAAAGAGAGCTGGAGGTTACTCTAGCCACGGAGGACAGGGGGAAAGCAGTGGTAGAAGAGGAGGACATGGTCGAAGCCAAGAGCAGGGAAGAGATGGCTTTCGACAACCTCCTGAGGGCTTTGAATGACTTAGCGAAGGGGTAGAAAGAGATGTTGGAGGAGATAAAGATGCAGAACAGAAAGAGAACCACTCCTAGAGGGTTTCTATTTGGGGAAACTTCTGGAGCCTCTCAGCCATTCAATCACCCCTCACCAGCAACACCACACCCATCAGCTAGTGGGCCAACTCAAGCCACACTGCCCTCTTTCGTACTTGTGGCAGAAATCGAACCAGCAGGGGGTGAAGACCCCACATAGATGGGAGATCATTTCAGAGAGTGGCAATCTATGGATGCAAACTTCAGGGAAGCACTCTCTTTCAGAGATTTCTGCAAGCTCAAGTAGAGTGAGAAGAGCAAGGGCTATGGAGGACAGGGTACACAGAGCTATGAGTTGCAAAGGACCATAAGGAGGATGTACTTCCCTACTTTTGATGGCACTACCAAGTGCACTGCTAGGGCTTGGCTTGAGAAGATGGACACCTACTTTCAGCTCAACCGGATGGCAAAACAAGAAGCCATCAAGATGGCCACGCTGCAAATGGAGGGGGAAGCCCATGGCTGGTGGTTTCATGGCTTGGCCACCCTGGCGCATGCCAATGTGGCTTCTTATAAGGATTTCACCATAAGGGTGGTGGAACATTTTGACCACATGGATACAGAGGCCCATTTCAGGGAGTTGACCCAACTGCGCCAGACATGCAACCCAGAATATTTCAGAGTTTCTGCGAGTGTCAGTGATGGTTCCGAATCTATCAGAGGCTTGTAGGGTATACACCTTCATTGAGGGCTTACTTGAGCCCCTGCATGGACTGGTGAAGTCACGCAGACCCTCCACGTTGCAAGAGGTAGTTTTTTGCACTAGAGATCTACAGGGGCCATCCCCAAGACTAGAGCGCCTTTTCCTGCATAGACCCCTTTCCCACAAAAGGGGCATGGCACTAGACCTCCACCTTAGAAGACCACACAGGGGCGGGGGCAGCTAGATGATGAGACATGAAAGGACCTCAGGAGCAGGAAGTTTTGCTTCACATGCAGGGAGCCCTAGGCACCAAGCCATCAATGCACTATCGACAAAGCACATTATATTGAGGTCTTTTCAGACAGTGACCAGGAGGACGAGTTGGAGCAGGAGTGTGGTGTGGGAGATGGTGAGAGTCCGGCAGATAGGGGGCCACCACCACCACCTCCATAGGGAGGGGCATCCTTTGCCCCATCCGGGGGAGTCCTTGCTTCTTTATGCGAGGTCCCCAAATTCTTGACATTGAGGATTAGAGGCACCATATAGGGACAGCGGGTGTCGGTCCTAGTTGACAGTGGGGCTACCCACAACTTCATAGATGCCCAGTTGGTTCAAAGGAGGGGCCTCACCACGACTGAGTTTGAGAGCTTTCAGTCCTAGTACCAGGTGACTGTACCATGCAGTGCACTCGGTATGTGCCTACTTTGACAGTAGATATGGTGAACTACTCGATGACGGACCACTTTTCTATGGTCGACGTGCCAAACACCAACATAGTGATGGGTGTCCAGTGGTTGTACTCCCTTGGGCAAGTCACTACTAACTGGAAGAAACTAGAGATGGAGTTTACCGGGTTAGATGGCAAACCAGTAGTTCTCAGAGGCATGCATTCCTATCCACCCCATACAGTCTCAACCCACATGATGGAGGCAGATCTGCGACATGGGGACATCGCATGGGCAATGGAGCTGAGGATTTCGGAGGTTGGGGGACAGGCCCAGCCACCACCACCAGACATACAGGCCTTGTTGGACAGATACGCAGTGGTGTTTGGGGACATTCCACCAGGGCAGCCGCCAGACAGGGGATTCGAGCACACTATTGAGTTGGAGCCAGGTGTGCAGGCGGTGATCACTAACCCTTATAGGCATCCTACGATCTATAAGGATGAGATTGAGAACGCCATTAAGGAGTTGTTGGCATTGGGCCATATCAGGCCAACTTCTAGTCACTTCGCTTCTTCAGTAGTACTGGTGAAGAAGAAGGATGGAACCTTACGCATGTGCATTGACTATTGTGCCCTCAACTAGAAAACACTGAAGAACAGGTACCCCATCCCCCGCATAGATGAGTTGATGGATGAGCTTAGAGGAGCCAAGTACTTCTCTAAGATCGATCTGCATTCGGGGTACCACCAAATCAGGGTGAGGGATCAGGACATCCCTAAGACAGCTTTTTGGTGCCACTATGGGCACTTCGAGTTCCTGGTCATGCCATTTGGGCTGACCAATGCTCCGGCTACCTTCCAGTCGTGCATGAACCATGTCTTCCGGAGACAGTTGAGGAGGTTTGTGCTGGTTTTCTTCGATGATATTTTGATTTACAGCGGACGTGGGAGGAGCATCTCCAGCACTTGGAGGAGGTGCTACGTATTCTGGAGGAGCAGCAGTTTTATGCCAAACTATCCAAGTGCAAGTTTGGCTTGACAGAGATGCTCTACTTAGGGCATATCATCAGTGCTGATGGGGTGAAGGTCCATGAGGAGAAGATATAGGCTATCCGTGACTAGCCAGTGCCCCGAGATGTGACAGAGTTGAGGGGATTCTTGGGCATCTGCACTTACTACAGGAAGTTTCTCAAGGGGTTCTCACAGCTAGCAACACCCTTGACAGATTTGACCAAGAGAGGGGCTTTCAAATGGACTGATGGAACACAGGTAGCTTTTGATCTCCTCAAGGAGGTGATGAGCAGTTGCCTGGTCTTGGCACTTCCAGATTTTTCCCAGCCCTTCACTATGGAGTGTGATGCATCTGGGGAGGGAGTTGGAGCAGTTCTATCACAGGATGGGCATCCCATTGCTTTCGACAGTCGGAAGCTCCTAACACATGAGCGGTCATATTCCATTTATGACAAAGAGATGCTGGTTGTCATGCATGCTTTGGCCAAATTCCGACAGTACTTGGTAGGCAACATGTTTCGGGTGAAGACTGATCACAACAGTCTTCGTCACTTAATGGGGCAGTAGGGCCTCAACGACAAGCAGCAGAGATGGGTCAGCAAGATGCAAGCCTATGACTTTCATATAGAGTATGTGTGGGGAAAGCACAATGTGGTGGTCGATGCTCTATCTTGGAGACTCGCTGGTCTATCACTCATGAGCATCTACCAAAATTAGAAGGCTCAGCTACTGGTGGAGTACTCCAAGGACAGGAGGGCATGCAAGATCTTGGAGGGTACCCTTGCAGATGAGCGCTACCGAGTGATGGATGATGTCATCTATTACAAGGGGCGCATTTTTCTGGTGCCCAACTCACAGTTGAGGGAGAGAATGCTCCAGGCAGCAAATGACTCGCCATTATTTAGGCACCAGGGGTTCCAGAAGACATATACGGCAGTCAAGGAGAGATTCATGTGGAAGGGCCTCAAGGGGGACATGCTGAAGCACGTACAGGAGTGTGAGGCATGTCAGCGGATCAAGGGGGAGCTGATTCACCCTACAGGATTGCTACAGTCACTTCCCATCCCCGAGGGGAAATGGGAAAGCATATCTATGGATTTCATCACAAGGCTCCCCACAGTGCAGGGAAAGGACTGCATTTATGTAGTGGTCGATCAGTTGACCAAATATGCCCACTTTTTCGCCATCCCCACCAGGTATTCGGCTTCATAGGTTGTAGAGTTGTTCTTTAGGGACATCTTCTGATTGCATGGGGTTCCTAAGAACATTGTTGGCGACAGGGATAGCAGGTTCATGGGAGGCTTTTGGCAGAAGCTTTTCAGATTGGTCGGTACCAAGCTCACTCCTAGCACGAGTTACCAACCCCAGATAGATGGCCAGACAGAGCGAGTTAAATAGTGGCTAAAGGGGTATTTGAGGAACTACGTGACAGGACAACAAAGGGCATGGATCCGGTGGTTGCATTTGGGCGAGTACTACTACAAAACTACCCACCACATGTCCATTGGTATGACTCCTTTCAGCGCTTCATATGGATATGATGCATTATCTTTGTTGATGTTGTTTTTGGAGACAATCGGGCCCCAAAGGCCAAAGATTGGATCCAAGCGAGCCAAGACATCCTCAAGGCTCTCAAGGCTAACTTGGTGACAACACAGAACCAACAGAAGCTGTACGCAGACCAACACTAGACAGAGAGACATTTCGAGGAGGGGGACTTGGTGTACCTCTGGCTAAAGTCGTACAGGCAATCCACATTGAAGCAGAAGGGGGCCAAGAAGCTACAACCTCGCTTCTATGGGCCATACCGAGTGATCAGACGAGTTAGGGAGGTGGCCTATGAGCTGGAGCTGCCTCCGGGGACCAGAATTCACAATGTATTTCATGTCTCATGCCTTAAAAAGGTGTTGGGGTAGCAGGTGATAGCAACAGCAGAGTTAGACCACCAATTACTCACAGTTCAAGGAATAGGTGAACATGGAGAATACTGACCACAACAGCAGATGCACAGGACCCTGTGATGGTCAGCTGCAACCAGTAAATAGGTCTGCAAATCTATTTCCTAATGCACAGACAGGATGACAGCTCTCTAGCATTAAAACAATAGAAACCTGCATACATATTCAATAATACCTACTAGATTCTAACACAGAGGTGGGATGATAGCCCCTCTAATGCTAAACATCAAGAGCACATTAAAAATGCATAACAGGCACAGCCTAGAACAAAGAAGAAGTGGAAAGTGAGCAATTAACAGCAAAAGAAGCTTGCATTAGCTGAAAATGAAGACCAGACGCTGCAGGTATCACAGTAGTTACAGTCTCCAAAAGTTGAACTTTACATCAAAATAACATTCATCAACCCTGATTACATCTGTTTGCTGGGCATATATAGAGTTCTACTACAAACATATTTTGCTACGGTATGCGTGGAGGGGTCATAATGAACCAACCACATTCACTCTCTGATGGAGTCTTTGCTACGTTCTGACTGTGTCTGCGCATGAATTCGACTTCTATGGTGTTCTGCAGTCCTTCTCGGGCAGGTGGAGTGCTGCATGAGTGAAACTCCATAACTGTTAAATGCCTTTGACTGCTCGAGGCTGTCCTTTTTCTTCTCGGCCATCTCCTTCCTTAATTATAGTTGTTGAGGATTAAAGAACAGGCGTGTGTAGTACAGACAGTATGGTGGGAGCAGACTGAACATAAGAACGAAGCTAAGTCGTCAGATCGCACAGATGAACGGCGAAGATCGTTAGATGAGGAGCATCGGGAGGTAGCAGACGGGCGAACGCGCGTCGTCGGATCGCGCGGATGAACGACTGAGATTGCATCGAAGGGAGCTATCGGGAGGAAGCGGGCGAAGATCATTATGAGCCATCGAATCGCGGTCGGGTAGATCCGACGGCGATCAGACACGAAAGGTGCACGAAGATTAACGACCGGGGGACAGTGGTTTCACGAGTGGGCGGTATTCCCTGCACTGCCTTTGGAGCTACAGCGGTTTCCGTATGCGGGGGCGCGATGCAATAAAATTGCGACGCGTGGCAGATGTGACGGCAGGGAAACCGCTTTCCCCACGGGTTATCAAGCGTGCAGCTTGCACGATCGGGAGGAGCGACTACCGTTGATCACACGACGGACAGTCAAATGAAGGGGAACGTGCACGAGGTTTAACGTGCTGAAGGATAGATCGGGGCGATCAACGGCGGAGGAGCGATCACAGAATCACGTCAGCGGTAGACAGGGGAGCGGCTTTATAAGGATTTACGCGATTTGTCGCTTTGCGACGAGGGAAAAGGGACGTAAGAAAGGCGCACAGTCACACGATTACGGTCATATGACCATTTGAACACGGCGCCCGGGGTTAAAGAAACATGGATTATGCAGAGTTTAGAGGAATAAAGCAGAGGCAGTGGGATTAAAGGAAATAAGCGGGGAAATAGGGAAAGGTGAGGAATGAAAAGGTTTTAGAAGAAACAACAAAGCTACAGAGGGCTAAGAGAGTATGAGGATGTTGAAGGAGAAGAAGGTAAGTGACTGCTGCGAGCTCCCTTTTCGGCATAAACCAACCACCAGACCCAAATTTGACCTTTAAACACTGAAGCTTATAGCAGAGCTAACATTGACTCCTTCTAGGGATGAGATCCTCCCTGTGAGGTCTCAAGAACTGCAGACCAATGCCTTCATACAAGACCAGCTTAAAAACGTTGCCTAGTATCCATTGGGCATGGAGTTTAATTAAGTCTATACTAAAAAGAACACAATTACAATATTAAGGCTTGAAAACTTAAAACTTCAAAAACTTACCATCTGCTAGGCCACCAAAATCGTTGCCTGTCAGTCGGTTCATCAAAAAGCTGAAAAACTGGATTGATTTGATCCTCTACCTCAAAAAGTTTAGGACTTTTGAGCTAATAGGTAGATATGGATCAAATTTCATCCCCTTTTTGTGTGCTCTCCTCCTTAGATGTTCTTTATGGGAGCCTTTGTACACCTGTTGAATAATCATGGCTGCTGTGTACTTGTCTTTGTCATCTGTGGCCTGCACAATTAATATGAATGGCAAACCAATGTATTCTTGTGTGGAGGACTCATAGACATCATCTGCTCCTGCATCTTGCTTAGAACAGTCCACATCCAAGGAGGAGTCCCAAAACTGTACATCCTCTTCCTCTGTCATCTGATAAGCTGCCTTTTCAATCTGTGTGGAGGCCACCTGAGCAGGTTTCAGAATATCAAGACTGAGGTGATCAGTATCAGCCTTGGGCATTGAATTATGGCCTGCCTCAGAGTTCAGGGGGCAACTTTGAGGGATTTTCACTTGAGAAGACAGAGGGACAAAAGATGATGGGGAGCTTTCTTCTCCCTTCTTGATCACTGGGCAGGGAATAATAGCAGGCTAGGAAATTTGTAAATCTGCATAGCCATGTGAAGATGAGCTGGCCTTAGGCACAGATTCTTAGAGGATGAAGGGATGTGCTACTACTTGCTTCTGCTAATGAGCTTGTTGTTCTGCAGGTACAACAAACTGATGAGCAATGCCTTTGGATAATGCTTCTTCATAGGCAACTCTGGTTAGGAAAGGGGCACTGCCCTTGTCTTCCAAACCATGGACCTCCTCCTTTTCTTCAAACAGCTCTTCTTCCATGACTATATTCCAAAAAAGGGTCTTCACCCTTTTGTCTTCGTTTACATCATTGTTTCTTTGCAAAATCTGCAAATGCTCACTTGCACCTCTACATGGTTTTGGAGTTGGAAAAGAAAAGGAATAAGGAGCTCCTGCTTCCTCGGAATACTGCTCAGCTTTTAGTTTGGAAACTTCAGAGGCTAACAACTCAATCATCCTGGCCACTTCATCTATTTCAGGATCATAGGATGATGAGGATTCACCCCTCTGTCTTCTTCTTTCAGCATCACCTTTGATTCTTTCTGCAGCCAGAATGTTCGATTCTACTTCAAAGGCTGCATTTTGCATATTAGCCAAAGAAGCACATCTTCTTTCTCTTAACAACAGGCAGAACTGAGAATCGAAGGCATTGGCATAAGTAATCATAGCAGAAGTAGGTGTGGGTTTGGCTTCAGCTGGTATTCTGTTGTACATATGATTGAATCTTTTGTTGAACTCGAACAGCAGCTCACCATCTTCTCTCTGCAAGTTCCCAAATTCAGTATGATAATAGAGCAGATCTTTATTATCCCCCCAGTGTTTTAGGAACACATCATCTAAGGCCTCAATGTTTGCAATAGACCTAGGGGGTAATTCTCTAAACCATTTTCTAGCCTCCCCATATAGGCTCTGGACCAAAACCCTCATCCAGACATCCTCTTCATTGATATCCAGGTTATCAGCATAGCTATAAAAGGCCTCAAGGTGCTCTTCAGATGTTACTCCTTCTACACCAGTAAACTTAGGCATAAATTCTTGATAATCACCTGCGGGCATGGCATTCAAAGGAACAGGCAAGACCAGGGGTCCATACCTAGCAACAACTATTCTTTCTATCTTTGTGAGGGCTTGTTGGCCTGCCATGACTGAGGTGTATGAAAGGATACTGGTAGATTGAGTGGAATGAATCAATGAAAAGGATGACAGAAACAGAGGAATATGATGGACAACATGGATGCTTCTTTCTTTGAACTGAAATCCGAAAGGGAGATGAATGACTAAGGAGCTAAATGAATCTTTGAAGGTGACTTTCACTAACAGAGATACATGGAATATCTAAGGCTTACCTGGTCCTGATGCTCCTTTCTACGATACTTTCTTCTGCTTAACAATCTTCTCAGGATCAGGCACTGGTTCAGCTGGTGATTTCTGAAGATTTCTCCGAGCATGCCTCACAAATTGAGCCAGGACTACAACGTGGAGTCGCCAAAGGTTGGTCTTCCTCCAGTGGAATCGCCAGATAGGTGATTACAACCAAAATATGTGCCCAGACCTTGTCTATCATCAAAATCTGGAACTGTGTCGTTCTCCCAGGGAAGCTGAGCTTCAATCTCCTCTCCCCGGCAACGGCGCCAATTAATGTTATCACCCCAAGAAACTCTCCTAGGTTGTATATCAGAGATGCTCGGGAAAATTACAAACTCAACAAAAATGTTTGAAAATGGTAGATGAATGGAAGGAATGATGCATATTCAAGCCAAATACCACTTCTACTATGCTTAACCCCAAACATGGGTGAACACCCCCAGACTACAAGGCTTTAGACCACCAATTACTCACAGTTTAAGGAATAGGTGAACATGGAGAATACTGACCACACCAGCAGATGCACAGGACCCTGTGATGGCCGGCTGCAACCAGTAAATAGGTCTGCAAATCTATTTCCTAATGCACAGACAGGATGACAACTCTCTGGCATTAAAACAACAGAAACCTGCATACATATTCAATAATACCTACTAGATTCTAACACAGAGGTGGGATGACAGCCCCTCTAATGCTAAACATCAAGAGCACATTAAAAATGCATAACAGGCACAGCCTGGAACAAAGAAGAAGTGGAAAGTGAGCAATTAACAGCAAAAGAAGCTTGCATTAGCTGAAAATGAAGACCAGACGCTGCAGGTATCACAGTAGTTACAGTCTCCAGAAGTTGAACTTTACATCAAAATAACATTCATCAACCCTGATTACATCTGTTTGCTGGGTATATATAGAGTTTTATTACAAAGATATTTTGCTAGGCTATGCGTGGAGGGGTCATAATGAACCACCAACCACATTCACTCTCTGATGGAGTCTCTGCTACGATCTGACTGTGTCTGCGCATGAATTCGACCTTCTCTGGTGTTCTGCAGTCCTTCTTGGGCAGGTGGAGTGTTGTATGAGTGAAACTCCATAACTGGTAAATGCCTTTGACTGCTCGAGGCCGTCCTTTTTCTTCTCGGCCATCTCCTTCCTTAAATACAGTTGTTGAGGATTAAAGAATAGTCGTGGGTAGTACAGACAGTATGGCGGGAGCAGACTAAACAGAAGAACAAAGCTAAGTCGTCGGATCACACAGATCAACGGCGGAGATCGTTAGATGAGGAGTATTCCCTGCACTGCCTTTGGAGCTACGGCGGTTTCCGTATGCGGGGGCGCGATGCAATAAAATTGTGACGCGTGGCGGATGTGACGGCGGGGAAACCGCTTTCCCCGCAGGTTATCAAGCGTGCAGCTCGCACGATCAGGAGGAGCGACTACCGTTGATCACACGACGGACGGTCAGATGAAGGGGAACGTGCACGAGGTTTAATGTGCGGGCGGAAAACGTAGAGACCATTAGATCGGGGCGATCAACGGCGGAGGAGCGATCGCAGAATCGCGTCGGCGGTAGACAGGGGGGCGGCTTTATAAGGATTTACGCGATTTGCCGCTTTGCGATGAGGGAAAAGGGACGTAAGAAAGGCGCACAGTCACACGATCACAGTCATATGACCATTTGAACACGGCGCCCGAGGTTAAAGAAATATGGATTATGCAGAGTTTAGAGGAATAAAGCAGAGGCAGTGGGATTAAAGGAAATAAGCGGGGAAATAGGGAAAGGTGAGGAATGAAAAGGATTTAGAAGAAACAACAGAGCTACAAAGGGTTAAGAGAGTATGAGGATGCTGAAGGAGAAGAAGGTAAGTGACTGTTGCGAGCTCCCTTTTCGGCATAAACCAACCACCAAACCCAAATTTGACCTTTAAACACTGAAGCTTATAGCAGAGCTAACAGTGACCACATTCTGGAGCACCCATCTTTGAGGTTGCTAGAGGGCAAGCAACATTTGGGAGGGGATGACTGTCATGTCCCTTCTCAAACACATTTGTAACAAGGTGTCTCTACACAATTTTGCACATTTTGGGCTAAGGAAAAGGACCCAGCAGTTTCGACTTAGGGACTTAGGAGAAATTTCAGCTTAATTTGGTTGCTAGTGGAAGGTGGGGGCCACCCACATGGGAATTCGAACTAGGCCATTCGAATGGCTTGGAGGGAATTCGAAATGCTGAATGGAGGGGCCCACATGAGGCAAGGAAGGCCCACGAAGACAAAAGGAGGAGGAGGCTCTCATTTGCATCATTCATTCACCTTGCAAATCGAATTTACTTGATTGTTCGCTCAGCTGCTTAGCCGAGTCAACTGGTTGTTCAACCACAAATCTCTCAAGCAAAAGATCCAACCTTACCTTCGGGGGACCTTGAGTGCCCGCCCTAGGAAGGCAGTTCCATCAGTGTTTTCAGGAGATCCGGGAGTTTTCTACAGCACCATCATTTAGCCACACTCAGGAAATGCGTATTTCTAGGCCGCCAAGAGAACACGCAGAAGGAGATTGAGCCACAGTACAGCAGCCATTTGCTGGAGGAGCCAAGGAATCTGAAGGGAAGCATTAGGCCAATATTTCTTGAGAATTTTGGAGCCAAAGAAGCCAGCAACCCAGCAGTTTGAATTTCAGGCCTGGGAGACAGCACAAAGGGCTAGTCCAGCAATTTTGTGGGACTTGGGGGCAAGAGCTACAACCCAGAAACTCATCTGGGAAGTCAGGAAATTTGTAGGAGGGATCAAACCAACATTTTTGGACACTTCCCAAGAGGTTTTACAGCCAGAATCCAGCAGGCCGAGTTTTGCAGTTGCAAATGAAGTTGGGCTCCTTAGGGGTCAAATTTCAGAAGTTTGAACCAGCTAAATTCCTTTTGTGGGTTTTTATGGGTTTAGGCCAAGGAGTCAGGAAGGCGAAGCGCATAATTTTCTGAGGACGGGAAGTGGTGTTTCCAGCCATTCGAAGTCAGCAGAAAATTCAATTTTCTGGGCAGCGCAATGTAGATTGGTGCGGCAGTTGTAGCAGCCTTCAGTTCATCTATTGCTCACCTAGGTTTGGTCATGCTTGTCCATTGAGACAAGCCCAGGTGCACCATTCTATTTACCATTGCATTTTGCTCTTGCAGAAATAATAAAATGGCTCAGCAGTGCCTTATTTATAGCATTTCCATGGGTGCTCAGTGTCTATTTCGTTTTTCTATTTGTTGAATTCATTGTATGCTTGTATATCACTTGTATTCCTACTTAGGAACATTACATCCAACCTTGATTCTTTCAACACATAATGTCTTATTTTTCATAAGCTCTCTCACTTTTACTTTGTGAATCTGCATGGATTCCTAAAATGTGACCAATAACTAAAGCAAAAGTACAGGTAACAGGAGTTTCCGAGGGTGTGAAATGACTTCCAGAATGAGAAATCAACTACAGGCCTTTGGAAAACCGTTCCAAAAAGATGCAGAAAATGTGAACTATTTCATAGCTCTAGTTTAACCCAAACTCACCCAAAAATTTGCTAATAGTCTCACAGGTCTGATGAGCATTCTAGATGCTTTTTAAAGTAAAGGAACCCATACCAAAAACATTCAAAGAATTTCTCAATCTTAAACGTAGCTCTGGTGCACTATTCCTTAAAGAAAACTATATCAATGGTAAGTGGTGTTACTTCCCAAACTCTCAGTTTATTTGTGTAAAACTTCCAAGCACAAAATGAAAACCCAAGGGAAACTTACAACGCCTACCCATTATCACCTCAATAACTCCCTCTCTAACTTTAGGTTGGCTCTTCTCCAAGAGACGGGGGATATCCCTACGTAGGATTGCTAAGGTTATGATAAGGTGGCTCAAGGTGATGTGAAGATATAGCTTAGAAAAGCATTGTTTTTGTAGTATAGTAATACAATAGCCTGATGGAGGACAAGAGACTAGTGCCTATCTGATATATGGAAAAATGGAGTCAAAGGGCTACACTAAGCAATTTGTAAGTGATTTAAACAAACGAAGATATGCCACAATAACCTTAATATGTTGTTAAATCATGAAGAGTTACACTTGGAACTAAATACTACCAATCTAACAAAGGAAGAAGGGCAAGGAATTACCCCAAAACATCTTCCTTCCAAATGATAGACTTTACACCCTTCAATGGATCAATCTTTTTAGCTTTGTAGAAGACTTGAAAATTTACCATATTAGTCACAAGACATGATGACACGAGACGCAAAGAACATGAAAAAAAGTGTTCAACATGAGATGCGACGACCTCGAAAACAGGACATGGAGGACATGAAAATTTACATGATACCAATTTAATCATAGTATCATATAACTAGTTATTACATAGTAGTACTATAACAATGATGACTGAAAGAAAAACATACAAGAAATTACAACCGTAAATTGCAATTTTCATGTTAAGTCTTCAGTGTTCACAATCAAAATGTATTACATAAATACTAAGTCAATGCTGCTATATGTGGGAATGCCAATGACAAATACAAAATAGGGTATATATTAGAATCGTAGATGGAAGAATCTCATAGCTTGTGATTGTTAGTGGTCCTTACTGCTGCAAAATTTAGCACCTTAATGCAAAGCCTCACTAAGCAACCTAGACTGAGTGCAACAATAGAAGAGTTAACACTATCACCTTAGCAAGTACTAGCCTCATTTTAATGGTTAAACATAATCCACCACAAGGGAGGCCGCCTTCGTAGATCTTTAGGATCAAGTAACCCAATTTTACTTAAGCTAAATGCCCTCTTGAGGGTTCTTCAACAAAATTTACCTTGGGAATAAGTGTGCAATAATTAGGGTTTCAGGTGGATAGAGGTATTGTTAACCACCCAAATGGGTAACCCCTAGAAGAAATTTTTTCTCCAATTGTTTCAACTTGCCAACTAGCAACCCTATGATGATCCAAAGATAACTAGCCTCAAGTGCCTCTCATCCATGCTCCAATCAATGCTTTATTTTATTTAAATACCCATTTGATGAAGGTGGCTCATCAAATGTGATGTACATTAACAATATTTGTATTCAAGTGCTTTCATTTGATGTTTAAAGAAATTCTAGTATGGATAAATGGGATGATAGACTACTTTTGGTTATACTCTCATTTCCATGCTTCACTTTGGTGGTTATCACTTGCCCTTGGTGCAGTGTGACCTTCCTTGAGGCCTTTCGTTCACAAAAAAGAGGCTTTGATTGATGTTGCATGTCCATACTTTTGGAAATGCTTAGAGGGGGGTGAATTAGTATTTCACTTGCAATTAGTTAATTATTAACATTAGCATTAGATCAAACATAAACAATCGACAGCGTTCAACATTGCACAACATCAAAGACAATATACTAGAGATTTAAGGTCGAAACCCTTCTATGAGAAAAATCACCGAACACTTTTCATATAGATGTTTTCAAGATTACATCCAAGGGAAGCTCTAGCTTCCAAAGTTCTCCAACAACAACTGGAAGGAGGGGCTCCAACCCCCTAATTTATTAGCTCCAACAGAAAGGATGCTCCAATGCCTTGGTTTACCAACTCTAACTAGAAGGATGCTCCAACACCTTGGTATACTAGCTCCAACTAGAAGGATGCTCCAACACCCAGGGTTTATCAGCTCTGACTAAAAGGATGCTCCAACACATACACAGGCTCAAACCTGCCCTAACACCAACCTACTACCCTTAAGTGTTTTCAGGCTCCAACATGAAGACTCCAATCTCCGCCTTGCACCACCCAACTGTTGAAGTTTCTAAGTTTACTTAGTTAGAAACCCTCCATGCACTTTATCAGATTTATTCCTACCTACTTGTTATTTTACTTAACAAGTTATTTACAATGTAAACACTGAAAATAAACACTAGTGCATGCTCAACATGTTACAGATTAGCAAGTAAAGGAAGCAGAAACAATCACACCATACGACACCATTATTTTTGGACTAATGTGCCCGGAAAAACCCAATGTGGGAAAACCGGTGCAGCTATCTAAGGGTTTTCTTATTAAGCAATATCATAGTACAATCTGGGTGCCGAAACTGACCTACCCAACAGAGAATTTCCTTGGCAGCTAAGTCACCTGACACGGGGATTCAGGACACGTAGGATTCGAGACTCGTGGTGTTGGATTCGGACACGCTGACCCCCCGGAACAAGACACGTTAGGATTTGTTATATATTATTTTATTAAAAATATATATATATATATATATATTAAAATTTAAAAATTAGATATTTCTTACACAAATTTTAATTAATGATACAAATTTATTGATTTCAAACATAGATCTTCATCTATAGCTATTAGCATGCATAGTACATACAAAATTCAAATAAATGTCAGTGGTACTGGTCACATAAATGATAAATCTATTAAAAATTTAAATCATGATTCATAATTCATAATTCATAGAATCATAACTGAAAGACAACTTACAACAACAAGATAGTAAGATAAACACATTGACAACTGTAGTTTTCTCATTAAGTCATCAAATCAAAATGTGTTACATAGGTAGTGTTGGTGCAATGCCAATGGCAAATAGAAATAGAAAATAGAAAACAACTACAGGTATACAAGCCTCAAGGCATCAATCAGCATCAGAATCAGCATCGTTGTCCTCATCATCATGGTCCCCACTGCTCTCCTCTGCATCCTCCTCCTCCCCTGTATCCATAGTCGCCTCTGCATCTGCTAGTGTGGAGGTTGACCCCTCTAAGTCATCAAATCTAACAGGCTCTAGCACTGGATCATTGAGATCCATGTTGGCCAATGCCAACTGAACAGTGGGGTCCAGACCCATATCATCAGGAAAGACATCCCACATCTTTGTCTTTCCCCTCAACCACTCTTCCCCCTGCCTGTAAATAAGACGAAGGTTGGTGTGCACATACACCATTGTCTCTGCCCTGGACTGCTCAAGCCTGCTCTTCTTCACATTATGCAAATTCCCATATGTGCTCCAATTCCTCTTGTGTTAAGTTATGGTATGTTCTATGCTTATAACAGTTTACTTCTTTTTCTTATTATATTCCACCGATTAGCAATCACATGTACATAAAGTAAAGTGCAGATAGAACATTAAACGATCGACAGAAAACAAGCCAAGACAAGAGACACAAGATGTGGCGGCTAGCCAGAGACAAACCCCACAATGTGTGGGGAAACCCTTTGATCAAATCTTCTTTTATCTTCAATAATTCAGCAGAGAGAAATAGTACAATAAATCTTATTCATATCAGCAGTAGCAAACCCTAGATCAGTAGCATCAGCATTAGCGGCTTCATTATCAAACTAGCGCAGACCATATCTCACAAACAGACAGTCGGATTGACTTCACTCCACCACCAAAAGTTTCGGCTTCCAGAGGAGGTTCAGATGAACCTACAGCGCAGTTCGGATGAGGAGATCTTCTAGGCCACGCAAGTCAATCTTTACTTCTGCAGTTGCAGCTTCAGTTTCAGCAGTTTCCGGCTTCAAACTAGGGCAGTCGATATCTTGCAAACCGTTCGTCGGATTGACTTCATTCCACCACCAAAAATTGCGGCTTTCAAAGGAGGTTCAGATGAACCTACACCGCAGTTCCAAAGAGGAGATCTTCTAGGCCACACAAGTCAATCTTTACTTCTGCAGTTGCAGCTTCAAATTCAACAGCTTTCGGCTTCACATGTGAGAGAGAGAGACCCATTTAAGCGCAGTAGAGAAGAGACTCATATCTGCGCAGTAGAGAGAGAGAGATGATGATGAGATGAGTGAGTCCAAATGAGGAAAAGTCCTCTTATATTTATACACAACGTTGGTGGGTGAATAGACGCGACTGTTGGGCTTCTGAGCCTACATGTGTTGTAGGTTGGCTTGATAATAATTCCATAATCAAAATAAATTCATATATTCATGAATACTTATCGGAATTGGATGATCTTTATATCAATCCTACACCTCTCGACGAGAGGAATCTAATAAAAATATTATTAGCCATGAATAAGATGACCCACATGAAGTTTTGCCCTAGTTGCCAATTTTAACACTCCCTCTCAACCATGGAGAACTTCATCTGCAATTTGTCTATCGGTCGTTACTATTCATCCACCAAATGCACTGCCTTGTACAGCCTGACCCTTGCCCTGCTCTGCTCTATTTTGCCTGTTCTGCTTAGTCTTGTTCTGCCCTGCACTGATCTGTACTAATTTGTTCTGTTCTGCTCTGCTCTTGTATTGTTCTGTTCTACTATGCTTTTGTCCGAATTATGAAGAAGAAGAAATGATCGAGGATGTATCATACTGACTCAAAGTCAGTCTCAGAGTATGTACCACTGGTCCCAGACCAGTCTCAACCGACCCGAAGTCAGCGTCATAGTAAGTACAACTCCAATGGTCCCAGACCAATATCATCCTCCACTGACTCAAAGTCAGTCTTAGAGTATGTACCACTGATCCCAGACCAGTCTCAACCGACCCGAAGTCAGCGTCATAGTATGGTACAACTCCTACCACTGGTCCCAGACCAGTATCATTGATCCCAGATCAATGGAGGTCATCCTAGCGTAGGGAGTACGGTAGTTACAACGATGCGTCCATCGGTACTACTATGGTCCCTAACTTCATTTCCCTGCTCATTGATCAGATGAGAGGTACTTCCCATGAGTCCCAGACTACATGGGTAGGATGCCTCGACAGGAGAACTAATCAATCCTGTCCTCACAGGAGAACACATCAATCCTGTTACAATTGCCATGGAGAACACATCAATCAAGGCCTCACAGGAGAACACATCAATCCTGCTACAATTGCCATGGAGAACACATCAATCCAGGCCTCACAGGAGAACACATCAATCCAGGCCTCACAGGAGAACACATCAATCCTGCTACAATTGCCATGGAGAACACATCAATCCAGGCTGCCATGGAGAACACATCAGTCCAGGCCTCACAGGAGAAATAATCATCCTGCTACACAAGAGAGTGAATCATCCTGTTCCACAAGAGAGCGAATCATCTTGTCCCACAAGAGAGCGAATCATCTTGTTCCAGTGTGCACCACCAGGGGAGGGTGAGTCACCCTGTGGTCATATGTTGCTCCAGTAGGAACCGCAAGCCCTCAGAGCTCCCAGAGCTCAATGTATGCAACATGCAGGACCCTTGTACAAAGGTTTCTTGCCGACTCCAAGTTGTTTGGGAAAATCACAGATTAGATCTTTCCTCGGGGCTTTGACAAGGTGTATCAACCTGTACATCATCTTAATGTGATGGAGCTTCCTTGCTCATCAACTTACCATATCCCAGATGATGTCTATCTGCTGGAGCAATTGACAATACGGGATTCCTCAATAATCGAATCCCACCTCTGGTTGTTACAGAGAATCACAGTGGTATCCAATGTAAATCCAAATAGCTCACTGAAGAGCTTTCGCAACCAGAGTGCCTCACACGAGGTTATGCTAGCAACAATATATCCTGCTTCGGCGGTGCTCAAAGCCACCGACTTCTGCTTCCTGCTCATCCAGGATATCGAAGCAGATCCCAAGGTGAAACAGTACCCGGAAGTGCTCTTACGGTCCACCACACTACCTGCCCAATCAACATCAGTATATCCAAGTAGTCTCACATCTCCGGCAGTGTATCTTAATCCATGAGAGATTGTGTCCTGAAGACATCTCAGGAGATTCCTGGCATCAATCCAGTGAGGCTCAACCAAATATGAGCTCACAATGCTAACTGCAAAACATATGTTCGGACGGAGGTTCACCAAGAACATCAATGCAAATGAGTTTTTGAAACTCGGAGGCATTTCCCAAGTCTGGTCCGACATCACTACCATATAACTTCTAAAAGTTAAGATCCTCGAGGTAGTCACAGGCTTGCAGTCCATCATACCGAATCTTTCCAATATATTTACCACATATTTTCCTTGAGATAGGAAAATTTCCCTTGGCTTCTGCCACACTTCAAGTCCTTGGTCCTTCATTTCAAATTCAAAAGCCATCTCCCTCTTACGTTTGTGAATGAGAGGGTTTGCACCTGTTAGAAAGAGGTCATCCACATACAACACCAGTATGAGAGGCTTGTCATCTTCAACCTTAAAGTGAAGGTTAGGATCAGCTTCACTCCTAATGAATCCCAGCTTCATCAAGTAGTTATCGATCCTCTCATACCATGCTTGGGGTGCTTGCTTCAGCCCATAGAGAGCCTTCTTCAACCTGCATACATGAGATTTTCAATCATAAATCTCAAATCCTTTAGGTTGCTCCACATAGACCTCTTCTTTGATAGAACCATGCAAGACCGCGGTCTTAACATCCATCTGATGTAGGTTCCATCCTTGTGAAGCCACAAGGGCTATGATCAAGCGGATCGTCGTATATCTGGAAACAGGTGCAAATATCATAGTCTATACCTCCCTTCTGGGATAAACCACGAGCAACAAAATGAACCTTATACTTTTCCATACTTCCATTTGTTGCATGCTTTATCTTGTAAAGCCATTTTGAAGTAACAATTGTCTTGTCCAGGGTCTAGGAACTACTTCCCAGACATCATTCTCCATAATAGACTCATATTCTATGGTCATAGCATCCTTCCATAGTTAATGCTTGATGAGATATGAGAATGATGAAGGTTCATTTTGTATGATCGTGCTCATGATCGTCAGGTATCCCTGATATCTGTTAAGTTTCTTACTTTGACGGAAGGTTCCTCAGGGTGCAGCATGTCCTTCAGCATCATCAAGTATCCCCCTAAGCCATGAAGGCCTCTTCCTAGAAGAGGAAGGCTCATGTGGATGAGAATCAATCAGATCCATGGGTACTTTTGCATCAGGCATTTATTCATCATCCTTTTCTTTCGGTTCCCCGGTGTCGGCTTCTTGAGAGCTCCTCAAAGTCGAAAGATTGTTCACCTTGCAGTGAACTTTTCTTCAGGAGTCTTAGAACCCAATGCTTGATGAGGGCATCGATTTTGTACATATACGGCGGTGATTGTAGTTTCAGCCCATAGAAACATCGGAAGTCTTTGATCATGTAGCATGGCCCGAACAGCTTCCATCATCATGCAGTTCTTCCTTCCCACCACACCATTCTGCTCAGGAGTATGTGGTGTAGTAGTCTCCCTCTTAATGCCAACCTCAGGTATGCCTGAGTGAACCAATTGTAATATATCGGAGGTCTTGCTTTGGCTTGAGGGGAATGGTCCCCTTTTGAGCTTTCCTTCGGCACATCCTGGACATACACCTTCTTTCTCTACTCAAAATTCGGGCATCCCTGTCACCATTTGTCTTACACCGAGTATAGCTTTATAATGAAGGGGGGCAAACCTCTAATGCCAAAGTTCGAACTGAAGAGATGTGTCATAAGACATGACACCTAGCAGACTTCCATCAACCTGATATAATGAATCAACACTAAACCCAAGAGTAAAGGCATCTTTAACATTATTTTTCCATATACATACCTTGCCATTGCTGAAGGTTACCTTGTAGCCTTTGTCTTCCATTACCGAGATGGACGCTAGGTTCTTTTTGAGGTCATGTGCATTTAATACATCCTGGACTTTCTAGCCTTCTTGAATGGTTGTCCTCTTCCTCGATCCCCAGCTCTCCTCTTACCTTTGTTGTTGAATTTGTCATTCCTTTGATTTGCCATCAGAGGGATTTTGATCATCATCCTGGTGTGAGTCCTTTCTATCAGGGCACTCCCTAGCATAGTGACCTTCTTTATCGCAGATGTAACATCATCCTTTTCTTCCACCCTTAGGTCTAGCATTTCCTTTTGATTTAGTCCCGGAATTATTTCTTTTCTTAGCATGAGAAGAAAAGGCAGCAGGAGGACCTTTAGGCATGGGCATTTCTTGCTCTTCTACCCTTGTTTGTTCTTGAATGCATCTAGCCATTAATTCCTCGAAACTAGGAATTACATTATTGTTCAGAAGAGTAGTCCTGAACACATACCATTCAGATGGTAATCCTCCGAGAGTTGTGAGTGCCATTTCTCTGTCAGTAATGGTTTCCCCAATAGATAGGAGATCGTTCTTGATCTCGGTGATTCTTAAGAAGTATGCTTGCATACTTTCATTTTTTTTACCCTTCTTGATTTCCCTCAACTTATTTCTAAGAAACAAAACTTGATTTGCATCATTAACTTTAAATAAACTCACCAGTCTGTCGTAGATTTCCTTGGAGGTGTCTAGATCAGAGATGTAGGCCACCAAGCGCTTGTCGATAGATTCCCAGATGATCTTCTTTGTTTTGACTTCTCCATTTTTCCATTTGTTCCAGGCAGCAGTAGATGCATTTGATGAAGGCTCAACAATATTGCCTCTTACATGGTCCAGCACTCCTTGATCTTCAAGGGTTAGATCGATAGACATCTTCCATCCGTGATAGTCAGCTTTCTCGCGGAGCTTGTCTTCGGCAGGAAAGAGTGTTGAGGACCCCATAGTTCTTTTAAGATAGCCTTGCCAATCTTCTCTTCAATGATTGCTCTTGCTCTTGCTCGGGCTTTGTCTTCACCTCAGCTCTGATACCATGTTAAGTTATGGTATGTTCTATGCTTATAACAGTTTACTTCATTTTCTTATTATATTCCACCGATTAGCAATCACATGTACATAAAGTAAAGTGCAGATAGAACATTAAACGATCGACAGAAAACAAGCCAAGACAAGAGACACAAGATGTGGCGGCTAGCCAGGGACAAACCCCACAATGTGTGGGGAAACCCTTTGATCAAATCTTCTTTTATCTTCAATAATTCAGCAGAGAGAAATAGTACAATAAATCTTATTCATATCAGCAGTAGCAAATCCTAGATCAGTAGCATCAGCATTAGTTGCTTCATTATCACACTAGGGCAGACCATATCTCACAAACCGACAGTCGGATTGACTTCATTCCACCACCAAAAGTTTCGGCTTCCAAAGGAGGTTCAGATGAACCTACAGCGCAGTTCAGATGAGGAGATCTTCTAGGCCACGCAAGTCAATCTTTACTTCTGCAGTTGCAGCTTCAGTTTCAGCAGTTTTCGGCTTCAAACTAGGGCAGTCGATATCTTGCAAATCGTTCGTCGGATTGACTTCATTCCACCACCAAAAGTTGCGGCTTTCAAAGGAGGTTCAAATGAACCTACAGCGCAGTTCCACAGAGGAGATCTTCTAGGCCACGCAAGTCAATCTTTACTTCTGCAGTTGCAGCTTCGAATTCAACAGCTTCCGACTTCACAAGTGTGAGAGAGAAAGACCCATTTCAGCGCAGTAGAGAAGAGACTCATATTTGCGCAGTAGAGAGAGAGAGATGATAATGAGATGAGTGAGTCCAAATGAGGAAAAGTCCTCTTATATTTATACACAATGTTGGTGGGTGAATAGATGTGACTGTTGGCCTTCTGAGCCTACATGAGTTGTAGGTCAGCTTGATAATAATTCCATAATCAAAATAAATTCATATATTCATGAATACTTATCGGAATTGGATGATCTTTATATCAGTCCTACACCTCTCGACGAGAGGAATCTAATAAAAATATTATTAGCCATGAATAAGATGACCCACATGAAGTTTTGCCCTGGTTTCCAATTTTAACATCTTGCACCAAGAGGATGAAGTCACTTGAGAGAGGAGCCTCATGGCTAACTGCTGAAGAGGCGGGCTTCTTGCCCCATGATTTGCCCACCAAGAATAGGGCTTCTTAGCCCCCGTGTCTCTAATCACATCATAACCTCCAAATCGACCACTCCCAGTGCATCCTCCACCTCAACAAGCAATGCACTATCCTGATAAATCCGCCTGAATGCCTCTTTCCTCCCCTGTGAGATTTCACCATCCATGTGAGGAGGGAATCTGCGGGAAGATCCACCATTCAGCCACTCATGGCTGTAGTATTTGGGGTTCAATGAGTGAGCCAAACAATGTAAAGGTGTACAATTCTTGTCCCATCTGTTGACAAGAATATCATGTATGGTATCGCAGAAGGCCTCTGGTGATGTCTCATACTCGAGGCACTCACTCTATAGAATAATGCTCCTCACATACTCAATCATGGAATCCAATCCTTCATAAACCTCTCCTATGATGGGTTTGTCTGTATCTGCAACTCGAAGCAAAAAAATGATAGGGTCCATGATCCGAATAATTAGATCTACCCTCTCCCACCAAGCATCATCTAGCATTGTGTCCTTCACTCTTTTAGAGGCTTCCTGATCTGTCTTTCTCCAAAAAGACCAAAACTCAGAAATAACCATGGACCCAAGAGCGGTCTTGACCTCCCTCAACCTCTTCAACATCATGAATGAAGATGCAAACCGTGTATCAGCAATCTTCAAGAATGATAGATTGTTGTACTCCTTGTAGATAGTGAGGGCATTTGTATGATTTTGCACAAAGTTACGGATATGTCTTGCATCCTCAATAATGCTTCCAATCCAAAGCACATCAGAAGCAATGGATTTCAATGCTAAGTTCAATGAATGGACAATGCAAGGTGTCCAAAACACTTGTGGATATTTAGCTTCCACAATCATGCCAGCAGCCTTGCAAACAGGTGCATTATCTGTAATGATTTGCACACAAGAATCAACACCTACATCTTCAACAACATTAATAAATAACTCACCCATAAATTGTGCATCCTTGTATTCGCCAAGTGTATCCACTGCTTTCATGAAAACTGGACCATTCAAGGAAGACACCATGAAGTTGATGATTGGGTGTCGTGTTGGATCTGTCCATCCATCAGAAACAATGCTAACCCCATATGTTGGCCATGATGCTACAATAGGCTCAAGCATTTTTTGCACCTCTTTTTTTGCCTTCGTCAACAATGTGGTTCTCAGCTTCTCTGACCCAGGAGGCATATACCCTGCTGGAGCCCCTTGAGTTAGAGCTTGGCACATCTCAACAAATAAAGGTGAACGTGCAACACTAAATGATATGAAGTTTTGATAGAAGAAGGCAATGGTGAGAGCAAGCTCTTCCCGTCTCTCTTTTTGGAAAATCTTGTCCATTGGACCAAGCACTCTTCTTTTTGATGCTTGTCCCCTAGTAGAAGTAGAACTCTTAAATGGAAATTTGGTGGTGGCTTTCCTCAAAAATGTAACGGGTTTTCATTCTTGGATTTTTTTGATTTTGAAGCCAATGCCACATGTTCCATACCAACATTGGCCTCCTTTTCCAATTCTTTTCTCTTTTGTGAAGTAATAGCTCTACAAGATCCAATCCCACAACCAGGTAAAGCCAACAAATGTGATTTCACACGGTAATATTTGCTTTTGAAAGAAAAGTTACAAAAGTTGCATTTCCATTGCACATTGCCTCCTCCCTTTCCCTTGTTGTCCGACCCATCCTCTCTTGTGACATATTTCCACAATGTATATTTGTCATTGTCTTTAAGTCCTCTTCCCTCAACATTATTTGCAGCAGACTCTGATGATATTGGGGGAGGAGGGGCATCTCTACCCATGACATTCTTGCCCTTCCTTTGCCCCCCAATTGCTGCCTTTGATTGAACCATGAACACTGTTTACCTGTAAAAAAAAATGAACAAAGCATGCACAAATTTGTAAATAAAAAATCATATACAAACTACTTCTAAAAATGCAAAAAATGGAGGTGAAATGCCAGTCTTAGAACAGAGACAGTTTTAGCATGTCTTTTGGAAATTCAAGGTTGCCAGAGTATTCTGAGAAATTCAAGGTTACAATACACATAATTAAATAGATTCCACTGTCCAGATATAAAGTTATTTGAATTTCATTACAAATCGACCCCATTCATAACAACTGCAAGGTCCATACTATTATAAATTGGTAGCTATTCAAGTTCAGAACAGTCTGGCATGTTTCATGCAGGTTAACTTTCAAAAGCATGGCACCGGATTAACCTTTCACTTTCAAAATTCAGGCATAGCTGCATAGGTTAGTTATCTGAAGTCTGGTATCAAACATAATGAGCGCACTTCTTGGCAATGTGTAGTTTGAATGGATATGAACACCGGGTTTTAAACTTTTACCAAGTCAAGTCATTGTTCAGTCATTGATACAGGCAAGTGCATTTAATTAGCATTGAGCGGTCAATGATGGCATCGAAGGCCTGTCTTGATTTATTTAAGGAAATGTTACAAGGCATAGCGAGGCATGGAGACCATTTTGCTATACAGTCCACTGTTCTGGGATATACTAATGACGAGATACAGTTTAAAGATTGAGTTTGGAATTCATTTTGAGTTGGTGAACTGATGGACAGCACGAGGGGCCATAATGTAGACCGTTAAATTTTAATGGTTCACCACCCCATTCATTAGTTTATGGAAGAAATTGCATTCTACAAACACTAAACAGTGAGATCAGAAATGCTGCAAATGCACTTACCTGGTGGACCGGTGGTCGATTCTCCTTGCTGAATCCTATACTCCCTACTACAACAGCACAAATCACTTGCCAAATGAAAAAATTAATGAGCAAACACGCCCTTTTCATACCCGCACTGAGCTTAGCGAGTCCTGGAAACAGGGCACGATTCCCAAAATCGCGACACGCTTTTGAAAATCGTGACGCGACCTCGGATTCGACGAGTCAGAAAAGGACACGACGTGTCATATAAGTTGGACACGAATCCAGACCGAATCGTGTCAAATTCGCTGGATTCGGGATTCGAGGGGCCGCTAGGGCGAATCCAGTTATCTAGCTTGGCAGTAATACCTCTTAATTTCTGACAAATCTCCTGGTTGAAACACCAGATAAATATTCCGGCAGCTACTCAGCACAAATCTGCCCCAGAAACCATAGCGTTAGCCTCTCTCTAGACTGCGTCAGCCCCTCTCTGCCCAGCGCTGGCCCTATGTCACCCCGTATAGGTCTGTGTCAGCATTAGGAGGCCCTGCGTGAGCAATGCTGGCCTCTCCGAGGCACTGCACAGCTCCCGACTGCCTCTGCGTGGCCCTGAGTGACCCCTAGCTGGCTCTGCATCACTCTCCCCTGCTTCTACGCTGCTCTCCAGGCACTATCTTTACCTCTCTGTCTCTCTGTACTCAAATGCCCCTCAGCTACATCTCCCGATCACTAAATCCATCTCTCTTAGCAAACCCTGCCTTAGAGAATAGAATGACTGATCACTCTGGTGTATTCTCCAAGTGACCCTCAAGCCTCCTCTTATACTTTTCCTGTTGACATATCAACCGCCGAGATTAAATCCCTAATCAACTGCTAAGATTAGATCAGGCTTGATCCATGTATTTTGGACCATTCTAACACAGTTTCATATTAAACCACATTAATATTTTATTTTCCCTAAGTTTAGACTTAGGGACTCCATTAAAAATATTAATTATTTTAATATCTCTTGAACTGTTTAGTATTTTCCCAAACACTTTCTAGGTATTGGAGATCTCATGTGCCCCAACCTCCACCAAATTCCGTGGCTAGAGCACATCCGATGCTACCCCAAATCAATAATCCCTCTTAGCAAGGATTGTGCTTTAGCAATACTCCTCACTGAGTATTACTCTGATCATCCGACGTTGGTACCTGCGTTGATGCTAGGCCTTCCTGCCCAACATCCTCTGCACTGCTGCATCCTGTACTGCTGCCCATGGTTCTGCCACTACCATTGTTGCATCTATAAGACAGCTCCCTCTGCATCCGTGCTATTGTTGGTCCTTTCTCCTAGCAATGCACCTCCTCTCATCATGCTGCATCGTGTTGCCCACTGCTGCATTGTAACTCGGTTACTGAGAAGTAAGTAACTGATCTCCCAATCTAACCTCCCTGTAGAGCTAGAGACACCCACTGATGTTGAAGCTTCCTCTACTATTGACAAGTGCTCCCTTTCTAACCTCTGCACTGCTGCAACAACTCTTTGCATCTCGCACCATAGCACGCCTCTTTGTGCCATCCTACACTGGTGCAACAGTCCTGTGCCTCTCGCACTGCTGCAGCCTGCTAGCCTCGCGATGTTTCGGGATTCCTGCACTATAGCTCTCCCTGTCGCTCCATCCGCATCCATCTCTACCCACATCAGCCCGTCTTGCTACTCCTTTTCGGGGCTCCCGTAGCAAGGTTTAATCCAAGAAGTTGGGTACCTCGAGGATCCTGTCCCTCATCGCCTGTAGCACGCCTAACTACAGCTCGATGTCTCCCCACTTCTGCTCACGTTGTGCATGTTCACTCATGGCATAGTGATTTTCTATCAAAACTTCCTTCTCTACCCATGCTGGCACTGCCTTAGTCTCGGAAGACTCTCCCTTACTCTTCTTCCTTGGACACTGGGCCGCATAATGACCCAGCGCCCCACAGTAGAAGCACTTGATCTTGGAGAGATCTTTCTTCTTCTGCTTTTCCTGTTTTCCCTCAGATGCTAGGGCAACATCTTCCTCCTCTTGCTTGACTTTGATCGCCTCGCTGCTGCTGCTACCCATCTTCGACTGTCGTCTGATCTCTTCTTGGCAAAGAGTTGCCCACATCTCGTCCCAAGGTGGGAGAGTCCCTCTCCCCAGTATACTCTGGACAAATACCTCCCAGTCTTCTGAGACAGCATTCAGGGTTGTCCTCACCATCAACTCCTGATCTAGTGTCACTTCTATAGCAGTCAACTGATCTCGGATCTCATTCAGTCCTCTGAGGAAGGTGTCAATCGGCTCTGCCTTCTTTATCTGATACGACCTCAACTAATTCTCAAGTAGCATTCTTCTCTGCACAGAAGTATGCTGGTACAATTTCTTGAGAGCCTCCCACATCTCAAATGTCATTTCCTTCTTGGCTATGTGTGGTACTACATGATCCTTGACCCCGTCAAGGATGATGCTCTTCGCCCTCTCCATTGCCTCCTCATACTTGTCGTTATCATTAGGATCCACTGGCATAGCTATTACCTTCAAGGCGAAGTTCTTGACACGATTTCTATCAAGTACGAATAAGATTCTACCCTTCCTGACAGTGAAGTTCGATGCTCCATCCAGTCTATCCTGGTCTCTTACTCCATGTAGTGCCATGATGCTCCTCTACTTCCCTCCTGGAAGTTCTCTATTCGACTCCTCTGAGTCTCTACTTCCCGTCTAGAAGTTCTCTTCTAGACTCCCTCTTAGTCCCAATTTCCCTCCTAGAAATCCTTCTGCCGCTGTCAAGATGCCCCCTACTCTGATCGTCTGGTGCAACTGCACCACTAATCTGGGTTTCTCGGCTAGAATCCCTCGGTAGCCACTCTTCTTGGCCTTGCTCTGTCAGGTATTGTTTTCACTACAGTACCTCACCAGCTCCACTCTGCAATATTTCCACAGCCTTCTAAACCCCAGCAACCTGAAGGTGAGAGCTCCTAGGCTCTGCGCAATCCCGGCACCAGCAACCCGGCCTCCTCAGCCAACTACGCCAACCCTCCTAGCTACTGCGTGGCTCTACGTGAGGCTCCTTTTGCCTTCCTTAGCCTCTGGGATGCCTCTTCCCGGCTCACCCTTGATGACGTAGTCACTGCATCACCCTTCCCTTGTCGTTGCTTTGCAAGAAACAACTTCTATCACCTTGGGACAGCTGTTTTCTGTTGCTATTGCTCCACTCGGCTAGTGTCCTTAGTCCTCCTGTGATTTTGTAATCACTCTAATACTATGTTGAAGCTTCTAAGTTTACTTACTTAGAAACCCTCCTTGCACTTTATCTGATTTATTCCTACCTACTTGTTATTTTACTTAACAAGTTATTTACAATGTAAATACCGAAAATACGCACTAGTGCATGCTCAATATATTAGAGATTAGAAACTAAAGGAAATAGAAACAATCACACCATATGACACCATTATTTTTGGACCAATGTCCCTGGAAAAACCCAATGTGGAAAAACTGGTGCAGTTATCTGAGGGTTTTCTTATTAAGCAATATCAAAGTACAATCTGGGTGCCGAAACTGGCCTACCCAATAGAGACTTTCCTTGGCAGTAATACCTCTCAGTTTCTGACAAATCTCCTGGCTGAAACCCAGATAATCCTTCGGGCAGCTACTCAGCACCAATCTGCCCCAGAAACCCAGCGTCAACCTCTCTCTGGACTGTGTCAGCCCCTCTGCCCAGCGTTGGCCCTGCGTCACCCCAGATGGGTTTACGTCAACCTTAGGAGGCCCTGTGTCAACCCTCTAGCCCTCTGCATCAGCAACGCTAGCCTCTGAGGCTCTACGCAGCTCTCGGTTGCCTTTGCCTGGCCCTGCGTGAACCCTGGCTAGCTCTGCGTCACTCTCCTTGGCTACTGTGCTACTCTCCCGGCACTATCTCTGCCTCTCTATCTCTTTGTACTCAAATGCCCCTCAGCTTCATCTCCCGATCACTAATTCTCTCTCTTAGAAAACCCTGCTCTAGAGAAATGAATGACTGATCACTCTGGTGTATTCTCCAAGTGACCCTCAAGCCTCCTCCTATACTTTTCTTGTTGACATATCAACGGCCGAGCTTAAATCCCTAATCAATGGCTAAGATTAGATCTAGTTTGATCTATGTCTTTTGGACCATTCTAACACAGTTTCATATTAATCCACATTAATATTTTATTTTCCCTAAGTTTAGACTTAGGGACTCCATCAAAAATATTAATTATTTTAATATCTCCTGAACTGTTTAGAATCTGCCCAAACCCTTTCTAGGTATTGGAGATCTCATGTGCCCCAACCTCTCCACCAAATTTCGTGGCTAGAGCACATCCGATGCTACTCCAAATCAACACTCCCTCTTAGCGAGGACTGTGCTCTAGCAATACTCCTCACTGAGTATTACTCTGATCATCCGGCGTCGGTACCTGTGCTGATGATAGGCCTTCCTGCCTAACATCCTCTGCACTACTGCATCCTGTACTTTTGCCCATGGTTCTACCACTGCCACTGTTGCATCTGTATGATAGCGCCCTCTGCATCCGTGCTGTTGCTGGTCCTTTCTCCCAGCACTGCACCTCCTCTCATCATACTACATCATGTTGCCCACTGCTACATGATAACTCAGTTACTGAGAAGTAACTGATCTCCCAATCTGACCTCCTTGTTGGGCTAGAGATACCCACTAATGCTGAAGCTCCCTCTGCCATTGACAAGTGCTCCCTTTATGACCTCTACGCTATTGCAACAACTCCTTACATCTCGCACCATTGTGCACCTCTCTGTGCCATCCCGCACTAGTGCAACAATCCTGTGGCTCTCGCACTGCTGTACCCTGCTAGCCTCGCGATGTCTCGGGACTCCTGCACTGTAGCTCTCTCTGTTGCTCCATCTGCATCCATCTATACCCACATCAGCCAGTCTAGCTACTCCTCTTCGGGGCTCCCGTAGCAAGCTCTAATCCAAGAGGCTGGGTACCTCAAGGATCCTGGCCCTCATCGCCTATAGTCCTCCTGACTACAGCTCGATGTCTCCCCACTTCCGCTCAAGTGTTGCGTGTTCACTCATGGCATAGTCATCGTCTGTCAAAACTTCCTTCTCTACCCATGCTGGCGCTGCCTTAGTCTCGGAAGACTCTCCCTTACTCTTCTTCCTTGGACACTGGGTCGCATAATGACCCAGCTCCCCACAGTGGAAGCACTTGATCTTGGAGAGATCTTTCTTCTTCCGCTTTTCTTGCTTTCCCTCAGATGCTAGGGCAACATCTTCCTCCTCCTGCTTGACTTTGATCCCCTTGCTACTGCTACTCGTCTTCGACTATCGTCTGATCTCTTCCTGGCGAAGAGCTGCCCACATCTCGTCCCAAGGTGGGAGAGTCCCTTTGCCCAGTATAATCTGGACAAATACTTCCCTGTCTTCTGAGACAGCATTCAGGGTTGTCCTCACCATCAACTCCTGATCCGGTGTCACTTCTATAGCAGTCAACTGATCTCGGATCTCATTCAATCCTCCGAGGAAGGTGTCAATCAACTCTCCCTTCTTCATCTGATACGACCTCAACTGATTCTCAAGTAGCATTCTTCTCTGTACTTTCTTAAGAGCCTCCCACATCTCAAATGTCGTTTCCTTCTCGGCTATGTGTGGTACTACATGATCCTTGACCCCATCAAGGATGATGCTCTTGGCCCTTGCCATTGCCTCCTCGTACTTGTCGTTGTCATTGGGATCAACTGGGATGGCTATTACTGTTAGGCCCCTACAATTATAGGGGCCGAACAATTACCTTCAAGGCGAAGTTCTTGACAAAATTTCTGTCAAGTACAGATAAGATTCTGGCCTTTTAGACAGCGAAGTTCGATGCTCCGTCCAGTCTATCCTGGTCCCTTACTCCATGTAGTGCCATGATGCCCCTCTACTTCCCTCCTGGAAGTTCTTTGTTCGACTCCTCTGAGTCTCTACTTCCTGTCTGGAAGTTCTCTTTTGGACTCCCTCTAAGTCCTAATTTCCCTCTTAGAAATCCTTCTGCCGCTGTCAAGATGCCCCCTACTCTGATCGTCTTGTGCAACCGCACCACCAATCTAGGTTCCTCGGCTAGAAACCCTCGGTAGCAACTCCTCTTGGCCTTGCTCTGTCAGGTATTGTTTTGACTACAGTACGTCACCAGCTCCACTCTGCAATATTTCCACAGCCTTCTAAACCCCAGCAACCTGAAGGTGAGAGCTCCTAAGCTCTACACAATCCCAGCACCAGCAACCGCTACTGCGTGGCTCTACATGAGGCTCCTTTTGCCTTCCTTGGCCTTTGGATTCCTCTTCCCGGCTCACCCTTGATGATCCAGTCACTGCATCACCCTTCCCTTGTTGTTGCTCTACTAGAAACAACTTTTGTCACCTCGGGACAGCTGTTTTCTGTTGTTATTGCTCTGCTCGGCTAATGTCCTTAGTCCTCCTGTGATCTGCAATCACGCTTTGATACCATGTTGAATTTTCCAAGTTTACTTAGTTAGAAACCCTCCATGCACTTTATCTGATTTATTCCTACCTACTTGTTATTTTACTTAACAAGTTATTTACAATGTAAATACCGAAAATAAACACTAGTGCATGCTCAATATATTACAGATTAGCAAATAAAGGAAACAGAAACAATCACACCGTATGACACCATTATTTTTGGACCAATGTCCTCGGAAAAACCCAATGTGGGAAAACGCTGCAGCTATCTGAGGGTTTTCTTATTAAGCAATATCAGAGTACAATCTGGGTGCCGAAACTGGCCTACCCAACAGAGAATTTCCTTGGCACTAATACCTCTCTGTTTCTGACAAATGTCCTGGCTGAAACCTTGGATAATCCTTCCGACAGCTACTCAGCACCAATCTACCCCGGGAATCCTAGCGTCAGCCTCTCTGGATTGTGTCAGCCCCTCTCTGCCGAACGCTGGCCTTGCGTCACCCCGGAAGGGTCTGCATTAGCCTTAGGAGGCCCTCTGCGTCAGCAACGCTAGCCTCTCTGAGGCTCTGCGCAACTCCCGGTTGCCTCTGCGTGGCTCTATGTGAGCCCTGGCTAGCTCTGTGTCACTCTCCCCGGCTACTGCACTGCTCTCCCGACACTATCTCTGCCCCCTAACTTCATCTCCTGGTCACTAATTCTATCTCTCTGAGCAAACCCCGCTCTAGAGATTTGAATGACTGATCACTCTAGTGTATTCTCCAAGTGACCCTCAAGTCTCCTCTTATACTTTTCCTGTTGACATATCAATGGCCAAGCTTAAATCCCTAATCAACAGCTAAGATTAGATCTGGCTTGATACATGTCTTTTGGACCATTCTAACACAGTTTCAGATTAATCCACATTAATATTTTATTTTCCCTAAGTTTAGACTTAGGGACTCCATTAAAAATATTAATTATTTTAATATCTCCTGAACTGTTTAGAATCTGCCCAAACCCTTTCTAAGTATTGGAGATCTCATGTGCCCCAACCTCTCCACCAAATTTCATGGCTAGAGCACATCTGATGCTACTCCAAATCAACACTCCCTCTTAGCAAGGACTGTGCTCTAACAATACTCCTCACTGAGTATTACTCTAATCATCCGGCGTCGGTCCCTGTGTTGATGCTAGGCCTTCCTGCCCAACATCCTCTACACTGTTGCATTCTATACTTCTGCCCATGGTTCTACCACTGCCACTGTTACATCTGTACGACAGCTCCCTCTACTTCCGTGTTGTTGTTGGTCCTTTCTCCTAGCACTGCACCTCCTCTCATCATACTGCATCGTGCTGCCCACTGCTGCATTGTAACTCAGTTACTGAGAATTAAGTAACTGATCTCCCAATCTGACCTCCCTGTTGGGCTAGAGACACCCACTAATGTTGAAGCTCCCTCTGTCGCTGACAAGTGCTCCCTTTCTGACCTTTGCACTGCTGCAACAACTCCTTGCATCCCGCACCATTGCACGCCTCTCTGTGCCATCCTGCACTGGTGCAACACCCCTGTGCCTCTCGCACTGTTGCACCCTGCTAGCCTCGCGATGTCTTGAGACTCTTGCACTATAGCGCTCTCTGCCGCTCCATCCGCGTCCATCTCTACCCACGTTAGCCAGTCCTGCTACTCCTCTTTGGGGCTCCCGTAGCAAGGTCTAATCCAAGAGGTTGGGTACCTCGAGGATCCTACCCCTCATCGCCTATAGTCCTCCTGACTACAACTCGATGTCTCCCCACTTCCGCTCAAGTGGTGCATGTTCACTAATGGCACAGGCATCGTTTGTCAAAACTTCCTTCTCTACCCGTGCTAGTGCTGCCTTAGTCTCGGAAGACTCTCCCTTGCTCTTCTTCCTGGACACTGGCCCGCATTATGACCCAGCTCCCCACAGTGGAAGCACTTGATCTTGGAGAGATCTTTCTTCTTCCGCTTTTCCTGCTTTCTCTTAGATGCTAGGGCAACATCTTCCTCCTCCTGCTTGACTTTGATCCCCTTGCTGCTGCTACCCGTCTTCGACTGTCGTCTAATCTCTTCCTGGCGAAGAGTTGCCCACATCTCGTCCCAAGGTGGGAGAGTCCCTTTGCCCAGTATACTCTGGACAAATACCTCCCAGTCTTCTGAGACAACATTCAGGTTTGTCCTCACCATCAACTCCTGATCCAGTGTCACTTCTATAGCAGTCAACTGATCTCGGATCTCATTCAATCCTCCAAGGAAGATGTCAATCGGCTCTCCCTTCTTCATCTGATACGATCTCCACTGATTCTCAAGTAGCATTCTTCTCTGCACAGAAGTATGCTGGTACAATTTCTTGAGAGCCTCCCACATCTTAAATGTCGTTTCCTTCTTGGCTATGTGGTACTACATGATCCTTGACCCCGTCAATGATGGTGCTCTTGGCCCTCGCCATTGCCTCCTCGTACTTGTCGTTATCATTGGGATCAACTGGGATAGCTATTACCTTCAAGACGAAGTTCCTGACACGATTTCTGTCAAGTACAAATAAGATTCTGGCCTTCCAAACAGCGAAGTTCGATGCTCCATCCAGTCTATCCTGGTCTTTTACTCTGTGTAGTGCCATGATGCTCCTCTACTTCCCTCTTGGAAGTTCTCTGTTCAACTCCTCTAAGTCTCTACTTCTCGTCTGGAAGTTCTCTTTTGGACTCCCTCTGAGTCCCAATTTCCCTCCTGGAAATCCTTCTGCCGCTGTCAAGATGCCTCCTGTTGACCACTATGTGTCAACGACCCATAGCAGTACACCCCCTTTTTTCGCAAAAGGGATAGCGCTTGATCAACGTGTCCGTGTCATTCGACTATCATCATCAACCTGATCATATTATATTGTAAACCCTTTCTGCATGTGTAAATTGTAAATAATCTCAGCAGATCCATGTCGTGTATGTAATTGCCTAGGTAAACCTAATTTTTTATGACAATCTGCATTCCGGAAGGTTTTTTGTCTCACCGATCCATGATCGACAGAGTTTTCCTTCAACCTTGCCCCAAAGTCGGAATGGATTTTGTCACAAGAATGTTATGGGAGTCCTAGTGTGCTAGATCGAGTCTATGTAAAAGTGATTTGGGAATAATCCTAACTATTTGGTTAGGTTATTTTATTACAAATTGCTTGATCTGCTAGATTACATTTGTGTCACAGAACTGGGTAGTCTATGAGAGTCTTGTTCAAATGGATTTTCCCTCTTGAGATATAAAAATGTAAAAATCATTATGTAAAATGTCTTGAGGGTTAGAAAAATAATTTATCCCCTCATAAGTACTAAGTCCTAGATAGATTTAAATTCTCCAGTGGTAAAATTCGTGGATCCTTTAAAAAATTAAATCTTAGCTGGTCCAGGGACTAAGGTTAGTTAATTATTTTGCTAAATTTTATGTCTTAGGTCCTAGGGTTAAGTCAAAGTCAAAGTTTTGAGGAAATAAATGCAAAATTTTAATTTATTAATTTATTAAAATGCATTTAATTGAAAAATTCGAAATTTCCTCAATATTTAAAATTTCGACAGATGAGATTAAAAGAAATTTTGATCCTCATCAACAGTCGACATCGCTTTGACAAGGATCACTCAAACTAGCCATTGGGAAAATTATCTTTAAATAGGGGGTCAGTTGTCAGTTGAGATCATCTGATATTCAGATCGTGTACTAAGCGAAAAGCTCTCTCTTGTAATCTTTTTTATGAACAATAAAGAAAGACTTTGGGGTTAACTTTTGCTAGTGTTACTCTTAATGGAAATGTTGTAAGATGTATTATTTTCATCCATATATTTCTTTTTGGCCATTGATATAGCTTTCTAAAGAGCAATCTCAGTACAGGTATCTCGTTCAATTGCTAGGGTTTGAATGGTAATTTAAGTTTTGAATATAATAGTAGGTATCTCTATTAAATCTGAATTTTATTATCGTTTTCTTGCTCTATGTTGACGGTTGAATTGAGTTTTGCAGGAAAATCCTTGATTATTAGATCATTGGGCATTTGGGGAAGTTCTCGACTGAACTAGCCAACTCCTGATCCGTGTTTTCTGAAGAGCCCAGTTTGAATTTGATCCCGAGCTTATCATAAGATATTATTTTTATGGGTGATGCATGAAGGGTTTTAAGCATAGTACCTCCTCAAAAATTCAAAAAAAAAAAAAAATTATGTGCTAAATCGTCAGATCTGGCTGTTGGGAGCCGCAGATCATCAGATCTGAGAGCGTAGAAGGACTCACACTCCCTAAATCTCATAGATCTGCCATTTATGTACATAGATTTGTAATTTTTTTTACTTTTCTGACTTAGGGTTTCTGGGGTTTCATTTATTTTTGCATATTCAGGTTTTCATTGTTTATGTTTTCAGGTACAGGTTGTAGATCTAAAGCTGAAGGTTGTGCAGATACAGATCTAGACCCTGGAGAACAAGATCTAGATTTCGGGGGTTCATTAAAATTGTTTTCTAGGAATATTTATCAGTGTTTTGCAGTCCAGTGATTTAAATTTTAAATTCTTAAATCTGGAAGAAAGTTTAAAATTTTTTAGGGTTTCACTAGTGATATTTAAGCTGAAGTATTTTCGATTTTTCTAGGAAAGTCTGTCTATTCGCTGCCATCCTCTGCGTCTTCATTCCTGATTGTTGTCAAAGACCAGCATACAGCAAGCGCTGTCCTTTCTTTCAATCTGCGGCATTCTCCTTCATTGCAACTAAACCCTTAACCCACACAGCTCTCTTTCTTCAGTTGTCAGCCTGCATCGCACTCCCATTCCCGCTCGGTCCTGCTCCCTAAACCCTCACGCAGCTCTGCGTGCCATCCCTCATTCCTCACTATTGCAACTTCGTTCCTCTCCCTTTTCTCTGCGTCCTTTTCGTTGGCTGCCATCTACGTGCTCCCTGCAAACCTTCCACCTTATGTCGCAGACTTCTCCCTCTGCGGCTACCATCCAGTGTCCTCAGCCAGCCCTTACGCAGCCCCATCTCTCTGCTCCATTTTAGTCTACCCAGACCTACGTAACCCTCGTCCTAGAGACACCCACTAATGCTAAAGCTCCCTCTGCCGCTGACAAGTGCTCCCTTTCTGACCTTTGCGCTGCTGCAACAACTCCTTGCATCTCGCACCATTGCACGCCTCTCTGTGCCATCCTGCACTGGTGCAACATTCTTGTGCCTCTCGCACTGCTGCAGCTTGCTAGCCTCGCAATGTCTCAGGACTCCTGCACTGTAGCTCTCTCTGCCGCTCCATTCGCATCCATCTCTACCCACATCAGCCAGTCCTGCTACTCCTCTTTGGGGATCCCGTAGCAAGGTCTAATCCAAGAGGTTGGGTACCTCGAGGATCCTGCCCCTCATTGCCTGTAGTCCTCTTGACTACAGCTCGATGTCTCCCCAGTTCTGGTCAAGTGCTGCGTGTTCACTCATGGCACAGTCATCGTCTGTCAAAACTTCCTTCTCTACTCGTGCTGGCATTGCTTGTCTCAGAAGACTCTCCCTTACTCTTCTTCCTTGGACACTGGGTTGCATAATGACCCAGCTCCCCACAGTGGAAGCACTTAATCTCGGAGAGATCTTTCTTCTTCCCCTTTTCCTGCTTTCCCTCGGATGCTAGGGCAACATCTTCCTCCTCCTGCATGACTTTGATCCCCTTGCTGCTGCTACCTGTCTTCAACTGTCGTCTGATCACTTCCTGGCGAAGAGCTACCCACATCTCGTCCAATGGTGGGAGAATCCCTTTTCCTAGTATACTCTAGACAAATACCTTCCAGTCTTCTGAGACAGCATTCAAGGTTGTCCTCACCATCAACTCCTGATCCAGTGTCGCTTCTATAGCGGTCAACTGATCTCAGATCTCATTCAGTCCTTCGAGGAAGGTGTCAATAGGCTCTCCCTTCTTCATCTGATACGACCTCAACTGATTCTCAAATAGCATTCTTCTCTGCACAGTAGTATGCTGGTACAATTTCTTGAGAGCCTCCCACATCTCAAATGTCGTTTCCTTCTCGGCTATGTGTGGTACTACATGATCCTTGACTCAGTCAAAGATGATGCTCTTGGCCCTCGCCATTGCCTCCTCGTACTTGTCGTTATCATTAGGATCGACTGGGATAGCTATTACCTTCAAGGCGAAGTTCTTGACACAATTTTTGTCAAGTACGGATAAGATTCTGGCCTTCCAGACAACGAAGTTCGATGCTCTGTCCAGTCTATCCTGGTCTCTTACTCCATGTAGTGCCACGATGCTCCTCTACTTCCCTCCTAGATGTTCTTTGTTCGACTCCTCTGAGTCTCTACTTCCCATCTAGAAGTTCTCTTTTGGACTCCCTCTGAGTCCCAATTTCCCTCCTGGAAATCATTTTGCCGCTGTCGAGATGCCCCCTACTCTGATCGTCTTGCGCAACTGCACCACTGATCTGGGTTCCTTGGCTAGAAACCCTCGGTAGCAACTCCTCTTGGCCTTGCTCTGTCAGGTACTGTTTTGACTACAGTACCTCACCAGCTCCACTCTGGAATATTTCCGCAGCCTTCTAAACCCCAACAACCTGAAGGTGAGAGCTCCTAGGCTCTGCGCAATCCTGGCACTAGCAACTCGGCCTCCTTAGCCAACTGCGTCAGCCCTCCTAGCTACTGCGTGACTCTGCGTGAGGCTCTTTTTGCCTTCCTTAGCCTCTGGGATGCCCCTTCCCAGCTCACCCTTGATGACGCAGTCACTACGTCACCCTTCCCTTGTTGTTGCTCTGCTAGAAACCTCTGTAACCTCGGGGCAGTTGTTTTCTACTGTTATTTCTCCGCTCGGCTAATGTCCTTAGTCCTCCTGTGATCTGCAATCACACTCTGATACCATGTTGAAGTTTCTAGGTTTACTTAGTTAGAAACCCTCCATGCACTTTATCTTATTTAATCCTACATACTTGTTATTCTACTTAACAAGTTATTTACAATGTAAATATCGAAAATAAACACTAGTGCATGCTCAACATATTACAGATCAGCAACTAAAGGAAACAGAAACAATCACACCATATGACACCATTATTTTTGGAGCAATGTCCCAAGAAAAAACCAATGTGGGGAAATCGGTGCAGCTATCCGAGGGTTTTCTTATTAAGCAATATCATAGTACAGTCTGGGTGTCGAAACTGGCCTACCCAATAGAGAATTTCCTTAGCAGTAATACCTCTCAATTTCTAACAAATCTCCTGGTTGAAACCTCGGATAATCCTTTCGACAGGCGACAGCTACTCAGCACCCATCTGCCCCAGAATCCCTAGTGTCAACCTCTCTCTGGACTGTGTCAGCCCATCTCTACCCAGCGCTAGCCTTGCGTCACCCCAGATGGGTCTGCATTAGCCTTCGGAGGCCCTGTGTCAGCCCTCTAGCCCTCTGTGTCAGCAACGCTAGCCTCTCTGAGGCTCTACGCAACTCCCGGTTACCTCTGTGTGATCCCTGGCTGGATCTACGTCACTCTCCCCGGCTACTTCACTGCTCTCCCAACACTATCTCTGCCTCTATGTCTCTCTGTACTTAAATGCCCCTCAGATGCATCTCCCAATCACTAATTCTATCTCTCTTAGCAAACCCGCACTAGAGAATAGAATGGAGAAAAGCTAAGTGGGCTTGATTGTGGGGAAAACTCCACAGTTAAGCGCGCTTGAGCCAGAGGAGTTCTGGGATGGGTGACCTCCTGGGAAGTCCTGGTTACCGGGTGCAAGCCCCGGAAGTGATGATTGATGCTATGTGATTCATTTCACTAGTTTCAATCCCACTTCTTCACCCCTGTGAGCATCACCCGATGCAATGAGTGCTAAGTGAACTATTCAAAAATCATGAGAAATTAGTCAGTTACGACTACCTCTCATGGAAATGGTCATACATGAATGACTTACTTAACGCATTTGAATCCCAAAATGATATCTAATATAATGCACTGCGTAAACCCCCATACTTAAATTCAAAAAGAGTCAAGGGATCTCTACTTGAATGGTTCATGAGGCACAATACTTGCTAAGGTTTTGCAAATGGGGTAGCAAGCTAAGTGGGCTTGATTGTGGGGAAAACTCCACAATTAAGCGCGCTTGAGCCAGAGGAGTTCTGGGATGGGTGACCTCCTGGGAAGTCTTGGTTACCGGGTGCAAGCCCCGGAAGTGATGATTGATGCTATGTGATTCATTTCACTAGTTTCAATCCCACTTCTTCACCCCTGTGAGCATCACCTGATGCAATGAGTGCTAAGTGAACTATTCAAAAATCATGAGAAATTAGTCAGTTACGACTACCTCTCATGGAAATGGTCATACATGAATGACTTACTTAACGCAGTTGAATCCCAAAATGATATCTAAGAGAATAGAATGACTGATCACTCTGATGTATTCTCCAAGTGACCCTCAAGCCTCCTCTTATACTTTTCTTGTTGACATATCAACAATCAAGATTAAATCCCTAATCAACGGTTAAGATTAGACATAGCTTGATCCATGTCTTTTGGACCATTCTAACACAATTTCATATTAATCCACATTAATATTTTATTTTCCCTAAGTTAGACTTAGGGACTCCATCAAAAATATTAATTATTTTAATATCTCCTGAACTATTTAAAATTTGCCCAAACCCTTTCTGGGTATTGGAGATCTCATGTGCCCCAACCTTTCCACCAAATTTTGTGGCTAGAGCAGATATGATGCTACTCCAAAGAAACACTCCCTCTTAGCGAGGACTATGCTCTAGCAATACTCCTCACTGAGTATTACTCTAATCATCTGGAGTCGATACCTGTGTTGATGCCAGGCCTTCCTGCCCAACATCCTCTGCACTGTTGCATCTTGTACTAATGCCCATGGTTCTGCCACTGCCATTGTTGCATCTGTACGACAGCTCCCTCTGCATCCATGCTACTGCTGGTCCTTTCTCCCAGCACTGCACCTCCTCTCATCCTTCTGCATCGTGCTGCCCACTGCCGCATTGTAACTCAGTTAATGAGAAGTAAGTTACTGATCTCCCAATCTGACCTCCCTGTTGGGCTAGAGACACCCACTGATGCTGAAGCTCCCTCTACCTCTGACAAGTCCTCCCTTTCTGACCTCTGCGTTACCGCAACTCCTTGCATCTCACACCATTGCACGCCTCTCTGTGGCATCCTGCACTGGTGCAACATTCCTGTGCCTCTCGCACTGCGACATCCTGCTAGCCTCGCGATGTCTCGAGACTCCTGCACTGTAGCTCTCTCTCTCGCTCCATCCGCATCCATCTCTACCCACATCAGCCAGTCCTGCTACTCCTCTACGGGGCTCCCGTAGCAAGGTCTAATCCAATAGGCTGGGTACCTCGAGGATCCTGCCCCTCATAGCCTGTAGTCGGCCTAACTACAGCTCGATGTCTCCGCATTTCCGCTCAAGTGGTGCATGTTCACTCATGGCACAGTCATCGTTTGTCAAAACTTCCTTCTCTACCCGTGTCGGCGCTGCCTTAGTCTCAGAAGACTCTCCCTTACTCTTCTTCCTTGGACACTGTGTCGCATAATGACCTGGCTCCCCACAGTGGAAGCACTTGATCTTGGAGAGATCTTTCTTCTTCCGCTTTTCCTGCTTTCCTTCAGATGCTAGGGCAACATCCTCCTCCTCCTACTTAACTTTGATCCCCTTGCTGCTGCTACCCGTCTTCGACTGTCATCTGATCTCTTCTTGGTGAAGAGTTGCCCGCATCTCGTCCCAAGGTGGGAGAGTCCCTCTGCCCAGTATACTCTGGACAAATACCTCCCAGTCTTCTGAGAAAGCATTCAGTGTTGTCCTCAGCATCAACTCTTAATCCAGTGTCGCTTCTATAGCAATCAACTGATCTCGGATCTCATTCAGTCCTCCGAGGAAGGTGTCAATCGGCTCTCCCTTCTTCATCTTATATGACCTCAACTAATTCGCACCAAAGTATGCTAGTACAATTTCTTGAGAGCCTCCCACGTCTCAAATGGCGTTTCCTTCTCGGCTATGTGTAGTACTACATGATCCTTGACCCCGTCAAGGATTATTCTCTTGGCCCTCGCCATTGCCTCCTTGTACTTGTCGTTATCATTGGGATCCACTCGGATAGCTATTACCTTCAAGGCAAAGTTCTTGACACGATTTATGTCAAGCACGGATAAGATTTTGGCCTTCCAGACAGTGAAGTTCGATGCTCCATCCAATATATCCTGGTCTCTTACTCCGTGTAGTGCCATGATGCTCCTCTACTTCCCTCCTGAAAGTTCTCTATTCGACTCCTCTAAGTCTCTACTTCCTGTCTTGAAGTTCTCTTCTGGACTCCCTCTGAGTCCCAATTTCCCTCCTGGAAATCCTTCTGTCGCTATCGAGATGCCCCCTACTCTGATCATCTTGCGCAACCGCACAACTGATCTAGGTTCCTTGGCTAGAAACCCTTGGTAGCAACTCCTCTTTGTCTTGCTCTATCAGATACTCTTTTGATTATAGTACCTCACCAGCTCCACTCTGCAATATTTCCGCAGCCTTCTAAACCCCAGCAACCTGAAGGTGAGAGCTCCTAAGCTCTGCGCAATCCCACCACCAGCAACCCGACCTCCTCAGCCAACTGCGTTAGCCCTCCCAACTACTGCGTGGCTTTGTGTGAGGCTCTTTTTACCTTCCTTAGCCTTTGGGATGCCTCTTCCTGGCTCACCCTTGATGATGCAGTCACTGCATCACCCTTCCCTTGTTGCTGCTCTGCTAAAAACAACTTATGTCACCTCAAGACAGCTATTTTCTGCTGCTATTGCCCTACTTGGCTAATATCCTTAGTCCTCTTGTGATCTGCAATCACGCTCTGATACCATGTTGAAGTTTCTAAGTTTACTTAGTTAGAAACCCTCCATGCACTTTATCTAATTTATTCCTACCTACTTGTTATTTTACTTAACAAGTTATTTACAATGTAAATACAAAAAATAAACACTAGTGCATGCTCAACATATTACAGATCACCGACTAAAGGAAACAGAAACAATCACACCATATGACACCATTATTTTTGGACCAATGTCCCTGGGAAAACCCAATGTGGGAAAACCAGTGCAGCTATCTGAGGGTTTTCTTATTAAGCAATATTAGAGTACAATCTGGGTGCCGAAACTGGCCTACCCAACAGAGAATTTCCTTGGCAGTAATACCTCTCAGTTTCAGACAAATCCCCTAGCTGAAAACTCGGATAATCCTTCCGGCAGCTACTCAGCACCAATCTGCCCTAGAAACCCCAGCGCTAGCCTCTCTCTGGACTGCGTCAGCCCCTCTCTGCCCAGCAGTGGCCTTGCGTCACCCCGGATGGGTCTACATCAGCCTTAGGAGGCCCTGTGTCAGCCCTCTAGCCCTCTGCATCAGCAACGCTAGCCTCTGTGAGGCTCTGCGCAGCTTTCGGTTGCCTCTGTGTGGCCCTGCGTGAGCCCTGGCTGGCTCTGCGTCACTCTCCCTGTCTACTGCTTTGTTCTCCCGGCACTATCTTTGCCTCTCTATCTCTCTGTACTCAAATGCCCCTCAGTTGCATCTCCCGATCACTAATTCTATCTCTCTTAGCAAACCCCGCTCTAGAGAATAGAATGACTGATCACTCTGGTATATTCTCCAAGCGACCCTCAAGCCTCCTCTTATACTTTTCTTGTTGACATATCAACGGCCGAGATTAAGTGCCTAATCAACGACTAAGATTAGATCTAGCTTGATCCATGTCTTTTGGACCATTCTAACACAGTTTCATATTAATTCACATTAATATTTTATTTTTCCTAAGTTTAGACTTAAGGACTCCATTAAAAATATTAATTATTTTAATCTCTTGAACTGTTTAGAATCTGCCCAAACCCTTTTTGGGTATTGGAGATCTCATGTGCCCCAACCTCTCCACCAAATTTCATGGCTAGAGCACATTCCATGCTACCCCAAATCAACATTCATGTACAATCATCATTGAAGAACTAATGAGTTGTTAGGAGGCAGAGTTGATGAAGCCCTAGCTTAGGGCATATCCAGAAGACCGTATGTGCAGACTTTTAATGGAGCTAGAAGGTTGCTAGTGAGCATATCAGTGAGCCAATGTTTAGTGACACAAAAAGGACTTATGATCATTGATATTGGCAGATTGAGGAGCAAAGAGATTTCCCACATGGAGATCAAGACTCAGAGGGAGTCTACTTTTAGAGAGAGCAGCCCTATGGAAGCTAGTACTTCAAGCTCTGAGGAGATCATATTCATTATTACAGTAGTTGCAGCAATAGTGTGGAAGCAACAACAGAGCAGTAGCAGCAATAGTATGAGTAGATCAAATTTTTCCATGCATGCAACTATACCTCTAGGAGTGAGATGGGGCGATGTAGAACCTTAGTCCCAAAGTTTTAGAGATTTGGGCAAGGTCCACTGAGGTTTCCTCCTCATGGATCATTACCTTGTTATAGGGGCCCACAATATTCAGTAGCAGAAGGATCAGTGTGAGTTGGTGTAGTCAGATATTGAGGAGCACAAAGTAGTGTTGATAGTAGTGCAGGAGGCACAGTGCAGAATCAACATCAGTGCAGTTTTCCCAGTGGACAGTTGTAGAGACACAGTTGATTCAATTTTTTTTTTATGCTTCTCAGTTGCAGTTGTTGCAGTAGCAGCAACAACAGTGAGAGGTAGTGCTACAGTACATTCCACAGGTGTTGGATAGGGGTGGTGCAAAATCCATTTCTTGCTAAGAGGGAGTGTTAAAAAGTGTAGCAAGAAAGGCTCAATTTGACTTTAGCCTTATTCAAATTGAGTAAATCGAATTTCCACGTCCGTAGTATAACTTGGAGGCAGTTAACTAGTATAACATGGCTCCTAAGAAACCAGATTCAACCTTAACCCTCTGCGTGTCCCGAATCGGGAGAATCAGACACGATTCGGTGGGACACGTGTCCTCTGATTATGTCCCGATCGTGTCCGTCGTGTCCTGATTCTGGGACACGTGTCCCCTTGAATGGCGTGTCGCGCGACCCATAAAGGGCAGTTTTGGGCCATTTCACCCTCACTTTTCACTATCTCTCTTGTTGTGGGTGTGTGGGAGCGAATAGCAAAGGGGTTGGGAGCATTTTGGAGGCGATTCAAGCAACAAGTAAGTGCATTTTGTTTCTATTTTTTTGCATTTTTATTACAGCAATTTGCTTGTGCATTTTCTCAACAAGTTTGTGCATTTTTTCTTTATTGTTTTACAGCATTCATGGCTCAATCAAGGGCAGCAGGGAAGGGGCAAAGGAAGGGGAAGAATGTCCCCATTGGAGATGCCCCTCCTGTTCCAATTTCATTAGGGTCTACAAGTGTTCCCTCTATTGGAAGTGGGGCTACAACAACAGCTTCAAATGTTGAGGGAAGACAACAAGCTCAAGATAACAAATATCCCTTGTGGAAGTATGTCATAAGAGAGCAAGGGCCAGGAAGCGAGTTGAAGGGAGGCAATGTTGCTTGGAAATGCAACTATTGCAAATATCATTTTATGAACACATATTACCATGTGAAATTTGATTTGTTGGCCTTAACAAGTTGTGGAATTGCAGCATGTACACAGGTGTCTTTAGCTAAGAGGAAAGAAATGGAAAAAGAGGCCAATGTTGGTATGGCAAAGGTGGTTGCAACATCTAAAAAAAACAAGAATGATGATCCCCTTCCATTCTTGAGGAAAAACAGCAACAAATTTCCATTTGAGAGTTTTGGTGGGGGACAAGCAACAAAAAGAAAGGCAGTGGCACTTGGTCCAATTGACAAGATTTTTTAGAAAGAGAAATGAGAAGAGCTTGATCTCACCATTGCATTTATTTATCTATCAGAACTTTGTATCCTTTAATGTTGCAATCTCACCTTTATTTATTGAGATGTATCGAGCTCTAACTCAAGGGGATCCATCAAGGTATGTGCCTCCTAGTGATATCCACAATTATCTCCAACATAATTCAATTATGAATAAACAAGGATTTTATATAAAAGCAATAATATTTAAACAAAAAATTAACCTTCGGCCTTGACCTTGATTTAACTTAAAAAATAAGCCAACATCACCTTCAACTTCCCCTACACACAGCCCACATGTGGTGACATGATTTGCAGAGAAAAGGTCCATGTTGTCATACTTACAGCGATGCCTATGGATGCTTTCGAGAAGTCAAAAAGCAAGAAAAAAATCAAATTAATATTGTGTCGTCGCATGTCAACTTTTCACAATGCTATGAACAATTTGTCATCACTATTTGGGAGTCATGATTTGCCACTGGCTTGTAGGACAAATGTATTTGGAGGAAAAGAGCCTCCATCGTTGCCATATCGCCATATCGGAAAAATGTTGACAAACTCAGTCACAGGCATCGCTGTTATGAACACCATGCAAATCCAATCTATTGATGCACTCGTTTAGTCCACAGACAACATGAACGAAATTCACAGCATACCCAAACACTGCAGCTAGTCAACCCTTTCATGATGATAATTGTGATCATTCGAAAAGACGCATTAACAAAGCTAGGAAATATATTTCAACAACGACACTATCGCCCTCATAGGGAATCGCTTATTATATTAATGTAGCCACAGTTCGGTTACAACAATATTTCATAATAATAGTGTTAATTTTAGGCAATAATGGTATGTTCTATGCTTTAGAGCAATTTTACTTCAATTTCTTTATTAGCCCAGTATCAATATTTAGATTAGCAATCACATCAACATGATAGTAAAATGCAGATAGAACATAAACATAAATAGTAGAAGACAAGCCAAAACACGAGGACACAAGATGTGGCACCAGCGAGGGATAAACCCCAATGTGGGGAAACCCTTGATCAAATCTTCTTTTAGTCTTCAATAGTTCAGCAGAGAGAGGTAGTACAATTTACAATATAGCAGCAACAAAAGAGCCCTAACCAGAAAAGTCAATGTTGGTCAACAAGGCAGATTTGACCCTCGGCAAATTGGTCAACTTTAGTCAACTTCAGCTTCCAAACAGCAAGATAAAACAACCCTCAAAACAGTCAAATTCGGCCCAGTCAAAGTCTGGTCAAACACCCCACCTGCAGTCAGCCCTAGCTACGGTCAATAGTCAACGTTTAGCCTCGATTTTTGTGCCCAAAAATGCAGCCTGCCCAAACAGAGATAGCCCTCACAAAATGTAGTCAAAGGAGGTCAATGCATGCTAGTCAATGCTTGGTCAAACTATCTAGAAATTCAATCTCCTGAAATTTCACTCTCCTGAAATTTCGGCCTCCTGAAATTTCACTCTGCTGAAATTTCGGCCTCCTGAAATTTCGCTCATGAAATTTTGGCCTCCTGAAATTTCGAACATGTAGAGGGAGAGGCCTAGAAATCCGTACCCAATCAACAAGGAGAGATAGAGAAAAGTGTGAAGATGAGTGTGTCCAAATGAAGCTAAGTCACCTTCTATTTATATGCAACGTTGAGGATGAATTGACGTGATTGTTGGGCTTCTGAGCCTACATAAGTTTGTTGGACGACCTTGACAATTTGACCATAATCAAAATAAATTCATAACTTCATTTGTACATGTCAGAATCGGATGATCTTTAGATCAATACTACACCTCTCGGAGAGAGGAATCCAAGAAAAATATCAGCTGTCATAAATAAGATGACCCATGTGGAGTTTGGCCTAGTTGCAAATTTTAACACTCCCTCTCAACTAGGGAGAACTCCCTCTACTAATCCATCTGCCAATCTGTACTATCTCTACCATCAATGCACTGCTTTGCTCTGCTCTGCTGAACTATGAAGAAGAAGAAGTGATTGAGAATGTATCATACCATCCTCTACTGACTCGAAGTCAGTCCCAATCAAAGGAGAGTGTGTCATACCACTCTTACTGACCTGAAGTCAGTTCCAATTGATCCTAGATCAATATCGGTCATCCTAGCATAGGGAGTACGATAGTACACGATGCGTCCATCGGTAGTACTATGGTCCCTATCTTCAATTACCTACTCATTGGCCAGATGAGAGGTAGTTTCCATGAGTCCCAGACTGCATGGGTAGGATGTCTCAGCAGGATAAGGATGAACCACTCATCCTACCTACATGTCGCCAAGGGGTATCGCAAGGGAAGGCTGAACCACTCACCTTGTACACAGAAAAATACTAAGGGAGGCTGAACCACTCACCATATGGTTCCTCATCACTCCAAGAAGTACCCCAAGCCCCTGGAGCTCCTAGAGCTCAATGTGCATCTCATACAGGACCCTCATAAGAGGGTCTCTCCACGACTCCAAGTCGTTCTCGGAAGGCAAAGAACATGACCTTCCCCCAGGGACTTTGTCAGAATATCGGTGACCTACTCATCAGTCCCAATGTGATGGAGCCTTGTTGCTCCTCGTTGTACCATATCCCGGATAAAGTGGTACTCGATATCTATATGCTTAGAGTGATCATGAAACACGAGATTCTCTGATAATCGAATCCCACTCTGGTTGTCGCAGAGGATCACGGTGGCATCCAACACATGTCCAAACAACTCACTGAAGAGCTTCCTCAACCATACAGCTTCACAAGAGGCCATACTAGCAGCTATGTATTCAACCTCGGCAGTGCTCAAGGCAACCGATTTTCGCTTCCTGCTCATCCAGGATATCAAAGTAGAACCCAAAGAAAAACAACATCCAGAAGTGTTCTTGTGATCCACCACACTGCCAGCCCAATCAGCATCAAAATAACCAAGTAGCCTCACATCTCTGGCAGTGTATCTCAGTCCATGAGTGATTATATCCTGAAGATATCTCAGAAGATTCTTGGCACCAATCCAATGTCTATGATGAGGCTCAACCATATATGGGCTCAATGTGTTAACTGCAAAACATATATTTGGACATGAGTTCACCAAGAACATCAATGCTCCTATGAGTTGACGATACTCAGAAGCATTTCCCAATTCAGGTCCAACAACACTACCACATAACTTCTTAAAGTTAAGTTCCATCAGAGTAGTCACAGGCTTGTAGTCCACCATCCCAAATCTTTCTGATATCTTCACAACATATTTTCCTTGAGAGAGGAAAATTTCACCTGCCTTTTGTTAGACCTCCAACCCTAGGAAATAGTGCACCGGTCCTAGGTCCTTCATCTCAAATTCAGAAGCCAACTCCCTCTTACATTTTTGAATGAGAGGGTCTGCACTTCCATCAACTCCATGCTTGATTTTGTAGAGCCACTTAGAGGTGACAACCGATTTGTCCTGGGGTCTAGGGACCACATACCAGACATCATTCTTCATAATTGACTCGTATTCTTCATTCATAGCATCCTTCCATACTTGATGCTTCATGGCTTCTTTGAATGATGAAGGCTCATTTTGAATGATAGTGCTCATGGCGGTCAAATATCCTTGATACCTGTTCGGCTTCTTTCTTTCACGAAAATTCCCCCTTGGTGCAATGTGTCTCTCAACATCTTCGAGAGTCTCCCTACGCCATGAGGATCCCCTTTTGGAGGAGGAGGTCTCATGAGGAGGAGGATCAATAGGATCCATAGGTTCATCAACACTATGCATTGTTTCGTCTTCTTTTGCACCCTGATTTCCTATGTCAGCTTCTTTGTCCTTCCTTAGGATAGGAAGGTTGTTGATCTTCTTGAGAGCCATATCTTCGTCGAAGGTGACATCATGACTTATCTCAACTTCCTTTTGACCAGCCACATAAATTCTATAGCCCTTAGAATTTTCACTATAGCCCACAAAGATTCCTTTCTTCCCAAATGCACCCAATTTGCTTCTTTTCTCTTTCGGAACATGAAAATATACGGGACTTCCAAAAATTCTAAAATGAGAGACATTGGGTTTCTTACCAGTGAACATTTCTTCGGAAGTCTTGGAGTCCAATGCTTGATGAGGGCATCAGTTTTGAACATACACACCGGTCTTTACAGCTTAAACCCATAGGAACTTCGAAAGGCCTTGATCATGAAGCATGGCACGAACTGCTTCTACAATAGAGTGATTCTTCCTTTCAGCCACACCATTCTGCTCGGGAGTGTATGGCATTGTAGTCTCCCTCTTAATGCCAACTTCTCTGCAATAATCTTGGAATTCATTGGATTCGTACTCAGTCCCATCATCAGTCCTCAATATCTTGATTTTCTCCTTGGATTGGTTTTCGATGAAGGCTTTGAAGTGTGGGAACCAGGTGAACACTTCATCCTTCTTCTCCAAGAAGTAGATCCAGGTCTTGCGAGAATAATCATCCGAAAAGATGAGATAATATAAGTATCCTTCCAAAGAGTTTACGGGCATCATACTGGATATGTCAGAGTGGATCAATTGCAATATATATATGTGGTCTTGCTATTACTTGAAGGGAATGGTCCCCTTGTAAGTTTTCCTTCGACACATCCCGGACATACACCTTCATGCTCTACTTTGAACTCGGGCATACCTGTCACCATCTGTCTCACATCGAGAAGAGCTTTATAATGAAGATGGGCAAACCTCTAGTGCCATAGTTCACATTGTAGAGATGTCTCGCAGGACATGGCTCCCAATGGACTTCCTCCAACTTGATACAAAGTGTCAACCCTGAATCCAAGAGTAAAATCATCTTTAAAATTTCTTTTCCAAACACATACCTTTCCATCGATGAATGCCACCTTGAATCTGCTGTCCTTCATGGCTGAAATGGACACCAGGTTCTTCTTGAGATCAAGTACATATAGTACTTCTTGCAAATGAATAGTGTAACCTTGATTCAATTGAAGGGTAACATTCCCTACTCCCTTCATGGGATAGGTGGAATCGTCTCCAAGGATGATCTCCAAGTTTGTATCCTTTTCTATCAGATTAGAGAGGGCTTCCTTGTATTCGGTGAAGTTCCTTAAGGCACCACTATCAATCAGCCAATTTCCCAAAGTGTCCGAAGGAGAGGCAATGGAGAGGGTTGATATAAGATAGTACTCTTTTTGCTTACAGTTAACAACATTTGATTCTTCATACCTGGAGTTCCTTGACTTCTTGGAGGGTCGACCATTTCCTTGATGTCTCGCATTCCTTTTTCATTTGCCATTGGACCTGCCATTCCTCTAATCGTTGTTGTAGAAGCTGCCCCTGGAATGATTATGATCATCATCATGCGATGTGTCCCTTCTATTTGGACACTCCCTTGCATAGTGGCCAAACTTATTGCAAACAAAGCACCTGCCCTTCCTTCCTCCCTTAGATCCAGGCTTTCCATGGAAATGACCTTTAGACCCTGCATTATTTCTCCTTTTGGCATGAGCAGAGAATGTAGTGGGGTTGCTTCTATTAGAAGGCATTTCTTGCTCCACCATTCTTGTTTCTTCTTGAATGCATCTCGACATCAATTCTTCAAACCCTGGAATTCGATCATTGTTGAGGACGGTGGTTCTAAATACATACCACTCAGGTGGGAGTCCTCCAAGGGTGGTGAGAGTAAGTTCCCTGTCAGGAATGACTTCTCCAATCGAGAGTAGATCATTCTTGATCTCAGTGATTCTCAAGAAATAGGATTGAATATCATCGTCCTTGCCATTCTTAATATCCTTCAACTTATTCTTCAGAAATATAATTTGATTAGCATTACTAACCTTGAGCATGCCAACTAACCTGTCGTAGAGTTCCTTGGAGGTCTTCAATTCGGAGATGTAGACCACCAGATGCTTGTGAATGGAATCCCTAATAATCTTCTTTGCTTTGACTTTAGCCCTATTCTACTTCGTCTTCACAACAACCGGTGCATTTGAAGGAAGTTCGGGGATTTTACCCTACACATAGTCCATCACTTTTTTTTCTTCCAAGGTCAAATCAAGAGACATCTTCCATCCATGATAGTGAGATTTATCATGGAGCTTGTCTTCAGCTGGGAAGTAGGATGAGGAACCCATTGAACCTTTTGTCCTTGTCCAACTGTCTTTGGTGATTGCTCTTTCACTCCTGCTTGGGCTTTGTCTTCACCTTAGCTCCAATACCATGTTAATTTTTGATCCAAAATGGATTTCGGATAGGCTCCTAAGTCTAAGTGTTCCTCACACAAGAAAAAATGAAAGTCCAAAGAATTTCTTGGAACTAGCCCCATTGCAGAGATCGTCTCATTCTGAATCTACTGCAACTTGAATGGGCAAAAATGGACTTAGGATGCAGAAGTTATCAAAAAGTGAAGTTGTCCTTTATCCTTTGGAAAAAGGGGCAAAATCCCCTAAAAATTGGTCCTAAAAACCCTCTAAGCCTTCAAAATCCAAAAACTATCGTAAAGGAAAACCTTCACAAAAGGGTGGAAAACACTATTGGGAGGCAAAGACATGAAGAAATAGCGGAAAACAGGCCTATCGGAGGTCAAACCAACAATGCACAAGAGCTGTTGGATCTGGCCGATCAATAGTCCAGATCCAATCGGCATATCGCAATCGGCGGTGGCAAGCGAAGGCTGTCGGAGGCAGACATGCGATAGGACTGGGCCGATTCAATGGTGCAATCGCCGAAATTGGCGGATCGCAATTGGCGATGGTATGGGACTTAAGGCGGAACCCCAGGGCAATGTGATATCGCAATCGCCGATATTGGCGGATCGTAATCAACGATTGGCATAGGCCATGCCCTATGGGAAGACCCCAGGATTTTGCGATATGCGATTGCGACATGTCGCATCGCAAAATCGCATTGCGACATTACCAAGGAGTGGGGCTATATATATATATATATATATATATATATATATAGATATATATATTTGTGATGCGATAGCCGGACCCGACAGGGCTATAGGCGATAATTGATATATTTTGAGATCCGTCAAAAGGCAGTGTTATGTGTATTTTTGTGTATTTCATTTAATAAACGAAATATGAAGGGAAGCGTCGATGCGATGAAACCGGACCCAAAAGGGTTTGTAAATGCCAATATATAATATTTCAAGTCCTTCAAAAGCCATTTCACGGGATTTTTCAATGTTTTAATGTATTTTTAAAATACAAAGGGAAACCATGAAACATGGGCATTGGCGATATGCGATAGCAATTCAAGGCGGACCCGATAGGAATATAGTGTGGATTTATGAATATTTGAAGTCCGATAAATAGAGATTTGGCGGATTTTTCCTGTGTTTTAGCGTATTTCTTTGTGTAAAACAGAGAACACTATTCTTAGGGATTCCAAAGGCCCGAGGGTCCCTTCCATTACAGCACAGGTGGCCACCTTCCCTGAAAGCGTTAACAAATGATTGTTAAACACTCAGAAGGGGATTTGAGTGGACAGAGGTCAGGAACCGAAGAGCCCGAAGGGGAAAACAAACCGACCAACGTCGTTTGACTTAAAAAGCCACAGAACGACAGAATGAAAAAAAAAAGGTAGCGTTGTGACAGAGCAAGAAGGCCAAGAGCTTCAGAGCAGGGAATAGAAGGGAATTCTAAACCCATTTTTTATGTGTTAAACCATTGAGTTGAGCTACAGAGCTTGTAAAAAGATTGCTACCATAATCCCAGAGAGCCTAGTCAAGTTGACTAGAGCTCACGGAGACATAGCCCAAGAGTTTTGGGTGAACCCCTAATTAAATTGTTGTCTTATGTGTGATGCTCATTTGTTGCATTGTTTCAATGTCATATGTTTTATATCAGTCTAAGAAAATCGATTTACAGCACATAAACAGTTTTAAACAACCATAAGCTTACACCTGTTTACAAGCATTATTACTGCGTATTGCTGTATTAAATTTGCTGCCTTATTTACTATGATATGCTTTGTGAACTTACAGCACATTAACAGTTTAAAATAAAAATAAGCATACACATTCAAGCACATAGTTAATTCCGCATTGGTTAATCATCTGTGACTTGGGAACATTTAAGCTTTGGAAGTGGGAGGGGTCCTTGTAAGTTAGGCAAGGAGCCTAAGAGCCCCAATTTCAGATCAAGTGGTATCAGAGCCAAGTTTGATTAAACCCACCTTCAAAGGAGTTTATATCAGAATGCTTGATTGACAGAGCAAAGATTGCTTGTCTAAAAGGTGTTTAAACAGTCAGAGGTTGATTGTATGCTTGTTTGCAGACTGACTATCGTTTGAGTTTGCAGAAGTGAAGGGAAAGTTATTGATAGCTCAGTCTAGGAAGGACAAATAGGAAGAAGGGCTGAAGGCATTCTTCTATCCCAAGGGACCTCAAAGCAATACCTAAAGCACAAGAGATTTGCTGCAAAAGATTGCTTAAATAAGCTCTTTATTAATCTTGTTTGAAGTTATTTTGTTCATTGGTATAATGACAACTTCTACAAGTGAATCCTCAAATTCCTCCTTCATCAAAAGACTCTATGATGGAGACTTGAAGCAAGACTTGTTCATCATGATGGACAAGGAGAGAGAAATGTATGAGGATGGAAGGAAGAGCAGCATACTTATAAAGCAGTTGAATTACATGAAGGAAAAGAAGCAATTGCTTTCTGACAGACTACAGGAAATGGAGAGGCAACTTCATATTGCAAATATGAACCTGAAGAGGATGCATGAGTTGGAGTCACAACTCTTTGTTGCCAAAGAAGCCTTGGTCAAGTATCAGCTTGAAGAAGAGGTAAACCATTCCAGTTTGTCTTCAAATTCTTCTAAGAATGCTTATATTGGTTCTTTTGAAAAACATACTAGAGGCATAGGTTCCAAGCTAATGTCCAAGATGGGCTATGAAGGAAAGGGCTTGGGAAAGCATGCACAAGGTATTGTGGAACCAATAATAGTTGAGAAAAGGCCTAAGTATTTGGGTCTTGGCTATGGAGAGTCTTATGGAGAGAGTTCCAAAGCTGCCATGAAGGCCATTGAAACAGCTCCAAGAAGGGGTTGCATTGCAGAGTGTGAAGGTTGTATTCAAGAGGAATGCAATAGCTTGAAACATCATTTGCAGGATGCAGGTGTTCAGAAGCACACACTTGAACCAGAGATTTGGGGAGACTCTAACAGCCTTGAAGATATTGATGGGGTTCCAAAGGGAGCCACTTCTTCATTTGCTTCACCTCCTCATGAAGGCAATAAAGGTGAAAGAGAAAGGTATAAATCAGTTCTAATCATCTTCCTTTTGATTTTGCAAAGCATGATAAATTTCCACATAAGCATGGGAAAAGAATTGCATATTCCTTTTGTGGTTTGGATAACCATCATGTTTCTAGATGTTGGAAGAGAATGGCCACATACAAGAAACTTTTGAAGGAAAAGAAGCAAAAAGCCAAAGGTCCATTAGGCAAGGCAAATCATGCTGTCAAGAGGATGCACATGTGTTGCACTTACTGCCATAAGCAAGGGCATCTTGCTGAAAGATGTTAGACTTTGAATCCGACAATGCTTCCACAAAAGCTGAAGAAAGTGGAAAGAGCAGATGGCAAAAATGGAAAGGAAGATCCCATGACTGATTTGTCTCAGGATGATTCACATGTTGATGCTGATGTGCAGACAAAGGTAGTACTTTTGAAAGGGATTGGTGAGAAATGGCTAGAGTTCTTATTCAATTAAGGTTGCATGTCTAGTGATACGTTTATTTGCATTTCTTTGTTAATGAGCTGCAAGTTGCAGGTTCTTACCAAGAAGGTGAATGGAAAAGTTGAGTAGGAGACTCACTTTATTGCTGCAACATTATATTTCATTTCAGCTTCGAAAGTACAGTGTACTTAAGTGAAAGTTGAAGGATGAAATGCATGCCTGAGCATGATGTGCATGGACACAAGGATGTTGATGTTTTCCTTGTTTTGAACATGTATGTGTAGTTAACTTGTAGGGTTGATTGCTTTGACATGCACGTGATGCAATGTTGACTTGGAAGAAGTTAACCTGGTCTCCAAGATGGAGATAATAATGAAGTGTTTCATCTTTTGAAAAGAGCCCTGATTGTCTTTTTCTACATGCTTGACTTGAAGAGTCATTTGTTTAAAGGCAAGTTTTGTGGGCTTGTTATCTAGTCCATCATTTGCATGCAGATGTAAGACATGGAGGTGTTCACAAGCTGTGAAATCTGTTTCTTTTGTTGAAGCAGGAGTTTAGGCCATCTAGTTGTCTGTGTTTCTGTTGTTGTTAACAGTTGTTGTTGACAGCTTTTCAAACAGGTACAAATGAAATTTTTGTGGAGTAGATGAACTTCACATTTGTTTGAGCCACCTTGGATCAATGATCAAGGCAGAGAAGTTCAAACTTTCCGTGACCATCTAAGCAGGAGTTCTGTAGGAAGGAAAAAAAGAAGGCAGCTCTTCCTAGGAAAACCAGCCCATCCAAGAAGGCACTATGCAAGGCAAGTGTAGGGAGGCTGAAAGAAGAGGGTGAGTCACTCTCATTACGGTTCAGATCAGTATATCAGTCTTTTGGAGACCAAGAGTTCTTTTAGTGGGAAGGCGTGATCCAAAATGGATTTTGGATAGGCTCCTAAGTCTAAGTGTTTCTCACAAAGGAAAAAATGAAAGTCCAAGGAAGTTCCTGGAACTAGCCCCATTTCAGAGATCATCTCATTCTGAATCTACTGCAACTTGAATGGGAAAAAATGGACTTAAGATGCAAAAGTTATCACAAAGTGACGCTGCCCTTTATCCTTTGGAAAAAGGGGCAAAATCCCCTAAAAATGGGTCCTAAAAACCCTCTAAGCCTTCAAAATCCAAAAACTATCGCAAAGGAAAACCTTCACAAAAGGTCGGAAAACACTATCAGGAGGCAAAAACATGAAGAAATAGCGGAAAACAAGCCTATCGGAGGTTAAACCAACAATGCACAGGAGCCGTCGAATCTGGCCAATCAACGGTCCAAATTCGATCGGCATATCGCAATCGGCAGTGGCAAGCGGAGGTTGTCGGAGGCAGTCATGCTACAGGACCGGGTCGATGTGATGGTGCAATCGCTGAAATCGGCGGATTGCAATCAATGATGGCATGGGACTTAAGGCGAAACCCCGGGCCGATGCGATATCACAATCGCCAATATCGACGGATCGCAATTGGTGATTGGCATAGGCCATGCTCTATGGGAAGACCCCGGGACTTTGCGATATGCGATTGCGACATGTCACATCACAAAATTGCATCGCGACATTACCGAGGAGCGAGGCTATATATATATATATATATATATATATATATATGCAATGCGATAGCCGAACCCAATGGGGCTATAGGCGATAATTGATATATTTTGAGATCCGTCAAAAGGCAGTTTTATGTGTACTTTCGCGTATTTTGTTTAATAGACGAAATACGAAGGGAAGCGCTGATGCGATGAAACCAAACCCGAAAGGGTCTGTAAATGCCAATATATAATATTTCAAGTCCGTCAAAAGCCATTTCATGGGATTTTTCAATGTTTTAATGTATTTTTAAAATACAAAGGGAAACCATGAAACATGGGCATTTGCGATATGCAATAGCAAATCAAGGTTGACCTGATAGGAATATAGTGCGAATTTTTGAATATCTAAAGTCCGATAAATAGAGATTTGGCGGATTTTTCCTGTGTTTTAGCGTATTTCTCTGTGTAAAACAGAGAACGCTATACTTGGGGATTCCAAAGGCCCGAGGGTCCCTTCCGTTACAGCACAGGTGGCCACCTTCCCTGAAAGCGTTAACAAATGATTGTTAAACGCTCAAAAGCGAATTTGAGTAGACAGAGGCCGGGAACCAAAGAGCTCGAAGGGGAAAACAAACCGACCAACGCCGTTTGACTTAAAAAGCCACAGAATGACAGAATGAAAAAAAAGGCAGCGCTATGACAGAGCAAGAAGGTTGAGAGCTTCAGAGCTAGGGACAGAAGGGCATTCTAAACCCATTGTTTCTGTGTTAAACCGTGGAGTTGAGTCAGAGAGCTTGTAAAAAGATTGTTGCCATAATCCCAGAGAGCCTAGTCGAGTTGACTAGAGCTCACGGAGACGTAGCCCAAGAGTTTTGGGTGAACTCCTCATTAAATTGTTGTCTTATGTGTGATGCTCATTTTCTACAATGTTTCAATGTCATATGTTTTATATCAGTCTAAGCAAATCGATTTATAGCACATAAACAATTTTAAACAACCATAAGCTTACACCTGTTTACAAGCATTATTACTACTTATTGTTGTATTGAATTTGCTGCCTTATTTACTGTGATATGCTTTGTGAACTTACAACACATTACAGTTTAAAATAAAAATAAGCATACACCTTACTTGAAGCACATAGTTAACTCTGCATTGGTTAATCATCTGTGACTTGGGAACATTTAAGCTTTAGAAGTGGGAGAGGTCCTTGTAAGTTAGACAAGGAGCCTAAGAGCCCCATTTTCAGATCAATTTTAGGCAACAACGGTATGTTCTATGCTTTAGAGCAATTTTACTTCAATTTCTTTACTAGCCCAGTATCAATATTCAGATTAGCAATCACACCAACATGATAGTAGAATGCAGACAGAACATAAACATAAATAGTAGAAGACAAACCAAAAAAAGAGGACACAAGATGTGGCACCAGCTAGGGACAAACCCCAACTTGGGGAAACCCTTGATCAAATCTTCTTTTAGTCTTCAATAGTTCAGCAGAGAGAGTACAATTTACAAATCTGATAATTTATAACAGCAGCAAAAAGGCCCTAATCAGAAAAGTCAACGTTGGTCAACAAGGAAGATTTGACCCTCAGCAAATCGGTCAACTTCAGCCAACTTCGGCCTCCAAACAGCGAGATAAAATAGTCATCAAAACAGTCAAAGTTTGGTCAAAGAGCCCACTTGCGGTCACCCCTAGCTACAGTCAACGTTTAGCCTCAATTTCTGTGCCCAAAAATGTGGCCTACCCAAATAGAGATAGCCCTCACAAAAATGCAGTCAAAGGAGGTCAACGCATGCTGGTCAACGCTTGGTCAAACTATCTAGAAATTCAGTCTCTTGAAATTTCGCTCTCCTGAAATTTCGGCCTCCTGAAATTTCAGCAGACTGCTAAAATTTCGGCCTCCTAAAATTTCACTCCCCTGAAATTTCGGCCTCCTGAAATTTCGTTCTCTTGAAATTTCGGACGTGTGGAGAGAGAGAGGCCCAGAAATCCGTACCCAATCAATGAGGAGAGAGAGAGAAAAGTGTGAAGATGACTATGTCGAAATGAGGCTAAGTCACCTTCTATTTGAGGATGAATAGACGTGACTGTTGGGCTTCTGAGCCTATATAAATTTGTTGGCCGACCTTGACAATTTGACCATAATCAAAATAAATTCATAACTTCATTTATACATGTTAAAATCGGATGATATTTAGATCAATACTACACCTCTCGGAGAGAGGAATCCAAGAAAAATATCAATTTTCATAAATAAGATGACCCATGTGGAGTTTGGACCTAGTTGCCAATTTTAACAAATAGGATCTAGCTCACCAAAATAAGAAAACGAATCCTAACAACAGTCAACTTCCAATCTCCAGATAATTAGAAGCTTCATTTGGCTTAATAAACCATTTATTAAAAAAAAACACCTCATCACTCACTTAACTAACCTAAGCTTCTAGAAATTGGATAAAATTACATAGATTTAAGATGCTCCTGCATCATAAACCCAAGCTTCAAATTGTTCATAGACTCCTGTTTATGAGGCTTCCTTCTACTGCTTTTCTGTAACAATGCAGTAGATACCCAAGATTTCTTCTTTGGGTGGTTCCCCATTTAAATAATTCTCTCATCCATTTCTTCCTGCATAAGTTCACTGACTGCAATTGAATTTTCCATCTTCGACATGGAACATGATTTTCTCGCCATTGTTTCTCCTTGATTGGGCATATCCTTCTTTTCATTATCCAAGCAATTAAAATCCATAAAATTGCAAGGATCAATTGAGACCATGCATGCTGGGTTTGTTGTTCCACATTATCTTTCTATTCAAGACTCCTTCCTCCCTTGTCATTTGTAGCATTATTTTCAAGCTTTTCCTGTCCACAGTTCTCTAGTACTGTGAATTGTTGTTTATTAAGTTGAATCTCCTCTGTCATAACTATTTCTGCCATGGAAAGTATTGTTGATTTTACATTTTCTGGTTCATGAAACATTTCATCTTCAAAATTAAATGAATTCTGATTTGTTGAAGGTAGATTGGTCACCTCTACTTCCGTTGATTGCTCCTGCTTTCTAATTTTTGCACTACTGGTAACCAATTGTTTCTCGCTCATTAATAATATGTTTGGATCCGCTGCCTCTCTGGTACCTTTAGTTTTTATAGGTAGTAACACATGATTTTTTCCATCCTTCTCAAAACTGTAAGTGTTCATCCTACCATCATAGTTCACCTTTCTATCGTACTATTAGGGTCTTCCAAGCAAGACATGGCAAGTATCCATCTGCACAATATCACAGAGAATTGAAATTCCCCCTAACACTGTTCATTCACCAACATTTGTTGTCCCTTTTGTAGCCATGAAACTTTGTATGGTGCAGAATGTGGCATTCTATCCAATTGCAACTTCTCCACCATCTCTGTAGAAACCAAATTATCAGTACTTCCATTATCAATAATTAATTTGCAACATTTACCTTTTGCCTTGCATGTCGTCCTGAATAAGCTTCTTCTTTGCACAAGTTCATCTGCATCCAACACTTGTTTCAACAACAAAGCTTCTCCTTCTTCTAGTGGGTTGACACATTCTTCCACTGCCTTTGGAGGTTCAGGTTCTGGCTCGGTTTGTGCTAATTGTATCCCTTTTTGTTTTCCAACTTTTTCTAGACATTCATATGAATAATGTCCCAATTGTCCACAAGTGAAACATCTCACCTGATCTTTGCTTCTGCCTCCACCCCTAGAAGGAGTTCTCCTTCCTCTAACATCGCTAGTTTTCTCGAGTTGTGACTGTTGGTTTCAGATTCTCGCTTCTCCCTTTTGCTGCTACTCTTTTGTCCTAACACTTCTTGTTCTCATTTTCTAACCTTGCTTTCTCATCAACTTTTCTTCAACCTGGTATGCTTCCTCAACAGATCTCAAGGACATTAAACTTAATTCATCTTGAATATCAAACCTTAATCCATTGATATACCTGGCAACTCTCTCAGGTGTATCTTCTATGTATCCTGATCTAATATTTACTTTATAAAATTCCTCCGTATACTCCCTAATAGTCATCATCTTTTGCTTAAGATTTTGCATCTTTCTAAACAAAATTAATTGATAATATTTAGGAAGGAACTTACCTTTTAGTTTAGCAGTCATCCTACTCCAGCTCTTGATCTTGGCTTTGTTTTTCAAGGCCCTTTCTTCTTGCACTCCATCCCACCATAAAGCAAATTTGACTTGCTTGTCTTCCAGCACCTCTGCATACTCAAAATGCTTATTCATAGCATTAATCCAATCTATTAATTCTTCTGGATCTAAACTACCATTGTATGTAGGTACTTCTGCCTTCGACCTGAAACCTAGACCAAAAACCAACTTTAGAAATCTGATTTCTAGGGGTTCTTCAGCTCTCTCTTCTTCTTCTAGAAGTTCTTCTTCCTCACTGGTATCCCCTGTGTGATCATGATGCCTGGTAGCCTCCATGGCTTCTAGCCTTCGTCGAAGAGTTCTTACTTCATCTCTCAATTCCGCATTTGCAGCTGGTTGACCTCTTCCTCGACCTCTACCTCTTCCAATTCTGAATGCCATTTCTCAATAAACAAATCAGTTTTAAAATTCAATAAAATCAATTTCCTTTTTCCCTTTCCAGAGAGCAACTTACTGCTCTGATACCAAAATGATATCGACAATTATCTCCAACATAATTCAATTATGAATAAGCAAGGATTTTATATAAAATCAATAATATTTAAACAAAAAATTAATCTTCAGCCTTGATCTTGATTTAACTTAAAAAATAGGCCAGCATCACCTTCAACTTCCCATACACACAGCCCACACGTTGTCACACGATTTGTAGAGAAAAGGTCCACGCTGTAATGCTTACAACGATGCCTATGGATGCTTTCGAGAAGTCAAAAAGTAAGAAAAAAATCAAATTAATATTGTGTCATCGCACATCAGCTTTTCACAATGGTTTGAATAGTTTGTCATTACTATTTGGAAGTCGTGATTCGCCACTGACTTGAAGAACAAATGTGTTTGGAGTAAAAGAGCCTCCATCGTTGCCCTATCGCCATATTGGAAAGGTGTTGACAGACTCAATCACAGCCACTATTGTTATGAACACTGTGCAAATCCAATCTATTGATGCACTCGTTTAGTCCGTAGACACCATGAACGAAATTCACAGCATACCAAAAGATTGCGGCCAGCCGACCCTTTCATGAAGATAATTGTGATCATTGGAAAAGACGCATTAACAAAGCCAGGAAATTTATTTCAACAACCACACTATCGCCCTCATAGGCAATCACTTATTATATTAATGTGGCAACAGTTCGGTTACAACAATATTTCATAATAATAGGATCTAGCTCACCAAAATAAGAAAATGAATCCTAACAATAGTCACCTTCCAATCTCTGGATAATTAGAAGCTTCATTTGGCTTAATAAGCCATCTATTAAAAAAACACCTCATCACTCACTTAACTAACCTAAGCTTCTAGAAATAGGATAAAATTACATAGAGTAAAAATATTTAAGATGCTTCTGCATCACCTGGGTCAGAGAAGCTTAGAACCACATTGTTGACTAAGGCAAAGAAAGAGGTGGACAAAATGCTTGAGCCTATTAAATCAGCATGGCCAACATCTGGGGTTAGTATTGTTTCTGATGGATGGACAGATCCAACACGCCACCCACTCATCAACTTCATGGTGTCTTCCTTGAATGGTCCAATTTTCTTGAAATCAATGGATGCACTTGGAAAATACAACGATGCACAATATACCGGTGAGTTGTTCACTAAAGTTATTGAAGATGTAGGTGTTGATTCTTGTGTGCAAATCATTACAAATAATGCACCTGTTTGCAAGGTTGTTGGCATGATTGTGGAAGCTAAATATCCACAAGTATTTTGGACACCTTGCATTGTCCATTCCTTGAATTTAGCACTTAAATCTATTGCTTCTGATGTGCTTTGGATTGGAAGTATTATTGAGGATGCATGGCATATTCGCAATTTTGCACAAAATCATACAAATGCCCTCACAATCTACAAGGAGTACACCAATCTATCATTGTTGAAGATTGCAGATACACGATTTTCCTCTTCATTCATCATGTTGAATAGGCTGAGGGAGGTCAAGACTGCTCTTGGAGCCATGGTTATTTTAGATTTTTGGTCTTTTTGGAGAAAGACAGATCAACCAACCTCAGAAAGAGTGAAGGACACAACGTTAGATGATGCTTGGTGGGAGAAGGTAGATCTACTTATTAAGATCACAGACCCTATCATTATTTCTTTACTACGATTTGCAGATACAGACCAACTCATCCAAGGAAAGGTTTATGAGGGATGGGATTTTATGATTGAGTATGTGAGGAGCATTATTTTACAGAGTGAGTGCCCCGAGTATGATACATCATCAAAGGCCTTCTTCACCACCATACAGGATATTCTTGTCAATAGATGGGACAAGAATTGCACACCTTTGCATTGTTTGGCTCACTCATTGAACCCAAAATACTACAACCATGAGTGGCTGAATGGTGGACATTCTGGTAGATTCCCTCCTCACATGGATGGTGAAATTTCACAAGGGAGGCAGCGTGCATTGAGGCGAATTTTTCGAGATAGAGCATCCCTTGATGAGGTGGAGAATGCCTTTACAGAGTTTTCCACTGGCACTGGTCGATTTGCAAGATATGATGTGATTAGAAACAAAGGGGCTAAGAAGCCCTATTCTTGGTGGGAAATTCATGGGGCAACAAGCCCTCCTCTATAGTAGTTATCCATGAGGCTCATCTCTCAGGTGACTTCATCCCCTTGTTGCGAAAATAATTGGAGCACATATGGAAATTTGTATTGTAATATTCCTAATCGAAATTTACAATGATAAAAAAGCAAACATAGCAAAAACACACACATAAAATTACACCACATTAAACACCCAAAAAATGCAAAATTTGCACTATGCGAAGCCATTTTATTGAGATAAATGTTGCATACAAGATAAGATAAGAATGCATGCACCTGGGCTTGCTCAAGGCAAGCTAACAATGACTAGGTGATGAAATCAGTTGTTCGGACAGAAGTATGGTTGTCCCCAACCAAGCTCTACGTTGTCCCTCTGAAATTTGTATTGTTGACTGCAAGAGATGGCTACTAAGGCCTTCTCCAGTGCTCAAAAAATTCCAGGAAATTAACCTCGAGCGCTCCACCAATAACCCACAAAACCCACGAAGGAATTGGCCAAATGTTGACGTTGGAATTTCGGCCCAATTTCCCCTTAGCTCCTCTAGATGCTAGCTGAATTGAGACCCCTGTTTGACCCCTCAAATTTGCCCAGAAAATTCCGCCAAATTAATCTTGGCCTCTCCTCAATAAACCCAGAAAGGGTTTGGGCTGAGTCCAATGTGCCCCGGTGACCCCAATTTGCGTGCGAACCTCTGACTGGCTAGCAAAATTGGTTGTAGATGAAATCTGCTATAAAATGCTCCAAATCTCTCCTAGAAAATCTCTTTCCCAAGTTTTCCCTTATTCCTTCATAGCCACACCATAGATTCTCCTTGCCCAAGTGATTGCGTAAGAATGCCCAGTGAGCCCCTGCGCATGCCAATAATTGGAGCACCTCAGCTATCCTAAATTCCTCACCAACAGACCTGCAAATTGATAAGAAACTCCAGCCCTCTTTATGGAAGGATTTTCTACTAATTGGCTGGCCCAAATTCCCCTTTTTGTTGGCCCTCCCAAGAGCCACAATTTATATTCTGCGTCTAAGGGAAACTCACTCCAGCTGAAGGAAATGACTATAAATGTGCTCAATGGACACTCTGAACTAAACTCCCCAATTTCCTCACTAGGGAGACACTCGAAGTTCTCTAAAATGAGGGTGGAATTCCCACTCGGGAATTCCTTGTGTTGAACAACACAGTTGTCCTGGCTAAGCAGCTTAAGAGAACTAATTTTAAATTTTCAAATGATCAAGAGTACCAAATGGAAACCTCCAAGCTCTATTTATAACTGTTGGCCCTCTCTCCCTTAGTGGCCCCCACCTTCCACTAATTCACACCCGTTCCTTTCTCCCTCTCTTCTCACTAGTGTGATTTGCTCCATTGTGTCAAATTTCCTTCTCTTGTGGCCCCCACATTCCATTAGAGCTATAATTTCTATTTCTCCTAAGTCCCATACGCCAATAAGCTCCATTGCCCAAATCACAAAATTGTGCTATGCTTAGCACCTCCCCAATAAACTCCATTAATCCCCTCAAATAAAAAATCAAAATTGAGGATATTATAGTCCCCCCCGCCAAAAATTGCTTGTCCTCAAGCAATTCCTAAACAAGCGCCCTCTTTGACTATGGATCCTCACTGTCACTACAAACTATACCAAGGTCCCAAATGTGCCACTAAATCATTCCTGATCTCTGCATTGCCCTGTAGTGAAGGAGTCCCTCGATACCAAGATCCCAAGCCAACTTGATCAACATGAAGCACTCCTTGCTCCACTCTTTATTTGAGTAGTCCATCTCATGCACTCTGATGGTGGGCCCCTGAAGATATGACCCAATCCCTATGCAAATGAAGTCTCCCTTGCATGAGCTCCTCCTGATATCCTCCTGTTGACCAACCTACCATGCTGATGAAGTTCCCCATGCCATCAGCGACTCACTAAAGCCCAATGGGGAATTTGAATGATCTTCCCTTGTAGTAGCCAACTCATCCCTATAGGTCGTTGAGTCGTCAAGTACTGTGATGCTCGAGTCTCATGCTAGCCTCAAAAGGGTGCCACCATGTTGTCGTTGCGTCACTCTGGCTCTAATAGACTGCCCATCGTGCGTACACTGTATCCTCCTCTCCTGGAACTCGATGGTGAAATACTGATATAGGCGAAATACATCCTGCCTAGGCATCTCCATGACGCCAAAGCCTAACCATCCAAATCTAACACCGAACCTGTGTAGCAATAGAGAAAGTCTGCCTCGCCATACGATGAAGGCCTTTGTGAACCCCCTTGTGCTAACCCAAGAGCAAACTAGATCACTCTGCCATGACCCCGCTCATCACGAGACAAAGTGAACTATCAACCAACTGAATCCCTGCATCCCATTGTCGGACCTGCTATGGCATAGCTCTAACAACTGCTAGAAGCCATCTGCGCCTCATCTCTAGTCCCTGCATGCGATCAATATATAGGCACCATATATCATGAACTAATCTTATGCGTGCTAAACTACCCTGTGCCTACCACTGTGCAGTATTGAAGACCACTAGAAGCCACATGTGCCAAATAGCTATCCCCTGAATGCAACCAATAAATGGGTATCTGATCCTCGCAATCGACTTGGTGTATGTGGGTCTTTCCTATTTGCTACCAATAACTCCACATCAGTTGCAATCATGTCTTTCCATCTTGATGCATTAGCCATAATTTTGGGCATGCCAGATTTGTTGTATAATTGAGAATGGTCCTAATTCCCAATTGTAGAGTGAATCAGTTGCTCTCCCACATCAATCATCATTTGTTGCATCCTAATCACCTCATTCAAGGTTACTGCCATGTTGTTTGATTTTAATCTTTCTTTGGGTCCCATGATTTCTTAGCTTTTTATTCTAGTCTTGTCATAGAATGAAGTGTTTCCCACAGGCTGATACAAGATTATGGCTCTAATACCACTGAAATATTCCAAATGGAACAATGATAAACAAAGCAAACATAGAAAAACACACACATAAAATTACACCACATTAAACACCCAAAAAATGCCAAAATCTACTCTGCGTTGAGCCATTTTATTGAGATAAATGTTGGGTGCAAGATAAGATCAGACTGCATGCAACTAGGCTTGCTCAAGGCAAGCTAACAATGACCAGGTGATGAAATCAGCTGCTCAGACACAAGTGTGGTTGTCCCCAACCAAGTTTTATGTTGTCCCTCTGAAATCTACACAATTCGCTGCAAGAAATGGCTGCTACGGCCTTCTCTGGTGCTCAGAAAATTCCGGGGAATTAACCTCGAGCTCTCCACCAATAACCCACGAAGGAATTGCCCAAATGTTGACCTTGGAATTTCGATAGCTGCTAGCTGAATTGAGACTCCTGTTTGACCCCTCAAATCTGCCCAGAAAATTCTGCCAAATTAATCTTGGTCTCTCCTCAATAAGCCCAGAAAACCTAGAAACAGTTTCGGCTGAGTCCAACGTGCACTAGTGACCCCAATTTGTGTGTGAACCTCTAAATGAAATTTTTTTAGAGGACAAGAACCCAAATCTGGTTCTTGGGGATGAGAACCCCCCCACCCAGGTTCGCGAACCCGTGCAACATAGCTAAATAATAACAAAAAATAATTAGTTAAATAATAATTAATTAAGTGAAGAGGTATGTCTCTAAGGACATGACCGTTTGTAAAAGGGTGCCTGCCTAGGTATATAAGCAGGCCCTCATTTGTAACAATCATCATCTCATATCAATTCTTTTATGCACTATTCAATATATATGTTTCTTATCCTCAATGGATGTCTTCGTGTTCCAAGTGTTCTGAAGATCACTGTATAGTACGAACTTTGTTCGTTACAGTGTGGAGAAAGAGAGTACAATAAACATTCCAAATTCTACATCAATGGTAGCAGGGATGAATGTTTCAGCCAACCTTGACTCTCTTCCAGCAGGGAAGTCAATGGGAAATCGATGGTGGTGCAATAAGCTGTTCTACATCAACCATGCCAGTTTCAGTTCATTTCTAGATACTAATTAAAGGCATCACTTTGAAGTGGGCTGCACCTGTCTTGCTTGGTCCAAATGTTTCCTTTTCGAACAAGGAGTTATATGTAATATGACCACTATGCAAGGGTGTAAGATATAATGGCCATAATTAGATTAAGACGCAGTAGATGTACTTTTGTCATGTAATAAAACCATAATAAATGACTTGACTGCTTTTAATAAAATGATTTAATCATCACTTAATATATAATGAGTTATTAAGTGATTAGGCATTTGTCATTCAAAATTTATGTAACGCACTCCTTCCTATCCTACTTTATATTGAGGCATTGCATCACTCAATAATCAAGCAATTATTATCTCATATTTGTCCGTATATTTTTTGTCTACATCTCTGTGTGTAAATCCGATAAAAATGCAAAAAGGTTTAAAGCAAAAGTCTATCTGCACATGAATGTATCTTCACAGACATACAGACAGTCATTACCCCAGTAGTTTAGCTGCCTCTGAAACTGAACCCTCAACAGCCAAAAGTAAGTCTAGCAAAGCTTGTACACCCTGTACCAAGGAAAAAAAACATTGCATTAGTTGTTGAATTCCTCTGAGCATTGTAAGTCTTCAGATACCAAACTTTCAGCGACATTCGTCTAAAACCTTTAGTGCAAGCATTAATTGAGCATTCAGTTCATAAGGTGCCATGTGCACACACACCAGAACAAACTTTGCATTCTTGGGCCCAATTTGCTGACCAGAATCAGAATCCCTTACTGCTGCCTTTGCTGGAAGTATCTGGATGAGCTCTGGAGGGGGTTTGTATGAATCAAGATCGATTGAGTTCCTAACTAATTAAAAGAAACAGTTCAAACAATTGTCAGGAAAGGGATTGTTTTCCAGCATATGAGCATATTACATATCGAGGAATGTATTTGGTTGTCTGGCACAAACCCTGAGAGAATTAAAAACAACAGAGAACAGTGACAAAGAATAAATTTATATTGAAAAGTATTATTGACATAATAACAGATGATAAAAAGGAGATGTTAAACAAAATGGTTCTTGTATTTGCAGCTATAATGTAAAATCAAGAAAGATTGTGCAAGGAAACGATTACATCCTTAAATGGTCTGGATTAGATAAAGTTTTCAATTGTGATGAAAAAATCCATGGTCTTCATAAATCCAACCTTATTGAGTGATCTAACACAAATTTCTTGTAAATAGCAGTTTGGAATCATAAAACTATTTTGCCATTTCCCCCAATAGTCATGTTACCGCTCATACTCTCAACTAGGAGAAAAAGTCCTAACCTCAACAGGAGAGTCTAGAGGCAACTCTCAGCCAAGCCACCCACTGTCAACCTCAGTGACTTTGCCCCACTCTTCATACTAAACGAAAGGAAACTATCCTAGTCTAGGGGGGAATCTTTATGGTCAAACAAGCTAAATTTGTTGCAAAAGGCATGAGTATCATCTTAGCTTGAACTTGACTTATGAAGTGAGCCACAAATAACCGATTTGCCTTGTATGGGAAAGAAGTCATTAATCATGCAAGTTGATTAACACAAGTGCCTCAAATTATGAATCAAGTGACTATCCAACAACAGAAGAGTCTTGAAGTGCTGAACTGACTTAGAAAAGGAATCATGACAGTCTTAAGTCAAACTAGATTGGCTAATTATCACATTAAAATATCAAGAGATGTTCACAGAATTTTATCAAAGGCACTCAAATGTATAGCAATGTAGCAATATTCAATAATGAAACATGAATCAGCAGTGATAAATCATTCACAATGTGTGCTGGAGAATTAGTGCAATCTTTAGAAAGATTAGATTAGAGTCCCATGAGCATGTAAACAGCATTGCAAGTGAATGATTAGAGAGCAACTTTGTAAGATACCCCCTTGGAATATCTTAGGATTTCACCTCAAGTTTCTGAGTTTTACATGGGTTTGTCACTGAAGCATTTCGTCAAACAGTTTGTGTGTACATGGCTGTAGGTGCACTTCTAATAATCTATTCCAAAAGAAATAAACACAGTATCAAGTAAATCCGTATAGAGACATTTCAGACCAGCAGTATGATATTTATATCAAACCAAACACAACATACATCATTGAAATGTGCTTGCTACAGCTATAAGACCCCTGTTTCTTCACTGAAAAACAACTCAGATTCATAACAGCAATAGATTGAGGGACACCGTCATTTAATCAGAGCCTACAGGGCACAGAAAATAAAGAGGAACCTGGTACATAAGGCTCAGAATAGTGTCCTCCACACTCAGTAGTTTCCTCGGCTGGAATGAATACAGACCCAGCCTCAATAGGAAGCACGCACAGCAGCTTGTACAGACTCCGGGAAATACCTTCCAAACACAACAAATAACTCCTTTCAACACAGGGTACCCTGAGATCTAATACCAATACATGGTACAAGAAGAGAACAGTAAGGCTCGACTACATCTCCATCAATGAACAGACAGTTGATGTTCTGACGAAGCCATTGCCCAAAGAGAAGTTCATGTACTTCAGACTCCAGAGACAAGTTGGGGCTTGTGGAGATTATCCCTCTCGTTTGAGAGGGAGTGTTGATTTAAGACCAGCATAGGATATTCTCCCTGAAGGGAGAATGGTCGAAGAAGCCCAGAGTGCTCAACAGGTAGATATGAGTGAGTGTCTCTCGAAAGAGATCCAATCACACACAAAGAAAGGGTGTACTAAGCTCTGTGGACCCTGTTGTCGCACAAAGTGTCCAGGCACCGTGAACACACTCAAAGTAAGGACTGTAACTCTAATCCTTACTCACTTCGTGTAAACTCTTTCCTAGACAAGTCAAGGGGGGTAGTCCCTAGGGGTAAATGAATGAGGAAAACCTGTGGAACACAAACTCTAGGAGACTTAAGGCTGAATAACTTAATGAAAAAGAGAGAAATTCTGATTAACTGAGTTATTGATATATATCAACTGAGATGAATAAGACACAACCACAAGATAGAAATGATTTTAAGACCAGTGCCTTAGATGCTCAATTAACCATGAACATACTTGAAGAAACACAATCGAGCTATTCAGAAGAAACAATGATCTTAACATGCAAAATATTCTAGCAATTAAATACAGAACGATCTAAATACCATGAAGAACCATGAGATTCAAATGCTAAGAAATTCACAATCCTAGAATTTAAATGATTTTTCTTTAATGACCCAGATCTAGAAAATTTGTTAATTTTTCTATAGTCAATCTTTAGATATGATTTTAAGCGTGTTTGACAATAGAGAAATTAATACCACAAAATTTTCCTTTTAAATTTTTAAAGTCCAAAAACCCTTAACACAAATAAAAACCCAAGAATGAACTTTAGATTAAAATTTTGATTATTCCTTGGGAAAGTTTTAATGTGTGAAGCAAATTTAATGTGGTAAATGACCAATTAAATTTTTTAATGTGACAAATGTAAAAAAAAAAAAACCAAAAGACTTAATGAGTTAAATTTTTAATGGCCAGGGGCCACATAAAAATTTAAAATTTTTAATCTAAGAGGGCAAAGTCTTTTCATTTAATTCCTTTAGAAATTTCAAAGTCATATAAAAATGAAATTTTTTAAATTTTATTTTAAACAAAAAAAAAATATATCGAAACATAAATAAAACCAAAGTCATAAATTAATATCAAAAAATTAAAACAAAAAATAAAAAAAAGGTGAAAAGCAACCAAAAAATGAAATCCAAATCAAAGTTAAAAATAAAATATATATATATATATATATATATGTATTTTTGAGATTTCTTTTGAATTTAAAGAAAAATCCAAAAAAAAAAAACAAAATGTAAACAAAACAAATCGAAAAAAAGCAAACCCAATAAAAAAATCTGAACTGTTAATAAAGCCAAAACCTAACTTATATTAAAACAATACAAAAAAAAGGTATTGGAAAATCGGGTTCATTTGTTTGTGTGCAGGTTTAGCATGGTGGCGGCAGGATGGCAGCGGGAAAGGAGAAGCAAGGGGACGCAGGCAGCAGTGGAGGAATTTGAGGGATGCAGCAGAGAGAGGTGGGACTGCGAGGCAGCGATGAGGAAGGCACACGGAAGGGGGAGCTCAGGCTAGCAGAAACAAAGGGCAGCAGGTTGAGAGGGAAAAAGGAACAGCGTGAAGGGCTTGCAGGTTGAGGGAGAGGCGAGATGACAGCATATGAGAGCGCAGGCCAAGCAGCTACAAGGGATTACGCAACAGCAGATAGAGGATGGAAAAGGATGGAGGCAGAGAGGGTTTTAAAAAAAAATTGAATTTTTCCAGAGAGAAAAAACTCAGCAGAAAATGGTACCCAGAAAACCTTTAAAAATTTCTTAGAAATTTTGATTAAAATGATAAATCTTATGTTTCATATTTGTCCTCAAAAATCTACAGATCTAAATTTTGAAACCCTCAAACTGAACAGAGAAAACAAAAATAAAAATAAAAATAAAAATAATAAAATAATAAAATAAAATAATAATAATAAATAAAATAAATAAATAAATAAAAATTAAAATTAAATTAAATTAAAAAAAAAAAAAATGGAATAATGCCCCTACAAAATGATTTTGAGGCCAGATCTTATCCTTTAGAGCTTAGATCTGGCTTCAAATAAAAATTCTCCTTCAGATCTGCAGTTGCACAATGAAAAGAAAACACCCAAACAATATATAAAATGATAAAATCAGAAAAAAAAAACCCCAAAAACCCAGTTAGATAATTACAATAATTACAAATTAAAAGCTTCAATAAGCCTGCTCTATCATTATGCTGCACAAAAATTAAAAAAATTTAAATTTTAAAAGGAGGTGCTAGCTCGACACCCTCATGCATCACAAAGGGAAAATCTTATGATAAGTCTGGAGCTTATTTAGCTGGGCTCTTCAGGAAATATAGATTGGGAATTGGCTAGTCCAACTGAAAACTATCCCCTAACGTTCGATAATCTATCTCAAAATTTCCCTGCAAAACTCGATCCAGCCATTAAAAATAGAGCAAGAAAGTAATAATTAAATTTAGACAAATAGAGATACCTGCTATTATGTTCAAAATTAAAATTATTATTCAAACCCCAGCAAACTGAACAAGATACTTGTGCTCATATCACTCTTTAAAAGCTATCATCAATGGCTTTAGAAAAAATTATGCATGAAATATAACATCTTACAGCGTTCTCATGAAGAGTAACACCAACAGAATTTAACCCCAAAGTCTTTTTTTATTATCGAGAATATGATTACACCAGAGCTTCTTGCTAAGCACGACTCAGAGATCAGATAGATCGACTGACAAATGACCTCCTATTTAAAGATAAATCCTCCAACGGCTAGTTCGAGTGATCCTCGTCAAAGTAATCTCGACCATTGATGAAGATCAAAATTTCTTTTAATCTCATCCGTCGAAATATTTTATTTTTGAGGAAAATCGAAATTTTCATTTAAATGCATTTTAATTAACTCAAAAATAGAATTTTTGAGTTAATTTCCCCAAAAATTTGACTTTGACTTAACCTCCAAGGATCAAAGGTTTAAAATTTAGGACTGATGAATTTTGCCTTTGGAGAATTTAAATTTACTTGGGACTTAGAATTAATTAAATTTCTGGCTTAGGATTTTAATTAATTTTGGGCCAGAAAATTTAATTAATTAACCTATGAGGGGATAAATTATTTTTCCAACCCTCAAATGTTTAGCCATGGTTTTCTAATTATGAGGGACCATGCACTAGACATTTTACATCATGATTTACATATTTTTTACATCGCAAGGGGGAAAACCCATTTGTAATAAACCCTCACAAACTACCCAGTTCTGCGACACAAGTATAATCCAGCAGACCAAGCAATTTGTAATAAAATAATCTAACCAAATAGTTAGGATTATTCTCAAATCACTTTTACATAGACTCCATCTAGAACACTAGGACTTGCCTAAGATCCTAGCGACAAAATCCATTCCAGCTTTGGGGTAAGACTGGAGGGAAAAACTCTGCCGATTATTCGAAAATGAATCGGTGAGACGAAAAACCTCCTAGAATGGAGATCGTCACTAGAAAAGTAGGTTTAGCCAAGTTGTTACATACATGACATGGGTCTGCTGAGATTATTTACATTATACACATGCAGAATGGGTTTACATAAAATCTTGGAAGTCAAGATGATGATAGTTGGATGGCACGGACACATCGATCAGGTGCTATCCCTTTTGCAAAAAAAAGGTGTGTACTGCTCTAGGTCGTTGACACATAGTGGTCAACATCTAGCTCTCCTTGGGGACACATTGCTGCACCAAAGGAATGTAAAAATCCAAAATTTGCATCCACACAACACACAAGATAACATAAGTAGAATCCATCCAAAAATCATCATATAATCTTAAGCACATGAAAGATATAAGCTCTTCATTTATTAACTATCCTAATAACATGAAAAACATAAATCTACCTACAAAATAAAATACTGAAATAAATAGGTGTAGGGTTAGGAATACAGTACAAAGGATGCCCCATGGCATCAAATGTGTCTAATGTAGTGCATGTTGAGCATTTGTCTGCTTTCAGGCAAATCTGTAGGCTGCTTTTCAGATGTGCCATGTTCAATCGTGCATATGGTAGGACTCTTCCCTCTCTGAAAATTAAGTCGTTTGGATCCGTCTTTCGCAAAATTTACCTGAAAACCCTGAAACTTATCCAAATTATTTAGAAAGTGAATAACATGTGTTTCATTATCAAAGGCCTGCCCATGTTCAGATTTATCTAGGATAGAAGGTTTAAAAATGATATTTGTCTTAGTTTTATCTTCAATTAATTTATCAGACAACTGCATGGTAGAAGCAGCAATAGTTAACTCATCAACTAAAATATATTTATCTTTTGGAATAGTTTCAAGATTGATGGCATCAAAATACTCCATGTTATCCCACACAACATTTCTATAATTTCTTAATCTTTGATTTTTACATGTAAATTTATTTTTGATTTGCATGATAACTAAATTTGAATCACCCTTGATACTCAGCAATTTGACTTTCAAAGTTTTTGCCATCTCAAGACCCAAAAAAGTTTCATATTCAGCAACGTTGTTGGTTGCTTCAAATTCCAAACGATAGGCAAATTTGAAAACATGACCAAGGGAAGATTTTAATACTATTCCAGCACCTTTACCATGCCTAGACGATGCACCATCAAAATATATGTACCATACTTTATCCTTGATATCTCCAATCTTTTCATCAACCTTATCATCGGGAAGAACTATGGAATTAGACAGAATAGCATAATTCCCAATGTCAGATTGTTCTTTAATTATCTCATTATGAGGTCTCTTAGGATCTTCAACATGGAATCTTCTTTCGGGTTCTCTGTTAAGTCTTACAAACCCATCACCTCTAGGAGAAGGAATCATAGCATATGACCAATTCATCTGAATACTCCCTCCTAGATCAGAGGCCCATTTTCTAGATAATAGCATACCCCAAGCATCAACAACAACAATGTCCATAATAATCATGATATCAGGGTACACAAACAGATGGACTTGTAAGTCCTTAATTAACCCATGAACTTCAATTTTCTTCAAATCCATGGGGCATATGTTGTAGTAAGGTCTAGATATCCTTAAATTACGTTGTTCCATGACTCTCTTAGTCATCATACAAGCAGAAGCACTAGAGTCAAGCATGCAGTTATATAACTGATAATTATTAACAAACAAAGTAATAAAAAAAGGAGAATTCCCTTTGTTATCGGATTCCATACTTTGCAAATACACGGGATCATCCTGGTAGAAAGCCTTTGGAGTTTCCTCTTGAGTTGCATTCACCTGGGTACTGCCAATAGCATTTAATAACTTGGCCCTTTGGGAGGGGATCTTCACTATTTTGGTGACAGGCAAAACTTTAGAGTTATTAAACCAACCTCCTAAATCAATATTCATACCAGACACTGATCCAGGGATAAGACTTCGAGAATTAACTTGATTACCATTTTGACTTCTTCTCTGATAAGTTAACCTCTTGCCCTTAGCTATTTCAAGAACTCGCTCAGGAGGAGGCTCCTCACGAAAGGTTTAACCAATACCTCAGTTTCTTGACCAAAGTTATTAATGCTATATGAAGATGTAAAAGGTCTGATGGGTTAACTATTTCCCTTGACCTCTTCCCAATTTTCCTGTGATAGATGATATTCTTTACCAACCACATTTATCTGATTATTTGTCCCAAGCATCCCATGATGCATGATTCTCTTGACAACGGGACAAGTACCTTCTTCGAGAAGCTCATCACAGGCCCTACAGTAAGCCAGGGTATCCTCCACAAGATTATTAGTTTCAAGACGATTGAGAGGCCTCTGCTCACTGGTTTGACCTTTTTTCTACCAATTATTTCGATTATTATTATTATTCTGACCCCTAGGTTGAAGATTTGGCATTTGACCTCTTTCCATTTGAATCAACTTAGACTGTAATGTGGTTATCTCCTTAGCATGATCAGCCATCATCCTAGCTTGATTTAACTCCATATTTTCTAACTTCTTAAGCAATTTTTGCATAGACTCTTCTTCAGATTCCTTTTCTTTTCCTTTAGGTTCTTTTAATTTAACAACAGATCTATCAAAACCTGGGATTTCCGACTTCCCAGATGCCTTCTTATCTTTTTCAAGCTCTACTACTAAAGCTTGACAATCCTTATAATTAGGAAGTTTAGCATGCCTTAATTCATAAGAGGTATCAGCATTAAAAGCATCAATGTAGAAGTCCCAAAGAGATTTATCAGGAGGTTTATAATCTTGAGGTAATTCCTTAATAATATCATTAAACCTCTTATTAAATTCTTCTACAGTCTCATTTTCTCTCTTTTTTATGACACTGATAGCTTTTACGAGATGCCTCTCTTCTCTCTTATCTCCATACTTTTCCTTAAAGGCATCAATAATCGATTGTAAAGAATCAAATGAATTATCAGGCTTTTCCGTAAACCAATCCAAAGCATCTCCCTCCAAGGTAAGAACAAAAAGGGTCATTTTTACATCTTCATGATTATAATCAGTAGCCCTCGCATACTTACCTAGCCAAGAACCAAAAGATTTTAGATGAGCATTAACACTAATTGCATTATTGCCCTGAAAAGAAGGAAATTTATCCATCCCATTGTCTAGAAGGTCATTAGGATAACCTTGAATGTTAGCAAAGTTACAAGGAGCGAACATGTCCATGATGTTGCACTCAACCGAGTTAGGAAAAAGCAAATGGATATCAAAGGAAGCTTCTTGTCTGAGATTAACAAGAAGGGTACAAGAAGAGAGCTTGTGTAATCGTACTCTAAGAACCCTTTCAAAATCAGGAGTAGGATTAGCCAAGCTACTTGGATGTCTTCTAGTACACACTCTTGCAGAGGATAAAGGAAGTGGAGTCACCACTCAGACAAAAATGTAACTTCAAATAACCCGAATGCAAGGAAGAAAGTCAATAAAAGGAACCAAGGACAAGGAACTTATCCTGGGGAGAGACAAAAGGATGAGAAGAATGAATGAAATGAATGTCAAATGTCTTAAAGCCAAAGTCCAATAAATTGGTCCCCCGCAACGGCGCCAAAAAATGTTGTCGCACAAAGTATCCAAGCACTATGACAACGCTCAGAGTAAGGGTTGTCACTCCAATCCTTACTCATTTCGTTTAGACTTTCTCCTAGACAAGTCAAGGGGGGTAGTCCTTAAGGATAAATGAATGAGGAAAACCTGTGGAACACAGGCTCTAGGAGACTTAAGGCTGAATAAATTTATGAAAATGAGACAAATTCTGATTAACTGAGTTATTGATATATATATCAACTAAGATGAATAAGACAACAACAAGATAGAAATGATTTTAAGACCAGTGCCTTAGATGTTCAATTAACCATGAACATACTTGAAGAAACACAATCAAGCTATTCAGAAGAAACAATGATCTTAACATGCAAAATACTCTAGCAATTAAATTCAGAAAGATCTAAATACCATGAAGAATCATGAAATTCAAATGCTAAGCAATTCACAATCCTAGAATTTAAATGATTTTTCTTTAACGACCCAAATCTAGAAAATTTGTTAATTTTCCTATAGTCAATCTTTAGATATGATTATAAGCGTGTTTGACAATAGAGAAATTGATACCACAAAATTTTCCTTTTAGATTTTTGAAGTCCAGAAACCCTTAACACAAATAAAAACCCAAGAATGAACTTTAGATTAAAATTTTGATTATTCCTTAGGAAATTTTTAAGGTGTGAAGCAAATTTAATGTGGTAAATGATCAATTAAATTTTTTAATGTGACAAATGTCAAAAAAAAAAAAAAAAAAAAGACTTGATTAATTAAATTTATAATGGGCCAAAGCCCATATAAAAATTTAAAAAATTTAATGTGAAAGTGCAAAGTCTTTTGATTAATTCCTTTAAAAATCTCAGTCACATAAAAGTGAAAAAATTTTAACTTTTTAGTTTTTATTTTAAACAAAATCGAAATAAATAAAATAAAATAAAATAAATCAAAAAAAATCAAAATCAAAACATAAATAAAGCCAAAGTCATAAATTAATATCAAAAAATTAAAACAAAAATAAAAATCAAAACAAAAAATAAAAAACGATGAAAATCAACCAAAAAATGAAATCCAAATCGAAGTTAAAAATAAAATAAAAAAAATTGAGATTTCTTTTGAAATTAAATAAAAATCAAAACAAAAAAAATGAAATATAAACAACACAAATCGAAAAAAAGAAACCAAATAAAAAAATTTGAATTTTTAATAAAGCCAAAACTTGACTTATATTAAAACAATACAAAAAAAGGTATTGAAAAATCTGGTTCATTTGTTTGTATGCAGGTTCAACATGGCAGAGGCAGGATGGTAGCGGGAAAGGAGAAGCAAGGGGATGCAGGCAGCAGTGGAGGACTTTGAGGGATGCCGCAGAGAGAGGTGGGATTGCGAGGCAGTGATGAGGAAGGCATGCGGAAGAGGGAGCTCGAGCTAGCAAAAACGAAAGGCAGCAGGTCGAGAGGGAAAAGGGAACAGCGTAAAGGGCTCGCATGTTGAGGGAGAGGCGAGATGGCAGCGTATGAGAGCACAAGCCAAGCAGCTAGAATGGATTACGCAGCAGCAAATAGAGGATGGCAGAGGATGGAGGCAGAGAGGGTTTTAAAAAAAATCGAATTTTTCCAGAGAGAAAAAACTCGGCAAAAAATGGTAGCCAGAAAACCTTAAAAAATTTCCTAGAAATTTTGATTAAAATGATATATCTTATGTTTCAAATTTGTCCTCAAAAATCTGCAGATCTAAATTTTGAAACCCTCAAACTGAAAAAATAAAAATAAATAAATAAATAAAATAAAATAAAATAAAAGAAGTAAAAAAAAAATTAAATAAATAAATAATATAAAATAAAATAAATAAAAAATCAAAATCAAAATCAAAATCAAAAATCAAAAATAAAAATAAAAAATCAAAAATCAAAAATAAAATAAATAAATAAAATAAAATAAATAAATTAGAATAATGCCCCTGCAAAATGATTTTGAGGCCAGATGTTACCCTCCAGGGCCTAGATCAGGTTTCAAATAAAAATTCTCTTTCAGATCTGCAGCTACAAAACAAAAAGAAAACACCCAAACTATATATACAATGATAAAAGCCAAAAAGCCAAAAACCCAATTAGATAATATCATAATTACAATAATTACAAAATGAAGGCTCCAATAACCCAGATCTATTATTAGGCTGCACAAAAATTAAATAATTTTAAATTTTAAAAAGAGGGGCTAGCTCGAAACTCTCATGCATCACAAAACGAAAATCTTATACAGATCGGGAGTTGGTTGGTCCAACTGAAAACTATCCCCTAACGCCTGATAGTCTATCTCAAGATTTCCCTGCAAAACTCGATCCAGCCATTAAAAATAGAGCGAGAAAATAATAATTAAATTTAGACAAATAGAGATACCTACTATTACGTTCAAAATTAAAATTATTATTCAAACCCCAGCAAACTGAACAAGATACTTGTGCTCAGATCACTCTTTAGAAGCTATCATCAATGGCTTTAGAAAAAATTATGCATGAAATATAACATCTTACAGCATTCCCATGAAGAGTAACACTAACAGAATTTAACCCCAAAGTCTTTTGTTATTATCTAGAAAAATATTACACCAAAGCTTCTTGCTAAACACACGACTCAGAGATCGGATAGATCGACTGACAAATGACCTCCTATTTAAAAATAAATCCTCCAACGGCTAGTTCGAGTGATCCTTGTCAAAGTAATCTCGATCATTGATGAAGATCAAAATTTCTTTTAATCTCATCCGTCGAAATATTTATTTTTGAGGAAAATCGAATTTTTCATTTAAATGCATTTTAATTAACTCAAAAATAGAATTTTTGAGTTAATTTCCCCAAAAATTTGACTTTGACTTAACCCCGAGAGATCAAAGGTTTAAAATTTATCAAAATAATTAATTTACCTTAGTCCTTAGTCCCATGACCTCTTAAAATTTAATTTTTTAGGACCAACAAATTTTGCTTTTGGAGAATTTAAATTTACTTAAGACTTAGAATTAATTAAATTTATGGCTTAGGATTTTAATTAATTTTGGGCCAAAAAATTTAATTAATTAACCTATGAGAGGATAAATTATTTTTCCAACCTTCAAATGTTTATCCATGGTTTTCTAATTATGAGGGACCATGCACTAGACATTTTACATCATGATTTACATATTTTTTACATCGCAAGGGGGAAAACCCATTTGTAATAGACCCTCATAGACTACCCAGTTCTGTGACACAAGTATAATCTAGCAGACCAAGCGATTTGTAATAAAATAATCTAACCAAATAGTTGGGATTATTCCCAAATCACTTTTACATAGACTCCATCTAGAACACTAGGACTTGCCTAAGATCCTAGCGACAAAATCCATTCCAGCTTTGGGGTAAGACTGGAGGGAAAAACTCCGCCAATTATTCGAAAATGAATCGGAAAAACGAAAAACCTCCTAGAATGGATATTGTCACTAGAAAGATAGGTTTACCCAGGCAATTGCATACATGACACGGGTACTTAATGTGTGTACCACCATCATAATATATATAATTACATTATTTAAAATAAAAGGTAATTGCAATTTATTGTACAAAATACAAAGGAATTATAATATATATATATATATATATATATATATATATATATATATTATTCTAACAAAAAAAAACTATCATATATGTATTATACAAAATAAATGGGAATATAACATATATTATACAAAAGGGAATTATATATATATATATATATATATATATGTTATTCAAACTAAAACCATAATATTATATAGGTAATGTAATACAAACAATATAAAGGTAATGTAATACAAACAAAAGAGAAACCATGATACAATAAAAAGTGATGTAATACAACAATTAAACATAACTCATAAAGCATTTTGTTAAAGTCTCAGTGTCAAAAGAAGGCGGTGACCTCAAATAATTAACCCACCTTATTCGATGGCGGTGACCACTTGCAAATTCTCGAAGATATTTAATTGAAGGCGGTGGAGAGATTGGGGTGGTGAAGGAACCTTGGCAATTTAAGGAGGAGAGGAGAAATTTAGAGGGGGGTGGAACCTTAAATGAAGGAGCGCGAAAGGAGTGTTTTATTTCTAACTAGGGAAGAAACAAAAAATGTGAAAAATACGGAGATAAACACAGAGGGCTTGAGCAATTGTTCTTGGAGCTTTGGGCACGCAGGCTAGAAGACCTCTATTGCGAAGTCTTTTGGATCTGGGAACCGGATAGGTTGATCTCATATAAGCAGGGAGGAAAAGGTCGGTTTGGTAGGAGTGGGAGCAACGACAGTTCAGAATTAAGTATTTGCAATTAAATTGTTAAAATTAGATTCTTTGGTTAATTCCTAAATTTAGGGCACAAATTTTTCATTTCTGGTCAATTGCAAAAATTGGGTACTACAGAAAAAGAGAAATCAGATCTGGAAACCCCTCCAGCCTAAGGGTAATGCCACCGACCAAAAAATATTTGGATGTATTTAAATTAACAAAAAAATGGAGGGTGTACAAGGATTTAGGTTGGTACGCTGCTAGAGCACCATTTTGAGGGTGAAATTCATTGAACACCCTAAATCAATGATAAATCAGCACTAGAAAAATCCTGAAGTAATGGATGGTGTGGAGAAACTAGTAAAGCAACCCATTGATGATACAACTAGTGAAGAAACTTTTGGATCTGTCCAAATAAAAATCATTGAAATAAAACAACAAAAAATCCCTCATGCTAGGTACTTCAATCCTATGCAAAAGGTCTCCACAAGAACACAAAACAGGTTCAAAAACAACCCTAAATAAGGTGCCCTTCTCTAGTAAATAATAAGACCATAAAAGCAACCCTAATATTCCTCAAGTTAGGATTCTTCTGCATGCAAGGGCTGAAAATACCAACATGAACAGCCAAGAAAAATCCTAACCAGCAACAAAATGAGCAGAAGGTCTCACCTGCTCTAATACCATGTTGAGATCACGAAAGAAAGAAAGGACCAAATGGAACCACCGACAAACTCTAAAACCTGCAATGAAAAGGAGAAAACAACACTCGATGATTTAGAAACAATACCTGAATGTGTAATTATACACATCTCAAGGAGTAGAGCACCCTCCCCAAGAGTATCTATGAGCCAAGATTAGACTGACCAAGTCAGCCTTAACCATAACCTAGTATTACAATAAATGAACAAGCCTTAGCCACATATATTACTGAATATAATATGAATCCGTAGTAAACACATGTGAAGATTATACCATTCTCAACAGAGACTGCTCCCAAACTGTGTGCACAAAATCTAAGTAGGAGAAGTGTGACACAAGGCACCAGTTCCTATTCATTCATTGCAGTAGTGTGCATAAAAATACATGAGGTCTCAACATAGAGTGTATTTTTCCTTTCGTAATTCCCCACAAAATCAACAAAGAGCTTAACAAGCCATTTCAATCTAGCGTTTTCGCACACTGGATTCTTTAGGGTATCTCCATGTTTTACTATGTGTGATTGTACTCTTCTTGCACTGAGTATTTGAATTTTGAAGTTATAGTCACTAACTTCACAACAAAAAATAAACACAAATAAACAAGCTCTGCTCAAAATTTTAATTTAGGGTTCATGTTGGTGAATCAAGTTGGCCATAGGGTGATCGATTATGGATCATCCCCAGGTCCCCAGGTACAACGAAATGCAAGGGTGTAATATTCCTAAATGGAAAATAACAGTAAATACCAAAAACATGAACTAGGAACAACAATTAAAATTAAAATCCAAGCACCCAAATCAGAACACCATAGAAAATAAGCAGAATAACTGAGCCATTTTATTAATCTCGAGAATGATGAGTACAATGAGTAAGGAAAATGGAACCTGGGCTTGCTACTGCAAGCTATGCAAAACCCAAGTGAGACAACTCTGATCTAGAGGAAATACTGGCCCAAACTGGAACTGCGCACTACCCAAGAAATTATTGTTGCTGCTACTAGAATGGGACTGAAGATTCTTCTCTAAAGAATGCCTAGATCACCTTGAAATTGCAGCCATGGGCTCCACTCCTCATACCCAAAAATACCCAGAAAGGGTTTGGCCCAACTCCAAGCCAAAACTGAACCCACAAAGTGATGCAAATTTGTCAGCTAATAAGCAATATGCCCTGCTATAAGAATGAGGATTTCAGGCCTGAATATCACCCAGAAAATTTTGTAAAATTAGCTAGAGACTCCTCTCAATAAACCCACAAAAACCCAGAAAGGGTTTGGGTTGAATCCACCGACCCCCGGTGACCCCAACAAGTGTGAATTGCCCAATCTGGCCAAAAAACACCCCACAGTTTTGATACTACTGAATTATGCCCAAATCTACCACGGGAAATTTCTCCCAGCTCTGGCTAAATTCTCTACTGAGAAATACCTCCTATCTCCAGCCCTTATCTCTCCTGATTCCACTTCTCTAAACCCCTGCGCAACATTTGGTCAATAGCTTTTGCGCCCTTGCCAAAAGATAGAAAAATCGACCCAGGTAATAGCCTCCAATCTAGCTCGGCAAATCGTTGTCCAAACTCCGATCTAACAATAAGAAAATTCCTTGCAAAATCTCGGAGCCTCTAACCCATGCTTGCTCCCACAATGTGCTCCACAAAATACCTTTGTGCCCAAGAAAAATGCACCACTGAATAAACTCCTGCAATGATGTCCAATGGAAGCTTTGAATTGAGCTTCCCAAATTTCCTCACTAGGGAGACACTCGAAGTTCTCCGAAATGAGGGTAAAATTCCGCTTGGAATTCTTGGTGCTAAACAACACTCTAGCCCTTGTGCTAAACAGCTCCAAGATAAGATGAAATATAAAGTGTAATAGCCAAAAGATAATCCACAAAATGAGTCCATACTCCATCCTCCTTTTATAATTTCTCCTCATGCCTCTAGAGTCTAGACTCCTTTTTTTCATATTATCATATTAGTGAGGGCCATTTTCCACTAAGTTACTTTTGTCGTCATTTAATAAAATAATAATTTGCCGCTATTCTCCAATAAAATAATATCAGCCACCTTTCTCCAATGATATTTGCCCCTTTTTAATTAAGATTACTAAAATTGGGCAAAATTCCTTAAAATCGAAAAGGAGTTCCCATGCTCACAAAATTGGGGATATTATAGTCCCCCGCCAAAAATTGCTTGTCCTCAAGCAATGCTTGAACAAGCGCTCCCTCTCTCTGTTGACCCAAACTATAACTGCAAACAATACCGGGGTCCCAAATATGCCACTAAGTCACCCTGAATCCGTACACCATCCTGTCATAAATGAATCCCTCGATACCAGGGTCCCATGCTAATCTAAAAAAGATGCCACCATATCAACAATGTGCTACTCTGATTACATCTGACTGCCCATCGTGCACATACCATATCCTCCTCTCCTGGAACCTGATGGTGAAATATTGATAAAGGCCAAATACATCCTACCCAAGCATCTCCATGATGCCAAAGCCTACCCATCCAAAGCTAACCCCAAACCTGTGTAGCAATAGGGAAATCCTACCTCGCCATACGATGAAGGCCTCCGCGAACCCCCATGTATCGACCCAAGAGTGAGCTAGATCATTCTCAGCCATGACTCCCCTCATCAAGAGACAGAGTGATCTATCAATCAACTGAATCCTTGGATCCCATAGCCAAATCGGTTGCGGCATAGCTCTGACGACTGTTGGAAATTCAAGGTTGCAGAGGAGTGGCTCCCCCCTCCCCCCCCGAACCCGCTTCTGAAGCACGTTCCCTTCAGGGGCGACCCCGGGAGAGAAATTTTCGCTCCCTAGCCTTTTTTGCAAAAAAAAAATTGCAGTAATATTCCAAATGCAATTTTTTTTCAAAGAAACAAATAATCTTTGAGTGGGGCAGCCTAATGATCAAACCTATGGCCCTAGTATTGATATGTGATTCATGGGAATATTAAATTCTTAAAGTAAAAGTGGCATTCTCTTTAATCTTCATTTTCATCCTTTTACTTAAATTTTTAACATTACCATGAAATCACTCAAGATGTTTGAGAGTGGTTCTGACCTCATTGGATTTCATATGGAGAAAGTAGAAATTTAGATCTCATTCAAAATGCAGCAGACTTATCAGTTTTTCAGGATTTCAGAATTGGGGGGATTGCAATGTTTCCATTGGATTTTGTCATGTATTAGGGTATGGAACTCATATTTAATCAATAGTAACAATCTCTCTATGTACCTTCATGTTAGTGACACTGGTTGTCGAACTCCTCTATCATGACCCTACTAAAAATGTACCCATCACTCAAACAAAATCTTGACTTGACATGTTATGTTTTTCCTATCTTATGTTAATTCTTAGAGAGTGATATTAATAACAAAGATTTTGATTTTCCAACAACACTCAAAAATTAGACATTTCACGTGGTGGCAAGAGGCCCAAGGATTAGCAATAGATAATAGATTTACTTGTCTTTTCTAGTTTCCAGTGTTAAGAAATCTAGGACATGAATAGTTAAAAGATTTCTCTGCTTGATAATTGCTTGTGATATACTTTTATTTCTTAGCTTAGAGTCTTTTCTTCGTTATGTTATTATTGTGTTCTTTTCATTGAGACAATTACCAATATGCACAATATAAGACAAGTGACACAGTATGTAGGCTTGTCAGCTAGGGCCAAAACCTCTCACCTCTTGAGACGAAAACCCGATCAAAATTCTTCCTCTAGATCTTCAATTGATGAGTACCAAGACCATGACAAAGACCCTTGACTCTAGTATTCTCCCAAGAACCTTGGCACTGACCTTGATGCTCTGCCTCTTCCCTTCCTTGACTTTCTTCTTGATCTTGAACTTCTCTCCTCGGCTCCTTCTAGAGAAACTTAGTCTCTATCCTTCACACTGCTTCTTCTCTACTTCTCCTAGAGAATCTCAGTCTCTATGATCTTGATCTCTAGCTCGGTCACCCAAAACAAGTATCCCAGAAGAATACTTCCTTCGCTGACCCCAGAAGAAATTCTCCTTCGCTTCACTTCTTCGCACTTCTTCTTTGTGGCCTCTTCTTCGCACTCTACTTGACCTCTTCTTCGCACTTATGCTTGATTGAATGCTTGTCGAGTTGCTTGCCTCTAAGTGAGGTCGGGTGTGGCTATATATACACCTCAACACATGTCCTTTAACCTAACATGATCACTAGTGGTTAGGCCGACTTCTTCTAGCAAGTTCTTCCATCGTTGTATGTTATATACCTAGGGGGGATAATATGGGGTACTAAGGGAGGTACCCAAGGTAATAATGTAATAATGGGATGGGCCATAGTAATAAATAAGGTGGTTAACCCATATCATGTAAGGGACCACAAGTAGTTAGTAATAAGGTAACGGGCCCATGGTATTAGTTTGATGGTATGAAGGAACCATGGTATTGTATATATGAGGTCTATATAGAGGCTAGAGACTCCACGTCAAGGAACACTGTCAAGGATTATTGTATGAACAGGCATATGGCTTGTGGAGTGTTCTCCTTCCTGAAGGAGTGAATGTATGGTGTTGCCCTACCATAAGGGTTTGATCAATAAAGAATCATTTCATATTATTTCTGGGTTTATTTGCATTATCTTATATTTTCATATCAGATCTATAGTATTTCCGAATTAGATCTATAACAAGTGGTATCAGAGCACTTTCTTGGGCCAGATCTATATCAAGTGGTATTAGAGCTCTGATACCACTTGATATAGCTATGATACCACTTGATATAGATCTGGCCCAAGAAAGTGCTCTGATACCACTTGTTATAGATCTAACCCGGAAATACTATAGATCTGATATGAAAATATAAGATAATGCAAATAAACCCAGAAATAATATGAAATGATTCTTTATTGATCAAACCCTTAAGGTAGGGTAATACCATACATTCACTCCTTAAGGAAGGAGAACACTCCACAAGCCATATGCATGTTCATACAGTATTCCCTTGACATAATTCCTTCACATGGAGTCTCTAGCCTCTATATAGGCCTCATACATACAATATCATGGATCATTACCATGGTTCTCTCATACCATCAAACTAATACCATGGGCCCATTACCTTATTACTAACTACTTGTGGTCCCTTACATGATATGGGTTAACCACCTTATTTATTACTATGGCCCATCCCATTATTACATTATTACCTTGGGTACCTCCCTTGGTACCCCATATTATCCCCTCTTGGTATATAACATTGTAGGTCGACTTGAAGAGGATAAGTGACAAGGTCTTAGAGGATACTTTACATAGACAAGTTTGACCTTTTACAGGGTACCTCCCTTGGTACCCCATATTATCCCCTCTTGGTATATAACATTGTAGGCCGACTTGAAGAGGATAAGTGACAAGGTCTTAGAGGATACTTTACATAGACAAGTTTGACCTTTTACAAAATGTAACATGACTTCATTACATGACAATGACTCCAATATTTTATGACTAGATGACAAATAATTCCTAAAGAATCTCAATGGGAGTCTTGACTCAAAAATAAAATCTCTCGCACATGAAACCCATAAAGCAAGCAATACAATAATTTTATTTTTCTTATTTACATCTCATTACATAAAATCATAATTACATGTCATTATGAAGACCAAACCTAGTTACACTTTTCAACACTCCCTCTTAACTAGGGAGGTATTCATAATGGTACTTGGACATTCTCAATCTAAAGAATTTCTCATAAGAAGAATTTTGGAGTGGTAGCTCATTTGTATAGCATCATATCAACCAGCGTTGTTACATAGCAACGCATTGACTAACAACTCCATCTCTCCACAAGATCTGAGCTCAATGCTGGAAAGACCAATGATTTATAGGCACTCTCATCATTGTCTCTCTCAGAACATCCCCTACCCAGGTACTCAGGGTGTGTTCCATGGGGACTATTCTTATCTTGGACTCCCCATCCCTCAAAAAATATCGGTCCTCCACAATTACTCTTCTATTGGATGCCCTATCTCATCCTCAAAGAGTATCGGATGCCAAATAATTACCCAATCCTCCATTCTGCCTTCCCAGGTGAAGACCAGAATGACATGTCTACCTCTCCCTCTCAGATAGGGAAGACAAATTCCAATAAAGGAATGTAGTCATTCCTACAAAAGGAATGTACCTAAGCTCTCTCTTGGCTTAGGACTTTCCAAGTTTCTTCCAAGTAAGAAACTTCTTTTCAGGCTCCCTCTTAACTAGGGACCTACAGCAACTCCTCAAATGGAGATGATGAGACAACCAGCTGCTTGAAGAACTCCTCTCTTCTTTGATGTCATGAATTTCTTCTTTGTTGTGGAGTCTTCATCTTTTGGGGACTTCTTCATAGGGCACAAACCATCCATCACTTTCATCCATGAGTTAGTCATGTCCTTATTTCATCAGAAAGTGATCCATCAATTTTCCATCTGGTTTTGCTTCATGTCATGCTGCTTTCTTCATGCCATATTTTCCAGAAGGATCTTACATCCTTCTATATGGTTTTCCTAGAAGTCATCCACAGATCTTCCCTTTGGCAGACCTACATAAGCCCATCCAGATATTAGTTCAAAAATAAGAAATGAACACTTAAATCATAATTACCTTTGTGATGATCTTTCATCATGACATCTTCCTGTAGGTATCAACATCCTGCATGCATGTTGACACATCTCCTAAAGATATTCATTGTCAAGGGTCTCCATATTTTTCCGACTCCTATCAGAGTCTTCATATCTTTTCAGGGAGATATTCTAGTCAACTCTTCTTGGTTTCAGAGGTTGAATGCCTTCTACCTTTGTTGCATATTTTCATGATCTCTTCCTTTCTTTTCACAAACTTCATTCCCAGGAGCTTCCAATCACATTTCCTTAGTTCTAGTCGGCTTCCTCATGATTAATATGAGAACATATTATTTTGATTTCATCTACTGTGACTTTTGCCTTTTTTGCAATCTTTCAGAGGAGGAGATTATTTCTTCTTTTGATCATATTTCCCAAGATGGAAATAGTGATCCATATTATCTACAAACATATGACATGAATTTCATAATAACCTATGTAAGCATACATACCACATCTTTCCTTTGGGTCATCTAGACTTCTTGCAACAACTTCCTTTGAACGAAAGAGCTTAATTCTTTAGACTTGCTTCATTGTTATGTCATCATACCATCATCCCTTGAATCCCATGAGTTGGAATTCTTGATGAAACACTTGCTTTCTTTCTAGATCGGTGAATCCTCTGATAAGGATTCCATCAGAGAAACTTGAGGATCTTTCATATCCTCACCCAGTATATGTTTCCTTATTGACTATTGTATGATGATCTCAATCGATGATGACCTCTACTTCTTTCTATAAGTATCACTTGAGATTTCAATGAGGTTTCCAAGAGCTCTTATTCAATAGAATTTATTCCAGACATTCTTTCTGCTTCCCATGTCAAGAGCTCTTACTTCTAATGCTTCTATCACGATGTTATTTTCTAATCTGATGCATCCTATCTTATTTACATTGCTTCCTATCTATAAATTACAAGTGAAAAGTACCTTCTAGTGAAGAAGATCATCTCAGTCATAGTAGAGATCTTTTACTTCTTCCTTCTTAAGCTTCTTTGTCTCAGGTTCTTTCACTTCCTCAGTAATATGGGCTTCTTCCCTATCCCTCTTGTCCTTCTTACATTTAGGACAATCTCTTCTATAGTGCCCAAGTTCCTGGCATTCATAACATCTTACCTTAGCCATGTTCTTCTTTTTCTTTTGAGGACCAAACTTTCCAAATTTCCCTTTTCTTTTTGTCACTGATTGATCCCTTTTATCTGATCTTTTGTCACTTTCTTTCTTCAACCTGTCTTCTTCTGCCTTGCATAGAGACCATAATTTGATGAATGGGATAGCTTCCTCTTCCTTAGTAGATATGAGGTTACCTTGTTCATCAGTCAATGCATTTAGAACAACGGAGATCATTTCTTTATCAGATACCATCTCTCCTAGATCTTGCAATTGACTTTTTATTTGAGATGCTTTTGAAAGGCATGAAGATATCCCTTCATCCTTTGACACCTTCAATTTATATAGATCAAATCTAAGTGATATGGTCTTTTCTATCGTGCTTTTAGAGAAAAGTTCTACCAGCTCATCATATATCTCTTTAGATGTCTCCAACTCAGCTACATAGGAAATGAGAGGATTTTTTATAGATTCCTTAAGAATCTTTTGAGCCTTTAGATCCCTTTCCATGTATTCAGATAATGTTGGTTCTTTGGATGGCTTGGAGACCTTTCCATGGACATGATCAATGACTTCATTTACTTCAAGGACTATGTCTATCCTTCTTTTCCATACAAGGAAGTTTGATATCCCAACCAGCTTATGGTTCTCCTTGAAACATGAAGTCATTTTTACTATATTAGATTATAAGAAAAAGGTACTTACTTGTGAAGATAGAATCTTCAACTTGATAATGATGACGAACTTGTTGCTTCAAATGATCCTTTTAAGAAGGTTCTTACTTCGACGAGGGAAGACTGCCTTCTTTAGGATGATCTTCTTCCAAATGAGATCCTTGCTTTAATAAAGAGAAGATTGTCTTTCGATCTAGCCTTCCTTAGTTTTGAAGAGCTTCCACTCCTTTTGATGATATATGAGTGATGATATCAGATGTGCTTCTAGGGTTTCGGTCTTTCTTCCTGCTTCCTTCTTGAAGATAATTTCAAGACTTTTGCTTAGTGTATATTTCTTCGATCTAGGGTTTTGGTATGATGCAGATCTTGGTTTCTTGCTTGGTGTTCTTTGAATTTCTTTGATCCTTCTTTGAAGCTCGATTCTCGTGTGTCTACTTCCTTGAATGTCACTTCTTAACTTCAGCACCTTAGCTCTGATACCATGTTGAGAAATCTAGGGCATGAATAGTTAAAAGATTTCTCTGCTTGATACTTGCTTGTGATATACTTTTATTTCTCAGCTTAGTCTTTTCTTCGTTATGTTATTATTATGTTCTTTTCATCAAGACAATTACCAATATGCACAATAAAAGACAAGTGACACAGTATGTACGCTTGTCAGCCAGGGCCAAAAACTCTCACCTCTTGAGAGGAAAACCCAATCAAAATTCTTCTTCTAGATCTTCAATTGATGAGTACCAAGACCATGACAAAGACCCTTGACTCTAGTATCCTCCCAAGAACCTTGGCACTGACATTGATGCTCTTCCTCTTCCCTTCCTCGACTTTCTTCTTGATCTTGAACTGCTCTCTTCGGCTCCTTCTAGAGAAACTCGGTCTCTATCCGTCACACCGCTTATTCTCTGCTTGTCCTAGAGAATCTCGGTCTCTATGATCTTGATCTCTAGCTCGGTCACCCAGAACAAGTATCCCAGAAGAATACTTCCTTCGCTAACCCCAGAAGAAATTCTCCTTTGCTATGACCAGAAGAAACTCTCCTTCGCTTGCCCAGAAGAAACTCTCCTTCGCTTGCCCAGAAGAAAAACTCTTCTTCGCTTGACCAGAAGAAACTCTCTTTCGCAATGCCCAAAAGAATCCTTCTTGTCACTTCTTCACACTTCTTCTTTGTGGCCTCTTCTTCGCACTTCTACTTGACCTCTTCTTCGCACTTCTGCTTGACTGAATGCTTGTCGAGTTGCTTGCCTCTAAGTGAGGCTGAGTGTGGCTATATATACACCTCAACACATGTCCTTTAGGCCGACATGATCACTAGTGGTTAGGCCGACTTCTTCTAGCAATTTCTTCCATCGTTGTAGGCCAACTTGAAGAGGATAAGTGACAAGGTCTTGGAGGATACTTTACATAGACAAGTTTGACCTTTTACAAAGTGTAACATGACTTCATTACATGACAATGACTCTAATATTTTATGACTAGATGACAAATAATTCCTAAAGACTCTCAATGGGAGTCTTGACTCAAAAATAAAATCTCTTGCTCATGAAACCCATGAAGCAAGCAATACAATAATTTTATTTTTCTTCTTTACATCTCATTACATAAAATCATAATTACATGTCATTATGAAGACTAAACCTAGTTACACTTTTCAACATCTAGTAGTTTTTATAATTGTTGACTCTTTCATAATTATTATGATATTTTTTGTAAACAATATATGACAATTTAAGTTTGAAGTTTGAAGTTGGCAATTATAACTCATTGGTAATGAATTATGAATATGATGCTTCGTGAAAGTTGAAAGGTGTTTCATTTCATTTCATTTTATAACATTCTATTTCATGTTAGATATTCTTTGTTGCAATGGTTACGCTTAGCTTAAAGTACAACTTCGGTGATCAATGATGATAAATGTTATATATTGAATTTTGAAAGCTTGAAACTTTAAGATTGATGAATCATGAGACTCAATATGTTGTATGTTACTAACTTGTAGACGCAGTTGATGAAGATTATAACCTCTAGATGACTGATGTGTTAAAATTGGCAACTAGGGCCAAACTCCATGTGGGTCATCTTATTTATGGCAGTTGATATTTTTCTTGGATTCCTCTCATCGAGAGGTGTAGGATTGATCTAAAGATCATTCGATTCCGATAAGTATTCGTGGAGTTATGAATTTATTTGTGTTATAAGACAATTCATCAAGATCGGCCAGCAACCAAATAAACCCCACATGTGCTCAACATTTTAGTATAAAAGGAGATGACTTGAGAGTCATTTCTCACACACACTTCTATCTTGATTTCTCTCCACTTGCCTTGGGTTTTAGTGGAAGAGAAATCTAGGAGTGGAAGAGCTAGACATTGGAGGATAAGAAGTTGTCCTAGCTGCAGTCAAGAAGAAATACGCTGCCCTAATCTAGAGAATGCAGTCATGAAGAAAAGCCCTAACGCTATCAAGGAGGAGCCCTAAAACTATACGTTGGTCCCTACTAACACAAACCTAAAGGTTGCCCTAACGCAGACCTAAAGGAAGCCCTCACTAAGATCTAAAAGCAGCCCTAACGAAGCTATCCTAAGGCAGCTCAAGAAGAAGGAGGACACTGATGTGAAGGGTCAAAGGGACAGCATGGAGGCTGCCCTAGACAGTGCGAAGGGCTGTGTGGACAGCGGAGCCTTAGCCGCAGCATGAAGAATCAAAGGGACAGCAGAGCCTTAGCCGCAACATGAAGGATCAAAGGGACAGCGTGGAGGCTGTAGGAACAGGGGACAAGACAGTTAAGTGCACCATAAGCAAGCAACCAGGCCGAGGAGAATAGAAGCAATATGCTACTGTTTATGGACAGATAGCTGGTTGTGTAAGGGCTGCGAAATGCCCTAACCAGTCACCATATAAGGATCAATAAAGGCAGCGTTGGAACAGCAGTGTTGTGGACAACAACAAAGTAAATAGGACAGTTGGGCTATAGGACAGCTAGGCTACATGGTGCTACTAACTAGTGCAGCAAAGTAAATGGGACAGCAGGCTACATAGCGCTGCTAAAATGCATGGGACAGCAAGATGATATAGTGCTACAATGTTCAATGGGACAGTTGTAAGATGTTGGGACAGCAGTATGATATAGTGTTGCAATGTTCAACGAGACAGTTGTAAGATGTTGGGACAGCAATATGATATAGTGTTGCAATGTTCAATGGGACAGTTGTAAGATGTTGGGACAGCAGTATGATATAGTGTTGCAATGTTCAATGAGGCAACTGTAAGATGTTGGGACAGCAGTATGATGAGACAGAACAATGATTGGACAGAGATGATATTGTGCCACAATGTTCAATGGGACAACATAATGATGAGGCAGTGGCACAATGTAATATTCCTAATTAGCCATGGCTAATTGGAATATTCAATTTTGCCTTCTATAGTTATTTATAAATAAAAAGGTGAGGAAAGGGGGACATAACTCACTTTATGAATAAAGTCACTCCCTAGTAGCACAATGTTGTAACTTAAAAGGGTAGCCAAGGGGGCCCAAGGACCACATAGAAATGGGGCCCACGTAGACATTTGGAGGGACTACGCAGATGGAGAAGGAACACATGGCAAGAGAGAGGCTACGTTGGAGGAGGTGGGACTTAGGGTTTTGAGAGAGGCCAATGCTATAAAGGAGAGAGGAACCTCCTCATTTTGATCATTCGATTATGTTGCATTTGAGCTAGTCACTTCGACTTAGACCACGCTCGCTGTTTAGCCTGTCTGCAGCACTGTTTAGTGCATCAAGTGTCTCAATTCGGAGATCTCACACTTAGCCCCGGGGGACTTCGATTGCCTGCTCGGGCAAGGTAGTTTCAGCAGTATTTTGTAGGAGGAGCGGTTTCTCAAGTTGAGAAGGAGCTGAGCCCTCTGATGACTTTGCAGTCTTGAGAGGGGAGGACGCAGTTACTTTTGGTAGGAGTTCCGGATTGGGGTTTTGTTGAGGATTGGAGCTTGGAGATTGAGCTAAGGATCAGCCCTTGCATATTGGAGGATTTTGGCAGAGTTCCAAGTAGAGTTTTGGAGGATTCTCTTCAGAAGCAGCACAGAGCCTTGAGGGATTGCGTAGATCCCCAAGGGGGTGATTTCCCGGGGTCAGCTATTTTAGAAAAGCTTTTTGGGCTTTTCTGGGTTTATTGAACAGAAGCTAATTCTAGAGTATCAGCATTTTCTGAGGAGGGGAACAACCCCAAATCCTCATTTGATTCCTGCAGTAGCAGCAGCACGGCAGTTCTCTGGCAGTTTGGACACAATTCAGAGAGAGGCCATTTCCTTACCATTCTGAGTGTATTTCTTCACTTGTCTTGTGCAAGTCGAGGTGCTACCTGTCTGATCACCTCTTGTACTCTTTCCATTACTCGATATAATAAAATGGCTTAGCATTTCTCTCTGCATTTCTCGAGTATCTGCTTATATTCCATGTATACATTATTGTATGTTGCACTACTGTTATTTTTGTTTTATCCCTTTGAGCACCCCGACTACTATATTGCTTGTGTTTGAGGGATACCCCGATAGGGGATATTACAGTGGTATCAGAGCATAGATCTGGGTCGGCCTATGGAGCTAGCAGTCTATGACACCGAGGGAGAAGCCCTACATCTGTTACAGAGGTAGGAAATACAAAGATATTGAGCGTAGGTTGGAGAACACCTACGGAGAGGGAGACTATGTTCGGGTGGTGGACACAGAACAGGAGGAGCCTGTGGTGAAAACAAAACAGGAGGAGCTTGTGGTGAACGCAAAGCAGGAGGATCCGATGGCAGATGATGACAGGAAGAAATTTGCGGACATGCTCCTCAAATTAGTGCAGGATCTGTCGAGGCAGATCGAGGTGATGGGGCAGAGATTCACGGCGGTGGAGACTAGACAGGGTGAGAGCCCACGGGTTTTCTAGGTTGGTGAGGGATCGGGTGCATCTCACCATTTGCCAGAGCAGGGTGCCACTCAGCGTGATACTACTCAGCAGGTGGCCTCACATGCCCCTACACGCTCTACCATGCCCACTTTCCTAAGAGCAGACACAGGAGCCGGAGTCTAGCAGGAGGCAGAGCCCAGTCATATGGGCGATTATTTTGCAGAGTACCAGGCCTATGGGCGGGAGTTCAGGAATGCTCTCTCATTCAGAGATTTTGTTTAGCTCCAGCGGGATAGTAGACCCAACGACCATCACAGAGGATACCGGCATTATCATGATGGAGACACCCACCGCACAGCTAGTAGATTTCACTTGCCTACGTTTGATGGCTCATCAAACAGTTCGGCAAAGTCTTGGGTGGAGAAGCTGGACATCTATTTCCAACTTAACTAGATGTCAGAGACAAAGGCCATCAAGGTGGCGACATTACATTTGGATGGTGAGGCCCAGGACTGGTGGTTCCATGGGTTGGTTACACTTGGACACTCCACAGTGACGACATATGCCGAGTTCACCAAGAGACTGATGGAGAGGTTTGATCGAAGGGATCCGGAACAGCATTTTGTTGCGCTAACGAGGCTCAAACAGACCAACAACCCAGAGACCTACATTGCGGACTTCTTGAGGGTTTCAGTGATGGTGCCAGATCCATCGGCGGCACGGAAGATCTACATGTTTGTTGAGGGTTTAGCAGAGCCACTTCGAGGTCTAGTCAGATCCACTAGACCAGCCACACTCCAAGATGCTATTAGCAGGACCCGGGACTTACAGGATGCCTTAACCCAGGACCCGGACACCTTACCCCAGAGACAGGCTTTCCAGCCTAAGGCAAAGGATGTGAGGATTCCGCCTCCAAAGGGGAATCCAGGACGAGCACATATTGATGATCATGCCAAGAGGGAGCTGAAGAAGAAGCAATTGTGCTTTACCTGTCAGGAGCCGTGGGCACCGCGACATAGATGTGCTGCTGGCAAAGCACATTTTATTGAGTTCTTCTCTGAGAGCAGCGGGGAAGAGGATGAGGAGGATGATGTGGAGGTAGGAGATAGTCATGCCGCACAGGATCCTTTGCCACCTCCACCACCACCAGCAGGTGGTGCAGCTTTTGCACCTACCAGAGGGGCCCTTGCAGCATTGCGAGGAGTTCCCAAGTATTTGACGCTGCGCGTATGGGGGACAGTACGTGACCAGCGAGTATCAGTTTTGGTTGACAGTAGGGCAACCTACAACTTCATTGATGCACAGATGGTTGAGCGGAGAGGTATACAGACAGAGAGCTTCAATGGCTTTTCATTTTTGGTCCTAGGACATCAAACCATGGTGTGTGCTCGTTATGTTCCAGAGTTATCAGTGACGATGGGCACCTACACACTGACTGACCACTATTTCGGGGTCAATATTTCGAACACCAACATGATACTGGGTGTTCAGTGGCTTATCACTCTAGTGAAGGTCACGACAGATTGGAAGGCCCTAGAGATGGAGTGGGATGATGAGAAGACAGGGAGGCATGAGAAGATACGGGGACAACACACATATCCGCCTCAGACTGTTTCGGCTCATCGGATGGAGGCAGTCTTCAGAAAGGGAGACGTAGAATGGGCAGTGGAGTTGCGTGCATTAGAGGCAGGGACTATAGGGATACAGTCCATCCTTGACCAGTATGCCACAGTGTTTGGGGAGATTCCGTCGGGACAGCCACCGGACCGGGGGTTTGAGCACACCATTGAGCTTGAGTAGGGCATACAGGTGGTGATTACTACCCCCTATAGGCATCCCAAGGCCTATCGAGATGAGATTGAACGGGCCATTCAGGAGTTTCTGGCTCTTGGGCACATTCGACCGAGCACGAGTCCTTTTGCTTCTTCCGTGGTGTTGGTGAAGAAGAAGGACAGCACATTGAGGATGTGCATTAACTACAGGGCCCTGAACAAGAAGACCCTAAAAAACAGGTACCCCATACCCAGGATCGATGAGTTGATGGATGATTTGAGAGGAGCACGGTTCTTCTCAAAGATTAATTTGAGATCTGGGTACCATCAAATTCACGTGGGGGTGCAGGAAATTCCCAAGACCACCTTCAGGTGTCACTGTGGGCACTTTGAGTTTTTGGTGATGCCCTTCGGGCTAGCCAACGCTCCAGCTACATTCCAGTCCTGCATGAATCACATCTTCCGCAGTCACTTAAGGAAGTTTGTGTTGGTGTTCTTTGATCATATTCTCATTTACAACAGGACTTGGGAGGACCATCTCCAACACATTGAGACAGTGTTGCACATTTTGGAGGAGCAGCAGTTCTATGCCAAGTTCTCCAAGTGTGAGTTTGGGTTGACAGAGATGTTGTACTTGGAACACATCATAGGGATGGACGGAGTGAGAGTCCACGAGGAGAAGATCAGGGCCATCAGAGATTGGTCTAAGCCGAGGAACGTGACAGAACTTCGGGGGTTCATTGGCATTTGTACTTACTACCGAAATTTCGTCAAGAGTTTCTCACAGCTTGCTGCACCCCTGATAGATCTGACAAGGACGGGGGCATTCAGTTGGTCGGATAGAGTGCAGCGAGCCCTTGACAGGCTCAAGGAGGTTATGAGCAGTTGCCTAGTGCTTGTATTGCCGGATTTTTTGCAGCCATTTGTTTTGGAGTGTGATGCGTTGGGAGAGGGGATCGACGCAGTGTTGATGCAAGGAGGTCACCCTATAGCCTTTGAGAGCTGGAAGCTCCTTCCGCATGAGAGGTTGTATTCTATATATGACAAGGAGATGCTAGCCATTATGCATGCATTGGCCAAATTCCGGCAGTATTTAGTGGGTAACAGGTTCAGGGTGAGGATTGATCACAACAGCCTCAGGTTCTTTTTGGAGCAGAAACAGCTACAGGAGAGGCAGCAAAAGTGGATCAGTAAGATCCAAGCGTATGACTTTGACATTGAGTATGTCAAGGGTAAGAACAATGTGGTAGCAGATGCCCTTTCACGTAGACCAGCCACGTTGTCTCTTATGAGCTTGGACACAGACTGGAAGGCTCGACTCTTAGTAGAGTACTCCAAGGACAGATTTGCATGTGAGGTTCTGGATGGGCAGGTGGCGGATGACAAGTACAGGGTAATCGATGAAATCATCTACTATAGGGATCGGATCATCTTGACTGAGGGATCTCAGCTCAAGAAGAAGATACTTCAGGCATCACATGATTCACCATTGGCCAGCCATCAGGGGTTTACCAAAACCTACAGGGCCATTAGAGAGAGGTTCTCTTGGAAGGGCCTCAAGGAGGAAGTGCTCCAGCATATCCGGAAGTGCGATATTTGCCAGAGGAACAAGGGGGAGATGAGCCATCCCACAGGATTATTACAACCTCTTCCCATTCCAGAGGGGAAATGGGAGAGTATTTCGATGGACTTCATCACAGGGTTGCCCATGGTGCAGGGCAAGAATTGTATCTTTATCGTCGTTAATCGACTGACAAAGTACGCACATTTTTTCGCCATATCCGCACACTACACAACAGCGCAGGTGGCCGAGCTGTTCTTCAGAGAGGTCTTCAGGCTACATGGTCTTCCTAAGACCATCATCAATGACAGGGACAAAAGTTTCATGGTTGGGTTTTGGCAGGAGCTTTTCCAGTTGGTGGGGACGGAATTGACACCGAGTACCAATCATCACCCACAGACAGACGGGCAGACGGAGATAGTTAACAAGTGGCTGGAATGCTACTTGCGTAACTATGTCAATGGGCAGCAACGAGCATGGCTGAAGTGGCTGCATCTGGGGGAGTACTGCTACAACACTACACATCACATGTCTATTGGTATGTCACCATTCTATGCTTTGTATGGATCAATGTTTTAAAACACCGACTCCGACTCCGACTCGGCCGAGGATCGACTCCGACTCCGACTCAGCCGAGGATCGACTCCGACTCCGACTCCGAAATGGTAATGACTCGGCCGGCTCGATTTCAATGACTCGGTCGTTGTAAAAAATACATTAAATATTTATTTTTTTTATTAAAAAACATAATTTTAAAGATTTTCATTCATGTTTCCAAACACACAGCATTATAATATAGATGGAAGACAACATATGATCAAAGTAGGCTCATGAACCAATCCACTATATCAAAATGGTACCCAATGGCAATACATAGTCAACTGTCATACATGATCAAAGACTCAAAACAAAATACAAATAACCAAGGAGGCTAGAAATGGCCTCTACAACAAAAGTAAACTGTGATGGTGACCAGACTACAATACTAGTACTACTGGCTAGTAGCTACTGCCAGAGGAGCCAAGATCATCTCGACCAATCTCTGGATCATCATCATCAGAGTCAGACAGGGGGCCCCATGGCTCCTCCTCATCATCATCGTCTCCAACTGCAACTGTAGAAGTGGTACCAGTACCACTAGCAGGCTGTGCAACAGATGCAAGCTAAGATAGAGTAGATATGCGGCTGCGCTTCTGTCGTGGCTGAGCAGAGGAAGCACCTACAACTGGAGTCCTTGCTGGCTCTGAGACTGAGGCTGGTGGATTGGGATCTGCATTCAACTGAACAGGCTGAAGTTGAACAACAGGTTCAAGTTCAACTGATGTCTCCATATCTATATCTACATCAAGATCCTCAACAGGATCAAACTCTGGTGGACGACTCTCCACTACCCAATCTGATGTTGGATCAATGTCTTCCAACACAATGGGATCTGAATCAGGTCTTTTGTTCAGCAATTGGTTTCGTCTGAGCCGAAGGTTGTATTGGACATAAACTAGATCATTCAACCGTTTTTTATCCAAACGGTTTCTCTTCTTTGTGTGAATCCTCTCAAAGACAGACCAATTGCGCTCACACCCAGATGCACTGCAAGTTTGACTCAAAATACGAATTGCAAACCTTTGCAATTCAGGGCACTGGCCACCAAAGGCCTCCCACCATTGTGCTGCAAAAAACATATGAGTGTAATGAATTATGAGTTAGATGAAGGCTGAAGCTCAACAAAATTACAAATTATATCTAACTTTCAAATTATAAATGATTTAACAAACTTTAATAAAAAAAGTAAAACCATTAAGAAATTGAAAATTGAAATTTTTGTTTACCTGGCTCATCTGCTTCTCTTGCAATCTTTGCTAGGTTCTTCCCAAAGGTACCTGATGCATTGCTGAAGGATGTGACCTGTCGATGTATCTCCAGCTGATCAGACTCCGATGGGATCATGCGTTCAATGCAATCAACCAGTCCATCTCTGACCTCCCCCCTCAAAGCTCCTGACTCCTTAGCTTTATAATGATACCGTGGGTTCAAAAAATACCCAGCGGCATGTATAGGGCGATGGAGTTGATTGTTCCATCTTTCATCAATGATTGCCCAAATGGGCCCATACTTTGCCACTCTATCGTTGTATGTTGTCTTTATTTGCTCCTTTGCTTGATCCATAGCCTCATAAATGAAGCCCATAGCCAACCTTTCCCCATCCACCAACCGCAACACCTTAACTAGTGGCTCAGCAAGCTTCACAATCTCTGCTGCCTTTCTCCAAAAAGTTTCTTCATGGACTTTCCTTTTCAATTCTTTGCCTTCTGGTTTGTTAGACCAATTGCTTTGATTCCATTCATCACTGGAAAACATCTTTTGCAAGTTTCTATGTTGGGAAAGCATAGATTGCAATGTCAAAAAATGTGTAGCAAATCTAGTGATGGCAGGCCTAATAATATCCTTGCCTCCAGTGTGTTTCCTCATGAGACTCAAAACCAATGTATGATTGTAGATAAATTTTGTTATGCTTTTGGCATGATCTACAGTGTTTTAGACCCAATCTAATTTTCCAATATCCTCAAGCATGAGGTCTATGCAATGTGCAGCGCATGGGGTCCAAAAGATGGTCTTGTGTTTCTCCTCTAACAGTGTACCAGCAAGAACATAGTTAGAGGCATTATCTGTGATGATTTGAACAACATTAGCCACCCCCAACTCCTGAAAAACCTGATCCAATAGCTGAAACAACAAGTGGTCATCTTTTACCTTATCAGATGCATCAACTGATTTTAAAAACATGGTTCCCTGTGGGCAGAAGACAAGAAAGTTTATGATGGTACGGTTTCTTTGATCAGTCCATCCATCTGACATGATGGTACACCCTGTTCTTGCCCATGAGTCCCTGAACTCTTGCAAATACTCATTAATGGATTGAATTTCTTTCTGCAAACGAAACCCCCTTAGCTCATGCATAGTAGGGCCTTTGAAGCCTTTTCCAGTGGCATGTATGGCATCAAACATAAGCTCATAATATGGTGAACGAGCAGCATTAAAGGGGATATCAGCATCATACCACCATCCAGCTATGTACTCACAAGCAGTCTCCCTCAATTCTTTCTTCCAATGGTCATCTAAAGTGGGTTGAATTTGACCTTTACTAACTTCAGGACCATGTGCATCTGATGGAGAGGAGGGAGTGAAATAACTTTTGATAGTCACATCACCCTTTTTCAAATTCATTCTACCCTTTCCCTTATCTTGAACAGAACCAAAAGAGGGAGGAACATAACGGAAAGGGTTGGATGCCTCAGTTTGAGGGATAGAGGAAGAACCCTCAAAATCATAGTGGGGATTGGTAGCCATCATTTTTTGTATCTCCCTCTTCCTCCCAATTTCAGCCTGTATCTCTTTTTGCCTAGCCTTATCTTCTTTAAATTTCTCAAAGTTGGCCAACAAATTCTTTCTAATCTCCCCAATTTCTGGTGAGGTACATGGGGTAATTTGGCCTCTAATCCCTGCCAAGTGTTGTTTCAGCCTATTAATGCCCCCAGGACCTTCCTTAATTTTCCTATGGAAAAATTTGCAATGCATTTGACTATCAACCATTTCAACATATGCCCAAGCAGGATCTTTTGCTCTAGGTGCCATTTTTTGACTAGGAAAACAATCTGAAAATGAAAAAAAAAAAAAACATTGATTCAATGTTCATTTATTTGACAAAAAACACTCTCTAAGCTTTCTTGATATGCACCTAAAATTTACTAAGCAAAAACAGATTTATAGAGGTGGAAAAAAATACCTCCAGGCACAAACTGCCTCCTCAAGCTTGCTCCAAGAATCAGTTCCTCAATGCTGCTCCAAATGGCTGCCCAAGAAGATCCTCACTCCAGCTACAATGCTCCTCTAAGACTCCTCACTACTGCTCCAAAACAAGCTCAAGAACTGCTCACTAATTCTCAAAGAAGACTCTCACTCAAATGCATAAGACTGCTGTGAGTGAATGAGAGCATTTGGGTGTCTTAAATAGGGTTTGGGAGGGGGAAATGGACCCCAAAAACATTTAGCATATTATTATAACAGTTTGGGATCCATAAACTTCATTAAACAATTCAAAAATACCAAAAAAATGAATATTTTATTGTGGTTTACGTGTGCCTGGCCGTTCCCTTGTGACTCGGCCGAGTCATATCGGAACCGGCCAGGTTGACCGAGTCATGTGTGACTCGGTCAACCGGACCATTTCAAAGGCCGAGTCAATTCCCTCAGCAATAACTCGGTTCAACTCGGTCGTTTCGGTTTCGAAACGGCCGGTTTTTAAAACACTCGTATGGATATCATCCTTTATCTTTTGCTGACGTGATGTTTGGTGCTAGCAAGGCTCCAAGAGCCAAGATTTGGATCCAAGAGAATCAGGATATCCTCCGAGCTCTCAAGGATAATATGGCTACAACACAGAACCAGCAGAATTTGTATGCTGACAAGGGTTGGGTGGAGAGACAGTTTGAGGTAGGGGACTTGGTCTACCTACGATTACAGCCATACCGATAGTCGTCACTGAAGCAGAAGGGAGCTGATAAGCTCAAGCCCCACTTTTATGGACCATACAAAGTGATACGCAGGATTGGATAGGTTGCGTATGAATTGGAGCTGGCCCAAGGCAGCAAGATTCATAACTTTTTTCATGTATCATGCCTGAAGAGGGCATTGAGGCAGCAGGTGACAGTGTGTTAAATTGGCAACTAGGGCCAAACTCCATGTGGGTCAGATTATTTATAGCAGCTGATATTTTTGTTGGATCCCTCTTGTCGAGAGGTGTAGGATTGATCCAAAGATCATCCGATTCCGATAAGTATTCATGGAGATATGAATTTATTTTGTTTATGTAATTATTATCAAGCCGACCAGCTCTTATGTAGGCTCTAGAAGCCCATCCGACGTGTCTATTCATCATCCTCATTTTTAGTATAAATAAGAGAAGACTTTAAGTCATTTGATACACATTCTTCATGTGTTCTCCTCTCCACGTCTTGGGTTTTTGGAGAAGGAGATACACTATGATCTACGTTGTCCTAAAGTCTGCCCTAAATCTAAGCACAACTAAGGAGGAGAAGCCACGTTCATCTATACGCAATCATAAAGGAATATGGAACCACGTACATATATTCGCAGTCATGAAGGACCATGAAGCCACGTTCATCTATGAAGCTATATGCAGTCATGGAGGAATAAAATACGCGCTCATCAAAAGACCTAACACGCAGGTCTGGCAGCGTAACGTGGACACATATATAGCCATCATCAAAGACCTAACACGTAGGTCTGGTAGCGTAACGTGGACATATATATACACATCAACAAAAGATCTAACACTCATTTCTGGCAGCGTAATGAAGACATATATCTGGCAGCGTAATGAAGACATATATCTGGCAGCGTAGTGGAAACATATACATACGCATCAACAGAAGATAGTACATGCAATATTATATGGATTTCATGCTGATATTACAGTCCAGATATATATACACTGGGCATAGATACGTTGGTCATAGAAATATATACGCTGGGCATAGAGATTGATACGCATAGCATGGATAGAGGCACATGATTCAATGAATTATATATACGCACAGTAATCTACAGTACAATGCCCTACTTATATGCACAGCAATGAAACAGTTAAGTTAGACGCTATCAGGGAAACACAGTCAAGGCATGGACCACACAATCAATACAATGTTCAGATACGCTGGACGTGATATACCGTTCATATATATACGCAGTCATATGAGGAATATGGAATCAAGTTCAATATATGGAACACGGTCACAAGAGATGGAACGCAAACAAGGCAGCAACATAAGAAGGAACACGGGAATACGTTGTTCAATTCAATGTATGGAACGCAGTCACATTCATATTTATGGAATGCAATCAAGGTAGCAAGGTAAGAAGGTACACGTTGTAATGTAAGGAATATGTTGTCCAGTTCAATGTATGGAACGCAGTCACATTCATATTTATGGAATGCAGTCAAGGTAGCAAGGTAAGAAGGTACACGCTGTAATGTAAGGAATACGTTGTCCAGTTCAATGTATGGAATGCAGTCACATTCATATTTATGGAACGCAGTCAAGGTAGCAAGGTAAGAAGGTACACGCTGTAATGTAAGGAATACGCTGTCCAGTTCAATGTATGGAATACAGTCACATAGACAGTCATATCCCTGAGCAAACCCTATACGGAAATAATGGAACTGTGTGAAGTATTACGTGGAACTATAGCCTAGCTGCTTTGCTAGGCTGCAAGCCATAACAAGCAGCTAAGGCTGATATGTGTATGAACTCCATAGTGAAGCAACAGAAGGATAACATGGGCAACCTTTTGAGCAGCGTTATGATGGATAAGGTCATGGACATGGACAGCCGCATGATGTAGTATGCAATGGTGCAACTAGAGAACCAGATGCAGCATGATGATAGGTATCAGTTGAAGCAAAATGTCTTCAACTGATCTCATCGTTATAGGAGATGATCTATGCTTAGATCTAGATAAAGTCAAAGTGTTGACTAATGTTGTAAATGTACTCTCTCTCTCTCTCTCTCTCTGCTGAACTTTGAAGATAAAAGAAGATTTGATCAAAAGGTTTCCCCACACATTGTGGGGTTTGTCCCTGGCTTGCGCCACATCCTATGTCCTCTTGTCTTGGCTTGTCTTCAGTGATTTATATTTATGTTCTATCTGCAGTTTACTTTATGCTGATGTGATTGCTAATATGGAAAAGAAATTAATAAATTGCTCTAGCATAGAACATACCAAAAATTAACACAATGACAGATGAGCTACCACCCACGGATGATGAGGGGCATTTGGTGTTGCAGCCAGAGGCTATTATTGATACCAGGGAGAGGCAGCTACGGAGCAGGACGGTCAAGGAATTCTTGGTGAGGTGGAAGAATTTACCGGATGAGGATGCCACTTGGGAGAGTGAGAACATTTTGCAGCATCCATCACTTCAGTTGCTTAAGGACAAGCAACATTTTGTCAGGGGAGACTGTAATATTCCTAATTAGCCATGGCTAATTGGAATATTCAATTTTGCTCAATTTTTCCTTCTATAGTTATTTATAAATAAAAAGGTGACAAAAGGGGGACATAACTCACTTTATGAATAAAGTCACTCCCTAGTAGCACAACGTTGTAACTTAAAAGGGTAGCCAAGGGGGCCCAAGGACCACGTAGAGATGGGGCCCACGTAGACATTTGAAGGGATTGCGCAGATGGAGAAGGAACACGTGGCAAGAGAGAGGCTATGTTGGAGGAGGTGGGCCTTAGGGTTTTGAGAGAGGCCAACGCTATAAAGGAGAGAGGAGCCTCCTCATTTTGATCATTTGATTATGTTGCATTTGAGCTAGTCACTTTGACTTAGACCACGCTAGCTATTTAGCCTGTCTGCAGCATTGTTTAGTGCATCAAGTGTCTCCGTTCGGAGATCTCACCCTTAGCCCCGGGGGACTTTGAGTGCCTGCTCGGGCAAGGTAGTTTCAGCAGTATTTTGCAGGAGGAGCGGTTTCTCGAGTTGAGGAGGAGCCTAGCACTTTGATGACTGTGCAGTCTTTAGAGGGGAGGACACAGTTACTTTTGGTAGGAGTTCAGGATTGGGGTTTTGTTGAGGATTAGAGCTTGGAGATCGAACTAGGGATCAGCCCTTGCATATTGGAGGGTTTGGGCAGAGTTCCAAGTAGAGTATTGGAGGATTCTCTTCAGGAGCAGCGCAGAGCCTTGAGGGATTGCACAGATCCCCAAGGGGGTGATTTTCGGGGGTCAGCTATTTTAGAAAAACTTTCTGGGATTTTCTGGGTTTATTGAGCAGAGGCTGATTCCAAAGTTTCAGCATTTTCTGAGGAGGGGAACAACCCCAAATCCTTATTTGATTCCAGTAGTAGCAGCACCACAACAGTTCTCTAGCAATTTGAACGCAGTTCAGAGAGAGGCCATTTCCTTACCATTCTGAGTGTATTTCTTCCCTTGCCTTGTGCAAGTCGAGGTGACACCTGTTTGATCACCTCTTGTACTCTTTCCACTACTCAGTATAATAAAATGGCTTAGCATTTCTCTCTGCATTTCTCGAGTATTTGCTTATATTCCATGTATACATTATTGTATGTTGCACTACTGTTATTTTTGTTTTATCTCTTTGAGCACCCCGGCTACTATATTGCTTGTGTTTGAGGGATACCCCTGATAGGGGATATTACACACAACGGGACAGCAATGACATTGTGCAGTAGTGGCACAGTGGGACAGCAAGCATGGATAGCTGTGGCAAGCACACGAGACATGTTGTATGACAACATGGTTCTACACTGGCACATGTGACAACAGTGCAGCATAGGGTGCAGAATGGTATAGCACAGTGAGGTGTAGCATGATGACGAGATGCAGCACTATGATAGGTGAAGGAGTCACCTTGGAGAATCAGTTGAAGCAGCATGTCTTCAACTGATCTCATGTATCATCTTCTTAGAGATGATCTATGCTCTTATCTAGATAAGTCAAAGTGTTGACTTCTGTTGTAAATGTACAATCTCTCTCTCTCTGTTGAACTATTGAAGAACATATAAGAAGAATTGATTAAGGGTTCCCCACATTGGGGTTTGTCCCTGGCTAGTGCCACATCTTGTGTCCTCTTGTCTTGGCTTGTCTTCTGCGATTTACGTTTATGTTCTATCTGCAGTTTACTTTAATGCTGATGTGATTGCTAATCTAGAAAAGATATTGAACTAACTGTGCAAATTGAAATAAATTTCTCTAAGCATAGAACATACCTAAAATTAACATGGTATCGGAGCTAAGGTGAGGACAAAGCCCAAGCAAGAGTGAAAGAGAGTTAAAATTGGCAACCAGGGAAAAACTTCATGTGGGTCATCTTATTCATGGCTGATAATATTTTTATTAGATTCCGCTCGTCAAGAGGTGTAGGATTGATATAAAGATCATCTGATTCCGATAAGTATTCATGGAGATATGAATTTATTTTGATTATGGAATTATTATCAAGCCGACCTACAACTCATGTAGGCTCAGAAGCCCAACAGTGACATCTATTCAAACACCAACGTTGTGTATAAATATAAGAGAACTTTTCCTCATTTGCACTCACTCTTCTTATGACATCTCTCTCTCTCTACTGCACAGAAATGAGTCTCTTCTCTACAGCGTAGAAATGGGTCTCTCTCTCACACATGTGAAGCCGGAAGCTTTTGAACCAGAAGCTGCAACTGCAGATCCAAAGATTGACCTGAGTGGCCTAGAAGATCTCCTCTTTGGAACTGCATTGTAGGTCCATCTGGATCTCCTCTGAAAGCCCCAACTTTTGGTGGTGGAATGAAGTCAATTCGACGAGCGGTTTGCAAGATATCGACTGCCCTAGTTTGAAGTCGGAAACTGCTGAAACTGAAGCTGCAACTGCAGAAGTAAAGATTTACCTGCGTGGCCTAGAAGATCTCCTCATCTAAACTGCACTGTAGGTTCATCTGAACCTCCTCTGGAAGCTGCAACTTTTGGTGGTGGAATAAAGTCAATCCGACGAACGGTTTGCAAGATATCGACTGCCCTAGTTTGAAGCCGGAAACTGCTGAAACTGAAGCTGCCACTGCAGAAGTAAAGATTGACCTACGTGGCCTAGAAGATCTCCTCATCTGAACTGTGGTGTAGGTTCATCTGAACCTCCTCTGGAAGCCGCAACTTTTGGTGGTGGAATGAAGTCAATCCGACGGTCGGTTTGTGAGATATCGTCTGCCCTAGTTTGATAATGAAGCCGCTAATGCTGATGCTGCTGATCTAGGGTTTGTTACTGCTGATATGAATCAGATTTATTGTACTATTTCTCTCTACTAAATTATTGAAGATAAAATAAGATTTGATCAAAGGGTTTCCCCACACATTGTGGGGTTTGTCCCTGGCTAGCCGCCACATCTTGTGTCTCTTGTCTTGGCTTGTTTTCTGTCGATCTTTTAATGTTCTATCTGCACTTTACTTTATGTACATGTGATTGCTAATCTGTGGAATATAATAAGAAAAAGAAGTAAATTGTTATATGCATAGAACATACCATAACTTAACATGGTATCGGACCTGAGGTGAAGACAAAGCCCAAGCAAGAGCAAGAGCAATCACCGAAGAGAAGATTAGCAAGGCTATCCTAAAAGAACTATGGGTCCTCAACACTCTTTCTTGTCGAAGACAAGCTCCGTGAGAAAGCTGACTATCACGGATGGAAGATGTCTATCGATCTAACCCTAGAAGACCAAGGAGTGGTAGACCATGTAAGAGGCAATATTGTTGAGCCTCCATCAAATGCATCCGCTGCTGCTTGGAACAAATGGAAAACCGGAGAAATCAAAACAAAAGATCATCTAGGACTCTATCGACAAGCACATGGTGGCCTACATCTCCGACCTGAACACCTCAAAGGAAATCTACGATAGAATGGTGAGTTTATTTAAAGTTAATGATGCAAATCAAGTTTTCTTTCTTAGAAATAAGCTGAAGGAAATTCATAAGGGTAAAGATGAGAGTATGCAAGCATACTTCTTAAGAATCACCAAGATCAAGAACGATCTCCTATCTATTGGGGAGACTATTACTGATAGGGAAATGGCACTCACGACTCTTGGAGGATTACCATCTAAACGGTACATGTTCAGGACTACTCTTTTGAATAATAATGTAATTCTTGGTTTCAAGGAATTAATGGCTAGATGCATTCAAGAAGAAACACGGGTAGAAGAGCAAGAAATGCCTATGCCTAAAGGTCCTCCTGCTGCCTTTTCTTCTCATGCTAAGAAAATAAATAATTCCGAGACTAAATCAAAAGGAAATGCTGGACCTAAGGGTGGAAGAAAAGGACGATGTTACATCTGCGATAAAGCAGGTCACTATGCAAGGGAGTGCCCTGATAGAAAGGACTCACACTGGGACGATGATCAAATCTCTTTGATGGCAAATCAAAGGAATGACAAATTCAATAGCAAAGGTAAGAGGAGAGCTGGGGATCAAGGAAGAGGACAACCATTCAAGAAGGCTAGAAAGTCCAGGATGTATTAAATGCACCTGACCTCAAAAAGAACCTAGTGTCCATCTCGACAATGGAAGACAAAGGCTACAAGGTAATCTTCAGCAATGCAAAGGTATGTATATGGAAAAATAATGTTAAAGATGCCTTTACTCTTGGGTTTAGTGTTGATTCATTATATCAGGTCGATGGAAGTCCACTAGGTGTCATGTCTTGTGACACAACTCTTCAGTCCGAACTTTGGCATTGGAGGTTTGCCCACCTTCATTACAAAGCTCTACCCGATGTAAGACAGATGGTAACAGGGATGCCCGAATTCCAAGTAGAGAAAGGTGTATATCCGAGATGTGTTGAAGGAAAGCTCAAAAGGGGACCATTCCCCTCAAGCCAAAGCAAGACCTCTAGTATATTACAGTTGGTTCACTCAGGCATATCTGAGGTTGGCATTAAGAGGGAGACTACTACACCACATACTCCTGAGCAGAATGGTGTGGCGGGAAGGAAGAACCACACGATTGTGGAAGCTGTCCGAGCCATGTTACATGATCAAAGACTTCCGAAGTTTCTATGGGCTGAAACTACAAACACTGCCGTATATGTACAAAATCGATGCCCTCATCAAGCATTGGGTTCCAAGACTCCTGAAGAAAAGTTCACTGGTAAGAAACTTGATGTTTCTCATTTTAGAATTTTTGGAAGCCCTCAATATTTTCATGCGCCGAAAGAGAAAAGAAATAAATTGGGTGCATCTGGAAAGAAGGGAATTTTTGTGGGCTATGGTGAAAATACTAAAGGCTATAGAATCTATGTAGCCGGTCAAAGGGAAGCCATAATTAGTCATGATGTCACCTTTGACGAAGATATGGCTCTCAGCAAGGTGAACAATCTTCCGACTTTGAGGAGCTCTCAAGAAGCCGACACCAGGGAACCAAAAGAAAAGCATGATGAATCAATGCCTAATGTAGAAGAACCCATGGATCCGATTGATCCTCCTCCACATGAGCCTTCCTCTTCTAGGAAGAGGCCTTCATGGCTTAAGGGGCTACTTGATGATGCTGAAGGACATGTTGCACCCCGAGGAACCTTTCGTGAAAGTAAGAAACCTAAAAGGTATCAGGGATACCTGACCATCATGAGCACGATCATACAAAATAAGCCTTCATCATTCTCAGACGCCGTCAAGCATCAAGTATGGAAGGATGCTATGACCGAAGAATATGAATCTATCATGAAGAATGATGTTTGGGAAGTAGTTCCCAAACCCCAAGACAAGACAGTTGTTACTCCCAAATGGCTTTACAAGATAAAGCATGTAGCAGATGGAAGTACGGCAAAGTATAAGGCTTGTTTTGTTGCTCGTGGTTTCTCCCAAAAGGAAGGTATAGACTATGATGTGATATTTGCACCTGTTGCCAGATATACGACCATCCGCTCGATCATAGCCCTTGCTGCTTCACAAGGATGGAACCTACATCAGATGGATGTCAAGACTACGTTCTTACACGACTCGATCAAAGAATAGGTCTACGTGGAGTAACCCGAAAGATTTGAAATTTATGATCGAAAATCTCATGTATGCAAGTTGAAGAAGGCTCTCTATGGGTTGAAGCAAGCACCCCGAGCATGGTATGAGAGGATTGACAGCTACTTGATGAAGCTGGGATTCACTAGGAGTGAAGCCAATCCTAACCTTTACTTTAAGGTTGAAGATGACAAGCCTCTCATACTGGTGCTGTATGTGGATGACCTCTTTCTAACAGGTGCAGACCCTCGCATTCACAAATGTAAGAGGGAGTTGGCTTCTGAATTTGAAATGAAGGACCAAGGACTTGAAATATGGCAGAAGCCGAGGGAAATTTTCCTATCTCAAGGAAAATATGTGGTAAAGATATTGGAAAGATTTGGTATGATGGACTGCAAGCCTGTGACTACCTCGAGGATCTTAACTTTTAGAATTTATATGGTAGTAATGTCAGACCAGATTTGGGAAATGCCTCTGAGTTTCAGAAACTCATTCGCATTAATGTTCTTGGTGAACCTCCGTCCGAACATATGTTTTGCAGTTAGCACTATGAGCTCATATTTGGTTGAGCCTCACTGCATTGATGCCAAGAATCTGCTAAGATATCTACATGGCACAATTACTAATGGATTGAGATACACTACCGGAAATATGAAACTGCATGATTATTCGAATGCTGATTAGGCAGGTAGTGTGGAGGATCACTAGAGCACTTTTTAGTGTTGTTTCTCTTTGGATTCTGCTTCGATATAATGGATGAGTAGGAAGCAGAAGTCAGTTGCCATAAGCACCACCGAGACCGGATACATATCTATGAGTATGATCTCGTATGAAGCTGCCTAGTTGGGAAGCTCTTTATTGAGCTGTTTGAACACATACCATTGTGATTCTCTGTAACAACCAAAGGTGGGATTCGATTATTGAGGAATCCCGTATTTGTCGATTGCTCCAGCAGATAGACATCATCTGGGATATGGTAAGTCGATGAGCAAGGAGGCTCCATCACATTAAGATGATGTACAGGTCGATACACCTTGTCAAAGCCCCAGGAAAGATCTAATCTGTGATTTTCCCAAACGACTTGGAGTCGTCAAGAAACCCTTGTACAAGGGTCCTGCATGTTGTATACATTGAGCTCTGAGAGCTCAGAGGGCTTGCAGTTCTTACTGGAGCAACATACGACCACAGGGTGACTCACCCTCCCCTGGTGGTGCGCACTGGAACAAGATGACTCGCTCTCTTGTGGGACAAGATGATTCGCTCTCCTGTGGAATAGGATGATTCGCTCTCCTGTGTAGCAGGATTAATGTGTTCTCCTGTGAGGCCTGGATTGATGTGTTCTCCATGGCGATTGTAGCAGGATTGATGTGTTCTCCTGTGAGGCCTAGATTGATGTGTTCTCCATGGCGGCCTGGATTGATGTGTTCTCCATGGCGATTGTAGCAGGATTGATGTATTCTCCTATGAGGACAGGATTGATTAGTTCTCCTGTCGAGGCATCCTACCCATGCAGTCTAGGACTCATGGGAAGTACCTCTCATCTGATCAATGAGTAGGGAAATGAAGTTAGGGACCATAGTAGTACCGATGGACGCATCGTTGTATCTACAGTACTCCCTATGCTAGGATGACCTCCATTGATCTGGGATCAATGATACTGGTCTAGGACCAGTGGTAGGAGTTGTACCATATTATGACGTTGACTTCGGGTCGGTTGAGACTGGTCTGGGACCAGTGGTACATACTCTAGGACTGACTTTGTATCAGTTCAGTACTGGTCTGGGACCAGTGAGAGTGGTAAATACTATGACGCTGACTTCGGGTCAGTTGAGACTGGTCTGGGAGCAGTGGTACACTCTCTGAGACTGTGATATTGGTCTGGGACCAATGGTAGGAGTGGTACTTACTATGACGCTGACTTTGGGTCGGCTGAGACTGGTCTGGGACTTGTGGTACACAATCTGAGACTGACTTTGAGTCAGTGGAGGATGATACTGGTCTAGGACCAGTGGAGTTGTACTCAATATGACGTTGACTTCGAGTTGGTTGAGAGTCGAGACTAGTCTGGGACCAGTGGTACATCATCTGAGACTGACTTTGAGTCAGTATGATACATCCTCGATCATTTTTTCTTCTTCATAATTTGGACAAAAGCAGAGCAGAACAGAATAATGCAAGAGCAAAGCATAACAGAGCAAAACAGTACCGATCAGTACAGGGCAGAACAAGACAAAGCAGAACAGGCAGAATAGAGCAGAGCAGGGCAAGGGTCAGGCTGTACAGGGCAGTGCATTTAATGGATGAATAGTAACGACCGATAGACAGATTGCAGATGAAGTTCTCCCTGGTTGAGAGGGAGTGTTAAAATTGGCAACAAGGGAAAAACTTCATGTGGGTCATCTTATTCATGGTTGATATTATTTTTATTAGATTCCTCTCGTCAAGAGGTGTAGGATTGATATAAAGATCATCCGATTTCGATAAGTATTCATGGAGATATGAATTTATTTTGATTATGGAATTATTATCAAGCCGACCTACAACTCATGTAGGCTCAGAAGCCCAACAGTCGCATCTATTCAAACACCAACGTTGTGTATAAATATAAGAGTACTTTTCCTCATTTGCACTCACTCTTCTTATCACATCTCTCTCTCTCTACTGCACAGAAATGAGTCTCTTCTCTATAGCGTAGAAATGGGTCTCTCTCTCACACGTGAAGCCGGAAGCTGTTGAACCTGAAGCTGCAACTGCAGATCCAAAGATTGACCTGAGTGGCCTAGAAGATCTCCTCTTTGGAACTGCATTGTAGGTCCATCTGGATCTCCTCTGAAAGCCACAACTTGGTGGTGGAATGAAGTCAATCCGACGAGCGATTTGCAAGATATCGACTGCCCTAGTTTGAAGTCGGAAACTGTTGAAACTGAAGCTGCAACTACAAAAGTAAAGATTGACCTGCGTGGCCTAGAAGATCTCCTCATCTAAACTGCATTGTAGGTTCATCTGAACCTCCTCTGGAAGCCGCAACTTTTGGTGGTGGAATGAAGTCAATCCGGTGAACGGTTTGCAAGATATCGACTACCCTAGTTTGAAGCGGAAACTACTGAAACTGAAGCTGCAACTGCAGAAGTAAAGATTGACCTACGTGGCCTAGAAGATCTCCTCATCTGGACTGTGTTGTAGGTTCATCTGAACCTCCACTGGAAGCCGCAACTTTTGGTGGTGGAATGTAGTCAATCCGACGGTCGGTTTGTGAGATATCGTCTGCCCTAGTTTGATAATGAAGCCGCTAATGCTGATGCTGCTGATCTAGGGTTTGTTACTGCTGATATGAATCAGATTTATTGTACCATTTCTCTCTACTAAATTATTGAAGATAAATGAAGATTTGATCAAAGGGTTTCCCCACACATTGTGGGGTTTGTCCCTGGCTAGCCGCCACATCTTGTGTCTCTTGTCTTGGCTTGTTTTCTGTCGATCGTTTAATGTTCTATCTACACTTTACTTTATGTACATGTGATTGCTAATCTGTGGAATATAATAAGAAAAAGAAGTAAACTATTATATGCATAGAACATACCATAACTTAACAAAGAGCAATCACCGAGGACAGTTGGGAAAGGACAAAAGGATCAATGGATTCCTCATCACTCTTCAAATTCATCGATGGTGAAATTTAAGCAATGAATATTATCAGAATGGCACAGCGGAAGCTTCTGATGGCGTACCTAAAGATCATTTCATTGGGAAGACCGGATCTCAGGACAGAAGGAAAGGCAGATGCCTTGTTTGTAATAAGTTCGGCCATTATGTGAAGAAGTATACGAATGGCAGGGACACATCTCTTGATGAAGATAACAATCATTCTAGGGACATCTTCAATGATCAGAGGAATGACAAGTAATGCAGGTCATCAAGGAAACGGTCGACTCTTCAAAGAATGCAAGGAACCCCAGGTATGAAGAATCAAAGGTTGTTTCTGATAAGATAAAGAAGCGTTATCTTGTATTGGCCCTCTCCTTCAGATTCTTTGGGAATCTGCCTTATTGATTGTAGTGCTTCAAGGCACTTCATCAGATAGAAGGGTGCTCTCTCAAATTGAGCAGAGATGGAAACAATTGTGGGATGATACTTGGAGTCGATGCCACCTATCCCGGAAAGAGTGTAGGGAATGTCACCCCTCAATTGAATAAGGGTAACTCGATTCATTTACAAGAATCTCTTTTGTGTACCTAATCGCTAGCAGAACCTGATGTCCATTTCGGCAATGGAAGTCAAAGGTTTCAGGGTGGCATTCATCGATGGAAAGGTATGTGTTTAAAAATAAATTTTTCTAAGATGCTTTTGAGTTCAGGGTTGACAATTTGTATCAAGTTGCAAGATGGTCCATTGGGGACCATGTCAGTTGACACATCTTATCTATAGCACCGGAGGTCTACTTATGGGGCCCTACCCGTGTGAGTCAGATGGTGACTCAGATCCCTGAATTCAAGAAGAGCATGAAAGTACATGTTTGAGATGTACCAAAGGAAAATTTTATAAGGGGACAATTCCCCTCATGTAGCAGGTCCATAGGTTTGGAACAACCCGAGGGATTTGAGATTCATGATCGGGAATCTCATGTGTGCAGGTGGACGAAAGCCCTCTATGGCTTGAAGCAAAAACACCCCAGGCTTAGTATGAGAGGGTTGATAATTGTCTGATGAAACTGAGATTCACTAGGACTGAAGCCGATCCAAACCTTTGCTCAAAGGTTGTGGATGATAAACCTCTCATCACCTTCTAAGGACAACCTATTTCTGACAGGTGCAGACCCTCTCATTTGCAGAAGTAAGAGGGAGTTGGATTCCGAATGTGGAATGGTAAACTGCAAGCCCGTGACTACCTCAAGGATCTTAACTTTCAGAAGTTATATAGTAGTGATGACAGACCAGATTTGGGAAATGCCTTTGAATTTCATAAACTCATTTGTGTTGATGTTCTTGGTGAACTTCTGTGCGGACATATGATTTGCAGTTAGTATGATGAGCTCATATATGGTTGAGCCACACGGGATTGGTGCCAAGAATCTTCTGAGATATCTTCAAGGCACAATCTCTCATGGATTGAGATACACTGCTGGAAATATGAAGCTGCATGATTATTCAAATGTTGACTACTCACGCAGTGTGGAGGATGGCAAGAGCACTTCTGAGTGTTGGTTCTCTTTGGATTCTGCTTTGATACCCTGGATGAGCAGGAAGCAGAAGTCGGTTGCTATAAGCACCGCTAAGACCGAATACATAGCTACGAGTATGACCTCGTGTGAAGCTGCCTGGTTATGGAAGCTCTTCAGTGAGCTATTTGTACACATGATGGATACCACCATGATCTTCTGTGTCACCAAAGGGGGATTCGATTGTTGAGGAATCTCGTATTCTATAATTGCTCTAGCATATAGACATCAGATACTACCTTATCTGGGATATGGTAGACGTCAATGAGCAAGGAGGCTCCATTGCATTGAGACTAATGTACAGGTCACAGACATTCTGTCTAAGCCCCGAGGAAATATCAAATGTGTGACCTTCCCGAACAACTTAGAGTTGTTGAGACTTCTTATGAGGTTCATGCATGTTGCATGCATTGAGCTCTGGGAGCTCTAGGGGGCTTGGGGTACTTAGTGGAGAAACCAGCAATCATAGGGAGACTCACCCTCCCTTAATGATGTTCTTTGTACAAGGTGAATGGCTCAACCTTCCCCTGTGATACCTCAGGCAACTTAGGGACATGATGAATGGTTCCCCTATTGAGGCATCCTACCCATGCAATCTGGAACTCATGGGAAGTACCTCTCATCTGGCCAATGAGCAGGGAAATGATGTTAGGGACCATAGTAGTACTATCGATGGGCGCATCGTTGTATCTACCGTACTCCCTATGCTAGGATGACCTCCATTGATCTAGGATCAATGAAACTGATCTGGGATCAGTATGAGTGTTTTGAGACACTCTCTTGTGATATTGATTTGGGATGAATAAAACTGACTTCGGGTCAGTAGAGAATGGTATGAGACATTCTCGATCAATTCTTCTTCTTCATGGTTCAGCGGAGCATAGCAGTGCAAGGCACTGATGGCAGAGATAGTATAGTCAGAAATATGGATCAGCGGATGGAGTTCTCCCTAGTTGAGAGGGAGTGTTAAAATTGGCAACTAGGGCCAAACTCCATGTGGGTCATCTTATTTATGACAGTTGATATTTTTCTTGGATTCCTCTCATCGAGAGGTGTAGGATTGATCTAAAGATCATTCGATTCCGATAAGTATTCATGGAGTTATGAATTTATTTGTGTTATAAGACAATTCATCAAGGTCGGCCAGCAACCAAATAAACCCCACATGTGCTCAACATTTTAGTATAAAAGGAGATGACTTGAGAGTCATTTCTCACACACACTTCTATCTTGATTTCTCTCCACTTGTCTTGGGTTTTAGTGGAAGAGAAATCTAGGAGTGGAAGCCCTAGACATTGGAGGATAAGAAGTTGCCCTAGCTGCAGTCAAGAAGAAATACGTTGCCCTAATCTAGAGGATGCAGTCATGAAGAAAAGCCCTAACGCTATCAAGGAGGAGCCCTAAACCTATACGTTGGTCCCTACTAACGCAGACCTAAAGGCTGCCCTAACGCAGACCTAAAGGAAGCCCTCACTAAGACCTAAAGGCAGCCCTAACGAAGCTATCCTAAGGCAGCTCAAGAAGAAGGAGGACACTGATGTGAAGGGTCAAAGGGACAGCGTGGAGGCTGCCCTAGACAGTGTGAAGGGCTGTGTGGACAGCGGAGCCTTAGCCGCAGCATGAAGGATCAAAGGGACAACGTAGAGGTTGTAGGGACAACGTGGGAACAAGACGGTTAAGTGCACAATAAGAAAGCAAACAGGCCAAGGAGAATAGAAGCAATATGCTACTGTTTGTGGACAGATAGTTGGGTGTGTAAGGGCTGTCGGATGCCCTAACCAGTCACCATATAAGCAGCCGTAAAGGCAGCATTGGAACAGCAGTGTTGTGGACAGCAACAAAGTAAATAGGACAGTTGAGCTACATGGTGCTACTAACTAGTGCAGAAAAGTAAATGGGACAGCAGGCTACATAACGCTGCTAAAATGCATGGGATAGCAACATGATATAGTGCCGCAATGTTCAATGGGATAGTTGAAAGATGTTGGGACAACAGTATGATATAGTGTTGCAATGTTCAATGAGACAGTTGTAAGATGTTGGGACAGCAGCATGATATAGTGCTGCAATGTTCAATGAGACAGTTGTAAGATGTTGGGACAGCAGTATGATGAGACAAAACAATGATGGGACAGAGATGATATTTTGCCGAAATGTTCAATGGGACAGCACAATGATGAGGCAGTGGCACAATGGGGCAGCAATGACATTGTGTAGCAGTGGCACAATGGGACAGCAAGCATGGACAACATGGCGCAACATGACAAGCATGGTGCAGCATGGCAAGCATGGACAGCATGGATAGTTGTGGCAAGCACATGAGACATGTTGTATGACAACATGGTTCTACAATGGCACATGTGACAGTAGTGCAGCGTGGGTGCAGCATGGTGCAGCGCAGTGAGGTGCAGCATGATGACGAGATGCAGCACTATGATAGGTGAGGAAATCAGTTGAAGCAGCATGTCTTCAATTGATCTCATGTATCATCTTCTTAGAGATGATCTATGCTCTTACCTCAATAAGCCAAAGTGTTGACTTCTATTGTAAATGTGCTCTCTCTCTCTCTCTCTCTCTCTCTCTCTCTCTCTACTGAACTATTGAAGAACATATAAGAAGAATTGATCAAAGGTTTCCCCACATTGGATTTTGTCCCTGGATAGCGCCACATCTTGTGTCCTCTTGTCTTGGCTTGTCTTCTATGATTTATGTTTATGTTCTATCTGCAGTTTACTTTAATGTTGATGTGATTGCTAATCTGGAAAAGATATTGAGCTAACTGTGCAAATTGAAATAAATTGCTCTAAGCATAGAACATACCTAAAATTAACATGACGTTATATGGTTCAATCTATTTTTTATGTTTTTTATATCTAATTCATCATTCTACATGCTTTTGTTGACATATATGCATCAAAATATAAAAAATATAAATAGTATATAAAAATTCACTCCCCGATTCGCTCCCGAACCGAGAGCTTCTGAAAATGTCACTCCCACTCCCCGTTTTCGCTCCCACTCCCAAGTAACCTTGGTTGGAATCCACTGTGCCTCTTCTTTAGTCCCTGCATGCAATTAATATATAGGCTCCATATATCATGAACTAATTTGACGCATGCTAAACTTCCCTCTGTTTGCCACTGCGTAGTACTAATGACAGCTAGAAACCACATGTGCCAAATAGCTACCCCTTGAATGCAGCCAATAGATGGGTATTTGATACTCAAATTAACTCAGTGTATGTGGATCCATCTTGCTCCTGCCAACCATCACCACTAAGTGTGCCACCCGCCCTCTCGATAATGTGCCAATACAATGTCTGGAGCTCGAACACATACTAGAAAATTGCCTCAATCATACACGGTATCCTCTGCTCATGTATGGTCCTGACATGCCCTGTGGAAAAAGTGACACATGTCTCCCTGATGACCAGCTCCCTAGGCATAGGATTAGTGATGAACGATATGCCACCCCTACAGATGATCACCTCATCCCCCAACCTATGGTTGTCAACTTGTACACTGACCCAATACCACCGCTGAGAGGTCTCTCCCCTAGTGCGCTAAGTGTCATCCAAATATCTCGGGTAAGCTCCCTGTCCCTTGCTGCTCGTGCCTATAGTGTCAAAGGACAACAGCCAAATCGTCTGTGCCTGTAAGTGATGTAGAAGAAGGACAAGCGTGTGAGTCCCCATGGATATCCTCGAGTATCACACACTTGCGTCCCTGTTGATCCCATGTGAACTACACCCAAAGGTATGCCCTATGTCTTTGTCCATAGGTTTCCCTAGAGGCAACCCTCCAAGACCCCATTGTGCAGCACCATACACCCCTGCATACCATCAAGCATCCGTTTACTCCTCAGGATGCCACTGTACATTGCAGCCTACCCCTGTACACTACTAGATCCCCCCTGCTACTGTTAGCCTATCCTGCATCATCTTGTGTCCTACCAGTGTCAATGTACCTGACACTCCCCACAGGTACTCAATATTATGCAAGCCACTTCTCCTACTCCACAGTGTAAACTGACATGCTACCGCACACCACCACACACCTCCATGCTCCTCTGCAGGCCATTGCTCCTCGTTGCATAGCCTTGCACACCACTGGATGTTATGGCCTAAAATTGGGTTTGTACACATCAGTTCACATCCCTCTACATAACACTGGACCCTACAACATAACTTTGTGCAGTCCTGTGTACTACTGCCTACTGTTGTACCACCCTGTAACACACGGTATCTCGCATGTGCAAAAGTATCTGCCACTCTACTAGTGAGCCCACCATGACATGCGTCATATCTCCTCGTCCATCCTGGTAGACCTGAGTGGCCTAACTCCACTCCTGCTAGAGGGGATATCTCTGCTGTGTTGATCCTCAGCGACTCCTGCGCCCAATACCTCAATGGGAGAACATTGTCTCCATATAACGCTCGGTCCGGCGGCCTACCCATGCCACCTCCTCCAACCAGCTCCTGCCAGAGAATGTTAATCATCCTACAACCCCATGCACAACCAACATGCCAAAACAACCCATGGAATCTGCTCACAAACCGCCTGGCCACTAGTGTCGACTGGAACCCCCTAAGGAATGAATGCGCTGAGTCACTAGGTTGATTACCTCATCAATGCCATAGCCATCCCACATGTCTGATATTGGATAGGAAGCACCACCTAGATCCCAATGCCAACCTGAGCCTCCAGCACCCTCGATGTTTGAGAGCTTCCACTAAGCTTTACTCAAGACTACAACCATCCCCATGAATCTTGTTGTCGCACAGTGTCAAGGCACCGCGACAACGCTCAGAGTAAGGGTTGTCACTCTTATCCTTACTCTGTTTAGACTCTCTTCTAGACACTTTGTGCGACAACAAGTCCAACCCACTCCACCATGTACCAACTCAGAATCTCTCACCATCCAACCCCAAGAGAGGAATTGAATGCACAAACTCCCGCACATAGAACAAGCCCTCCATCTTGCGAGTGTTGCACCCTCTGCAGCTCATGTCGCCTCATCTCACCATCCTGGTCGACACATAAAATCTGTCGAGGTGACTCCGCATCTCTCTCTCTGTTGTGCAAAGGTAGCCTAGCAATGTTGCAAGCCCCATCTATATGAACCCAAATAGAGCCACTATCTAGAAGTATTGCAACTTTGCTAATGGTCTGTGCATTTGTCTGCTCTAAATTGATGGTTGGCCCAAAAGATGACTGCTCGTCCTCCTCCATCATGGGCTCAACATGAGCCTCCAACTATTCCTCCATAGACAACCCGACATGCAAGACATGCTCACTAGTCAATTGTAGGTGGTTGTCGTCCTAAAGCTCTGTCATAGACCTAGATGCCTCTATACCTATCGGCTCCTCATCAACAGTGGAGATGTCTCCCGACACCTCATCAACCTGTGGTGCATTGTTGTCACCTGAAAACTTAGTCACAACACTAGGTACCTCATCAACTGTCAGCATCTCATCAACGGGTGTATGCTCAACTGTCTCCTTGCCAACCATGGCCCCTTCAACTGCCTTTTCATTTTTTGTCTTGATCCTCCTCATCATCCCTGCATAATTCCACTAAATTCCCACTAATTTGTGCACATCTCTTAGTTCACAGAACTCCCAAAAAAAGAGGGATGCCTGAATGCCATGTCCCAATGATTGGTATGCCCTCCAATTTGTTGTCAATAACTCCACATCAATTGCAATCATGTCTTGCCATCTTGATGCATTATCCATAATTTTGGGCATAGTGGATTTGTTGTATAATTGAGAATGGTCCTGATTCCCAATTGTGGTGTGAATCAGTTGCTACCCCACATCAATCATCATTTGTTGCATCCTAATCACCTCATTCAAGGTTACTTCCATGTTGTTTGATTTTAATCTTTCTGTGGACCCCATGATTTCTTAGCTTTTTATTCTAGCCTTGTCATCACTTGGCTTAAGGCCTACAACTTGACCAAGATCATGGCTCTGATACCACTGTAATATTCCTAAATGGAAATAACAGTAAATACCAAAAACATGAACTAGGAACAACAATTAAAATTAAAATCCAAGCACCCAAATCAAAACACCATAGAAAATAAGCAGATTAACCAATGTTCCACGAGGACGCGCCCCCTAGGGTGGGGGATGCACTTCCTTGCTCCCCCACGCTCCCAAGACGGGGATACTCTTGGGGAAACGTTTCCCCACATCCCCATTTTTGGGGAAACTCTAGGGGGGACTTTTCTCTGGTGACAAAAAGCATCCCCCTCGTCCCCCCAAATTTTATTGCTAATAAAAATTAAAAACATAAAAAATTAAAGTGCCCCCCGAAATTTTTTTGCTAATAACAATTAAAAACATAAAAAATTACAAATTTTAATATAATTTAAAAAAAATATGAAAATAAAAACTGAAGGATAAATTCAAACTTTAAAACATAATCATTCACATTTCTCACTCATTTCTCATTAACCCTACAATTTTACCTTGTCGCCCGACATTTTCCTTCTACTGTTGTTCGACATTTTACCTTACCGCCTAAGATTTTCCTGTTGTCATCGCTTGACATTTTCCATCTATAATTTGCTATGATTTGGAGTTGCGATTTTCATTTTGTGACTTGGAGCTGTGATTTTCATTTTTTGACTTGGAGCCAATTGATTGGAGTTGTGATTAATTATTTAGTACCTTTTGAGAAATTTACTAGTATTTCACTTCTTTCTATGTTTATTTTTAGTTTAGTATTCTATTGCTATTTTAGACTTCAGCATAATGTCATTGTCATATGATGAATTTACTTTTGATATGCATTGTGTAATTTCAATTGTCAAATGATTAATTTAATTTAGATATACCTCGCATAATATTAATGCCCGTTGCCGAATGATAAATTTAGATGGAACATTGCATAATGTCAAATGATGGATTCAATTTAGCAATTTACTTTTAGATTTACAATTTTATATTAATGATTGCAGAAATGTCAAACAATAAGTATGACTCATAATAGTCTAATACGAAATGATGATCATATTTAGATGTGCATTTCATAATTATTAAGATTTATTATTTACCAACTTAGTTATTGACATATTGTTGGGATTTTATTTTTTTATTTTTATATATTTAAATTTTTAATAATTTTATATTTTTTATGACTTTGATGTCCCCCTGTTTCCTTGAAATTTCCCTAAATTTTGGGGTTGCTTATATACGTCCCCATTGTGCGTATCCCCGCTCTCGTGTTTCCCCGCCTCGGAAACTCGATGAAACATTGAGATTAACAAAGCCATTTTATTAATCTCGAGAATCATGTGTACAATGAGTAAGGAAAATGGACCCTGGGCTTGCTACTGCAAGCTATGCAAAACCCAGGTGAGACAACTTTGATCTGGAGGAAATACTGGCCCAAACTGGAACTGCGCACTACCCAGGAAATTACTATTGTTGTTGCTAGAATGGGATTGAAGATTCTGCTCTGAAGAATACCTGGATCACCCTAAAATTGCAGCCACGAGCTCCACTCCTCATACCCAAAAATACCCAGAAAGGGTTTGGCCCAACTCCAAGCCAAAATTGAACCCACAAAGTGATGCAAATTTGTTAGTTAATAAGAATATGCTCTGCTATAAGAATGAGGATTTCGTGCCCGAATATCACCCGGAAAATTTTGTAAAATTAGTCGGAGACTCCTCTCAATAAACCCACAAAAACCCAAAAGGATTTGAGCTGAATCCACCGACCTCAACTGACCCCCAAGAAATGTGAATTGCCCAATCTAGCTAGAAAATGCCCCACAGTTTTGATACTACTGAATTATGCCCAAATCTACAACGGGAAATTTCTCCCAACTCTGGCTAGATTCTCTACTGAGAAATACCTCCAATCTCTAACCCTTATCTCCCCCGATTCCACTTCTCTAAACTCATGTGCAACGTTTGGTCAATAGCTTTTGTGCCCTTGCCAAAGATAGAAAAATTGACTCAGGTAATAGCCTCCAATCTAGCTCGGAAAATCGTTGTCTAAACTCTAGTCTAACAATAAGAAAATTCCTTGCAAAATTTCGGAACCTCTAACCCATGCTTGCTCCTACAATGTGCTCCACAAAATACCTTTGTGCCCAAGAAAAATGCACAACTGAATAAAGTCCTGCAATGACATCCAATGCAAGCTACAAATTGAGCTCCCCAAATTTCTTCACTAGGGAGATACTCAAAGTTCTCCGAAATGAGGGTGGAATTATGCTTGGAACTCCTAGTGCTAAACAGAACTCTGACCCTTGTGCTAAACATCTCCAGGAGAAGATGAAATATGAAGCATAATAGCCAAAAGATAATCCACAAAATGAGTCCATCCTCCTTTTACAATTTCTCCTCGTGCCTCTAGACTCCTTTTTTTAATATTATTTTATTAGTGGGGGCCATTTTCCACTAAGTTACTTTTGTCGTCATTTAATAAAATAATAATTTCCCGTTATTTTCCAATAAAATAATACTAGCCACCTTTCTCCAATGATATTTGCCCATTTTTAATTAATATTACTAAAATTGGGCAAAGTTCCTTAGTGACTCCCATGCTCACAAAATTGGGGATATTACAAAGGGACACATCCCACAGGGATGGGAACAGATGTCTTTATTCATTTATAGTCTTTATTTAACAACTATTTATTCATTTACTTACTCGTCAAGTGCATAATCGCCACACAGGCGAAATTTAGTAATTTACTAGTTTCTTTCAAGACAATATCACAGATTGTATTCAAGCCATTTGTTCCAAGATCGGGAGCAATGCTAGAAGAAGCTGGGAATAACAAATAAGAAGTAATGCTCATTGCTAATGCATTGGGTGATCCAGTAAACACAAGCTGTTTAGACATCATATCTGTATGAAGTTCTCGGATTTTCAAAGGTGATTACCAATTGGTGACCATCAACGCAAATTCATATTAAGGTAAACCTTTCTCATTCAGATGTCTGCACAGAAGCTAAATTTTATCACATATATTGTATACAGTAAGCTTGAGGCATGGATCAAGAATCAAGAGCAACCTAGAAGAAATTCAGACCGGATGAAACAAGAAAATAAGCGTCTTCCATAAGTATTTTTGGAATGAGGTTTTCTGTCAAACATGTGGCTACTCCCAGATAAAAAACTACACTTAAACAGAATAAAAGGAGAAACTATAACCAAAATCCTATGGATTATACAAAATATCATTTATGTTAGAGCTTAGAATTCTCAACACCAACAAAACTTCATGATATATTTCACATGCAGTTCCTAGAAGAAGCTCAAAACTTGAAAAAGCAATAAGTAGATCAGAAACTTATTTACAAAGAGTTTGAAGGTGGGGTGGCTTTCTGTACATCTACAACCATATAAACAAACCACATTTAGATTATGTTGAGAATATATAACCAAGATCTTATGGATCACAAAAAATCATTAAACGAGTTAAAGCAAGTCATAATAATGTAATTTAAGGTCACATCCTGGCTAGCACCAAACTGACTTTCTCCACTGTGCAGAGATTTGACTGCTTAACCTCCAAGAAGGAAACAGATGCTCTTATCTGTTAGGCCCATTAGAATTCCATGCCAACAAAAATTCATGTATTTCACAGATGTGCTTCAAATCAAAGTTCAGTTAATAAATAACAATATAAACAGAATAAATATTGGTGCTAGAACCAGATGCAATCTTGGAGTGGTCAACAAACCACGTCTAATCAAGTAATTGCTTGTCCACGATGACACAAAGAATGTAGAATCCATACTGGAGAAATTACCCTCACTAATGCAGTTATTAATGTTTTAAGGACAAGGCGTGAAGCACTGTTATCCCTTAAATAGATCTCTTAAATAGAGCCATTTCTCAAATAATTGAATTAATAGTTAGTTCGTTAGATGCCAAAGAATGTATGTCTTCTTCAAGAAAAATATAGAATGTTTAAATTTGCCACATAAAACAAGTAATCAAACCAAATATTTCTCCAACATAAAATCTACATTATTGGTAAGTAGACAAACCTTTGAGAGCTATCAATTTACGCAGTCGCTCTAATGCAATTGCACGATTCCTGTGCTGAGAACGATCCTCCACTCCCTAGAACAAAATGTATATTTCAGCAAAGTTAACATCTATTCTCAACCATGCAAAGATGGGATACCAATTAACAGAGCAAATATTGATGCCAAACTACGTTGTAGAGCATTATTTCCTTATAAAAACAGAATATAGAAGGAACTGCCCTTCTAAGTTCTATGCTCCTGCAGAAGATATAAATGCAATACAACAAAAAGGCGAAATTTATCATGGGAAGGTCACATAGGCAATCCGTTTTAAATATTGTATTTATTAAGTACCATATTTATCAGTCATTGAAATATAAAGGAAACAAAAAGGACTCCAGAACACTTCACCATGTTCATAACTCAGCTTAATGTGAGGTTCCAGAAACCTAAGAACGAGGTAATCATTTAACCAGCCAAAAACTGAAGTTTAAATTAAACTGTCTTCTTTGGTGTTTCTGCGATCTAGACTGCCCTGTTATTTTAGCAGAGATTCTCATATAAAACTGTAGTTGGATTATTTTCATCAACCTTTTCACTGGTCAGAAAGCTGTCCGGTGTCTACTATAGATGGATTCAGTAAGGAAATGTTACACCCCTTTTAGCAGGGGTACATATATGCACATATTCATTTTTGGCAGCACCAATATAAGTCCAAAGAACACAAGTCAAAAGCCCTATAGGCCATGTGGAGGTTACGTATTATGGTATCCTAGGCCTATTATGGTCAGCCATGGCTGATCCTGCTAGTACCCACTCTCAACTCCTTTCATCCTAGATAGGATTGGAGGACTTGGGGTGAGTCTTGTTAGTTTTTGTTATAACGGATGGTGTTTTGGTCTCGAAACTTTGTGAAGAGTCTAACTTAGGAAAAGTGGTTAATTAATAGGAATTAATTGAAAAAGGTGTGAATTATCTAGAAACCAATACGGATCGACTTAGACATAATCTCAGCCATTGATTAAGATTTAATTTTGGCCGTTAGAGTCCCAACTAAAGATTATAAGAAGAGGTCGATGGGTAAATGGAGAACACACATAGCAAAAACTCAGTGATCTAGGCAGTTCAATACTCCAATGTAGGTGATTAGCAGGAGAGATCGAGTAGCAAATGTCAAGAGGGGTAGAGATAGTGATTTGGTGGAAGATTTACAGTTCAAGAGAGGCACCAACAAGTGACAGAAATATTCCACAATGAAGCTAGCACAGAACAGCCGCAAGGGTCACGTGGATTTTCCCAGTGCAGTTGTCAGGATCGCGCAGGATTTCCTAGCACAGTCATGCAGATCGCCAGACGCAGAAACGACCTGCACAAGGGTTGGACAACCAGTTTTCAGAGGGAGACAGAGGTCGGGGTTTGTTTGTGGAGGGAGAGAATTTTCTCTCCAAATATTTTTGTCAGATTCTTGTTGATTGGATAGCCAGTTGGGCTTCCAAAGATTGTACTCAAAATTCACTGTTGCATAATAAAATAAACCCTCAGTTGTTGCACCGGTTTTCCCACATTGGGTTTTTCCGGGGACATTTGTCCAAAAATAATGGTGTCAATATTTTTGTGTGTGTGCTAGCATTTCTCAATTCCTATTTTACTTCTGCAATTAATTTTTATGGTGAAGAAATTGCACTGTGAATATTTCGTTATTTTATTGTAACAAAATAAACTGCATAATTAATTTATCAGTTACAAGAAATATTTCTAGTTGTTGCATTTCAAGGAATTTTCACATATCTTTCAGGACTCATGGTTTAGAGGATCCACTGAGTTTTTCAGGGGGTGATCACACATTGTAGGGCCTGTTACCCCTCATGCCAGCAAGGGTACATAGAAATTTTTGAAGTATCTATCACAACCATTGTAAGCCCAGGGTGACAAGTCAAAAACAATGTAAAAACCATGTGAGGCCCTATATTAGGTATCCTAGGTCTTGTGTCTTATCATTGAGTCTATATCTTGTTGTTTTGATTAGACCATGGCCGGTCCTTTCAAGTTCATTTTGGGTTCCTTTCATCTTGTACAAGATTAGAGGGTCTTAGGTGAGCTTTCTTAAGGACTCATGGTTTTATGGGAGCCTACATTCGTAGGGGTGATCATTAGTGTATTGTCCAGTCAAACTTGCATCAAGATACACTTTTGTGTTGAGTCTTTCCACATGGTTATGGTCTATAAAGTGTATAGGTGGCCTTGGCTTAGGTGTAGTATTCCTCATACAATGTTCATGCATGGCAATCTCATACTGACAACTTTCAAATTTCCCAAGGCAGTTCACGGTTGCCAATGCAAAGTCATCCCAGTGGTCAAAAGGTCAACTTGGTCTCAGATTGTGCAATTTGATGAGAGGATTCCATGCCACTTACCAGTTTTCCGATTAGAATGTCAGTGGTGTTAATTTTGGCAGCTAGGGAGAACTCCCTAGCCCTTCCTGCTAGTTGATCAAGCAAAGAAAATTGTTTAATAGAATTCAAACTTATTTTTTTTATATCCACTTCAAGTCGGCTCAATTTGATCAAGTCGGCTTGGCAAGAAGATGTGTCCTTTCGAACCCTCAAACAACTATATATACCCAATTGAGTTGATCTCCAAAAGGTACTCAAAGGGGATAGATTGTTCTGAGATTTTTGAATGGGTCTGAGGTTCCACAGGTCTTCTCTCTCGCATGTCTGAGGCACTACAACTCACTCACATATGACTATACTCTCGCATGGCTAGAGGACTCACATTATGGCTACAAGATTCGCGTTCTCACTACAGGACTCTACACTCTCGCTACAAGACTCTCACTTTGGTATCTATATTTGGAATCTTTGTAATGTCAATGTTCTCACTCTTTGGCATTTCTGTAAGGACAATGATCTTGCTCTTTGGCAACTCTGTAATAGCAGTGATCTCACTCTCAGTTCTCATCGTAATTGCATACGATCTCGCACTTGGGTATCACTGTTATGGCATATGATCTCACTCTGTATAGTCTCATTGTAATGGTTGTAATATCATATGATCTCAATCTCACTACAATAACATATGGTCTTGATCTCACTATAATGCCATATGGTTTCGACCTCACCGTGGTCTTGCATTGGTATAAGGTCTCGCATCACTTGACAAGGTCTTGATTATGATCACACATGGCTATGTATTTGCTTCATTGTATGTATGGTTTGGTTCCTCTACGTTATATGTATGGTCCCTCTGCAATATGCTTAGTTCCTTTGTATTAGTATAGCATCATAGAGTTGTATTGGTATGGCATCGTAGAGCAGTATTGGTTGTTGAGAAATCTAGGGCAGCTAAATTAGGTAATTTCTCTTACTTTGATAACTGCCTGTGGTATATTTTTACTTTACTTGATTAACTTCTTTCCTTTATTACTATTAGTGTTCTTTATCATCAAACAGCTACCAAAACATAAAGAACAGTGAGACAATAAGACACAAGATGTAGGTGATCAGCCAGGGCCAAAACCTCTTCAACTGAGAGGAAAAACCATCAGAATTCTTCTCTTCTTATAAAACTTCAATTGACGAATTCCAAGACCTATAGCCGTTGACCAAGACCCTCCAAGACCAAGTCAACTTTTTCCTTTTTGAACATCTTCCAGTAACAAACTTCGACCTTCTAGCAACTTCTCCAACAACTTTGACCCCAGCAACAATTTTTGCAACTTTGACCTTGATCTAGCTTCGACCTAGCAGCTTCACAACTTCAATCTAAAAGCAGCTTCACAGCTTCGACCTAGAGGCAGCTTCATAGCTTCGACCTTGCAGCTTCACAACTTCAACCTAAAAGCAGCTTCACAGCTTCGACCTAGAGGCAGCTTCATAGCTTCGACCTTGCAGCTTCACAGCTTCGACCTTGCAGCTTCACAGCTTCGATGCAGCTTCATAGCTTCGATGCAGCTTCAGAATTTTGTCTTGCCCAATAATTGTAGAAACCCCAACAAAAGAGAGAGAGAGAGAGAGAAGCCCAAAACTTGGAACTTGTTCGTATTCTCCTTCTTCTTCCTTTTCCAGCTTCTACCTTGTGGAGATAGAACTTGCTTGAGTGAGTGTCCAAATGAGGTTGAATTCCTTCTTATTTATAGGCTTGTGAGGGGTACGAATTGCTATCTTGAGGCCGACTTGTCCCTTCATGTAGGCTGACTTGATCTTTGTGGCATAACGAGATCTTGGAGGGTCTTTTGACTCTATTTTGACTAAATAATTTTTTCTTTACAATATGTAACATGCCCAAATGGGTCTTCAATACATGACAATGAATCAATTGACTTTATGACAAACCTAGAAGCACTCAATGGGTGCTTGACCTAAACATAAATTTCCCTTGAGCATGAAACCCATGCCTCAAGAACACAAATAATAAATTTATTTTATCTTTTCATTAAATACATAAAATCACGATTACATATGTCATTATGAAGACTGGACCTAGTTACATATTTCAACATTGGAATGGCATCGTAGAGCAGTATTGGTATGTTGTAGTGCAGAGCAGAATGATCGTATGGCATCATATATATTGTAACAGCAGTGGCATCTATGTTTGCTATCAATACTCTGTTATTCATGGATTGTCCTGTGGGATTTACGAAATGGCATCAGCTTATCTTTAAGACATATGCATAAACCTTGTCACCAGTAACCCTAAAGAGAAACCCTAATAAGATTATATGCCAAGGCCTTGTTGGTATAGTGTCTGACATGACTCTCATTTTGTGTAGTGAGTAGTAACCTTGTTGTATGGTTGACGTATCTCTATATGGATGTACTTTGTATCTCAACTGAACACTAATGAATAGAAGAAGATGAAGAATTTTGAATGGCTTTCCCTTTTTGGGTTTCATCCTGGTCTCTGACCTAAATCATGTTGTCCCTATTTGTGCATGATTTTCTTCTAATGTTCCTTTTATTGTTCCGTTGTATTTTTGATAATATTGTTCTTGCTACATAATTGCTAATGATGTTAAGGTGTATGTGAGGTGAATGTGATATATGAAAAAGTTCAAAAATGCAATTATCTAAAGCAAACAACAATATAGCCCTAAGAAAATTAACATGGCATTAGAGTTGGGCTAAAGAAAAGTCGTTGAGATCACCCCTGTGAGGACACCAATGAATAAGTATAGAGTGAAAGGGATGAAGATGTTGAGACCTAAAAGAATGCTAGGGTTTGAAGGAAACCCTAGGAAACCTTGTTCTAGAATAGAAGTCAGGATTGGTGGATAATATGAGGTTAAGGTTTGGAAGAAACCCCTGGAATGTGATAAAGGCTTGAGTTCTACTTGTCTCACTATAGGAAATGATATGTTGCAGTAATCATCTTATTGACAGTTGGGCTTGGCTGTTGATGAAGACAATTGAAAATATTGAAGGTGCCATGTTGGGGCATCTCCTCTTTTGTTGATATATGATTGATGACCTAGTTGTAACGACCCATTTATAAATATCAAGAACGCAAGAATAATAGCAGGCATACGGTGCATGCATATGATAGCTACACATGCATGTGTCGCATACACCGCACTAGTATTGTATGCTAAATTAATTAAGTGCTAAATACCATGACACTTCTTTAAATAGAGGTTCTACTCATCCATCAATATTTTTTAATGTATGGGTAAATCTTAAAAGAGGACTATGTAGGGACAGCACAGTCCCAGCAGAGGTGATGCAGAGACTGCGTGGGGTTGACGCAGTTCTGCGCGGAGGCTAAGCGGAAGGGACGCAAAGGCTCATTTCCAACGAGATCAGAGTTGGTTCTTCCAGTGACAGGGTGAGATCATCTTACTATTTGTTTTGCACAGTTTCTCTCTGTATCGGATAGCCAATTGGGCATCCAACAAATTGTACTCAGAATTACTACTGCATAATAATAAAACCCTCAGTCGCTGACCGGTTTTCCCAAATTGGATTTTTCCAGGGACATTTGTCCAAAAATAATTGTGTAGATGTGTGTGATGTTTATTTCTCTCGTGTTGTATTTAGTTTCTGCAGTTTTATTTTGGTGTAGGCTATAGTGTATGTATTTCAGTATTCGCCATAGAAAACTACAAGTAACTTGTTCAATTAATTTAACAAGTAGGTGAAATATAATCAGTGTGTTGCAGTAGGAATCGGGTAACCTATTTTTCACACACACAAGAATCAACTATGAAAATTTGGAAACCCTGAATCAATACTGTAGCAAATTGATATTACTTCTCCTACTTGTTAATCCATGCAAGTTATTTACTATGTTCTACTGTAAATATCTTAGTAAATACAACCGCAGCCTTCACAACATTAAATAATATGCGGAAACAAGAATTTGAACAAGAAGGAAATAACACACAAATGACACCGTTGTTTTTGGACCAATGTCCCCGGAAAAAACCAATGTGGGAAAACCGGTGCAGCAGCCGAGGGTTTGTACTATTATGCAGTAGTTTTTTAATACAATCTTTGGATGCCTTACTAGCTATCCAATACAGAGAATCTAACTAACAGAGAGATGAGTGAGATATACCTCACACTATCACTGGCGATCCAGTACTGATCCAGCCACTGAATGGCTAGCCCCTAGCTACCTCTACGCAATCACTGTGTTGCTCTACGTCACAACGTCTGGGAATTGCATCACTCCTTCAGGCTAATCGATTTGCATCTAGAACTTCGACTTTTTGCCCTTCCAGTCTCACACCCCGGCTTCTGGCTCTAGAACTCGATTCTCCTGCAAACTTCAAATCTCCTCTCAAGCTCTGCGCTGTCTCAGCGTGGCCCTACACTGCCCAACGTAATTCTGCGCTGCCTCTTCTGGATCTCTCTCTGCCTCCTCTGCAATGTATCCCCTGATTAGGGAATCTTTCTCCATAAACTATCCCTGCCCTTCACTACAAGAAATCACCTCAATCTCTGATCTCTCACCCGATGTGTCTTCCAAATGCCCATCAAGCCTCTTCTTATAATCTTCTCATTGAGTAATCAACGGCCCAAATTAGATCCTAATCAATGGCTTAGATCATTTTGGTTTGATCCTCGTCTTCTTCTAGAAGTTTCACCCTCAATTTAATTGATATCCTTTAATTATTTTAATATCCTAAGTTTAGACTTAGGCATCCATTAAAAATAATTAATTATTTTAATAAAACCTTCTCCAAGTGGAATTTCCCAAAACGATTTCTAGGTATTCTGGAATACATGTGTCCTAGCTTCCCTGCAAATTTTGAGGCTTAGAGCACATCCGATGCTACCAAAAATCAACACTCCCTCTTAGCGAGGAATGTGCTCTAGTAATGCAACCCGCTGAAGCATCAACCTTCTCTATAACATCTCCCTCTGCGTTGTTGATGTCTGACATCACTACCCACCAACTATTGCGCAAATGTTTCATCTGTTTTGCTGCTGGCCCTGCCACTGCCAACACTGCATATGCACCGCAACCCTCTCCTACCATTGTTGTTGCTGCAACAACAACGGAAAAGCATCCAAACATTAAACCAAAGGGGTTCAACGCGATGCATCTGCTGCTGGAGTTCTGACTGCTGCTAGTCTCTGTGCTGTGACTGAAGCCACTGCACTACTGCTGACTCTGCTCTGTGCCAACTACACTGCTGCCAACACTAGCTTTGCGCTACTCAAACTCTGGCGCTTCTAGCCACTGCAACTATCACTCTAACACTCCTCTGCACAAACTGACCCTGGTCCATCCTGCTACTTCTGATATGGGCTCCCATAGCAAGGTATTGATCCAAGAGGTGGACTCAAGGATCATGCCCATCTGTAGTTCTTTCGAGCTACAGTACTAGATCATTCCACCTCTCCCCTGGAGGTATCTAGGCAATCATGGCGAACTCCTCCTCCTCGATCTTTGCAGTTGCAGCCTGCGGATCATGTTTCTTGTCCTTGTCCTTCTTAAGAGGACACTGCGTACCGTAGTGACCAAATTCACCACACCAGAAACATTTGATCTTCGAGACGTCCTCCTTCCATCTCTGCTGCTACTGCTACCCCTTTGATGCAAGGGTTGCATTCTCTTCCTCCTCCTTAGGCTTCGTCCCACTGTTGTTGCTGCCATCAAGTTTTCACTTGACTAAGTCTTACCTCATCTCTTCCTGCTAAAGAGCAACCCACATTCCCTCCCAATCCAGCAATCTCTCTCTGCCCAGGATACTCTGGACAAATACTTGCCATTCTTCTAAGACTGAATTCAGGGCCAACCTCACCATTTCTGTAGGCTGAGGTGTTGATCCTACAGCTGCCAACTGATCTCGGACTTCCTGAAGCTTTGATAGGAACGGATCAATGCGTTCCCCTTTCTCCATCCTTGTTGATCTTAGCTTCTCCTCCAAGTACATCTTCCGTTGCTCGGAAGATCCTTGATATAGCGTAGCCAAGGCATCCCACATCTCTTTGGTCGTCCCTTTGCCAGCAATGTGACATACAACATGATCCCTCACTCCATCGAGGATCAACTGCTTGGCCTTCGCCATCTCAGCCTTGTACTTCTTGAGTGGATTTGCATCACCGAGTACAGCTACCACACTATCGACATACATCTTGAGATCATGCTCATCTAAAAGGCATGAGATCCTAGCCTTCCAGATCACATAGTTGGATGCTCCATCCAACCGATCTTGATCTCTCAACCCGTTATCTGTCATCTCTGGCGATAAAATGTCGAACTGCCTCCTCTCTCCTTTGTGCTACTGCTGAGCTGGCCTACGCACTCCCCGCTGGAGTTAGTAGATTTGCTCCTCTCCACTGCTGCTCAACAATTGAGAAATCGAATTCCCTAGCTAGGAATTCTCTGAGGAAGAAATTCCCTTGAAAAGTGTCTCCTTCCTTCTTCTAATGTTTTTCTGCCCCAGCAACTGCTGCAGAAAACTACATCTCACCTAACGACTACTCTACGTTGAATCTTCTGTTGCGTTACTCCCTCTACCACTAACAAATCTCGACCTGGAAATTTTACCTCTCTGTCAGCTCACTCAAAGAGAGATTTTCCTCGAGAATCTTGCCCTCCTGGCTTGGACTGCGCAATCCCTCTAGGGATTCGATCTACTGCCTACGCAACACTTTGATCTCCCTCCTCTTAAGCGTTAAGCTCTTTCGGTCTGCTCTCTTGTTTCAACTGCGCTCCGATACCATGTGAAAATTCGGAAATCCCCGAATCACTACTGCAGCAAACTGATACTACTTCTCCTACTTGTTAATCCATGCAAGTTATTTATTGTGTTCTACTATAAATATCGAAATAAATACAACTGCAACCTTCACAACTTTAAATAATATGCGGAAACAAGAATCTGAACAAGAAGGAAATAACACACACAAATGACACAGTTGTTTTTGGACCAATGTTCATGGAAAAACCCAATGTGGGAAAACCAGTGCAGCAACTGAGAGTTTGTATTATTATGCAGTAATTTCTGAATACAATCTTTGGATGCCTTAATGGCTATCCAATACAGAGAATCTGACTTATAGAGAGATGAGCGAGATATACCTCACACTATCACTAGCGATCTAGTACTGATCCAGCCCCTAGCTGCCTCTACGCAATCACTGCACTACTCTGCGTCACAACTTCTGGGAACTGCGTCACTCCTTTAGGCTGATCGATTTGCCTTTGGAACTTCAACTTTCTAACCTTCCAGTCTCACACCCCAGCTTCTGGCTCTGGAACTTGATTCTCCAGCGAATTTCGAATCTCCTCTCAGGGTTTGCACTACCTCAACGTGGCCCTACGCTGCCCAGCGTGGCTCTGCACTGCCTCTTTTGGATCTCTCTCTGCCTCCTCTACAATGTATCCCCGGATCAAGAAATCTTCCTCCATAAACTATCCTTGCCCCTCACTGCAAGAAATCACCTTGATCACTTCTCCAGCAACTGTTGCATTGCTCTCTTGAGAAAATCGATTTCTAATCTCTCACCCGATGTGTCTTCCAAATGCCCATCAAGCCTCTTCTTATAATCTTCTCATTGAGTAACCAATGGCCCATATTAGATTCTAATCAATGGCTCAAATCATTTTGGCTTGATCCTTGTCTTCTTCTAGAAGTTTCACCCTCAGTTTAATTAATACCCTTTAATTATTTTAATTTCCTAAGTTTAGACTTAAGCACCCATTAAAAATAATTAATTATTTTAATAAAACCTTCTTCGGGTGGAATTTCCCAAAACGATTTCTGGGTATTCTGGAATACATGTGTCCTAGCCTCCCTGCAAATTTTGAGGCTTAGAGCACATCCGATGCTACTAGAAATCAACGTCAGCACCTATATCTTCAATAATTTTAATAAACAACTACCGATATATTGTGCATCCTTGTATTGTCCAAGTGCATCCACTGATTTCGAGAAAATTGGACCATTCAAGGAAGACACCATGAAGTTGGTGAGTTGGGTGTCGTGCTGGATCTGTCCATCCATAAGAAACAATGCTAACCCCAGATCTTGGCCCTGTTGATTTAATAGGCTCGAGCATTTTGTCCACCTCTTTCTTTGCCTTCGTCAACAATGTGATTCTAAGCTTCTCTGACCCAGGAGGCACATACCCTGATGGAGTCCCTTGAGTTAGAGCTCATCACATCTCAATAAATAAAGGTGAGAATGCAATATTAAAGCATATGAAGTTTTGATAGAAAAAAATGCAATGGTGGGATGAAGCTCTTCCCGTTTCTCTTTCTAAAAAATCTTGTCCATTGCACCAAATGCCATTGCCTTTCTTTTTGCTGCTTGTCCCCCACCAGAACTCTCAAATGGAAATTTGTTGTTGCTTTTCCTCAAGGATGGAAGGGGGTCTTCATTCTTGTTTTTATTAGATGTTGCAGCCACTTTTGCCATACCAACGTGGGCCTCTTTTTCCATTGCCTTCCTCTTAGCTAAAGACACCTGCGTAAATGTTGCAATTCCACAACTTGGTAAAGCCAACAAATGAGCTTTCACACGGAAATATGTGCTCATGAAATGAGTTTTGCAATAGTTGCATTTCCAAGCAACATTGCCTCCTCCCTTCATGTTGTTGCCTAGCCCTTGCTCTCTTGTGATATATTTCCAAAAGGGATATTTGTTATCTTGAGGCTGTTGTCTTCCCTCAACATTTGAAACTGTTGTTGTAGCCTCACTTGCAATAGAGGGAACACTTGCAGACCCTGATGAAATTGGAAGAGGAGGGGCATCTCCAATGGGGACATTCTTCCCCTTCTTTTGCCCCTTCCCTGTTTCCCTTGATTGAGCCATGAATGCTGTAAAAAAATAAAGAAAAAATGCACAAATTTTTAAACAAATGCACATGCAAACTCCTGTAATAAAAATGCAAAAAATAGAGAGAAAATGCACGCACTTGTTGCTTGAATCGCCTCCAAAATGCTCCCACACCCTTTTCTCTTTGCTCTCACACATAGCAAACCCACAACAAGAGAGAATGACTTTCGTGAAGTTAGAATGGGCCAAATTGCCTTTTATGGCCGTGCGGAGGTAAAAAACACGCGACACGTGTCTTGGAATCGGGACACATTCGAGTCCCATCGGGGCACAATCGAGACACGACGTGTCCCAACTCCCGACGGGACACAATCGGACACGATCCAGAGGACACGTGTCCCACTGAATCGTGTCTGATTCATCCGATTTGGGACACGTGAGGCCTAGGCAACAAATCCGGTATCTTAGCTTAAAACCCCTTTTTTCTTAGTTCAAAAAATAATATTTTTGACTTTTATCCTCAAAAAATTCAATTTGACTTGACCACCATGTTCCAAAGGGTCAATATCTCTTAGAAAATCGATTTTTTCCTTGGTAGAAAACCCTTAAAATTTCATTTCTTTTGAACCCACGAATTTTTTATGATTTTCCACTTTAAGAGAATTTAATTTCTCTAAAATTAATTTTTGGCTTAAAAATAATTAATTTTCTAGCTAATTATTTTCTTTTTATTTTTGCTAGAAAATTTAATTAAAAGACTAAAGAGGGAAATAAATATTTTTCACCCTCTAAGTGCATCTATAATAAAATAATTTAATCATGGTGTCTAAATATGAGTAACCATGTGCTAAATTATTCCTAGATAAACTTTTACACCAAAAAATTACGATATTAACCCCTAGAAGGGGAAATACATATTTGACATAGACCCTCAAAACTCAACCAAATTCTAAGACAAAACACATGATATGGTATGAAAAATGTCAGGCCAGGAGGTAACTCCTCAAAGTGAATTGTGATTTTGCATTGAGATTGATCATAGATATATACATGGAAGGAGAGACTCTTGAGTTTCATCTCCCAGTGTCTCTTCAACTTCTAATTCCCCTAATTTTCTTATTTACATGGATTCACCTAATCCCAAAGATTAGGTGTCAACATCCCCCCTTAATCTGAAGGGATGTTGGTGAGTCCAAGCATCATTCTGAATCTTTCAAACTTTTCTCTTCCAAGCGCTTTGGTGAAGATGTCTACAATCTGCTCATTTGTGGAACAATGGCGTAGATGGATTGTCTTGGCCTCAACATGATGTTGAATCAAATGGTATTTTGTATTGATGTGCTTCGTTCGATCATGGAACTTTGGGTTCTTGGCCAACTTTATTGCAGAAGTGTTGTCAATCATGAGAGGAGTTGAATGCACTTGTTTCTCCTGCAAATCTTCCAAAATTTTCCTGAGCCACACAATTTCCTTTGTTGCTTCAACTGCTGCCACATATTCTGCCTCAGTTGTGGAATTTGCTAGAACTGATTGTTTGCATGACCTCCAAGAGATAGCTCCTGATCCAAGACTCATAACATAACCTGAAGTAGATACTCCAGTTTTTTTATCTCCATCGAAGTCTAAATCGGAGTATACAATGAAGCTAAAGTCGCCCACCTGTGTATACTTAAGTCCAAAGTCTCGAGTTCCCTTCAAGTACTTTAGAACTCTTTTGGCAGCAGACCAATGTCCCTCACAAGGCTATTGCATAAACTTGGAGAGGATTCCAACGACAGATGAAATGTTTGGTCTGGTAGTAGTCAGGTAGTTGAGACTTCCTACAAGTTGTCTATACTTTGTTGCATCCTCAAATTCTTTTCCTTCAATGGATGTGAGCTTTAAGTTTTGTTCCATTGGAGTAGTCAAAGGATTGCACTCAAACATGCCAAACTTGTTCAACAGATCTCCAATGTACTTCTAAGAGAGGAATATAAACTTCGGATGTTGAGTTACTTCAATACCAAGATAGTAGTGAACATAGCCCAAATCTGTCGTTTCAAAACCTTTCCTCAATTCCTTCTTTATGGATGAAATATAGCTCACATTGTTCCATGTCATCAAAAGATCATCTAGATACACCACAAGATATACAACTATTTTGCTAACTTTCTTAACAAACAAAGTTGCATTATCAAGATCATAATGTTTGAAGTTGAGTTTCAGCAGATGCTCAGTTAACTTCTCGTACCAGGCTCGCGGAGCTTGCTTGAGGCCATACAAGAATTTTACAAGCTTGCATGTTTTATGTTCCTGACACTTCACAACAAATCCTTCCGGTTGGGACACAAAAACATTCTCTTTCAAATCTCCATTTAAGAAAGCAGGTTTTACATCCATTTAATGGACTTTCCAACCATTTTGTGTTGCCAAGGCAAAGAGTGTCCGGATGGTAGCCCATTTTGTTGTGAGGAAAAAAGTCTCCTCATAGTCCACCCCTTCCTTTTGTGCAAAACCTTTTGCCACAAGCCTAGCTTTGTGCTTGTCAAATGAGCCATCAACTTTATACTTGTTCCTGTAGACCCACTTGTAGCCTATTGGTTTGGTTCCCAATGGAGGATCAACCAGCTTCGAGGTGCCATTCTGTTGAAAAGTGTAACTAGGTTCAATCTTCATAATGACATGTAATTGTGACTTTTGAAAATGATGTAATGAAGAAAAATAAGATTATTATTGTGAGCCTTGCTTCATGGGTTTCATGAGCAAGTGATTTTATTTTAGTTGGCTCCCATTGAGAGCCTTAAGATTGGTCATTAAAATTCAAAGAGTCTATGTCATGTATGAAAAAACCTTCTTGGAGATATATCAATGTATATGAGTCTACAAAATGTCTAAATGGCCCTCCAACGACAAGCACTACCCATCCTCTTCAAGTTGGCCTCCAAATGAATAAATTAAACTCATGTCGGCTCACAATTAAAGGAACACATCCCTTCGATAGATCATGTCGGCTTATTTATGGAGACAAACTACTATATATACACAGCTAGGCTCTTTGCATTTACACACAGGAGTTTGGATTCTCTGAGTTTTTTGGTGATGAACTACAGTGAGAATTTCGCAGATCTCTCTGTGGTCTCAAATGGGTAGCAAACAAGTCAAGTTCGGATCTTTGAATTCAGTGGGCAATCATAGTCAGAATTTCAGATGAGCTGAACAGAGAGAGAGGTTCGGATCTCTAGCACAGTGAAGTCAATTCAGATGGGACAGTGAAGGGACAGCAAGGAATAATGAAAGGCCAGCGAAGTATTGTCTAGGTATATCAGTTCAGATATCATGAGTTAAGGGTTTCAGTGCTACAACAGAAGAACACCACTTGATAGAAGCATATATATACTACATCTTTGTCCTTTGAAAAGGCCACAGCTCGGTGCTATCTTGGAGACCACTGTGTGGTATGAAGAAGTTATCCTTCCTAGATCTATCACTGTGTTTCGATGCTATTGCAGAGGTCACATTTTGGGTGACATTATCTTGACATGATTCACTCCTGTGACTATTATATCTACAGTTCGTTGAAGAGATGATCTCAGCATGAGAAGGTCGAAGAGGAAGACGAGTCAAGACGAAGAACAATGAATTAGTGTCTTAGTCTTGGAGTGGCTAATAGGTCAAGGGTCTTGGTCTTGGTATTCGTCAATTGGAATCTCTATAAGAAGAATTTGCGTAGGTTTTCCTCTCAAAGAGTGAGAAGTTTTGCCCCTGGCTTATACCCTACATGTTGTGTCCCTTGCGTATTTATGTTCATGCATTGGTTACTGTTTGATGAAGAAGAACATTAATAATCTAACATGAAGAAGATTTTAATCTAAACAAGTAAAAAGCATTCACAAGCAGTCACTAATAGAAGAGAAATCACCTAATGCTAATGCCCTAGACTTCTCAACATGGTATCAGAGCTAAGGTGTCATAGTCAAGAAAAGGGCCGGCAATCAAGAGACACTCAAGGATCGAATCTCATTGAAGGATCTACATTGTAGAATCAAACCCTAGATCGAAGAAGCAGTCTACAACAGCAAAATTTTTGGATCCTCTAGTCATCATCAAAAGACCACAAAGACCCTCATCAAGTTATCTACAAAGCAAGGTAGCTCAAAGAACTTTAAAGACGAAGATCAGATCATCTTGATGAAATTTGAAACCCTAGAAGCAATTTTGATTTGCATGTATTCACTACCGAAGAAGTTGAAGTATCTTGAAGGCTAGGAGGCATTGTCATCATCTCCAAGGCTATAAAGCAAGCAAGGATCCTCTCCTTGTCCTTGAAGAAGATCATCCGAGGAAGCAACAAATCATCCTCATCAAAAGGAGCCAAATCAAAAGGTGTTGTCATCATAAAAAGAGCAATCTTCTTTATTGAAGAAAGGCTTTTCATTTGGAAGAAGAGCATCCAAGAGGGAGCACTAGTACATCTTCTTCAACCATCATTAGAGTGATCAAGTAGAAGATTTCATCTTCACTTGTCAAGTAAGTATCTTTCATTCTTTAATTAAATTTGGTAAAATGATTTCGTGTTTGCAAGGAGATCTATAAGTTCGTTGGGTCATCGAAATTCCTTGCATGAAAAAGGAGGATAGACATAGTCCTCGAAGAAAGTGAAGTCATTGAACACATCAATGGAAAAGGTCTCCTCTAAATTCATGGAAAGGGATTCTTATGAAAGGTCCCCTCATATAGAAATATTGGAGACATCAAAGAGATGTATATGATAAGCTCGTAAGAATATTCTCTGAAGATGCAATAAAGAAGGTCACATGACTTAGATCTTATCTACACAAAATTGAAGGTATCAAAGAATGAAGGGATATCTTCATAAGATCTCAACTGTGAGATCTGGGAGAGATGATAAGAAGATAATCATCATTGTTCTAAATGCACTAACTGATGAACAAGGTAACAAATGTCCATGGGGATAAAAAAGTTACCTCATTCAACAACTTGTGGTTTATATGTAAGATAGAAGAAGACAAGTTGAGAGCAAGAGTGTTGAAGGTTAAAGGACTCAAACATTTGTAGGAAGGAAAGGGAAGTTTGGAAAATTTTGGTCCTCAGAAAAGAAAGAAGAGCATAGCTAAGATTCAATGCTATGGATGTAAAATTATGGACATTACAGGAAAGATTGTCTTAAAGGGACAATATCAAAAGAAGAGAAGAAGCCCATATCACTGAAGAAGTGGAGGAAGTTGAAGAGAAGAAGTCCAAGAAAAGAGGAAGTAAGAGATCTCTACTATGACTGAGATAGTCTCCCTCACAAAAGGTCTCGACATAGCTTCTAAATCTTATGTTATAGGATATGGCTATAATAAATAATAAGATGCATCATGGCATCATGGAAGCATTAGAAACAAGAGCTCGTGACATCACCATAGGAAACATGAAGGATGTCTAGAACAAAATCCATGGCAGTCAAATATGAAGGATATAGCTCTTGGGAACCTCATTGCAAACTTAAGGAAAGGAAGAAGTCATCCAGGACAAGGCTCATTATACATCAAGTCAAAAAGGAAACATCTGCCAGATAGGGATATGCAAGATCCTTAAGATTCTCTGATGGAATCCTCATCGGAGGGTTCACCGATCTAGAGAGGAAGCAAGTGTTTCATCAGGAACTCCAACTTGTGGAGTTCATGGGATGATGGTATGATGACATGAGAGATGAAGCAGATCAAGGGGTTGAAGATCTTTTCAATCAAGGAAGTTGTTGAAAGAAGCCTAGATGACCTAAAGGTAAATGAGGTATGTATGCTTGTATTTAATATTATAATGTCATGTCGTATGGTTGCAGGTAACATGGATCACTACTTCTATCTTGAGAAGCATGATCAAGGGAAAAGGATCTCCTCCTCTGAAAGGATGCAGGAAGGCATAAGTCACACTAGATGAAATCAACATAATATGTCCTCATATGAAGTATGAGGTGGTTGACTACAATTAAGGAACTCTAATTGGAAGCTCCTGGGAATGGAATGTGTGAAGAAAGGAAGGAAGAGATCGTGAGATATGCAACCATGATAAAGGAAATCAACATCCAAAATACCAAGAAGATTTGACTAGGAAATCTCCCGGAAAGATATGAAGACTCTGATGGAAGTCTGAAAAAGATGGAGACCCTTGACAATGGATATCTTTGGGAGATGTGTCAACATGTATGCAGGATGTTGATACCTACAGGAAGATGTCATGATGAAAGACCATCACAAAGGTAATTTTTATTTAAGTGTTCATTTCTTATTTTTGAACAAATATCTAGATGGGCTTATGCAGGACTGCCAAAGGGAAGAATTGTGGATGACTTCCAAGAGGACCATATAGAAGGATGTAAGATCCTTCTGGAAAATATGGCATGAAGAAAGCAACATGACATGAAGCAAGGCCAGATGAACACTGATGGATCACTTTCTGATAAAAGGAATGATGACATGACTACTCGTGAATGAAAGTGATGGATGGTCTGTGCTCCATGAAGAAGTCTGAAAAGATGAAGACTCTCTGACAAAGAAATTCATGACATCGAAGGAAGGAGTTCTTCAAAGCAGCTGGTTGTTCCATTATCTCCACCTAAGGAGTTGTTAGGTCCCTAATTAAAAGTGAGCCTGGAAACAAGTTTCTTACTTGGAAGAAACTTGGAAATTCCTAAGCCAGGAGGGAGCTTAGGTATATTCCTTGTGTAGGAATGAGTACATTCCTTTATTGGAATAGATATGTCCTCCCTAACTAAGAGGGAGAGATAGACACATCATTCTTGTCTTCACCTCGGAAGACAGAATGTAGGATTGGGTAATCATTTGGCATCCGATACACTTTGAGGATGAGATAGGGCATCCAAGACAAGAGTATTTGGTGGGCTCTAGTATTGTAGCAATAATGCTACAACTCCTGGAACTCCCTTCTTTAATTTTATCAACCCGGTAGTTCGTAACAAACTTGGAAGCGACGGTGTTGTATGCACAAGTACTAGCTCTTGCCGCAGCTGTCACTTGGTCAGCTGGCACAAGTCCACTAGGAGCTTAAGCCAACTTCTATGAGCTCTTAGAATAAGCTTTTTAATTGATGGATGAAAGCTAACTCGAAGGAAGCTAATCTAATTGCAAAAAGAAATTGAAAGCCAAAAAGAAACGCAAACCCTAGCAAACCCTAATTCTACCAGCTAGTCCTACTGACGCAAAGGAGAGCATGCAAACTACTGAAAGAGATTCCATTACTTCTATGAAGGTAAAATGCATGTGTCTAAGTTATCACTATCTGAAGAAAACGTCTTTTTGTATTTTTGTTTAAGTTGTTGAAATTATCATGCATGTGCTTTTAACTATTTTTGACTGTGCAGAGGTGGATCAAGGAGGAGAAATGCTTGGGAAAGGTTGGGAAGGTTCAGAGAGGGTCTAAGGGGTCCCTAACACCCTTCCAGAGAGTCTCACAAAGTTTGGCTGCCAAGAAACCGTGTTTATGAGCTTCTACAGGAAGTCTGCAGGGGTTCTACAGGATGTTCAGGATTTCTACAGGATGTTCTGTAATTCTTCTACAGGATGTTTTGAAATGGGACTTTGGAGCATGGATGGAGGGATAAAGATGGAGGAATGAGTATGGAGGTGAGATAGGGGTGTGAAGAGGTCCAGGACTTGGGGAATGGAGTTGAGGAGAAGGTGTAGATGGTGAGATTTGTTCAAGGAGGGATGAGACAATGTTGCACAAAAATTAGGGTTTTGGGAGCGAATGGCAAACGTGAAGCAAGGGTTCTAAGTAGAGGGTGGAGTGGATGGTGCTGATGGAGAATAAGCAGATGAAGGAGTGGTACAGGTGCTCTGCAAGTCGTTTTTCCGATCTGAACCAACAAAACTTATAAATTCAAAGACCTAGTTACGTTGACCTAATTTGCTAGCTGTTAGTAAAGAGAATGAACAGAAGTGTGACCTGTAATGAAACCATGTATTTTAACTCATGCAAATAAGCAAATGAAAGTTTGAACTTGTAACCAACTTCTACACATGAAAGTCAAACACTAGTGATTGCATGGCAAAGCAAAATCAGTGTTTTTGTGGGCAGCAAAGTCATCCTAGTCCCAGCTCCTGATCCCACTAAGGGAGAGGTGAAACCACAGATGTTTGTTGGCCTTTTTCTTGAAGCTTTTTCTGTTAACAACCTATCAACTAAATCTGAGCATGAAAAGCTATTTTACACATAAAAAAACAAACTAAATAACAAAATAGAATTTAGATCTACATAGCTGATTTTACTCTCAAGAATGCAGCAAAAACACATAAAGATAATCAAAGGAGGTATTGGGCGCTTGAGATGGGCCCAACCCCAAGAGCTATAGCCTCCTAAGAGAGATTTAGAGCTGGTGCAAAGCTGGATTCATCTTTATTGATCAAGAAATGAAGAGTTACATCAAAACTGTCCACAAGAAGAGCTTGAGAATGAGCTGAAAGCAAAGCTAATCTATTGCCTAAAAATCGAACTACAAAATGACTACAACAAGGTTATGGAATGACTAACTACCAGCTACAAAATGACTAACCACTAGCTACTATCTACTGGCTAACTAGCTAACATCCACTGGCTACACTGGCTAACCAAAATGAGGCCCTAAGCCTTCTTATTTATACAATTTGAGGACCCAACAGTCCTCCTAAAATTTAGGGACTTGGCTGCCCAAGACTTGTAGTTAACAGCAGTCCTACTTGACTTGCTTGGCTGCCCTTGTGCTCATTGATTTGGTGGCCTTTGAACTCCGAGCTGATGGTGGAGAATTCGAGGTAAGGGCCCATAAATGAGGGGGACACCTTCCTACAAATCCTCTAGCTTGTTCTCCCACGAATTTGGCTGCCAAGTGCTCATTAAGACCTTCAATTTTGTCTCCAAGTTGACCAAAAAGGCTACACAAAGCACCCATTAGACTTGTTGGCATAATGACTAACCAAATTCACTCTATTAACATAAATATAATCAAAAACATGCAATAAACTAATGAGAATGGTGGATTAAGTCAAATTAGGAGGTTGAATGAGCCCAAATAATTGTCCATTTTTGGGGCTCATCAGTAGTCGTGGAGGGCTGATATTCTTTAAGGACTGGGAATCCAAGATAAGACTAGTCCTCATAGAACACACCCTAAGAACCCGAGTAGGATATGTTCGGGGAGAGACAATGATGAGAGTGTCTATAAATCATTGGTCTCGCTAGCATTGAGCTCAGATCTTGTGGAGAGATAGAATTGTTATGCAAGGCCTTGCTATGTGACAATGTTGGTTGATATGATGCTATACAAATGAGTTACCAATCTGATTCTTCTTATGATAAATTCTTCAGATTGAGAATGACCAAGTACCATTATGAATACCTCCCTAGTTAAGAGGGAGTGTTGAAAAGTGTAACTAGGTTCGGTCTTCATAATGACATGTAATTGTGACTTTTGTAAATGATGTAATGAAGAAAAATAAAATTATTATTGTAAGCCTTGCTTCATGGGTTTCATGAGCAAGTGATTTTATTTTAGTTGGCTCCCATTGAGAGCCTTAGGATTGGTCATTAAAAGTCAAAGAGTCTATGTCATGTATGAAGAACCCTTCTTGGGGATATATCAATGTATATGAGTCTACAAAATGTCTAGATAGCCCTCCAACGACAAGCACTAGCCATCCTCTTCAAGTCAGCCTCCAAATGAATAAATTAAACTCATGTCGACTCACAGTTAAAGGGACACATCCCTTCGATAGATCATGTCGGCTTATTTATGGAGACAAACTACTATATATACACAGCTAGGCTCTTCACATTTACACACAGAAGTTCGGATTCTCTGAGTTTTTCGATGATGAACTATAGTGAGAATTTTGCAGATCTCTTTGTGGTCTCGGATGGGTAGCAGACAAGTCAAGTTTGGATCTCTGAATTCGGTGGGCAATCACAGTCAAAATTTTGGATGGACTGAAAAGAGAGAGAGGTTCAAATCTCTAGCATAGTGAAGTCAATTCGGATGGGACAGCAAGGAATAATAAAAGTCCAGCAAAGTATTGTCTAGGTATATCAGTTTAGATATCATGAGTTAAGGGTTTCGGTGCTACAACAGAAGAACACCACTTGATAGATGTTAAAATTGGCAACCAGGGCAAAACTTCATGTGGGTCATCTTATTGATGGCTAATAATATTTTTATTAGATTCCTCTCGTCGAGAGGTGTAGGATTGATATAAAGATCATCCAATTCCGATAAGTATTCATGGAGATATGAATTTATTTTGATTATGGAATTATTATCAAGCCGACCTACAACTCATGTAGGCTCAGAAGCCCAACAGTCGCATCTATTCACCCACCAACGTTGTGTATAAATATAAGAGGACTTTTCCTCATTTAGACTCACTCATCTCATCACATCTCTCTCTCTCTACTGCGCAAATATGAGTCTCTTCTCTACTGCGCTGAAATGGGTCTCTCTCTCTCTCACACATGTGAAGCCGGAAGCTGTTGAATTTGAAGCTGCAACTGCAGAAGTAAAGATTGACTTGCGTGGCCTAGAAGATCTCCTCTTTGGAACTGCGTTGTAGGTTCATCTGAACCTCTTTTGAAAGCCGCAACTTTTGGTGGTGGAATGAAGTCAATCCGACGAACGGTTTGCAAGATATCGACTGCCCTAGTTTGAAGTCGGAAACTGCTGAAACTGAAGCTACAACTGCAGAAGTAAAGATTGACTTGCGTGGCCTAGAAGATCTCCTCATCTGAACTGAGCTGTAGGTTCATCTGAACCTCCTCTGAAAGCCGAAACTTTTGGTGGTGGAATGAAGTCAATCCGACTGTCGGTTTGTGAGATATGGTCTGCCCTAGTTTGATAATGAAGCCGCTAATGCTGATGCTACTGATCTAGGGTTTGCTACTGCTGATATGAATCAGATTTATTGTACTATTTCTCTCTGCTGAATTATTGAAGATAAAAGAAGATTTGATCAAAGGGTTTCCCCACACATTGTGGGGTTTGTCCCTGGCTAGCCGCCACATCTTGTGTCTCTTGTCTTGGCTTGTTTTCTGTCGATTGTTTAATGTTCTATCTGCACTTTACTTTATGTACATGTGATTGCTAATCGGTGGAATATAATAAGAAAAAGAAGTAAACTGTTATAAGCATAGAACATACCATAACTTAACATGGTATCAGAGCTGAGGTGAAGACAAAGCCCAAGCAAGAGCAAGAGCAATCATTGAAGAGAAGATTGGCAAGGCTATCCTAAAAGAACTATGGGGTCCTCAACACTCTTTCCTGCCGAAGACAAGCTCCGTGAAAAAGCTTACTATCACGGATGAAAGATGTCTATCGATCTAACCCTTGAAGATCAAGGAGTGCTGGACCATGTAAGAGGCAATATTGTTGAGCCTTCATCAAATGCATCTGCTGCTGCCTGGAACAAATGGAAAAATGGAGAAGTCAAAACAAAGAAGATCATCCGGGACTCTATCGACAAGCGCTTGGTGGCCTACATCTCTGATCTAGACACCTCCAAGGAAATCTACGACAGACTGGTGAGTTTATTTAAAGTTAATGATGCAAATCAAGTTTTGTTTCTTAGAAATAAGCTGAGGGAAAACAAGAAGGGTAAAGATGAAAGTATGCAAGCATACTTCTTAAGAATCACCGAGATCAAGAACGATCTCCTATCTATTGGGGAAACTATTACTGACAGAGAAATGTCACTCACAACTCTTGAAGGATTACCATCTGAATGGTATGTGTTCAGGACTACTCTTCTGAACTATAATGTAATTCCTGGTTTCGAGGAATTAATGGCTAGATGCATTCAAGAAGAAACAAGGGAAGAAGTGTAAGAAATGCCCATGCCTAAAGGTCCTCCTGCTGCCTTTTCTTTCCATGTAAAGAAAAGAAATAATTCCGGGACTAAATCAAAAAGAAAGGCTGGACCTAAGGCTAGAAGAAAATGACGATGTTACATTTGCGATAAAGCAAGTCACTATGCAAGGGAGTGCCCTAATAGAAAGGACTCACTCTAGGACGATGATCAAAATCCCTCTGATGGCAATCAAAGGAATGACAAATTCAACAGCAAAGGTAAGAGGAGAGCTGGGAATCAAGGAAGAGGACAAGCATTCAAGAAGGCCAGAAATTCCAGGATGTATTAAATGCACCTGACCTCAAAAAGAACCTAGTGTCCATCTCGGAAATGGAAGACAAACGCTACAAGGTAACCTTCAACGATGGCAAGGTATGTATATGGAAAAATAATGTTAAAGATGCCTTTACTCTTGGGTTTAGTGTTGATTCATTATATCAGGTCGATGGAAGTCTGCTAGGTGTCATGTCTTATGACACATCTCTTAAGTCCGAACTTTGGCATTAGAGGTTTTCCCCCCTTCATTATAAAGCTATACTCGGTGTAAGACAAATGGTGATAGGGATGCCCGAATTCTGAATAGAGAATGAAGGTGTATGTCCAGGATGTGCTAAAGGAAAGCTCAAAAGGGGACCATTCCCCTCAAGCCAAAGCAAGACCTCTGATATATTACAATTGGTTCACTCAGGCATACCTGAGGTTGGCATTAAGAGGGAGACTACTACACCACATACTCCTGAGCAGAATGGTGTGGTGGGAAGGAAGAACCGCACGATGATGGAAGCTGTCTGGGCCATGCTACATGATCAAAGACTTTTGATGTTTCTATGGGCTGAAACTACCATCATCGTCGTATATGTACAAAATTGATGCCCTCATCAAGCATTGGGTTCCAAGACTCCTAAAGAAAAGTTCACCGCAAGGTGAACAATCTTTCGACTTTGAGGAGCTCTCAAGAAGCCAACACCAGTGAACCGAAAGAAAAGGATGATGAATCAATGCCTGATGTAGAAGAACCCATGGATCTGATAGATTCTCATCCACATGAGCCTTCCTCTTCTAGGAAGAGACCTTCATGGCTTAGGGGGATACTTGATGATGCTAAAGAACATGTTGCACCCTGAGGAACCTTCCGTCAAAGTAAGAAACTTATAGGTATCAACGATACCTGACCATCATGAGCACGATCATACAAAATGAGCCTTCGTCATTCTCAGATGCCGTCAAGCATCAAGTATGGAAGGATGCTATGACCGTAGAATATGAGTCTATTATGGAGAATGATGTTTGGGAAGTAGTTCCCAGACCCTGGACAAGACAATTGTTACTTCAAAATGGCTTTACAAGATAAAGCATGCAGCAGATGGAAGCACGGAAAAGTATAAGGCTCGTTTTGTTGCTCGAGGTTTCTCCCAAAAGGAAGGTATAGACTATGATGAGATATTTGCACCTGTTGCCAGATATACGACCATCCGCTCGATCATAGCCCTTGCCGCTTCACAAGGATGGAACCTACACCAGATGGATGTCAAGACTGCGTTCTTGCATGGCTCGATCAAAGAAGAGGTCTACGTGGAGCAACCCGAAGGATTTGAGATTTATGATCGAAAATCTCATGTATGCAGGTTGAAGAAAACTCTCTATGGGCTGAAGCAAGCACCCCGAGCATGGTATGAGAGGATCAATAGCTACTTGATGAAGCTGGGATTCACTAGGAGTGAAGCCGATCCTAACCTTTACTTTAAGGTTGAAGATGACAAGCCTCTCATATTGGTATTGTATGTGGATGACCTCTTTCTAACAGGTGCAGACCCTCTCATTCACAAATGTAAGAGGGAGCTGGCCTCTGAATTTGAAATGAAAGACCTAGGACTGATGCACTACTTTCTAGGACTTGAAGTATGGCAGAAGCCAGGGGAAATTTTCCTATCTCAAGGGAAATATGTGGTAAAGATATTGGAAAGATTTGGTATGATGGACTGCAAGCCTGTGACTACCTCGAGGATCTTAACTTTTAGAAGTTATATGGTAGTGATGTCAGACCAGATTTGGGAAATGCCTCTGAGTTTCATAAACCCATTCGCATTGATGTTCTTGGTGAACCTCCGTCCGAACATATTTTTTGCAGTTAGCATTGTGAGCTCATATTTGGTTGAGCCTCACTGGATTGATGCCAGGAATCTTCTGAGATGTCTTCAGGACACAATCTCTCATGGATTAAGATACACTGTCGGAGATGTGAGATTACTTGGATATACTGATGTTGATTGGGCAGGCAGTGTGGTGGACCGTAAGAGCACTTCCGGGTGTTGTTTCACCATGGGATCTGCTTCGATATCCTGGATGAGCAGGAAGCAGAAGTCGGTGGCTTTGAGCACCGCCGAAGCAGGATATATTGTTGCTAGCATAACCTCGTGTGAGGTAGTCTGGTTGCGAAAGCTCTTCAGTGAGCTGTTTGGATTTACAGTGGATACCACTGTGATTCTCTATAACAACCAGAGGTGGGATTCGATTATTGAGGAATCCCGTATTCGTCGATTGCTCCAGCAGATAGACATCATCTTGGATATGGTAAGTTGATGAGCAAGGAGGCTCCATCACATTAAATGATGTACAAGTTGATACACCTTGTCAAAGCCCCGAGGAAAGATCTAATCTGTGATTTTCCCAAACGACTTGGAGTAGGTAAGAAACCCTTGTACAAGGGTCCTACATGTTGCATACATTGAGCTCTGGGAGCTCTGAGGGCTTGCGGTTATTACTGGAGCAACATACCACCACAGGGTGACTCACCCTCCCCTGGTGGTGCACACTGGAACAAGATGATTCACTCTCTTGTGGGACAAGATGATTCGCTCTCTTGTGGAACAGGATGATTCGCTCTCCTGTGTAGCAGGATGATTAGTTCTCCTGTGAGGCCTGGATTGATGTGTTTTCCATGGCGATTGTAGCAGGATTGATGTGTTCTCCTGTGAGGCCTGGATTGATGTGTTCTCCATGGCGATTGTAGCAGGATTGATGTGTTCTCCTGTGAGGCCTGGATTGATGTGTTCTCCATGGCGGCCTGGATTGATGTGTTCTCCATGGCAATTGTAGCAGGATTGATGTGTTCTCCTGTGAGGACAGGATTGATTAGTTCTCCTATCGAGGCATCCTACCCATGCAGTCTGGGACTCATGGGAAGTACCTCTCATCTGATCAATGAGCAGGGAAATGAAGTTAGGGACCATAGTAGTACCGATGGACGCATCGTTGTAACTACCGTACTCCCTACGCTAGGATGACCTCCATTGATCTGGGATCAATGATACTGGTCTGGGACCAGTGGTAGGAGTTGTACCATACTATGACGCTAACTTCGGGTCGGTTGAGACTAGTCTGGGATCAGTGGTACATACTCTGAGACTGACTTTGAGTCAGTGGAGGATGATATTGGTCTGGGACCATTGGAGTTGTACTCACTAGGACGCTGACTTTGGGTTGGTTGAGACTGGTCTGGGACCAGTGGTACATAGTCTAAGACTGACTTTAAGTCAGTATGATACATCCTCGATCATTTCTTCTTCTTCATAATTCGGACAAAAGCAGAGTAGAACAGAACAATGCAAGAGCAGAGCAGAACAAAACAAAACAGTACAGATCAGTGCCGGGCAAAACAAGACAAAGCAGAACAAGCAAAATAGAGCAGAGCAGGGCAAGGGTCAGGCTGTACAAGGTAGCGCATTTGATGGATGAATAGTAACGACCGATAGACAGATTGCAGATGAAGTTCTCCATGGTTGAGAGGGAGTGTTAAAATTGGCAACCAGGGCAAAACTTCATGTGGGTCATCTTATTCATGGCTAATAATATTTTTATTAGATTCCTCTCGTCGAGAGGTGTAGGATTGATATAAAGATCATCCAATTCTGATAAGTATTCATGGAGATATGAATTTATTTTGATTATGGAATTATTATCAAGCCGACCTACAACTCATGTAGGCTCAGAAGCCCAACAATCGCATCTATTCACCCACCAACGTTGTGTATAAATATAAGAGGACTTTTCCTCATTTAGACTCACTCATATCATCACATCTCTCTCTCTCTACTGCGCAGATATGAGTCTCTTCTCTACTGCGCTGAAATGGGTCTCTCTCTCTCACACATGTGAAGCCGGAAGCTATTGAATTTGAAGCTGCAACTGCAGAAGTAAAGATTGACTTGCATGGCCTAGAAGATCTCCTCTTTGGAACTGCGTTGTAGGTTCATCTGAACCTCCTTTGAAATCCGCAACTTTTGGTGGTGGAATGAAGTCAATCCGACGAACGGTTTGCAAGATATCGACTGCCCTAGTTTGAAGCCGGAAACTGCTGAAATTGAAGCTGCAACTGCAGAAGTAAAGATTGACTTGCGTGGCCTAGAAGATCTCCTCATCTGAACTGCGTTGTAGGTTCATCTGAACCTCCTCTGAAATCCGAAACTTTTGGTGGTGGAATGAAGTCAATCTGACTGTCGGTTTCTGAGATATGGTCTGCCCTAGTTTGATAATGAAGCCGCTAATGCTGATGCTACTGATCTAGGGTTTGCTACTGCTGATATGAATCAGATTTATTGTACTATTTCTCTCTGCTGAATTATTGAAGATAAAAGAAGATTTGATCAAAGGGTTTCCCCACACATTGTGGGGTTTGTCCCTGGCTAGCCGCCACATCTTGTGTCTCTTGTCTTGGCTTGTTTTCTGTCGATTGTTTAATGTTCTATCTACACTTTACTTTATGTACATGTGATTGCTAATCGGTGGAATATAATAAGAAAAAGAAGTAAACTGTTATAAGCATAGAACATACCATAACTTAACAATAGAAGCATATATTTACTACATCTTTGTCCTTTGAAAAGGCCACAGCTCGGTGCTATCTTGGAGACCACCATGTGGTATGAAGAAGTTATCCTTCCTAGATCTATCACTGTGTTTCGATGCTATTGCAAAGGTCACATTTTGGGTGACATTACCTTGACATTATTCGCTGTCGTGACTAGTATATCTACAATTCATTGAAGAGATGATCTCAGCATGAAGAAGGTCGAAGAGGAAGAAGAGTCAAGACGAAGAACGGAGAATTAGTGACTTGGTCTTGGAGTGGCTAATAGCTCAAAGGTCTTGGTCTTGGTATTCGTCAATTGGAATCTCTATAAGAAGAATTTGTGTGGATTTTCCTCTCAAAGAGTGAGAGGTTTTGCCCCTAGCTTATAGCTTAGATGTTGTGTCTCTTGTGTATTTATGTTCATGCATTGGTTATTGTTTGATGAAGAAAAACACTAATAATCTAACATGAAGAAGATTCTAATCTAAACAAGTAAAATGCATTCACAAGCAGTCACTAATAGAAGAGAAATCACCTTATGCTAATGCCCTAGATTTCTCAACACATTCTTTATCAAGACATCATATTCTTTCAGCATCGCTTCGTTCCATTCATCATGAGAAGCGGCATCTTTGAAGGAAGTTGGTTCAAAATCTGTAGACATATTCAATTCACAATCATAAGAAACATCCATATCAATCAGTGAGTCAGAATCGTCTACATCACCTCCATTCTGTCTTGTTGAGCTTCTTGTTCCTGTCTTTCCAACCTCATCGGGATGAACACTTTCAAGTGTCTTTGTCAGCCATTTTGGAGGACCTTTCTGAGATGGCCTAGGTTGCTCAGTTGACTAAGTTGGGGCTGAATCAAGATTATTCTCCCAATTTTGTCAATCACATCACTCAAAGAGCAACAGTGGCTGGAGCTTCATGTGGGGGAGAGAGTGCTTCAGAAGAAGATTCCACAGATTGATCCAGTATAGGAATCCCCCCTTCAAGATGTGGAATCTCATTATCAAATTCTTGAAAATATTTTTCATGTCTGAATCTATCCAAGCGATCAAGTTGCCGCTCAACAACATTGTTAGTCTTGGAAGATTCAAGAAATATCACATCTCTAGATATTATAAACTTCTTGTTCACTTCATCATAGAGACGGTATGCTTTGGAGGTATTTGAATACCCCAAGAAGATACACTTACGACTCCTTGCACCGAGTTTGTTTCTTTGTTCCTTAGGTATCAAGGCATAACAGGTGGAACCAAAGACCCTGAGATGCTTTATCGAAGGAATGTGGCCATACCACATTTCATAAGGAGTCTTGTTTCTAATAGCATTAGATGGACACCTATTCTTTATATACACAGCACATAGAACTGCATTAACCCAAAACATCAATTTAACATTCTTGAAAAACATCATGGAACGTACCATATTTAAGATTGCCCTATTCATTCTTTCAGCTACTCCGTTTTGTTGGGGATTATAAAGCACAGTTGTTTGATATTTGATCCCATGCTGGAGAAGATAGTTTTCAAATTCATTTGAAGTGTATTCTTTTCCATTATCAGTGCGAATAGAGCCAATATGAGATTGTGCATCATTTTCAATCCATGCATGAAAATTCTTGAATGTTTCAAAAGCATCAGATTTGTTCTTCAATAAATAAACCCAACACATTCTGGTGTAGTCATCAATAAATGTCATCATATATTTATTGCCATTTGCAAAAGGAAAAAGCATTGGACCACACCATTCTAAAAGAATGAGTTCAAGTTTTCTATGTGCTCTGGAATGAGAATCATGAAAAGATTGTTTGTTGTGCTTTCCTAAGATACAAGCATCACATTGCTTAAGTTTCCTAGGAATTATAGGCAAACCAGTAACACCATTTTTCTTCAACAAACGAAGGTTGTCATAGTTCAAGTGTCCAAATCTAGCATACCATAAAAGACTTGATGGAAATGTACCTTCATCATAGTGAGAATTGTATGAAAAGTTTTGTGCACAAGCAGAGGTACCTTGTAGCTTCAGAAGTCTTTCTTCTTCTATCCCCGTCATGACAAGTGAGTGATCTGATGCTTTTTTGACCTCGACCTTGCCATCAAATATATGAATGGAGTGTCCTTGTTGGTAGATGTGGACCAAAGATAGTAAGTTTCTCCTCAGCTCCGGGAGATATAGAACATCATGTAGAAGAAAGTTTGAAAGACTAGGCAGTTTGAGATTAATGGTGCCAAGCCTTGATGGCTTGAGTTTTGACTTGTTTGCAAAATCATCAACATTGTCAGTGAATTCTTCAAACAAATCTCTCCTAAAAGTCATGTGGCAAGTTGCTCCTGAATCAAGCAACCAATCATCTTTCTAAGAAGCAAGTGAAGCATTAAACAAGTCTTCAGTTACTCCATTATTATAGTGTGCCACAACATAGTGAGCGGATTCGGGTGCTTTACCTTTCCCTTTGTCATTGGTTTTACCTTTGCCTTCATTTCTTTCCTGCTCAATTCTATCCCAAGGCAACTTACATGTGGATGCATCATGTCCATCTCTATTGCAATGTATGCAATGAAGATTAAACTTTTCTCCTTGGAACTGTCTGCCCCCCCTACCTCTAAAATTCCTTCTTCCTCTTCCTCTTCGGCCACCTCTTCCTCTAGAAGAATCTGTGCATGATTCTTCTCTCTATGTGCAAGACACACAACTTCTTCAGAAGACTAAGGAATTGTCTTCTTCCCAAAATCCTTCTCTCTCTCAGCAAACTTCTTCTCAAGGGAGTCAAAGGTAATCTCCTTAAGGTTTCCACTTGCTTGCAATGACTCAAGATAATGTGAATAGGTGGGATATAGTGCCTTGACATAAGTTATGAGAGGAATATCTATTTCAACACCAATGGTTTTTATATCATGCATAATGGATCTTACTTCTGATGCTAAGGCAAGAGGGTCATCATTTTTCAATTCAAGATTGAACAACTTAATCATCAATTGAACAACTTCAAGTTTAGAGTGTGAGTCATACAATTCCTTCAACTTCTTTAAGGCTTCAAAAGCATTTGAAAATGGTGAAATATGGCGACTCACCTCTTCATTTACTGATGTTGCAATCAAGGCATAGGCCTTGCTATTCTTGTTTTCCCAAATGGAAAGATCCTTATCTGAAGTGGGCTTTGCAAGTGCATTGTCTCCTTCTCCCTCACAAACCCCTTTCCACAACTCATTGAAAATGAGGGTGTGTTTTATCTTCTGGGACCACTCAAGATAGTTCTCTTTGCCAGAGAGAACTACTCCCACAATGGAAATTAGTGAATCGTCATAAAAAACTTATTTGGCCTCAAAAAAAATTTAGTGGTTGCACAAAAATAAATTGATGTATTTGTAATAAATTCAATGGTGAAGTCTTCAAAACATCATCAGCACAATATGGCCTCTTTTAAAAAACCAACACATAAGGGAGCATATGGTCTTCAAAGATCATGTAATATATATATATATATATATATATATATATATATATATCATCCAATGCACATTCACACTATAGCAATTTTACACCTCTGTCATTAATATATCGACCAATCTTCAAGAAAAAAAAGGAGTATTGAGCAAATAACACTTCTCTGGAAAATACTCTGACAAAATTTCTTTGGAAAAAAAATGCCCTCACCAATCTACTCAGCAGAACGTATTACTCTGTCATGAAGAGTGGGACGTTTGGGCATGGAACGATGTCGTCAGACATTTGGGAATGGAACAATGTCATCATTGTTTACTCTTCCACTATAGTCAAACACTCCGCCCACAGTCACTCCAACACCGTCTATGCATCGCCTCCGCCATCGACTGTAATTCAAAACTACAACTCATGAGTGAAACAACGGATGGTGACACATCTGACACCGTCTATGCGGATAGCTTGCAGTTGCTAGGTTGGGAGACTGCACTTCTGCTACGCTGAACCCAATTCGGCATTCGAGAGTGGGTTACAGGTAAATGCCTACAATCACGAGCGGGTTATAGGTACTAGGCAAAGACAATTAGGTGATAAGACAATTCGGAATTCAAGATTTATCAAGTCCGTTGATCCTGAAAACTGTTAAGTTCGCTGAATTTTGAATGGGATATGAAATTCTATTTTCTCCATATGAAGTCTAATGAGGTTGGAAACGCTCTCAAACATCCCGATTCATTTCATGGAAATGTTAAAAATTTAAGTAAAAAGATGAAAATAAAATATAAAGGAGAATGTCACTTTTACTTTAAGAATTTAATATTACCATTAGGAAGTATTTAGAAAGCATAGTTCCTCATACAACAATTCGAAACAAAAAAATCCCTATGGAACCGTGTGAACCGTCCACCTTTTCTCGGATCTGCTAGCGATCCACAGTGGATACACGCCTGAAGCTCCACGGATCCACAGTCAATCCTTTCCAGATTCGCAGATTGGGCCCCTGCAAATCCGATTTTCCAAGAATCGCCAAAAAATGGTGGAACCGCAGATCCGATTCAGATCTACGGTTCCGCCAGAGGATCAGTGGTGGATCCGTAAGGGACGCGATTCCACCTCCTGATCCTTGGGGAGGGGACGGATCCTACAACATTGAGCTATTGTTGCTATGAACCAGGTCTCAAACAAGTTCACTTTGTAACCTATACAAATTGCCTTCTCTAGCCCCAATCACTTGTGTTGCTTCTACGCTAGATTCTTCTAACCTAGTCAAGACTTGACTTTTCTTGAACTCTACTACAAAGCCCTTATCTTCCATAACTGAAATTGAAAGCAAATTTTTCTTTAGACCTAGAACAAATAACACATCATTAAAGTCTAAAGAGTTACCTAACTTGAGCTAGAAGGAAATAATACCAACTCCTACCACTGAATACTTGGCATCATCACCAAGCCCAACCTTTAGTCCTAAGTCCTGCTATGTTAGACTGGAAAACAATCATCAAGCTGATATCATATCACGAGATTCCCCACTATCCACATACCACACACTCCTTCAAATCGTATTGGTAGAAAGGCAAGATACCAATGAGAAATCTTTCTCAAACTTAGCAACAAACTCATTCATCTGAGCTTTTGTTGAGGCTGCTACCTGCTTCTGCTGTTGCTTCCCTTTACACTACTTTTCTAGACATTGTGATGCATAATGTCCAAACTTATGACAAATAAAGCACTTGATTTTACTCAAGTCCTTCTTCCCTAGCTATGAGGCTAACTCCTCACTCTTTCCCTTACCCTAATGGAACCTTTTCCTTTTCCCTTCTTTGTCTAACTAAACAGTGCCAAGTTCTCATCGCCACCCTGGTTCCTGACATTTGACTCCATTTGAGTCTCCTCCTAGATAAAGTCATCCCACAGTCTTTCAAAATTAGGAAGTTTCTCGTGAGCACAAACACCATGGACAAATGGTTCCCACCTTCTCCCCTACTATTGCAAGTTGATCACAAATATGTGTGATCTTCATCAGGTAACTGGTAATGGTGTCAAATCTGGTCATCTATATGGATTTGAGTTTGTTCCGCAAGATCATCTTCCTATTAATGTTCTCACTATGGTAGAGGCTTACCAATGCATCAAACATCTCCTTAGCATTGTTCTTCTTGGATATGTGAGGGATCAAGTGATCTTTAATGGCATCCATGATTATCCGCTTGGATTTTACCTCCTTGTTGTGGGCTGCCAACTACTATGGATCTGTTGGTGGTGTCATAGCATCTTTCACGATATCCCAGAGATCATTCTCTTCGAACAAGAGAGTAACCCTGACCTTCCAAAACAGAAAATTAGAGGGCCCATCCAAAATGTCCTCAAACCTGCGGCTAGGTGATGCTATCTCTAATAAGCGCACAAACTGCTACTCTTCAATCTTTTAATCATAGTAGCTCTAATACCATGTAAAGTTTCCAAACCCTAGGTAACTATTGTCCTATGTTTCTTTATTAAATAAATCAGATCTTGAATTTACTCAATAACAGAACTAAAATAAAACAAAATCTAAGAATGCACCAATCACAAAGATGGCTGAAAAATACAGTAGAAGCATAAAACACAAAACACGCAATCTTTCCTTCAAATCAGCTTCTCATTAATGACTCAAAACTTACAACCTCAAAAACAAGTTTTTCTGCCCATTGAATGATAAAACTGCAAAACAGGTCTGAGAAACCTATCATACAACTCTGACCATATGACTGCAGATTGTACGGAATGTCCATACAGCTATACAAATCTGTACAGTCTGTCTATATGATTGTACGGAATTCACTATGCGGATAGATCTGCAACCTACAGCCACAATTGGGCTGCCCTTCTCACTGCTGTACTATTTTCTCCTTTCCTCAGCCTCTTTCTTCACCTTTGGACGAAACTATCATCGTGAAAAATCAATGTGTCTTTTCTCCCTACCTTGCCCTGCCTTTATAGTTTTAGCAGAGAATCTATTTCTAACATTACTCCTCGTCTAAGTACAATTTTAGACTCAATTGCAAAAAATAAGACTTTCATTTTTTTTTACTAAAATGAACTATAAAATAAAGATTATTTTTTCAAAATTAGAATTACTCTTCAAAAATAAGTTTTTCAAAAATATCTTGAACTACTTCTCTCATATGCACACTGAACATGTGTGGCAGTTCCTATCTGAGCTATAATTCTCAATACAGAGACTCAACACTGTGCACTCAACTCCAAGGTGCTATCAATGCTAAATATTTCCTCTACTCTTTCTCCAATTCACTGCTCCTTTGCCTCTCTATCAAAATTTTGATGGGTAGACTACAAAGGGCTCTTGTAGAGCTTAAATAATGTGCAATGGACTCCATATTGCTACGAAGTTGAACTCTTCATCTGCTCTATTACCATAATCTCTACTCCCCAGTGTGGAAAAAGTCCCGAAAAAATAGCGATTTATTCCTAAAATCACGATTTTTTGGGCAAAAGGATTAAATCGCGCGACTTTTTGGCGATTTTTTCGTTTATCGAAATAATCCTGATTTAATCAGGAGTCGATCGAAAAAATCGGCTTCCATTTTTAATGCGTGGATAAAATGCCGCAAAGGGTGATTTCGGTTCATTTTCGCTGTGCGTTTTCACTGTTTTGGCTGCTGTGGAGAATCGAGGGTTACGTTCCAACTTCCGTTTGCAACTTTGCCATTGCGTGGAGAGGAGCCGGCAAGGTATGTTAAACAGTTAATGTTTCAATCAAGGTTATGTTAATGTTTCAGATTTCCTGTAAATGTTAAACGTTGTTAAAAATTATTAAATCTTACATTTCAGCGGATTGTCATTGTATTGTAATATATGTCTACGACTCTACCAATGTGAAGCCTTGTAGGCTGTAGCAAGAACAACACCACTGCAGGATAGTATTATAAATTTATAACCAAACCCTTACTGCTTATTGTTGCAATGTGTTTAAACTTTAAACTTTACCTCGGTCCTCAACTCGTTGACAGAAAAACCCTTGTAGCAGAACCCTTACTGCAATCATCAATTCATGATTAATGAACAGTCAATCAAGATATTTTAATGCCAATATACAAAGCAATCTGCTACAATAAGAAAATACTCATGTTTTGTTGATAATTCGATCACTAGTTAGGGGCCAGGGCTTCTGAAATTTGCTCAGAAAACAGTTTTGGTCACAAATATAGCCAAATAGGATCCGCATACATACATTGTTTGAGTGATCTGTTTCAGGACATCATTTAGGACTATTTTGATGGATCATTTCTACATAGACGTTACTCCTATTGCTGGTCCAAGGGAATGTCGAATAGCTTTAAGCCTTGTACCAAACCAAAACAATCTTGCACTTAGTTCCTTTGCTGATTAGAATTATAGCCTCTTTAAGACATGCAGACTCTATATTATATATTATATATTATATTAGAATTATAGACTCTAAGATCTGCAGAGTCCAGACTCTATATTTATTATTTCATAATCATAAATGATAAAAGTTTTATGTACTATAAATTTGTTTTATGTTAAATTTACTAATTTGTTTCTAAATTCTGAGTGCAATACAAATTATATTTTGTTGATTTGAAGGCTGAAGCAATTTAATTTGTTTCAATTTTTTTTGTGCCCAGGTTTAAACTTTAAATTCAAGCTCAAAGTTTAAAACAAAATGCCAAGGATTTTGGACACTATGTGGGAGTTTGGTGAACCTGATACTAAACCCGAAACTGGAGGGGTCAAAAGAATGTATTTGACTTGCAAGTTGTGTGGCAAGCATATGTCAGGAGGCATCAACAGATTAAAATTCCATTTGGGGCAAATTCCGGGGCAAAATGTTGAACTTTGCACAAATACAACTCCAGAAATCATCCGACGGGCCATTCAATCATTGATGGATAAAGAGGACGGAAAAGACACTAGGGCAGCACTAAAAAACCAACTTGTAGGGGGCTCAAGAGTGGGGGGAATTGAGAGTGGCAGTGCTTCTTCAGCAGCATCACCTTCCTCACCCATGGGTCCTCATCCTTCTATCTCATCTTTTTTTGTTCCTAGAACAACAGCTGGTTCACAACCTGGGATCAAATCAGCAATGAAAAAAAAGGAAAAGGCAGAAGCTGACAGGTTGGTCAGTAAGTGTCTTCTATGGAGTGATGTTCCTTTCAACATTGCCAAGACAAACCCATTCTACCAGCCTATGTTTGATGTTGTTGTTGTCGTTGGCCCGGGGTACAAAGCCCCCACTTTTGCAGAATTGAGAGGGCCTCTTCTTCAAGATGAAAAGATTGATTACACTGCTAGATTGGCGAAGTTTAGGGCATCATGGGAACACACTGGATGCACAGTCATGTCAGATGGTTGGACTGACCAGAAGGGTAGGACCCTTCTTAACTTCTTAGTTAGTTGTCCCAAGGGGACAATGTTTATGAAATCTGTTGATGCATCTGCACACATTAAAGATGCACGTTTATTATGTGAGTTGTTGGACATCTTCATTCAGGAAGTAGGCCCAAGCAATGTTGTCCAAGTCATAACGGACAACGCTGCAAATTATGTTGCAGCTAGCAAGATGCTTATGGAGAGGTATCCTAACTTGTTTTGGACACCTTGTGCTGCTCATTGCATTGACTTGATGTTGGAGGATATAGGTAAGATTCCTATTGTGAGGGATATTGTTGAATCATCCAAGAGCATAACAAAATTTATTTATAATCATGCATCTGTGCTTAGCTTGATGAGAAGATTCACCAACAACAAAGAGTTGGTGCGGCCTGCCATTACACGATTTGCCACTACTTTCATATCTCTTCAGTCTCTGTTGAATTCTATGTGGGATGTGAAGAGCATGTTTCTCTCAACGGATTGGCGTTCTTTATCTATTAGCCGCAAACCAGAGGGAGAGGGCATATGCAGACTAGTTTCATATGATCAGAGCTTTTGGGCAGGAGTAGAGAAGGTGTGTGCCATTTCAAAACCTTTGGTAAGGGTTCTTCGGTTGGTTGATGGAGACAAGCCCGCAATGGGCTACTTGTATGAGGCCATGGATAGGGCCAAAGAAGCCATTCGTGCTTATTATGCAGATAAGGGAGATGAGGGGTTAGAGAAACAACAGGTCATATGGAGAGTGATTGATCAGCAATGGAACAATACCCTCCATCGCCCCATTCATGCTGCAGGTGTCTACCTCAACCCTACATTTTCTTATGCTTGTGGTCTCAGATTTGATGCCGAGGTGATGGATGGATTCTTCACTTGTGTCGAGAGGATGGTGTCATCTGAGCAAGAACGTGAACAGATTTCTAAAGAAATGGAGGTCTATAGGATGGGAGGTGGCACATTTGGTTTTAACATGGCTATTAAGAATAGGACAACCAAAATGCCAGGTAAGCTTCAGTTTGTTTCAAACTTACAAGTTTAGAATTTCAATGTTTTTTTTATGTTTCTCATTTTTCTTTTAACTTGTAGATGCTTGGTGGACAAGCTATGGTGCCAGAGTACCCCATCTCCAAAAGCTTGCCATTTGAGTGCTCAGCCAAACATGCAGTTCCTCTAGGTGTGAGGGCAACTGTAGTGTATTTGACAAAACACACAGCAAAAAGCGCAACAGATAAAAAGATTTCAAATTAAATTTTTAGAATTCATTTGATTAATTTTAATATTTAAATTTTCTAAGTACTAATTTACAATCTATGACCCTAATACAGATTGGAGTCCCAACGCCTCAATGACATGGTCTACGTCTACTACAATCTTCGATTGTGGGTGAGACAACTTCAGAAACCTACTGATGTGGAAGCTATCTCATTGGACAATATTGATACCACCTCTTCATGGAGATTCGAGACTGAGAGGCCGATCATGGACTCGATCCCGGATTGGTTAGGTGTGGATCTAGAGGATGTAGCAGTTGCAGGGGAGGGAGAGCCAGAGATAGAGGAGGAGGAGCAACATCAGGGTCAGGAGGCAGTAGCAGCGCAGGATGAGGATGATGAGGAGGAGGTGACACCATCTAGGATGGGCAGCAGCAGCAGCATAGGACAGAGGCCACCTCTTCCATCGGCTTCTAGAGGACGATTGAGTCCATCTGATTTTGTATCCCCAGCGGCAGGGCCTTCTTCCTCTAGAGGAAAAGGCAAAGCCATTCCCTATTCCCGTAAAAGGGGAAGAGGATCTCAGTGACTGATTACTTGATGACTTTTAGATGACTCATGATATACATTTATTATATTTTTTGTTGATATTTTGACTCTTGAGAGTTGAGACTCAGACAGGACTCAAAATTCAGGAGTTGATTCACTATTTTGATATGTGATGTAGTACTAGACTTCATATACATATTATATATTAGCTTTCTTTACATGTTTATGTGGAAATGCATTTATTTGATGTTGTGGATACTTTAGATGTTAAAAAAAATGAATAATTTTGTGCTTTTTTAATTTTGCCGACTTTTTCAAAAAACTCCCGACTCTGCCGAGTTTTTCAACTTTTGGACACTTGCCGAATTAATCCCGACTTCGACTTTTTCCACATTGCTACTCCCTACTCACAATTGCACTAGAAACTTTTGTTGGTGCAATTTTTAAACTCTACTACTCAATCTCAGAGTGCAACCACCTTGAAAATACCAACTAAACCCCCTAAGACTCATGGGTTTCAATGTTTATCTTCTCTCCCTTTAGATGCCCGCGTTCCAGATTCCAAGATACCTAACCATCCAAGAATTGATCTTACCCAGATTGTACAACTACCCACCAGAATCATTCAGACTTATCAATTTGCTCATGCACTTTATTTACCCACATGTGTGGATGAAGTGCATTGTGCCTATGTGGTGTCCACAGGGCTCCTTCTAAATTCTTATTCATTGAATGACGTCCTCTTTGCAGCCTCTTTATCAATCATTGTGTTTTTCATTGATCATGCTTTGTCAAAGGCTTCTCCACCAATCATCTTCCTTCTTGATGACTTTATTGTCGATGACTTTCTTGACTCCCTTGTCAATCACCCGCCTTGTCAATGAACCTCCTTGTCACTCCTTTGCGTTGTTAATGAAGACTTTGTTGACAAGCACTTTGTTGGTCATTCCCTTGTCAACGAAGAACTTGTTGACAACCTTGTTAGTGACATTCTTTGCCAGTCATCCCCTTGTCAATGACTTTCTTTGTCAACGGACCCCTACCTTTTAAACCTACAAATAGCATGGGCGAACTCATACCCATATTCAGAGTACTCATTTCACTAACTTAGTAACTGGTAATGATCTTTTGCCTTGTTAACTTAGAGCCTACTCATTAATCCATTTCAGATGGTCGAGTAAAATGATTTGTGACTTCAACTTGGATTGTAAGACCTCACTTGGACTGTAAGTCATGGCCAAATTCTTCAACTAAAAAAATCATGTCTGGTTGATGTTCAAGTTTCAATCTATATACAACAAAAAAGACAAGTAGTTACCCAACATGTGACCAAGTGGATAGGGATGCTTCCTCTCCTATGAGGGGACTCCCTAAGCTTTGCTTACAGTCCTGGATGGGTTAGGTCTGCAGCTCAGAGATGGATGAAAGCACTTGCAAATAGCCTTTAGTGGGCATTCCCGTTGAAGGCCACATTTCATCTTATAGGCTATAACAACTCCCAGCTGCCATTAGCATTTCACACATTGAGTTTCCTCAAATAGTGCAACACCAACAAAAAGATTTGAAACAGATTTCTACAGCATAGGGTTAATCTGTCTTTCAAGAATCAGATTTATCGAAGTGGCTGTAGTTATCAGTGTGAGAAGTAAGCTTCCACTGTTCAAGCCTTTGAGCATACACTAACTTCTATACGTCTATTTTTCTCCTTTTTACCAAGATTTGTGTGGACTGTATTTCAATTTTCAACCTCTCTTTGTATCATCATTCTCCCTTTGCAGAAAAGGTTACTGTGCTTCGAATTGGTATATGCAGCTTTAGCACCTTGTGGCTGGCACAAAGAGACCATGGAGTAGAACCAAATCACATCTCACTCTCTCATGTAGAAAACTCTAATTGTGTTTTTTTTAGTTTTCATGTTTTCGCTTTCATCCTTTTAGGCTTTGAATGATCATTGTGGCTGGATGGTTAAACTATGGGCAGGATCAGCCTTGTCTTCATGGCATGCGGTGGCAAACAATGGGCTTCACCATTTAAATCCCACATTGAGTGACTTTCTTGGATCCTTTGGGGTAGGGAGATTACGAGATTGTCGCAGGTCACCAGCACTGCTGTGAGAAAAATCATAAACTGTTAGGCAGTGATAGTAAAATATTAATATGCAGCCTGTGTAGACCTCCCGAACCACCATAAGAACATAGATGCCTAATAAACATGGAGTTGTATTTGAGCCTGAACAAATGCACACCTTCACCCACTACAAAGGTGTGTGGTGAGAAGGTGAAGGTGTATATAGCACACCTTCAACCACCTCCCCTCACCCACCCCCGCACACTTTCACCCCTGCGTGGGTGTTCAATGTGTGCTTGGTTGACTCACAATCAAAATTATTACAACAGTTATAGTGGTCTCTTATATTCCAGTCATCTACCTCAGCCCCGACGCTTCAGTACCATTTCAGACGCTTCAAGTCGAGCAATAGTCCCTCCAGCGTCTGCTGTCCTTCGCTAAACCAAACCCAGTTTGCACTAGTCCAGATACTGTTACTGAAGGGTCCCCCAATATATGTTTTTCCCATTGCTTAGAATAAATAATTTTGAGAAAGTTGATTCAACTTTTTCTGTGACATGAAATGTGGTTGCCCAATGACTAAGAATTGTTCATAAAAACTTCTTCCTTAGGATACAATTTGCGCAATTTCACAATGCAGATTGAGCTTTATGTTAAGTACAAAAGTCATCAGAGTAAGAAGGAATTATGAGAAAATAAAGGTGTTGAGATAGTACCTGAGCTATGACGCCGGTTGGAACATGCTTGAGCCTGACCGAACTTTCCCGTTTATTGCGATGCTGTCCACCTGGACCAGAGGATTTGAAGGTGTCCATTTCGCATTGTTCAAACAGTTGTTGGTCTGTTAGTCTCAAATAATCTGGAGGGGCACTACACAATGCCCTCACTCCCCTTCTCACATGGTTTATATTCAACGTTGTCCAAACCTTGATTTTGCACTGTGAAATGAAAGCAGGAATTCTGAAGCTGGCATTCGCACTTGACCTTGAGATTGCAAAGCCTTGCAGTTGCAGAGCGGACCTGGCGATGGCTATGGTCATTGCAGTTGTATCCAATAATCGTGATCGAATTCTAGTTGCGACATCGTCTATGTGAAAATCAAAGTTCCATGTATATGGGTCATGCTATATTTCTTTCACGGAAATATGTGGAAATCCAAGTTCCGAGCATATGGGTCGTGCCATGTTAAGACAATAGGTATTCATCATCGTCTGTTCATGAAGGATATTTCTATATTATGAAGTTTTGTGTGATGAAGGCTTATGATGTTAAGATATTCGTAAGGCTCAATTTTTTATTTTGGGAAAGCTAGTGTTTGGAAGTTAATCATTGAGGGTTTATAAGTTATCATTCTTTATTTTTATTTGTATTTAGGTGATTGGTTAGATTTAGTTGGTATTTTATTTTGCGTGTGTTTTGGTTGGATTTTATATTTGAAGAAGTTGTAAGTTTAAATTTATTAGTAATTATTATAAGTATTTTATGTGTTATTAAGAGGTATATGGTTTAAATTTAGGCTAATTGTAATGCTTTAGGCAAAAGGTAAAAAGGGTAATGGGTCGCCCAAGTAACAATGGATGAGTCATCAAGTTGTAGTTGGAGTACTACATCTCGCACATACAATCTCGAATGGGTTCACATATACAACAATCTCTCTTAGGTAATGCCCCGGGGAGCTGGGGCGCGAAGATAGGGTTACAGAGGAGCTCGAAGGTTGCTCCCTATGGAGTGCAGCAGAGGAGGGAGCTCCACTCCCTCCTACAAGGAAGCAACTGCCAGTAGAGGCAAGGCACCATTGGGTAAAGTCAGAGGTTCTGGTGAAGAAGGGGAAAAAAATAATGAGAAGGAGTCAGATGGGGCCAGGTCCAAGGAAAACAATAGCACAAAGGACAAAGAGGAAGAAGACAAAAGCCAGGGAACAAGGGACAAAAATCAAAAGGGACAGTGCAGACCCAAAACGGAGATTACTCCGAGAGTTGTGTTGAATGATCCTGCTCTGCAGGAGCACAGGGACCATATGGGGACGTACGCCATAATCTGCAAATTCATGGGAATTTGGCCCTCTGAAAAGGCATTACAGACATGGATCAAATACCACTGGAAACCCAAAGGTAGTATTGAACTCCATCTGGGGTCAAAGGGTTTTTTTACCGTGGTATTTACTAACATTGAAGATAAAGACAGAATATTCGAAGGAGGACCCTACTTTTTTGCAGCAGCAGGCCTCTATATGAGGCCATGGAAAATGAACTTCATTCCAGAAAGGGAGACATTCACCTCGGTACCTGTATGGGTAAGGCTCTATTCCCTACCTCTTGATTATTGGCAACATGGGTCGCTTGCTGCCATTGGCAATAAGCTAGGTCGCTTTGTGAAAGCTTCAGAAGCCACTAGAAGGGGTAAATATACTTCCTATGCTAGGATTTGCGTAGAAATGGATCTATCAGGCGCTCTCCCGGATGAATTAATCCTAGAAGTTTTTGATGAGGAATGGGTCCAAACGGTGGATTATGAGCATATCCCGTTCAGATGTCGTAGATGCCACGAACATGGTCACCTGATTAGAGACTGTCCTCTTAGTAAAGTAGACAATAAAGGAGAACCTAGAACTGTGAAGGATACTGAAAGCTTTCAAAAAGTGGTAAGTAAAGGAAAAGGAGGCAGAAAGGGATCAAGGAAACATCACAGTGAGGGGCAAAAGATCAACACGAACAGGTTTCAAGTACTGGAAGAAAAGGAAGAAACGACAAGTGAAGACCAAGCAATGGAGGAAGGACCTAAGGAAAAAGAGAAGGAGGAGAACTACATCATAACACAAGAGATTTGTAACAGGAAAGAAACTATGAATAGTGAGACTGAAGCAGAAATGGATATGGAAATGACCCAAAGTGAAACAGATCTGGAAGATCATGAACTACAAGAAATTCTAGAAAAGGAACACCTAGATCTAGAAGGGTTCTTGATGCAGGGAACCACGAGAGGGATAGATTCACTACCCCAAGAGGACTACAACAGAATACAGCAGTTGTTTTTATGGAAGACTCAGGAAAAAGGGTTTGAAACAGGAACAACCACTAACAAGTTGGAAAACAAAGGAGTGAAAATAATGAAACCAACCCCGGGACTAGCTCCTAGAAATACTGGTAAAAAGAGAGGCCGGAAAAAGCAGAAGGAACTTCTGATGGAGTGTGGAAAGCTAATGATAGATTCGGGTAAGATGAAAGACCTAACCAGTTACTCCTTTACAAGTCTTTAATAATGAAATTTACATCTTGGAATATCAGAGGTCTAGGAAGTAAAAGAAAACAAAGATTGCTTAGTTATAGAATGAAACAAGATATGCCAGACATGATTTTCATCCAGGAAACGAAATGTTCCATTCAGAAAATAAGACTCATACACAACAAATGGCTCATTAGATATGAGTTTCTAGAGGTTAAAGTGGAGAACACAGCGGGGGGTATTCTTACTCTTTGGAATCCCCAAAGGATCAACATTATGGATGCAGAGGCATCAAGAAATTATCTATCAGTGGTCATTCAACCTGTTGGGGTTTCAGAAACTTTCCTGGTAACAAATGTTTATGGTCCTCAAAAATTAGAGGATAAACTCAAATTGTTAGAAGCCCTTAGTGACCTCAGGAGCAGATAGACTGGAATGCCTTGGATCATGGGAGGAGATTTTAACATGATCAAATCTCTCTCAAAAAAAAAGGAGGTACCAGAGTGCTCAACAAAGACTCCTTAGTGTTTCAATCATTTACAGACAATATGAATTTGGTTGAGTCAGATTCAAGCAATGGCCTTTTTACATGGAACAATAAAAGAGGAGGTGAGGCGTTGGTAGCGTCTAAGTTAGACAGGTTCATGATATCGGAGGAATTAATGTTTCTAAATAGTGAAATCACAGCCAGAGTGCTTCCTTTTGGAGGTTCAGACCACTGGCCGGTTCAGTTGGAAATCAAGGGTATAGATTCTCCCAGGAATAGACCCTTTAGATTCGAAAACATCTGGCTCTCCCACCTAGAATTCAGTAGCAACATTGAAAAATGGTGGGCTGAAGACTTGCAAATACAAGGATCTAGGATGTACCTTCTTCATAAAAGATTAAAGCACATTAAGTTTAGACTAAAGGAATGGAACCGAAAGGATTTTGGTAACATTTTTGAGGAAAAACAATCAGTGGAAATTAAAATTCTAGAACTCAACAAGGCTCTGATAAACGATGGATTTGATAAAGCCAAAAGTGAGCAGGCTGATAAATACCATCTAGTTTGGGAAAATTTATGCAAACAAGAGGAAATATTTTGGAGACAAAAATCCAGAATTCAATGGCTCAAGGAAGGAGAACGGAACACTAGATTTTTTCACAGATCCACTATGGCTAACAGAGCTCACAACAGAATCTCCATGATTAAAAATGAGGGAGGGGAAATTCAGACCACTCATAAAGATATTGAAGCTGTGCTAGTCCAACATTTCCGGAACATCACTCGGGAAAATACTCCAGATAGGGATCAGTCCATAAGGGGAATCACAGGGCATATCCCCAAACTAGTGTCCAGAGAGGACAATTTTAACCTCAATAGACCAGTTGAGGAAGAGGAGGTCAACGAGGTTCTCAAAGATATGCAGAATGGCAAAGCACCAGGTCCCGATGGTTTCAATGTGGATTTTTTCGTGTTGGCATATTGTGAATGTGGTTGAGGATTCCAGGAGAAGCAAAACTATCCTGAAAGCTCTCAACACCTCCTTTATTTCCCTTATTCCCAAACAGGACACAGCTCAATCTGCAGACAAGTACAGACCTATTGCCTTATGTAATGTGGTTTACAAGATAATATCCAAAGTAGTGGCTAATAGACTCAAACCTCTCCTTCCCTCACTAGTGTCTGAGGAACAATCAGGTTTTGTGGAGGGAAGACAGATTCTAGACAACATTATTCAAGCACATGAGGTGGTGCACACGCTTACCAGCAAAAAACAGGCGGGGATGATCATGCAATTGGACATTGCCAAAGCATATGACAAGGTGAATTGGAATTATATCAAGAAGGTTCTCTACGCCTTTGGGTTCGACCACAACTGGGTCAGATGGGTTATGGCGCTGGTGTCCTCCTCTAGCTTTTCCATTCTGGTCAATGGATCCCCCTCAGAAATCTTCAATCCTTCTAGAGGCCTCAGGCAGGGAGACCCTCTTTCTCCCTTCCTCTTTATTCTTATGATGGAAGGGCTCGGGCGATCCATTAAGCAAGCCAAAGATATGGGTAAAATTAGGGGTCTTCAAATTTCAGAGAACGGTTTTGTGCTGACTCATCAAGGCGTTCCAACAGTCAAATAGGCTTTGGCCTACAAACAAATTCTTAAAGATTTTGCCCTGGCTACAGGTATGGAAGTCAACCTCTCTAAATCAAAAATCTTCTTCTTTAGTACTAACATTGCTATCCAAAGAAATATCTCAAGAATTCTTGGATTCCAATGTGATTCCCTCCCCTCTAAATATTTAGGAATACCTCTTACTGCCAGACCCATGCATAAGAGTATTTGGGAACCGGTCCTTAATAAGATGCAGGATAAAGTAAAAAATTGGACCTTCCGTGCCTTGAACCTGGCCGACAGGTTAGTTCTGACTAAGGCTGTTCTACAATCCATCCCAGTTTTTATGTTATCAGCTCTCCCAGCTCCAAAAGGTGTCTTAGAGCAAATCAGAGACATTCAAAGAGACTTCCTGTGGGGAAAGGAGGAAACTAGAAAGAAATGGGCCCTGGTTTCCTGGGAAAAAATATGCAAACCCAAAAGTCAGGGGGGACTTGGCCTAGACGATCAAGAGATTCTATGTAAAGCTCTAGGAGCCAAACTCTGGTGGAGATGGGTGCAGGAGCCAAAAGCACAGTGGGCCAGGATATGGAAAGAGAAATATGCCAGCTTGTGGCACAATAATGATCTCATAAGAATGTCTGGAACTATAAAAGGCTCCTACATATGGAACAGAGCCTGGGAGAACAGAAGTCTAGTTCAAAATAATAGTTTATGGGAAATTAGAGCAGGAGATCTTGCTCTTTTTTGGGAGGACAAATGGCAGCAGGAACCAACACTGTTAACAGAGAATTTTGTAGGCCTCAAGTAGGAAACAGATGCCCAAGGGTTAATCAGAGTTAAGGATTTTTGGGATCTTTCGCATACCTCTGAAAAATGGAGAAGCTGGAGAAACATTGATTGTGGAGAGGATAGTCCCCTAAAAATCAAAGCAGCGGCTCTTGGGGACTTGCTCAAGCAAAGGATGATCTTAAAAACAGAAGGGCAGGATCAATTGAGATGGGGTAATAACAAGCGAGGAGCCTTTAATCTCAAGGAAGCTAAGGGTTTTCTACTAGGGCTGAATTATAGTGTTCCAGACAAGACCTGGATGCATCTTTGGAGGCAGCAAGGATGGATGAAGATCAAGATTTTTATGTGGCTGGTTCATCACAAGAAAATATTGACTTGGGACAATATTAGAAGAAGGGGAATTATGGGGCCCTCTAGATGCCAGCTCTGTGAGGAGCAGGAGGAGACAATGGAACATATTCTCAATAGTTGCTCTTATACTACTTGGCTGTGGGATTCGTTCTCTTCAATTTTCCAGCAGTCTGATAGGGACAGAGGAAGTATCACAAATACCCTAAACCACTGGAGAAAAAACTTCAAGGAGAACGAAGCCCTAAATTTGGCCTGGGCCTTCACACCCTGCTTTATTATCTGGAACGTTTGGAAAGAAAGAAATAAAAGAATTTTCAAGAATGGTAAGTCTTCAACACAACACCTTCTTGACCTTATCTTGAAACAGATCAGAGAGACAGTCAGTTCTACTGTTAATAATATCCCCTCGAATCCCCCCACAGATGAAGAGCAGAGAATTCTCAGGCAACTGGGAATGCAAGGGATAACTCCTCAAGGTAGAAACAGAAAGGATAAAACCATGGTTACAGAGAAGGACTACTGGCAACCCCCACCGAAAGGCTTTCTAAAATACAACATTGATGGTGCCTCTAAAGGCAATCCGGGAAATGCGGGTTATGGAGGAGCTTTAAGGGATGACGAGGGCAATATTATATTTATCTTCCACTACCATTTAGGTAGAGCTACTAATAACATGGCGGAAGTGATGGCTCTGGAGCAGGGTCTAGAGTTTCTATCACAGAATCATAGCTCAAATATCATTGTGGAAGCAGACTCTGAGATAACCATCAACGCAATAAAAAGAATCAGCGGTGGTTCCAGGCCGGAAAGAGTCTCGAATCATTGGAAACTTATCTAGGTTTATCAAAGAATCCAAATGCATCTACAGGGCCTTCGAACCATAAGTTTCAACCACGTTCGACGTAATGCCAATAAACTGGCCGACTTACTAGCCAATCAAGGTGTGAGCAGTGCAGAAGGTGGAATGGCTAAAAAGTGGCAAGAAATTCCTCCAAGTCATCTAAAGGCTATCTGCGAAGACCAAGCTGCGGAGGACAGGGAGGTTTTCTGATATCGAGCTGGGTGGAATTCCACGATTGGATGACGCTGGGGGGTTCTAACTCAGTCCAGCAGGACGAACCAGAGAGGCTGAGAGTCATGTTCGGGCTCATCTTCTCCCGGATCATCTCGACCGGGTTTCCCAGGTTTTTGGTTGGCCCCTTGCGGATTTATCTCCTAATTAAACTCGGGATCAGCTTCAGGTTTCATGGTACGAGTTGGCAGAATGGGCATTTAATGGGGTGCAGCAGTAGGCGGCCTTTTCCTGCTTCCGGGTTAGATATCCTGGCGAAAGGCGGGTTTCCAGTGATCGCACGTCTACATGGTGGTAAGTGGTTTTGTAATTTTGAGAGTGATCCCATTAGGTGCACGACACGTGGCATGGTGGCAGGTGTGGAAACCACCCTTCATCGCGTGATAAAGTGTGGTTGGGTTCGGAGCAACGATATTGCTCCTGGCCGTCGGATCTAGCAACTGGGTTGGACAGTTGGGATGGGCTGTGTTGGTTAGTGGGGCCCGTTGGGACATCTCTCCGTTTTCCGTTGGCGTGTCTAGTACTTTCCTTCCTTTACAGTCTTTGGGGGGTCGGGTATGAACGCTGACGTGGGATTGGCTCTGAGTGGTGATTTGACAGGATTGTGGTTGTCCTTTTGGGTTTTCCCCTAGAGTTTTCTGTTTTCGTGAGGTAGTGGGAGGATCCTTGTCCTTGATAGGAGTACCTGTTCTCCTAGGATATTTCCGACATGTGCATGTACACTTTGTAAATTATCCTTTGAATTAATGAAATAGAAGGTTCGGCTCTTGCTTCAACAAAAAAAAATACAATGGATGAGTCATCTATGATTGCCTAAGGTTCGAGACCAAAGAAATTGTGAAGGTGAATCTTTTATGTAGAAAAAAAAGATGGTCATAACTATCTAAGTCTGTATTGGTTGAATAGATGACCCAGGTGGATATTGATGGCATCCCACCTCTTCCATTGACTCGAAATGGTTGTATATCTTGGTAATTATACTATAGTTTTGCAAGACTTAAACTTCCAACACATATTTCAAGCATTTCGCACTTGTTTTTTTGGCAGTTGACATGGTAGCCAATCTTTGATTGCAAGGCCAACCAAACACTTAGAGCATAGACTAAGCTTTGTAATTCCAAGAAATATCCCAAATGGACTTTGTATGTGAAATTTATGGCCCCAAAAACTTAACATATCAACTAGGTTGAAGCCACCTTCATTTTGCCACCTCATCTCCTAGAGTTAAGTTTTGGATTTGAAGGGTTTTGCTTCGTAAATTTGTATACTTTATGTTAAAAGGTAGCTGTAATATTCTTCTTGTAAATGAGCATAGAAAACACACCTCTCTTTGTAAATAAAGTACCATTATTCTAGCTAGTTTGTATTACTTTACATATTGCATTTTTTCTATTTTATTCATTAATAAAATTTGGGCTTCAATTTATTGTTGTGGTGCCTACAATAACTATGTGCAATCTCATATATATTTATATTGTCATTTTGTTCTCCACGTAATTTTGAACAATTTAACATAAATCTGTTTTATGTTTTGTGGATAAAAAGTTTTAATGTTCTTGTTATATTATTATTATGTAAGTTGTTTCTCTTCATTTAATAAATTTTGATACTTTAAAATGTTTATTATTTCTCTACCAAATAGTGTTCTCTCGGTAACACATTTATCAAGTTTATTTAGTATGAAGTTGATGAAAAGTCCAAAAAACTTTGTTCGTATTATCACTTCTCTTTGACTTTTAATATTGACTCACTTTTCTCTTTGAGATGCATGTGATTACGCTTATAAAATGTTATAACCCACATATTCCACTTCTACGAATGGTTCATAATGTTGCATCTCTCCCTCGACCAGGGCCACCTATCATAACTTCTACTCATTCCATACCTCGATCCATTAATGCACAAATAACATTCTATGTTGCAGTCTAGGCAGCAAATGGCATTACCCTTTGATGTTATCAAACTTGATTGGATTGTGCTCTGAAGTTGATTTAATGAATTTTTATCACTTTTGGTGTGCCTAAAGGGAAATTATTTCAATAATCTTCTAAAGGATGGGCCTCCTCCCCCTGTGAAAATCGAGAATTAACTTTAATCTTATAAGAAGGCCTCCTTCATATTTCATTAAGGGCCTTCATCCTTGGATTGCGACAAACTTATGATAGTGTGATTTTCTTATTTTTCAAAAGGTTGTCCAATTTGCTTATGGAATACTTAGAAGAGGCAGATGTTGAATACAACTATACTAGAGGTAGCCTTAAGAGGAATGAAACTAAGGAGAAGGGATTTTGATCCATCTCATCACTCAAAAGAATAATCTTATGGATGTAATATCTTTATTTTAGTGATATAATCTTCTCCCACCTATTCCCCCACCCCCTGTGAATATATATTCATTTTCAATTTGATGTTGTTACTTGAATGCTCTTCCTTTCGCTCATTAAATTGCTAAGTAGGTTATAAGGTTGTTGCATTTCTTACTTGAACTAGATCTAGGGCTTCGTATTATATAATAGACAAATATTGTCCTTGTCTTATGTGTAGGTTGTTTCAAGTTAGTTATTCCCCTCCAACTTGATAATTGTTTAGAAAACTCTTTAATAGGCACATGAAAAGTTTTTCATTTCTCTCCTTTCAAACTCTAATTTAGATCTTCTTTTGCTTGGTAATATAGAACTCAATGATTTTTCATTCTTTGTCACTAGTATACCAATCTACTAGTGGGGAATGAGTAATGCACACTATGCAGAAAATCTCATCAACATAAAAGTGACTCCACAGAGAAGGAGCTTTTTCCCTGTTTGATATTTTCCTTAACTTGGCTATAAGGCTTTTTTGGTTTGAATTGCTTTCTAGTTTTTTGTTGGTAGCCCCTATTCATCCTAAATCTATGGCAATGAAACATTGTAATTGTGTTCTCTAGATTTTAGTTTTCATTTTTCCTTATTTTCCCTTGGGTACACGATGAAGAAATTTTGAAAATTTGCCCAATCTAAATTTTTCACCTCACATCTATGAGGCCACAAATGTACTTCATAGAATTTTCAACCTTGGTGTTGAAACTAAATTCTTCAATAATTATGCAAGAAACTTCAAATATTCCAAACATTATTTCTAGGAAAAATGAAGAATTCATACACCATAAAAACTTCAAGTATAGATCATTTCAATCACTGTCAGGTTAAGATGATACATAAATTTGAAATTAATTCAACTACAATGGAAATATAATAGCAACAAAACCAGATTTGAAAGTTTAATTAAGCATGCTATAGTCAATTGGGTTTATCTCGGGTGGTTGGGAGGAATGATTGTTATCCTCACTACTTAAGTTCAATTCCCACAAGTGACATGAAGAGCTTTGTTGTAATGGTTATGAGCCTTGTTGTTGACTCTAAGCAGTTCCTCCAGGACCAAAACATGTATATTCATTATATGGAATATAAATATATTTCTCATGGGGGTAAAAAAGCAAGAAAAAGAGCATGTTATAACAACAAAATAATCAACCTTGTCCTAATAAATTATTATACTAGAACAACCATGAAACTTGATCAAAACATGGCAAGAATCATATCTAAAAATTAAATATGTAACCATAATTTAGGACATTGATGGCATTTCATATTATCATATTAGTGAAGATAAAGTACAAAACCTTAGCTCACCCCAAGATGGTACAACTATTTATTTCAAGTCGTCCCAAGCAAGGACTCTTCAATGAAACACAAACCCTAGCTACGGTGTCCACAAACACTACAAGCTCTAACCACTAATACAAAGGAAAACTAAGGCATCTCACTAGGCTCCATAAGTCAATCCTTGGAACTTCCAAACAAACTAGCAGCTAATTATCAAACACCAAGATCACCCACTTGCATCATACAAGCTGTCATGGAGATTCCATGCTTGGATCCCATGAGCTACAATACTCGATCCTTTCATCTCACAAGCTAAGGAACCCTAGCAATAACATTCCACAAGTAGTAATCCTAGTTACAAGAGTAATGCATTATCTTTCATGATTCTCCAAATAGCTAGCATCACACCAACTATTAATCTCTAATATAAAAACTAGTTATTGTTAATAAAGACACTCTCCTCCATTTATATATACTAAGGTGATGAAGGGTAATAATAAAACATGGACTAAGTCCACAAGTAGCCCTAGGCTAATTCAACAAAGAAAGCTCCAAATGGAGTGTTCCTCAAAGCAAGGTGTCCACATGTCACACTAGGGTTTATCCAACCCCCAAGATGATGTGCCCTCCAACCAATGGCTCCTCAACTCAAGTGTTCCTCTTGAAACTATGTGTAAGATGGCTACATGCTCCTATGCCCAAGCAACAAACCTCCATGTGCCTAATGTCCTCCTTTAAAGTAATTACTCTACATGTTCTAAGTGCCCATCCTCCTCAATAAGTTTGCCATTGTAGAAGATGCCAAATACACCAAATGTGCTAAGTAACACATCAACAAATATACCTCTGTAGCATTGATCCCAAGGAAACATACACCCAATCTAAGATCTCAATTGTAAGTCCAAAATAAACAAAGGGGCTAGGAGGCCAGAAGCCCTTAACATCCCATAAAGCTCTTTCCTAACTAGGAAAAAACACTTTTAAGGCATCAAAAACTAACATGTAGCTATCTAAGCCTTTTAGCCATAGTATCACTCTTTTCCTAGCACAATCCATGTGGTAGTGAGCAAATCATGAGGAAACAAGCATGGTCCTCCTTATTGAGATCATGCTTGCTTGCTTTGCCTTGTAATTGTGCAACAACACTTATATCTAGTTTTTTTTGCATGGTAGCACTTATGTCCTCTATTTTTTTAGTTAAGTTGAATCTTTTTGTTAAAAATAGACAATTTTTTTTATTGTTTTGGAGTATATTTATAGCTTGTTTAACATCGTCTTCATGTTTATCAAATTTTAGTGTTTGAAATCAAGCTAAAAGTATGAAAACTTGGTTTTTTTTGGAAGAACTTTTCATTTTAAGCATTTATTTTCCAATTGCATTACTTTTCAACAATATAAGTTTGATCACATTACTTTTTAGTAATATCGTGAATCAAGCCCACATATTGCACACCATATTATGCTATAATTTTTAAATATTTATTGGTTAATGATCTTTCCTAGCATTAGTTTTATGAGAGAGCACAAAGAACACAAAATTCAATAATTTTGTAAAGAAACTAACTATACAATTAACCTTCATAATAAAATAACCTAGACTTTTTCTTCTTTTGATCTAAAACATTAAGATTAGAACAGGCTAGGGCCTTGTGTATAAGTTGGGGTTGTTGTTTGAACTCCCCAAATCCTATCACTATTGGAAACTTAGAGTTGATTAAGAAAAAAACATATTTTATGACATTATGTGTCATTGTGAGGACACCCATCTCTTTGTTGAAAATGGGTTGTATAATCGAAGGAAAATAGATATGGAGTGGGTATTTCTACATTTCCTTCCCACATTCATATGGTTGACTTAAGAAATGTTCACCCAATGTTGATGGCTTAAACGACACTAAAAGTTTTGGGACCATCACTATTAAGTACTTTACTAGGCTTAAAGTAACTATGTTTTGCCTAACCATATAGCGTGAAGAGGTGGAATTCAATCTTATCCTTAATTTTCCACCTCAAGGTATTTGATCATGTAATCATGATGAGATATCCCTTGGTAGGTGGGGTGACCATTGCTTGACTTCCATTGGGTTTTATCACCTTTGGTGGAGTCCTTGGGGCTTTTACAACTATCTTCTCACCTTTGCTTATGTAAGCTTCCATATTGGATTTGACCATTATGTGTGGGATGCACATTTGGAAGGTCCTTGTTGATCTAATTGCTTGATACTTGATAGTATTCCAACGGCTTGTGTTTCTTTTACTTGATAATTTAAAATGACATAATGAGGATTAAGAGAATTTTGTAAGGAATCATGACATACTTACTTCAAAAACTATTAGGCATTCTCTTAGACTTCAAGGAGAAGCCCCTCCATTTAGTGGGATTTTGCCCCATCATACACAGGTATCTAGTGGTACTTTACCAATATAAAACTTATTTAGTGTTGATTGTGTCTCTTCAAAGAATAACTCTTTTAGAGGGAATGTTTAAAGAAGAGGAGTTCCCCCTCCCTCACCCAAAGGGAACAAACCTAATGCTCTTCCTTGTATGGTTGAAATTAACCTTGTAGACTTGTTTACATTCACAAGTGATCATAATAATCACGATGTTACTTAGAATGTTATGTATACTAAGGTACCTTGACACATTCCTCATATTAAGGGTAGGTTTAGACAAGATCCTTCAAACCATGTGCATGCTTTTCATTTATGATGTTCCTCAAATAGTATTGAGATGCCTCCATTCAAATCCCTAAACTATCTTGGATCAAATAATGCACATGTTGTGATGAAATGATTTATTAGATGGATGTCAAGCCAAGTGGGTTGAATCACAATGACCTCGTGATTGAAAACAATGTAAAATGAATTACAAATATTCCTAGTGCAAATCCCAAGGTAGAGGCTCGACTAATAAATGCTTATGAGCTGAAGTTGTGGGATTTAATTAAGGTGTGGATGTTATGTTCCAAGGACCATCATGTGGATATTATTATAATGTGCTTAAATTATGTAAAAGCATGTATCAAAAGGAAATATTAGTAATAATAGATTCCACCGAATGATTGGAAGGGATCAACAAAAGGCTATGATATGACAAGAGAGGAAAAAAGGAGGGGATCCAAGGGAAATTATATTATTATATCTATGTAAGTGTGGCTTGTCTATGTGTTTCCAATATTTACTTATGTGGCCAAAGAAAGTAATTAAGGCTATCTTGTGATGGCATGTACGCCCGATGCAAAAGGAAGTATTCAATGTGTAATTTCTTTTGAGTACCTTTGTCTTCCTTCCATTACACCTCTTCAATTCTACAAGACTTTCCTCTCCTTAGTTATGGATAACCTATTTGGATCCATGGTTGTTATGTGTACAAATTTCACAAGAATCCATTTACCCTGAGGCAAGTAAGAGCGAGCATGAGGTAAGTCAGGGATTATTGTTGTTAAGATAGGAAATGGGTTGGTTATAAAGGGAAGAAACATGGTTATAATGTTCCCAATGACTAGAGAAATGAACAAACTAGAAATTGTATCCTTGTTCCAAGGATTATCCATAATTGATCCATGATTTGCCACTCCAGGAATTCCTAGAGATCAATCAATGGATCAAATTATTCCTTCTTGTATTAATGAAATATACAGGAAGGGTTTCCCATGGAATGTTGAGTAGAAAAGGGGAACAAGTGACCTTGTGTTGTCTTTGATCAAAGATCAAGGTTAAATAAAAGATGGATGAGATGTGCGGGGAATCTTCTTGAAATATATGGTGGTAATTTTATAGTTATGTATGATTATTGGACACTATGGGTTGGGTTGAGTGAATTTAAAGCCCCATTGGTGCTTTCTTTGCCATACTGATCTCATAGCCCAGCTTGGGGATGGAATCCAAAATTGATTCATTTGGCCAATGAATCATTGCTCAATAATTGGTTTGGTGGATGGACATTTGAATACACATGGGAGGTGTGTCTTGATTAGTGTGTATGTAATAACTTGTTCTACATATTTGTTATTTGATTATGTGAACTCAATTAGCCACATGTGAATTATGTATTGGAATTGTTAATAGGAAGGAAGTCACATGTTAATCATGCATATACACTAACTCTTATTGAGCAAAGTCAAGAACGGTAGAAAGAGAATTCATGGGACAATTCATTATAAGTGTATTTCGTATGATAAGCTTTCCTACTTTGTATTGTTGTGTATGCATGTTAAATTCCATTATAATGTTGTATTGGTTGGTATATGATACCATCTCTATTCATAAGCAAGTTTATAAATTCAATTTTGATTTCCCTTAGGATTTTTGTTATGAATTATAATTATGTCTTTCTTTGTATGAGAGATTTGTTATGTGGTTGAGGGAAACCTAATTGGACTCACGACTAGGAAATCCAAGTTGGAATAACAAAGGAATTTTAAAAGGAGCCACTATGACCAGGGATGTGAGTCAAAATGACAATAGATGACATTGGGGAGGTAGCAACACTCCAAGTAAAGGCTAGGCCTAGGGTTGTTAAGAAAAAAATAACCATGTGATTAAAAGATAACTTACTAAGAAGTTGTAAGATGTATGTGGTGAGGATAAAAGCCTTAGTGGATGAAGAAGAAGATAGGAAAACCTTAGTTAACTAGCTCATGTTAAGGGATTTGAATATGTAATCTCTATAAGAGTTTCTCACGTTGACTCTTGAAGGGGAATTTGATATTGACATTGAATTGGTCCTCGGTGCAAGAACAATTTCCAAAGCCCCTTATATAATGATTAATCCTTAATTAATGGAGATTAAGTCATAGCTCCAACAAATATTGGATAAATAATTAAAACGCCTTCGTGTATATCCCTTAGAAGTACTTATACGTTTTGTTTAAAACAAAGATGGCACAATGAGGTTGTGTCATTATTAAAAATATATGAAATAAGTAATTATGAAGAGTATGTATCCACTACCAAGAGTTGATGATTTATTTGATCAACTTAGACAAACCAAGATATTTTCTAAGATATATTTAAGATTTAGATACCAAATTTTGAGAGTTAAAGAGGAAGGCATTCACAAAACTTTCTTCAAAACAAGACATGGATATTATGAGATTGTCATAATGCCTTTTGGATTATCAAATGCACTAGAAACCTTCGTACATTTGTTGATGAATGCATTCAAGGGGCACCTTGATAAGTTTTTTTTGGTGTTTCATGGTGATATTTTAATATTTTTTAAGAATCGAGAAGAGAATATGCAACATTTAGGACTAGTATTGCAATGTTTAAGAGAAAAAAACTTGTATTCCAAGTTATCCAACTACTCTTTTAAAAAAGCAAGAGTTCATTACCTTGGGTGTATTATCTTGAAAGAAGGGATATTAATAGACTATTAGAATGTCAAAGCCATCGCAGAGTGACCAATTCAAGCAAATGTGAGAAAGGTAAAAAGTTTCATGGATTTATATGGATATTATATAAGATATGTGAAATATTTCTCAAGAATAACCAATGCAATAACCTTTTTGAAGTGATATATATGTAGAAGTTTTGAATAGATTGAAAAATTTGTTTGGGATTTTGAGAAGATAAAATTTAATTGTGGACAATTCTAATTTTGTGATCCAATGGGAGATTTAAACTATGCACAACTACATCTCTAGAACATATGCCTAGACTTTGTCTCAATAAAGTAAAGTAATATGTTTTCAATTATGGAAGTTAAATGATTGTGAGAATAACTACCTATTGAATGACTTAGAACTAGTTGTAATTATGCATGCCTTGGAAAGCTAGAGGCGATATTTGCTTCAACATAAATTTGAGTTAAATATTGATCATCAAAGTTTATAATACTTGTTTACTCAACCTAGTTTTAAACATATGTATGTAAGTTAAGAGGAAGTCTTAAGTGAGAGTGATTTATGGATAACATATGTAAAAGGGCAAGAGAATAAGGTAGTTAAAGCCTTGAGTATCCATTGGCATTTATGTGTCATAATTATATTCCAAATATATTTGAAGAAAATGAGTCCTAATCACATATAGTTAGATTCATGGTTTAATGAAGTAAATAAATTCAACATGAATGATGAAACTAATGATAACATTTTTGGATATGAACTTGAAACTAAAGGAATGTTAATGTTCTGTGGAAGGATTTATGTTCCCCATTTTGAAGGGATACAAAAATTTATTTTGATAGAGGGACATACAACACACTATTCAACACATCCTAGATTAATAAAGATGGAAACAAATACTAAGAAGTTATTTTATTAGTGGAGAATGAAAAAAAACCTTCATAACTTTTGTAGTTCATCGTCTAGAATGCCAAATAGATAAAGTAGAGCACAAGAATCCGACAAGATTATTATATTCATGTGTCATTTCATAAAATAAATGGAAAGTAATCTGAATATATTTTATAATAGGGTTTCCCATGACTCGATTTAGACATGGATAAGTTGACTAAGTTTTCACAATGCATTGCAACAAAAAAAGGATAAATCTTCACTAATAGTAGAAAAGGTCATGAGAAACATTTTAAGGTTACATGGAAGAAAAATATATAATTTCATACAATGACTCTAAGTTTCATTCTAGATTTAGGATAAGATTCTATGAACTTATGGGAACTAAGTTGAAATTATCTCAATGTATCAGCCATAAATCAATGGTAAAAAAAGTAGAGTAAAGAAAGTATCAAAGGAGATGTGTAGGATGTATGTAATGGATCAAAAACATAAATGAGAATAATATATTGGCTTAATGGAATTTTCACATAATAATAGTCACCATTTTATATCTTAGAGTAGTGATGTTCAAAGCTTTATATTATATGAAGTGTTGGACACCACTAAACTAGGACAACTTAAATGATAAATTGGTGGTAGGGCCATAAACATTGAACAAAATGGGAGAATATGAAATTGTCATCATGAAAAGGTTAAAAGAAGGTATTGATAGGAAAAAGAGCTATGATCCCCCAAAAAATGAAAAGGGGTTATACTAATTTCTATAATACTTCAAATGGCATTCCCTTCAATGAGGTAAATTACTATTCTGTAGTTTTAATGCATATCTAATTATATTGATGATTCATCATGGCATCCAATACTGGAAAATGGCATGGATTTATAATGACACTCATGACAATGATAAATAATCAAGTTGTGCAAACGTGTGGGGAATATTTATTTCCATAAGTGGGCTTGTTATCTTCTTATCCTTATGCAACACCCTCCCCCCACACTTACCCAAGTTCACTGGTCCACCGGGGTAAATATGTGACGAAGAGTTACTATGGGGTGACTCAATCTCCTAGGTACAGTTAAGGAAGCAAAATCAACTAACTAAAACCTTGTTGACCTTCCTAAGGAGTTGCAAGACCCCTAGGAGCCAAACAACACTCCAAGTGCCCAGACCTTGAGCTAACTTGCTTTTTCACTGACCTGGATTCCTAGTCGCTTGCATAAAAAGGAAAGCCAGTGACTGCAAGCCTATAGTCACATGGATAACCCTGCCTCCCATCAAATGCAGTCTAATTACCTAGTTCTATGCATGTGACCCTAAGATCTGAGCCACTTTTTAAGGGCTAGGATCCAAACCTCTACCCAAAACTTGATAGAACTTTCCAGAATGATGAATGACATAAGGAAAAAGCCGTTAATGCAAAACTTAGACCAGAACTTTCCCTAACAAGACATAACCATGACAAGAATTCCATCAAACTCATAGCGAACATGTAGTCTACAAGTCATAATTACATATCTGAACATAGGGATCTCATACTTATCTGAGAATCATCAAGAAGGTTTTATGAGCTCTCACAATAGTTGCATTATCATCTAGTAGGTCATACATTCATTAACCATTCAATTACCAATCAAAACATGATGAGAGCCATAACTAAAGTCTATCATAAACCATGCTTATAACTGGCATAAAACCAAAATAATAACAATGATAGAACAACCATCAAAGCCACATAATAATAAGTAAAAATACTCATGAAATATAAGAGGAAAAGAGCTCTTATTAGTATATGCAAACCGACCAAGTCAGGGAGTTCCACATACCACCCGACCATAGATTGGGCTGAACCAAATCTCTATTTCAGCCAATCACCCCTGTGCCATATTCCAAACATGAATGTGGGATGTCATGAAATAAACCAACCAAAACCAAACTAGGGGTTCTAAAGGACAAACCACCTCAACCCTCAACCAATGATTCCACCTCACAGTCGGACATCACTAACCATCACCAGATCGGTCTCTACCAAAGTTGTCAAGGGCTCCATAGCATTTGTTCCAACCTGGCTCCAGGGCTAGTATCTCAACCCACAGTTGTCGTAGGGATCCAGAGCATTTGTCCAACCAAGGCTTCCAAGACTAGTAACTCAATCCACACGATTCTATTACTTCTAGAGTGTTTGTCCAACCAAGGCTCTATGAACTAATAACTCAACCCAAACCATAATGAACATGACACCAATAAGAAACAATCAAGTGGGAAACCCACAACACCATGGATATCCGAGAAATGGCAAGAATAGGCAAACCACTATCAATCTAGTTAATCCTCCATGCCAATGACAAATCACAAACAAACAACCACATGCATATGCCATGCTTGCCAAAACTAGCAAGGTAATTATACATGCAACTTGATACTTGGAAATAAAACCCATTGTAGTTGTTGATCCCGCTGTCCCCTTACACTTTCTTGCTCTTCCTTTGCCTTCTTTCTCCAAATCCAAAGTATGCCAAAAATCCTCCAAGAGTGCTCCAAGAAAACTCTAAGTGTGTAAGAGTATGAGAGAAAGAGAGAAGAGAATAGGGCTCCAAGCTAAAACTGACAAAAGGTTGCGAACTGATCCTCATAAGCCTTTTTATCATTGAGGCGTTTATATTCTCCATTTTCCTCATGAAAATTTGTGACCTTTCACCTTCCTTTTCTCCTAATTTATGTTATTTTCATACATAAAATGCCAATTATTGCCACTTTTCCTTTGACATTGCCTTTGCCAATTTCCATAGCCATTTATTAATCAAAATTGATCCCCATCACTATGTTTTTGCCCAACATTCGACTTGGAATATGTTTCCCATGACCTTGGTCTTATGTTTCCTTTATTAGCTTATTACATGGATTTTAAACTAGGGTTGTTACACCTTAAGTGGTATCCCATTCTTTGCATTGTCAACCTAACGTGCATTGCACACCTTTCTGGAAGTTACTTAAGGTAATATTATTCATTGTGTTATTATCCTTAGTTATATAACCCTAATTTATTAATAGTTATTCGTGCATTAACCAAATCAATTAAGGGATGAGATAAAAAAAAATATTAGTAAGGACATAATGAAAAGGGAGATCAACCAAGGGAATTACCTCGAGAAAATAATGTTTATATACACATTTCTAAATAAGAGGACATATTGTTAATCATATTATTTGATTCAAGATGACATTTCATATTATCAATCTCCCCTCTCTCACACACGAAATTTTGATTAGTACCATTATAAGTATATAGATTTGGAGAAGGTCAACTTGGGAGTAGTGTGTGTTTATTAAAAGCATGAGATGTTTCTTTAATACATTTTCTCTACTTTATTTATATTTAGGTACTATGGGACAATTTTACCTTATGTTGTAATTTTAGTTATCCAACTAATTTAACTCTATGCTTTTGTAAGTTCTATCTTAACTTGGGTAGAAGAAGGAAGAGTATATTGAATTTTACTTGTAAATACATTTCTTATCTCATGAAGAAGCCTTTAGTGGCCTAGATTAATTCTCGATTTTGTTCACATTGTGAATTGAGCTTGCTTGATGGAGTTGGACATTGAGTCTCTTAGTTTATACTCGAACCTAGAATGACTTCCATGTGCATGGTGTTACACCTCTTAAATAAAGCCCTATGTGTGTAACCCAAATTGTTTCAATAATTGACAATGAAAGATAGGATCTAATGAGGCGGATCCCTGTTTTTCTAATAATTGATATCAAAAGGGAGTCCTCATGGTGGACCTCATACTATTATGTAATGTTGCTTTGATGACATGTAGTACATGGATTGAATCATAACAACATGTAGTTGTGTTATAGTAGACTATCCATGTGGCGGATCTCATATTGTTTTGAATTACTTCTTTGATGATAAAAACTCACTAGATTAACTCATATTGGCCTATGTGGGAGGTGGAAATTGGATATTCTATGCTTCTGTGATCAATGTTTTATCTTCCAATGGTGCTTTGAGGTAGCAATAAATAGAGTTATCTCTTGGATAATTTATAATTTGAATGAAATATTTCTCCTCTTGATAGTGGAAAGGCCTTTTGGAATCAATGTTCCATTTCTTCTCTCATATGGACTCATGGTTTGTTGTGGCCCCATTTTGATTATGTATTAACATAGAGTGGAATTCATCAAAATATGAATCTACAGGAGCCACAAGATTGCAATATCTTGAATACTTGTTTCTATGCATGTTAGATAATGTGGTGGATGAGGAGTCATCTTATACATCCTCTGCACAAAGTTCTTATGATCCTTTGCTCATGTTTCTAAGGCGACATACTCTTATGTACCAATGGGTTACAACTTTGTAGATTCCCTAATATTTCTATAATCTTTTATACCCATGAGTTCCTTATATATACGAATCATATTATGTACTTGAAATAGTTCTTCTTAAGAGTTACATGGAGTCTTAAGCGTTGTAAGTAATTGGTAGTTGTTGAAGAGCTGTGCCCTATCATGAGTTATTTACATGATCTATGTTGTATTTATCATTCTGCTAATATAATAGAGACTTGTTTTTGCTTATGTATTTGTATTCATGATGTATCTTAATGACATCTATGTTGTTATAATTTACTTGCATGTTGTTAATGTAGTTAGATTAAGTAAATGTGATTAAAGATAATTAATGGAATGGACATCCCCACTAAATATTTAATACTATGGACCTTAATCATGTGGAACTACCATATGTGCCATGAATAAGCCCTTATTCCTTTTATAAGGTTGAATGTGCTCACACGCTAGACTAAAGCAGCTCTGTTTTGGACACCTTCTATGTGTAACATACTCTATCCCCTAATCATCATTAAGGAAATGGGGTAGTCAATTTATTTTTTACTAAAACTCACTCAAGTAACCAACTTATATTGCTTATCAAGAGATTCACAACAACTATAATTTTATGAAAATTTGAGTTGCAAATACAAAATTATGATCCTTTGAAGATTATTAAGGTTTACCCACCTTTTCTTTCACCACATCTATATCCATACATAGGACATGTCATCAAGGTTTATGTGTATCCATACCCTTTTCCATCATTATGTGTATGGTTATCACTGAGTCATCATGTTTATCGAGGTATATTTCCTTGTTTTTAGCTCATCATATGTAAAGGAAACACTAGACCACATTGTAATGTGCCCTTACAAACTTTGTTGTCACATATCTTCTATTAAGGACATCATTTCACAGGGGGAACCTCTTTCCAATATGATGTATCACATTCCTCCAACCTTCTTATCACACACCAAACTTTTATTTGGGGCATTGTTTCGCATATGACAAAAAGGTTGGGGTTGGTACCTTTACATGGTGGAGGAATGTTTCTCATGCAACAAGCGTCTTTACATCCAACAAAAAAATGGTTCTTATGGCATATCATATGGAAACATACTTTACTTTATGACTCATCACTTTCCCAAGGGTTTATTTCCATGTAACCTTACCGTATACCACATCCCTTGTCTTTGTCGCATCATGAAAATGTTTTGGTGATGTGATGTCTTACATCGCAAACATTTTCAGGATGTGATACAACACATCCTCTTGTTTTATGTTGCATGGTAAGTCTACCCATATTGTAGGTCATAAATATTCCAAGAGCGTGACATTTAAGCATTGCCTTGTCATCGCCCCTCCCTTCACACTTTTGATAGAGTTGGGGCACACGATGTTTTGCATCATTGCAAACTTTTTTGGTGATATCATATCATATTACTTAACGTTTTTAACCCTACACCACTTCACATTATAATGCTTTTCTAGTGCAGTGTTTCATAAAGGGAAAAATATTTCCCAGGTAACAGGACTCCTCCTACCCCTTAAATGTATCCCATTGTTTTATTTTTCTTTTTCTTGACAGCAAAGTCTTTTCTCCCTTATGCTTATCACATTGCAAGAAAAAATATTTCTTGTGATGTACCATTTCCCTCTTATTCTTCCTCCATTGCAACAAGCCTTTCTTTCTTTTATCACCGAGATTTATCTTCATTCTAATTGATAAACATTTTATTTATCCTTGATACATTTTATCTATTTCATCGATAAACATTTTTTTCCTCACCGATACTAATTATCTCTTTCACCATTAAACATTTTCTTTCACACTAATACATATCACACCAACTTATTTTCTTTTGGGTGACATATCACTAAGATATATTTTCTTTGGGCACAATCTATCAACAAGAAACATGTTGTTTTAATTATAATATTTTTCTTCTACAAAGCAAGAAATTGTTTAAGTTTCTAAAGCTTCAAAACTTAATAAAAAAGTGTCCAACTTTTTCCAGTAAGTTGCTAAGTCATGAATAAGACCTGCAAGCCTCATAAAGGCCTTTAATGACTCACTCCAAGCATTATAAATGGAGTTGATTAATGCCTTAAAGACCATAAGTTGTTCAAGTTCAAGGTAGAAGGCCAAATTCATAACATTAATGCTTGAATAGACAAATATGCATCTAAGGGATTTTATGGGATCCAAAAATACTCAACATCCTTCCACGACCAGAGTAAGTTGCTAGGGATCTCAAGACTCCAAGAATACATTTTATTGAGAATTGTATCAAGTCATTAAACTACTTATACCATTTCCACAAGTTGACCTACCTACTTAATATATTTCAATCCCTTACAACACTTGTCGACATGAAGGAACTCCTCATGTCGACTAACCATACCATGCTTTCTCAATTTAAGCTTTATCCATAGTGGAATTTCAACTCCTTAACACATTTCAGGAGAGAAACCACATTCTTTATAAGATGCAAATGACTATATAATTCAAATTATTAGTTAGCCTTATTTTAACATGTTATTTTCTCAAACAAATATGCACGGGGGTCACACCAAAACAAGAAATAATTGTTTAATTGTCATGCTTACATAAATAGGATGTAAGGAAACCCATCAAGCATCCAAAATGTCCTTTCCTTTGACTTGAGACCATAGGTTATGGGTGCAAAACTAGCCATTAAATCTAGAAGTTCTAAGTTATAATTAAAGAAGGGACTAACACGTGAGCCCAAAATATGTATCTCACCATCAAAGGAATGGATTCATATTTACTGCGGTAAATGTATTTTCATAAGTGATTATATCTTAAGTTATTATATACTTTTTATGAAGATTGATCAACTCTATTAGTTCTAGCAAAAAATTGTAGTATTCATGCTACAACTCACAACAATTCCACTTAGTAGGCTCATTAATTTAAGGTATACATAATTATTATATACTCATTAGTAACTTTAAAACACCTACATTTGATGACATTGAAGACTAAATAGAGCATTAAGAAATTCAACTAAATACTCATGTGTTGATGTATGAATTCAAGAACATACTCAATAAATGATTTGGATTCACATTCTATATCATTCATCTTCATCTTCGATTTTTCAACATGAAGAGCTGGAATGTCAAAAATCCTCGGGACCTTTCAAGACCTTACAAGTCAAGAAAATTAGGATGAATTTTTCAAACTCTGTTGGAATGAGCCCTTTGAATGGTATGGTGACTCGAGGAATCTTACAAAGCCCCTGGTTGAACATTTCGGCCTTGTTCCTTCACAAGAGAAACCAATGGATATCATGGTTTCAAACTATGGGATCTCAGAGTTATCGAAGAAGCTATATAATGTAGGGTTTGAGCACATAAAAAATTATGTGGGTTTTGACCCATTGCTAAGGTTTTATTGGGCCACAAGCCTAAATTCTAACTCACATAATATGGGCATCCCACAAAATATAGCAAATCTACAAGATAAAACCCTATACCATAATCGATTTAGATTTGGTGAAGGGTTCAAAGGTTTGAATTAGGGGGGAATATTTTCATATTTTTATTAAGGACATTAATGGGAAATCCCTCCTTTTTTTGGTTTCAAGTTTGGATTATGTGACAAATCTCAAGCAATATATATAGAAATACTTGGGATATCCTATAGATACACAACATCTCCTTCATGAAGGGAAGCAACTACAAGATCATTTTCAGCTACAGGGTATAAAATCTCAAAAAAATCCACCATTGGCTTGAATCTAAGGTTGTAAGGGGGTGCTTCAGGATAGAAACCTAGGAGGCTTTGTTTCCTACAAGGATACAATGTGAGGCATGTTGGAGAATGTAACTAGTGTCAGTCTTCATAATGAGAGATATTTATTAATAAATTTATTTTTATTATTTTATCAAGCATGTTCTTCATTCTTTTGAAGTCAAAAGAATTCAAATTAATATATATTTGAGTCATGGCATTTGAGATTTGAAAACACATAATTTTTTATTTCTAATTTGGCTAATTATAGATAGTAAAAAAGGTTCAGTTCGACCCTCTCTCAGTCAAGTTGGCTTGTGTGGCTAATTGAAACCTCATGAACGACTATTTTAAGCCTTCTAGTCGAGCTCATTTGGTCAAGAAGCAAGAATACAAAAAGAATTCAATCTTTGTAATTGAATAGAAGTCAAAGTATAGAAGAAGTCTACATAAGAAAGGAACTGAACTCTTTCATGGTCTATACTTGTGATACAAAGATTTGAAATTGTCTGAAGGAGCTGAAATAAAGAGACTACTTGTAGTCTGAAGTATCCAAAGGCTACAATTGAACCAAAGCTATCTGAAGTGTGTAAATAGGGATGAAGTTTGAAGGAATTTAGAGTTTATAACAAGACCAACTTTGAAGCTTTTTTAATGTATTGTAATAGGGTCGAAGTTCTACAAGAGGAGTTGTAGTTTTGTGATAGAGTCGAATAATTTGAAGTAGTTTGAAGTTTGTGACAGAGCAGATACTTTGAATTTCTTAAAGTTTGCAACATAACCGAAGTAGTTGGGAGCCTATAACAGAGCCAATATTCTTGACATCTACAACTAAGCCAAAGATATGAATTATCTACAATTGACTACCATTTACTTTGACTTGGAGATGAGGGGTAACCTAAAACTTTTGATGGAGTCTTTGGTGTTGGGTCAGATATCTCTTTTTGAATTGATAAGAAGAGGACTGTCGGGTTTTCCCCTTTTGAGGGGTTTATTCGTGGCTTGAAAGCCTAAATTTTCATGTCTCTTACTTATTTGTGATATTGGAATAATAGTTTGTGTAATTGTTGGATGAAGAAGAAACAATAATTAATATAAGAAAGAAGATTAACTCTCACAAGTAATTACCCAGTAAGAGAATCTACTTTACATTTGATTTTCTAACATGGGATCAGAGCTAAGGTGAAGAAGAGACACTATTACCAGACAGAAGATAGAAGGTCATCTTTGGAGCAACTATATTTGAAGAAATAGAACAATTTAGTAGAAAATTTATTCCAATCCTAAATGTCTAATTCAATGGCTTTTATATGCAAGGAGAGTAATAAGCTAGGAGGAGCATCTAACTTTAAGGCGTCGAAAAAGAGAATTGACCTAGTCCTTAGAGAGAATGATGTCATGAAATTCAATCAAGGAAAGGTTCTCCAAATGAGAATAATGCCCAGGAAATGGAAAAATATGAAAAAGGAGAAATTAAGGCTCAAATATTTCTCTTTTAAGTCTATCAAAGACCAACTTATCACTTTTGTATCACAATTATCTATATGTGAATAAGTATATGATACCTTAGTGAAATTATACTATGTTAGTAAAACAGGTCACAGGATAGCCCTCAGAACTCAACTATATCAATCAAAGATGACAAAAGAAGACATTATAGCTTCTTATTTCATGAAGTTAACAAAAATCAAAGATCAACTTCAAGAAGTTGGTGAGAAAATATCTGATTCATAATTAATTACAGTGGCAATCGATGCCTTACCTAAATATTGGGATGATTTTGCATGCAACATCTATGCAAGAAAATAATCTCCATCATTTAAAGAATCAAGGGCTCAGTGTTCAATAGAAGAATCCATAGTAAAGGCTAGAAGTAAATCTCAACCTGTCGATGAAGCCTCTCAAGCCTATGCAGCTAAATCAAAGAATAATTTTGATAAGAAGAAGAAAAACAAAAATAGAGACATGTCCAAAGTCCAATGCTTTGGTTGTCATGAATATGGACACTACAAAATAGATTGTCCTAAGAACCCTAAGAACAATAAAAGGAAGGAAAGGTCTGAAGCATTAACAACTGAGGATGAAGAGCCTTCAAAGAAGCAAAAGGATGATCCTAGAGATCTTTACTATTGAGAGCTTATGTAGATGATGATTGGTGTATTATGCACCAAGGTTGTAACATAAAGCTTAGAATACAATCTAGCATGTGTAAATGAAACTTGAAGACATGTTTACAAGGATAGTTAACTCCCTCATCAGAACTAGTGGAAAGATGAACGTCATGAGATATGTGTTGGAGTTGAACTACTGGGTCGAGGGTTCTAAGAAACACAATGAAGAAGGGAGGTACCAATTATGAGGCAAAGTTGTTGTAGGAGGTGTTGAGGCTGAGTTAGGGATGACTTGTAGCTATTGCAGGTGCCCTAAAGAGGGCTAAAAAAATTCAATATTTTGTCAGAGGATCAAGATCTTATGGGAGTAGAGTAGACTTCAGTTCAATTATTTGTTCCCTAATATAATGAACAAGGAGAGGACTTGCTACTATTAATAAGGCAGTACTGGAAGCCCTAACAACTGATAATTTTGGAGTAACAAAGATCAGTTAGTGGGTTGTTTGTTCAAGCCATAGTTCATTGTTTTGATGTGTGACAAATCAGTGATAAGAGGGCTGAGTATGAAGAGACTAAGAACAATGATGTTGGAGCAACCTTTCATTTCTAAATGGCAGTTTGGTGAAATCCCTAAGAGTTGGCTATCTTGATAAATAAAACAAGTAGCTAGAGGGAAAAATTATTTGAGTCTATGGTGTTGCATTAACTAATAGAGACTGATTGGAAAGGTTAGCCAAGTTGTGTAAAAGTTGACTGAACAATAGATTGGCTAACCTTGTATTGTGATAATCAATCAGTTACTGTGTGATGAACTATCTTCAAGGAAGGAAGCAATAAAATGCACGAAGTAGTGTTGGACACAATTCAAGATGTAGTAGGTGAAGACCTCAAGTACATAATTATACACTGTTAGGAGGCAGATTTGGAACCCTAGTTCAAGAAGTTACAAGATATTTGAAACACTTTCAATAGAAATCATATTAGGAAAGTTTGGTCGACGTGTTTCAAACCAACTAGTGTGGTTCATCATTAGGACATGGACACTCAGTGACAAGAGGGATAGTTGATGAAGCTACAACTATAATTGGTAGCAGATGTAAGGGAAGTATGAGTACTTCTGACATAAGTTGCTGCTTGTTAATGAATTATCCCTATTTGAGAGGGAGTGAACATGGATTTCTCCTCTCAGATTGAGAGGGAGTAAGGTTGGACACTGGTTCTCTTTGTGTCATGTACCAAGCTAGGAATAACTGTCGCAATTCTAGTGCATGCATCATGGATAGGGAGAATGGATTGAATAATCATGGTTCTCCTTGTGTTAGGTACTCTGATGAAGATTATGATTTATATCCTAATTCAAGTAAATGGAGATGGATAAGGAGAATGGTGGATTGGATACGCGGACACACATTATCGATTCATGTATTGTGATGGATTAGGATGGATATCCAAAGTCAAGTACAAGGTCTTAGATAAAGAATGGTTCGATGGACAAACATTTACTTGAGGGAAATGGTCCAGTGGAGGACATACTCTAGGTATCCTAGGTGGAGTATGTACCTCAATGAGGTAGTGTGGTGTCCCAAGGAATGCCTCCTAGCATTATGCTCTAATATTGTGAGAGATAGAGTGTACTTGTCAAGGCCTTGGTAATGTGACAATGTTAACTATGATGATAATATTATCATTGATGCTTATCAATCTGGATCCCTTCTTATGTGAATATTTCAAATTGAGATAGACCTATCGAGTCATTATGAATACCTCACTAGTTAAGAGGGAGTGTTGAAGAATGTAACTAGTGTCAGTATTCATAATAGAAATATTTATCATTAAAATTATTTTATTATTTTATCAAGCATTTTCTTCATGATTTTGAAGTCAAAAGAAGTCAAAATAATATGCATTTGAGTCATGTCATTTGACATTTGAAAAAAGAAAATATATATGTATATTTTGGTCAATTATAGATAGTAAAAAAGTTTTAGGTCAACCCTCTCTTAGTCAAGTCGGCCTATGTGGCTAATTGACACATCATGAATAATTATTTAAAGCCTTCTAGTCGAGGTCATTTGGGAAAGAAGAAAGAAGACAAAGAATTTGATCTCTACAATTGAATATAAGTCAAAGTATAGTAGAAGTCTACATAAGAAAGGAACAAAACTCTTTCATGGTTTATACTTGTGATACGAAGATCTGAAACTGTCTGAATTAGTCAGAATAAAGAGACTACCTGTAATATGAAGTAGCCAAAGTATGCAACCGAATTGAAGTTATCTGAAGTGTGCAAATAGGGCCGAAGTTTGAAGGAATTTACAATCTATACAAGACCAACTTTGAAGCTTTTTTGATGTATTGTGATAGGGCCAAAGGTCTGCAAGAAGAGTTGTAGTTCTATGAAAAAGACAAATAATTTGAATTATTTTGAATTTTGTGACCAAGTTGAGACTTTGAAGTTCCTGAAATTTGCAACAGGACAAAAGTTGTTTGGAGTCTATAACAAAGCCAAAATTCTTTACATCTGCAACTAGGCCGAAGATATGAATTGTCTGCAGTTGACTACCATTTACTTTGGCTTGGAGAGGAGGGATGACCTAGAACCTTCGAGTGACTCTTTGGACTTTGGTTGGGTATCTTATTTTGAATTGATAAGAAGATGAATGTTGTGTTTTCCCCTTTTTGAGGGGTTTTTCCCTGGCTTGAAAGCCTAAATTTCTATGTCTCTGTTGACATTGCTAGAAATTCGTCAACCAATGGGGTCTCCCTGATGTGAAGTCCAAATTAGACCTCCCATCGTCTGGAATAGGAGCCCCGTCTAGAGTATCGACTTGGCTACCATATATTCTTATATATTTGCCTTCGCTTAAGTTGTTAGTTGTAACAACCCTGGTGAAATTCCATGTAAAACTATATAAGACCACAGTTGATGGGACACGTATTCCAAGATGAATGGTGGGAAGGACATCCTGGTGTAGGTGTTCATTTGGTTTTTTATGGCCAAGGAAAATGGCAAAGGAAATGTCTAAGGTTTTGAAAAGGCATGAGGCATTAATTGACATTTTATTTATGAAAATAATGGAAATTAGGAGAAAAAGGAAGTGAAAGGTCACATGTTGCATGTGAGGAGGGAAATGAAGGAAAATAATGAAAAATGAAGAAAATAGAGGCCTCATTGATAAAAAGGCTTTTGAGGATCAGTTGGCAGGCTTGGTCAGTGTAATGTTTTTGTCAGTTTAGTGTTGGAGTTCTCTCTCATTATTCTCTCTCCTTCTCATACTCTTGGATACTTGGAGCACTCTTGAAGGGTGTTGCATAGGTTCTTGGAGCAAGAAGGCAAAGGAAGAGCAGGAAAGTGCAAGAAGGCATCAGGATCAATACCTACATCACATTTGTTTTGCAGGTACCAAATTGCATGTATGATTTCTTCACTAGTTTTGGCATGCATGGCATATGCATGTGGTTTATTGGTTGTGATATGTCATTGGCATGAGGGATTGTCTGGATCGACAGTGGATTGCCTAGCCTTGCCATTTCCTGGATAGCCATGGTGATTTTGGGTTTATTTTCATTGTTTTTTGTTGGTTGGTTCTCATGTTTGCTTAGCTTGGGTTGAGTTATTAGTTCCTGGAAGTCCTGGTTGGACAAATGCTCTGGAAGCCCTATAAAAACTTGTGTTGATTTACTAGTCCTGGAATCCTTGGTTGGAAAAATGCTCTAGAAGACCTTGGTGGGTTGAGTTACTAGTCCTGGAAGCCTTGGTTGGACAAATGATCTGGAAGTCCAATGACAACTGTGGGTTGAGTTACTAGTCCTAGAAGCCTTGGTTGGAACAAACGCTCTAAAATCTCTGGAAGGCTTGGATGGAGACCAATTTGATGATGGTGTTGTGATGTCCGATCGTGAGGTGGAATCACTCTTTGATGGCTTGAGGTGGATGGCCTCTGGAAGCCCTGGATGAGTTTTTGATTGATGTGTTCTTTGAAATCCCACATTCATGCTTGGAATATGGCACAGGGGTGATTGGATGAAGAGAGACTTAGCTCAGCCAAACTATGGTCTAGTGGAACGTGGTAGTCCCATCTCCAGTTGGTTCATTAGATTCATTAATGAGAAATTCATTCCCTTGATTTTCATGTGTAAAAGTACTAATGTATACATGGATTTTCATGGCTGATATGTCCATTGTATTTATGTTCCTATTATGCTGGTTATATGTATATTTTGTGACAACAACTATGTATGGCTCTCAGCATGTTTTTACTTGTATCTGAATGGATAATGTATCTATGATCTAATAAATGATAAGGTAACAAATGACATGAGGAAACAATGGTTCATGGCAATTCTCAGATAAGTATGAGATCCCTACACTTAATTCTATTGTTTACACCTGTAGGTTACATGTTGATGATATGTTTGACGAAATGCCTGTCATGGCTAGTAGGGGTTTGGTTATGGTCTTGTTCATCTTATTTCTTTTGCATCCTTGTTTCCTTGTATTCTTACCAATTTTAAGTGATCATTCCATTCTGGGCAATGTCCCAAGCGCTGGGTCGGAAAAGGAGGCTTAAATCCCAAAATGCTAGCAAAATAGAGCATTAGCCTAGAGACTAACTCACTTGGGCAGTGTTATAAAAATAATGTATTTTTGTAAACCTTATAAATTTAAATATGTATTATTTATATTTGTTACTATTTATCCACTTATTATTATTTATTTATTACTACTATTATTTAGTTACTATTTATTACTTATTATTATTATTTACGTTTTACGTATCAACCCAATATGGGTAGATCTCACATAAAAATGTAAATGTAAATGTAAACATAAACATTTAACATTTTTAATCTAATGTCGACCTTATTTAGAAATCAATCTAATTATTATTATATATAAACACAATATAAATTTAAAATATAAAGAGGTTTATGAACACTCAAAAAATAGGTATGGTAAATAAATAAAAATATAAATAAAGTGGAGGTATGGTAAATAAACAAAACCTATTTTTATACTTACTCCAAAGGTATGGTAAATAACTATAAATATAAATAAATTAGAGGCATGGTAAATAAATAAAACCTATTGGGCAGTGTCTAGGGAGCATTATAACTCGCCTTAGCAGTGTTTGGGGAGCGTTACTCTGGCCTAAGTTGGTTAAAACAACAGTAGGACCTAGGGACAGGCTGTTTGAGTGGTTGACTTGTGTCCTGATGGTTCGGTGGATTATGTTGGATGACTGTGCGTGATGTTCTTGTAGAAATATATGTAGATTCACAAGCTCATGTAATGAAACAAGAGACAAGAATCTACTTATACTCTTTACAGTGGAAGCACATAAAGATCGAGAAAAACAATAATAGACAAGAGGAAGAACATCAATGGCACATAACACAATAAATATTCAGGGAAAGCCATAACTCAAAACCCCACTATCTGTGTTGCATTAATCAGAAATCCAAGATGATAACACAATCCTTGTTCTCACAAGAACAATCCCAACACTCAGTAAAATCAATCTCCAACTCACAAGAAAGCTCTTGGCCAACACTTAGCCAATTCATCAGCTCTCCAAGTCCCTATTTCCTTGTGCCCTTGGTCAAAGAATTCAGATGAATACAATATGCTATGCTCAACCTTGAGCTTAACCTGCACAAGTATTTCCTATCCTCCACCTGATGACTTCCTTTGGCAAATACTTAGCCAAATTTCCAAGCCTTCAAGCTTCTGATTCTTTGCACAATTCTTGAGAGAATTAGCTTTTATATAAAGGGAAATTCCTCATCCATAACTGCGCAATCCAAACTAGGTTCAGTTCTTGGTTGCATGCACCATCTGTAAAACTCAGAAAATTATACAAAAAATAGTACATTGTCCCTGCACTCTCGTCTCAACTGGGTCTTTCTCATAATTGACATGCATGAGTTTCTAACGAGGGAATCTTCAATTAACTGGAGTAGCACTAATTGAGTGCACTAATGCATCAATTGACTGTTAACTCACTATTAGTTCCTCAAACAGTTTGGAACTAATTTAACTGGACTTAACTCAGTAAACTGAGTTAACTAATTACAACTCATACTTAACTCATCCTCGACCCCTATAATATAGAGATAACATATACATGACTTTAGAAAGATTTCCAACTCGAAATTCCTAAGTTAACTAAGTCAACTCACTCTAGTTAACTATTACAAGTTGCTATAAGAATAAACTTCGATTTTAATTCTTAGTTTAATTTAAGGACAAATTAAACTGGAATTTCTGGATTTTTTTTTATCATTTCTTGTTGCTATTTTCAACACTCCCTTTCAATAATAAAGGAATTTAACTCAATCCCGATCCTGAATCTTTGGAAAGTTCTGCATGCAACACTTCTCTCTAGTGTTGTTGCTCCAACAACTCTAGAAACAAAAAATATCAAACCTGAATCAGAATGATGCCTTTGTCGACTGAAAAATCTACGCTTTTGTTGACTATGCCTTTCTACATTGTTGTCAACCCTTCTCTATGCTTCTTCAATATCTGCCTACTGTAGCCTTTGTCACTTTGATCTGTGACTGCATCAATCCCACTGATTCCTCCTGCTACTATGTACTTTGGGCTCTCATAGCAAGGTACTATACATGAGATAAAACTACTCAATGGACCTTGCCCAATTTCAGCCCTCTTGGGACTATCACTTCAAATCGCCCCACCTCACACCTGGAGGTATGGATGCATGTGATCCGTCTGCCCACTTGGCTTGAATTCCCCCCCTATTAGAGGTCTCTGCATGACTGGATGCCTCCACTTGGTCTCCTCTCAGCTTCTCCAATTGTGGCTGCTCCACAATTGTCTGAGACTGCTTCTTCTCTACTTGAGCGAATCTCTCCACTTTGTCTCCTCTCAGCTTCTCTAGTTGTGGCTGCTCCACACCTTCCTGATGCTGCTTCCGAGGCTTCTTCTGGGGCTGCATGTTAAGAGGTAATTTACTATGTCTCTCAACCACCAAGTCACTAATCTTTGCCTTGCTCCTCAAGGCTTTGCATGCATCCTTAAGATCATACAGGTTCTTGACCCTTGAACTGATCTGTTTCACCTGTCCTATGGTGATGTGTCTAAGGAAAACCTTTCCCTTAATAAAAACCACATCATAGCCAAGGTCTTCCAATATTGTGACTGAAACAAGATTCTTCTTTAGTCCTGGGACATACATCACATTTGTGATCCTGAGAGGGAAGCCAGACTTCCTTTGAAAGGTAATTGTATTGATCCCGATAGCTCTATACCTCTCGTCATCTCCAAACTCTATGCTCTGCTTGAGGTCTTTCTCCTCTTTCTCCTGAAAATCACTAAAGAGATCTCTATTCCCCGACATATGGAATGAGGCACTATTTTCAAGATACCGCGTGCGTCCCATGGTAGTGCCGGCCATGTGTGCAATGAGAGTGAAATCAAGTTCGAATTGTGAAGCTAGAGCTTCACCTGCTACCACTACTGTCGGCTCCTTCTTGCTTGTTCTCTTCTATGGGCAGTTCTTGGCATAGTGTTCGTGCTCATGACAGTGAAAACACTTGATTTTCATCAAGTCCATCTTCTTTCCACCCTCCTCGCCTTGGGACTTATTTCCCTTGGCCCACTTTTTCTTACTTGCTAAGGCAAAATCCTCTTCCACTTCCTTGGAAGAGGTCTCATTTTTGGTGTTCCTCTTGATCTCATACTGCATCAAATCCGACCACAATCGTTCCCAATCTGGTAGCTTCTCTCGACCATTGACAGAGTCCTCATAACTATGCCAACTCTTTGGGAGTCCAAGAAGAGCAAGGCTTACCATATCTTCCTCTGTCTCGCCGTCACAAAATTTTCTAGAAAAAAGAATATGATTTTATATTAGCAATATCTCCCTCCTCCGAACTCCGATTTAGCCAATTTTTTTTTTGAATTTGGGTATTTTTTGCAAAGAATCCAAATCTGCTATTTGTTTTAAAAATTTTGCACAAATTTTTTTATATCTGCTCTGCAAACTCGCGGCCCAAAACTCAAAACTTTGAAATCTCCTCTAGTATATTATTCTCAGCTCCGATACCATGTAGAAATATTTGTAGATTCACAAGCTCATGTAATCTACTAAAACAAGAGAAAAGAATCTAATTCTACTCTTTACATCAAAAGGACATAAATATCGAGCAAAACAATAATCGACAAGAGGAAGAACATAAATGGCACATAACACAATAAATATCCGGGGAAAGACACAACTCAAAAACCCACTATCTGTATTTCATTAATCAGAAATCCAAGATGATACTACAATGCTTGTTCTCACAAGAACAATACTAGCACTCAGTAAAATCAATCTCCAACTCACAAGCAAGCTCTTGGCCAACACTTAGCCAATTATCCAGCTCTCCAAGTCCCTATTTCCTTGCCCCTTGGTCAAAGAATTCAAATGAATACAATATGCTCTGCTCAACCTTGAGCTTAGCCTGCTTAATTATTTCCTATCCTCCACTTGATGAATTCCTTTGGCCAATACTTAGCCAAATTTCCAAGCCTCCAAGCTTCTAATTCTTTGCACAATTCTTGAGAAAATTAGCCTCTATTTAAAGGGAAATTCCTCATCCATAATTGCACAATCCAAACTAGGTTCAATTCCTGATTGCATGCACCATCTGTACAACTCAGAAAATTATACAACAAATAGTACATTGTCCCTGCACTCTAGTCTCAACTTGGTATTTCTCAGAATCGACATGCATGCGTTTCTAATGAGGGAATCTTTAGTTAACTGGAGTAGCACTAGTTGAGTGCACTAATGCATCAACCGGCTGTTAACTCACTATTAGTTCCTCAAACAGTTTGGAACTAATTTAACTAGGCTTAACTCAGTAAACTGAGTTAACTAATTACAACTCATACTTAACTCATCCTGGACCCCTATAATATAGGGAGAACATATATATGACTTTAGAAAGACTTCCAACTCGAAATTCCTAGGTTAATTAAGTCAAATCACTCTAGTTAACTATTACAAGTTGCTATGAGAATAAAATTAGATTTTAATTCTCAATTTAATTCAAGGACAAATTGTTGCTATTTTCAACAGTTCCGTCGATTCCACTTCCTTAAGGTCACCTAGGAGGTCGAATCTAATCATAATAGCTTCTCGTCTCATGTTTACCCTGGTTGGCGTGGTTAATTGGGTGGATGTGGGAGGAGGGTGTTACATTAGCAAGAGAGAGAAGCGTGTATGTGCCTTTGCAAAAAGCAAGTGTTCTTCGTGAATGTTCGGTTGTAGGTGTATCAAGGTTATTCTACGGAAGAGGGAGGAAAAGTGAGCCTCTAAGAGAGAGGTAATAGTACCACCCTAGTAGAGGCACACACAAGAGAAAAGAGAATTGCCTAACATCAAGCAGAATAGTCCACATAGATGCGACGATTGTTACAACAATTACAACACATTTTCAATAAGATAAGCACTAAAATAACCAAAATAGTTGAGCTAATTTAATACAGGTGAAAGGAAACATGAGGCATAAACATTCACAGAACAATCTTACAAATATTCACAATCCATGCATGAAAACGTGCTGGCCATCAAGCTTCAAGTATTAAGTAAAAGTCCCAAGATACATGAATACAACGAACATCACTAGCTCAAATAGTGGAGCATTGGAGCCACGACTTGCTCCCAAAAAATATTGAATATGTCTCTCTGATGCCTTATGGGAGAAGCCAAGGTGAGAGTTATTTTCATGAACAATGAGGGTGTATATATAAAAAATGAGGTATTCATTCACCTCCCTTGTGACTCTTGGACTACCCTCATGACCCTTTGACTTCTTTATGACTTCTTAACTCTTACATGACTCTTCATACTATGGGCATGACTCTTGGACCTCCACTTTACAATACATTTTCCAATATTGAATTTACATAATCCATGAAATGATGTGGCACATGATGACTAATGACATGACATGACACTGCCAACATGGACTGCATTATGACATGGCAATGTCAAGCCACTCTTTGTTGCTGCTTTCTTTGATAAAATATGTATACAATACTTCATATTCATAAGAAATATGCTTTTATCTTTATATCCCCCCTCCAAAGGGTTGTGAATCAATATGGAGTCTCCATGTGGTCCTGATCTTTGATCTTTTGTTATATTTTGGTATTCCTTCATCTTCTCGCATGATGATCATCTTATCTCTTCTGCTCCTTAGGTGTCTTTTGTTATGTTCTTCTTCTCCATCTCCTTCATCATCATCCAGTCATGAGATAATAGAATACCTGCGAGTACAATCCTCTCACAACAAGATGACATTAGTCCAATAAACCCCTAATCTAAGATGCTTCATGAAATCTTGTCAGGGATGGAACTAGTGACTAGCTGAGTGACTGACTTAGGGATTGCATAGTTCTAAAGGCCAAGGTCCGGGATTGAGGCTTGAGGCTATGCAATGCATAGTTTAGGATGCCCAAGGTCAAAGGATTGCACAATATAGGGACTCAAGAGCTGACGCTGGAGGCTTGAGCCTTGAGACTACACAATGCACAGTTCTGGAGGCCTGGCAAAGGGACTATGTAGTTGAGGGACTCAAGGGCTCAACTTGAGGCTTGAAGTTTCCAAATATGCATTTCGGATCTGAGAACATGATGGGAGATTGTGTAGTTGAGGGGTTCAAGTCCTCAAGCTTGAGGATTGAGGCTTGAAGTTGCCCAATGTGCAGTTTTGGAGGGAGAAAGACGAAGTCATTGCGCAATTCAAGAGCTCAAGTTTGAGGCATGATGCTTCACACTTCACAATGCATAGAGAAGGCTAGCTGGAGGCAAGTATTGCACAGTTCTAGAGCTCAGGGACTAGGCTTGAGCACTAAGATTGTGTGGTGCATAGTTCTAGGATGCAGAAACTATGCATTGCGTAGTTCCAAGTAGCAAGGCTACTACTTGAGGAGTAAGATTGCACAGTGCATAGTCCAGGAGGGCTGAATGGGGGTTGAGAGGCCCGATCAAGGAGTTTTCCTAGTTTTGAATAAGTATTGGATTAGTGAGAGAAATTTGAACAAAAGCAAGACTTGAACATGATCACACACTTAGTTCACTTGTCATCACAACACAAAACACCTAGAACACATGAACAACATTATTTCCTAAATGCGACAACATTGTGACAACTCACTCCAAGTGCGACACTAAAGATACACTTTGCGACGATAGTGACGACACTTGTGTGACAGTGTTTGATACTTTGTGAATGAGTATCCTACGTGTTTACATGATAAGAACAACTCTTTAACACAAATATTACCCCTTGAAACAAACCAAAACTACTTTTATACGATGTGCGACGCCTGTCATGCCAAAAGATGACATTTTCTATATGAAAAGAAAAGTGTGAACAACACTTGCGATATGTGAATGATGGTGTAAGAAAAACATGCTAGAGTAAAGATAACATGTAAATGAAACTAATTAAGGTGAAATCAAGCAAAAGAAACAATCAAAAACATGAAAGCTATGCTCGCGAAAATGAAGGTGAACAAAAGCAACAATTTGAAAAACTCACCAAAATAGAAGTACAAACACAGTGAGAAGTGAGAGACTGTTAATGAAAATGCGTGCTAAGTTGCGACATGAATTGAACATTGCACAAGAACTGTCTTGATGGAATGTGTTGGGTCTATTCAATATTGTGCGAAGGAATGCACTCATGAATTCATTATGGACTGAGCATGTGTGAGCATGTGACTTCGGCACTTACAATCTACAAATGGAGCTAAAAGACTTAACATAGTATCAACCAACCAAGAAGTGACTATGGAACGACTGATCGCGAGATCCACAGTAGGCTCCAAAAGTCAAGTATCAGAAATTTTTTGGAGGGTGTTGTTGCAACGACAACAATGTCTTACTTCTTTGTGATATTGGAAGAATATTTTGTGTAATTGCTTGATGAAGAAGAAACAATAACTAATAAAAGAAAGAATATTAACTCTCACAAGTAATTATCAAGTAAGAAAATATACTTTACCTTTGAGTTATAACAAGGCAAAGGATCTAATCCATCAGATCTGCCACAATATGTTCTTGTAATTTACATTGTTGCAAAACAACAACAAGCGCTAACCATGGTGGTAAATATAACAAAGGTAAATCCATTTTTTTTGTCCTTCAATCGAGGGTAGTGATTTGTAGATTCAATGGTTTTCAGCCCAAATCCAATGCTGGTTTTTCACAATTTGGGTTGGTGGGGCCACCGAATGTGGTGGGCTCCACCAACCCTACCCCCACTTGCCATATTTCAAAAACATAAATACAAAATTTCACCCTTGGTTTAATAAATCAAACACATGGTGTATTGGTAAGGTTTTGCAATAACACAATGGAGGTCAGGGGTTTGACTCCAACCCATGCCAATTCGACCTTTGTTGAATTTGATCATCTGCGTTGAATTTGTCCTGAGTTCACTGCCACGTGTCGCTCTGAAAGACTGCCACCTGGCCTACAAAGCCCATTTTTTTGCCTGTTTGACAATAACTTCATAACACATTTTCTCACTCATATAGAGGTCATTTTCGAAACTGAATATACTGTCAGAATTAGCACGATGAGCTCTTCGACTTGGCGTTGGTTTCATGAGCATCTGAAACTTTTCAACTGAGCATTTTGAGGATCTTCGTGGATCAGTCTCAAACCCCTTAGGCTACTCTATGTAAATCTCTTCCTCAACCACTCCATTGAGAAAGGTAGCCTTGACATCCATCTGGTGGATCTTCCACCCCATCTGTGCAACTAATTCTAGAATAGTTCTGATTGAGGAATATATTTCCACAGGGGAAAAGGTTTCCTCATAGTCAACTCCCTCTACTTGTGTGATCTAGGTGGCTATTAGTGGAAACTCACATATTCTACTTGGATCCCACCATTGTTTCTTTTCAATTTCCTTAATTGTAGCACAACTTACTATTTTTGGTAATGTTTTGGGTCCTAAGCTTTCAAAGCCGTTTTGAGGGACTAAAAGACTTTTTTAGAAAAATTGGAGAGGCTAAAAAAGAGCCAAATTAGCTTGCCGTTTTTTTTTCCAGCCTCCTCTTTCAGATCTTCGCAAAGAGGTTTTGTGATAGCCAAACGAAGACCGTATGCCAAAATTACGACCCCGGGAAGTTGATTTACCAATTTACCCAAACAGGGCCAACAATTTTGGTACTTCATCTCCTTGGGTTAGGTTTTTGGATGTTTAGGGTTTTCCATTGTTTCTCAATAATAAATAGGCCTTTTGGCCTCATTGCAACACAATTCAGAGGCATGTAGCCACCACATCTCTTCTTAAAGATAAGCTACAATCACCCGAGCTAGTTTACTTTTATTTCTCTAAGCATGTTTCAGTTCTTTGATATTAATGAAATGGAGTTTTATTTTTGCTGCATTTGTGTGCATATCGGCATTTCTCTATTTTGTTGCATTCTTGCATAAGTTCGGATCAATGGTATCAGAGGGGTCTGCTCTCTCTATTTTTATTTGCATGTCCCAACACGGTCAGGGTATAAGGAGTTAGGGCTCGATCTAGTTGAACCTTTGCAAGAACAACCTCACAAAACCCGGCGACCTCCCATGGCAGAAGAAAATAAAGACGAGGGGGTAGGAGATCCTTTCAAAATACTACTCGAGGAAGCCCTCGAGCAACAGAGGAACACGATGATGGATAAATTTTCCCAGATCCTTCGACGAATACCCACATGTGACACATCTTCATCCAACAACTACTTTGTAGTTGCCACTACTTTTAAGGTACAAGTTAACTTTGATATCCCCATATTTGAGGGCTAGATAGATGCAGACCCTGTAGATAAATGGTTAAATATGTTGGAAGGATATTTTTCCAGTCATGAATTTTTCTAATCAAGAAAAGATTACTTTTGCACTTCTCAAATATTCCCCACACATCAATGGCTGGTGGGAAACCTATTGTGAACAAAAGGATGAGAGGGAATCCTCACTGTTTTTAGCCGCACCCACTTGGAATTCTTTCCTAGACTCCATCAAGGAACAATATTACCCTGTCGATAGCTATGAAGATAAATACATAAAGTGGACCACACTACGGCAGGGAAGGGACCAAGATGTTCTAGAGTTTACAAATGTTTTCCGTACCCTTCACACGAAGCTGGGTATCAAGGATTCTGAGCAGAATTTGGTACTCAAGTATCCCGACTCTCTACACAAGTACATTGAGGAAGAGATGGAGTTCCTGGACATATCCTCGCTTAGCATGACATATTGATATGTTGTCAAGATTGAGTAGAATTTTAAACAGAAGAAGTGATACTTTGGATCTGCAAATTTGAAGTAAGGAAAAGGCGCTCCCAAACCATAGAGAAAAGGACAAAGCCAAGGCGAGGTGACCGAGGACAACCCGTCGAGGCTGCAAGCAAAGAACAACATCATGAAGACAAAGAAGGACACGAGAAAATGGTGTGAGTTCCATAAGAGGTCCACTCACAAAATAAGTGAGTGTTGGGCCAAGCAGTCATTGGTGGTCGAGCTGAAGGTTTCTGAATCAGATGCATGTTTCGACTCTAAGTCACAACCCAAAAAGGGGAATGAAAAAGGGAAGTAGATCATTGAGGCGGTGCCCAGTGCAACCGTGGCCACCACTGAGATCCAGAAGAATGAGCCTGAATATCCAGAGGAGGGGGAACACCTCTTCCACTCACAAATGTGGGTGAAGGGTTCTTCTCTACAATTCATTGTTGACAACGGGATCCAAGAGATCCTCATTTTAGCAGAGGTCGTGAAGTGGCTAGGCCTACTCACTATAGCACAACTGCAACTGTACACCATCGGGTGGCTTCAACAAGGACGAGATCTCTGTGATAGCTAGCAGTGCCACCTTGCCTATAGCATCAAGCCTTCACGTATGAGGTACTATGTGATGTTTCTCCTCTTGAAGTTTATGATGTATTATTAGGACAACCATACTTGTGGAATGTTGTCTATGAGTCTAGACCTCACTCTGTGATTATTGCTTTGGACGATAAGTTTTACAAGATACTAGAGGTAGCCCAGCCTACCGCCACCTCTTTGATCATGGCAAAGCAATGCAGTAAGATCATTTCCTATACCAGAAAATTTATTTTCCTTATGATTCGCCCTCAGGGCAAGAAGAAGGTTGTGGCCACAGCTTCTAGACAAGGCTCCTCCGCACAACAACAATAGATGGACAAGGTCATGGAGGAGTACAGGGACATTTTCACCTCACCTACAGGGGCAGCTCTGCATTGTTAGGTTGAGCACTCCATCGATCTGACCTTGGGCACAACGCTACCCAATGGACCGATTTATCGATGCTTTATTATGGATAACACTGAGATCAAGAGGAAGATTCAAGAGATGTTTCAGAAAGGGCACATTAGGCCAAGCTCATCACCCTATGGGAGCCCGATTGTATTGGTACAGAAGAAGGACGAGACCTGGAGACTTTGTATTGGGTATCAGGCGTCAAACAAGATTATTGTCTAGAATACGTACCCAATCCCATAGATTGATGACCTTCTAGACTAGCTCAAGGGGGCCAAATATTTCAGCAAGATTGACTTGAAGTCCGGTTATCACCAGGTTCCTATCGAACCCTTCAATGTGTGGAAGACTACCTTCAAATCCAAGGAAGGCCTTTTCGAATGGTTGGTCATGCCTTTCGGGTTGATGAATTCCCTCGCAACCTTCATGAGATTAATGGATGACATCTTGAAACCCTTCACCAATGCATTCGTGGTGGTGTATTTAGATGACATCTTGATCTTCAACACAAGTTGGGAAGAGCACCTCCATCATATTCGACATGTCCTCCAAACCTTGTGACAACACTAGTTGTGAGCTAATTTGAAGAAATGCACTTTTGGCATCCTGAGATTCAACACCTGGGGTACATCATTTATGAGCAGGGCATGCATGCCAACTCAGCCAAGATATAAGTCATTCAATATTGGCCAGACCCAACCATTCTAACAGAGCTCCGCAACTTTTTGGTCCTTGCTAATTTTTATCGCAGGTTTGTGTTGGGGTTCTCTCATATCACTTGGCCTTTAAGACAAGTCACCAAGGGCAGAGCGGAAGCAAAGTTCTTTTGGTCTGAATCCCAATAGAAGGCATTTGTCGAGTTGAAGCATCGCCTCTGCTCTACACGAGTGCTCACATTACTAGACCTGCAACAACCATTTGAAATCGATAAAGATGCCTCCAACTATGCTATTGGTGTAGTTCTTAATTAGCTCGGGAATCCCGTGGCATATCAGAGTGAGATACTTTCAGACACAGTCTGAATGTCTCCCACTTGTGACAAAGAGATGTATTCCATTGTGTAGGCCTACTGACAATGGAAGCATTACATTATGGGGAAGGAAATAGTCATCCACATAGATCATCGACCCCTGTAGTTCATACAAACACAATGGAATTTGCAGAATGATCGCCATCAGAAATGGTCCACTATTGGGCATGACCCAACTTGGTCTAGTTTTAGTCGAAGACTCTGAATTTTGAGGAGCAGAGTGTGCAGAGTCCGTGAAGTTGTATCTACCGTGCAAGTGTCCAGGGGCTTCGGGGAGGGTTGAAGCCCCTCATTTTGTAATGGGTATTTGGTTTTTAGTTCATTGTTTTATTGAGTTCATGGTATGTGGACCATTGTTTTTGTAGCAATGAAATGTATTTAAGGACATGTAATGATTTTTTGAAGATCATAAAATCATTTAGATAAGATAGAGAGAACAAAAGTGATTGAGTCTTTTGTTCTTAAGGAAAGGTTCTGCAATTGAGTGCACAAAGGCCTTGGAAGAGTATGCAGCTGAGTGCACAGATCACCTGCAGCTGGGTGCGCAGGTTTGAGGAGTTGTATGCACTGAAAGATCTATCTTAATAAAGAAGAAGATTTTTTGGCGAAGCCTTTTGTATCTGCATTTGTTATTTGTGTTCTATATGTTTATGTGAAGTAATTACAAATAATTGGTATGTTAGCACAATTGTTATTGTTCTGTAATATGTTTATATTAAATTGAATGTGACGAAGTCTGTAGTCAGAATACACTGCATAGTAATGTTATGAATTATAAAATGATAATTAAAGTACATAAAAGCGAGGGTAAGAGACACTCCATGCAGTCCCTCAAGGTTGTAGAAACCTGGTTCTACAATCACCCATATCCACCTCAGGTGGGACTTCAACCTGCTTGTCGGTCATTGCTGAAAGGGCCGGTGTCTAAGGGTTTTTTTGGTACGAAGTCTAAGTTGAACCTGGGTCAGCCCAAATGAACCAACAAATGGTTCTGTTGCTAAGATCGAGATCTGTTTGAGGGATGTGGATGTGGCATCCGTAAAAAAAAGAAACACAAGATTGGGTAGATCAGAAAGAACAAGAATTCGCAGTTCAGGAAAACAAAAATCCGCGATTGTCAACTAAAGCCTGGTTGCAGAAGTATCTCTTTACAGAACAACATGAGATATTCTTTGCGACGTTTGCTAATGAACTATATGAATGGGTATCAAAGTTGACTGAGCATAAGACTTGTTTCAAAAATGACGAGCCTACCGCGTGGAGCCCTAAATTGATACAATGACTCAGGAATACTAACAACAGTATCTCAAGAGCGGTTGATTTTTGGATTAACAGTATCCTGGGAGGATTTATTACTAAGTTCACAATAGACACAAGTGTATATTACAACAAAAATGAGTGAATATTTTTCAAGGCTCCGTGAGGTAAGTACCTAAATTATTTGAAGTTGTGAATTAAAATTATTTTGTGTGAGAAGGGCATACTACGAATGTAGTCAGATTAATGTTTGGACGAAGAGGGAATAAGTATGAACTAGGACCAGGGTCTATGCGAAGTGGAAAGTGATATATAATAGAACGTGAACTAAAGAACTTTATTGGGACTGAATATAGTCCCTTGTTAGGTGGGTCTGAGAGTGAAGAAGAAGGAAGTAACCTTGCAACCCCGCGATATTCCCCCTCCCATCTTGAAGGTGCGTCGAAGTTAGGAATTGAGAAAAATCAGGGCATCTTTAGGATTCCTCATCCATCTACTCCCCTTACCCCGCATTCCCCTCTCCATAATTCCCCTATGCCCCCTCCTTGTCCTCCTAATCACTCCCCTCCCCCTCCCCCTAATCCCCCAAGAATAAAAATGGACGATGACATTAAGCTACCTATATTTAGAGGACTTGGATCAAAGGATCCTGAGTAGTTTTGGTTTGTAGTTGATGCAATATGGAAAGTAAGACAGATCACTGACGAAGATGTAAAGAAGGCACAACTAATCATGACATTGCGAGAAAGAGCTTTGACATGGTACATGAATTATTCTGCGACTAATCAAGCTGCTTCGTTGGATGATATTAAGAAAGCGCTGGAATCAGGATTTAAGAAGTTGAAATCAGAATCACGGTGCATTACGAAGCTAAAGGAAATCAAACAGACAACTACTGAGTCTGTGTGGGAGTTGGATCAATGATTCAAGGTGTTAATGGGACAAGTAAGCTTTAACATACCCCCAAAACAACATAAAGAATGGTTTATAACTGCGTCGCTGCCACATATTAGGTTACCCTTAACGTAACTAAAGATAGCGACTCAAGCCGAAGCATTGGATATTGCAATGAAGTTGGAAGCCTCGTTGATCGAAGATAATCATGTAGGAGTACATCAAATTTAGAGTTAGCTAGAAAATTTGACCTTGGAATTGAAATATCTCAAGAAAAGTGAAGAAACCAGATCAAAAGTGTGGTGTACAAAATGCAAAGAAGAGGTTCACTATAAGGATCAATGCCCTATGTTCATAGATTACTTAGAAAGTGGAGCACCTAATCACCCAAGATCATGTTTGAGGTGCAAAATTTCTAGAACGAGAGGTCAACATCGCTATGAAGATTGCTATTTATTACAAAAGTATGTGCAGACCCCAAAGCAACTATTTTGAAACTTTTGTAAATCAGTAGGCCATGATGAGAGAAACTGTCAAAGTTATGACTTGATGTTGGAGCACACTATTGATTCTTATAGACTGCAAGATGAAGGAAATACACGCGAGGAGCTAGGACAACATGTTGGTTGAAGAGGCTTCCAAGGACGAGGAGGAGGAGCTGGTCGAGGAAGCGACCATATTATCTGTTATAACTGTGGAAAGACATGACACTTCGCAAGAAACTGTCAGAACCCTACTACAACCTATAGCTACTTCAAATCTTTTAATCATGTAATAGAAGAATGTCTCGTCCTTATTGAGAAGATGTAGGAGAAAAGGAACTAGTAGCCCGCAACAAATATTCAAATGATGATCGTTGAGCCAATGGACGATGAAATGTGCATCAACATCACAACAAGGAGTGGATATGAGATGGAAGACGATAAAGGTAAGAAGAAAGTAGAAGAGACATGGGTAAGAAATACCACAAAGAAGGCACCTAAGTTTAATATCCAAAAGGAAAAAGAAACATTCATGGGAGCGTAGTGAAGCTTCATGGATGTTGGGGCTTCAACATCTAGTGCGCAATTGAAGTTAATGCCAAAGAAGGACTGTGTCAAAGTGTCTACTCCAATGTAAGAACTAAATCCAAGTATTTGAAGTCAATTTTATAGACTTGCATGAAGTTGTTAAAGAATTAGAAGGTTGTCAAAGGACTCTAGAAGTTGATAGACTCCTGCACTAATAAAGAGATACTGCGAAGTGATCTGCGCGCGTTGAACAATTTACATCGACACAAGAAGAGAACAGGGAAGGAAATGAGATTAACTGTGTAGATCGGGGAATATGATATGGATCAGGTAATCCCAAATTTAGGATCTAATGCCAATGTATTACCTAAGAAAACTTGGGAGTCAATGCGAAGATCGACATTGCAATGGTTGCCAATATAGTTGAGGATGGCTAATCAACAGAAGATCGTCCCTATGGGAAGGTTACTTGGCGTCATAGTAGACATTGATGGAGTCTGAAATGTTGCAGACTTTGAAGTGATTGAAATTGTAGATGATAACAACCCTTATCTGGTGTTGCCTGAATGGGATTGGGCTTTCGATAATTTGGCAATAATCAATTTGAAGAAGAGATAAATGGTGTTCGAAAAAGACGATATGAGGGTTATTGTCCCTTTAGACCCCTCAGTAGGAGTGCGCTATACAGAGCCTATTTGGGATGAGTACTGTGATGCAGGTGTCGAAAACATTTATTAGATAAAAATTAAGGAGGAAGATTGGATTAATCCCAATATAGATGGAAAATTGCGCAGGGAACTAAACAATTCATGTACTTCAGATTTCGAGGAAGAACTAGAAAATTGACAGAACAGGTTATATGAAGTTTCTACCACAAAATCACTTCACTGCATAACTTCTAAGGTATGTAGTCTACCTTATTATGATGGGATAGGAGATGTAAGCTTGTTTCTTTATGAATATGAAAGAGAAATACTAGAAGAATAGAGGTTGCAAGCATTGGATGTAGCCCTAAAGGCTACCCCCGCTATATGGTGGGGTACTCATAAAAGAAATATAGAAGATTGGCAACAATGTTGAAGATTAATATGGATCAGGTTTGGATCAATCAACACAGAAATAGAAGTAAAGTATGATGGTAAGGATGATCCCCAGGAGCATATTCATCATTGCACTTTGGTTTGGAAAGAAATTCCAGAACAAGAGTGGGTACATGGGATTATCCGCACACTAGAAACAATTCCTATAAATTGGTATCTTGAAACAGAATTATGACATGGAACTGCGAACTGGAAAAATTTGGTTGAAGGGTTCATGCTAACATTCAGTTTTGAAGATGATTGTATGTGTATAGACTCAACTCTTCAGGTAATCAGAGCAAAGGTTTCTGAGAATGAAGCTCCATTAACTTGGCATCATGATTGGGTTGTATAGTTACAAAATGCATTGGAATGTTATAATATCATTGCCGAAGAAGATGAAATTACACACAATATTGATATACCAGAATCGGAAGGACATCAGGAAGTTGTTGGACCATAACTAGAAATACCGGATATAACACAACTAGTGAAGGATTGCAGCATAAATACCACCACGAAGTTCATTTTTGAATACATTCTATCCCAATTTGGGTGTCCGAAGATATTAATGAGTGACCAAGGCTCAAATTTCTTGAATGAGACTATTGAGGCACTAACTGAAGAATTTCAAGTACACAATCAGAAAATTACCCCATATCACCCTAAAGTGAATGGGAAAATTGAAGCTTTCAATAAAAGTTTGGAGAATGCATTCACAAAAGTGTGCAATGTGAACATAAATGACTGGGATCTAAGGATTCCAATGGTGTTGTGGGTATATAGGACAACGCACAAGAAATTGATAGGCCAGGCACCTTTTAGGTTGGTATATGGACAAGAAATAGTCATGCCTATGGAGTACATTGTGCCTAGTTTAAGAATTGCAACCTTCACAAACATGGCAGATTCTGATATAATGGAGGAGGGGATGGCACAATTTATTGCTTTGGAAGAGGACATGTTTATATCATTTTTTCATCAACAAGTACAAAAAGCAAGGGAGAAATCCTAACATAAGAGACACATCAAGCAAAAGACATTTCGGGAAGGAGTTCTTGTACTCTTATATGATAGCAATTTCACAAAGTTCCCAAGAAAATTTAAAACAAATTGGTTAGAACCATATATCATCAAACGTGTCTCTGATGGTGGCGTAGTTAAACTTGTGAAGTTAAATGGTCAATTGATTCCAAGATGAGTGAATGGTAAGAGATTGAAGGTATACATGGACGACTCTGTCCCTGGAGCTTCGCACTGAAAGACAAAAGGAGAAGAGTCTTAGTGCCCCCTGTAGTTGAAAGTAGGCATTGGACTATAAACTACTCTGTAGAAAATTACTTCACCGAAGAAGGCTACTGCATGATATTCAGGGGTATGTTGAAGTCAAAAAGAACTGCGCCAAAGGAGGATTAATGCGCAATATTCATAAGTATGTCGAAGTCCAAACGAACCATGATGGAGGGTAGATTACTGTGTGGTTGCCAAAGGTAACTAGAAAAATGTGACTGTTAAGGAAAATTTTTTCATTAAAAGGCACGGGAGAAACACATTTATGAAGCACAGCTGGACGGATCTAGTGCCATACCTGCATTAAATGAAAAATATCTAAGCTAATCACGAGGTTCTAAATTTAAATTTGCGATACCGCTTGTCCTCATTGAGGGGGACATCGACGAGATTGGAGAAAAGGTCCAGGAAGTAACAACAAAGACCTAGAACAAGGCCGATGATCGCTACAAATGATCTTGAAAGATGTGCAGCAAGGCATCACAGAGTTAAAGGTACCGACACAGACAACCAAAGAACCGACACAAATAGGTCAACTATTGCCGCCAGAGCGACGGATAGAGACAACAATTGGATTTAGGATTTTGCAGATACCAGGTGGAGCGTTATAGTTTGAATTCGCGGAGGAAAGAGAGTGAGCAAGAGGGTGGGACCATGTTAACATGAACATCACTCCACTACCAAGTTATGTATTACACGAGTTTCATCAAAGTATTACAGATGAACTAAAGGAGCGAGAACAACACACTTCACTGTTAAGCATTTAGGTGGGAAAGGACATCGATCCATTGAAGAAGGAGCTCGATTAATTGATCAAAGACAGGGACATAGCATACCAACAACAATAACAAATAGAAGAAGCCATTGCACAAACTTGTAGTGAGGTCCTGGACGCAAAGGTACGCGAAGAAGAACCACTAGCAGATAAGGTCGTGAAGCTCGACCTCGCTATAAAGGAGTCAAAGAATAAGCTCACAAAACTAAAGTTTGAATATGAAGTGAAGATTTCAGAGCTGCAAATAGGGCCACAGCTAGTCATGCCACCGAAAGTATGTGAGCAAAGGGAGAAAGATCTAAAAACTATAGTGAAAGGCATCTATGACACAGTGGCAGATTGTAGAAAGTTACTAAATGAGGCTATGCAGATTTGGACCTCACTGGAGGAGGATACAAACATTCAGAGGATTGAAAAGGAGTTACAGGCGAAGCATAAGTGGCGGGAAGAGATCCTGACAACTGCAAGGACCCTACTAGTCTTGCAGAGGCTCACAAGTATCATTGAAGGGAAGAATATCTAGAAAGAGATTGAATATCTTCGAAGGAAAGAGCAATTTTTGACAGAGAGGACTCAGTCGTGGAAGGATGAGGCCCTCTATCTTTCGCAAGCAGTAGATGAAAGGCTAAGGGAGCTATGACAGAGGGAGAAAGAAGTGTTGCAGAATACTGTTGGACCAACCATAGAGGCATTTCTAGAAGAAGTGCGTCGAGATGGAAAGCAGGTAGAAGAAATAATCCAATAGTACAATGTCGTCAATAATGGAATCACAACAAAAATCAAGGGCACCATAAATGAGTGACTCGGGATGAGTCACATGTGTGTGTTGGGGGGCTGTTGGGCGCAACTCAACTTGGTCTAGTTTTGGTTGAAGACTCCGCATTTTGAGGAGCGGAGTGTGCGAAGTTAGCGAAGTTGTATTTACCACACAAGTGTCTAGGGGATTTAGGGTGGGTTGAAGTCCCTCATTTTGTAACGGGTATCAGGGTTTTAGTTCTTTTTTTTTTTGAGTCCATGGTATGTGGACCATGGTTTTTGTAGCAATTAAAATTATTTAAGGACATTTATTGCTTTGTTGAAGATCATAGAATCATTTAGATCATCTAGAGAGAACACAAGTGATCAAGTATTTTGTTCTTAAGGAAAGGCTAAATGTTGAGTGCACAAAGGCCTTGGAAGAGTATGCGGTTGAGTGCACAGATCACTTATAACTGGGTGCGCAGGTTGAGGAGTTGTATGTACTGAAAGATCTATCTTAATAAAGAAGAAGAAGTTTTAGCGAAGTGTTTTTTATCTGAATCTATTATTTGTGTTCTATTTGTTTATGCGAAGTAATTACAAATAATTGGTATGTTAGCGCAACTGTTATTGTTTTGTAATATGTTTATATTAAACTGAATGTGACGAAGTATGTAGTTAGAATACATTGCACAATAATGTTATGAATGTTAGAAGGATAATTAAAGTACATAAAAGCAAGGTTAAGAGCCACTTCGCGCAGTCGCTCAAGGTTTCATAAACCTAGTTCTGCAATTACCCATAGCCACCTCGGGTGAGACTTCGACCTGCTTGTAGGTTGTTGCTGAAAGGGCTGGTGTCAGAGGGTTTTGTTGGTACAAAGTCTAAGTTGAACCTAGGTCAAGCCCAAATGAACCAACATCCACATACCTACAACAGTTCCATTTGTACTAGACTTCCTTAGCCGACCACCGGTCATGGCGCTGACCATTGTGCTTGACTCTTGTGGGCACGACACTGCGGGGTGGTTGCGTCTTTACAAGAGCGATCCAGAATTTGGCAGCACATACCAGATACCCCTGGAAGGTAAGAAAGTTCCAAAATTTCACCTCCAAGATGCATTGTTATGCCACCTGGGACACATTTGTGTTCCTTCAAGCGAGCGTACCAAGATGATTTGGGAGGCACACTACAGTCGGTTCGCTGGACATTTCACGGTAGAGAAAATAGTGGCATTGTTGCAGAAGTATTTTTATCGCCCGAACCTTCGATAGTATGTTGGGAAGTACATAATATCCTGCACTGCCTGCATCATTGCCAAACCGACTATCAAGAAGCAAGGCTTATATACTCATTTTCCTACTCCTAGTCAACCTTGGGAATCCATCTCCATGGATTACATGTCGAGCCTTCCTTATACTAAGCATGGCAATGACTGTGTTTTCATGGTCGTTGACAGATTCTCTAAGATGGCCATTCTGGCGACTTGCAAGAAGAGTATCACAACAAAAGCCACAACTAAACTCTTCTTTGAACGAGTGTGGGTACATTTTGGGATCCCACAGTCCATTATCTCAGATCAGGACAACAGGTTCCTAAGTACATTTTGGTCAAGTCTTTGGTCGATGTTGGATACCAATCTCACTAAGTCCACGACTTTCCACCCCCAAATTGATGGCCAAATAGAGGTCGTCAACAAGATGATCGTACACATTTTGCGTATGTACAACTTGAAGCATCCATGCACATGGGATGGAAACCTCCCCTATGTTTATCACAGTGACAACAGAGCTATCCATAGCTCAAATGACCACAACCCCTTTCAGGTGGGGTTGGGATTCCAACCACTATGTCCCATTGATGTGGCCATACCATTTGTAGCTACTCAGGAATATTCAACTGATGTCTAGGTCGAAGCTGACAGGGCCGACAAATTCATTGAGGGCATTCAACACATACGCCAGTAGGTCCATGACATATTGGATAGAGTTAATTCTAAGTACAAGCAGTGTCATGATTAGCATTGGGTGCCACACAAGTTCCAGGTGGGTGAAAAAGTTTGGTTACATTTGTGGAAGGAGCGCCTCACTGGGCCCCACCGCAAGCTTCACCTGCTTCGATATGGGCCTTACATCATCACTAAGGCTATAGGGGACAATGCTTTAGAGCTCAGCATTCCACCATTCCTTGGCCTGCACCCAGTGTTCAATGTGGAATGTCTTCGACCATACTTTCCACCATTACTGGACACATCATACATTGCAGAACAACTCACACCAACAGAGTTAAACGTAGAATGCATGGAACATGCCAAAACTTGATCGGATCATGGACATGCAGATCAAGAACACTCGCCAACAGAAGATCCAATTGTATTGGGTTGTCAAAGCTGACCAACTCCTACACCAAGGCAAGTGGCTCACCAGGGACCAAGTTCAACAGAAGTTTCCCTATCTCATGGAGGCACTCAACGCAATGGGGACCATTACTTCCTAAGGGGGGAGGACTAATCCAGGTGGATATTGGTGGCCACCCGCCTATTCCACTTGGACCCCCGCCGTTGTTTCTTTTTTGTTTCCTTAATTGTAGCACAACTTACAATTTTTGGCAGTTTTTCGAGTCCTAAATTTGCAGAGCCATTTTGAGGGACTAAACGTCATTTTTAGGGAAAACAAAGAGATTAGGAAAATCCTGGCCTCCTCTTTGAGATCTTCAAAATGAGGTAATATGATAACCAAACATAGATGTATGCCAACGTTACAGCTTGGGGAAGTTGATGTACCAATCTACCCAAACGAGGCCCAAAATTTTGGCGCTTCATCTCCTAGGGTTAGGTTTTTGGATGTTTAGGGTTTTCCATTATTTCTCAATTATAAATAGGCCTTTGAGCCTCATTATAACACAGTTCAGAGGCATGTAGCTACCACATCTCTTCTCAAAGATAAGCTACCATTGCCCGAACTAGTTTACTTTTATTTCTATAAGCATATTTCAGTTCTTCAATACTAATGAAATGAAGCTTTATTTATGCTGCATCTGTGTGCATATGGGTATTTTTGTCTTTTTTTGTGTTCCCGCATAAGTCCGGATCACTATGAGAAGCCTTTGGCCACAAATCTGACCTTGTACTTCTCAATTCTCCCATGAGCTGCATGCTTCATTTTGTAAATCCATCTAGAACCAACCACTGACTTTCTCTCTAGTCTCGACACCACCTCCCATACACTGTTCTTCATGATGGAGTCATACTCCACCATGGCATCAACCCACACTGCTTCCTCTAATGAAGAAGGCTCAAAATCAATGAGTTCTATCATGAGTGCCATGTAACTGGTATACTTGTTTGGTGACCTCCTCTACATGTGCAAGGATGTAGGAGCTCCCACATGCTCCCTGGCATCTTGCACCAACCTGTCAGCCTCTCTGGTTCTCTTCCTCCCCTCTATGGAATATTATGGTTGAGTGGGTGCCTCCACTCAACCTCTTCTCTTCTCCCCCACACGTGGATGCTCCACAACATGTTGAAGCTTTGTTTGAGGCTCCTTCTTTGGAGCTAGAAGCTCCTCCTCTGGTGGGATACTCAACTCTCTCTCTAGAGATCATCTCATAGCCTTCTCCTCATCAAATTTGACATCTCTCCTCACCATTGTCATCCTGAGTGAGGGAAAATACACCTAGTAATTATGTGGTGTCTCTGTGTATCCTACAAAGACTCCCATCTCAGCTGTAGGCTCCAATTTCTTCCTGCTATCCTTGGAGACATGACAATACACAATAGCTCCAAATATTTTAAAATGGGTTGGATTTATCCTAGAGAAATCTTCTTCAGGTGTGATCATGCCAAGTACTATGTGAGGGCTCATGTTCTACAAATAAACTACGATGTTGCATGCTTCTGCCCATAGATGTAATGGTAGCCCTTGATCATGCAACATGGCTCTTTCTACTCCCACTATTATTCTATTTTTCCTTTCAACTACCCCATTTTGTTGTGGGTTATGAGGTGTTATCAATTCTCTTCTAATACCCTCTTTGACACAAAATTCCTTGAAGGTGCTAGATAGAAATTCTCCTCCATTATCACTTCTCAGGGCTTTTAATTTATGACTAGTCTCCTTTTCAACCAATGCTTTGAATTCAACAAATTTGGAAAAAACTTCATGCTTTTTCCTCATGAAGAAGATTTGACATTTTCGAGAAAAATCATCAGCAAAAATCACATAGTGCCTGTGTTTTGCTATAGAGTATGTAGAAAATGGTCCACATACATCAGAGTGGACTCGCTCCAAGATTGCTCCAATTCTACTATCTCGGCCCTGGAAGGTGGATTTGACATATTTCCCCACTATGCATCCCTTGCAGACATCATGCTAGTCAAGGGTGCATTTTGGGGGACCAACGGTAATCTTCTGCATGATTTTTAAGGCCCCATAGTGTAAGCATCCCATGTGCCCGTGCTAGAGTTCTCCAACATCTCGACTCTGCACATTTTATGCCTTGCTACTTAGTGCAACACAAGCATCCACCTCAATTTTGTAGAGGTTTTTCTCTCTAACTCCGATCTGTTTCACTTTCCTTTTAGCTTCATGCCTCAGAAATTTTTTTCCCTTATTGAACAAAATATCATAACCTTTGTCCTCCAATAAATCAAATTCTTCTCCAACCCAGTACATACATAACATATTTCAAATGAAGATGCGAGCCTAACTCCCTCTTAAATGTGACAATACCAATTCCTTTGGTACTATACCTACCATCATCTCCAAGTTCTATGTGCATCTGAAGATCCTTCTCCTATAGGCTACTAAATAATTCTTTGCATCCTGTCATATGGAACGAGGCACCAAAATCTAGGTACAACACATTGCCCATTATAATGCTTGTCATACATGCAGTCAGGGTGAAGTCCAATTCGAATTGGGAGGTGAGAACATCACCTCCTGCTCCTCTTGAGTCCTTATTGGATTTCTTGTGCAGACTCTTGGTTGCATAATGTCCATATTCATGGCAGTGAAAACATTTTATCTTGTTGAGGTCCTTCTTCTTTCCATTGTTTTGGCTGGACTCAGGCTTGCCTTGGTCCTTCTTTCCCTTGGCCCTCTTTCTCTTGCCTTCTAAGGAAAAAATTTCTTCCTCCTCAGCTTTGGATGTTACTCCATCTCTGGTGTTCCTTTAAATTTCTTCATGCACCAAATCAGACCAAAGTCTCTCCCAATTTGGCAATTTGTCCCTTCCATTTACAGAGTCCTAGTAACTATGCCAAGATTTTGGAAGGCCTAGGAGAGCTAGGCTCACTAGCTTAGAAGATGGTACATTTTCTCCAACTCCTCCAAGCTCATCTCGAACCTGAGTGAATATGGAGAGGTAATGTGGAATGGTTTCATTTTTCTGCATTCAGATGTTTCTAAGCTTGTCCCTCAATGCCAATTTCTTGGCATCATTGCTATTTTTGAATAATTTAGTGAGTGTCTTCCACATAGAAAATGGAGTTTCCTTGCCATGTAAATTTGAGACCATGTGGTCTCTCACATCCTTCAGGATGATCCTCTTGACTTTTTCAATATCCTTTTTCCATTGGGCTAACTGTTGTGCATTCGATGCTGTTGGTTTCACAATGTTAGTTTAGGTGCATTCCAACACTCTATTTTCATTGAGTACAACTTCCATCATGTCCTTCCAAGCTATGAAATTCGAGGTTCCCTACAGGCATACTCCAATCTCAATCCGTTGAAAGACATTTTTCTACTTGAAAGAAAAATTGCTACACTGAATATGCAAATCAAAATTTCTAAAGGATAAGATCTATTGACTGGTTTATATTGCATTTTCAAGCTCTGATACCATGTAGAAATAACAAGAAATTTGCTACTACTATTGAATTTGAACTGAAAATAAGAGATACAAATTTCTTCTGCAATCTGCGGAGTAGAATATCATAAGATGGAAACAGATGCAATGGAATGCAATCATAAAAAAACAGGGAACACAATAATTTTACAGGGGAGAACTTGACTAGGAAAATCTCCTCCATTGTTTTTCATTAATTTAGATGAGAAAGAGAAACAATTACAGGGTCTTGCTTCAATTCTGAAGCATAGTTTGCACTATAAAATCGTTCTCCTGCTTCCTGACCTGCTTTGGCCAACACTTAGCCAATTCAAGCCTCCTCCAACCTCCTATTAAGTTGCACAATCCTGGAGAAATTGAGCTCCTAAATAATAGGGAAATTCCCTATTTCCTTGCACACATCCAAGAGAATTGATCTCTTGCTTAATTTCCAACCTTGCACACTCAACTACTATACAATTGGTAATTACAATGTGCCTTTTTCTCCACTCCAACAAGGAAATTCGAATTTCATGCATGTCTGGGCTATTTTTGGTGATTGACTAGTTAACTGAGAGCACTGAGTTGACAACAATCTTAACTAATTAAATGATCTTCAACTGACTCTATTAATGACTAGAGCTCAGTTAAGTGAGTTAAACTAAAAATAACTGAACTAGATTACTGAATTTTAGCAATCACTACATACACAACTCTACTCCAAGCCTACAAACTCGAATTTGCTGATCTAACTAGATGACAAGGCCATGTCACTCAAGCTAACTGCAATCCAAGTCATCCAAATAATGTAGAAAATCAAATTTCTCCATTTGACTAAAACACGAATTAAATGGAGATTTTATTGTTACATTTAAAAAAAATAAAAATAAAAAATAAAAATTGTTTTTCAATAAACATAATCAACCTATCCCAATAATACTAATTAAATTCATTTTCCATATATAATATATAATCTATAAATGGTATATTATAATGAAAAACCTTGTATACTCTAAACGTGTCCCAGGAAGAGGTGTTACTCTAAACATGTCAAAGGAAGAGAAGCACCCTACCAAATTTTGTGGCCTTTAAATTACAATAAATTTATGTACTTCATGAACAAAAGCTCAGGTGCCCAAATTCCTTGAGTATGTATAAATATTAGGCGTGTAAAAGTTACCATGTACAAATATATAACTTCTTAATATATTAAGAAGTATAAGCTTCTTAGCAAAGATGGTTATGTAATATCTCTTTATTATGAAGAACATTGAGCATAAATTCACTGCTGGATCTTTGACGTGACATATACCTATCATAAAAAGGCCTATTTATTGATATTGATATTGAGTTGTTTTTTTTTAATAATAATTAAAAGATTATAATAATCTTTTTTGATGAGTCAGTGTAATAATATTTTGTTGTTGTGTTAATTAATATTAGATTAGTGGTTGAACTTTACAATTACAAGGGTTTATTAGGTTAGAAATTGAGATGGAAGATCACTATACAAACAACCCACGTTTGAACCAATCCTCGTGATCCTCGTGAGTTTGTGAGTATAGGATTAATTAGAACCAAAATTTATTAACTTAAAAATTAAAATGAGTAGTATTTGTTGTGTTAATTAATATTAGATTAGTGGTTGAACTTTACAATTACAAGGGTTTATCAGGTTAGAAATTGAGATGGAAGATCACTATATAAACAACCCAAATTTGAACCCATCCTTGTGAGTATAGGATTAATTAGAGCCCAAATTTATTAATTTAAAAATTAAAATAAGTGACTACGATTCAAACAACCCAAGTTGCAATCCAAACTTTGAATGCTAAAAAAATTATTTGATATTTGAAATTGAGAAAATTATTTGATATTTGGAGTTGCTTGACTCATAACTATTTTAACTAGTTTATTAACTCTCATCTTTAAAATGGTGACTACGATTCAAACAAGCCAAGTTGTAACTAAAACTTTGAATGCTAGAAAATTATTTGATATTTAAAATTGAGAAAATTATTTGATATTTGAAGTTGCTTGACTAATAACTATTTTAACTAATTTATTATCTCTGATCTTTAAAATGGTTCAACTCTCAAATTGAGAAAATTATTTGATATCTGAAGTTGCTTGACTCATAACTATTTTATTATTATTTCTAATCTTTAAAATGGTTCAACTCTGAAATTAAGAAAATTATTTGATATTTGAAGTTGCTTAACTCATAACTATTTTATTATTTGATATTTGAGGTGGCCTGACTCATAACTATTTTATTATCTGATCTTTAAAATGGTTCAACTCTGAAATTGAGAAAATTATTTGATATTTGAAGTTGCTTGACTCATAACTATGGTTCAACTTTGAAATTGAATTTTTTTTTTGATATTTGAAGTTGCTTGACTCATAACTATGGTTCAACTCTGAAATTGAGAAAATTATTTGATATTTGAAGTTGCTTGACTCATAACTATGGTTCAACTCTGAAATTGAAAAAATTATTTGATATTTGAAGTTTCTTGACTCATACCTATGGTTCAACTCTGAAATTGAGAAAATTATTTGATATTTGAAGTTGCTTGACTCATAACTATGGTTCAACTCTGAAATTGAGAAAATTATTTGATATTTGAAGTTGCTTGACTCATAACTATGGTTCAACTCTGAAATTGCGAAAATTATTTGATATTTGATGTTGCTTAACTCATACTATTTTATTATTATCCCCGATCTTTAAAATGATTGAGCTCTGAAATTAAGAAAATTATTTGATATTTGAAATTGGTTGACTCATAACTATTTTATTATTATCTTTGATCTTTAAAATGGTTCAACTATGAAATTAAGAAAATTATTTGATATTTGAAGTTACTTGACTCATACCTATTTTAACTAGTTTATTATCTCTTATCTTTAAAATAGTTAATTGGTTAATTATGTGTTACATTTATGATTAAACCATTACATTATAGTTAATTATGTGTTACATTTATGATTAATTATGTTTAATTATTATCTCTTATCTTTAAAATAGCTAGTTGGTTAATTTTAAAATAGTTATTATTTCTTATCTTTAAGATAATTAGTTGGTTGATACAGAAAAAACGCTGGCTCTGAGCTCCGACAGGCTCGGATCCGAACCGCGCAGCACTCTGCGTGACCTAGCCCCCTGCGCCGTCCCTCCTGGTGCCGCGTTCTGTTACAGTAGCGGCCCTGGGCAGCCATGCCTGGTGATGGGGAGGCAGATCCTCCCCCCCTCCCTCCAGAAGTCATAGAGTTTCAGAAAATAATCGAAGCATGCAACAGACGCCCCCCTTCTGCTCAACAACAGAAATTCGTCAAAAAAAAAGATTGCATTCCCACGGTGGCTCTCCCCGAGGAAGAAACCTGCCGCTCGGCTCTGAATCTAGCAGATAGAGGGCTCATAGGACAGTTCACCGGCATTTGGCCATCGCCCAAATCTGTAGAAGACTGGATCAAGAGAAACTGGATCCCTCTGATCAAGGAAGGAATTAAATCTTACTTCGTTGGTAAAGGCTTCTTTGTTTTTGTCTTTGAATTAGCAGAAGATCGGAGCCTCATCTTCAGGAATGGGCCATATTTCATGGGGCCACAGAGACTATACTTAAATAAATGGCCCCCAGATTTCGATCCGACCCAGGATGTCCCCTCTGCGGTTCCCGTATGGGTGCGGCTTCCCCATCTCCCCCTGCATTGCTGGAGTCAGAAATCCCTCCAAATCATTGGCAACTCTCTGGGCAAATACATTGATCAGGCTGCAAGGAAAGACCAATACTCCTGCACTCGAATATGCGTGGAAGTAGATCTCGAAGAAGGACTACCCGAAGCAATAAAACTCACTGTGGCAGGATGGTCCCATATTCAATAGCTGGATTACGAGCAGATCCCCTTTAAATGCAGACACTGTCACGGCTATGGCCACTTCGCAAAACAATGCAAGAAAAAATCGGAAGATCAGAGCCATCCCCCCAAGGGAGATCAATGGACTACAATCCAGAAAACGGGCAATGTAAAAGCAACAGGGAAAGGAGCCACAAAGGGGAACAATCAAGGAAAACCCAGCAAAGAAAATGAAACCCAACAGAAATCGGATGAGATCTCAAATCCTGAAGAAGCCTCTCCTTCAGAACCCCCAGAAACGGATCTGATCATACCAGCACAGGCCGAAGATCCACAGGCAAATAAAGAGCGAGGTGGAGAAGCACCGCTAGACTCTCCTCAGGGCAGCCCCTCCAGGCTCTCATATGCAGATATAACAAAGAAGAAAAAATTGCCAGAACCCTCAGACTCCTCAGAGGAAGAGACCTACGAGAGACCCTCGAAGAAAGCAGGCAGGAAGACCCACAAAGCAGTCAGGGAGGAGGAAGCAGAGCGTCTCAAAATGCAAGGCAGCCAATCTACAATAGAGATGACCATAGGAAGAAATACTAGAGGAAGATCCACCAAGGGAGGATTCCCAAACCCCTCGCCAGGTAAATAATGAGAATAGTCTCTTGGAACTGTAGAGGCCTGGGGACTCAACCAAAAATTGAAGCCGTCAAAGATCTAATAAAAATAGAACCCTCAGACATCCTCCTACTCCAAGAGACCAAAATCGATGGGCAAACTCTCAAGGATATCAGCAAATCTAAATGGAAAAAGAATGAAGGTATAACAGTCAGCTCAAGGGGAACCTCGGGAGGCATTGCAACCCTCTGGTCGGAAGATCAGTTTCATCTGGCAAACTCCCATGAGACGCAACATTGGATCTTCACAGAGCTAAAGCATCTAGAAAGTAAGTTATCTATAGCCTTATTCAATTTATATGTTCCTGTTAACTATGCAGAAAAAAGAGACTGTTGGAATACTCTCTTGGCCTTTTTAGATCAGCACTCCCCAAAAAATATTGTCCTGGGAGGAGATCTCAACTTAGTCATGAAGCCTAAAGAAAAAAGGGGGGGAAACAGCAACAGAGATCAGATGCTCCCTTTGGTAGAGGAAATAATGCAACAGTGGGATCTTCTAGATTTTGCCCCGGTGAGAGGCAAATATACTTGGACAAATAACAGAACTGGGCCTGATCACATCGCTGCCCGGCTGGACAGATTTCTAATTCAAAGCTCCCTGCTGATGGAAAAACTCCTCATATCAACAAAAATTCTCCCCAAGCTCTCCTCGGATCACAAGCCTATCCTTCTCCTTCTGGCCCCTGAAGAAGACCTTGGGCCCATCCCCTTTAAATTTAACCCACTATGGATCGAAAAAGAAGGGTTCATGGAAACTATCTAATCAGCTTGGGATATCCCCATCAATGGATCACCAAGTTACGTGTGGGAGCAAAAATTAAAAGCCACCAAACAAGCTCTAAATAAGTGGCTAAGGAAACTTCAGAACCCCACCACCCACCAGAGAAAAATCGATGTCCAGCAGCTGGAAACCTTGCAAATAGGTATGGAAGGGTTTCACATCACCCCATAAATTTTAAACAAAGAAGCTGCCTGTCAAAGAAACATCCATCAATCCATCAGAAGGGAAGAAGAGCATTGGAGACTTAAATCTCGCAGCCTCTGGCTAAAGGCAGGAGACCGAAATACTTCCTTTTTTCACCGACAATACAAAGCCCGTCTCTCTCGGGATCATATTACAGAGATCAAAAATGATGAAGGGCAGATCTGTAATAAATTTGACCAAATAAAAATTGCAGCTGAAAATCACTTCAAAGATCTTTATGGCACAAGGCATGAAGGAAGCAAAGAGGATACTGAAAATCTGCTCTCGCATATTCCTCACCTCATCAACCATGAGGACAATCAGGCATTACTGAAACCAGTATCTGAAGAAGAAATCGTCAAGGTTATTTGGGCAATGGACTCAGACAAGGCCCCCGGGCCGGACGGCTTCACAATTCACTTCTTCAAAGTCTGTTGGGACATCATCAAAACAGACCTGCTGAAAATGATACACGGATTCTTTGGGAAATCCAAGATTGGGGGAGGCATCAATTCCACCTTTCTTGCATTAATACCAAAAGAGGTCAATCCGGAAACATTTGGCAGGTTCAGGCCCATCTCCCTGTGCAATGCCTCCTATAAAATTCTGTCAAAAATCATGGCAAATAGAATTAAACCCCTTCTAGACAAACTAATATCCAAAGCCCAAGGGGGGTTCGTCAAAGGCAGACACATCTTGGATAATATCATCCAAGTGCAGGAAGCTATCCACTCCAGCAAACAGAGGAAAGAGAAGGGGATGCTGATCAAGCTTGATATGGCGAACGCATTTGACAGAGTCAACCATGCCTATCTTCTCCAAGTCCTACGAGCCTTCGGCTTCCCTCCTCAGTTCATCAATCTCATCAAAGCATGCATCTCTTGCCCTTGGATTGCCCCCATGGTCAACGATCGTCCAACATCCTTCTTTCAAGCTCACCGCAGATTAAGGCAAGGCTGCCCCCTCTCACCTTTCTTGTACATTCTTATGGCCGATTCGCTCAGCAAGAAGCTGGCCGCGGAAATGAACACAGGTGATCTCCCTGGAATCCGAATCGCAAGTGCTCTAAACCCAATGAATCATGCTCTCTTTGCAGACGACTCTATTCTTCTAGGAGGAGCCTCCACTAGAATAGCAGTCAATTTTGATGCTGTTTTAAAAAGTTATTGTAGAGCATCAGGAGCTGCGGTAAATGACAGAAAAAGCTCGATTTTCGGATGGAATGTGAGTCAGCACAACCTTAATAATATAGCCAAGATCCTAGGATTTGAGTGCTTCGCCCAATGGGACAGCATCAAATATTTAGGCCTACCCCTCACACCTGGAGTCAATAACAGATCTCTGTGGCAGGGGGTCATTAGCAAAATTAAAGATAAGATTAACTTCTGGGGAGGCTATTGGCTAACCAAGGGAGGGAAAAGCATCCTTCTCAAATCCGTCTTATCTGCTCTTCCCATTTATCAAGCCTCCTTTCTTCTGGCCCCGAAACACATCATGGAGCAGATCTCTTGTATTCTAAGAGACTTTCTCTGGAAAGGAGGCAGAGGCAATCAAAATAAAATCCATCTGGCAAACTGGGAATTAGTCAAGCGGCCAATTCTGGAAGGCGGGCTTAAGATTAGAGATCCTGCTCTTTCGAACCTGTCTCTTGGATGCAAGCTCTTGTGGAAAATATATTCAGATCCTACTCATCAGATCAGCGAAACATTCATCGCCAAATATGCGCAGGGGATCTCCCTCAGACACCTGACAACAAACAACACAACAGCACGCACAAATACTTGGAATCTTTGTAGGAAAAGCATGAATAGTTTCAGCAAACATCTATACTGCATCCTGGGTAATGGGGAAAAGACCCTTCTCTGGAAAGATCGCATAATGAATAGGCCTCCACTCAGCTCCCACACAGAAATCCGGGACATCAGAAACTGGCTCCACGATGCAGGAATAAGAAAGCTGAACGACATTTCTGAGTGGGACAGCAGAGGGAATTGGGTTGATTGGGCAATTCCTCCTGTGCCAGAGCAGCTCCAACAGCAAAGCGAAATCCTCAAATCTCTGCTCCTAAATGCAGCACCAGTACACCGCAACATCGCAGACAGATGGGGATGGGGCGAAACCGGGTTTTACACGCCATCTTTGGGCTACTCTGCCCTTCAGATCAAAAAAGACAGCATGAGAACACCAACGTTCTGGAAACAGGTATGGAACGCCAAGGGACTTCCCAAAGTCAATTTCTTTTTTTGGATCCTCATGCAAAATAAACAGCTCACAGGGGACAATTTGTCAAAGCGTAACTTTGCTGGGCCTCACAGATGTGCAATGTGCAAAAACTCAGGAGAAACAGCTCCCCATCTGTTTACTGACTGCATTTTTGCTAAAGAAGTATGGACACTAACTCTACTTGGATTGCCTGTCTCCCCGCCCCAGCACAGCTCCATAGCAGACCTTTTTTCCGGATGGCTCCAATACTACCCTCAACCCATCCCAAAGAAATCCTTGTGGCTTCATATATGGCTTTCCATTCCCAAATTTGTTTGCTGGGAAATTTGGCTTGCCCGGAATGACTTAATTTTCAATAACTCCTCTCGCTCTCCTGCAAAAACTGCCTCAATAACCAAAGGTCTTCTTATTGAATCTGTCCTCCAGCATTCTCAAATCTCTGAATCCTCCCTTCTTCCCTCTGAAAAGGCATGGTTGAACCTCCACAACCCCTGTCCCTCTAGCAAAGTCCGTCCCCTTCCCCCTCCTCCTTGGAAAATCAGAGAAACTGAAGATGCCTTTCAAATCTGGTGGAAGATCCAAAATACAACTTCAATCTTCTTTGACGGTGCCTCCAAAGGAAATCCGGGGGCTGCGAGAGCTGGAGGAGTCATTTACTTCGCTGACAATCTAAGGAAGGCCCATTTCTGCTGGGGGCTCGGCATCTCCACAAACAACCAAGCAGAGCTTCTTGCCCTCACAAAAGCCTGTCAAATATTCAGGGACGAAGGCATCAAAGAATGCCAAGTATTCGGAGACTCTGAAATCCTCATCAGGAAGATCAACTCAGAAGATCAGTTCAACAATGCAATCCTCAACAAGTCCCTGAACAGACTAAAGCTAATCCTCCAAGATTTTACCTCCTGTAAAATATTCCACATCCTCAGAAGCTTGAATAAGGAGGCAGATGAAATGGCAAACAAAGGTTGCCTTTTAGCTCCGGGAATTCTCAACTACAATGGCAACAGTGCTATCTCAAACAACATACCGGAGCACAAGGGTAGATCAGACCAAAAAGCAGGAAGACTGGAGTAAGCACTCTACACAGGCTCGAGAAGAATATGTTTGATACGTCTGGCACATTACCTGAACTGGCCACTCCAAAATGGGCACAGATACTTCTGGGGTAATTTTATTTCAATCTCAATGCACAGGGAAGGCGCAGCCAGGAAAAAAAGGAGGCCTGCAAGTTCAAGATCTGAATAGAGAAGTCTAGTTCCTTGACTCTGAAGGCGGCACAAGCACCTCTCCTCGATATCCAAATGGTCTCAATCGATATCCGCAATGAGGACGACTCTGTAGTCCGAAAGGAGCCGGATGGAGGACTTTGAAAATCGGATACCTCCTTGCCAGCGTCATCGTGCCAAGCTGCAGGGTTTCTCACTGGAAAGCATTGGCCAGAGACTGATATGAACCGCCCACAATAGCCAGCAATCCACCGTCTCAGTCCTCATCGCCTTCCAGCTAAAAACACAGCAAATCTAGCCTCTCTGTCGGAAATGAGCAGAGCTCTGAGAGGTTCAGGCATTTCTCAGGCCCGCAGAATCCTCCAAGGCGGGAATTAGGAAAGGAAAGCATTGTAATTAAGCTGAATTAGTCTCGGCTCACCTTGATTTTTAAATAAAGGATATCCGTTACCGTTAAAAAAAAAAGATAATTAGTTGGTTAATTATGTGTTACATTTGTAATTAAACCATAACATTTATGGTTAATTATGTGTTACATTTATGCTTAATTATGTTTAATTATTATCTCTTATCTTTATAATAGTTAATTGGTTAATTATGTGTTACATTTATTATTAAGCCATTAGATTTATGGTTAATTATGTGTTACATTTATGATTAATTATATTTAATTATGTGTTTAGGGATTAAAATTGTTCAATCCTAATAGTTACTGGTTAATTATGTGTTATATTTATGATTAATTATGTTTAATTATGTGTGTTGGTTTTTAAAATAGTTAGTTGGTTAATTATGTGTTACATTTATAATTAAACCATTACATATATGGTTAATTATGTGTTATATTTATGATTAATTATGTGTTTAGGGATTAAAATTGTTCAATCCTAATAATCACTGGTTAATTATGTGTTATATTTATAATTAATTATGTTTAATTATGTGTTTAGGGATTAAAATTTGCAATCCTATCAATTTCATATTTAAATTATAATTAAATTATATGTTTCGGGATTAAAATTGTTAAATCCTACCAATTAAATATTTAAATTATATATTTAGGGATTAAAATTGTTCAATCCTACCAATTACAAATTATATGTTTAGGGATTAAAATCGTTTAACCTTACCAATTACAAATTATATGTCCAATTACAAATTATATGTTTAGGGATTAAAATCGTTCAATCCTACCAACTACACATTCAAATTTAGATATTCAAATTTAGAGATTAAAATTGTTCAATCCTACCAATTACAAATTAAAAATTTAGATATTCAAATTTAGAGATTAAAATTGTTCAATCCTACCAATTACAAATTATATGTTTAGGGATTATGGATAATTATGTATTTATGATTAATTATCTGAAATATTTTATTGATTTCGTATAGGATGGTTAATTATCTGAAAATAGATGTTTAGGGATTACGGATAATTATATATTTATGATTAATTATCTGAAATAGATTAATTATCTGAAATATTTTATTGATTTTGTATAAGATGGTTAATTATCTGAAATATGTTTAGGGATTATGGATAATTATGTATTTATGATTAATTATCTAAAATATTTTATTGATTTCGTATAGGATAGTTAATTATCTGAAATATTTTATTGATTTATTGATTTTGTAGGAGATTGATGTAGGTTGAGAAGTGAAGGGTGCATCATGCCATTCGTTTAGGGATTATGGATAATTATGTATTTATGATTATATATTTTATTGATTTTGTAGGAGATTGATGTAGGTTGAGAAGTGAAGGGTGCATCATCCCATTCGTTTAGGGATTATGGATAATTATGTATTTATGATTAATTATTTAAAATATTTTATTGATTTCGTATAGGATAGTTAATTATCTGAAATATTTTATTGATTTATTGATTTTGTATAGATGGTTAATTTTCTGAAATATTTTATTGATTTTGTATGGGATCAATGTGGGTTGAGAAGTTAAGAGTGCATCATCCCATTCTTAAGTATGGAGCAGAAAAATCCACCTTTGGATTATTGCTAATAATATTGAATATATTATGAATCATCTCATTCTTAAGTATGGGGCAGAAAAAGCCTTCAGGTTATTGCTAATAATATTGAATATATTATGAATTCTATATAAGGGTATGTGTATCAAAATATTTTATCAATGTGAACGGGATGTCTATCACATAAAGAAATAAATAAACACCTTGTCGTAAATATATATAAGGGTATATATAAGGGTATGTGTATCAAAATATTTTATCAATGTGAACGGGATGTCTATCACATAAAGAAATAAATAAACACCTTGTTGTAAGTATAAGTATGGGAAAGAAATAAACACCTTGTCGTAAGTATAAGTATGGGAAACGGAAACGCCTAATCCTAACCGATCAAAATATTTTATCAATGTGAACGGGATGTCTATCACATAAAGAAATAAATAAACACCTTGTTGTAAGTATAAATATGGGAAAGAAATAAACACCTTGTCGTAAGTATAATAAATAAACACCTTGTTGTAAGTATAAATATGGGAAAGAAATAAACACCTTGTCGTAAGTATAAGTATGGGAAACGGAAACGCCTAATCCTAACCGTGAACCCAATGCTAGCCTTTGGGTTATTGCTAATAATATTGAGTATATTATGAATTCTATATAAGGGTATGTGTATCAAAATATTTTATCAATATGAACGGGATGTCTATCACATAAAGAAAGAAATAAACACCTTGTCGTAAGTATGGGAAAGGGAAACGCCTAATCCTAATCGTGAACCCAATGCTACTATGTGTAGGTTGTTACTATGTGTAGGTTGTGAGAGTGCATGTAGGTTAGCTTGACTACGTAGTCAACCTAATTGAATAGAAGTGTAGGTATTCTATGATATGACAAAGGAGGGATATACATGAATTAAGATTAGACTATCTGGAATCCATTATTTTGGATAAATGGTATATATACAGAAACGTGAGACAACACAAGAGAGAAATCGTGATATATTTTATTCTATCTAAGATATATATACTTTAGCATTTAAAATAAAAATCATCAAAGAAAACTAAGCAGCCTATGACAAAAACTTCAGTATAAAAATCATCAAAGAAAACTAAGCAGCCTATGACAAAAACTTCAGTATTCTTGCACACTTCATATTCAAAGTCTGCCACAATGAAAGCAATTGAAAATAAAATCCGACAGCCTATGACAAAAACTTCAGTATTCTTGCACACTTCATATTCAAAGTCTGCCACAATGAAAGCAATTGAAAATAAAATCCGATAATATTTTGCAGACCAACTAACACAATTGCCATCGAAGATTAGTTTCCATCCAGGGACAATAATTTTAGTTTGTAAAACAAACCATGAAGAATATAGAAACGTACTCATTCCTAATGAGTAATATACAATTACAATTATATATTTCAACTGCGAAAAAATTGTGTATAGAGCAATTCTTAAGCCAGATATACTACTAAAAACTTACTTATTCCTAACGCATAATATACAATTACGTTTCTATATTTCACGATATACCACCAGCACGATATACTACCAGAGATAATAATAATATTTGATTAAGCAGGCCCAGTGCCGGTGACACCCAGATCTTGCTTCTTATCAACACCTGGTCCGCGACCAAAGGCAGGGCCACCCTGCCCAGTCGCATCTTTCGTTTTGTCAGCATGGGACTCTACTTCGATTCCTCCAACGTCTTCCTTTGAATCCAATGTCTGCTGAGTTTTGTTTGCGCCGCCAGGAACCGACTCATACGTTGTAGCGGTGAAGCTCCCCTTTGGCTGCGCTCCTTGAGCCCCTGACATCCTCTTCCTCCTCCTCAGATATCTCTCCTCCCCTTTCTTGTTATGAAAGCCTTTGAACCTGTGCAGCCGCGCAGTTTTCACCTCCAATGACAGAGGACGAGTTACTGAGATTTATATTGCAGGGAACGCCCTGTGAAGATAAGGCTGAACAATTAGAGTTGGCACCCCACGTAAGTATGGACCACAGGCCTCGTGTCAAGCAGAGACACCGTGATCTGTATACACGGATAAGGATTGCGTCTCGCAGGGCGGTGGTGCTCAGCGCCACCGATCTCAAAAACAAAAAACGCAAACTCTGGTTATGCAAACCACATTTGTCAAATTAAATTTGAATTTTTGTTTATGATATATTTATATTGTTTTTTTTCTCCAAATTTCATTAAATCTTAAAATCATGTAAGTTCTCAATTTATTAAAATTGTAATACTTGTTATAATATACACTTAAACTTAATGATTGTTATCCTAGAGGGCGAGCCTGCTGAGTAGCGTGAGGATTATTAGATGAAAAGACTCATTAAATTGGAGCAAGTTTAACATGAATCAAGACAATTATGTTATGAATTTTTAATAATTATATTATTTATAAATTTATTGTTATTTTTATTTATAAATTTATTTAATTTTAACATTTGAAAATTAATGTTATTGATGTTATTAATATTTGTAAGGTTAATTAATTAATTATATGTATGTTTGATAATTTTTATAATTAAAAAACTATTATTTATTAATTTAAACATAATTTATAATTTTAAATTGCATAAATTATTATAATTTTTTTATTGATTTTTTAATATTAAAAAAATTAGATTTATTGTTATCAAAATTATCCTATTATTATATTTTTAAAATGTATTAATTATTTTAGTTTTTTAATCAATTATATATATATTTTTTTTCCAAGGAAAAAATTGGTAACTTTTTATTTAAAAAATGAAAAGTTACACTAGCAAATGCATTGAAGCATTTCCGTAAGATGCCCATTGGGCTCAAGTGCTTTCGCACCCCATGCAACGTTACAAAAACTAACTTGCGTTAGAAGAAGAAAGAGAGAAGAAGGGAGAAAGGTAGAAAAACTGGAATCCTATAGTGAGTAAAGGACTCACCCTTCAAGTTTTTCTCCCCTTTTTCTTTTCGACCTTGCGCCACTCTCCTTGAGTGGGCTCAATCGAAGCTATGACTAACTGTGTTTCTGCTTTCTGTGAGGCTATTTCCTTGTCTGAGTCTGAAGTGTCTGAGTGGTGATGCCTTTTGATCCCTCCCATATTCAGATCCTCGCTTGCCTTCTCTGCCTGATTTGAGTGAAACTGTGAAGCCTTGTTGTCTGATGTGGTTCCCTTCTGAGTCTCCATTTCTTGAGAAACCTCAGCATTCTCTGCGGGGGTCTCTTCTTCCTCTGCTTCTGATTCTTCGTCCTCTGAGTCTGGGGGGGGGAAATTGCCATCCTTTCCTCTGCTTCCCTTTCTGCTTCTTTTTACTGTTTACTTTCTTGTCTTCTGGACATGTACTTTGCAAGTGTCCTGTCTACCTACAGAGCCTACATCTGAAAGCAGTGTTTTCATAGTCTAGTGCTTGCAGCCAATTTTGTTGTTTGCAGATCAGCCTTATGTTGTCCGGCAGCCCTTTACTTAGATCTACTTCCACACAAATGTGTGCGAAAGTGTAGACCCTTTCATCAATCCTTTCCAGATCTGTTTTGATATATTTCCCTGCGCTGTTCCCAATGCCTTCCAGTACTCGTTCACTCCAAAAGTGGAGGGGAAGGTTGTATAGGCGGACCCAGACCGACACTTTGGATACAGTCATTTTGTTTGGATCGAAATTTGGAAACCATGGGGTCATAAACAGCCCCGATGTTCCCCAAAACCAAGGCCCAACACTGATGATTGTATCTCTGACTTCCTTGGAAGCAAATCTTACTATAAAAAACCCCTTGGAGCATAGATGCATTTCACATTCCATGGTCCAACTGGTGAAGATCCAGTGGAATAGATCCATTGGTTTTGGCCAAAAACTGTTAAAACGACAGATTAGGGCCTGTGTTTCATAGGACTTAACGAAATCATCAAGCCCTGTAGAATCAAAGTTAAGGGCTGGGGTTTGCCCTAATTGATCTTCTATGTATGGCCTAGGTGTATATCCGCCTTGATCTGGAGAGGACCCTGAGTCTCTGTTGCCCTGTAAAATGTTTTTGTAGGAGGAACCTCCCTTGGGTTGGTGCTGAGGTGCTGTCTTTTTCCCCTTGTCTCCCCCTGAGGAGCTTGGCTGTCCCTGAGGCAGAGCCCCTCCTCTCAGCCTAAGGTTTAAAGCAATGATTGTTCCTGGACTAATCTCATAGCTTTTCAGCGTTCTACTATCCTGGAGGGACCATCTACCTCTGACCAAATATTGGATCTGAACTGGGTATCCCGTCTCTGCCCATATTTGCTGTTTCAAGCAGAGACACCGTGTCAAGCAGAGACACCGTAATCTGTATACACGAATAAGGATTGCGTCTCGCAGGGCGGTGGTGCTCGGGGCCACCGATAAAAAAAATGCAAACTCTGGTTATGCAAACCACATTTGTCAAATTAAATTTGAATTTTTGTTTATGATATATTTATGTTGTTTTTTCCTCCAAATTTCATTAAATCTTAAAATAATGCAAGTTCTGAATTTATTAAAATTGTAATACTTGTTATAATATACACTTAAACTTAATGATTGTTATCCTAGAGGGGGAGCCTTGTGAGTAGCGTGAGGATTATTAGATGAAAATACTTAATAAATTGGAGCAAGTTTAATATGATTCAAGACAATTATGTTATGAATTTTTAACAATTATATTATTTATAAATTTATTGTTATTTTTATTTATAAATTTATTTAATTTTAACATTTGAAAATTAATGTTATTGATGTTATTAATATTTGTAAGGTTAATTAATTAATTATATGTATGTTTGATAATTTTTATAATTAAAAAATTATTATTTATTAATTTATACATAATTTATAATTTTAAATTGCATAAATTATTATAAATTTTTTTATTGATTTTTTAATATTAAAAAAAATAAATCTATTGTTATCAAAATTATCCTATTATTATATTTTTAAAATGTATTAATTATTCTAGTTTTTTAATATATATATATATATATATATATATATATATATATATATTCTAGTTTTTTAATCAATTTTAATATATATATAGGGTGATGTATTTAAGATCTCTTTGCCGTAATAATTTAGGGTGATGTATTTATGATCTCTGTCCTAATAATCTAGGGTGATGTATTTACCATCTCTATGCGGTAATAATTTAGGGTGATGTATTTACGATCTCTCTGCCGTAATAATTTATGATCTCTCTGCTATAATAATTTACGATCTCTGCACTCATAATTTACGATCTCTCTGCGATGCTGTCCAGCAGTCCGACAAGCTGATATCAGGTGCACACATTCTTTATATTTTTCTAATACATATCTGCTTATATATTTTCAAGTATGAATAATTCACCACAATTACCAAAGATTATCAAAAATAGACCTAGCACAGTTACTCTACAAAGCCTCTATGAGTATATAGAGTCTTTAGAGAAACGTAGAGAAGAAAGAGAAGTCAAGCTACAAACAGAGTTAGTAGCCATGCTGGAAAATAAATTCACATCTCTTGAAGACAAGATCCAAAAAAAAATAGAAAATAAAATAGAACTATTGGAGAATAAGATGGAGGTAGTGGAGACTGGGTTGTAGGTTATAGAAAAGAAAAACAAAGATATAAACCAAACATCTCAGTAAGTAGATGCTCATACTTTAGAGAGTCTTAAAATGAAGGACATGATTAAAGAGCTAGAAGAAAAAGTTAATAGCAGCCTCACCCTAAATAGTGTGGTAGGTAAATTAGATATCAAACCAATTAAAGATGAAATGAAAAAATTGATAGAATTAGACCATGAGCGTAACAAAAGGGCCTTGAACCTTATAATCTTCGGTTTGAAAGAGGAGGTAGACGAGGATACTTTAGCCATAGCCCAGACAGAATTACATAACATATTACAAATTGAAACAATGTGTCTCACAGAAGCAACAAGGTTGGGGAAACTAACTGAGAATAAAGGAAGGCTGATCTGAATAAAGGTGAGCTCTACTGACCATAAGTATGACATACTTAGTAAAACCTCAAGTCTAAAAGGAATGAGAATATTTATAAATGAAGATCTCATTCCAAAAGATCAAGCAGAATTGAGAAAGGAGGTTCAAAAGGTAAAGGAAGCTAGGAAGGAAGGAAAATGGGCAATAATCAGAAACATGAAAGCCGTTATTCGAGATAGAAACAAAAAAGATAATAATAAATAGCATTCAACATGCTTCATATTCTTTCTTGGAACTGTCCGGGCTTTCCATGGAACAAAGGCCCCAAGCTAAGTTGGATCTCAAATGATGTTGATATTATTTTGCTTGTTGAAACTTGGGAGCACGAAGAATCTAAGGTCCCTAACATAGATGGCTTTACATTATGGTCTACTTAGAATAAACGGTCCTCCCGTAAAGGCATTGGGGGTATATCTTGTTACATTAAGAAGAACATCTCTCCCCATGCTAGGATTTATAAAAACGACCCTTACAACTAATATAGTTGGATAGAAATTACTGACATTTATGATCAAAAAACCTACATAACAATCCGTTATTCCCCCCCCCAATCAATTCTAACTTCTATAAGAAAAAGAATCTAGATAAAAGTAGTCCTTACAATGGTTTAGAGAATGATATTTCTGGCCTAAGGAATGAAGGCAATATCCTTTTAATGGGTGACTTTAATGCTCGAACTTCAAGCAACCAAGCTATTCTTCTAAGTAATCATTCCAACCCTAATCCTCTTTGGTTAGACGAAGACCTTCCTCTAGCTAGCTAGTACAAAAGGAGCTCTGAAGACCTTGGGGAGAATTTGTTTAGGTCGGAGCTAGTCAAGCTTTGTAGTGCTCAGGATCTCATAATTTTCAACGGTCTAAAGAAGTGGTCCAATTCTAGCCAGATGACCTGCATCCATGGGCTTGGTAGCAGCGTGGTAGACTATGTTATCTCCGATCTCCCTCTATACAACGAAATAACAAATTTTGACATCTTAAACGACCACGAGCCTGACTCTGATCATAGGCCTTTACTTATAACTCTCAATTTTTTCATGCATAGAGATCCCATAGAAGATAATCCTTATAGCCAAAAGAAGTTAATCTTTGATAGAAATAAAAAAGATCTCTTTTTAAATGAATTAAAAACTAATTTGCTTCCTTTATCTAGTATAGACAACATAGAAGATCTCTACCATAATTTTACTACAACCCTCTCATATTCTTTTAACAAGTTCTCAATTGAAGTTTCAAGTAATAAAAGAAATAACAAAACCAACCCATGGTATGACAAAGATCGTAAAAGTGCGAGGAGAGCAATTAAGGAAGTTGTTGGTGAATCTCTTAAAATTGGCAAGATAAAAATATACAAAGCCCTAACTAAAAGGAAAAAAAGTCAGTATATTTGTAAAAGACAAGAGAATCTCTTACACCTCTCTAAGGTAGCTCCTAAGAAATTCTGGAGGTAGATTCTAACTAGGAAAACTAAAGATAATAATAAAATTGCTTTACATGACTAGAATTCCTATCTTAAAAAGCTTTATGAATCTCCAAATGTCATGGATAACTTTGAAACCCTGCTCACAACGAAAGAAGTTTTCTCATTAGAAGATATTGATTTTGGGGTTAATCGCTTGGCTAATGGGAAAGCTAAGGACATTGAAGGTTACCAGGTGGAAATCTTAAAAATTGGAGGTCCTGTCCTCATCCCCTACATTCACAAGGTTTTCAATCAAGCGGTCAAGCAAGGGTTCCTTAAAACATGGACTCAAAGCCTCATTATCCCTATTTTTAAAAGTGGGGATACAAATAACCCCTCTAATTATCGAACAATTATGATCAACCCTCTCCTAGCCAAGTTATACGGTATTATTTTGGAAAGGAAGTTGAGCATATGGCTTGAAAGTGAAGGTAAGCGGGCTAAAGGCCAAGCGGGTTTTAGAAAGCAACACTCAAAAACAAACCATATCATTACGCTTAGGATCATTGTGGAGGAATTATGTAATGATAAATCCAATCCCTTTTGTTTCTTTGTGGACTTTAGAAAGGCTTTCGATATGGTTCCTAGAAACAAACTTTGGAATAGATTAGAAGAGCTAAAGGTTCCTTTTGAGTTGAGAGCTTCCGCTATAAGGTTATATGAGAATGTAATTTCCAAGTTAAAGAGAAATGAGTGGTGGTCGAAAGATATTAAGTGTAATATCAGAGTTAAACAAGGTTGCTCCCTCTCCCCTACCTTATTTGGCATTTACATCAACAAGCTAGAAGGTTGTTTAGAGGAAGCAGGATGTGCTGGCATGATCTTAGCTGGGATAGTCATCATCCTTCTTCTCTACACTGACGATATTGTTCTTCTCGCAAGGTGCCCATCTGATCTTGATGAGAAACTTATACTTTTTAAGGATTTTTGCTCTACCATGGGTATGATTGTTAACACTGACAAAACAAAAGTTATGATTATCAAATCCAAGAAGGACACTTATGCTAATTTTATGTATGACAATAGTAACTTAGAGGAAGTGTCTTCCTACAAGTACCTAGGAATTGATATTCATCACAAGCTCAACTGGAACTATAGAATTGAGAAACGGATTAATGGGGGATGGAAAGCTTATTTTGGTCTTGAAAATGATTGTAAAATGAAAAACCTCATAATGTGGGATAGAAAGAAGTTCCTCTTTGAAACTTTAGTCACTCTGGTTATCTTATATGGATGTGAGGTTTGGGGTTGTAGCATCTCTAGAGAATCCTGGAGAAATATTGAGCAAATCCAGAAGTGTTTTATAATGTATAACCTCAAAATTAAAAGCAACACACCCTATCCTATTCTCCTTATAGGAGTGGGTTTTTCCCCTATTGAGAGCCTAGCTATGACTAGGCTTCTGTTGTACAAGGCCAAACTCAATAACATAGGAGACCATAAAATTCCTAAGCTAGCTTTAAATTCCAGCCAAAACCGCCTAAGGCTCAAATGAGGTTGGTATAAAGACACTAGGGCCTGGTTAAACCATTCGGAGATCAACGAGAATGTTGCATTGCAAAACATTAATAACATTAAAAACATTGTTACTTCTAAGTTCAAATAAAAAATGTGGTGTGAGAAAGATTTAACAACTAAAAGAAAATTAAGATATTATAAGGAGGTCATCAACCCCACCCTAGAAGATCAAAAGTATCTCTTTGTTTTAACTAGCTTAAAGAAGAAAATTAATATAGCCAAGATTAGAATGAACTCTCATGAGCTCCATAGCGAAACAGGTCGTTGGGCAGTTCCTAAAACACCATGGATGGAAAGGTTCTGCCATCTCTGTGAGAATACGAACATCGAGGATGAAAATCACTTCCTCTTAGAGTGCCCCACATATAACCACATTAGATCTCAGTTTCAAAATATTAATTGCAATACTGACCTTCCTAGCCTTTTTCGTTGTCAAAATTACAATGAGCTAGGGAGGCTTCTCTCCAAGATTTTTGAGCATATGAATAAAATCTTAAATCAAACTAAATAATTTGTTTCTTTAGGTCCGATAGACCAAAGTTTGGTCTCAGTGGACGTTAACCATAATCCTCATCATCATCATATAATAAATCGAGGTATTTTATTAATTTATAAAATAGTTACATCGTGACGAGTTTGGGTTTAAAACACTGTCAATCTCATTCTCATCAAACTCGTTGGTCAAATGGTAATGAAAAAAAACATTGACAATAACAACAAAAAACTTAAGGAACATAGACATATTTCCCATAGTAATCAAAAACGACCAATAATCAAAATACAATCCACAATCATCCTTAGTCAACTATATTACCCAAAGTCAAGTCATCCAAACCCATTGCGATGTGGCAAAGAAAAAGCTTCACATCATATGAGCCATCCTACTTTCAAAGTTGTCCCCTATCCTGGATTTGCTTCTAACCTCGACGAAGAGAGACCAATCAATCCATCATGTGCCATTGATTGTGCTGGAGGTCACTCATAAAGACAATGGCTTCGTTGTGATCATCATGTTGGTCACGGGCCAAATGCTCCATCACTATTGAAACCTGACATATCTACGCCTCTAAAGAATTGAAGGGCAGAGGTAGGTCCACTCATCCTAGCGAGGTGGATGGCTACAACTCTACCCCTTCTCGATCATCATGTTGCTCCACTCGATGTGCTACCCCTTGGCCATGAGGACTAGCACCTCTCCGAGCCCGTTCTCATTGACACTACATGGTGCTCCAACTAGTGACCACACACAACCCACACAAAATTTCCAAACTAGAGACTTAGCTGCCAGGAAGGATTAACTACCCACACACCCAATGCATTGTACTGACTGACCAACCTACTCCCCTCTCGAATAACCAAATTTCAAAATTCCATCTATTGTAAAGACGACCACCCTTTGACCTCTATGTTTCTTCAAGCCAACTACCCCACTCTGCAGACACAACCCACCAACAACAATGCCCCAAACTCGCATTACTATAGCCCCGCTACCCAACAACAAACATCTAAATCCCTCCCTAGGAAATGAAATTACGGGAGCTCCCAATTCGCTTTTGCTCTACCTCTCCAAGGAAAATGACTATAGAGAAAAGGGGTGCGAGCCGCGCTTGGGCTTCCTCCAACATCTATGGCTACCCCAGTCAAATCCTAGAACACTCCAAACACCACTACAAAGACCCTACCAAGCAAAAGTTGAACATAAATAAAAATCAAATAAGGAATTGTTACCTGCTCCAAATAAAAAGAGAAAATATCCATGCTTGATGTGAAGGCAACATTGCCGCCTAGATAATCCATGTGCTTCGACACCATAAATCTTCCCACAACCAGAACTGCCCACAATGAACTAGGGTCCCAAATGGTTATGCATGGAACCACCTCATTGACAGAATTACTAGCATTTGGCCCTTAATTCCTACTCATTTTCAACATTGTAGAACATAGGGTGGCGTAGATTTGTGATAAATAGCCACCTTGCGCTCCAAGTATGAGAATCTCCTCCAATGTCTCACTGCCCATTCCCTGAAACCAACTATCAAGACCCGTTGTCAACCAAACTACACAAATAACCAACACTGCTTCTTGAAATTTCTTATCCCACTTACTAACATAAGCTTCACCGACACACCTCCGCATTCAATTGCCACGTGGGAGGGAAGTAAATGCCCCCTCTTAAACCCATATCCCATCATTGAATAACCCCATCCAGGTTTTTAATTTTTATTATATTATTAAGGCATTCATGTAATAAATCAAATGAATTGTAAATGTTGATAGGTATGAATGAATGAACGAAAATTTTAATGTCCACGAGACTAGCTATAGTCAGTGGGACCACTGGCTTCCCTACTTTTTGACTTTTGCAATTCAATCATATTATTATCCAAATTAATGATGAGCTAACCCAACCTTCTAACATTCCTCTCACTGAAAATACAATGCCAAGGAATCGATGTTAACATACTATTGTAATTGTCTCTGATGTCTATGAAAGCATCACATTCCAAAATAAAATGTTTTTCTGATTCCACTGCCCCATAAGTACAAAAAGTACTCACTCGCTCTTCCCAAGCTTCTTGTGGTCTTTTCCACCGACCTGTTTCACACCGTAATTGATGCAAGTTAGTTCTTAATTGAGCAATAAGAATCTTTGCTCTCCATGGAATGCTAGATCTAATGTACTCTTTTTGTTGGAGTTCACACGTGGGCTTGAATTCTTGAACATAATACTTCTTCTTTTTACCCAACTCTTTCCCCATATATGCTTACGAAACTTCTCCATAACATAACTCTTCAAATCCTTGCTATTTGTGGGACATGCATTTATGTAAATATTCCATTTTTTCCTCCATTTGTTGTTTTGTCTCATCCATGATTTCTTTCTTTCACTCATTCCTTCATTGAAAATAACTTTAGGCCATCTACCTTCTCCCATTTTCTCAATTCTTCGAAGATACCTTATGAGACGCACCATAACAATTGCTTCGACAGAAGTTGCTCCTGTTTCACTCAGCATTATCTCATAAGAAACCAAACTTTTTATCTCAAACTTGCTCATGATCAAGCATTTTTGGATTTTCTCAAATTGCTTCCATTTTGAGACAAGGATGTTGCTAGCCCACAATTCACACCCATATAATATCACTGGACAAACTAGGAGCCTAGAAAGAACTTTAATTGTTTTCCAGTCCCATAACTCTGCCTCTCTACATCTGTTTTGAAGAGCATATAATGCTTTCCACCCTCCTAAGATTCTCTTCTTTCTGCAGTGCTCCCAATTAAACTTGTTGTTGAAATCAATACCGAGGCACTTGTATTCATTTACTTCTTCAAGAATGTTGCCTTCAAAGAAGAACATATGTTGTCTCTACTTCTTTTTATTTGGGAAAATCATTATTTTGGTCTTGCTGGTATTGCCACTACTTTACAAAAATGCTTAAGGGAATATAGGTGCATCTGCAATCCCTAGGCTGATTTAGCAATCAATACAAGGTCATTGGCATATAAAAGAACCTTTATCACAAACTCCCCCAACCGAACACCATCCCCACCTTGTAGATTTAACCACTCTTCCAATTTATCAATATATAAGCCAAAAAGAGTAGGGGATAATGGACAACCTTGTTTGACTCCGATGTCACTTCTAAAGCTTTTTGAAATGCCTGCTAAAGTTCTAATTTTGACTTTCACCTCTTCATAAAGCTTATAGACAACAACTATATAATGCAAAGGAACTTCAAGTTCTTCCATTCTACTCCACAACTTATCTCTAGGGACCATGTCAAATGATTTTTTGAAATCAACAAAGAAGCAAAATACTTCTTCTTTTCCCTCCCAAACCTTTTCAATAATGTGTCTCAACGTGATACCATGATCTACTGTAGAATGCTTCAGCCTAAAACCTGCTTTCTCTTTTGCCCTCTTTTTGGTATCAAAACAATTACTTCATGATACATCTCACATTGTCAAAATAAAAAAAATAAAAAATAAAATCATAAAAATTAACTAAACTATAACTTAAGATTATTATTATTATTAATTATAGAAACAATTAATATATGAGTTAACAATATATACATTTTAAAAAGGAGTAGTCTTTAAGTGCGACTTTTTGGAGTTTCTCACAATTTTTTTTGGTCAAATCTTGATTTGTGTTGTTTAAACTAGTTTTTGACTGCATGTATGGATTCAACACACTCAAAAGCCCATGTGGCACTTTGATTGTGAAGAGTTGACTCGTCAAACCTGTGATTTTAATGAATCCCTGCGGAATTCCAGACAAATTATATTGGAAAATAAACTGGAAAACTTTTCAAAAAGTCGCATTTAAAGGCTACTCGTTTAAAAAAAGAAAGTAAATACACTTTATTACAATAACGTTACTTCTTAATAAAAAATCCAAAAAACATATAGTCAAAATATTTTATAAATTTTTTATTTTAATTTAATTTTATAACAATTTGTTAAAGTAAATTGAAAAATAAAAAGGACATAATAACCTTTAAGTTAAATAATATTTTATTATATTTTGTAAAGGTTAAATTCCTACTATCTATTTAATTAATTATTAATAATTAAATTAAAATACATTTATCAACATAATTTTTGTGTGGAAAAACTCATATAAATAATAATAATAATAATAACAATTATATTAATTATTAATAATTAAACCAACCTAGATCCATTTTAACTTTAGATTTATCAAACGCCGAGAGAGATTAAATGTCTCAAGGTGCAAACATTTCCTCAAGTTTTGCAAAAAAGAGGTTTGCACCTTGAGAGATTTGATCCCTCTTGGTGTAGATGCATGGAGATTCTGCTTAATAGTTGTTATGACTCATTGTTTTTTTGCTTGTAGTACTAATAGTCTTTTTTGTCTTCTCGTATGATGTCAAGGTTTGGCACATCCAACCTATTTTTATAAGTTTCTATTTGTAAGATGCTCTACATATACAAGGTCTTAGCAACCTCAAGACTCTGAACTTATGTTATTGGTCTAGTTTCCCTTCAAGCAAACGAATAACAATTTATTTTTATTTTTTTTTGTCTATGTAATCCTCATTTGACGTAATGCAAAGTGCCTAACTTCATAATAATAATAATAATGATAATAATAATAATAGTTTCATTTATATTAGCCCCAAGGGATAGCTCAATTGGTCAAGCCCTCGTTGCTAAGTACCTTGACTATTGGGAGGTCATGAGGTCAAATCTCCTCGATGCCCTTCAGGTTAGGCCCTATATATTAGGCTGCCTTTGATGGATCTATGTGGATTACTTCCCTTGGACATAGCAACCATTCAGTGACTACGAACCATGGTTGCCTTTCAAAAAAAAAATTAGTTTCATTTAAATTAATTAATAAATTATAATGTTATCAAGAGTATAATAATAATAATAATAAACATTTTATATTAGTAGGATTATTAAAATTAATATGAGTAGTAGTAAAATTAACATCAATAACAAGAACAATGGTATTATTATAATCATAATAACAATAATATTTTTTTGTAAGTTTAAGTTTGTATTGTTTCAAAAATTCAAAATATCAACATACATCTGTCATCTGTCCATGATTTCAAATTTTTTCAAAGGTGTTCTGAATTTGCCACTAAGGGAACCATATTTAATGACCACATTATGATAGAAAGACATACCAGTACATAATTAAATGAAATTCAACCAACCTATCAACTAGAGTATTGAAAATGAAAATATCTTTGAAATTTATAAGAGACAAATATCTGAGATCACAGGTGTGAGATCTTTTGCGTTGGATCTTGGAGGAGTTGAAGGCTTAAGCACGCATTGGAAGTGGCTCTCAATATGAGCTAGCTAGGCATCCAAACTTTCAAGATATGAAGGTCAAAGTCTTTGAGCATGTTTGATGTCATTTAGGGCAACAAAAACATTGTATTGTTACTCTTGATTCTCCTTTAAAACTCTACCAATGAGAGTATTGAGTTTCCAATGGAGAGTTATAGAGTAAAGATATTGTTTCCGTCTTCCCCTGGTATGACCACATTTGGGAAATTAGTGAGGAACATCTTCAATTATATCAAAGCCTGAATAAACAAGATGTCTCTCAGCAACTAGGGCCTCAAGATTTTTAATCTCAACTTGGATCTCCAATGGAACAACTATGTAATAGATGTTCGCAGCCTCACAAGCCTGTGAATCTATCTCTGATACCATGTAGAAATTAATGTGTAGGTTCAAAAATTCTCATGAAATTTACTAAATCACAAGACTTGAAGCTACTCTACTGATTTGCAAAAGTTAATTCACCATCTAGAAAAAAAAATCATAGACATGCAAAAGGAAACATCACACGTGAAAAAATATTTATCTAGGGGAAAGCAACTATTCAAAACCCCTTACTGTCTATATTGCACTAATTAGAGAATAAAGGTGAATAAATGTGCTTGCTCAAGCCTGAGCACACCCTGCAAGTGTATAGTCTATTTCTTTGCCTCACTGTATGAGTCTGGCCAACACTTAGCCAATTTTCAAGCCCTCCAAGCTCCTATTTCCTGGTGCTGTTCCTATGGGAAACTAGTCTTATTATTTAGGAATTTCCCACTATTGAATTGCACAATTACTTTAGGTCCTTACTCTAATTGCATGCACCACTTGTACACAATGGAATATGCTACAACTAATAGTACACTGCCTTGGAATTTCCATATCAACTGGGTAACTCGAATTCTCTGCATGCAACAATTATTTTGGGCTAATTGATTAGTAAACTGGTTGATCACTGAGTGTGGTTTAAGTTCCACTTCCACAACTTGACCTCCATTAGTTCTTCTGACAATTAGAACTAGTTTAATTAACAATAAAACATGTTAACTAAAATAGATTGCTACAAATTAGCAATCAAGCATACTGAATTGAAATCAAGCTCCCCAACTTGAATTAACTGAGTTAATTGAGTTAGTAAGTGCCATGTCACATCAGTTAACTACTTCAAATATTTCTGCTAAAATAGAAATTCAAATTTTCTCTAGTTTGACCAAGGCAAAGTCAAACTGAGATTTTCTTGATGCATTTGCAACACTCCCTCTCGACAACAAATGGATTATCAACCACCCTTATCTTGCACCTATGGAACTCAAACTTCCTTCTTGAAAAGGCCTATGTCAAAATATCAACTTCTTATTCCTATGTCAGAATGTACTACAACAACATAATCCGCCTCTGCACACAATCCTGTAGATGGTGATACTGTATATCAATATGCTTGGATCAATTGTTAAAAACAATATTTTCAGAGAGTTTGATGCAACTATGATTATCAGAGTAAATCACAGATGGATCCATCATTTAACCAAACAAGCTAACAAGTATCTTTCTCATCTGATTGCCTCACATGTTTCTTGACTTGCATCCATGTATTCTGCTTCTACCGAGCTGAGTGCCATAGATCTTTGTGTCCTAATGTAGACTCAACACTAAAAATTCCACCTGATGTTCTCTTCCAGTTTGATAGAATCCTTTCCCGGTCTGCATCAGTGAAGCCACACAACTTCACTCCCTCTATCCATCTGTACCAATGTCCAAATTGGGTAGTGCCTCTAAGGTACTGTAGAACATGCTTAGCTTCCCTCCAAAATAGTTTGGTTGACGTAACCATAGCTTGGTTTAGTTGGTTTACTTCCAAACACATGTATGGTCATGTGTTCATAAGGTACATGAGTGAACCCACCAACTGCTGGTAAAGAGTCGCATCAACTTCCTCACCTGAAGTGGTATCCTCTTTCCTCCAATTGGTCATTAGAGAAGTCTTCATGGGTTTGCACTTGTCCATGAAAAACATCTAAAGTATCTCGTTGGCATACTTTCCCTGAGAGACAAATAGTTCTGCATCACCTTTCCATGCTTCAAATCCGAGGAATTAGTGCATGAGACCCATGCCCTTCATCTCAAACTCTATTGCAAGGTCCTCCTTGCAAGATTTGATCAACTGCTCATCACCAGTCAAAATCAAGTCATCAACATATAAAACAATAATCAACAATTTACCTTCTACAAAAATGTGATAGAGGTTTGTGTTGATTTTTGTAGCTTGGGAGGTACTCCAAGCCTTGTGGATTGAGGGTTTGGAGGAAGGAGCTCCACAAGTTTCCTTGTGGGATTGAAACCCAAACTTCGGGTTTTTCACCCATCGTAATTTGGGCCAAAACCATGAGAATATTTTGACATATGATGGATGAGGATGATAGTTCTCATCGAGATGGATCAAAGGCAATGAATATCATCTTATTATGAGTTGTAGAAATGGAGTTGTTATCACAAAACCAGTACTAGGGACTGCAACCAAGCACGGTCTCATGTAACTGTTTCAGACCAAACTTTTGACTAAGGATTAGCCTCCCTAGCCTGAGAGGGCTCTCTCAAGAAAAAGTTATTGATTTTGAATGTTGATAAGAGGGCTAACTCTTGTACAATAGATTTAATGAACTTGCTGGCTGGACAAATATACAAATACATCCATTGGGCTTATGGAGTCAAACATGCTACAACAAATAATGATATTTCCTCTACATAGAAGTCAGGGCATGTGACATTTAAATGTTCAAAATATAACTCTTATAAAACCACAGTTCATAGAAGAGTACAGGAAGTCAGAGCAACATATGTGAATTTTGAGTGATTACTCCTCTAAGCAACTGAAAAAAGACATGAAGGACAAAGTAAAACAATATATCTTGAACATGGAAATGCTGTATGAATCCTGAGAAGAAAGGCATATATCTTATATTACTGCAAACTGTTCTTTACACAAGCCAAAATAGCACTCTGTTTTCATAAAATATCCAACCCTTTCTACATCTAACCTTGGCCCATATATAGGCAAGCAAACTCCAACACCTCGAGCTTCCTCCTCCAGCATGAGGGGAGCCTCGAAGGTGGCTATTAACTACTCCTACATGCTCTTAACTACTGCATTAATTACAAACATGCTGAACTAAAATTACACACAATCCTAATTCAACTAAAATACTAATTTCATTCTCCTCGCAGACTTGATGCTTTCTTGGATGCTGGACAGCTGTATGATTTTCATTATGGCAAAGATATGTTAAGGGAGCATTCACCGAGCAAGCTGGTCTCGTATGCTAGCTGTAAGACAGCCTATTAATTAATAAAATTAATCATCCTATATCCACGGTCCCCTGTCTTCCATTCCTCTTCATCATTTAAAAACAAGTCTGCTGTTCTTTAATTCTTCCCAAACACCGCATATCACCACACCTTTCAAATGAGCTGGAAACTTTATGAGCTGAAAAGGTGTCTGCAGTTGTTTGTTGGCCCTTAACATAATATGTTTTCCATCGCCCTGAAATATAGGGAGCTGTTCCTGTTTGTCGGCCTTTTGTCTCCCAACATTCTCCTAAAATATAGCAGCCTGCTCCCAAATCCTTTAATGACCCCAAGTATGGAGTAATGCCAGATTTATGATGTGCTGGAGGTGGTCTTTGATAGATAGCTGTTCCTCTTCCTCAACTCCCGCTCACCGTGTTAGACTAGCTGCTCTGCACTTTAAATTATCACCTACAGCAGTTTCGTAGCGCACTACGAAACTGCTGTAGATAACCTCTATTTGTTCCGTAGCAAATAAATCTTGAGTTGGTAAATGATCTGCTTGAGAATCTGTGTTTTCTCTGGTTACTTTGACTATGATTTGAGTCACTATGAGCTCCTTTATTGTTTTGATGCTGTGGTGCAACTTCAAATCGGATCTCTGCAACCTGAGAAGTTGACTGAACCAATAACACTGTATTAACATTTTTGCAACCAGGGGCCATCTTCAAAATGTCAAATACTCCAGCTAATGCTGTTGGAATGATCACAAATAAATTAAGCATTCACAAGAAAATTATGAAGCATTCTGTTCTAAGCTATCAACCCTGGTGACCTTATAAGAACCATCCAATATCTAGTCAAATTATTTTAGCATAAATCTTTGGAGTCCGAGTGCACAAAATGATATTGAATGCTGCTCACAACCGTGCATCAAACATCCAAGTTGCATCTAGTTAGAAACTAGAGTGTTAAAACTGGAAGGGTGGTTTTGGAAAATCTCAGTTTCGTTTCACAGATATGAAACATGTATGAAGTTCAGCTACCCAATTTTACACTTTTTATCTAGCAGACTATCCCCTCTCTGGCTGGCAATTGGGATTCTGTTGAAACTAAAACCCATTGAGCTTCGATCCCTCCTATCCTTCAAAATGTTGTATCGTTCAGCAAATTTTCATCTTCCTCACAAACAATTCTTCTATCTCTGCCATAGTATAACGATACAGAAGACACTGCTGACCTGGGTTGCATTTCACAAAGTCATTCTTGTATGTTGTAGACAGACAAAAGCACCTGGTGTTAACTGCACACAACCACAGAAAGATGTAAAAATATCAACATATAATACATTCTGGATTCTCCTCAGTACCGCCAACATGTTCAGGATACTTTTAAATTCACATCTTCTGCGCAAATCAATCTACAATTGAAACCCTTGCTGTTGTAATTTGAACTCTGAGATATACTCTGAACCTTCTCCTTCCGGGCACTATTATGCAAATCTAACATCGATGCTCTCTGCGCGCCTCAGGCAACCCAAAAACACAATAACAGAAACCGAAACATGATAATGGAAACAGAAATCTTCATATCCCCTGTTGTTTTCGAATCACGCATAAATACTAGCCCTTGAATGTCTCCTTTCACTCCATCAGCTATTAAAATCTACTTTATAATCTCCCTTTCCAGCTGTCGTTGTGATTCTGGTGATTTTGCTAATGTATATGGCCATCTGAAGCGCCACATCTCAATCCGGGTGTCAATAATAGTGGCGACCTTGTGGCAATCAAACCCTCATAAAAGCCACTTGACATTTGGCGGTTAATCACTACATTTCGATAAAAAAAACTCTAAGACTGAAATTGTCAAACAGTTAATGCGCATTCCCCGTGGCAATATAGAGCATCCAACAGCACCTCATGATCAAATGCGCCGCCTTCTAAGAGACCACGAATTCTGTATTTCTGAATATCGACCATAATGCCAAACTGGATTTGATTCGGGCTCCAACTTCAACAACCGTCTTATGGTGCTCTCAACCTCCCTCATTCACCGGTACCATGATATGCTCCATTCCATCACCAGTGAAAAATAATCCACCAGGTCCAATCTGAAGTGCTCGCACTTCATTTCTTGAGAATACTCTACCTCGTTCATGAAACGATGGCAAGTCATAAAGGCGTACACTCTTATCATTGCATGAACAAAGCAAAATAGGTTTGGCTTGTTCATCATTCATCATGCACAGCGCAAGAACACCATGTTCTTCAATACGAGTGTAAATCTCTTCAAGAGCTATAGTTGATGTAGCAGCCCAAACCTTCACTGTGCCATCCTTCTTTTATTTCTATTTAATGCGCACTCACCCTTTTAACGATGCCAGCTCTTGTGCCACTAAAAATGGCGGCCTTGTAGCATATAACACTACTCGACTACCCCTTTTCCGGAAAGGAAAAACAAATATCAACCAGGTGTCTCTGTCTTTCATCGGTGGAAGAGCAAATGAACGAACAACTAATATCTTCGTTTGCCACATCTCTATCCCGGTGTCATTAATCATGGCGACCCTTTTCATACATATAGAAGCGATAAAGCATGCAACCGCTCTTGCTCTACGACAACATCGGCTTCATCAATCATTATCTGCTCCGCCATGACTACCAACTTATTCTGTTGTTCATAGCACTCTTTTTGTCTAATGCGTTCAGCAGCAGTTGGGTCCCTCTTGTGCCGAATTTCATAGGACAGCATTGTCACATCTTCGAAGAACCAAACCAACTTCTTCTACCTGAGGCAGCTGGAAATGCGCGCCAATGTCTTTGATAAAGCTGCAGTAGGACTTCCGCAAATTAGCCTCCTTCTTAGCGTCGATACCATCAAGTCTAGAAGGCGAAAATTTATCAATCTGCTCCCTAGTGAAGTGCCATCCATCTCTGATAGAAAGTAAAATATATCCTATCATAAGAGCCTCAATGACTGCTACACAAACCCCGACACATACTGATAACTGTGCAGTGCATGAGCGTTCAGCTCCTTGTTCATTGGAAACTTGTGTACTTACAGCAGCACCGGAGAAGAGAACAAGCATTTCAAAAGACCAATATTCCAAGCAAAGACCAGTATTCCAAGCAACGCATTACTAATTCAACTTTGAACACCAATACCCAACAAACGGGAACATGAACTTTATCATAAATATTTCACAAATCTTTCAATCCATTGTGGCGCCCTGCTGTGTGAAAGAAGTTACAGATTGTGAAAAGACAATCCCAAATATCAAACACTCTATGACTTATAAAATTTAATAGGTTCTTTGTCTAGAGGATTCAACACCAAATCTCCTGCAAGTCTCCCACATTAGTATGTACATCTTTCACAATCACCCACGGACCAGAATTCAGGGATAACTCCCTTAACGTATTTGATGACAATCCTACAATAGCTACATCATCATGAGGTGTCTCCTTGAACATACTGCCACTGCTCTCATCAACATTCCTGGAGGGAAACAAAACTCTATACAATAGGCATGCTAGGATTTGGACCTTCACTTAGAACTCGAACCAATTCCCAATTTCGTAGCACGCTACGAAACCACGCAAACAGGCAGCGCTGCGAAACTGCTAAAATAATTCAGGCGCTGCGAAAACACCCAATCTTTAAGCCAAGCTAAAAATTTTTGACAACTGCATTTTCAGTGATAACAGGAGTTATGAATTTTTGAAGTTAATATATGTGGTTGTGGATTAATTTGGGAGAAATAGGTCATCTTGTGTCAAAATTAGACTTGTTAACACCACATGTAGCCCTCATGTTTGTGTATAAATATGAGGTGAGTGAGGAGCATTTGAACACATCCAAAAGTGAATTTATCTCTTGAGAAAATACACCGAGTAGCAGTAGTGGCTGAGTAGTAGCAATGGTTGAGTAGCAACGCTAAGTAGCAACAACGACTGAGTAGCAGTGACGACAGAGTAGCAACGGTGGCCGAGTATCAGCAATAGTAGAGTAGCAATGACGACTGAGTAGAAGCAACGAATGAGTAGCAGCAACGACTGAGTAACAGTTGAGCGACGATAGAGTAGTAGCAGCGACTGAGTAACAACAACTGAGTGGCGGCCGAGTAGCAATAGCTGAGCATAAACCATGCAAAGGAAGTCATCAGCCCTTACGGACTGTCAGAGGTATGTGTTTTGATATAGTTGATTGCTAGTTGGATGGGTGTCCAAGGGTTGGACAGTTGATGGAGTCTATTAGTAGCCAAGAGGAGGGTTTCCTAGGTGTGAGGATGCCCTTGCCAAAGGCATATGCTATAATGAGCATTGATTAATCATGGATTGTTGGAGGGTAGCATGAGAGTGGGCCAATTGTGGACGTGATTGTGCATTTATGGTCTGCTGGAGGAGAATGTGATAGTGCCCAAGTTGGAGCATGGTGTGCAACATTTTGATGGATAAAAGTAGCTGCTAGAGTGGTATTTATTGAGATCAAGGGTCTGATCAACCAGGAGTAGTTTGTGGAGCCCTATACTTGTGTGTGGAGAAGGACATCTACAACATATGATGGGTAGTCCTCCTAGCCCGTGTTCATTGTGGGATATGGAAAACTTACAGTGATAGGTGGTATCTCTCCATGCCCTATGTTGGCATTCATTAGAGTAACACAGGAAGATTATAGTGGATTGAAGTTCCTTAGTAGCTGAGGAGCAATAGTGGGTAGTTGAGAGTTGTTCACAAGTGGATCTGTGAACAACTCGACATGAGTATCAATGTATTGTGCTCTTAATGGACTAAGGAACAACTAGTGAGCAGATTGATAGCCGAGGTTTAGTGATCAGATGGACTTGGATTGTTGATAGAGATAGGGATGCAGATTGAGAGCCGAAGGAATGGGTAGGTACAAGGTATGACCGAGAGGAGCTGAGAGAGTCGATTACATCAGCTAGATGGCCATAATATCTTGTTGAGGGTAGATTGGTTGTCGATGGATTAACAACAAGCCCCATATTTTTATTCTTGTACTAGTGGGTGTATGATGGCCATTATCTCTGGTACAGGAGCCCTATACTGTTGTATTATTTATAATATAACAAAGCTGGTTTGGAAAATGTAAAAAGTTGTTTATATGCTATGCATGTGTGGTTTACTACTATTTATATTCTACTGTGCAAAGTAGTATTGTTGAGATTCTTGGTTTGGTAGGATCATAGATTTTAAGATTCTATCCTAGATCCAAGATCATGGAAATTAAATATGGTATCAGAGCTTGTCTGAGCTACTTTGAGGGACAATGAATCAAAGTGTGCACATCGAAGCAACTAAGATGGAGTTACAGGTGTCTAGATCATGGATCAGAGGATTCAATTGAAGACATGGAGATGTGGTCTTGACTGGCTTGGCAGCTAGATTGGCTAGGAATTCTCGTGGATTGGTAGTGAGCCTGGTGAACAATAGTTTGTTGTAGGGCAGATTGTTGATCATGGACATCCGTTGATTTTCCATGGATGGTTGGGACAACTTGAGGGTTTCTTTATCTTTGACGAGATTAGGTCGATCGAGATGGCTTCATGTGATGGACGAAAAATTGATAGGCTAGAGTATTCATCGGATCATGATGTTTCACATATGAGATTGGAGGTATTTGCATGAGTGGTATTTGATCCAGGAGGATGAGCGCTTGTAGGACCGAGCTAGTGGGGATCGTGTAGGTTCAAAGGGAGTCTAGCCTTAGAGGGAGTAGCCCTATGGAGGTTTGGGATCTTTAGGTTTAGATGTGATGAGGCAGAGGCACTATTGGGATTTTCAGATTCATTCTATAGGTTATACTTCAGTGACAGATCCTAGATGGGCTAGTGTTGTCGGATGATGATGGTTACTTCCTAGTCTTGGAAGTACCTCCCTCGCTAAGAGGGAGTGTTTATTTTTGTACCTTGGGAGGTACTCCAAGCCTTGTGGATCGAGGGTTTGGAGGAAGGAACTCCACAAGTGGCCTTGTGGGGTTGAAACACAAGCTTGGGGATTTGCACCCATCATGATTTGGGCCAAAACCATGAGCACATTTTGACATGTGATGGATGAGGATGATATCTTTCGTTGAGATGAATCTGACGCAATGAATATCACCTGACTCTAAGTTATAGAAATGGAGTTACTAATTTTTGAAGTTAATATATGTGGTTGTGGATTAATTTGGGAGAAAAGAGAAGGTTGACTTGTGTCCAAATTAGACTTGTTGACACCTCATGTAACCTTTATGTTTGTGTATAAATATGAGGTGAGTGAGGATCATTTGAACACATCCAAAAGTATGTTTATCTCTTGATAAAATAAATTTGAGTAGCATCAGTGGATGAGTAGCAGCAACAACTAAGTAGCAACGCTGACTGAGTAACATCAGCAGCTAAGTAGAAGCAGTGATTGAGTAGCAACGACGACCGAGTAGCAGCAATGGTCGAGCAGTAGTGACGACCAAGTAACAACAACGGCCAAGTAGCAACAACGACCGAGTAACAACAACTAAGTGACGACATAGTAGCAACATTGGCTGAATAACAACAACTGAGCGATGGTCGAGTAGAAACAACTGAGCAACGACCATGCAAAGGAAGTCATCAACCTTTAAGGACTTGCAGATGTATGTGTTTTGATATTGTTGATTGCTAGTTGGATGGGTGTCCAAGGGTTGGACAGTTGATGGACTCTGTTGGCAGCCAAGAGGAGGGTTTCCTAGGTGTGAGGATGCCTTAGCCAGAGTTAGAAGCTACAACGAGGACTGGTCACTCGTGGAATGTTGGAGGGAAGCATGAGAGTGGACCAAGTGTGTACGTGATTGTGCATTTATGGTGAGTTGGAGGATAGCGTGATAGTGCCCAAGTTGGTGCGCGATGTGCAACACTTTGATGGATAAAAGTAGTTACTAGAGTGGTAGTTATTGAGATCAAGGGTCTTATCAACCAAGAGCAGTTTGTGGAGCCCTAGAATTGTGTGTGGAGAAGGACATCTATAATAGATGATAGGTAGTCCTCCTAACCCGTGTTCATTATGGGAGATGGACATATTACAGTGATAGGTGGTAACTCTCCATGCCCTATATTGGTCTTCATTGGAGAAATGCAAGAAGACCATAGTGGGATGAAATCCCTAAGTAGTCAAGGAGCAGCAGTGGGAAGTTGAGAGTTGTTCACAAGTGGAGCTATGAACAACTCGACAAGAGTCTTGATGTGTTTTTCCCTTGATGGAATAAGGCACAAGTAGTGAGAAGATTGATAGCCAAGGTTCAATGACCATATGGACTTGGGTTATTGATAGAGGCAGTGTTGCAGATCAGGATCTGAAGGACTGGGTAGCTATAGGGTATGACCGAGAGGAGTTGAGAGAGTCGACTACACAGCCAGATGGTTAGAGTATCTTGTTGAGGGTAGATTGGTTGTTGATGGATTGACACCAAGCCCCAATTTTGTATTATGGATGTATGAGGGCCATTATCCCTGGTACAAGAGCCCTAGATTGTTGTATTATGTGTTGATTAATATAACAAAGTTGGGTTTGAAAATGTAAAAAATTGTCTATATGCTATGCATGTGTGATTTACTGTTGTTTATATTCCGTCGTGCAAAGTATTGTTGAGATTCTTGGTTTTGTAGCATCATAAATTTTAAGATTCTATCCTATACCCAAGATTGTAGAAATTCAACAGTTTGCATATGCTTCACTTTTGGTGAAGCCCAAACTGGTGAGATAGCTGTCCACCCTAATGTACCAAGCATGGGGTTCTTTCTTGAGACCATACAAAGCTCACTTGAGTCTGCACAAATGAGACTCTCTATCAAAAGTCTCGAAGCCTTTTGATTGCTTGATATACACCTCTTCCTCAATGACTCCATTGAGGAATGTTGTTTTCACATCCATCTGGTTGATCTTCCGCCCGATCTATGTAGCCATACAAAGGATTTATCTGATGGATGCGTACCTTGTTATAGGAAAAAATATCTCCTCATAGTTAATCCCCTCAACTTGAGAGTACCCCTTGACCACTAATATGGCCTTGTACTTTTCTATGCTTCCCTTTGTTGCCTACTTCACCTTGAAGATCCATTTCAAACCCACAACTGATTTGTTTGCTAGTCTTGGGACCACTTCCCACACTCTGTTCTTTACAATGGATTCATACTCCACTATTGCATCAGCCCATACTGGTTTCTCTATTACTTCCTCAAAATAGGATGGCTAAGTCTCTACTATCTTAGTAATTAGAACCATGTAGCTAGTGTACCAATATGGTGAACTTATGTGCCTGTGCTGATTTGAAGGAGCACCCACATTCTCCCTCACATCTTGCACAAGTCTCTCAACTTCTCTAGTTATTTTCTTGCCTTCTCTGGATGTTTCTGCTTGAGTGACTATCTCCACTCCCTTCTCCTCAACTTGTGGCTGCTTACAACATTCTGAGGCTCCTCCTTTGGAGCTAAAAGCTCCGCCTCTGGTGGGTTATGAATATGCTTCTCAAGAGAGCACAAATGGATTTATCTTCATCAAATTTTACATCCCTTCGCACAACTTCCATTCTGAGGGATGGAAAGTACACATGGTAGTTGTGGGGAGTTTCTGTGTAACCCACAAATACCTCCAATTCTGTTGTTAGCTCTAGCTTCTTGATTATTTGGAGACATGTCAGTAAACAAAGGCTCCAAAAATCCTGAAGGGTGACACATCCGACTTCCTCTTTGAGAATTCCTCCTCTAGTGTGATCATGCCAAGAACCCAATAAGAGCTCATGTTCTGCAAATAGACCACTGTGTTGCATGCTTCATCCCAAAAGTGCAGAGGTAGGCTTTGGTCATGCAACATCGCCTGTGTTGCTCCCAGAATGCTACGATTCTTCGTCTCAGCCACTCCATTCTACTGTGGGTCATGGGGTGTTGTTGAATATCGTCAAATGCATTATTTTGCACATAAAATTTTAAACTCATTGACACATACTCACCTCCATTATCGCCCCTGAGAACCTTCACCTTCTTACCTATTTCTTTCTTGATTAGTGCTTTGAACTCCAGGAACTTGGAGAAAGTCTCATCCTTCTTCTGCATGAAGATGATCCATCACTTCCGCAAGAAGTCCTCAATAAACATGACATTTTTTTTGCCTGGCAGTGGAGGCTATCAAGAAAGGTCCATAGACATCAGAGTGGATCCTTTCAATACTGCATGTGCTCTACTGTCCCGATCATGGAAAGTGGATTTTATGTACTTCCCCAAGGAAGGCTTGTTGTAAGCTACCGCATGATCTTCAAAGTGCCATGAGGCAAATGCCAAAGTCTTATATGCCAAAGTTCGCCAACATCACGACTCTGCACCTTATCCACCTTTATTCTTAATGGAGCACAATCCTCCACATCTATCTTGTAGAGATTCTTCACATGAGCCCCGATATTCTTCACCTGTCCCGTGGCTATGTGTCTCAGGAATGCCTTTCCTTTGTTTAAAATCACATCATAACCACAATCTTCCAAAACAGCAACGGAGACAAGATTCTTCTCTAGACCTAGAACAAACATAACATCCTTGAGACTAAGAGGGGAGCTCGACTCCCTTTGAAAGATGACTGTACCAATCTAAGTCACACTATACCTTCCATAATCTCCCATATCGAAGTGCATCTAGAGATCTTTCTCCTCCAAATCACGAAAAAAATATTTATTCCCCATCATATGGAACAAGGTACTGCTGTCAAGGTACCACAAGCTTCCCATCAGTGTAGTGGCCATGCATCCAATGAGAGTGAAATAAAACTTGAATTGTGAAGCCAAGAATTCACTTGCTGCTCTTGTTGAGGTCTTATTTCTTGTCTTCTTGTGTGGAAACGTCGTGGCATAGTGCTCGAATTCGTGATAGTGAAAGCACTTGATTTTGGACAAGTCTTTCTTCTTGCCCCCTTGACTAGATTTTGCTTTGGATTAGGATTTCTTCCCTTTCCCTTTCTTTTCCTTTCTAGCGAAGATATAGTTCTCCTCATCCTTTCTCTTGGATGAAGTCCTGTCTTTGGTATTCTACTTGATTTCTTCCTATACTAAGCCGGACCATAAGCACTCCCAACTTGGTAGTTTCTCCCTACCATTTACCAAATCTTGATAGCTATGGCAGCTCTTAGGAAGGCCCCTAAGGTCTAGAGCTACTAATTCTTCTTCAAAGACATTAACATTGACCCTGCCAAGTTCATCACGACATTGTGTAAAATCTCTCAAACACTACGAAACTGTGTCTTTCCTCTACACCTTGATACTTCAAAGCTTGTCCTTGAGTGCTAACTTCCTGTGGTCACTACTATTCTGAAAAAAATTATGCCAGTGCTTTCCACATCGCTAACGAAGTCTCTTTTCTATGGAGATTCAAGAAAATATGATCCTGTACTCCCTCCAATATGATTGTCCTTGCCTTGGCCACTGAGCAAGATTCTGGGCAATGTTTGGGGTTTTGTTACATTTGTCTTGATATATTCTAGCAGCCCAATTGTCATCCAATACTACCTCCATGCGGTCCTTCCATGCAACAAAGTTTGAGGTGCCTTCCAAGGCATACTCTAGCCCGAGTCCATTGAAATCCATCTTCTCTATCATGAAGAAAACCTGCAATACTGATCTTCATATTCAAACCTCCTATGATGAAAACTTTGAAATGTTTGTTCTACAGTGAATCCAAGTTTGATACCATGTAGAAATTAATGTGTAGATTCAAAACTACTCATGAAATTTACTAAATCACAAGACTTTACGCTACTCTATTGATTTGCGAAAGTTAATTCACCATCTATAACACAAATCATAGACATGAAAAAGGAAACATCACACATTCATAGAGATTTATCTAGGGGAAAGAAACTAATCAAAACCCCTTACTCTCTATATTTAATTAATCAGAGAATAAAGATGAATATATATGCTTTCTCAAGCCTGAGCACACCCTTCAAGTGTATAGTATATCCCTTTGCCTAACTGACTGAATTTGGCCAACACTTAGCCAATTTTCAAGCTCTTATTTCCTTGTGCTATTCCTATGGGAAATTGGCCCCTATTATTTAGGAATTTCCCACTATTTAATTTCACAATTCCTCTAGGTCCTTCCTCTGACTGCATGCACCACCTGTACACATTGGAATATGCTACAATTGATAATACACTTCCTTGGAATCTCCATCTCAACTAGGTAACTCGAATTCTCTGCATGCAACAATTATTTTGGACTGATTGATCAGTTAACGGGTTGATCACTGAGTGTGGTTGAAGTTCCACTTCCACAACTTGACCTCCACTAGTTCTTCTGATAGTTAGAACTAGTTTAACTGTCAATAACTCAAATTAACTGAAATAGATTGCTACAAATTAGCAATCAAACATACTGAACTGAACTCAAGCTTCACCAACTAAAATTAATTGAGTTAACCAAGTGAAAAGTTCCATGTCACCTCAGTTAACTACTTCCAATATTTCTGTTGAAATAGAAATTCAAATTTTCTCTAGTTTGACCAAGGGAAAGTCAAACTGATATTTTCTTGCTGCATTTTCAACAAAACATGGGTTTACTGACAACAATAAATCTCAACCTAGACAAGTGGTATCATATTTAGGAAGTTTATTACGATAAACTTCCTTTCAAATGAAAGTCTTGCCATGAATATGGTCACTTTGTGTGAAATTGTAAGAATAAGTTAGAAGATCAACAAAAGTAGTCAGAGGATGGAGAACAATGGCAACAACAAAAAAAGAGAATGAGATTTACAAGGCTGAATAATCAGGCTCCTCCTTAAGGAACGACATGATTCGAGACCAACATCCCTTTCCTACTCCCGCAGGGAAGGAACAACTAACAATTGAAGGAATGGAGGAAACTAAAAGGAAGGATGCAAGCACAGAAGGGATTGATGGAAATAGGGGAAGGATGGAGGACATAAGGAGGCAAAGAAGTGCCTAGCGTAGAAATACATAAGGGGGACATCAAATCTTGTAAATGAAGACAAAATACCATAGACCACCACATGTGTGCTAGGTAGCTAGGGATACTTACCTTCTTGGATCGAAAGAGGGAAAGAACCCCTATCCCCAAAAAATATTGGGCTTGCGATAGCAATAATAAAAGCCCTACTTATCCAAACAATAGCTTCACCATTTGAATTAATCACCAGAAAAGGAGAGATTAAATTTAATGAGGCAACAATGGAGATCCCTCTAGGCAACACCAAGCCCTCCTTTCCCATAGTGCTAGAGGGAATTCCAACCCTGGAAGAGGCCTCTAGGGAAAATTTAGAGGAAGGCTATAAATATATGGATGAATAATTTCACTCCGTTAGTGTTCCTAAGGCTTAAGGTGGAGGGATTAAAGAAAGCTCTACAAATGAAAAATCATATGTGGACGGGGAAAAAAATAGAGTGTTCTCAAAGTAGGTAGGAATACAAATAGGTAGCTCAAAAATGAAATGACTGAGAAAGATAAGGAGATGGGGACCTAGTTGATAATGGAATTAACTAAAATGGTGACTAGGAATGTAAATAAAACTAGATCTATCCTCCATCCAAGAGGCAATGAATCACATATTAAATAATGAAAATTTTCTCTTAGAATTGAAAGGGGTTGGGATCTGAGGAAAGGATGTCTGAAGTTCGATCCTTAGTAAAAAAGGAAACGCTGACTATCCTCTTACTCTAGAAGACGAAGTTGGGGGAGATAGAATCCCTCCAAAACTTATCAAACTTTGGAAAACTTGTGATCTTAGAGTAGTTGGATCACGAGGTTCTTCAAGGGGTCTAAGTTAAATTTGGTGTGCTTTTATGTTTAAGTTAGTCGACTCACACTCTGTCCCCCACTGAATTGTAGTCTTCTTGCTTCACATTCCAACAAATAAGGTATGTAATGTTGTCAATGTCTATGTTCTTGTTAAGTATGTGGAAAATACCAATTTCTAGGCCCCCCTTCTTTCCCTCAAGGCCTCAATTTGAATTCAATATTGTAATATTAGAGGGGATTTTAAAACAACCCTCCACCCCTGAGAAAAAAAGAAGGTTCTCTGGTGCAAGATTAGTTCCAAGAAAGCATGGAAGATTTGAGATCTACAACGCATTTGATTGATATTAGGCCCTCTGCCAACAAAATCACATGGAAAAACTGAAGAATTAGACCTAGACATATTGCAACCCATTTTGATAGGTTCTTAGTAGCATGTCTTTTTTTGTCTCAAGATTTTCAAGTCTCCTCTCATATTCTTCCTTCGGAAAATTTTGATCACAAACCAAATTATCTTGAAGTTTTATAGTCAGTTTATTATGGGTTGCTTGCATTTCACTTTTTTCTCCTTTGTATCAAAAGGGATGACTTCTCGGGGGTGGTAAAGTCCACTTGGAGTAGGTGGGAGAGCAGCTCACTAATTACCATATGGGGGAAAATAATAAGATAGGGACACATTGAATTTCATTAAGGTAATTATTTTGGTATATATATTTCTATATTGGTATACATCTTCATATTTCTTTTGTCTACTTTGGATTAAACAAATAACGACTCATTTTTATTATTACAGTTTGTTCTACCTCTATCTCTCCTAGACAACTCCGACAACAATGTCAAACAAGTTATCTATGATCTTGGGAAATACATGAGGTAAGTAGTGATTTATATGAAAAGTGTTTTTCAATTTGTTTTTCAACTTAATGACATGTTTTACTTGTAATATAATATATTATGTTTTGTTAAAACATGTTATTTGCTTACATCATCTGTAGATGGTTTTCAATGAAATAAATCCATAAATAAGATATATATTATTGGAAGAGAGAAATTCCCTGACTAATGTGCAAAATACAAAAGTATCTACCTCCAATATTTTTCAATGCACAAGAAAAATACCTCATACACCAAGTTGAGGAGATTGAATTGTGCGAACCTGTACACACAAGGCCAATGTGGATGGTGGAGAGGCACTTAAGATCATTGAAGGATTTGATTAAACAAAGAGCACATCATGAGGGTTCTATGGCGGAGGAATATATGGTATATCAATCCATGGTGTATATTAGTCATTATCTTACTAAATTAGTAACAAATATGCATGTGGATCACATTTTGGATGTGAACTCCATAAAAAAATTGAAGGAGACCACATGTTGGGGAAAGGTAGAATGAGAAAAGTGAGAGGTAATTAAATATTTGTGGAGATTTATAATATATAAAAAATTTCATTTTTGTGTATATCATATTTTTTCAATTTTTATTATTTCATCAATTATTAATATTGACGAGGGTAACTAATATTTATTGGTTGTTTATGATTTTCTGATTTAGTTGGCCGAGAGTAGGATGCACTACATATGTACATTGCAAACAATATTGATTGGACGAAGGTATGGATTGAAAGATGTAGACAACACGATGGTAGGTTATCATGGGAAGGGGTGTCTACATTGGTTATAAAAGCTCATCATAAAGGAGATATCAATCTTACACAAAGAGAAATTGATTTAGTGTATGGTTTGAAAGATAAACATGGAAGCATGCATTTTACCTTGCAATATTTTATTAAGTTATTTTATAAATAATTAATGTGAATTCAAGTGTGTTTTTTTTTGTTTTTTGTTTTTTTTTTTTCCAGATATTTACAATTTATATAAATATGTTTATTAATTTACAATGCCATTTTTTTTAGGTGTTTGGCATATTGCAGTTGAAACATCACAAGGTGATGTGATACAATGGCCATAAATTTTGCATCAAAAGGTTGGATGAAAAGAGGAAAACTTCTAATTGTGGGATAGTTGCAGTCTTCTAGATCACTAATGTTTCCTCTAGAAGTGACAAACATCCACAAGTGTCTAAAAATGGATACTATGGGTATTTGGATGACATACTTGTTTGTGACTTTAGATCCTTCAAATTGGTTCTGTTCGATGTCATATGGTACATGTTGCAAATGAATGAACATGACCATGATAGAATTGTTATTCAACATCATAACATATTTACCATGGTTTACAAGGTCATTTAAGTCAAGAAAAAATCACTACATTCAAGCCAATACGAACAAGTATTTTACTTAGAGATTCCAGTTAGAGGGGGATGGTTATATGTTGTTAGATATGATCCAAGAGGAAGGTCGGTAAAGTATAACATAGCGAAAGAAGACGATATTGAAGAAGAATATGATATAGAATAGAAATTAGTTCATGTGTCAAAAGAACAAGTCAAAGAAGTTCAATATGTTCAAGACAATGTTTCAGATGAAGATGATATCGACGACGTACTTTCAACTAAAGAACATGAAGAATTTGAACCAAATGTACAAGAAAATGTTCCTCATGATGATATGATTGAAAATTATGACATTGATGATTATGTTGATATGGCCAATCCTTTCAACATCAATTTTGAACTAGATGATACATATGTTGAGTTGGATGAAGAATAAGATTAATGATATCGAAATGTTGAAATGTACGAGGTAGATGTTTATATGTTTTAAGATGATTTGTTCTCTTTCATTTACCTTAAATTTTTGTTTTCTTAATTTGTGGCTATGGTTTATTCTTACTATGTTGCTTTCAAATATTTTATACTATATAAACTGGGTGTTAGGGAATAGAGAGTTATGTGACTGGGGGGGAGATGCCATATGATCTTCAACCTTCACATGGTTGTCATTGTTTAGTAGAGTATATTTTTCTTGAAACCAATAGAAGCTCATTGAAGTTTATACCATCATCTCTAATTTTAACTTTGATTCATCTAACAATTTTCAAGGTTATCCATTTACAAATTAGTGGAAATTATGCCCTAATTAATTGAACATGCACAAAGTGATATGTGAATGGGGCCAACGTTGATTTTTTCTTGGTTTGTGCTTGTATGCATTGAAGTTTGACATGGTTATAGTAGATGCATGCATTGATGATATGGGAGGGTTTTGAGACTCTAATATGACTCTCAAACATTTGATTTGTTCTCTTTCATTTATCTTAAATTTTAAATTTAATCTTTTATGCTGATTCTTACAATGTTGCTTTCAAATATTTTATAGTAGATAAATTAGGTATTGGGGAATTGAGAGCAATGTGAGAGGTGCGGGGTGGTGTGGGGGGGGGGGTGTGGGTGGGGGAGGGGCCATATGAGCTTCCACCTTCATGTGATTGGCCTTTTTTAGTAGATAATATATTATTCTTGAAACTAAGAGAGGCTCATTCAAGTTTATACCATCATCTCCAATTTTATATTGTTATTTGTAACTTTAGTGAGACCTCCTTTTGTTATTATAATGAAAACAATTCGTAACAAGAATGGAAAATGACCATCGAAATTGGCTCAATTTTTAGTAGTGAGAATATTTGTATGAAGGCTAACTCAACCACCAACCACAATAAAGGATGGTAACCGAGAGGGGGACTCAACCATATTTAAACCTATGTCTCGTCTCCTCCCGATTGAAAATATGCCTTGGGTTGATGTTTCAATTAATCAACCTAACTTTTAGGGGATAAACCATGTCACATGTCATTTTTTCACATTAAAACAAATGGCCTTGAACTCGGATTTATCATCATCCACTTACACTTTGCAATCATCCCCTACAAAGCCAAAAGCATTCCCTTTCTAGAAGTTATAATAATCATGGATTACATTGGATAAAACCCTAGTTTAAGGCATAATCATACTTACTTTATTGAAAAACTACAATGGCACAGGTTGCACACATGGAAACTGCGTTAGTTAGTGCAAGTTGCTTTCACAAAAAATGTGATGAACACCTCAAAATGAGGAAAAATAAAAATTAATTTTCAAGTTTCTCTCTCTAGAAGCTTCGGGAGTGGTTTTAACCATTTACTATTAGATCAGATCTCGAGCTCCTACTATTGAGGTCTTATCTCTTATCTCCTAGAAATTACCTCCCTCTAATGTGGATCTAATCCCTAGAATGGTAAATCCAAAACCACCTCATTTACCCTATAAATGCAACACCTACCATAAAGTTTGAGTTAGCTTTTGGAGACTTTGATTATGCCTTTATGTTGTTAATTTGTGTCTAGAGGTCCATAATCCATCCATGTGCTTTAGGTGTGATTGAAGGCTTACCATTGTGGCAAAGGAAGGACAAGATAACTAGGAGAGATTCACAAATTCAAGGCCTACAAGGGTTGTAATATTTTCCTGCCATTATTAATACAAAAGTAAATTGTTTCCCCTATAAATTATGTCTTGATTATGCATATGTAGAACATGAATCCTTGAATTATTTTTTAGAGTTGTTTGGATATGTTATCTTGTTTATTTTGTTCTCTTGCCTGTTTTGGATGATTTGCTGGTTCCACTTTTAGAAATTGGAGTTGGAATTGGAGCTAACAATAAGGGAAGAGAAGGAAGCTTACATTGCATTCTAAGTAGGTTTTCCTTTCATATTTCAAACATATCTAAGGAAAAACATTGTAGTTTTGTCTTTTTTGTTTCTAGACTAAGCCATTGGGTCTAGGAAGATTACTTTTTTCCGTAGAAGGAATTTATCTACAAAACAAACCTTAAACCTATATCCACTCCCTCTTTTAATTTGTTATCCCTACTTCCCCTTGAACCCTTTATCCCTATAAAATTAGTAACATATGGTCTCTAACACTTAATAATTTCCCACACCCCTAACTCACATAATATATATAACCCTAATAACCCCTGAACCCATAAGCCCAAAACCCTTTATAACCTAATGTAAATATACAATTCTCAATATTAAAATTTTAACCTATGAAACCTTTATCTCATAATATAATATTCAATGCACTTATTTCTTGATACTTATAATCACTTGTGAGAATAACACTTTGACCGTTAAATCACATTTTAAAATATTTTAAAACACTTTTTAAGTGTTTTAAAATGTCTTAAAAGTGTTTTAAAACATTTTAAAGAATTTTAAAAGTGCTTTAAAACGTATTAAAAGTGTTTTAAAATGTCGTAAAAGTTTTTTAAGAGTGTTTAAAAGTGTTTTATGATTTGTACAAATCCTTCAATTTACTAACTCGATTGAATCCATTCGTTTGTGACAAGAGACATCTTTCCTAAATCGAAGAAATTTCTACAACGCCTTTAACAAAATAACAAATAGTCAATTTGGAAAAATATTTTTGACCAAAAGATATGGATTTCTTTTACACAGATCGTGTAAAAGCAACGTATTGAGAATTCTAAGGTCAAAGATATTTATAAGGCGCTACTGGTGTGAAAGGATTTGAATTATATATAAACACACACACACACACACACACACGGTCAAGTGTTATTGTCACATTTGATTATAAGTATCAAGAAATAAGTGCATTAAATATTATTTTATGAGATAAAGGTTTCATGGGTTAAAATTTCAATATTGAGAGTTGTATATGTATATATATCTATATTCTAATGTCAATAACTACTAACACCCATAATATATTCCAGCTTATAACCTTTATAGTCCCTATACACTTTATCTATTACTACATCAAATTAGTAATATCCATGACCCATTTTATAACGGTTAAACCCGTGAAAACCTAACATATAGGATATAACATATAAACCATGTAACTTATGTCATATATAAAACTCAAATCCCAGTGCTTAAAATATAAGAACAATACAAACTTTTAATTAATCATTAAACTTACATCCATATATCTCTTTATTAGTAACCCATAACACTTATAATCCACAAATTGTATCACCATTTTCCCTATATAAATCGAGAACCATAACCTAAAATATCCATATCGTATTATCATTATAATCCATACCACATATATGATTATAATATCAGTAATCCCTATATTCCATATAATCTTTACTTATAAAACATTTCAACTTTAACCCTTATAATACTTAACACCTAAAACTAAACATTATAGCCCTTAACATTTATATATATATATATATATATATATATAATCCCTAACTTAGACATAATCATAAACATAAAACCTAAACAATATAAACAAACCCTGTCACCTACAATATGAACAATTATCTAACAACAAATATAAAGGCTAATCCTTATAGCATATATCTTATAATTTCAATAATCCCTATAACCACATCCTTACAATTTTTATAACATTTAAACCTTATATACGATATCAGTCTAACCACTATAAATAACCTCAAATTCTAATGGTAATTACACTATAAACCTTGTATTTCATATAAGATCTATAACCCCTTAACACTATAGTCTCTACCCCCTTCCCCCTTCCCCCTCATTCCTAACCATTGTATCTCCTAATATAGTCCATTTAAAGATAAATTCTAATTATAAAAATAAAAATAAAAATAAAAATAAAATTGATTTAAAACAAAAATTATAAATTATCTTTATTTTCAAATATAAACATAAATATATTATACATAATATATAATATATAGACAATAAATACTATATAATAAACAAGAACCTTAGGCAATGTGGCTTCTTGAAAATATGAATGAGTGTGACTAAATCAAAGCCCCCATAAAATAATAAAGGATTTGGGAGATGATCAAGAGGAAGGAAACATTGATTTAAGCTATCCTCCCATTTGGCCTTAGAGGCATCTTTCCAGTTCAAAACTCTCAAATCCTCAGTAAAGGCTCGGAAGAAACCTAACAATTTGAAACTAAAACATGCATCAAAGTCAATAAACATATGCTCTATCTTTCGGTCCGCTCTTGACTTCTAGTCTTACTCGAAAATAATACTAAGCAGGAAAGCATATGATACCTAAGATCTATCCCCACTGACATCAAACCCATTCAGAGTCCAAGATGAGCACCAACAAAGTATTGCAGGTGGTGGCACAAAGGCTATTTCGTAAAACCTATCTTTTCATCAAGCGAAAAAAGTGAAAGCAATCATGGCGGTGAGTTATTCAATTTCTCCAACTGCAATTTGATTAGTAATTGGAGTATGGTTTGATTATTTTTTTGACATATTTCTCTGAAATTTATTTGTTTTTCGGTTATATTGTTATCAAAGCATACACCCTCTTGAATAAATGTCGGCGGGAATAGAACCTTGGTCGTTAAGTTAATGAGGGGAGGAGGAGGTGGAAACTATGAGGATTTGAACCCTCGTTCATGGCTTGTTGAAATTTTCTTTGAAATCAATATTTCTCCTTCATATTTCATTGGTCTGCTTGCCTTCACAACTAGTTAGAAACCCCGATAATGATGACTCACCTATATCAAGGTTTGCAAATAGTATGGTTGATTCCCCCTGCCAATGGTCAACCACATCATGTTTTTCATTAACCCTTCCTTGCAGATGAATCTACCATTCACTCTTTAGCCATTGAGTCCTTATTGTTGGGTTGTGTTATATTCTTTCCACGACTAGCCTACATAGTTTAGGGGGGGGGGTGGAGTCCCACCTTCATTGCGCCGACTACGCAATGGGGGGTCACAGGGGGTTTGAGGGGGGCGGGTAGCCCCCCTCCCCTCTACGAGGTTGGGGGCAACGCCCTGGGGAATTTTTTTTTGGACCCTATATTAGGTTGGGCGGACCTACCTATGGTTTTGTGCATGGTTTTCACACATGGTTTTGGATGCGATGGTTTTCGGTCGATGGTTTTGGACGTGATGGTTTTCGGTCCATGGTATTAGATGCTTTGGCATGTATAAATATGTATTGTAACATTGATAGGAACATAATGAAAAATCAAGCTGGTAGTCTCGGTTTTGGGATCTAGCGGAAAATATGTGTATATGTGTTATGCTCTCGCATTGTTTATTTTCTGTTCTTAGAATTCATATGCAGGTAATTTCTGCATAGGGTTAAAACCTACATTTGGTGTCAGAGCTGTTTTGGCTTCAAGGGGGTTCCTTTGTTGCTGAGAGGTTTCGCTCGGGCCTGTGGTAGACCCTATTTAGTGGGAGATTTGCGGGATCGATTCTGGTGGTGAAAGAAGATGGCGAGTAGTGGAAAGATAGAGATCGAGAAATTTAATGGTTAGAGTTTTGAGTTGTGGAAACTCAAGATGGAGGATTTGTTGGTGGATAAAGATTAGTGGATCATGGTTGATCCAGGTACTAAACCAACGAGAGTGTCCGATGAAGAATGGAAGAAGATGGATTGGAAGGTAAAGAGCAGAATACGATTGTGTGTCTTAGATTCAGTATTGCTGAATGTATCAGGGGAAGCTACGGCTAAGGCTTTGTGGGACAACTTAGGGACTTTGTACCAATCTAAGTCTCTGGTGAATAAACTACTCCTACGGAAAAAACTGTATCACTTGAGGATGAAAGATGGAGACTCAGTGACAGAGCATTTGAATGCATTTAATACTGTGATAAGTCAATTATTATTTGTTGATATTAAAATTTCAGATGAAGATAAGTGCATCAGTTCGTTTTGTTCTCTACCAGATTCGTGGGATAGTCTCGTTATTGCAATAGGTAGCAATGCAACTGCCTTGCAGTTTGATGAAATAGTCTCATCCTTACTGACAGAGGAGATGAGATGGAAAAATATGGAGAGCCAGAATGGTGATGCCTTGTCTGTACGAGGACCATACCAGAACATAAACAAAAATAAGTCATCGAGTGGGAGATCTAAATCTATAGGAAAACATGTAAAGGTGGTTTGCTGGAAATGTGGAAAGGAAGGGCACTACAAAAGGGACTATAAATCTAAAGCTTTTGACAAAGGAAATGCATTTGATGATGCTCCTTCTGCAGAGGCGAAAACCACCTCAAATGAAGGTGGGTATGTGTACTTGGCTTCTTCAAGTACACATGTAGATCATGAGGCATGGTTGATCGATTCAAGTGCATCCTTTCACTTCACTCGCCATAGAGAGTGGTTCTGCGAGTATGAGAAATACGATGGTGGTGATGTCTTCTTAGGGTATGATAGGAAGGCTAGAATCGTTGGTCGCAGAAAAGTAAAGTTGAAGTTGCAAGGTGGAAGGGTTAGAACACTTCCGGGTGTTCTACATATTCCTGCATTGGCTAGAAATCTGATTTCTGTAAGCAAGCTGTATGATGCAGGTGTAAAAACAGTGTCCGAGAAGGATACCTGCAAGATGGTTTTGGGAGCACTGGTATTGCATGGAGTTCGGATTGGAACTCTGTACAAGCTACAAGGTAGCACTATTGTTGATGGGTGCAATAGTTCTATGGTACCTGAAAGTGGAGTAGAAAATCTAGTGGTCTCTGGAGAGAAGACCATGTTGTGGCATCAAAGGCTTGGACATAGTGGAGAGAAGGGCCTTTGAATACTTCATGGCAAAAGTATGGTAGAAGGTATGAGTAATAGCTCTCTGGATTTTGATTTCTATGAAAATTGTGTATATGGGAGGCAAAATCAGGTGAGTTTCCCCTCTGGTGGTAAGAGGGCGAAACAAATATTAGAGATTGTGCACAGTGATGTGTTTGGACCTGTGAAGGTTCCATCACTGGGTAAGTCTATGTACTATGTATCATTTATAGATGACTTCTCAAGTAATACATGGATATATTTCCTTAAGAAGAAATCTGAAGTCTTTGACAAGTTTAAAGAATTTAAGGATCTAGTGGAAAACCAGACAGAGAAGAAGATAAAGGTGTTGAGGTCAGATAATGGTGAAGAGTTTTGCGCAGAATTCTATAAGAAGTGTGGTATATCACGACATAAGACTACTCCATACACACCTGAGAAAAATGGAGTTGCAGAAAGAATGAACAAGACGTTGATGGAAAGGGAAAGAAGCATGCTCAGTGGTGCTGGGTTAGGACAAGAATTATGGGCAGAGGCAGTGGAGACAACATGTTACCTGGTCAACAGATCACCTTCATCAACGTTGGAGGATAGGACTCCACAAGAGGTATGGACTATCTGAGGGTAGTTTGGATGTGATGCATGTACATGTTCCAAAGGAGAAAAGAACCAAGTTGGATAGTAAATCTGAAAAGTGCATCTTTGTTGGGTATAAGGATGGTTTAAAGGGTTATAAGCTTTGGAACCTAGTAACAAGGAAGGTTATGTACAACTGAGATGTGGTGTTCAGAGAGGTGAGAGATGTTATTAAACATGAAGTCCAACCAAAGGAACCTAAGAAGATAGAGTTTGAGCTTAAGGAGGAAGAATCAGAATCTACAACATAAGAGGAATCAAAATATGAAGAGCCACAAACTTCAGGTGTGAGAAGAACAGAAAGAGAAATAAAGGAACCAGAAAGGTATAGTCCATGTTGGGTGAAACTATGTTCGTTTAATTCCGTTGTAGTACTTACCTAACTATTTAATTTGTCAATCCGAGGTCCGTAGACTTACGAGACACATGCACTATATATGCAGGACTGAAGTGGAACTAATCTAATCTAAATTACTGAAATCAAATTAAAGCATTGAAACACTAACTAGGAAAGCAGGAAATTGCATAAAAGAAAAGCAATACAACATGTGAAGAAGTGAATGGCAAACAACAGATATGAGCTCATAACAATAAAACTTATATTACAATAACTAAATTACAAATCATGAAAGAATCAAAGTTAATCTCCATTCTCTATTATTCCTTATTCCAATGAAGAGAGAGCACTCTCTTATATACATGAGGAAGATAACCTTTCCATAATTACATATCAAATATTCTCTCAAGCACTCTCAACTAGTTTCCCATTATTACAAGATATCATCGCACAAATCTCTCAAACATGATCCCATAAATCTCTCACATATCTTGGATAGATATGCCAACCAAATCCTCCATGCTTTTCTCCTAATTATCTCCTTTAGGAATTGGATAAGATATGTCTCCATGATTTTCTCCTTAGGATAAGATATGCCTCCATGATTTTCTCCTTAGAAAAAGATATGCCTCCATGATTTTCTCCTTAGAAAAAGGCTTGCATAATTATCTCCTTGATATGGTGGAGGAGATATTAATTCTTCACATATTTCCTACACATCACAAAACTCACATATTCTTGAGATATATAAAAATATGTACATTTTCTAATAATTAATCATAAATTAACTTATAATACAAAAATGAATAAAATGGAAAATAAGAAGGTGAAACCCAAATGTATGTATGAAAGTGATATGATAACAGGTTAATGGGATGATGAAATGTAAGGAATAGTGAAGAAAACGGTGGATGAAAATATGACATTTCTGAGTCCCAACATCCTCCCCAACTGAACTTGTTGCATGTCCTCATGCAACCATGCATGGGTATCTTTTAAGAACATTTGGCATATTGAACTTTGGCTTTACATGATGATGTCTTAAATGTTTCCAGGATATGTGAGAGACATTAGTAACAATTTACATTTTCTTATGGTTGGTTCTTGTGTGACAACCATGAATATGGTTGGTTCTTGTGTGACAACCATGAATACAAAGAATGTTGGTTCTTGTGTTAACAACATTCATTTCATTTTCTGTTCTCTTTTCTTCAATAATGTAAACACTCACTGGAAATCATAATGTGCATAAGAAAGCCCTTTTGTAATATTAATGAAGCATGCCAATATTGCGTATGAAGCAAAGTGCAACAAAGTATCATTGGAAAATAAATGTTGGTGAATGGTAAATGGAGTGATAGTGGTGAAGAAATGGAATCATGGAAGTGAATATGTAGTGAATGTAGTTCTCCCCCCCTCAACTGAATTGGTTGCATGTCCGCATGCAACTTAACATGGCGCATGAAAGGAAATGTAGCATGGTGAGGGAATTTTCCAAAATATTCAAGTTAGCATATAAGGAATTGCATGATTAAAGATTAGAAAACAACATACCTCTACTTACCCAAGAATGATGAATTATGCAATAGGAATGTAACTGCTGCTGCTGCTGGATCAGGAAAATGTGACTGATGAAACTGGATCCTGGGAAATGAAGGAATCTGAACTGCTGATGCTGAATCATGGAAAAGATAAAAGCTGAAAGTGGTACTGTGGTACTCTCATAGATCAGAATGCATACTGCTGTAACTGCTGAGGGAGTCATGAAAAAGTGTATAGTCTTCACCCGCTACAAACCCGATGGTATAATTCTAAACATGCGAATGAATGTGTCGATGTCGAGCATGAATAGAAATCATTGGATTACCGGCCATTGATGTATGCCGTTAACCAATGCGAGGAAACTCACCATTGATGTCAATGAGTGCCAAGGTACCGGAGTACATCTTGCGAAGTGCGAATGGATGTGTCGAGGTCGAGCCACTTGCAAGATCTGAAGATCAAGGGACATTGATGTATTCCCATGATCGCCAGCGAGAGAGCTTGCCATTAAGGCATGCAAGCCTCTAGGTACTCAAAATGAACTCTAGTCTATTTCCCAGATAAGGTGCTGGTGTTGATGGGGCAAGACTTGTTGAAAGGTGGGCCTTAAGGAATCCCACATCAGTCAACGCGAGTTTGTACAAAAAGATTTGGTAGGACTATAAATGGAAAGAACCCATGGACAAGCAGTGTGGATCAGCATGGCTAGGAAATCAAGGTAATGTGATCATGGAAAGGGAATGAGTTTTATTCAGAAGGCAAACTAGAAGAAAAAAAATATACTGAAAAGGATAAAGGGATGTATGCGATTCAGAAAAATAGGCGTGCATGAAGTCGTGAAAGATAAGGAAATGGAAGATGGGTTGCAACACAAGGATGGTCTAGGTATGTGGAAGGAAAAAGGGAAGTAATCATGACGCAAAAGGTGTGTAGTGGAAAATGTCATGATATGTGCAGTGAAGAATTTGTTCCTTCAAGCGTCCAATGATGCATGTTTCATTGTGATTTCGAAAAATCACTTTGCATACTCTGAAAAACTTAGCACCATTCCTGCATAAAAATTGTCATCTTCATGTGCCATCTCCATTGATCATTCCTGTATGAAATGAATTCAAAAACAAATTAGCTCATTTTCAAGAATTTATGAAATGTCCATTTGTAACTTTTTTTTTTTTTTGAAGTTACACTAATTGTGGATGAAAAAGGTGTCGTATCGTAATGTTGAGCTTTCTGCATAAGCTTCTTGTTGACCTACACAACACCAATCTCATTTATCTTGTTAATGTATGCATTCTCACTTTTGCCCATAAATTCACAAAAAAATCCAACATACTTTGATTTCCCCCCAAATAAAATTATTGCATGTCCCCATGCAATGTACTAATTGATTGTGCAATACTTTTTCAAAATGTTTTTATTGGTTTGCAGGAAAATGGATTTAAAACATTTGAAAAGGCATTGTATTTGTTAGGGAACAAGTAGTGAGTGTATGAATGAATGAGGGCAATTATTTTTTATTTATTTATTTATTTATTTTTTTATATTTTATGCTTTGTGTTTTGTGTTTTTATTTATTTATTTATTATATATATATATATATATATATATATATATATATATATATATATATATATATATATATATATATATATTCGGTTACAGAAAACAATTTCATAAATTTGGAACAGAATAAACAATGAATGAAAGAAAACGAGATATCATTATCAAAACCCCAAAGGTGTACAAATCAGTGATGATAAAAATGAAACCAAGAAATATGGAACAACCGATCCATTGATACCAAGCACCATGCCGCTTTAGCATTAATGAGAATTTGTTGCTGCGCTAATATCATTATTTGTCTGGGCTAGTGCTTCAATTGCGAGATTTCTATCAAAGCTCATTATAACCAATGTGGAAACAGCTTCTTTAGATGGATCTATAGTTACATGAAGAAGTGGAGTTGCAGCAGCAAACTCATCCTCAAATTCCGTGTCATATGAAGTAACAGCCTCCCTTGTAACATTCTCTCTTGAAGAGGTGTTAGATAGCCCCATTAACAAAGTCGACAAGGAAAGGCGAGAAACAGTAGAAGCTAATTGCTCAGGGAACTCAATTCTGCGAAGCCCAAAGACATGCAGTCGATAAGACAATCCAGCGATGATTTCACAAAGACCTGATATTTTCCATGATGAAATAAGTGGCTGAGGACCAGCAAGGTAGACAAATGATTTGTCAGAGAATTGGATCCCAAAAATACGAAACCATGTTGAAACTGGTATATCGAAATAGAAAGGTATAAATGAGGAAAATATCAAGCCATAGGGTCCAAGGGTTAGTCCAATCCAATCTCAATAGTATAGAGGCATCAGTCGTCTCTGTGGATTCTTTTTATTCTTCCGAATCTCGAGCCTTTCATCAAATCATGTCTACACCGTCCATTGATGTGAAGATTGGGCATGGGAGAGGTGAATTCGACGAAAGAAACTCTGAGGGCGATCATCTTCTGATGTGGGAGTATTCCCCTCACACTGCTACCGATCCGGCAGACAGATGCCAGTTCTACTGATCAAAGCTTCGTCTGATCGGAATCACTGGAGAGGTCGAGTGCTTACATACTATCAAAAGATTGGGCGAAACTTTTTCTTCCAGACTACAAAAAGACTGAATGAATCTTTATCTGGGAAGGCATGATTGGGAGCTAGCTCGAAAACCGATAAATCTGGACTCCGAATAACCTATGAGTGAGCCGAGCGATCACCATGAACACCGAGCCACTTGTCCTCCACCTGACTGACTAGCTTATTCCATATACCGACGGCTTACGAAAACATGGACTAAGCTTGTTGATCATGCATGTGTTTGATCCCCTCGACCAGACCTTGCCCGAGGTCATCGAAGTACGCAAGCTGAGCTTAGCCCGCCTCCCAATAGACTTCTTCTTTAGGGACGGACGGACCTGAGAAAGAGCAGGATATGTTGGTTCGGGATCCGTTGGTTAGGCGTCTGCCGATTCGTATGGGGATGGGGGTGCTTCTGTTCCATATTCCTTATTATTTGATTCGGTTGGATTTCGCCGATGGATAATCGGTATCTCTTTCTGCGTCTTCGGCTGGCTTCGAGAAATGTGGTTTCGGGACAAGCAGCTTCTCTTGGTTTGGATTTTATTTTTATTGGGAGGATGTTGGGAGTCGTCAGGAACTGTATCCCTGGATGATAATCAATTTGAAGATCCCGTGCAAGTGGCAGAGGCAATGGCATTCGGAAGAGCATGTGCTAGATTTGGCCTGGGCTTGTATCTATACCATGAAGATGGAGAGTACTATCTACACGGCGTGAGCAACAGCAATGGAACTGGGCCAGCAAGGCTACAACAGGGGGCACTGGTATATTATTGCGCAATGCAAACAAAAGTAGGGAAGACCCTGCTATCAATGTAGCTCAATCAAAACAGTAGCTAAACCAGAGTTTATAACGTTAATAACTCTCTTAAGTCGCCACATCAGAACTTCAACGACAACGACAATTCCTGCATATTGCGGCAGTGGGTGGCCAAAGACTGGAGAGCTAGGGTAATGTCGAAGGAAGGCTCAAGCTCGAGTGAAAACTTCAGAAGCGTCGGACAATTCTCACCTATTTTTATCAAACCAAACGGAGTAATTCCAAAATGATCCTTTAAACCCAATTCTTGGATATTCTCTCAGTTTTTAAGGCTTTTCAGGGTATCATCAGACCATGGAAGCCGAGAGCTTGTCCTGGGAGCATTCAATCCGAATTAACATGAGGGACAGCATTCCTTTGTCCCTGAGCGCGATCTCCATGCTGCTCTGTCTCTTCCGGAAAAATAAAAAAAATCAGACAACGTTGCTCCCGTGGGTAGGTCAAAACTCAGATACTCAGACACTGAACAGGGCTCAGTTTATTAGCGACTCAGCGTGGATTTGTTTGATGTTTTGTATATACAAGGAATGATGCAGAGTTGTTTTTGATTTCGCTGGGTTTTTTTTTTTTTAATTATGTTTTGTGTTGTTTTGTTTTTATGAATGCGCTGGTTGGTGTTGTTTCTTTTTTTTTTTAATTAAAAGTCTAAAAAAATGGAATTAATGCTATTTTTGAAAAACAAAAAAATGGTAATCCTATCTTTAAAAAATGGTTAGTTGTTAAAATTATTATTATTATTATTTTTTTTTAATCAATGAAAACTAAAGTTGAGAAAGAAACTAAACTTTCTCTTAATTTTTTTTTTTAACAAATGGACATAATAATTGAAAGATGTTGGTGATGAAGCATATTGCAAAACATTTATTTATTCCTGAAATTGGTCGCCTAAATCATCCCTATTTTCTGATCCTCAAGATCGTACAAAGACGCAGGAGGAGAGCATACTTATTCTAAGCAAAACTAAAACCTATTTTCTGATCCTCGAGATCGTACAAAGACGCAGGAGGAGAGCATACTTATGAAAGCAAACGCTGAAACCTATTTTCTAATACTCAAGATCGTACAAAGACGCAGGAGGAGAGCATACTTATTCTAGGTAAAAGCAAAATTGAAAATGAAAGCAAAAACTAAAACTGAAAGCCTACCTACTCTATACTAATTAGAATTTACAAATTAGTTACGTGTAGTTAAACTTCCAATGAAGCCATTCTCGTAGCAGTGACAACAATAGATTCAGTAGCAAGTTTTCAAATGAAAAATGAAAATATTCGCAAGTGAAGGAGTCTAGTGGCTGTATCTGTAAATAAACTAAATAAAAATAAAAAGACGAATCTAATCTAATACTTACCTGGAACCATTGTTCAATAAAGCTTTGATAAGCACAACGTCTCTCACTCAGATCATGTTGTAACTCCTGTTCTTCTTCTTCTCAAATCTGCTACTCTTCTTCCTCGATCTCTTGTTCGAATGATTGTTCGCCATCAGATATGCAGGATTATTCAGACGTTGAGTCTTCATTTATTTCTTGGGGAGTAGTTGAACCTTTAATTCTTGTCAAGATCTCCTCTTCCAAGGAAGAAGAGATCCCTACTTCTGCTAGGATCTGAGTGAGTAGTTCCAAGCTGAAACTCATTGTTAAATCATGTTGAAAAAAACAAAAAAAAATCAGCACACTAAAAATTGAATTAAAAACAAAAGGACCACAGAAATAATCTTGAATTCAATACTCAATTAAACCCTCTTACAAGGACTGCTCATTAATTGAGTAATCGAATGCTTCAATTATAACCATGAACCATGAATTCATCAAACACTCTTCACTGTTGCGAAAATCAAACACACTTGCAGAAATTAAAATTCACACTTGCATAAATGTAAACACACCCTACATGCCCTAATCCATAAGAGGTCGAGCCCATTAGGTATCTCGAATGCGATGCGTAGGCTGTTCCCCATGTCTTACTGCCTTAACACCTCGGAGTTAGGAACATGTCTAAACACACTTGCATGAAAAATCAAACTAAACTTCAATCCATCGTGCCTCCCTGGCAACGACGCCAAAATGTTGGGTGAAACGATGTTCATTTAATTCTGTTGTAGTACTTACCCAACTATTTAATTTGTCAATCCAAGGTCCGTAGACTTACGAGACACATGCACTATATATGCAGGACTGAAGTGGAACTAATCTAATCTAATCTAAATTACTGAAATCAAATTAAAGCATTGAAACACTAACTAGGAAAGCAGGAAATTGCATAAAAGAAAAGCAATACAACATGTGAAGAAGTGAATGGCAAACAACAGATATGAGCTCATGAAAATAAAACTATGTCAAATTATATTACAATAACTAAATTACAAATCATGAAAGAATCAAAGTTAATCTCCATTCTCTATTATTCCTTATTCCAATGAAGAGAGAGCACTCTCTTATATACATGAGGAAGATAACCTTTCCATAATTACATATCAAATATTCTCTCAAGCACTCTCAACTAGTTTCCCATTATTACAAGATATCATCGCACAAATCTCTCAAACATGATCCATAAATCTCTCACATATCTTGGATAGATATGCCAACCAAATCCTCCATGCTTTTCTCCTAATTATCTCCTTTAGGAATTGGATAAGATATGTCTCCATGATTTTCTCCTTAGGATAAGATATGCCTCCATGATTTTCTCCTTAGAAAAATATATGCCTCCATGATTTTCTCCTTAGAAAAAGGCTTGCATAATTATCTCCTTAATATGGTGGAGGAGATATTAATTCTTCACATATTTCCTACACATCACAAAACTCACATATTCTTGAGATATATAAAAATATGTAGATTTTCTAATAATTAATCATAAATTCACTTATAATACAAAAATGAATAAAATGGAAAATAAGAAGGTGAAACCCAAATGTATGTATGAAAGTGATATGATAACAGGTTAATGGGATGATGAAATGTAAGGAATAGTGAAGAAAAAGGTGGATGAAAATATGACATTTTTGAGTCCCAACATCCTCCCCAACTGAACTTGTTGCATGTCCTCATGCAACCATGCATGGGTATCTTTTAAGAACATTTGGCATATTGAACTTTGGCTTTACATGATGATGTCTTAAATGTTTCCAGGATATGTGAGAGACATTAGTAACAATTTACATTTTCTTATGGTTGGTTCTTGTGTGACAACCGTGAATATGGTTGGTTCTTGTGTGACAACCATGAATACAAAGAATGTTGGTTCTTGTGTTAACAACATTCATTTCATTTTCTGTTCTCTTTTCTTCAATAATGTAAACACTCACTGGAAATCATAATGTGCATAAAAAAACCCTTTTGTAATATTAATGAAGTATGCCAATATTGCGTATGAAGCAAAGTGCAACAAAGTATCATTGGAAAATAAATGTTGGTGAATGGTAAATTGAGTGATAGTGGTGAAGAAATGGAATCATGGAAGTGAATATGTAGTGAATGTAGTTCTCCCTGGACATTTCTGAGTCCCAACAGTCCATCTGCTTTCTGTTCAAATTTTTCTTTATCTGTTATTGATGATGATCCCAGAACTGTGAAGGAAGCAGTAGATTCAGAGGATGGAAAACTCTGGAAAGAGAACATGGTTGATGAAATGGCATCTTCTCACAAAAATGAGGCTTGGGATCTGGTGGAGTTTCCAGATGAAAGGATTCCCATTGGCAGGAAATGGGTGTTCAAGAAGAAGACAAATGCAGAAGGAAAGGTGGAGAAATACAAAGCTCAGTTGGTAGCAAAAGGTTATTCCTAGGTGCCGGGAATTGATTTTGGTGATATTTTTTCTCCTATTGCCAAGGTAGCTTCTATTAGATTAATTTTATCTGTTGTTGCTGCTTTTGATTTTGAGGTAGAACAGATGCATGTGAATACAACATTTCTTCATGGGTATCTAGAAGAGGATATCTACATCAAGCAACCTGACGGTTTTGCGGTGAAGGGTAAGAAAGAACTGGTATGAAAGTTAAAGAAGTCTTTGTACGGGTTAAGATAGTCACCAAGGATGTGGTATCAGAAATTTGATACATTTATACTGGGACTTGGATTCACCAGAAGCAAAGCAGATCACTATGTGTGTTTTAAATTAATTGGTGACTGTGTTATTTATCTGGTCTTGTATGTGGATGATATGTTGCTGGTTGGAAATGACAAAGAAATTATCCAGGATTTGAAGACCCAATTGTCCTCCAAATTTGAGATGAAAGATATTGGTGCTGCAAACTATATTTCGGTCATGGAAATTAAAAGAGATCAGGCAAAGTGGAAGCTCCGGTTAAACCAGAGGAAGTATGTCGAGACAATACTGCAAAGGTTTAATATGCAGGATAATAAACTGGTGAAGTTTCCTATTCCCATAGGTGTAAAGTTATCTGTCGAATAGTGTCCCAAGACACAAGAAGAGGAAGAGGACATGTCCTGTGTTCCATATGCAAGTGCAGTCCATAGCTTGATGTATCCAATGGTTTGTACTAGACCAGAAATTGCACATGCAGTGGGAGTATTGAGCAGGTTTATGTCAAAACCAGGAAAGGAGCATTGGACAATAGTGAAGCAGGTTTTCAACTATTTGCGTGGCACTAGTGATTATGGTTTGTGCTACCAAGGAAGACCAGGACTAGATTTTTTTTTGATATTCGTGGCTTTGTTGATGTAGACTGGGCTGAAGGTTTGGATAAGAGAAGATCTACAAGTCGGTATGTGTTTAACCTATTTGAAGGTGCAATCAATTGGATGAGTAAGAAACAATTTGTATGGGCATTATCAACTACAGAGGCAGAATACATGGGAGCCACTCATGCAAGAAAGGAAGCAATTTGGTTGCAGAGATTGTGTTCAAGTATGGGGTTAGTACAAGGAGCTATAAGGATAGACTGTGATAGCTGAAGTGCAATTTTCTTGGCAAAGAACCATGCTTATCATTCAAAGACAAAGCACATTGATGTTCATTATCACTTTGTGAGGGATATGATAGCAGACAAAAAGGTGTTATTGGTAAAGGTTGACACTTTGAAGAATACTGTAGATGCATTGACAAAATTTGTGAGCTCTGAGAATTTTTGTTGGTGTAGAGAAACAATGGGCATTTTAGGGCTGGATAAATGACTAAGCTCTCTTGCGGAAAGAAAACAACAAGTGGGAGAATGTTGCGTTGTGGTATGTTCTTTCCACGACTAGCCTACATAGTTTATGGGGGGGTCACAGGGGGTTTGAGGGGGGTGGGGGCAGCGGCCTGGGAATTTTTTTTTGGACCCTATATTAGGTTGGGTGGACCTACCTATGGTTTTGTGCATGGTTTTCGCACATGATTTTGGACGCGATGGCTTTTAGTCCATGGTATTGGATGCTTCGGCATGTATAAATATGTATTGTAACATTGAAAGGAACATAATGAAAAATCAAGCTGGTAGTCTCGGTTTTGGGATCCAGGGGAAAATCTCTGTGTATATGTGTTTTATGTGTCATGCTCTCGCATTGTTTATTTTTTGTTCTTAGAATTCGTATGTAGGTAATTTCTATACGGGGTTAAAACCTACACTTATGTACTTAAGCCAATGAATCAGATACATGTTCCTTTCAAGCAACAACCAACCAAGGCACGATAATAAAAGATGCATTCCTATTTTGACTAGAGATCGGGCAAGGTATTGAATATACTCAAACAAAAAAAGTGTAGTGCTCATAGCAAATGACGATCTATGGTTCTACCCTTGAAAGTAGAGAGGGCAAGAAAACTCATTATCTAGTAACATTCCTAGTAGAGCAACTCAACTTTTTAGAAACCCCTAACCATATGTGAGAATCCATATTGTTGCTAATGTGCTCATATCATAGGTGTCAAGTCTAATAGGTAACTAGTCTGTCAGTCTCTAACTTCTACCCCACCTCATTCCTCTTTTAAACTTTCCATTTAGGTGGAGCAGACCACATGAAAGAATGGAACCCTTGCGACCAAATAATTCTTACAAACAACCCAATTCCACCATGAACAAGCCTCTTTATGCTACTAGAACCCAAAAAATGGCCCCTCTAATGCCTCCTTTTTCTGGTGTCGTTATAGGAGCATGTTACTTATTTGTTTATGTTATTCATTAAATTCCCTTGGATAATTTTCTCACTAGATTTTTTCCATATTATAATTGGTAATTAGTCTCTTTGCATTTTCACTAGAACACAAGATGGCAGTGACATGGGACTGCATAAAAGAGAAGATAAATGTCTAAGTTGTGTTGTGAATGGTTGTGAAAGGAAAACTTCATGGTTGATTTGAAGGTTGACGAGATTCTTGGAGTGCCTGGGGTGAGAGAAGTGGCAGGGCCATTAATGTTGTGGGTTGGGTCAAGAGTATGTTATAAGCTTTAAGTATGTTTCTTATCCCTGCCAGTCTCATAATTTGGCTTGGGGCTTGGCGTGGTATCTACAGTGGATGTTTATGGTTGGATAATGAATTGTTAGAGGTAAACACTCAACTCTAGTTTTGTTTCTCTATAATTTAATTCATTGGTTCCTATTATGATGAGGAATTTCAGCATGCACTATGTATGCATTTTCTTAAGAACGAACATAGACATGTGTTACCATGTTTACCATAATACCATAACTATATGATTAAATTATACCACTACATCCTTAAATTTGTGCTTAGCAATGTTTGTTGGATCTCTTTTGGAAGTCAAATATGTATTTATTGGAGAAACCAACTGATTAAAGATTGAAATTTTAAGATTTGCATAAGTGGGCACTCGTCGTTGTCTAGGAGGGCATGGCTGGGTGTGCTGGATGTCCTCTAGTCTAGTTATTTCTTGAAAGATATTAAAAAGTAAAATTAATTCTCTATGCATTATGCATGTTTGTATGTGTGTTGAAAACATACATAACTCAAAATAATCTCTATAATCCATGCCCACACAATCCACTCGATGGCTGTGTGTGTGTATATATATCACCCAATTGATAATTGTGTGTGTATATACTTATGCATATATATGAATGCATGTGTAGACACAATTCCACATGTTCAGGATGGTGTTTGTTGTAAATTTGTTTCAGATTATGGTGAATGCAAATGTACCAATGATCACGTTATGCAACATTATATTTAAGAAAAATCCCTTTGTTTCTAGTATGATGTATTCACTAGCATTGTTATGTTTTCAAACATCACATTTTCGTGCATCTTCTTCTTCTTCTTATTTTCAAGGAACACACATGAGGTCACAAATAATGATCAAATGGGAAAAGGCTAGGACATAAACATTGTCTTCTATAATCATTATTTACGAATTGAAAAAGCACAGATGTTTCATTCTCTATGATAACATCAACTTCACTAGTTGAAACACAAGGAAATCTCTATTAACACCTTGCAAAAATATATGATTCAAAACATCAATGGGTTAAAAATAGTTTAAACTTAGCACAAATACAATGTCGCCAAGTAACAATTACAAAAATAACAACCTATTTTAAATTACTATGGTTAATGGTGATTTCATCCAACATAATAACCACATGAATAACTATGAAAAAACAAAGAAACAACACAATATTATAGAACAAATATGGAAATTCTACCACTCATGGAGAAATATTAAGAACATGGTGAAAGATTAGAAACACACACAATATCAACTTCAGAATACATGCAAATAAGATAAATATAACATCAAATAAAGAGTACGAGGTATGAACATATAAATCTATCTATGCCAAAATCCATAACCAAAAAGACTACAAAGTACACTAACACCAACACTATTGCTCACAAAGAATTATCAAATCCTTCCTCTTCCACATGCTTCTATTATAAGCATCATAATGATTGAAAAATAATACAAACACCATCCTTGTTTTGTATAGGGAGTGTTCCTAGGAAACATCCAAAGAGTGCTCCTGACCAATTTGTCATTGTCCTCCTATCCAAAGTGTGCTTACAGAGCAGGAGTGGGAAGGGAAAGAGTGATTCCATGTGAAAATGTCATGCTCATATCTAGAGCATTCTTCTTAAGCGGAAGCAAGAGGGGGTAGAGTACTCCCACACAATGTTGTGTTACGCATGAGAATGTTCTACATTTCATAATTTCTGCACCATGGGAACCCCAAAAATATGGTCTATAACATGATGGTTTGTATTAAACCAAAATTATGCCATCTGCACCTCTTAATAATCTATTTGAAAGCAAAATTATGGAAATAAGAATGTTGATACCTAGGCAAAAATTGAAAATGCATTTGATCAATATGCTTAGGATGCTAATATATCTCAATTATGAATGGAATGGTATCGAATTTTGATTGATTTGAAGGCATAAGATTTGGTTCTTGTAGATTAATAAGGGAAGGAGTAAGAATTACATGTTATTCTTCTTGGGGAGCACTAGAAGAAACAAAGGAACATTCATCTGGTAATGTAGTCTCAACATATCCAAGGCCTTATTTGGTCTTATTTTAGGATCAAATGGATAAATTTTCCATATTTGCCAATCCCACTACCAGTCTAGACCATCTTGGGAAGTAACTTAGAACTAATACCTTTAATGTGTTTCTTAAAACTAATAGAAAACCATTGACGAGTAATCACTAATGCATGGAACACAAGAAGAGAGCTAAATACCCTTTTTGCGTATGGTCAAGTGTTAAAGACCCCCTTATCTATTTCTAGCAAAATATTTCAATCAAGACCACAAATTCCATAAATAGTTCCATTCAATTGTTGATGAAACAGATCATGATCATTCATTAGGTCTTGACACTCATAAAAGAGTCAATATTATCATCCTGGAGTGAAAAATCCTCCTCCTAAAGCGAGGAAAATAATTCCTTCAATTCATTAAACTCATCATGAAGTTAGATATTAGCATCATGAATTGAAACAACTTGCTCATTAAGACTAGTATTAGATCCCTATAATAAAAGATTATACACGTGAAGTTTTGTACTAATATAAAGCAACTAGGAAATAGTTTATGAAAATGGCATAAGCTTTTCTTTCAGCCATGACTAACAATATATTTTAATTATTATGTATTTGTAGGATTGGTTAAGTCCAACCTAGTTGTTACAGATCCATTTGGGCACATTACTCCCATCATTCATATTAGTACTTTTAAGGCTCATCAAACCCTAATTAGGTTGCTACATGCCCTAGACAAGTCATCACTTTGAATGCCTCCTTCCTTGAGAGTTTCTTGGCATGATTCCCTCTAGAAATGCCTCCTTGAGGGACCAACGCAACCTTGGTCAGGGGTAAGTGCGCTTCAGTGCAGGTAGGTCCATGTCAGGGTACATTTCAGAGCACTTAGGCCCACTTTGACCTGCGCTGGGCGAGATTGAGCAAAATCCTCATAGGATTCTGGGAATATTCTTATCTTCTGGAGCCTTCTAGAAGATTCCCACACTTATCATCTCCTATGAGCTCGAAATTGGATAGGGAATGAGTTAAGTAACCTCCTATCCTCTCATCCCTTCCTCCATGGAAACTAACTCTAAGTTTGGAAGGCCATTCAATAACCACATTTATGACCAAACCTCCTCCATTTTCCCATAAATTGAGCTCTCATCTAAGTGATCAGGGGCTGGACTTTGAGAATTTGTAAGGAGATACTGTTGGTGTGAGGTTTGAGATTATAAGCAAGTATTGTTATGCTACCAGAGTGTTGTGCTTTTGATGTGATGTTGGTTGGAACCCAAGCTGGAAGAGTGACAATGGATCGGACTTCATGGTTGTAATTCTTCTTTCTACTTAATAAATCTGTTTACACCTTTTCCCATATTCGTGGCTTTATGTATGATGATTATATGTGTAAATTCTTTCGATTCCATTTGCTTATAGTAGATAGATCTCTTGCTTTGATTGGTTTTTGTCCTTTGTTTATGATTGCAGGTACTTGTCAAGCGGATTAAGTTTGAGAAGGAGCGATGGGAGCCAAACAAAGGAGACAAAGGGAAAGCAAAAGATAACAAGTAGATCCCTTGTCTTATTTATCTTCTATAGAAAAAGGTTAAGCGCTTTAAATCTGTTGTTCTAGGTGTAGCTACCCACCTAGGGAAACTGTATTTATCCATAGATGCAAAATTCCACATAACAAATTGGTGACTCCGCTGGGGAACGATCATCATTCTGGGTAGTTTATCTTCATCCTAGTACACCCTAATAGACTTTATTTTCTTCCATTGATCTTGTTTGAACCTTTTTTGAAAGTGTTTTTTGGTAAAAATTATGCTTGAAAGCCCCTAGGATGGCCTCTCTGGCACCAGCGCAGGTTTGGTCAAGAGACAGAGCACTGCAGAGCACCCTTGGCTTGAGGACAGTGCTCTGAAGCGCATTGTCTCCCATTCAGGGCTGCACTGATCCTCCTTAGGTAAAAAATCTCATCTTTGACTTGATTTTTCCCAAATTTCCTTTTGTTTCTGCTTGCTGAAAGATCAATGATTATTGTACTTCTGAAATTAATTTGTGTTTCCTCTCCTAGCCCTACTTTGGTCTTGATTTTTTAGTGTTTCTTAAATGATTTCTTTATCACTATCAATTCATTGTCAAAGTTAGTTTATAGTCGATTAATCTTTGTTCAAAAGAAAGTGTCGTAAAAGTCTTCATTTCTTTCGAAAAGGAACTATCGTAAAGTCTTCGTTCTTGCAAAAAGATTGATTGATTGTATGTGCATTAGTTTCCTTTTGTTCATCTCAACATTAAGGGAATTGAAAAGAAAAACTTGCATTGTGCATTGAAAAAGTTTGTGTGTGCTCATAGGAATAGTTTAGGGAAATTGCATTAGATGTGTTCTTTGTTCTTTGATTAAAAGAATATGATTGCTCTATCCCTACTAGCTAAGGTTTTCATTGTTCAAATTGAATGAAAAGGATGCTTATCATATTAGTTGCATTCTAGGAATTTCAAAGACATCACATGGTGAATCTTGAAAGGCAAATTCTTAATCAAGATCAACTTAAAATTAACCTCAATTAACCTAATGGAGCATTGTCGCCTAACACAAAACATTTAGAGGTTCTAGGCTAGAGACGTGTTCTGGCGTCGTAAAACATAGCAGCTGTCATTAATTTTCTGTGATACATTCCGAATATGATACCTCATTCCATGTACATAAGTATACCGTAGCTTGTCTATGTACCTTCGGGTATATAGGGTGGTGTTATAGTACGAAAAGTACAAAGGAATGTTCTCACTCTACGGTTTCGCATTAGAAAACGCTAACATAGATTGGGCCTCCACGTAATTTTGGTTATATATGGGAGGACTACATTAGGTTTCTATCCATCATTAGGTAACCGAGTCAGCCACCATGTACACTGTGATACACCGAACACAACATTCGGGGAGACTGCCAGCACGTATGTTAAGTCCTTGGTTTACTGAGACAATATATTACAGTTCACAATTGCTTGGTAATCCTTTTTCTTAGATTATCCCTAGTTTGTTTTGTTATGTTATTTTGATTAAAATAAATTAATTGACCGTGAATAGCATCCTCCACATCACCTTCAGTTAATCGTACCTTTCCCGTAGAGAGTGAGTATGATACCACTTAGGTTCTTTTTGCTTCTTCAGATTCCAATGAGCTTGGAGGCAACCCTCATGTTCCATCAAGATAGGAGGAAAATCCTCCTGTTCTTGTAACTCAAGGGGGTAATTATCCTGTTCTTACGGTATCCACTCCAAGTAGTCTGGTCACTTCCTTTGATTGGAATCGACTAGCAGGATGTCATCTTCCTTCTTATGTGCCTTTCCAAATCATATTACATGTTTTTAATATTATTGTACCTGGAACTATTATAGATGAAGGTGCATCTGTGAGTATCCTTTCCTCCACTACTTGGCAAGCGCTCGGTTTGCCGCCACTTGTGCCTGTTACCCAAAATTTGTTCGCTTTTAACAGAGGAGCCAATCAACCATTAGGGATCCTTCCTTAGTTTCCTATTACTCTGGGAGGAAAAGTTGTTTATCTCAATGTGATGGTAGTCCCAGGCCCTTTAGATTACAATTTACTTATTGGGTGAAACCATGTTTATGACATGGGAGGTATTTTTTCAACACTCTTTCGAGTGATGTGTTTCCCACATGAAGGCAGAATTGTCATCGTTGACCAACTTTCATTTCCTGGTCCAAATATGGCTTCCAGTGAACCATCTTCCCTAAATGATCCTTTTGTCCCAATGGTATCTTCCTTGCCACGGGTCAATTATGTGGCAACCCGTTTTATGCCTACATCAATTGACGATCAATTCCGTGACGTTGTGCATTATGTACTAGGGGCATTGGAACCAGATCTCTCTAATGGATTCCTTGCTACGGATCCCTTCCAAAGCATTGTTCTCCCATCTGATGAGAACCTCTTGGAAGTCATGACCTCTTATGGGTCGTGATCAAGGAACATGAGGATAGTTCTTGGTCTTGTGTCAATCTTGCTAAAAAATGAAACAAGGGATATGAGCATATTTCCTTGTCTTGTGTCAAGCTCGTTAAAAAATGAAACAAGGAATATGAGGATAGTTCCTTGTCTTGTGTCAACCTCGTTAAAAAATGAAACAAGGAGTATGAGCATAATTCCTTGTCTTGTGTCAAGTTCGTTAAAAAATGAAACAAGGAATTTGAGCAGAATTCCTTATCTTGTGTCAAGCTCATTAAAAAATGAAACAAGGTCCACTAGAACAAAGTTTCAATTCGAGTCTTTGATTAGATATCGTAAAATCCTAGTCGAGTCTTTCACTTGATCTTGAAAATGAACCTTCATTCCATCCACCTAATAGCCACGTGTAGTCTACTTAGGTGAATGTAATGAAGCTTGGGTGGCATGCACCTAGAATCGAGTCATCATGCTGGGGGCATGTAAACCAGTCTCAAGCATAGTTTCTCATTTCAAGCTTTTGTAAACATGAAACTGAATCCAAGAATAGTTTTTTGTTTCAAGCTTGTGTAAACATGAAATTGAATCCAAGCATAGTTTTTCGTTTCAAGATTCTGTAAACATGAAACCGAATCCAAGCATAGTTCCCTATGGTTAAAGCTTGTGTAAAAATAAACCCATCTCTATTTTAACCCTTGTGATTACCATTCTATCAGACTCTTCCTTCGGATGAGCCTTGTTTTTTTTCCTTCCATCATCACTATCTTCTTGGCCAATCATACACTTTCACTTGGTTGTTTTACCCTTTTTGAGGAATAGTTGCAATGATTGGTCCTATTAGGCAGCCTCTTCACATAAATCAACATGTTTTGAGAAGTTCCAACATCATCGGAACTAGTTGCTATCCTAGACACCACTCATTCCTCTAAGTGGATTCCTCTTTAAGCTCTTTTCAGACTCTCGAAATATGAAAATATTTCCAAGAACTTGTCCTTTTTAGCTTGTTAACGGATTGGAAACGAAATCTACTCAGTATAAGTTTAACCCTTTTCCAGACTAAGATAGATTATTTACCAAAAAGACGTTGATCGAACATGGTCAATAGGTTATCTCTCGTATTATTTTGTGCTTTTTTGGACTTGAGAGACAAATCTACGAAAAAGAACTTGTGGAGTTTTCTTTTTTTCCCTTTTCAAACTCTCAAACATGAAAATGACTGAGTTATCATTGTCATTAAACTCGTTAAAACATCAAATAGTGAAAAACTTGTCCATCATGACAAGACTAAGTTTCCCCTTCGATAGACTCGTTAAAACATCACATAGCGATGAATTCACCCGAAGGGTGGAATTATACAACAAGCATATGTTATCCTCCTCAAGATTGATAAAAAATAAAGAGGTACTGGTTAGCAATGACTGGCGAAAATGGGAAAAGGGGTAAACCACTTTATGGCAGCAGGTCTCTCTTGAACATGAGACTTTCACTTCATCTCTATGACTATTTGGGTTGGGTTATTTGCTTGATGGTTATCACACCTATGGTCTATCATACCATCCATTACTTTGGTTTTGGGTCAATGCTGCCAATTCATTCAGTGTCGCCGACATGTTCAAGAGAAGTCACTCAGTTAAATTCATCCTTTGCAATACTCATAAACCTTCATTTTCATGACCACCATTCCTGAACCTTGTGTCATCAGTCACATTCCATCTCCAAAATCATTACACTCGTTTCATGTTGTTGATGTGGGATACATCAAGGCCCTCCTGCGATGAGTCGCTTCTTTTCGATAGCAACACATTATCCAAGAAGTTGACTTAGAAACACCCTTTCAATACCTTGGAGCTTGCATACATCAATGACAAGTTTCTCGCTTCCGAATATAGGTTGACATCACAGGCCTTCGGCCGAAAGATTTTGTATGGTGTTTGACATCAAAACATACATTCACACCATGCAGAATGTACCATAGTACCTTGAGGATCATTATCATTATCGATGATTTCTCTCGCATCTGTTAACAACTTACATCATTGGCTGCTAATCAGACTGTGTCTTCCCATGTTCGACTTCAGATCACATATTCACATGGTTAGACTCATACTTGAGCGAATGATTGAATGAGATAGAAGACCTCGGATCTTGTTTCATCGATCTGGGTTGCGATTTCAGGAAAGTACCAAATCATCCGTACGATGGCATTACATTGATGGTCATCCCATCATGGGTCTATATCTGTAGATGACTATCTATTTACTTGTAATGAAAGTTTATATGCTGAGCATGGGTATGCCTTCCCTCAGCAATTCAAAAAAAATCAAAATATCATGATATTATGTATTGTAATTGATGCAAGTCACCATCCACTTCGGAACCTCCTCTTCACATCGTAAAGCATATCACTCAACATTAACATTTTCGACTTCATGCTTTAGGGTGTAGCTGTTACAGATCCATTTGGGCACATCACTCCCATCATTCAGATCAGTACTTTTAGGGCTCATCAAACCCTAATTCAGTTGCTACATGCCCTAGACAAGTCATCACTTTGAATGCCTCCTTCCCTGAGAGTTTCTTGGCCTGAATCCCTCCAAAAATGCCTCCTTGAGGGACCAACACAACCTTGGTCAAGGGTAAGTGCGCTTCAATGTAGGTAGGCCCATGTCAGGGTGCATTTCAGAGCACTTAGGCCCACTTTGACTTGCGCTGGGCGAGATTGAGTGAAATCCTCATAGGGTTCTGGGAATATTCTTGTCTTTTGGATCCTTCTAGAATATTCCCACACTTATCATCCATTATGAGCTCGAAATTGGATAAGGAATGAGTTAAGTAACCTCCTATCCTCTCATCCCTTCCTCCATGGAAACTAACTCTAAGTTTGGAAGGCCATTCAATACCCTCATTTATGACCAAGCCTCCTCCATTTTCCTATAAATTGAGCTCTCATCTAAGTGATCAGGGGCTGGACTTTGAGAATTTGTAAGGAGATACTGTTGGTGTGAGGTTTGAGATTGTAAGCAAGTATTGTTATGCCACCAAAGTGTTGTGCTTTTGACGTGATGTTGGTTGGAACCCAAGCTGGAAGAGTGACAATGGATCAAATTTCATGGTTGTAATTCTTCTTTCTACTTAATAAATATGTTTACACCTTTTCCCATATTCTTGTCTTTATGTATGATGATTATATGTGTAAATTCTTTCAATTCCATTTGATTATAGTAGATAGATCTATTGCTTTGATTGGTTTTTGTCCTTTGTTTATGATTGCAGGTACTTGCCGAGCGGATTAAGTTCGAGAAGGAGCAACAGGAGCCAAACAAAGGAGATAAAGGGAAAGTGAAAGATAACAAGTAGGTCCCTTGTCTTATTTATCTTCTATAGAAAAATTTTAAGTGCTTTAAATCTATTGTTCTAGGTGTAGCTACCCACCTAGGGAAATTGTATTTATCCGTAGATGCAAAATTCCACATAACACTAGTCAAAATTCATTTACTATATTTTTGGATTTGGTTAAGACTGACATGGTCAATGTGGACCCATAACCCCTTTTGTGGACCACCATACAGAAATTGTGTATAAACATGACATCCATTTATGATATTCACATATATTGTGATCATTATTTCATTCTTTATACAAGTGATTTAGCTTGCAAGCACCATAAAGCATTGTGCTCTATTGTTCATGGGTTATTTTCTTCATAGTCCCCCATCTAATTATTTGAACTTCAATTCAATAATTTCTTCTCTCATTTAATGGATTGTAGGTATAACAAAATAGGTACCTGTAATATCTGTCTTTGTCTAGCGAGGGAAGTTCAAGTAGAGTGGAGGAATGTCATAGATCTAGTACGTCTAACAAACATAGATCAACTAGAGGTGAGAAGATTAGAAGAAAATTTTGTAGATCCATGCAATTTTTCTGGCTGAAGGGGTTTCATGTTTTTATTACACTAAGAGCATAGATGATATCAAGGTGCCCTTAAGGTACAAACATCTAGTGAAACAATCAATACCCAAGGATCTTCGTCAAGTAAACACTAATAATTGTCTCAATGAGAGGATATATCACATTGCTCCATCATCATTGCATGGTTTTTGTCTATTTTCCATGGATGGCATAAAAATTTGTTATAATGGATTTATTGAATTGGAGTATGTCGATCCATGTTACAATTACAAATATTGGATGTGGCTTGTCCAATATACACGAGGTATGTGGGGATACAGAGTGGCTGCAAATTATATATAACTAAGAGATAACAATAAAAATAAAGGAGCATATGTAAATTGAAGGAAGGCCAAAAGCATTGGGAAGTATTGCGTAGTTTATAAACAATACACAACCTAGGACAAGAAATAAGCAACCTAATTGCATATTTGAGGGATGTGAAGGAAACCATGTATTCATATGCGTAATAAAATCAATAGTTGTAGGAGAAGAGTTGTTGATCAATTACAACTTGAATCAAATATACACAAACATTAATATTATTTGGGAAGTACATAACCTCTCATTAGTGATTATTATATTTTATATTTATCATTCAGAAGACAAGGAAGGACAACTCTTTTTCTACTTGGACCTTTTACTTGTAGATTTATATAAGGATTTGAAACAACAACTACCTAGTGGGAGCAATTTCAAATTTGGTTAATGTAATTAAAATTTAACTCAAACATATAACTTTAGGTTATTCATCACATGTGGATATTTTCCTCCAAAATTGAGAGGCCCAAGGAACAAAAAAATTAGGAGGCATGGACCACTTCTTAGTTCCAACTATAATGACCATAACTAATTCTATAGAATACCAAACTCCTAAACTTGCAAGAATATAATAAGACCATGAAATAAAAATAAGTGTATGATTAAACCTATGAGATAAGGTCTAATGATAACACAAAGGGAATTTGACATGATTTTTCTATAACTAGTGCTTTGAAGATTTTCATAATATCAATAGGCATTCTATGTTGTGGTTGTTTTCACCAAAATACAATGATACATTTCTTGGTAAGGTTGTCATTTCTCATTGGTTAAATTACGTTTGAATGCGTAAATGGTTCTAAGTCCTTGAAAATTCTCTTGGGAACTTATACTGTGTAAACTTAAGAATTCATATCTTCCATTCCAACAATTTTTGGCCAAGTTTTGAGCTAATTGATAGGAAAATATGCTAGGAAAAAATACCAAAACATAGAAATTTTAGATTATGCAATATCAATATTGATGAGCCCCAAAAATGGGTAACTATATGGGCTCATTCTGCCTCTTATTTCAATTTAATCCACCATTCTCAGTAGTTTTGTGCATGTTTTTGAATATATTTATGTCAATAGAGTGAATTGGGTTAGTCACTTTGCCATGTAGTCTAATAAGTGTTTATTGCATATTTTTTTGGACAATTTTGGACAAGGACAAGGAATTTATGAGGAAAATGGCAGCCAAACTCAAGGAAATAGGGAAGAGGACTTGTAGGGAGGGTGTCTCCTTCATTAATGACCCCTTTCCTTGAATCCTCCATCAACAACTCGGAGCACAAAGGCCCACATTGATGATTCCAAGGGGCAGCCGAGCAAGTCAAGTAGGACTACTGTTTATCTTCAGTTCTAGGAAGCCGAGTTCCTTGATTTTAGGAGGACTGTTGGGAGTCCCCATTTGTATAAATAAGAAGGCTTCGAGCCTCAGTAGGTTAGCTAGTTGTTAGTAGATTTTCACACTTTTGTGCAGCACATTGGTCAACTTACTTTCGAGTTCTTTTTGAAGACAATTTATGTGATGTAACTGTTATTTTTTGATAAATGAAGATGAAACAATTTTTGAGCTAGCACTGATCTTTTCCAGAGGGCTGAAGCTCTTGGGTTAGGGCCCAACCCAAGCTGCCCAACACCTCCTTTGTGTATTTATATGTTTTTTCTTTCATTCATGAGATAATTTCTGTTGTTTAGGTTCATCTTGCTTTGTTAAATTAGGTTGCTTTTGATGATTAACATAGTTGTTTTTGTATCAGTTGTGCAAGTAGGTTGCTGTAGTGACAAAATAAGATTCAAAAAGGCCACAACAGGCCCTGATCTCCTTTCTCCCTTCTTGGGACTATGATCTGAGGTCAAGGCACTACTGCTGCCACCAAAAACACAGTTTTTGCTCTTTCATGCAACTGCTAGTGTGATAACTTGATTTGGAAAAGTTGATAGTAGCTTAGATTCACATGCTTAGATCATTTCCTGTTCATTTACCATATTTTTCTCACATGCTTTTCTGTTCATAGGTTACTGATCAATATTTTTTGTTTTTAGGTTAGGAATTAGGTTAAGCTAGACAAAACTCTGTTTTTAGTTCTTTCTTTGGTCAGTTTTGATAAGTGAATGTGCAGATCTCTTGTAGGACATCTCAGCTCACCATCCCTCCATAACATATCTAACACTAGCTCACTTCTCCTAGATTTCTTAGCTCATTCACAACATTTCGCCAATCTGCCCTAATTTCTGCGTTTTTCCATAAAGCTGCTTTCTTGCCATTTGAACAAATCCAACCATCATGTTCTTCTCTGACCTTCCTTGACAAGTTCTAGACCCCTCAACACCTTCATCCAACCTTCATTTCCCTTTTCCCATCATTTTTCCACCTTCAAACCTCCAAAAACCACTTTCGGCCTCCTCCTGTAGAACCTCCTGTAGATCCCCTGCAGCCTCCTGTAGAATTTCCTGTGAGTGATTTTTCAAAGTCTGATCGCAATGGAAGTATTTAGAAGGGTACTAGGGGCTTCTTATAACCCCTCCACATCTTCCTCACCTTTTGAAAAAGCGAACTTCATCTTCCTTTTCCACCAAGCCTCTGCATCGTCACAACCAATTAAAATCACAAGCATAATAATTCCACATAAAAATACTCAAAAGTACAAAAAGATGATTTCTTCACATTTCTTTCCAGGAGTAGCTTGAATAAATGCAATTTTTCAATAGTCAATGGCACTCATTTCATTAGCTTCCATCTCTTTTCTTGCAAAAGTAGGGTTAGTGGGTAAACTAGGGTTTGCTAGGGTTTGCGTTCCATTTCGGTTTTATTTCTCTTTCTGCAAGTAGAATAACCCATGTAGAGTTAGCTTTCTTCCATCACAGTGAAAATTTCTTCTAAAAACTCATAGAAGTTGGCTTAAGCTCCTAGAAAACTTCCTCCAGCTGATCAAGTGACAACTTATAGTAAGAGCTAGTACTTGTGCATACAACACCATCGCTTTCAAGTTTGTTACGAACTACCGGGTTGATAAAAGTAAAGAAGGATGCCCCAGGAGTTGCAGAATTATTGCTGCAATATTGGAGGTCACCACTCTTTTTGGCGTCATTGCTGGTGAAGTGTCAGAGTATTTTGTGATTACTACTTTTCTTCTAATTTCTACTACAACATTATGCTAAGTAGTTTATTTCAACAAAAGTAGAGTAGTTGTTTCATTTCAATTCTATAATTTCAATTCTGCAAACGTAGATTAAGCATTTCTTACTTTTATTTCAATTCTGCAATTTCCATTTCTGCAAGCATAGATTATTCATTTCCTGCTTTCATTTGAATTCTGCAATTTCCATTTCAGCAAAGTAGATTAGCCATTTCCTGCTTTCATTTCAATTATGCAATTTCCATTTCAGCAAAGTAGATTAGTCATTTCCTTGCTTTCATTTCGATTCTGAAATTTCCATTTCAACAAAGTAGATTAGTCTTTTCTTTGTTTTCATTTCAGCAAGATTCATTTCAATTAGTTGCAATTTGTTGTTCAATACATTTTAGTTTTTGCAGGTACAAGAAAAGAAGAAGAAGAAGAAGAAGAAAAAGAGAAAAAGAAAAAAAAGAAAAGATTTCCTTTCATGCCTCGTAGGAACAGAGACAATTTAGGAAAATTCCTACCCAACACCCCCACCACCTCACTAAGTCACCCTTCTCTCTTCTTTGGTGGAAGTGATCCAAAAGAACCTATAGGCGAACCTCTAGAGATATACGAATATCCCATAACAAAAGAAGAGCAAGAAACCATTCCTCTTGACACCATGGCTGAAAACAGAAACGTTAGAGAAAATGGGGAAAAAATAGAGGGCGCCTTTCCTATTTGAGAGACCAATGGGGATACAAAAATGAAAAACATAAGTCCTTCAACCTTACCTCACTTCCATGGATTGACTACTGAAGACCCTGATACCTTCTTGTTTGAGTTTGCTGTTCTTTGTCGAACCTATGACTATGCAGAAGATGAGTAGAAGTTGAAACTGTTTCCTTCTACCCTCAAGGATGCAGAATTGCACTGGTTCATGGGGTTACCTGGAAACAATGTCACAACTTGGGCTCAAATGCAGCAAGCCTTTAACAACAAATATTTGGACTACTGTAGGTCAAAGGATACCAAGGAAGAAATCTTCCGAATGACCATGGGAAGTGATGAATCTTTAGAATACTATGAAGAGAGGTTTCAACGCAGTTATAAAAGGGCCAGGTGCACACTTGACCCCGAATCTCTGAAGTTGGTCCTCCTCAGAGGAGTCCTTGAAGACCTTCTAGATACCCTCCATCTGCTGGCTAAGGGAGACATCTACCAACTACCTTGTGATGACATAAAGATTGTGTTTATTAACCATTCTAGGGAAGCTAGAAAGAGAGGTAGGGGGAGTCAACCTTTAGCCAGTACATCCTCATCCAATTCATCCCTTAGAAACAAACTTGAGAATCGGCTGGAAGATTTCAAAAGCGAGATGAGGCAGACTCTTGCCATGCAAATGGATACCTTGCATATCAAAAGGAAACAAGAGGAAGCTGGGAAGGCTTGGCCATATTTTGTCCCAAGTGCACTAGAAAGCATCCTAAGAACGAATGTCCATTGCACTCTATAGAAGTGTATTTAGTTTGTGAAGAAGACCATCCTACGAATCAGTGTCCTTCCTTGCCTGGAATTAAAGCTGCATATCAGGGGGCTGAAGGAGCCACTAAACCACTCTATTTCATGAACCAAAGGAGGCCTCATGGACCCAGACCTTACCAGCAGGGAATGCAAGGGACATCCCAGAACTATTACAACCCTAATCAAGCCACTTCCATGCCTTGTTGGGGTCCCCCTACTCATCCTTCCTGGTCCACACCCCCTCCTTGGTCGTATCCATCTCAATACGAGGCTCCTCCTGTTGCTAATTCGTTTCACTCTTATGCTCAGCCACAGCTTCAGTGGAATGCACCTCATCAGGGGTGGAGGCCCTAGTACAACTCTCCTCCCACTCTTTTTCCTCCACCATCTGCTCAACCGCAACCATTACCTCCTCCTCCACCAAGGCAACCAAAAATACCTGCTCAACCAAACCCGAACCCCAATAACAGACAGGCCCAATAGGTATATACTGGAGAAACATCATGCCCAACCTATGCTATGGAGATTCAGGAGATTAACCTACGATCTGGGAAGGTTCTCCCAAATAGCCAACCTGCTCCTAAGGAGGGAGAGGAAGAAAAATAAGAAAGTGAACCAAAAGCCATTCCACCCTTTCTTGAGAGACTAACTGGAACCACACAACCAACACCAGAAGAAACTTAACTCCAGGGAGAACTAAAATAGTTAGGTGTAAAGATACCATTTCTCCAAGCCATAAAATATGTACTTATCTACAAATAATTGATCAAGGAGAAGTGCTTCAGGCACCCAGGTAGGCGCAGGAGAGATGCTCCAACTATCAATGTCATAGGACAACTGTCCGACCTGATGCTGGGGTAGGTAATCTGTCTAAAATATCTAGACCCTGGGAGTCCTGTAGTCGATGTCCACATCAATGGCACCATAATCCCCAATACCCTGATTGGTCTAGGGGTTGCCATTAATGTGATGAACAAGGACACTATGCTCAAGCTCAACCTTCAGGGTTCCCTAAGAAAGACCACAACAGTATTGTAGCTAGCAGACTGCTCCACTGTGACCCCTAAGGGGATTGTGGAAGATGTAATGGTCTCTATTGATTCCTAGGAGTACCCTACTGATTTCCTGGTTCTCCAGCCAAAGGCAAAGCTCACTGGGTATCCTCTCATCCTGGGAAGACCCTGGTTGGCTACTGTAGATGCCTACATCAGTTGTTGAGCTGGGAACATGACAATCAAGAACGAGCATATGTCCAAACAACTAGTCCTATATCCTCCTGCCCAACCTTTGCTTGAACATGATTTACTTCTCTGGTTGGAGGAGGAAGATAAGGATGAAGTATATTCCGCACCATTGTGCACAGTGGAAGCTACCATAGGGGGTCCACAAACCGAGGATGATCTTATTGAGAACTTGATTCAGAATCCACCCCCCAATGTGTTTCCATTAGAAGAGCTGGTGGAAGAAACCCAAGCCAATCCTTTAGTTGATCTCTGTGTGGCTGATCCAACCTCTCTCCGAGTTAAGAATGTGGAATTTGGCCCAGAAAGAACCTTGAAGATCAACTCATCCCTATCCACTTCTTAGGAGAAAGAACTATGTAGCTTATTGAAAAAACACTTGGATGCTTTTTCTTGGAGCTATAAGGAGATGAAGGGAGTCCACCCTTCAGTATGTACTCATCAAATTTACATTAAAGAAGATTGTAAACCAGTCAGGCAGTCTCAAAGGAGGATGAATCCAGCCCTTAAGGACATTGTCAAAGAAGAACTACAAAAGTTGATGGATGCAGGATTCATCTACCATTTTTCTGACAACAAATGGGTTTCTCCTTTGGTGCTAGTGCCAAAGAAAAATGGGAAGTGGAGAATCTGTGTAGATTATTGGGAACTAAACAAGGCCACCAAGAAGGACCATTTCCCTTTGCCTTTCATAGATCAAGTGTTAGATGGCTTGGCAGGGAAGAAGTTCTTCTCCTTCCTAGATGGGTTTAGCGGGTACAACTAGATCCAAATCAGCCCGAAAGACTAAGATAATACCACTTTCACTTGTCCTTGGGGTAATTTTGCATACCAGGTCCTTCCTTTTGGGTTGTGCAATGCTCCCGCCACTTTCTAGAGAGCAGTATTAAGCATATTTGCTAAACTGGTTCATGACTCAGTGGAAATCTATATGGATGACTTTACCCCTTATGGTTCTAACTTCCAGGAAGCTTTGACTAACCTGGGAAAAGTTTTAGCCAAGTGTATTGAAATGAACCTGTCCCTCAGTCCTGAAAAATGCGAATTCCTGATGACTGAAGGGACCGTGCTAGGTCATACAATTTCTCAGCAAGGATTACAGGTGGATCCCAATAAAATTGCAATCATCCAAAGGGTCCCACCTCCTCAAAAGGTAAGAGATGTTTGAAGTTTCCTAGGCTTAGCAGGGTATTATAGAAGATTCATCAAGGATTTTAGTAAGCTAGCCTCTCCATTGTTTGGTCTTTTGGGAAAAGATGCTGAGTTCATATGGACTGACAACTGTCAAGAGGCTCTGGATGCCTTGAAAGGTAAACTGGTAACTACCCCAATTTTGAGAGGTCCAAACTAGGCCCTACCTTTCCACATTCATACAGATGCCTCGAACAAAGCGATAGGAGCAGCCTTAGGGAAAGTTGATGATAAGCTGCCTTATGCCATATATTTTGTCAGTAAAAACTTGTCTAAGGAAGAATTAAACTACACTGTAACCGAGAAGGATCTTCTAGCTGTGGTCCATTCCCTAAATAAGTTCAGACACTACATCATTGGCTATCAAACATTCGTACACACTGATCATGCTGCAATTAGGTATTTGATGAATAAACTAGATGTAAATGCTCGTATTATTAGATGGTTACTTTTATTGCAGCAATTTGATTTGACCATTGTTGATAAACTGGGTAAGGAAAATGTTGTTGCTGATTTTCTGTCTAGACTAGATCTGCCTGCAGGTGAAGAAGGAATGGTGGATGATCAAATGCCAGATGAACACCTATTTTCTATTTCAGTACTCTCTCCATGGTTTGTTGATATAGCAAATTACTTGGTTTCAACACAGTTTCTGCCACACCTGTCCTCAAAAGAGAAGAGAAATATCGTGAGGAAAAGTGCCCCATTCACCTGGATTGGGGGCAATCTTTTTAAACTTGGCCCAGATCAGATTTTGAGGCGATGTGTCAGGGAGGAGGAAGTTTTTGACATCCTCCTAACCTGTCATGATGGGCCCTGTGGGGGCCATTTTGCAGCAAAGAGGATTGCCTTCAAAATTATGCAAGCAGGTTACTATTGGCCCACTCTTCATCAAGATGTCAAGAGATATATCAGCCAATGTGACCGATGTCAAAGGATGGGGAAACCTACTCCAAGGGATGAGATGCCCTTGCAACCTCAAGTGACTTTTGAGCCATTTTAGAAGTGAGGCATGGACTTTGTGGGTCCTATCAACCCTCCTTCAAAACAAAATCTTACATCATTGTGTGTATTGATTATTTGACAAAATGGGCAGAAACCAAGGTGATCAAGGCAGCAAAAAAAGAAAAAGTAGCTGAGTTTTTGAGGGAAAATATCTTCTACAAGTTTGGCTATCCAAGAGAGCTAGTCACAGATCAAGGGAGTCAGTTTAACTCCAATCTGATTGAAGACCTGCTCACACATCACAAGATTAAGCACAAAAATTCCACCCCTTATCATCTGCAAGAAAATGGACAGGTGGAAGTCATTAATAGAGCTTTGGAAGGGATTTTGACTAAGGTAGTGAGCAATAGCAGAAAATATTGGGCAAATCGATTGGTTGAGGCCACCTGGGCCTATAACACCACTTGGAAAACCATCACAGGGTTCACACCCTATGAGTTGGTCTATGGGAAGAAAGCTCTGCTGTCAATAGAATTTGAATATAACACATTAAGAATGGCAGCTCAGTTGGACCTAGATCTCATCCATGCACAAAAGGAAAGGTTAATTCAGCTAAATGGATTAGATGAACATAGATTGTAGTCCCTTCTCCACTCAGAGGTAATCCAATTTCAAAGAAAAATATGTCATGACAGACACTTCAAATAAAAACAATTCTAGGAAGGAGATTGGGCACTGCTGTATGATTCAAGATATAAAGATTTCAAGGGAAAACTGAGGACAAGATGGCTGGGAGCATACAAAGTAGAAAAATGCAATGACAATGGTTCATTTCTGATCTGGACCATCGATGAAGAAGCCATCCCCATGCTTGTCAATGGGCATAGGTTGAAGCTCTATAGGAAGCCCCTCTCCAAGCATGAATTCATTGAGAATATGGGAAAAAAAGTGTTGGTAGTGGAGCAGGTCTCTGTCTCCACTCCACCCACACCCTAAAAAAAAAAAGGAAAAAAGAAAAAAGAAAAAAGAGACAAAAGGAAAAAAAAGAAAAACAGAAAGAAAAAACAGAAAAAAGGAATTAAAAATTCCTGGGTGAAAACCTCTTGGAGGTGCCCTAGGCAGGAAATGAGGGTGAAAACCTCCTGGAGGCACCCCAACTGTCTCATAAAAAAAGAAAAGAAAAGAAAAAAAGATGAAAAAAAGAAAAAAAACAGAAAAAAGTAACTTCTTTTGAATGCATTGCAGATTGCAGGAGGGTCACAGAGGGAAAAAAGACATGGTCAGGCTGCATACACCTTTGATAGCTCATTTCTCCATTGCCATTGTATTTTCCCAGGCCTTGGTCTCACTTGTTATGAAAATCTTGCATCCTACAAGAAACTCTGTGCATTCTACAAGAGGCTCCTATAGAAATCACAGAGAGCTCAAAATCGAGTTTAGAAAAGAATCTGAGGGCTAGAAATTTGTCCAGAAGGCCTGTGGACCTCCCTGCCACCATTCATCCTCCTAATTCTCCATCCCATCCCTGCACACCTACATTTCCACTCGCTTTTTCTTCCCTGCACAGAAAACACAGAATTTTGTTTCTTTTGTTTAAAAAAAAATGATGAATAAAACAACAACATTCTTCACTTGTTTCTTACTTGATGCATTCCAGCTGTTATTCCTTTCATTCAGAACCTTCTTTAGCTGTCTCTTTAGTCCCTGCTCAAGCATCAACCTGAAATTTTAGAGGGAGAAGCAGCTACAGGAAATCCTGCAGGATTCCTGTAGCAGCTGATCCCTTTACAAAAAACAAGCTCGAGGGGCAGGGTTAATGCATCCAAGGTGTATGAAACGTGAAAGGAGTGGTTCCTGATCGAAAATCACCAGCATAAGGTAGCCAAGCCACCAGTTCAGAGGCCACGAGCACCAAAAAAAAAAAAAAGTGCCAAAGTCTGAGCATGCAGAGCACAGGTGTTGACTAACAGGTAAGTGGCTAAACCCGTTCCTTTGTTGCATGAATATTATTTAGGAATTGCATAAACCATTGGGATGGTTGTGATTAAGCGAAATCGATGGCTAGCTAACTAGCCACCCTCGTTCAGTTCAAACAAGCCTCGTCCAATTCAAACAACAGTTCAGAAGGTGCAATCAGCACGTGTGGTCCGTCAACTCGGGAAGAAAAACTCAGAATCGGTAGTGGTGGTGGTGTATAACGAGACTGATGGAAGTGATGGTAGGTAGGCAACATGAAATACCATAATGGCACTGGAGTAGGGACCAACAGTCCGAATGGGGATAACATACCCTTCCTGCCACCTCACCTCGTCACTGCAGATCACGCCATCAGCTTAAGTACACGATGGTAGAAGCCTTCACCACCTTTTTTTTTCATTGGCATCAACGAGTTCTCGGCTGCAGCAACTCACCTACCACCTTCATAACATCGAAACAGTCGCTCTCTGCCAGTTTTCAAAACCCTCCCACTTATCAGGCTCTGTAGGAGCATTATCACATTCTACAGGAGCGGAAAACACAGTCTATAGAAGCCTTTCTATAGGAAGGCCAGGGAGCAGCTCTGTAGAGGGAAAATTCAAAATTTTTGCAAATTCGAGCTCAAAAAGAGGTAGGCTCAGAAACCCACTCTGCATGTGATATATCCATACAAGGTGGTGGGATTAGAAGCAAAATATTGGGTTGAAAAAGGAAGGGAAGGTGAACACAAAAGTCTGCCTGTGTTTTTCTGAATTATATACAGTCTCTCCATTTTACTCTTTGCACTAAAAGTCTGTCTTTTTCTTCCCCGTATTCTCTTATAAAGAAGGGGTGCAACCATAGAAAATCAAGCCTGTGAAAAGTGTGAATTTGCATTTGGAAGCCTGTTCATTTTGTGAGAAAGAAGAAAAGCACTGTTTTATATACTCACTGTTTTGTCAAAATATTGATTTCCTCAAAAAAGAAAAAACCCGAGAAGTAAATTCAGGTTGAGAACAGGGTTTGAAGGGAGGGAAAATTGCAAATTGCTGTTGTGAAAAAGAGAAACATGAAAAATTCCCTCTCTGGTTCCAGAAAGACAAGCCTCAGTTGTTCCTCTGTTTTCGGTCTTGAAATTTGTTGCCTTCCTCCTCACCTGAGAATTTCCAGCAGTCACTAAACATCATGACGGGAGGTTTCATGAGAAAAGAGCCCCTGAATTCCACCAAACTACATGAACACCCAGAAGTGGTAGCCCTCTTCACCAGGGCAAACTGGATGCCTTTCTTTGAGAGAATTCATGGATATGATGAGGAGGTGACAGAGGAATTTTTAATGTCTTTAAGACCCCATTCAAAAACCCATGCTACAGTCAGTTTCAAAGGTTTGATTATAGAGCTTACACCAAAATTCATCAGCAGAGTCACTGATCTTCCACTTGGGCTCCCTTGGAGCAAATAAGAAAAACCACTAGGACAAGTTTCTAAAAAGACATTTTTCCAGCCTGATGAACATCCTGTAGAGGATAAGAATGGGGTCAGAAGGACAAGTATACCTCATCCATGGGGTGAGGTTAGCTACCAGATCATGAAATATATCTCCTGTGAAGGGAGATACAGTATAATATATGGTTATCACTTCTGATTATTGCATGAATTGAGATATGGAATGGACCTACCTGCATCTAGAAAACTCAGCCTCCCATATTTCCTCCTCCAATCTTTGATAGAGTGTGGCACCAAGTTGAATGTAGGGGTTCCAGACCAACTGGCCCACCATGGGCTCATTAAATTACTGGTAGAGGATGCCCTCCACACATACACCATCCCTATAGCCTAGGAAATTTTCAGGAACATGTCTAGAGAAGATGACATAAAAACTCTCACTGATGACCTTAGCCCATCTGGAAGTGAAGAGGAGGAGTAGAAAGAGGAACTTGAGAAGGAAATCCATGAGGAAGCACAAAATATTCAAGTAGAAGAAGAAAAAGAGGAAAAATAGAAAGAAGGGGAGAAACATGACAAAACCACAGTTGAACCTAAGGTGGAAAAGAAAACATCATCAAAAGCAGAGAAGAGGAAGAGGACCAAAGCTAAGAAGAAGATGCCCAAGAAAGATCAGAAAAAAACTACCACAGGAAAGGTAGAAACTAAGAAAGAAAAGGAGAAAACACCACCGAAGACAGCAGAAACAAAAACAAAAACAACAGACATAGGAAAAACTGCAGAGGATGAAGAAGAAAAACAGCAAGAAGAAGTGTCTCCTAAGACACTAGCAAGGGAAGCAGCAGATGTTCTTGTTGCACTTAGCACTCCAGCTAAGCAAAAGGGGAAAAGAAAAAGACAGACATCTATGTATTTCAAAGCATGGAGGAGCGCCAAAATTAAGGTGGGAAAACCCCAACCATCTGTGAAAGAACCCATTATCATTGAGGATGCACCTACTGTAACAAGGAAGGAATCTCCCTCCAAAATATCTATCACTTACGAAAGAGGGAGTCCTAAGACCTCCACCTGGAAGGAAAGGATCAAATTGATGGACTCTAAAGCAATCCTACAGGAGGCACAAACCTCTCTACAGGAGACACTGGCCAAGCTCATAGAAACTAAAAAACTGGAAAAGAAGGCAGAAGAACAGTCTTAAGAGGAAGGTAAGGCAAAAGAGATACTTGAGCATGGACCTGAGCCTAGATTAGGCTCCTACTATAACCTTCTAGAAGGTGAGAAGATCATCCCAGAAAAATTTGTAGTGCCTCTTTTCTTTGAACTAGAAAAGGAAAGAGTCAGGACCCACACCTGGATGCAGATTGCAAAATCTAAAGGGGTCAAAGATATAGGGCACATGGAAAACAAGTTGAGAGAGATGAGTAGAGAATTGGGCATGGTAAGGCACACAGAGAGCATCAGAAGAGCTCAACTATAGGAGGAAAATGAATTGTTGAAAAAGCAGCTACAAGAAAGGGAACCTCAAGGAGGAAATAAGCTGTCAATCTTGGAAGGACAACAACAAAAAGAGGGACTCCAGGCAGATAGTGAAGCAACAGAGAAACAACAACAAGAAGAAGAACCATAGACAGATAGTGAGACATTGATGAAACAGCAGCAAGAAAAAGAATCCCAAGTAGAAACTGAAGTGCTGATTTTGAAAAGGCAGCTGCAGGAAAAGGAAGCCCAGTTAGCCTGCATGGCCAGCTGGGCAATGGAGGCCTTGCAGTGCAGAAAACCAGCTAGATCATATGCACTGTATCTCAAAGATCAGTGGCTCCAATTCCAGATTAAGACACTGGCCCAGAGGGGCACAATACCATTTCAAGATTATGGCCAATTTATGCATTTATGTGATAATAGTTTAGCCGAGGATAAAGCAAAGCTAGCAGAATTTTACCTACACAACATGGCACTTCCTGACATGAATTTATGGGATCCAAATGCTACATTGGGAGACTTACAACTCATGGCTATGGCTTCTTGGTTGAGCCATGAAGAAAAGAGAGCAGTGGAAATTCAGAAAATAATGGAAAAAGAGCTAAGTGAGCCCTTGATGATAAGGGAAGAACTAGCAGAACCCTTGGCTCTCATCTATGCCCACCAACACCTTGCAGCCAATCCTCAAGTTCTTCCTGACTATGTTGACAAGCAAGCACAAGCTATTGCTCATTTCGAAGATATGGAGAGATTGTTTGGCGATGACTACCTTCATGCTTGCATGAGAAGGTGGAATACATTGTCACATAGCCTAAGGATCAGGGAGTATCACTCCCCAACTAGAATGAGGGAAGCCATGAGGAGAGTGCCCCTATATAAGCAATCAATGCAAAACTTGAAAGCCAACTGGATTGGTCTTAAATTTAGTCCTCCACTGTTGCTAGGACTGTTGGAAGGAGTTAAGGAGGAGGAAGAACAGAAACAATGGGAGGAAGTGGATAGGAAAGCAGGTTTCCATGACAGAGAGGAAGACATCACATCAGAGGCTTGGGATGTCAGGGAATCTGTGAGAGCCATTAAAGATGAAGAGTTAGATTAGTTGCTCAGAGGATGAGCAACCCATTCAGCAGGGGGGTGATGATGAGCCCCAGAAATGGGTAACTATATGGGCTCATTATGCCTCTTATTTCGATTTAATCCACCATTCTCAGTAGTTTTGTGCATGTTTTTGAATATATTTATGTCAATAGAGTGAATTGGGTTAGTCACTTTTCCATGTAGTCTAATAAGTGTTTATTGCAGAGTTTTTTAGACAATTTTGGACAAGGACAAGGAATTTATGAGAAAAATGGTAGCAAACTTGAGGAAACAGGGAAGAGGACTTTTAGGGATGGTGTCTCCTTCATTAATGACCCCTTTCTTTGGATCCTCCATTAGTAACTCGGAGCACAAAGGCCCACATTGATGATTCCAAGGGGCAGCTGAGCAAGTCAAGTAGGATTGCTGTTTATCTTCAGTTCTAGGAAGCCGAGTTCCTTGATTTTAGGAGGATTGTTGGGAGTCCCCATTTGTATAAATAAGAAGGCTTCGAGCCTCAGAAGGTTAGCCAGTTGTTAGTAGATTTTTGCACTTTTGTACAACACATTGGTCGGTTTACTTTCGAATTCTTTTTGAAGATAGTTTATGTGATGTAACTACTATTTTTTGATAAATGAAGATGAAACAATTTTTGAGCCAACACCGATCTCTTCCAGAGGGCTGAATATCTTGGATTAGGGCCCCACCCAAGCTGCCCAACACCTCCTTTGTGTATTATATGTTTTTTCTTTCATTCATGAGATAATTTCTGTTGTTTAGGTTCATCTTGCTTTGTTAAATTAGGTTGCTTTTGATGATTAGCATAGTTGTTTTTGTATCAGTTGTGCAAGTAGGTTGCTGCACTGACAAAATAAGGTTCAAAAAGGCCAAAACAGGCCCTGATCTCCTTTCTCCCTTCTTGGGGCTATGATCTGAGGTCAAGGCACTACTCCCTCCACCAAAAATACAATTTTTGCTCTTTCATGCAACTGCAAGTGTGATAACTTGATTTGGAAAAGTTGATAGTAGCTTAGATTCACATGCTTAGATCATTTCCTGTTAATTTACCATATTTTTCTCACATGCTTTTCTGTTCATAGGTTACTGATCAGCATTTTCTATCTTTAGGTCAGGAATTAGGTTAAGCTAGACAAAACTGTGTTTTTAGTTCTTTCTTTGGTCATTTTTGATAAGTTAATGTGTAGACCTCCTGTAGGACATCTCAACTCACCATCCCTCCATAACATAGCCAACATCAGCTCACTTCTCCTAGATTTCTCAGCTCATTCACAACATTTTTCCAGTCTGCCTTAATTTCTGCGTTTTTCCATAAAGATGCTTTCTTGCCATTTGAACAAATCCAACCATCATGCTCTTCTCTGACCTTCCTTGACAAGTTCTAGACCCCTCAACACCTTCATCCAGCCTTCATTTCCATTTTCCCATCATTTTTCCACCTTCAAACCTCTAGAAACCACTTTCGGCCTCCTCCTGTAGAACCTTTTGTATATTCACTACAGCCTCCCATAGAATTTCTTGTGAGTGATTTTTCGAAGTCTGATCACAATGGAAGTCTTCAGAAGGGTAATAGGGGCTTCTTAGGACCCCTCCATATCTTCCTCACCTTCTGCAAAAGCCAACTCCATCTTCCTTTGCCACCAAACCTCTGCACAGTCACAACCAGTTAAAATCACAAGCATAATAATTCCACATAAAAATTCTCAAAAGTACAAAAATATGATTTCTTCACATTTCTTTTCAGAAGTAGCTTGAATAAATGAAATTTACCTTTTCAGTAGTCAATGGCACTCATTTCATTAGCTTCCATCTCTTTTCTTGCAAAAGTAGGGTTAGTGGGTAAACTACGGTTTTCTATGGTTTGCATTCCATTTTGGTTTTCTTTCTCTTTCTGCAAGTAGAATAGCCCCTGTAGAGTTAGCTTTCTTCCATCACAATAAAATTTCTTTTGAAAACTCATAGAAGTTGGCTTAAGCTCCTAGCGAACTTGTGCCAGCTGATCAAGTGACAACCTGCAGTAAGAGCTAGTACTTGTGCATACAACACCGTCGCTTCAAAGTTTGTTATGAACTACCAGGTTGATAAAAGTAAAGAAGGAAGCCCCAGGAGTTGCAGCATTATTGCTGCAATACTGGAGCTCACCAAATATATCGATACACTTTTCCTTATGTATCCCCTCCTTTTTTTATATATCTAATTCTCATAGGTTCTAATTCAAGAAGCCAATGAGAGGTTTATTTAATTCCTTTATAAATTGTTCCTAAATAAAATGGATCCCCTTTAAAAGATATTTTATCTCTAGATTGTATATATCAAACTTGAGTTTCTCGCCATTGATATAATACTCCACCAACATAATCCTTGTTACACATTATCAAAAGGGGAGGAAATTAAATATTAGAGTCCTTAGAAAGGACCAATCTCCCCCAAGCCCTATATATTATATGTTCATTAGGAATTATTCAAACTTGCACATCATTAAGCACTTTATGGTGATTTAGAATGAAAAGCAAGCAAAGGGGAAATCCACAAAAAAACATTATTGTGTAGCAAAGGTATGGAACTTGTTGATGGAAAATAAATCCAAATTTCTCATATATGATTGAGTACATCTAAAGGTTATCATAAATGAGCCAAGATGGAGATGGTATAGGAGAATCATATATATGGAAATGAACATATACATGTTTTAGAAATAAAATTTATGTGCACCTAAGATAGGCTATACAATTCTATAATAAGATTGACTTCCTTGAGGGCATTATTTTTTTCTATTAGGTATGAAAGATCATGAGAAGAGTAAGTAATTATTACATGAATATTCAAATATAAGATACTTAAGTATGAAAAAAGGCCATAAGTGCCAAAAAATATAAGTATCTCGAAGTGATGAATAGAGTGGAACAATTCTATCCAACATTAAGAACATTAGCCCTTTAGATGGTTAGCTAATGCTAGAGTTAATGGTATTTGGAAGTCACTAAGAACCTAATACAAGGCTCTAATAAGTTGTCTAGAAGTGTTTTCAAAAAGTTGTCATGTTCATAGCCATTTGATTTGATCCATAAGCAAAGTGCATAGTTACTTCTATATTTTTCAAGATTCAGTTTCATTTCACTATTAAAACCAATAATAATTTAGGGATTTCTAGCAAGACAAAACATGGCATTGGTTGTGACCAATTTGTTGTTCCAAATTTCATGCACTAAATGCTAAATTTTTATATAAGAAATTGTCTACACACATTCAAAGTTAGGTTTCAAATGCAATTGGAAATTTTCTTTTGGGAGGAAAGGTTCAATGTTATTTAACTTTTTGTTTGAGAGATTGTGACTATTCAAAAAATGTGTGAAATGGACTCATCCTACATAAGGTCATTTCTTTGATAATCAAAATCTTATTGTAACTTTTAATTGTACGTAGAGTATTTCAAGCCCTTGCACATATGTTTGTTATTGTGGACCTCAATATCAATGGTGAAAATAGGGTTTATTAACAGGTATGAAGTTATATTTGAATCTTAGACTTCATTAGCTATAAAAAAACAAATCAAATTTGCTTAATTTTTAAGCGCAACAATTTGAGATCTAATTTTAAGGCATGAGTGGCCTTAAGAAGTCATTTTAATGATCACTTCAAATGAAGGGCTGGGAACACGTTTTTTCACACCAAAAAAAGGATACCTACATAATGCATGAGAACAACATAGAGAAAAAATTAATACCAAATGCCTTCCCTAGGAGGCCTCTTAACGTCTAAAGTGCATGTACATTCAAAATCTTTCTAAAGGTTCAATATCAAAGTTGTAAACATAAAATTTCATATCCAAGTGTCTTGACCAAGCATATATGTAGTAAAATTTATATGGTGTGGTATGTGGCTTAGGTAGTAACCATGTTGTACCTCTAACCATTCCTTTTTTATTCTAGAAATATTCTTTGATACATGTTAAGAAAAATACTCTCATCCTTTATGGATACAAGTTTAATATGGATTTATTTCGTATTTTTCTTTGAGATGTTTTAACATATATACATGACAACACCTTCCCCATACTAGGTTGTAGAGCACATTGCTAAAGTACAAGAAAGTGGGTAAGTTGAAACAATATTTAGAGACATTAGAGTAATGGGAGCTCAACCTCACCTCTATGAGGTTTCTAACCTACCTAAAACCTTTAGGGAATAAAATAGATTCTTGGGTATTTACTCTAACGCATGGTTGAAAGGTGTAGTGCAAGAGGTATGCTAGTTGTGAGGGTATTAAGGGTTCTGTTGGGATGGGGCCCCTTGGGTTAGTTTGGGGTTAAGATAACCCAAATTTTGGTACAATTTTGTAAATATGTAAAGTCTCCAGGATTTGTGGATGCAGAGCGCATAAGTGAATAGGAGTCAAAGGGTCTTATCCCCTTGTTTTGGATAAGTTCTGAGTTGGTTTTGAGATTCACCCATGGTCCATGGACCATGAAATTGTATGAAAAGTCTATAAATAGGTGTGCCTTAAAAAGCCTAAGAAGTAGTAGAGAAGAACTAGATGGAAGAAATATAGAGAATTGGGATAATTGAAGAGTCTAGGACAAGAGCTAGGGAAAGAAGGCTCTGCTTCCTGCACTTAGATAGGGAAAGAAAGGCTCCACAACTGAGTGCACGAAGGCCTAGGTAGAGTCCGCAACTGAGTGCGTGCAACCCTGCAACTATGTGCCCAGGGCAGTTGAGTCTGTAATCTTGAATTGAAGATCAATAGAGACAGTTTTATCAAGAATTCCTAAGTTTACTGTTTATCTCTATTAATGTTATATGCTGCTAATAAATGATTGTTTTATGAGATATTGATTGAATGTTACGTGATTCTCTTGAATAAGTCTTAATAATGTACGTAATGTATGTTTAACTACTTTTGCGAAGACTATGGTAATTTTTCTTATGTTTACTAACAAATTAAGTAAATATGCGCGAACACTAATTTAGGATCGCTCTCTGATGCATGTAAGTAGGAAAATTGACTGTTAGAGGTCCGCAAGGACTAATCATAGACCTTTGTGAAGGTCTAAAGGCCGTTTTAACAGAGTCGCAACAACATGCCCTACGAGTTTATCAATCTGTGAGAAGGCAGATCTAAGGCACTGAAAGACATCACCACTAGTCTCTGGATGCAGAAAGTTGGTTCTTGCATCCCCCCATACTGCTTCAGGTAAGACTGCAGCCTGCGCTACGTGGGTTGTTACCGAAAGGGCCAGTAGTGTAGTGTTTTGTTGGTTGGTGCAACTAACTTTGAACCTGGGTCAGGACCCCCTAAGCCAACAAATGGTTCCATCGCCGAGACCGGGATATGCTTGAAAGAGATGTGTGATGTCGCATCATTGGAATCCGATCAAGAAAGAAATTGAAAAGTGGTTGGATCGGAATATTCACGAGTTCACGTCGCAAGAAAAAAAGAATTTGTGTCTGTTGAAGGAAGAGTGGTTGAACAGGTATTTGTATACAGAGACACACGAGATCTTCTTCTGCTCTTTCCCCATTGAACTATATGGATGGTTAACTATATTGACAGACCATCAAGGAAGGTGGAAGCTTGATAGTCCTATAGTGTGGACTCCAGAATTAGTGTGGCGCTTAGAAGCTTCTAAAAATGAGATTGCGCAGGTTGTCGATCATTGGCTTGATCAAATTCTGGGAGGATTTGTTATAGAATTTATAGTTGATACCTCAGTTAGCTATAGCGAAGCAGAGCAACAAATTTTTAAAGGACCGCAAGGTAAGTATTTAAGATAATTGAATACTTGGATTAAAATGCTGTTATGTGAAAAATGGGTGATGCCATTACCTTGATGTTTGGAGCTACGGGAAGCGGACGGTTCCTTAGAAATTGCGAATGATCAGGACCAGAGTATAGTCCATTGATTGGACCTCCTCCAAGTGACGATGAAGGGGCGGGGTAGGCTATGTCGTGAAGCGCTATTCAACTAATCACTCAGGGGATTCCTCAAGAAAATCATCCTTCCACTCCACCTCCACCCCAACCTCCACCACATACACCTTTACCCGCACCTCCACCTCCACCACCACCATTCAACATGATGAACATAATGAAGATGCCGATCTTCAAGGGTATAGGAAGCGAAGATGCAATGCAGTTCTGGTTTGTTATGAATGTTGTATGGACATCGCAAGAGATTACTAATGACAATATAAAGAAGGCACAGTTGGTTACCACTTTGCAGGACCACACGCTAACCTGGTACATTAAGTATTGTTCTGATAATCCTCTCGCAACACTAACAAAGACTAAGGCAACTTTAAACAAGGAGTTTAGTAAGGCTAAGTCTGACTCATAGTCATTAATTGGATTTAAAGAAATCATGATGAGGGTCGATGAGACACCTTAGTAATTTGATCAATGGTTGAAGTATCAGATCAGAGAGGCTAACATGCAGATCACAGATAGCCAACATTGTGAGTGGCTTATAGCGTCGCTCTTGTCCCACTTGAGAATTGCTCTGTCACAACATAAGATAGAAACACATGCATAAGCCTTGGAAATCGTGATGAGGCTGCAAGCATCACCTATTCAGGATACGAACCCGGGAGTACAGCAGATCCACTCACAATTAGCTAGCTTACACCTAGAGTTACAGAGTTTGAAGAAATATGAGACTAAACCAACAGTGCACGCATAAGTCTGGTGTTTGAAGTCCAAGGGACATGGGCATGATAAAGACCACTGTCCAGTGTATGCGAATTATATTACAGGAGGTGGGCCTATTCCCCTGAAGCTAGAAGCCCCAACAAGGCCAAGCATGGGGGCTGTGCCATGGTGTGCTATTTTTCAAGTTGTTGGACAACATGTGACAAATAATTTCCATTTACTTCAAAAGTTTGTCTAGACACCCCAACAGTTGTTTTATAACTTCTGCAAATCTGTGGGCCACGATGAGTGCCACTGTCGAAGCTATGAGATGATGATGGAAATGACACCTACATACTAGATGCAAGAAAAAACTCGGCCTCTAGAGCATGGCGTTGGAGAAGCATGCAGAAGTTATCAGGGTTGAGGACAAGGCCGAGAAGGAGAAGGACCTAGTAGAGGTGGCAGTAAGATTATCTGCTACAATTGTGGACAGTCGTGAGAATGCCAGAATCCTACATACTTGTCATGTCAACACTGCAGAAAATTTGAACATAATATATAGGAATGCATAGTGCTAATATCTAAAATTCAAGAGAAGAAAACACAGCCTCATCAGCCTAGACAGAATCTACAGATGATGAGGGCTGAGGCCCGCGAAGAAAATCAAAGTGCTAACATTGTGCTAAGAAGTGGAATGACGACTTACGATGATAAGGGTAAACAACCTGAAGAAGAAGGATGGGTCCCCAAAGCACCAGAGAAAAAAGCCAGCTTTGATCCAGATCACGCTAAGCAAACATTTATGGAAGCTAAGAAGAGCTTCGTTGAAGCCTCCACGTCACAGAGCTAGTACAAGACGCAAGCAATCAACGTGACTCCAGAGGTTGATCCCTCTATAATCTCTACGTTTTTGGAGACCTGCATAAAACTGCTGCACGATAACAATGCTTTGGAAGGCATGCAAGAATTAATAAATAAATGTGTCAGTAAAGAGAAAGTCCCTGATGGACACCGGGTGGTCAGAAAAATTGGCAAACATAAGGCACAAACAGGGCGCGTGATGAGGCTCACTGTGTAGATAAGTGATTAGGAGATGGACCATGTCATTTTGGATCTGGGGTTCAATGCGAATGTATCACTGAAACAAACATGGGAAATGATGGGAAGAATTGTGTTATAGTGGTCTCTGATTCAACTTAGGATGGAGAACCAATATAAAATCATCCTTGTGGGACGGTTATATGGAGTAACAGTTGATATAGAAGGTGCGAGCGTGATGGCCGACTTTGAGGTTATAGAAATTGTTGACGACAGTAACCCTTACCCCGTGCTCTTGGGAATTGACTGGGCTATTGACATGAATGGGGTCATTAATTTGAAGAAAAGGAAGATATCATTTGAACGAAAGTCGCTGTGAGTTATAGTGCCACTGGATCTTGCAGAAGGGGCACACTATACTGAACCAGTCCATGAATATGATGAAAGTGATGATGAATTGGATCAGAATTACAAAATAACAACGCGAGATCAGGAATGGATCAATTCGACGACGTATGGATAGATTTCATGGGACTGGGAGAGTTCATGCACCTCTGATTCAGATGAAGAGTTAGAGCATTGGCAGAATCACTTGCATGAAGTGTTTACATTGCGATGCAATATGATGACGAATTCACTGCACTGTGTCTTGTTAGAGGTAAGGAAATTACTCTATTATGATGGCTTAACTGACATAGATCTGTTTTTGGATGAATTTTAGCATGAAGTCCCTGAGGATCACCGCTTCCAAGCATTAGAATTGGCACTACATGCTACATTTGCATGATGGTGGGGTACACATAAGGATAACTTTGCTGGATGGTGTGATTACCGAAGAATGATGAGGTTACAGTTTGGGCATGCTAACACCAGAATGATGAGAAATATAATGGAAGGGATGATCCACGCAATCACCTAACGAAATGGACTAAAGCATGGGGAACAAAACTGAAACCAGAGTGGGTACACATATTTCTCCATACTTTGGATACAATTCCCATGAATGGGTAGCTAGAAACGAAGCTCCGCCATGGCACCATAGAATGGGATGTATTGAAGGAAGGGTTCTTATTGACCTTCAGCTTTGAATACAATTTCGCAAGCATCGATGCTGTGCTGAAAGAGATTAAGGTGGTTATCTTCAGAATGCCGAAGGAACCTATGGAATGGATCCAACCAGACTGGAGCACCCAACAACGCCATGTGTTGGAATGCTATAATGTAACCATGGAAGAGGAAGATGAAGTTTCGATAAACATTAATATTTCAGAGGCAGAAGGGCATCGTGAAGTTGAAGGCCCACAAATAGAAAACCAAGAACATCTCCGCACCTTTGAAGACAAAGTAAGTAAACATTGACACAGAAGAAGAATTGAAGTTCGTGAAAATTGGAGATTATTGGGATGACGCTACAGTGGATAAAGTTGCTAAGTTACTCTGCGAATACTAGGATCTCTTCCCCACTAAGTTTTCGGATTTGAAGGGAATAGTTGGTGATTTTGGCGTTATGAAGATCACTCTGAATCCAGATGCAGAGCCTATTAAATAGAGGCCGTATTGCCTTAATCCTAAATACAAGGAAAAGGTTCGCCAAGAGCTGGATTAGATGCTGGAGGTGGGCATGATAGAATCTGTTGAAGAACTTGATTGGGTGAGCCCAATGGTGGTTTAGGAGAAGAAGCAAAAGGGTGAAATAAAGATATACGTAGATCTGTGGAAGCTTAATGATGTGTGTGTTCATGACCCATTACCAACGCCATTTGCAGACGAAGTGTTAGCAATGATGGAGGGCAGGAGGCCTATTCCTTTATTGACGGGTTTTCCGGGTATCATCATATTAAGATCGCGCTAGAGGATAGGATAAAAATGACATTCACAATAGAGTGGGGTTGTTTTCAGTACACTGTGATGCCATTTGGACTTGAGAATGCGTCTGCGATATTTGCCCATGTAGTCATAGTAGCATTCAAAGAGTTCATTCATAATTTTCTGAAGTATACTTTGATGACTGGACGATGTTTGGATTAGTGAAGCGCCATGTAGAAAGTCTCGCCTGATGTTGGATACTAGATTGCGCTAAGTTTGAAAAAATGCATATTCTGTGTTCCTTTTGGAATCTTGCTGGGTTATGTTGTGTGCAAGCAAGGGCTGATGGTGGACCCTGCAAAGATTGTGGTAATTGTGAATTTGGAGGCCCCTAGGAACGTCAAGCAGCTGCGTGTGACGCTGGGACATATGAGATACTATAGAAAATTTATCAAAGCTTATGCTCAAATTACTGCGCCCATGGAGAAATTGCTAAACAAGGACGCAACATTCTGTTGGGACGAAGAATGCCAACACAACTTAGATGTGTTGAAAGAAAATATGGTCACTGCGCCAATCTTGATATTCCCTGATTGGAAAAAGGAGTTTCATGTACATGTGGATGCCTCTTGCATTACGTTGGGTGCAGTGCTAACACAGGTCGATGAAGGAGAAATGGACCATCCTATAGCCTTCACAAGTAGGAAGTTATTGAAGGCCGAGAAAAATTATTCAACAACTGAGCGTGAAGGATTGGCCATGGTGTAGAAATTGCAAAAATTGAGGCATTATTTGTTAGGAGGGCATTTCAAGATGTACACAAATCATTTTGCCATGAAATACTTGGTCAACAAGCCTGTGTTGGGGGGGGGGGGGGGGGGGGGGGGGAGATCTGTAGATGGTTGCTATTATTTCAGGGGTATGGATTTGAAGTCATTGTGAAGCCAAGAAGGTTAAATGCGGGACCTGACTATCTGTCACGGATCGAAACAAGAGAGGAGCCTAATAATATGGAGGAAGGGTTTCCATATGCGTAGCTCTTTGTGGTGCGCATAGCAGATGATCACTTTGTAGACATTATTCACTTCTTGACTACGGGGATGGCACCAAAAGGATATACAAGCCAACAGAAGAAGGAATTAGTAGTGTGCACGACCGATTTTTTAGTTATTGCGTGACATTTGTATAAAATGGGAGCCAATGAAATATTGTGAAGATATGTGCCGAACTTTGAGCGAGATAGCATTCTCACTGAAGCTCATGGGGGGAGTTGCGGGAGGCCATTATGCAGGCAAGGCAACTGCACAAAATATTTTACGTGCAGGACTATGGTGGCCTATTATAGCATTTTTTGGTTTTGATAAGATAGAATAAATTAGTCAAAAAATACATAAAAATATTTTGAAAAACTGTTAAGTTAGGATATGGACATAACAATCTTGAATAGAATGTTTTTGAAAATATCCTGATGATGATGTCCATATCAAAGAAAATGTTAGGTTAGATGCCCTAAAAAATAAAGGCAAAAAGAAAATGTTAGATTAGAAAGAAAAGAAAACAAATAAACTCTGAAAGTGAGCAAGTCTAAATGCCACTACTATTTTTCTAAAAAATAATGGTTGTGTGCAGCTTGTCAGAAATGCCACAACCCATGACAGTCAAATTTTTTAATCTTTACTGCTTCATGATTTATATTTGATGTTATAGTTAGAGAATAAAGATCTGTCCAAACTGTTTAATCTTGGCAGATCAGTAGTTAGGTAGAGAATAATAAGGTGCTCAACAATTTAATCTGAGCCCTTGGGTGTTATAAGGTTAGAATTAGATAGTTTGTTTTTTAAATAAATAGAGAGGAAAAGGGTTTTCTAGCTTAAATGCACCCATTAAGTGAAGAAAAAATGATAGGATAAGCAAAGGGTAAGTAGAAGAAAGGTTGCAAAAGTATAATAATTCATTGGACAAAATGTACATTTATCATGTTTTACCATATGTTTCTATGTCCATGATGCAATTACACAAAGCAAATGAAGGTCTACAAGATAAATTAATTAACTTCCCTCATCCCTATTCATCCCTATATTTACTAATTTCCCCTTCCCACCTTCATACAGTTCATATTCATTCTTTTTCCATAAAAAACCCTTTTCCTAAGGTTAAAATCCTTTTTGCCTAGGAAAAGTGAAAAACCCATGTTAAATCCCCGTTTACCCTAAAAACCCACAAAAAGATGTTTAGCCTAAGTATTAATATATATATGTGAAAAGCAAATAACTCATAAAAAGCATTATACTTAGTCTATTTCCCCTTTCCGCTCATATTTCATATTAACTCTAACTTATAGTATTAAACCCCTAAAAAGTTCCCTTTCTCGTATATATTAATTCCCTTTATTAAAATACCCCAAAACCATTAGTTTTATTATAAAAACTATGTATTTAATAAAACATCACATCGACGGATCACAAGCCTTTCAACATGAATGCACTCTCCCCGCATTGCGATATGCGATTGTGATGGACCCAGACCTGACACAAATATATTTCATATTTCATTCCCATTTCGCATCCGCCTTCATCTCAAGTCCTGGCTAAAGCATTACCCTCCACCATTGCGATCTCCGATATGCGATGGGAACCCAGACCCGACGCAGTATTAACCATGATATATTTTCCACATCGTGTCCGGCCCCTATCGCATTCCTTTGCGATGGGCCTTTCCTTCACTAAACTATGATTGCGATATGCGATGAACCCGGACCCGATATCATTTATCCACCCGAATTCATAATTTTTCAAGTCCGCCATACCGTGTTTTGCGAAGAATTTCTTTGTTAAAAGGTTTTTATGTTTTAAATGAAGAATTAACCCAAACCTCCATTTAACCGCTAATCTCCATTTTAAACCATAATAAAACACATACCGCCATTATTAATCATTGGGCCCCTCCACGCTGCTCTTTCACTCCACCACCTCCGATCCAATACATTCAAATCCATGATTCTCAGTGATTTCGGGTTGGCTCTCTGTAAGAGCATTATCCGCCCGAAAAACGGTATTCCACTAACCTCCCCTTGCTATGTGTCAGGCTTAGATTATTTTGGGTGACCCCTCCCAAAACCGCCTGCACCTCATAAGTGGTGCGATGAAAACCAAAACCACCTCCTGCATAACAACAAACGACCACTATTCACTTTGCGCCATAATTCGTAAAGTAGACTGTTTCTCCATTTAAACCAAAAAATCACCATTTTGCTTTGTTTCGCTTGTTTTCATAGTGAAACCTCCATAAGCCTTTGCACCCAATAAAACCATTGTTTTACCTTCCAATACGCTCTGGACTCCTTCCGATATCCTTAAGAGCTCTATAAAGCCATTGAAGACCTTCTCTGTCACCTATGTTTTTCTTAACAATTTCTGTGTTTTGCAGGTAAAAACTCATGTTCCAGGCTTATAAAGAAAAATCCTGCATACAGTTAAAAGAAAAATATGAAGATAATATCAAATTACTTTGTCATGTGACATAAAATCTAAAAGGATTTATTGTTGAAAAACATAGTAAAAACCTGAAATGCATAGTAAAGGTAAAAAGAACACAGTAAAGGCTACTTAGCAAGGTCAAAGGATATTCATAGAGTTTAAAGAGTATTAGATGAAAGATTAGATGAAGGAATCAACCAGCGTAAAGGACACAAACAATCAAGTAGCTTAAAGGGCAAAATATCGAACAACAAAGCCAACACAACCTAAATAAAAGGGACAAGAAGAAGCAGTTCAATAGCTGCCCCTATCTTCTTGCATGAAGGTCTTTCCTTTCCTAGAATAAATCTTAATTAGTTTTAGGATATTTTCTTAATTTCATTATTGTATAAATAACTCTCTTCTTGAGTTGTTAAGGGCTAGAAGTTCAAGTTTCATTGTTCATTACTTGTTAAGTTGTGACTGTTCATTCTACTTTGAGCCTAGTTGCACATTTGAAGGAAGCTTTTGTAGACACTTGATGTACTCAGTCTTTCTGGAACCTTAATACAAAGCAGAGGATTCTAAATTTGGTTTTACACAGTTTGTGTTATCCTGTAAGTTTTTCCAGTTATCAATCATTATGTTTTTCTTCATATGCTTATGACTTATAAAAATATCTAGGTAGGAATAATTGTGTCTCAATTTATTCCTATAAGCTCATGAAGTGATCATCTATTAAGAGAATGGATTAATGAACTCTCTGTTTAGCTAATCCCCTCTAATCAATAAATCATCAGCATCTTTTGTAAGCTTAAGTATATTGCCTTGAATATTTGGAACGTAGTTTAGAAGGTTTTCATACTTATGATTGTTCTATTTTACAGTCTGGAAACTATGATAATCATATTATTTTCTGTCTTCTTCTCACCACTATTTGATCTATATCACTATGTAAAGTTTTATAGCAGCCCTTTGCTTAGATATTAATATCCAAAGGATCAAGTATTTCAATTCTACACCTATCTTCATTCATTGGTCTTCCAAAGCTAAAACCAAAAACCCCAAAACAATTATTTTAGATGCTCTAACATTGGTAGCTGACCTACTACTATCTTAGAGGTACAACATCAGACTGGCGCCGTTTCCAGGGATTCAAATTTCTTTTAAGTTTCCCTTGGGACAACGATATTCATTCATTCTTTTCCTTTAAGGTGATTAAAGGGTTTAGAAAGGTTAAAATAATTCACCTAGGTGACTCCACACTCCCAAGCTGGCACCTTTTAAACATACCAGATCTCGTTCAGAAGCTGACATAGTTAGTCCTCTGTCAGATCCTGAAAGGTTTCTGAGAAAAGCCAGTTATAAAAGGGGACACCAACCATCTTCTTCTTCCTATTCAGTCCTACAATACGAAGAATTAGAATCATTTGACCCCTATAGTAATATCCCATCTGATCCTGATTACTCCCATTTATCACCTAGGGTTGCTGAACTTCTAGATAAAGGAGTTGATTTTAAGTCAGCCTACCTTATTCATTCATTAGAATCTCATCCAATGCCCACATTACCACCAGGATCACCTAAAACTAAATTTGATTTGGGTGTTAATCTACCAGAATATAAACCCACAAATTTCATATCCCCTACCACCTATAATTTTCCTTCCATTTTTCACTGACCTGAAGCTTCTTCTTCTGAACAACCTGAGGAGACCTTCTCTATATATTCCAATCCTCTTTTTGAAACAAAAGAAGGTATTCCTTTGCAAGTCCCAAAGTTAGTTTTTAAGAATCCTTTGAAGTCTTTCAGGAGATTTCCTCCTCCTTCACCTCCAACTAGTTCATCAACCTCTGAATCACCATCTTCTTCCTCTACTTCTTCTTCATCCTCTACATCCACACAAGCACCTCATACACCTCAAGCACCTCAAGCACCTCATACACCATCTGCTGTCATGGCTTTCTGACCTATTGTAAAGGCTAGATATGCTGCCTTAGTCTTACCTAATAGCCCTGATGCATTCCCAGCTGGATACTTAAAATACCTTCCCAAGTACAATGGAGAAACTGGTCCCTCAACTAAGGACCATCTTCAAGATTTCCTAGACTTTGCAGAAAACATGAATATTGAACAAGAAAACGTTTATATGAGATTGTTTGTATAGTCACTTGAAGAAAATGTGAGGATTTGGTTTAGGCAGTTACCAACAGATTCCATTAGAAATTGGGAAAAGATTACAACCATATTTAAAAATCATGGGGTGTGAAAAAGGATCCTCTTTACTTCCTCACAGAATTTGAAGAGCTTAAAAGGAACTTCGGTGAACCAGTATCAGATTTTATCAAAAGATTCATAAAACTCTATCACAAAATGCTCGCTGATTGTAAGCCCCCTGTAGCAGCAGCTAAGTCTAGATTTTCTAAAGATTTTGATGATGACTTTGCTGTTATGCTACGAGAGAGAAATTCAAGAACCCTTGAAGATATGCAAACAAACGCTATAGAGGTAGAAGAAAATAGGACAACCTCAACTTCTTTAAAACTTAAGGAAGAAAAGGCCCAAAGAAAACTCAAATTTGTTCAAGAAGCCTCTAGTTCCCCTAAGACTAAATCATAAGACTCAAAAATATATGAAATAACATCTTTTCTTAGAAACCTATCAAATAGGATTTCAAAGATTGAGACGCAACCCGGGACAATACAACAAACAGTTACTAGACCCCAAAACCAAAATCAAGGTTAGTATAAAAGAAATCCACCACTACAAATTCTTCAGAGACCTATCAATGATCAACAAGTTCCTACTCCTCTATTGATAGATGATCAACAACCTAATGATAATACTATGATAATTACTGAAGATATTAATAGTATAGATTCTTCTTCCAATCAAACAACCATCATTCCTCTCTCACAACAAAATTTGGTTCAAGAAGATCAGGAAGCTTCACAGGTCTCTAAATATCATGCTTTCTCTAAATTTTTAATTGCAGCATTAAACAAGAGGTATGATCTTAGGCCTAGGCCTAGTCCCGGGAGACCTCCAAAAGAAACTCCAATAATTGAACCACATACCAAAACTGTTGAAGCTCAAACAACTCTTATTCAGCCCTTAGATCAGTTAATTGATACTACCCAAACTGGTAAAAACATTTTGACTACATTTAATGTTGAAAAAGAATTAGAGAGGGTTAAGATCCCAATTCCATTGTCAGAACTTTCTAAAAACCATGGTTACAAAAGCCAAGTAACAAAATAGATACAAAATACCTCGGTTGATGCTGAAGGTGATGTCATAAGTCTACATGATTAAAATCCAGCAGTAGTTTTTGGCCCTAGTTCAGACATGATAGATGAGATAGTGCCTCCTTTCTATGTAACTCTTAAAAAAATGATTCCATGTTGTATAATTGTATGCTTGATTCAGGAGCATCACACAACCTTATGCCAAAATCTGTCATAGACCGTTTGAAACTCGACAAAACTAAATCCTACCATGACATGTACACCTTTGATTCTAAAAGGGTGCCCTGTTTGGGATTGATCAAGGATCTAGTGGTTACCCTTGCCCAAATTCCAGTGAAAAGTGTAGTACTTGATATTGTTGTCATAGATATCCATCCCAAGTTTGGAATGCTCCTTTCTAGGTCTTTCTGTGCCAAATTAGGGGGAACTCTACAGATGGATATGTCATATGCTACTATTCCTGTTTATGGAGGAGACCAATTAAGATTATATAGAGAGGTAAGATTTGTACATACTTTTTGTAAGACTGACCAACCAAGGGACCATCCAATTTATGCAATAGATCAAAACTTTGGTTGTTTTCAACTCACTTCAAAACAACATAAAACTCAAGTCAAAATTGAAGAGGTAGTTGAAAGTCCTGAACCAAACCAAACTAATATTTGGAAACTGTTCTTTGATGGTTCTTGCACGAAATATGGGGCAGGAGCTGGAGTAGTCTTAATTTCACCTGAAAAAGAAAATATAACCCAATCATGTAAATTAGACTTCAAAGTTACAAATAATGTGGCTGAATATGAAGCTTTCCTTTTAGGATTGTAATTAGCCAAAAGCTTAAAAGTTCAAAACTTAAGCGTTTTTATTGATTCATAACTTATTGTTAAGCAAGTAAGAAATGCTTGCCAGACCAAGCACCCTAGACTTAGATCCTACCGAAATGAAGTATGGGATTCAGTTGAAAACTTCTTTTATGCTTTTAATTTGACTCATATTCCCAGAGATCAGAATATTCATGCAGATGCCTTAGCTGTCTCTGCTAGCTCTTTTAAAATTTCTGATCATATTGACGTACTCTATCAGATACAAGTCAAATACAGGCCATCTATCCCAGATAATCTGAAACATTGGCAAATATTTGAAGATGATGAACATTTGAAATCATTTCTGTAGGTAATAGATGATTTTTCATTTCTACAAATTGATGAATATAGAACTGAAATAAATGAAAATACAGATGGAAATGATATTTCATGTTTTAAAACCCAAATTGCTAATCATGACATTATTCAATTATCTAATAATTTTATTCCAAAAGGATTCATTCCTTTAGAAAAATTGTTTGATCAAAATGATGTCCTCCGAAACTCTCAATCCATTTCTTCAGAAGATGACCTAGAAGAGATTAACATTGGAACTGATGAAGATATCAAAAACATCAAAATATGTTCATTTCTAGACACTGAGATCAAAGCTCAATATCTTAAGTTACTGCAAAATTATAAGGATGTTTTCTCTTGGACTTATGCTGATATAAAGACCTATGATACTTCATTAATACAACATAAGATTCCTTTGAAGCCAAAAGCAAAGCCTTATCAATAGAAACTTAGAAGGATAAATCTAGCCCTTCTAACAACTGTAGAAAGGGAGATTAAGAAAATGCTAGATGCTCATATCATCCTCCCTCTTAGATATTCTAATTGTGTTGCAAATATAGTTCCTGTTAGAAAGCAAAATGGAGAAATAAGACTCTGTGTAGATTTTAGAAATTTGAACAAAGCATCATTAAAAGATAATTATCCTTTGTCCAAAATGGATCAGTTACTTCAAATGGTTTTAGGAGCACAAAGACTTTCTATGCTTGATGGGTTTTCAGGTTACAATCAGGTGAATGTTGATACAACAAACAGAGAGAAGACAACCTTTACTACACCCTAGGGTACATTCATGTACGCTAGGATGCCATTTGGCTTAACCAATGCTGGAGCAACATTTTAGAGAGCTATGGACAGATTTTATGGGTCAGGTAAATATATTTGTGGTTATTTATCTTGATGACGTAACTGTTTTTTCTAAATCTGATCAGAAACATCTAAAGCACTTGATGAAGATTTTTGATAGGTGTAGAAAATTTGGAATATCATTGAACCCTATGAAGTCCTTGTTTGCTGTCAATTAAGGAAAACCATTGGGCCATATAATTTCAAAGGAGGGAGTAGTAATTGACCCCAAGCGAGTATCTGCCATTGAAACATTGAGCTTACTTAGAAACAAGAAGGAGATTCAAGCTTTTCTAGGCAAGATTAATTTCCTAAGGAGGTTTATTCCAAATTATGTAGAGATTGTAGAAGATATAACTAACATGCTTCGAAAGGAACATGAAGTTAAATGGACTGCCTCTTCTAGGCATGCATTTGAACAAATAAAAAAGGCAATCTCTGAAGCTCCCACATTAGCCAGCCTTGATTATACTAAGCCATTTAGTATTTTCTCTTTTGCCTCTAAAACAACCCTTGCTGCCGTTCTATTATAGAAAAATGAAGATTCCCATGACCAACCCATAGCCTTTTTCAGCAAGGTTATGAGAGATGTTGAGCTTAAGTATGACATCATTGAGAAGCAAGCCTATGCCCTCATTCAAGCCCTGAAATCATTCAGAATGTATGTCTTACATTCACCTATTACTGCCTATGTCCCTAATAGTGCTGTGAAAATTTTCCTAACCAAACCAGACACTAATAGGAAAAGAGGTAGATGGATCACTCAAATTCTGGAGTTTGATATAACAATCAAGACTACCACACTAATAAAATGTCAAGGATTAGCCAAGCTTCTAGCTAAATCCAACTGCAAAGTACTTGGAATCAATTCTGTTTTAGAAATACAAGGGAAGAATACACAAGAACCTTCCTTTCATCTAGAAGGGGAGAATCCACAAGAACCTTCCCTTCATCCTAAAGGGGAGATTCCACAAGAACCTTCCATTCATCCTAAAGGGGAGAATCCACAAGAGCCTCTACCTTCTGAGCAGATCAATCCTATACACATTGATGAAAAAATCTTGTTGTCAAACTGGTATCAAGATATTGTAAATTTCTTGATCCATTTTGAGTGTCTAGCATCATTCTCCAAAACCTAGTGTAAAACCCTTAAGTTAAAATCAGTCAAGTACTGCATTATAAATGCAAATTTATACTGGAAAGATCCACTGAATATTTTGTTATTATGTTTAACAGAATCAGAAATTGAAGGAATCATTGATTAGTTTCATATAGGATTTTGTGGGGGACATTATGCTTGGAGAGCAACAACATACAAGATTCTAAGGGGAGGATTTTATTGGCCCACATTGTTTTTACAAGTAGGGGCAAAGGTTAGAGGCTGTGTTCCTTGTCAAATGTTTGCTGGCAAACACAAATTAACAGCTCTTCCACTCGTTCCATCAATAGTTTCAACACCTTTTTCTCAATGGGGATTAGATTTTGTTGGAGAGATTCACCCCACTTCAAGTAATCAGCATAGATGGATCTTCACTGTAACAAACTACTTTACTAAATGGGTGGAAGCAATTCCAGTTAGAAATGCTACTGATTCAGTAGTAATTAAGTTTATTGAGGAGAATATCTTATCTAGATTTGGTTGCCCAACTCAAATTGTCACTGATAATGCAACAACTTTTTCTAGTGTTAAAATGATTGACTTTTTCCAAAAATATCAGATTCTGTTACATCATTCAACTCCATACTACCCTCAAGGTAATGGCCTTGCAGAGTCATCAAATAAAAGTCTGGTAAAGGTAATAAAAAAGGCTCTAGCTGATCATAATCAAAGATGGGATTCACATTTGATTTATGCAATATGGGCAAACAAAATTACTCCAAAAAGATCAACTGGAAAATCTCCATTTCAATTAGTCTATGGGAAAGATGCAATATTCCATCCAATTTGGCCTTCCCTGTTTTAAAATTCCTGCAGGATTCAACAGATGAACCTGATGATTTTTCAAGAAGAATAAATTAGATTATTGAACTTAATGAAAACAGAGATGAAGTTCAACACAAATTGAAGAAATATCAGAATAAGATGAAGGCCCTGTTTGACAGAAGAGCCAGGGAGAGGGACTTTAAGGAAGGTGATCTAGTTCTAAGATGGGATTCCAAGAGAGAAGAGAAAGGAAAGCATGGAAAATTTGACAATCTATGGTTTGGACCTTTAGCAATTGCTGAAGTGAAGGGTAACAACACTTTTGTGCTGCAGAATCTTGAGGGGCTATATTCCACTTATCCTGTAAATGGAAGGTTTCTCAAACATTACATTCAGTACTAAGAAGTTGAAATAATTTTCATTGTAAATACTCTGGTTTTCTTTTACCTTTCAAGATGTCAGTGTGATTTTCTTTACAGCAAGGACTCCATAGCCCGAGGAGAAGGCACATGGATCTGTAGGTTCTCTGCATTCTACAGGAGAAAGCAGTCCCCAGTTGGAGCCAATGTTGTAGCATTTTTTGGTTTTGATAAGATAGAATAAATTAGTCAAAAAATACATAAAAATATTTTGAAAAAATGTTAAGTTAGGATATGGACATAACAATATTGAATAGAATGTTTTTGAAAATATCCTGATGATGATGTCCATATCAAAGAAAATGTTAGGTTAGATGCCCTAAAAAATCAAGGCAAAAATAAAATGTTAGGTTAGAAAGAAAAGAAAACAAATAAACTTTGAAAGTGAGCAAGTCTAAATGCCACTACTATTTTTCTGCAAAATAATGGTTGTGTGCAGCTTGTCATAAATGCCACAACCCATGACAGTCAAACTGTTTAATCTTGACTGCTTCATGCTTTAAATTTGATGTTATAGTTAGAGAATAAAGATCTGTCCAAACTGTTTAATCTTGGCAGATCAGTAGTTAGGTAGAGAATAATAAGGTGCTCATCAATTTAATCTAAGCCCTTGGATGTTATAAGGTTAGAATTAGATAGTTTTCTTTTTAAATAAACAAAAAAAAGGGTTTTCTAGCCTAAATGCACCATTAAGTGAAGAAAAAATGATAGGATAAGCAAAGGGTAAGTAGAAAAAAGGTTGCAGAAGTATAATAATTCATTGGACAAAATGTACATTTATCATGTTTTACCATATGTTTCTATGTCCATGATGTAATTACACAAAGAAAATGAAGGTCTACAAGATAAATTAATTAACTTCCCTCATCCCTATTCATCCCTATATTTACTAATTTCACCCTCCCACCTTCATACAGTTCATATTTATTCATTTTCCATAAAAACCCCTTTTCCTAAGGTTAAAATCCATTTTGCCCAGGAAAAGTGAAAAACCCATGTTGAATCCCCTTTTACCCTAAAAACCCACAAAAAGATGTTTAGCCTAAGTATTAATGTATATATGTGAAAAAAAAATAACTCATAAAAAGCATTATACTTAGTCTATTTCCCCTTTCCGCTCATATTTCATATTAACTTTAACTTATAGTATTAAACCCCTAAAAAGTTCCCTTCCCTGTATATATTAATTCCCTTTATTAAAATACCCCGAAACCATTAGTTTTATTATAAAATCTATGTATTTAATAAAACATCGCATCGGCGGATTGCAAGCCTTTCAACATGAATGCACTCTCCCCGCATTGCGATATGCGATTGCGATGGACCCGGACCCGATGCAAATATATTTCATATTTCATTCCCATTTCACATCCACCTTCATTGCAAGTCTCGGCTAAAGCATTACCCTCCACCATTGCGATCTCCAATATGTGATGGGAACCCAGACCTGATGCAGTATTAACCATGATATATTTTCCACATCAACTCGGACCCGATATCATTTATCTGCCTGAATTCATAATTTTTCAAGTCCACCATACATTGTTTTGCAAATAATTTCTTTGTTAAAAGGTTTTTATGTTTTAAAGAAAGAATTAACCTAAACCTCCATTTAACCACTAATCTTAGTTTTAAACCATAATAAAACCCATATCTCCATTATTAATCATTGGGCCCCTCCACATTGCTCTTTCACTCCACCACCATCCGATCCAATACATTCAAATCCATGAACCTTAGTGATTTCGTGTTGGCTCTCCGTTTGAGCATTACCCGCCTGAAAAGCGGTATTCCACTGACCTCCCCTTGCTCCATGTCAGGTTCAGATTTTTTTGGGTGACCCCTCCCAAAACCGCCCGTGCCTCATAAGCGGTGCAATTAAAACCAAAACCACCTCCCACATAACGACAAAACGACCACTGTTCACTTTGCACCATAATTCGTAAAGTAGATTGTTTTTCTGTTTAAAACCAAAAAATCACCATTTTGCTTTGTTTCACCTGTTTTCATAGTGAAACCTCCATAAGCCTCTGCACCCAATAAAACCATTGTTTTACCTTTCGATACGCTCTGGACTCCTTCCAATATCCTTTCGAGCTTAATAAAGCCATTGAAGACCACCTCTGTCACCTATGTTTTTCTTAACAATTTTTGTGTTTTGCAGGTAAAAACTCCTGTTCCAGGCTTACAAAGAAAAAGCCTGCATACAATTAGAAGACAAATATGAAGATCATATCAAATTACTTTATCATGTGACATAAAATCTAAAAGGATTTGTTGTTGAAAAACATAGTAAAAACCTGAAATGCACAGTAAAGGTAAAAAGAACACAGTAAAGGCTACTTAGCAGGGTCAAAGGATATTCACAAAGTTTAAAGAGTATTAGATGAAAGATCAAATGAAGGAATCAACCAGTGTAAAGGATACAAACAATAAATTAGCTTAAAGGAAAAAATGTCAAACAACAAAGCCAGCACAACCTGAATAAAAGGGACAACAAGAATCAGTTCAATAGCTGCCCCTATCTTCTTGCATGAAGATCTTTCCTTTCCTAGAATAAATCTTAATCAGTTTTAGGATATTTTCTTAATTTCATTATTGTATAAATAACTATATTCTTGAGTTGTTAAGGGTTTGAAGTTCAAGTTTCATTGTTCATTACTTGTTAAGTTGTGACTGTTCATTCTATTTTGAACCTAGTTGCACCTTTGAAGGAAGCTTTTGTAGACACTTGATGTACTTAGTCTTTCTCGAACCTTAATACAAAGCAGAGGATTCTGAGTTTGGTTTTACATAGTTTGTGTTATCCTTTAAGTTTTTCCAGTTATCAATCATTATGTTTTTCTTCCTATGCTTATGACTTATAGAGATATCTAGGTAGGAATAATTTTGTCTCAATTTATTCCTATAAGCTCCTGAAGTGATCATCTATTAAGAGAATAGATTAATGAACTCTCTGTTTAGATAATCCCCTCTAATCAATAAATCATCAACATCTTTTGTAAGCTTAAGTATATTTCCTTGAATCTTTGGAACATAGCTTAGAAGGTTTTCATACTTATGATTGTTCTGTTTTACAGTCTGGAAACTATGATAATCATATTATTTTCCGTCTTCTTCTCACCACTATTTGATCTATATCATTGTGTAAGATTTTATAGTAGCCCTTTGCTAAGATATTAATATTATCCAAAGGATTAAGTATTTCAATTCTACATCTGTCTTCATTCATTGGTCTTACAAATCTAAAAACAAAAACCCCAAAACAATTATTTTAGATGTTATGGCATTGGTAATTGACCTACTACTATCTCAGAGGTACAACATAGCCAACATTGCACAAGGATTCCAAGGTGTATTTTAAGGCATGCGATGCATGTCAAAGAATTGGAAAACCATCGCAAAGAGATCAGTTACCACTACATCCCCAAGTATCTTTGCAACCCTTTGAGAAGTGGGCGTTTGATTTTGTTGGGACAATTTAGCCCCCTAGAAAAAATGGGTGCGTTCTATATTATCACTGTGATGAAATATATAACTAGATGGGCAGAAGCATAGCCGGTTAAGGATTGTACATGGGATACGACAACGAAATTCTTGTTTGAGTATGTCTTAACCAGATTTGGCTACTTGAAAGTATTAATGAGTGACAAGGGTATGCACTTTCTAAACGAAAGGATCAGCACGTTGACTAAAGAATTCCAGGTTTACCATCAGAAGAGTACGCCATACGACCCATAGGGAAATAGAACTGTTGAAGCCTTTAACAAGATTTTGGAGTACGCACTGAAAAAGATCTGTAACATGCAGCTGAATGACTGGGATGTGTGCGTACCTGCAGTACTATAGGCTTACAAGATTACTTGTAAGAAGTTGACATGGAAAACATCGTTCAGATTAGTATATGGGGTCGAAGCCATAATGCTGATGGAGTACATTGTGCCTAGTCCACGCATAGCAGCTCTGACGGATATGGCGGATCGCGAGGCCTTGGAGAAATGGCTCACATAGTTGATGGAGCTCGAAGAAGATCGATATTTGGTAGGATTCCATCAACAAGTGTAGAAGGAGCATGAAAAATCATGGCATGATCGCCACATCAAACTTCGCACATTCAACATAAACAATCTTGTCCTGTTATATGATATTAAATTCACTAAATTTCTAGGTAAATTCGAGATGCATTGGTTAGGGCCATACACTATTAAAGAAATTACAGATGGAGGCGTAGTTCAGCTCACAAAGCTGAATGGGGACCCTTCCCGGGAAGAGTGAATGGGAGTAGATTGAAGTTGTATATGGGGGATATTGCACAATGACTATATGGCAACCAGATAGTCTTGGTGCTCCAGGAAGTTGCAAGGGAGCATGAGACTATAAACTACATTTTCTATCTTGAAGGACAACACAATGAGTAGGCTACGCGGAGAATGACGAAGATGCAACCCAGGAAGTTGTGCCACGGGGGAAGATACGATGTAGCACATCAGGAAAATGACCGTTGGAGTTACTTTTCATGACTTGATGGCTAGAAGACAGTTAAGTGGAGCGGGCCGACTGAAATTAAGGGAAAAATCTTCGAAGATCTACTGCCAAAACAAAATTTATTATCAAAAATTGGGGGGAATGTTTAGATTTGAATTCAAAACCCACTATAAATTATGTGTGTTGGTCAAACAAAGGACACTTTGCACTCTAAGAGTTGTTAGTGAATTTTGCTACTTGTTTCCTATGAGCCGAGCGTTTGGGAAGATTTAGTTGTGAGCCTCGTGTTTTTTGAATTGCCTAAGATAAACCAAAAGCTTATTCTTGAGAAAACGTCTACACCAAGTCCTACTGAAACTGTGAGTACCGGCTATGTGTCTCTGACACAGTTGCCCCAGAAGTTGTAAGTATGGAAGCTCCGACTACTATGCCTATAGCGCCAAGGTTTCCTAGGCCAAAGCATACACCTACCAGAGAAACCCAACCAATGAAGTCAAAGAAATCCATGAGGGAAAAGCAAAAGAAGCTGGTTTCAGTGCGCTGATCCCCAAGGAAGCATACCGATATAGAGAAGAAATATAATCAGCTAGAGAAAGTAGTGGACCCAGAGGAAAGAGAATTCCAGGGAACAAAGGATATTGATGCTGAAGGAGTGGAACCCATGACAAGGATACCTAAGTATATCCCTCCATGGAACATAAAAGAAAAGGTCATGAAGGACTCGAATATCGAGAAGTTTATAGTATCCATGCCCTTGCTACCTGAGTAGGTCCCTTTTGAAGTCCCTCGACTCAGGAGGATCCCGTTGTTAAAAATTGAGGATTGGGACCTCACAGACCACACTAAGTTTCCACATTTGGCTATAGACAAATATATGTGGAAGGTCTATTATGAAGAAATAGGTGTTACAACATTGGAGATAGAGGAATGGGTCCACAGTGGTGAGCACTCAGGGTTGCTCAATCTGCTGTGGGTACCACATTATCACTGCACCCCCATTAATACAATATGTGTGCGCCAACTCCTCACACTGGTGCATGATGGATGTTTATGGCTAGGATAATCTATCCCCATCACATACATGCTAATTCACATAATCATGTGACTACCTTATAAAGGCGTGAGCCTAGCTAAGGATTTTGGCAGAAAGACAGGGGAGAAATATCTTGCAGAGAAGATGAAGAGGGATTACAACCTCCACAAGAAGTCGCGAGGGTATTCTATTCTTTCCATAACAGACCAGACAGTGCAATTTGTTGCCCATATTTTAGCAGGGAAGGTTATGAGAAATTGTCGTGTGGACAAAGTTCTGGTGCCAGTGGTTTCCCTTGCTATGCAGTGTGCAAAAGGTGTACAATTTAATTGGAACCATTTTCGAAATAAGGCCTCAAGTGTGTATATACCCGAATTTGAGAAATGCATGTCAACAAATAGTAGGGTATGAGAGACCAAATTCCTCGTTAAGGATGGTGCCAAGAATTGTTAAAGTAGGGAGTGATGTTGCAAGCAACAAATAGAGTGAAACAGTCTTCAATATACTCCTGATTTCCCATAGTTGTTATATCATGAAGTTCTTCGACTAGGTTCCAAATTATATTGATGATTTCTTCCTTGACTTCCACCCATGAGTTTTGAGGGCCTTCCTTTGCCCCTTTTGTTTGGATCTCTATTCATGCAACTAAAACATTTAAAATTTATTGCACTCAGAACTTGGAGCAGGGTAAGAAAGCTTCCCTCCCCAGGGCGAGAGAATGGTTCTTTCAAAATCAAAACAAACAAAACCACAGAAAATTTCTAAGCTCAGGGCCTGGAGCAGGGTGAAAGATTCTTTCCCTCCCCAGGATGAGAGAGTGCCCCCCTATAAAATTAGAAAGAGAGAAAAAAAGAAGAAGAAAAACAATAGGAAACAAAACAAAATAAAAAATAACTATGCTTAGGACCTGGAGTAGAGTGGAAAACCCTTGCTCTCCCCAAGATGAGAGATTGATTCCAAATGCAGGTTATGTTCTTACACCTCGATAGCCTCCCTGACAATGATGCTAAAATTTTGGTGTCCGAGTGTGAATGCTATGATTCAACCCTTTACCACATTAATATGTCAATCCAGGGTCGTTTATTATTGCAAGGGTATCATGCACTATATATGCAGGGGCAAATTCATAATCCAACAATTGATCAGGAGTTCAATTAATTAATTAAACATGCAATCTGAAATAATAAATAAACTATAGCAGAAAATGGAAATGACAACAATAACTAATCTGTAACAACAATGGAAATGATAAAAATAATTAATCTATAACAACAAGCCGATTCACAACATTCACATCAAACCATTACAACGAAAATAAGAAATACATTAATTAAAAATAAACTAAGCACACATTACTTCAACAACACCTGGTTAGGAGAGTGAGCCCAACTCCCTAATCAGGGTTGTGGTAGAAAGGATAGAAGACTAGATAATCAGAATATCAATATTGAATTAATAAAAATGAAAATGCAGATTTCTGATGTTACATTCTCAAAGCAAAACATTCAATTTCCGATCTGCTCCTCTCCCTCTGTTCTCCCTGATTTGTGCCTTTTAAATATGCAAACAACAAAGGGAAATTTCCAACAATATTGATTACAAAATGATTTCCCTGTTCAATTTAGATTGATTACAAAATATCAATAAGAAAGATGAGATCTGAGAGATCTTTCCATCATGATTTAGCTAGAACAAGTCGAATTTGGTCATTGCAATTGGGGCAATTTGGAAAATGGCCACAATAGAAAATATGTGAATATATCCTTCGAAGAACCTTTATTTTCTCCCAATACAGACCAAATTTATGAAAAATTCGCATAGGGAAACTAATTTGGTCTGTTCTGCACAAAACCCATGTCTCGAAGTTTTAATATTCTTCTTCGTTTGCCTGAAATGTCCAATGCAAAACTGTCACATTCTATTCTAGATAAATTCTGAGTTGGAATATTTGATTATGCGTTGAAGATCGAATTTGAAATCTACAAGAGATATTGGAGGCTAAAATAGTGAGTGATGTTATAAAAAAATCATCTATAAACCATTATTAGCAATGTCACACATAATAATCATCAATTTATTAAAAATAAAGGAGAATAACTATTACTCATCCATAAGAGCATAAATAATTATGAAATGGAATTATATAATAAATTATGGTAATTAATGTGATAAAAGAATAGTAGAAATGGATGAAATGGATGTTAAGAAGTGATAATAATAATGACAAATTAGGAACCCAACACTTATCACACTGTCTCTGGATGCAGAAGCCTAGTTCTAGCATCCCCCAATATTGCTTCGGGTGAGACTGCAACTTGCACTATGTAGGTTGTTGCCGAAAGGGCCAAAAATTAGGGTTTTGTTGGTTGGCACGAACAACTCTGAACCTGGGTCAGGCCCCCTTAAGCCAACAATTATCAACATGAAGATAATTCCATGCACATTTTTGGTGAATGAGGAAGTATTCCCAATAAAAACACCAAAAATCCTAAGTAATTTTTAATGTTTTAACTATTTCATGTGGTTTATCTCAAACATAAATCATTTAGATTATTATTTTCAAATTAATGATCATAACCTTTTACATGTAGGAAACAATTTATTTTATAAACACATGAATGAAAAATCATTGGTGGTTTTGGGGCCAACCATATGCACAAGGTGGAATTCCCAAAATTCTAACCTAAAAAAAGCACTTATGGACTACCTTGAAGGTCTATTTGGGGTAGAGACCAAGCTTATTTGATTCATACTTTTTTGAAATAGCTCTTCCAGATTAATCACACTAGCAATTACATTTTGAATTCAATATTTTTGATTTTATTTAGTTTTAAATAAAATTGTGGTATATAACATACTTGAAACTTTTCATTAGCTCCATGATGCTTCGAAATCCACTAAGGAAATGCCTGAGAAACATTGGTAGCATAAACTAAGCCAGGGTGGCCATTCAAAGTTACATGAATGAGTTATAAGTACCCAAACATATTAACAATATTATGTGCTATATTGCCTTCCAAATTTTTGGTAATTGCACTAGTTGATAACAAAAATCAATACTCTTATGTAATGTAGGGCGATGTGTTCAGAACCCAAGCCATAGTGGAAGACCTTCGGCTTGGTTTCAAATTTTGCTTTCAAGCTATTTTTTAATGCCAAATATGCGTGGGATAAATGCTAAGATCCAATTTGAAGGACGTGGTAAACAAAAATTAATCCACATTAACCTTTCATTACTTATAAAATACAATCATGTTTGATATCGCCCATAAATTTAATGCGTTGATTTATTTTAAGTAGGGGATCAAAAATATCAATGAGCAGTCTGTTGATAGTGGAGTGTATCCAGAACATGGTGCTTCCATGCAACCCCATGACGGTGGGGTGGAAACCACATGATATTTCTACAGATGAGGCCCATGACGATAATATGGTTGTATATTAATCATATACTTAATAATTTCATACTTATAAATTTTGTACTTCTATTTTTTTTACTTATTCATTTATGATTGTGTACTTATAAATTTTATGCTTTCAATAACAAAGCATGCCATACATGAGGATCCTCTACTAGAAGAGGAGCAGAGGGAAGCCATTCTAGCAGTGTCGACTAGTGCACCAGGTAAATAATTACATTGCAAAGGTATTTATTATTATTATTAATGAACTACTTCAATGATATTTCCTTTGAATGAGTTCTTTGAATCATTATGTAGCCTCACCTTTTCTTCATGTAGAAACATGATTACAATTAAAAGCCTTTACTTGCAAATGATGTATTAATTATAAAATTTCATGTTTTAACTCCAGAGCATGTAGAGGATGAGGCTTGACAAGAAGAGGAACATATGGCCGCATTCTAAACTACTCCTCTTGCCTGTGCTACTCAAGAGGGTAAAGAACAGTCTAATGTTATTTTTATTAATGAGATACTTGTAATAATAGTAGCAAAAAATATCAATTTAACATTTCTTTCTTGTTGAAGCTAATGATTAATTTCACCCCTCTTGCATCAACCTCAATATCATGAGTACATGACCAGGTATTCAAGAAGACATGTAGAGGCCATAACAACTGAAGAGGAAGAAGGAATTGATGTCCTCCTTTCTCAATACATTTCAAATAAAAATAAAACAAAAAAGAAATGATTTTACTAGTTATATAATTAGAAACACCGTGGATGAGGTTAGGCGGAGCGAAGATGCGGCCTCTGCGAAGGTTTTCCGTGCGGACAGGGTTTGGTTAGGGTTTCTGTAACCCTGCAGACGAGGGTTACCCGCACCTTTTCACCTTTACCTCTTTGCTGTCGCTGGTAACTCACCCCGTTTACCTTTACCTGTGCATCCGTCGTTCGATGCTCTTCCGCTCCTGCCGCCGTCCGGTTTCTCGTCTCTTGGACTCACGTTACCCTGAAGCTGTTTTACGCCTCTATCCGGGTACGCGTCTTCTCTGGGGTCATCTCGTTTTACCTGCTGTTGTTTTTCGTTTACCATAGCGGCGGTTTCAATCCTCAACCGGTACATGTCGTTTTCGCCGGGATTCACTGCTCCGCTTATCACTCACCGTTCCGAGGAGCAGATAACTATGGAGGACCTGGAGACCGTGGACTACTCTGCTGACCCCTTGGAAGGGGTATCCACCTAGCATATCCCCAATGCCAGCTCAGAAGGTATGTTTTATGATGATTTTTCAGGGGTTTACTCTCAGTTTTCACATGGTGAATCCTCCAGATCCCTGCCGGTGGTTCTCCCGGACGAACCCCCCACCTGGCCGGCCCTCTCAACGCCTCCCCACTCTCCGGTGACCCTGGGGTTTGTTGCTGGCAGCTTAAACCCCTCCCTAGGGTTAACCCCACCGACTGTTGGTTCATCTCACCGCTATCCGCATAACCCTAACCTGGTTCTTGCCTCATCAGGTCCTGTGGGTTACCTTGGTCCCTCGTCCGACTGTTTTTCCTCCGTACCCCCTCTCTTGGGACCCATATCCGGTTACTCTCACGATCCTACTGCTGGTATCCCTGCATCCTTTCAGCCATCGGTACCTGCTCATCATCCCCCACCGGCATCTAACTATCCGCGGAACCCTCCCCCCCCCGGCGGCCCTAGAAGGAAAGCAAAGTGCTTCAAGTCTCGAGAAGCTGATTATTTTCTCAGACTGGAAGAGGACATACAGTGGGGCGAAGCGATGGATTTTGCGGACCGGGTTTTGGTCGGACGCATCAGGGGACACAATTATACGGTGGCACGCTTGAAGGCTTGGGCTACTGAGATATGGGGGCATCATTTGGTTGATATCCCGTTTGTGCAGACATTTGTGAGGGGATGGTTTGCACTTAGGTTCGCGCGTGCCGATCACACTAACTGGGTTCTGTCCTCACATTGGCACTTTGACCACGCGCCTGTGCTCCTCAAGCGATGGACACCCTTATTTGATCCTGAGACTGAGCAGATTGGGGTTGGCCCTATCTGGATTCGACTTCCTGGACTTCCCCTTCAATACTGGTCCGAAGAAATTTTCAAGCGCATTGGCAATGCACTCGGCACTTATATGGGGTATGGCAAGTCCTATCTACAGACAGGCATGATGGCTTATGCTAGGATTCTCATTTACATGGATACTCGGGGAGGCCTATATGAATACATCACTATACAGTGGCGAGATTCGGCACGAAGGCAAATCATTGACTACGAGGGCATACCATATCGCTGCCGCAGATGCCACAAAGTTGGGCATCTCTACAGAGACTGCCCGCTTTTAAGGAAATCTCAAAGGAATGAACAAGAAGAAGTCACAGATATCAACCGGTCGACTCCTTTGGACCAGCATCCGGTACAGTCTCCGGCGACCCATCAGCGCTCACCAGGGGATGTTGCGCCTCAGGATGGACCTGGACCTGCAAGCTTAGAGAAAGATGCTCCTCCCCCGGCACCGCCATCGTCCCCAGAGGCTCAGGAGCACACACTGACCCCTCCGACGGACACTGCGGTTACGGGTATGTCATCTCCTCCTAACTCTTTGACTCCGCATACATCATGCATTTCATCGGACACTTCTCACTCTGTTCCCCCTGTGACTTTCACCTCTCTCTCACAAGCACATACATCTCTCACTTGCACGATCCTGCCTCCTCCTCCCCTGGCCCCCCCCCGCTGATTTCTTCGACCTCTGCACTATCCAAGCCATCTCCTTGTTATTCCCTTCGTCCTCGGATCAAAGACAGAGGACCTGACGTTATTGGTATTGACCCTGTCAGTCCCCCCACCTTCCACAAGACCAGTCGAGGACGCCCATCCCGCATTACTAAAGCTAGACAGACTGGGATGAGGAGGTCGCCCTCGGGCGACAGCACACCATATTTGGGGCCCTTAGAGTGAAGGATGGTCCTCCCCCTCCTACCTTATGAAAATCCTCTCCTTCAACTGTAGAGGGTTTGCTAGTTCAGCCAAAAAACTAGCACTCAGGAGGCTTATTACCTCGGATCGTCTGGATATCATTTTTCTACAGGAAACCCTCTGCCCTGTGGACCACCTCATTCGCTCTTTATCTACTTGGCTCCCGAATTGGACTTTCCACGCACTTGATGCATCTGGCAGATCGGGGGGTCTAGCCATTGGGGTCTGCAACAAGACTATGGACATATGCAATTATTGGGGGGGCAAGGGTTTTATTGGCATCGACATTCATGTACATTCACTGGATAGGGATCTCCGCTTAATAAACGTCTATGGACCCTGTACTGATCGACTTACTTTCTGGAGATCCCTACTTGAGAGAGAACTCCTACAAGCTGATAACATTATTTTGGGAGGGGACCTTAATTTCTCCTTGGGCTATTGTGAATCATGGGGGCATATGGCCCAAGTGGATTCTCTCTCTGACTCCTTTTCCTCGCTTTTGGAGGACCACCATTGGGTTGACATTCCCTCTGCTAGACTTCAGTATACCTGGTCTAATAATAGGAGTGGAGAACAAAGTTTGGCCAGAAGACTCGATCGTTTCCTCATTAAAGAACAACTATATAATGAACTACCCAGAGCTAGCCAATGGGTAGGATCAGGTGGCTTATCGGATCACAGACCTATCTTTCTGGAGATAGATGGTCTCACACACAAGATCAAGAGTCCCTTCAAATTCAATGCTGCATGGCTACAAGATCCATCATACATTCAGCTGATTCACGAATACTGGCAAAACAACCCAATTCGGGCAGAAGAGGACCTGTCTTCTGGTTTTGTCAGGAAGTTAACTGAGCTCAAGTTGATTACAAAAAAGTGGGCTCATCAGAAGAGGATTCAGGACAACCACACTCTCATGGAGGCCGAGAGAATCATCACGGAGTATGAAAACACTTCATCAGGGACTTTCAACTCCCCGGAGAGTAAGGAGCAGTATAACCTTCTGATTGCTAAACGATCCCAAATTTTGAAGGAAAGAGAAGAAATCATGAGATTGAGAAGCAGGGCTATTTGTCTCACTGAGGGTGACAATAATACAAAGTTCTATCATAAATTCGCCAATGGACGGAAAGCCATCAATACTATTTGGGAACTAAAAGATGAACATGGCCTCACCATCTCAAATCAGCAGAATTTAGCCAGACTGGCCACCGATCACTTCAGAGGCATTTACAGGGCACCAAGGAATGTCAATATCCTGGAGATCATGCGAGTGGCTGAGCTTTTTCCCAGATATGTGGACCAGGATAGTTCTGAAGAGATTTTGAAGGAGGTAACCATGGATGAACTGGAAGCAACTCTGAAATGGTTTAAGAAGGACAAAAGCCCTGGACCATATGGATGGACCATTGAATTTTACATTTCCTTTTTTGACATACCGGGCCATGATTTATTGAGTATTGTGGAGGACAGCAGGAAAAGAGGCAGGATTTCATCAGCCATCAAATCTACTTTCATCGCCCTCATTCCTAAGACTGATGCCCTGACCTCCTTTGATGACTTCAGACCCATTTCACTCTGTAACTGCCTTTACAAGATTATTGCCAAGATTATAGAAAACCGGCTCAAACCCATCCTCTCACAGCATATATCATCAGAGCAGTTTGCTTTCCTTCACCACAGGCAGATCCATGAGGCCATAGCTACTGCACAGGAGCTCATGCACACTCTACATATCAAGAAGCAGAAAGGCATGATTCTCAAAGTTGACCTCTCTAAGGCATTTGACAGAACTAATTGGTTGTACCTTAGACTGTTCCTCACTCATCTTGGCTTCCCATATGATTTTATCAAATGGATGATGAGCTGCATTACGGATGTATCCTACAGTGTCCTCCTCAATGGAGAAGCGACTCCTTTCTTCACTGCTGAAAGAGGGCTCAGGCAGGGATGCCCTCTCTCTCCTCTATTGTTCCTCCTGATTATGGAAGGGCTGAGTAGGATAATATCATCCACCAGAGATCGACGACAAATCACTGGAATCAAAATTGTGGATAATTTCTTCCTTACTCACCTCTTATTCGTTGATGATATTCTCATTTTCCTTAATGGCAGTATTGGTGACTCCTCCTCTCTTCATAACTCCTTCCAACTGTTCCAGCAGGCCACAGGGATGCATATTAACAATAACAAATCCACCATTACATCTGTTGGATGCTCGGCTCATGAAATCAACTTTGCCTCACAACGATTCCCATTCGTTACCATGGAATTATCGGATGGAATTAAGTATCTGGGGTTTAGATTGAAGCCATCGGGCTATAAAATTGCGGACTGGTTATGGCTCATCTCCAAAGTTGAAAAGAGGCTTCAAGTCTGGTACCACAAATATCTATCGAGAGCCGGAAGACTTGTTCTCATCAAAGCGGTCATTGAGGCCACACCTGTGTACTGGATGGCCCTGGCTTGGATACCCAGAGGCATTCTGAACCGACTACAGAGTATATGCTGCAGATTCCTTTGGAAAGGGCACCATCCAGGGCGCATATTTGCATGGGTAAAATGGGAGACCATTACAAAGCCTAAGAGCCGGGGAGGATGGGGCATTAAGAGACTGGCTATATTCTCTAAAGCTCTGGCAGCCAAGCTCGGATGGAGTTTACTCACTGCAGACAGCCTCTGGACCAGGGTGGCTTACTCTAAGTACATTAAGCCACTAACTATACTAGATTTGTTCTGTATCAGACATGGACACAGCAATCACTTCTCCAACATCTGGAAAGCGGTCATTGATTCAATTCCACTGTTAAGAGAAGGCATCACTTGACGGATAAAAGAAGGGAATGTTGTTTGTATTGGAGTGGACCCCTGGGTTGGATGCGGGAATGCCCACAGACTGCCGGCTGATCTAATTCACTATCTCCATGACAGAGGTATCGTTTATATCAAACACATCGGTGACCAAGCTAATTCCTCATTCCTCCAGCAGGCTTGGTTATCTGCTAGAACTCTTAACCTGCCTCACCAATGGTTTGACGATTGGAAGGACTATATCTCTGCTCTCACTCAAGCTAATATCAGACTCATGGAGGGTCCAGATGAGATTATCTGGGCGCATGCTAAACATGGTGCGTACTCACCCAAGCTGGGATACCTCAGACTCATGGAGGCCCACAAACCTCCTGAAATCCTTTCCACTTGGAAGATGATATGGAAGCTAAAGGCTGCGCCCAGAACTAGACTTCTGATGTGGAATATCATTTTTGATAAGGTCCCCACTGGCTCCAATCTTATGAAACGATCTTTTTTTGGACCTTTTCGCTGTCATCTTTGTCTAAATGCTGAGGAGAGCACAGAGCACCTGTTTCTCACTTGCCGCACGACCATTCACTTCTGGCAGTCCATCTCATCTCATTTCCCGCAGCTGAAGCAATTGCATGGGAACACCCTACAGGAGGCTTGGTCCACCTGGTGCTCTGAGCATACAGGTAAAGCCAAGAATCTACCTCTGCTGATTTGTTGGGCTATATGGATAGCCCGTAACCTATCCATCTTCCAATTGAAGAGACCTCACTGGCCTTCGATCATTCTTCACACTGTGGCAGATTATAACTTATTACCTGAAGAGGACTCTGTCACTGTACCGAGAACACTCTCTCCTATCCCCATTGATCACTCAAAGCCCTGGGATTTTTTTGATGGCTCAGCCCAAGATGATGGATGTGGGGGGGGCGCCATTCTTCACCTAGATGACAGACATTGCTACAAGATTCAAATTAACCTAGGCAGAGGCACAAACAACTATGCTGAACTTATCACAGCCAAACACATTATTCATTTTGCTATCCTAAAACATTGCAGACACTTACAGATTTTTGGCGATTCCAAAGTTGTTTGCAATTGGCTCAATAATGCATCTCATTGTCATGCATTTGCTTTAAGACATATACTGGACGAAGCTAAGAGATTGATTATGTCATTTGAATCTTTTGTCTGTCACCACATCTACAGGGAACAGAACACCACTGCAGATCAGCTCTCCAAAGAGGCAGCGCACAGAATAGGAGAGGATTGGTGGATCCAGGAGGACAACGATGGTACCTTTTATCAGTACTATCATCGGCCATTTGAAGAACAATTGGAATGATGGGCTATAAGCCCATATACATATGTAGATATTTTTGCTTTTTTCAGTATGTAGATACAGCTATAACAACACATCTTTTTGTTTATATTACAGTATATATTGCTCTCTGCGAAGAGCTAAGCACAAATTTTGAATTTTGAACTGACTTTTTTCATGCTCCCTGCGTGGAGACTTATATATATATAGCAGCTACAATGAACTTGACAGGCATAAGCCTGCTTTTGAATATGCCTCGGCATCTGCAAAATGTAATTTTCTTAATCTCTTTAATGAAAATTACGATTTTTCCCAGGGGAAAAAAAAATTAGAAACACCGTGTACGATATTATGATTTTTTTTTGTTGTTGATAAAATTTATTGAGATGAAGTATTTTGTGTCTATGATTAATGGATGAATGAATGAATGTTACATGTTAATGAATGACTGCTATATGTTTCTTTATGTAAAAAACCACATATGTTTATTTACGATTTTGTTTTGTTTTGTTAGTGTCTATGCATGAATCTTAATGTGTTGCTTTCAACTATTTTCTAGTAGATAGATTGAATAATGGAAAATTGAGAGTGATGTGAGGTGGGGGGTGGGTGGGGAGGGTCCATAAGATCTTCAACCTTCACATGGTTGGCCCGGTTTAGTATATAATAAATAAGGATTCAGATAATCTTGGAACAAACCTCCCTTGATGCATCATAGAAACAACAAAGTCAATGTTGACTTTGTTGTTGCTCTGTCAAAGCGAGGGAGGTTTGCTCCAAGATTACACTACAATAATTTTTTCTTGAAACTGAGAGGATCTCATTAAGGTATTCATGCACTCAAGTCTTTTTAATTATTATTTATTCATAAAAAAATAGTTAATTAATTTTTTTATTTTGTTGATTCTTTAAGTGATGTTAAATCAGTAGAACATTTTTTGTAAGAGATCTCAATATGTACTTGCAAAGAGCAACAAGTGGAAGCAGTGTACAAAATGAAAGCACATGATTGAACTCACTGAAGTTTGTAACCACATGACTTATGGGTATTGTATTGAGTTCTGGAATTTTTTTATTGATTTTATTAAAAAGATGCAGACTTTATTGCTTTTTCAATGTCAATTTATTGATAGTCCCACCAAAATTGACCTAACTTTCTATAATGACTAAAGCGAGTCTTGGAAAGTTTGCAACTTTAAGATCTAGAACACTTTATCTACTTTAGTTCAAATTAGATTTATTTCCACTATGTTTTTAATGTTGAAAATAGCAACAAGAAATGATAAAAATAGAATCCAGAAATTCTAATTTTAATTTGTCCTTGACTTAAAATTTTGAATTAAAATCGAATTTAGTCTCACCAGCTACTTGGAAATAATTAATTAATTCATTATGGATTAATTAGTTGGAGAAATTCAAATTAGAAGTATTTCTGCAGTCATGCTGATGTGGGAGCATCCAGCCCAAAAAGGAAATTATTGTAAATAATAGACATAGGGTTCGTACAGTTGTGGAATTAGTTTAATATTTAGGTTTTTATTAGATATTTTCAAAATAAATAAATAAAACTAGGAGAGCTTTTAGGCATAAAAGGAATGGATGTGGACCATTAAGTGATAAGGAAAGCTTTTCTATTTTAGAACAGGGAAAAGACAGAATAAAGCTGAGGAGATGCTTTTGCCATATGTATGCATTGCATGTAGAGTCTTAGAGCTTTAGTGATTTTAGGATTTTAAAATCATGCTAAGTTTAATAAATTAGGAAGCCTCAAAGGCATTGGGTGTGTGTGAGGAGTGTGTGTAAGGAGTGTGTGTGAGGAGTGAGCAAGGGTTCTCCTTGCGAGCCTTCGGGCAGTTTGTAAAAGGGCCATAGATTTGCATATCTGGCCGTGAATAGAAAATTCTGTGTGAATATTTGTTTTATGTGAATATGAGTATGTTGAAATCGCATGTGTGCTGATGGATCTTATTTTTTTTAATGCGCAACTGATGTATGTTCATTATGGAATCCGCTTGCCTTTCGTATGGTGATATACTGCCTTGAGTTATAGTTATGCAGGTGTTCTTTTTCTAATGACATAACACCTTGTATTGAATCTTTTCCACGCAGGATTCTTGAATTTCCCGTCTCTGTTTGTAATTGAAATTTATACCTGAAATGTGTCATTTTTGTTTGAGACTATACCGGCGGTAGAGGTTTGGAACTGTTCGTATGTTCTTTCACATCGTGAAGTAAGTGGGCAAAGGGACCACGGTATTGCATTCATCAGGACAACATATAAGGTGAATATGTATAGCGATTACCCTTGAAGAGATGCGCCTTTCTGCATGATAACGCCGCCTATAACTATCGCCCATATCAAATAAATACAAGAACAACCTGCGGATGTGTGCCAGTAAAAATATATATACATGTTGTATGTTTAAATTGCCGAGGAAGCGGTATTGTTATAAAAAGGTTCTATACACCGAGTGAGCGTGTGCTCAATTTACAAACCGTGACGGATATATATATATATATATATATATATATATATATATATATATATATATATATGACTTCAGTTGCGTAAGAGGGTTGGGAGTCATTGGATGTAGCTGATACATGTGGCTGGAATGTAACGCTATATGACATAGCGTATATATATAATTACAATATAACGCTGTGGGAAATTGGGTTTGAGTGAATGGGTTTATGATTGAAATGTTTCCTCATTCAAGTGATAACTTGTATTAAAAGATAAGCTTCTGCATGATAGTAGAGGATTGCCCGTGGGTGAGATGTCTTAAAATGGAGATGTATTTTGTCATGCACAAATACATGGAGGATCCTGGTATTTGCGGCCTGGGCTGCATTAGGTGGTATCAGAGCTAGAATGCTCAACTGAAGATGTTTTTTTTTTTTTGAGAACTGAAGTGGGATGAATGATTTTTAATCTGATATGCAAACTACACAAGTGAACAGGATTGCGGAAGAGGAAAGAAGACAAGATCATGCAAGATCTTAAGAGGTGAGATTATTTTTCTGATTTGAAATTTATAAATGAAGTTTATGGTTGCAGAGACGGTGGCAGTGAACCTGACATTCAGCTGAAGGCTGGATAGGGAGGACAATTGCAGTGAAGAGGAAGAAGAAGGCGAGTTGAAGAGATAGCCTAGAGAGAGTAGAGGAGTGCTCAAGAAGTTCCAGAGGCAGTGAACCAGTACTTACCAAAAGACTGAGTGAGGAGAGCTTGGTGAGGTAAGTTGCAGCAAGAGAAGTTGCTGTTGCAGAGGCTAGTACAACTCATGGTGAATAGAAAACTTACGAGGAAGCAGTCTGCCAGAGGCAGAGAGAGTTTTTCTAGAGGAAGAAGAGGTTTAGAGAAATGCCACAGAGATGAAATGACTGCAGAGGTTCGAAAAAGAGAGATTGCAGAGATAAAGGTACAATTGCAGGTACTAGAAAAATGGCTACAAGAGCGGGGAAATCGGAAAGGAAAATGGATCTTTCCACTGAAGGGAAAGAGAGTGATTTGGCGACAGTTGCAGAGGAGGTTGAGGCAAATTGTGATTGCCTTGTTGAAAAAGGGACTTAGAGTTCTTGCGCCGGAGTTGGAGTTTGAAATTCCCACATGCAGATATATTAAAAGAAAAATGTTGAAGGAAGCAGTCAAGACTGAAAAGTCTTGTGGTTTCAAAACTAATGAATTGTGTATGTTTGCAGGTACAATACAGGAAGATGAGCAAATTTTGAAGTTTGTTCAAGAAGAGTTGAATCTGAAGACTGTTCAGATCGATGCTGAGATAACAAGATCACAGGAGGAAATGAAGACAGAGGAGAAGACCATTGATGATTTCTTGAGTTATTGGGCAAATCCAGATCAGATGGATAATGTAAAACCATGTATTTTTGTAGCTGACAATTGTGATGTGATTACATGGTTTACTGAGGAGGATGTGCAACCTTGTGCGACTGTTACAGTACAAGAGGAAGCTCGTATGGATGCAGAAGAAGTGGATCAGTCTGTAGCACGGATAAGTGAAGCAACAATTGAGTCTGTTAAAACTGGAAGTTTATGTATGAATGCAGGTGATGATGATATGCTTCAACAATGCTAGAGAGAAATTGCATTATTAGAATATTTGTTGGAGAATCCAGAGTATGACAGGGAGATTGCAGCATATGAAAGAGTTCAGTATAGTGAACGAGAGGAGAAAGACATCATGGAAACAGATGGTATGAGAGAAAGACTGGTTGATAGTCTTGAGAGTTCTTTAGAGAATTCTTTGGGCAGAGAGAATCAGCATACTGATGTGCTGATTGGGATGGAACAACATACCGAGATGCTGACAGAGGGAAGTAAGGCACTGATGCCTTGTGATTTTTGTTTTAACATGTGTTTTGTGAATGCAGAAATTGTCGCCGGTGCTGAGAAACATTTGACTCAGCTGAACAATCAATTGAAGGGAAAAGAAGTTCTCTGTTCCATAAGACAAGAGGGGGTGGATGATCGGGTGGCAGTCATAATAGAGACCAGCATAGAAGCAAGAAATCAGCAGCTTGAAGATTTATTGGACAAGGAAATTGAATTAATCAGAAGAATCATGCTGAAAGTGTCTAAGAAAAAGACATCAGCAAAGAAGAGAAATAGCAGAAGCAGCAAGAGGAAGACAGCAGAAGATTGCAAGAGTACAGCTAGTGGAGCAAAGCAACATAAAGTGTGGAGACCTGGAGAAGAACAATAGACAAAAGCAGTGGCAAATGCAAAGTTACAGTACAAGATATGGGATCTAGGCAAACATAGATCTGAACACATGCTCAGGAGATCATGAAAATTTTCTACCTTGGGAGTATGATGCGGGAGCATCCAGCCCAAAAAGGAAATTATTGTAAATAATAGACATAGGGTTCGTACAGTTGTGGAATTAGTTTAATATTTAGGCTTTTATTAGATATTTTCAAAATAAATAAATAAAACTAGGAGATCTTTTAGGCATAAAAGGAATGGATGTGGACCATTAAGTGATAAGGAAAGCTTTTCTATTTTAGAACAGGGAAAAGACAGAATAAAGCTGAGGAGATGCTTTTGCCATATGTATGCATTGCATGTAGAGTCTTAGAGCTTTAGTGATTTTAGGATTTTAAAATCATGCTAAGTTTAATAAATTAGGAAGCCTCAAAGGCATTGGGTGTGTGTGAGGAGTGTGTGTAAGGAGTGTGTGTGAGGAGTGAGCAAGGGTTCTCCTTGCGAGCCTTCAGGCAGTTTGTAAAAGGGCCATAGATTTGCATATCTGGCCGTGAATAGAAAATTCTGTGTGAATATTTGTTTTATGTGAATATGAGTATGTTGAAATCACATGTGTGATGATGGATCTTATTTTTTTTAATGCGCAACTGATGTATGTTCATTATGGAATCCGCTTGCCTTTCGTATGGTGATATACCGCCTTGAGTTACAGCTATGCAGGTGTTATTTTTCTAATGACATAACACCTTGTATTGAATCTTTTCCTCGCAGGATTCTTGAATTTCCCGTCTCTGTTTGTAATTGAAATTTATACCTGAAATGTGTCATTTCTGTTTGAGACTATACCGAACTGTTCGTATGTTCTTTCACATCGTGAAGTAAGTGGGCAAAGGGACCACGGTTCTGCATTCACCAGGACAACATATAAGGTGAATATGTATAGCGATTACCCTTGAAGAGATGCGCCTTTCTGCATGATAACGCCTGCCTATAACTATCGCCCATATCAAATAAAGACAAGAACAGCCTGCGGATGTGTGCCAGTAAAAATATATGTACATGTTGTATGTTTAAATTGCCGAGGAAGCGGTATTGTTATAAAAAGGTTCTATACACCGGGTGAGCGTGTGCTCAATTTACAAACCGTGACGGATATATATATGATTTCAGTTGCGTAAGAGGGTTGGGAGTCATTGGATGTAGCTGATACATGTGGCTGGAATGTAACGCTATATGACATAGCGTATATATATAATTACAATATAACGCTGTGGTAATTGGGTGTGTAATGTTTCAGAACTTGGGAAATTGGGTTTGAGTCAATGGGTTTATGATTGAAATGTTTCCGCATTCAAGTGATAACTTGTGAAATTGCCAGAAATTAAAAGATAAGCTTCTGCATGATAGTAGAGGATTGCCCGTGGGTGAGATGTCTTAAAATGGAGATGTATTTTGTCATGCACAAATACATGGAGGATCCTGGTATTTGCGGCCTGGGCTGCATCACATGCAACAATTATCCCTTAAATTAAGGAGATTATCCCTTAATTAAGGAGATAAGATTGAGTTATATTTGAGTTGTAATTAGTTAGCTCAGTTTATTGAGTTGAGTCCAATTAAATTAGTTCCAAACTTTTTTGGGAACTAATTGTGAGTTTTCAGTTAGTTGATGCATGCGTGCACTCAACCAGTGCACTCCAAATAACTGAAGATTCCCTCATCAGAAACTCATGCATGTCTATTATGAGAAAGACCCAGTTGAGCTAAATGTCAAGGAAAATGTACTATCAGTTGCATGTGTTTTCCTATAAAGGAAACTCATGCATGCAGTCAAGGCAAGGTTCCTTAAGGATTGCACAGTTTTATAGTGTGTAAGAGCAGTGTTTCACTTGGTTGGAGAAGATCATCCTAGAGGAACAACACAAGGAAATAGGAGCTTGGAGGGCATAGAGGAAGGCTTGTGAGAAGCTTTCATTTCCTGTGAGTATCTAGGAGGATTGTACTGAGAGATGGCTAGCTGTGAGAGCTAAGGCTTTGTATAATCTCTATGTATTACCACCTTGTATGATAATATAGATAGTGGGGTTTCTAGCTGAGGCTTTCCCCTGAGTATTTTTTGTGTTTCATGTGCATTGATTCTTCTTCTGGTAATATGTGTTCAGCTCAATCTTGCTCAATATTTAAGCTTTTTGCAAATTGATAGTAGAAGTAGATTATAGTATTTTTCTTTGGTATATTGCATTATCAGGTTAATCTACAGTGACATTGTCTACATAGTCTTAGAGGGAGATTTGTAGAGAATTTACAGAATTTCTACATGGTATTAGAGCTAGCTAATCTATAGAGAAATTTCTATATGGTATCAGAGCAATGAACAATATATGGAGAAGAGAATTCGAAGTTTGAAGTTCGGTGTTGTAGGTGCAAATTGAATTCTTATCATACTTCAAGGTTGGCCAATGGAATTCTATGGCTTGAGAATCAAGTATGCCTTTGAAGGAAACTCGAATTACATAGCATGGAAATATCGCATGGAGGATGTATTAGAAGACAATGACTTGAAGGATTTCATTGATCAAGAAATCCAAAAGCCAGCTTCAACTAATGCAAGAGTTGGCTGAGTTAAAGAAGTGTGTGGCAAAGGTGAGATAGATCATCCTCAAGGGAGTTTGAGACCATATTGTCTCGAGTCTCCATGGGAAGGATACTCCATATTCAATGTGGAAGACATTGAAGGACCTCTACCAGAACAATAACGACTAGAGGAAATTGGCGCTCAAGGATAAACTTCAAAGAATCAATATGTAGAACGACGATGCTATTTCCACATATCTCAACAAGCTCACCACTTGTAGAGATGAGCTTGGAAGTGTGGAATAACTACTGCCGATGATGATATGGTCAGCCTTGCTCTCCTTGGCCTTCCAAAGAGGTAGAATAGCTACCAGGACTCTGTGAATGGAAGGGAGAAACTGTCGAATTGGGAACAATTATGGTCGGATCTAATGCAGGAGGAGATTAGGAGGAGCACACAAGATGGTTCTTCTTCCAAGGATGATGATGAAGAAAATTTGGCCTTAGCAAGTAAGGCAAGGAAAGGGAAGGGGAAGGATTCCCATTCCAAATCGAATTATTCTCATGGAGGGAAGAAGGGTGACAAGTCTAAAGTGAGATGCTTTAATTGTCACGAGATGGGACATTATGCGACCAATTTCCCATCAAATAAGTCCAAGAAGGGATCCTTGGAAGGATCGGAAGGTGAGGCATTAGCCTCTCAATTCGAAGTGGACTTTACCGTCATTGCATGCATGGTGTCATTGATGATGGGTTGTGGTTGGTATCTTGACAGTGGATCCTCATTCCACATGATCGGTGATAAAAGTTTATTCAGTACCTTGGAGGAGAAAGACCTCAAGATGTGCATAGAGATGGGTGATGACGAAAGGTATAATGTTTCAGGAGTGGGCACCGTTACTTTTCAGAGGGAGCATGGAGCTCCTATCACCTTGACAGATGTGAAGTATGTGCCTAGACTAAAGAAGAACTTGGTATCAGTCACGATGTTGGAGGACAAAGGCTATGATGTTGTCTTTAGTAAAGGAAAGGCGTTCCTTAGACACATCAACATGAGACAGGTGAAACATATTGGTTCACAAGTTAAGAACCTGTATGCTCTTGAGGTTCAAGATGCATGCAAAGCCTTGAGGAACAAGGCAAATGTTAGAGACATGGTGGTTGAGAGGGAGAGTAAATTACCTCTCAACATGCAGCCCCAGAAGAAGTCTCAGCCAATTATGGAGGAACCATAATTGGAGAAGTGGGTAGAGGGATCACATGCAACCATACCTCCAGGTGTGTGAGAGTTTTTATCTCATGGATCATACCTTGCTATGGGAGCCCAAAGTACATAGTAGCGGTAGGAATCAATGGGATTGATGCAGTCAGAGATCAAAGTGACAGAGGCTAGAGCAGTAAGATACTAAAGAGCACAGAGAAGGATTGACTACAATATAGAAAGGTAGAGTCAGTAGAAGCGCAAAGTTTTCAGTTGACAGAGGCAATAGCAGTCAGAGACTTTGATCACAGATGCATCATACTGATTCAAGTTGGATGTTTTTTTGTTTTTGGAGTTGCTAGAGAAACAACACTAGAGAGAAGTGTTGCATGCATAACATTCCAAAGGTTCACGAGCGGGATCGTGTTGAATTCATTTCTCGTTGAGAGGGAGTGTTGAAAATAACAACAAGAAATGATAAAAATAGAATCCAGAAATTCCAATTTTAATTTGTCCTTTTAAAATTGTGAATTAAAATCGAATTTAGTCTCACCAGTTGCTTGGAAATAATTAATTAATTCATTATGGATTAATTAGTTGGAGAAATTCAAGTTAGAAGTCTTTCTGTAGTCATGCAACATTTATCCCTTAAATTAAGGAGATTATCCCTTAATTAAGGAGATAAGATTGAGTTATATTTGATTTGTAATTAGTTAGCTCAGTTTACTGAGTTAAGTCCAGTTAAATTAGTTCCAAACTATTTGAGGAACTAATTGTGAGTTATCAGTCAGTTGATGCATGCATGCACTCAGCCAGTGTACTCCAGATAACTAAAGATTCCCTCATCAGAAACTCATGCATGTCTATTCTAAGAAAGACTCAGTTGATCTAAATTTCAAGGATAGTGTACTATCAATTGCATGTGTTTTCCTATAAAGGGAACTCATGAATGCAGTCAAGGCAAGGTTCCTTGAGGATTGCATAGTTTTACAATGTGTAAGAGTAGTGTTCCACTTGGTTGGAGAAGATCATCCCAAAGGAACAACGTAAGGAAATACGAGCTTGAAGGGTAGAGAGGAAGGCTTGTGAGAAGATTTGATTGCATGTGAGTATCCAGGAGGATTGTACTGAGAGCTAAATAGATGTGAGAGCTAAGGCTTTGTATAATCTCTATGTATTTCCACCTTGTATGATAATACAGATAGTGGGATTTTTAGCTGAGGCTTTCCCTTGAGTATTTTCTATGTTTCATGTGCATTGATTCTTATTCTTCTTCTGGTTATATGTGTTCATCTCAATCTTTCTCAATCTTTAAGCTTCCGCAAATTGATAGTAGAAGTAGATTATAGTATTTTGCTTTCATATATTGTATTATCGGGTTAATCTACAGTCAGATTGTCTACATAGTCTCAGAGGGAGATTTGTAGAGATTTTTTAGAATTTCTACATGGTATCAGAGCTCGCTGTTCTATAGAGAAATTTCTACAGTTAGTTTTGTATAAAAAATTATATTGGGCCAACTTTACATGGGGTGGATGGATGGATGGGTTGGATGTTATATTCTCTTAAATATTGGGTTATGGAGTGCATCGAGAGTATATCCTTTTTATTAAGTCAACATTTTCTTTTTGCACTTGCATCTCATCAAAAGGTAGATTTAAATCCAGGTTTGTAGGCCCAACAAGTGTTTCATCCTTTTTTGAACCTAAAAAATGGCATGCATTGTTTAGGAATTATTTTAAAATCAACAAGTTGTCCAATAGGAATTTCCTTCAAAGAAGTTGATATGTCTTGGTAGGGATAAAAAGAGTGGATACTCTTATCATACTTTGCCTATATAGTATTCAAGCATTCTTCTTTCCAACCTTAATACCTTTCTGCAACATAGAATAATCCTATAGTTGGCTTTGACTCTTCAATTGTTGTTGCAGTTTCTATTTGACCTTTATTGGACTTCTTTGGAGCATATTTCTGCTTCTAAAGAAGCTTCCTCATGGAAACAATTATATTGTACAAATATTTATTGGCTCGTTGAAGGGTAAGATCACAGAGATCTACAGTTGGCCACCCTACTCTGATTGCAAATCAATCATCCTTTAAAACCTCTTTCCAAACATGTTCTACATAATGAGGGCATATTGGAGTGATTAATTTTTATTGGAAATCCATGGATCTCCATAGTAAGTCTCTATTCATGGCCCCTAATGAATAGGATAATCTGTCTTCATCTCAAGTTGCCTGAAGATCAAAGAAACTTGTATTCAAGGCCTCCTCTAAGATCATTGAAATGTAGTTGCGTTTAATCAACTTGACTGCAATGTTTATTTCATTAGCAAATACCCAATCTAAAAAAGTTGAAGGAGGTTTGTGCCTTAAGGACAACTCTACAACTAAAATCTCCTCCATCCATGCAATCACTTTGTAAAACGAAGAATGATGCTAACTTCATGGTTGGTATCCACCCATTGTCCTCTTTGATAGTGATGTAGACATATGATGTTGTTATCTCTCCTTTGACAACTTCTTCTCCTTAAATGATGATGTAGGAAACTCTCCATCTTTGTTATTCTTCACTCTCCTCACTCTCCCCTCTGATGTGAAATTTATTGGTTTAATCTCTAGGTGAAGTTTCCAATGCTTCACTTCCCAAAGACCACTTAACTTGTAGTGGTAAAAATTTTATTATTGTTGCTACAAGGGTTGTCTAAAGCACTCCTCTCCATGTGCATATGATTTCATCGTTAGATTGGAGAGGTCTTATTGTCCTTCTTCCTTTGAAAATAATTAGGATTGATACAAGTGGTTTGATCCTCCCAATAAGAGGCCTCAATATGGCCTTCCTTTCCATAGAATGACCATGCCTCTACATTTAGACACTACTAATGTTATGGCCTCTCTTCTGGCAATAGTATCAAACAAGGAATGTCTTGTTTGATGAAGACCTCTAGGTATTTTTCTTCTTATTACCCTGTATTTTCTACTTTATTTGAGTTTAAGTGTAGGCTTAATTCGTGTGATCTTCTTATCACTCACCTCATTCAATCGGTCATAAGAAGAGTACGATGATATGTGTTTCCACCTTCACCTAGTGAAAGTACTCCTTCTCTTGATGATAAATCTAACTAGAACATGTCTTTGGACTTCACAAAAGTTTTCATGGATTTCATGCTTAGGGTATTTTCCATTTTGCGATCAAATCTTATAATTTAATTCTTGACCCATGATATGGATATAATTGGTTTCAAGATGCCTTGTATTCTTTTTCATATCCCTTGTCCATCATAGCCTATATACCATAATAGTTTGGAACCAATACCTTTAGTATGCTTTTCGAAATCACCCTTATTCTCTTGACAGGAATCCATGAAAGGTGAGCTTACCAAAGTGGTTTTGGTTATGGTATTGGCTTGGATAGTAGCAATGGATTAGTGGCCTTGTTTCTCAACATTCTTAGATAACTACCTGTATCCTTTCCAAGGCCCTCTCCTTCTCTTCCAATTCTTGTGGAAATTGAATCTTCATTTCAATAAGCCTATATTCGTGTTAGCTAGGGAACTAAATGAAATTCTCTCCCAAGTGTAAAATTTTTATTCTATTCTTGTCCTAATCTACAATGACTATGATGAAGGAGTCTTGACACTCAAATTGCTTCTTAAGAAATGGAAGCAATTTGGTATAAGTCTTGAGGTTATGCTCCTACTCTTCCATCCTATTGGTGAACATTTATACCTACTCCTTCAAGTATTCATTCTCTTCTTGAATTTAAGCATTGTTGGGCCTTAAATATTCCAATTTTTCTTTTCTTAACTTGCCCATGTTGAGTTATGAAATGTTATCTTCAAAGTTCTGGCAACATTATGGTCAAGGATGCAACTACTTTGATACTATATGAATTGTAAATGAGGGACTTATAGATCACTAGCTTCACCAACATGGATCCTTTGCAAAATTTCAATTCTTGACTCTATCTCAGCTTTGTTCTTATGATTTATTGAGTTCTTTGTCTTTCAGATGCTACTAGGAATTTATGATTTTCCCTATTCAAGGATTTGTATACTTGTACCTCTAAAGGCTATTTCTTCTCCTAATTTCAAGGTCTTCTAGTAGTTGTAACCAATGATTTTCCCCCTGGAAAAATCATAATTTGCATTAGAAAAGGAAAATTACATATTGTAGATGCGATACGCATGTGCTATATGTAAGGCTGAGTGCCTATCTAGTAAGAGAAAAAAAAATAACACAGTGCACTCCACACAAGGAGGCTCTTCCTTCAGTATTGTTCATGATAAATGTAATAAAAAATATCTTCACAGAGAGTATGTATGTCTGTCATCTATATACATCTAATAATTTAAAAGCATAATACTATTAACATAAGCAAAAAAAAAAGCAAGCTCCTGTTGATCCAGTTAATCTGTATAATCCATGAATGGACGGTGATAATACTGATAGTGTGCACTATCCCTCTACTCCTGGATCAGCCATGTGCCACGAGGCTAGATCACTGCTTCCTTGGATAACTGGTTGGCAGATGAGTTGCGTTCCCTGTAGATATGATGATAAACAAATAGATCAAAATGTGTGATGAGTCTGTGGGCCTCGTCCAGAATAGGTCTCAGAGTGTAAGCATAACAGATTGATGATTTGTTATTCCAGTTGCAGACTAATTTTGAGTCCCCGAAAATTTGGAGATTCTTGTAATGTTTTTCCAAGGAAAATTGTATGAGATATTTGACAATGATAATCTCTGCAAAGTTGTTGGTGCCCCTACCCAGGCCCATTTAGATTTGGAAGTGATGGGAATAAGATAGATATAGAATGGCTCCACCCCCGCACCCGACTTCCTATGCTGAGCCATCAAAATATGCCTAGGGATGTGTGTGGTTGATGTCTTCAGGAACAATGTGTCTAGGGGGAGGGTTGTCATCATCTTCAGGAATGGAGTGATAGTCTGCCAGAAGGCAGGCAGTGATGGAGGGCCAATGAGGAACAATGTCCTGAAAGATGTAGCAATTACGGGCAATCTAGATTGCCCAGCAAATGAGGAGAGGAAGATTTCTAGCCTTGGTCAGGGTTGCGGAGGTCCACCATGTGTTCTAGGCTTCCATTATAGTCAAGCCCTGCCATATGCAATGGGTGGAGATTGTCGAAAGGATAGAGTTCCAGAAGTCCATAATGACCGGGCAGGTGAGGAAAAGATGGTTTGTAGATTCAGAGTTGTTTTTACATAAGCAACACCAAAAGGGTCCATGCTGAGCTCGTTTGATTAGATTGTCACCTGTGGGAGCCTTTTTTTCTAGAACTGTCCACATGAATAATCTTGATCTGGGAGGCGATTTTAATTTCCACATGTTTTTCCACCAGTGTTCGATAGTCTGTGGTCTATGAACAAAAACAAAATAGAGATATCCCTCCTTAGGGGAGTATATCTCGTTTTTAGCATGCGCCCAGATAATATCATCATCCCTTTCAAAAAATATGATGTGTGAATCTATTAATGCAGTTATATAATCCACCCAATGTTGTTGCCAGTTTCGAGGGATGTGCAGGCTCCGTGCAGTTTTCCAGGCCTGATATAAAATGGTGGAGTGCTCCATGTCTGCAATGTGGCATGTAATACCAGAATTAGTAAGATGGAGCATAAGATCGTCGGGCAGCTTGTGGGCATTACCACACCCGATCCATGGATCTAATCTGATTCGCATTGAATTGCCCGATTGGATTCTCTAAGTGAGCTCTCCTCGTATAATATTCATGAAGTTTAGCACAACTTTCCAGATGACTGAGATCCCTGTTATGTTCTAGTTTGGCTGTCAGAGCCAGTCCATTAGGTTTAGGGGGGCTATGTATTTTGAATAGGCCACCATAGTCCATAGGCTATTCGTAATGATCAATTGCCATCCTAGCTTAGCCGCTAGTGCAGAGAAGAAATCTTCTAGCTTTTTAATTCCCTAGGTTCCCCATTTCTTTGGGAGAGTGAGCGACTCCCACTTGGCCCAGGAAAATATTCTTCCTAATTGTTTTCCTTTCTAGAGGAACCTGCAACATAGGTTTTGTATTCTGGAGAGGATACCTATGGGTATCCATGAGAGGTACTTATGATACCAGATGTTGAGCCTTTTTTCCATCTTGGAGATTAACCATGTCCAATCTGATATCTTGTAACCATGGGGTTTTAGCCTGTATCCCAGGTATCTAAGCCCATCCTCTAACTGAAGAAGGGTGAAGGGGAACCTATGGTGTGCATACTGAGTATCATGAGGGGTGCATCCAGTGGCTGTAATGGTGGATTTAGTGTTGTTAATGACCATTCCTATAGCAGTTTGAAATAAAATAATGGTGTTCTGTAATATAGTCAGATCCCAAATACTACCATTGGGGAAGATCAACACATCATCCACGAATATTAAGTGAGTTAGAGTGCATATGTATATGATCCTGATTCCCTTGAGACGTCCCCTGTTATGATATTATTTAATAAGTTTGCTGAGCCCTTCCATGATAAGTAAAAATAATAATGGGACAGAGGACAACCCTGCCTAAGGCCTCTTTCAGAGTGAAAGAAGGGTGATGCCGCTCCATTAACAAGGACACTGAAAGATATATTTGTTATACAACACATGATCCATTTTATATTTTCATAAGGGAAACCTAGATGAGTTAGGAGAATCTTGATGTATAACGAACTTACGCTATCAAATGCTTTTAAGAGATCTACCTTTAATATCATACCTTTCAACTTCTTTGTCTATATAGTGTGCATCACTTCTTGTGTAGTTTCAACAGCTTCATGGATCTAGCCTTCTAGCGAGGCTGTCCTCTCCAATTCTTCTGTTCCTCCAAGTAGGTTGGATTTTGGCTGATGGAATATCAATAAGACTGTGATTATCTAGTATATTCTCAAAGAAAGCAGATAGGGGGTAAATTTGGGCATGATGTCCCCATGACTCTGAGAATCCAATAGAGAAATTTAAGTCTCCTCCAAGGATTATGTTGTCCTTTTTCAGAATATTGGAGTTCAATAGTTGTTCCCAGAATTCTCCATGGTATTGACATGGCTCGTATACATTGATTAGTCGAAAGTCAATGCCCAGTTCAGATGAGAAGATGTCCGCCCCGATGTGTCCAATGCCTCCCCAAATGTTACATACTCTGATGGTTTGGGAGTCGAAGCCCATAGCAATGCCTCCTGAATGACCATTGACATCAAGGGCTTGAAAAGACCAACCAGGAAGCATGGATTCTAACAAGTGTGAGATTACTTCTGCAAGACCCAGGGTTTCTTGTAGAAATATGAAATCTACTAGTTCAGTCTTAAGAAGTCTACAGAAAGCTAGTTTTTCTCCGGGCTAGCTAACACTTGACAGTCAAAGGAAAATAGCTTCATGGAGGAGATGAAACTAGGGTGTTCTGTGCTCTAATAACCTGGTCAATAGCAAGTTGTCGGTCCGAGGAAATCTCCTCCTCTGCCTGCTCCTTGGCCTTGGATAGGGAGGAAGGTCTGCCTCTTAGAGGCTTCAGAGGGATGGGGGGAGATAAAAGTCCAATGCCAATGGAGTCAAGAGGTTGAGATCGAGATAGGGATCGAAGCGGGTATCTGTGGGATAGAGGCCCTTGATCAGAGTCAGAGGATTTAGTAGAAGGGGTCTCCTCTGGGAAAGATGGGGGTTTGAAAGAGAATATGGGGGGAGGGGAGTAGAGAGCATGCCAATGTAATGGGGGGCGAGGGCATGAATGCAAAGACCTGATGGTTCACCAAGTATGATGCAATGCTACCAGATGAAAAAGAGAGATGAACAGAGCAGGGGTTAGAAGTTGACATACCCGAAGATAGCACAGCCTCCACAGCTGCCCTTCCCTTGGTCAGAGGAGGAGAGGGAAGCTGATATGGTGCTTTTCCACACTTCTTCGGAGTCTCTTTGGTCGAGGTTTCCGCTGTTGCTTCAGGGGAGGAGTGGTTCATTGCTTCTTCAGAAGAGGTGTGGTTCGTAGGTGCCTGTGTATCCTTTGTAGGGATTGTCTTTCCCTTTTCCGTTGCTCTTGCTTTTCTATTAAGGGGGAAGTCCCTGAATAAGTGACCCACCTTATGGCATATACTACACCTAAAAGGGACTCCCTAATAATCAAGGATTTGCATCTGTGAGAAATTCCTCCATTGTAGTGTGATATGTTCCTGTAGCCCTTCCTTGGTGTCTAGATGGACCAGTATCCTCCCATATGTCATGATGCCCGTGGAGAGGTATAATTTATCGTATTCTAGATATGTGCCCAGGGAGTTTCCAATGTGCCTGAAGATGTCCTCAGACCAAAAATGAAGAGGTAGGCCCGGAAGACGGACCCATAGTGGTCTAGCACCTAATTTCTCCCTCTCATGGTCGAAAAGAGGGTTCCATCATCGCAGAAGCACAGGGGCCTGTTCAATGTGCCAGAAAGAAGACATAACCCAATTTGTATGCTCAACTCTGCCAAATCATAGTGCAAACCATCCTCGGACAAAGTTTTGTACAAAGGGTAGCTCAGCCAGATGTTTCCCCCAGACTTCTACTGTCCATTGCTTTAGTCGTGCCATAGTGTAGCTTCTCCCACGAACCCTACCTACCAAGAAATGGTGTACGGTATCCATGATTTCACCCCACTGAATATATTCACCTAGATGGATAATTACGTCTTGAGTCCCAGATTGTTATGAAACCAGCTCATAAAAAGATAGAAAAGATAGATCAACACCTTAGAATTTAGCGTCTTCGAGAGGGAAACCTCCTTTACATTACATAAATGAACAATTCTCAATGATTCAAATGACAAAACCTCCTTTATATATATAGGAGTCTAAGGGGTCACAATATAACCAAGCCGACCTAACAATAATAGTACAAGGGCACAAAAATAACAATAGAGGGATTATATGGGGCACATTAATAACAATATGGGGACAATAGGGGCACATTAATAACAATATGGGGACAATATGGGCACAACAATATTAATAAGGGATACAACTACAATATTAATGGGGGCATCACTAGTATTATAGGGACCCAACATGCCCCTCTCCTTCAAAAAAGTGTTGTCCTCAACGCTTGAGTAGTTCTGGATGCTTCTAAATAAAATTGTCATCCTCCCATGTGGAATCTTCAATGGATAAGTTCTTCGACTTGATGAGATACTCTGAAATGGATCGATTTCGTAGTTGTCAAGTTCTTGTTTCTATGACTGCTTCCGGTTCCAATATAATTTTTCCTTCCTTGTCAAGTTCTGGAAATATTGTTTGAACTGGGAGCTTGTCGCCTATAACCTTCTTTAAACATGAAACATGGAAAAATGGGTGCAATCAAGAAGCTGCAGGAAGCTCCAATTTGTATGCCATAGTACCAATCTTTTGCAACACTTTGTACGAACCATAATACTTTGGTGATAATTTTTTATCCTTCTTAGCTTGCTTGAGGGACATTTGTTTATATGGTTGTAGCCGTAGGAATACCCAATCACCTACATCAAAACTTCTTTCACTGTGACGTTGATATGCCTATTGTTTCATTCTATTCTGCGCCAACACGAGGTTATCCTTTAAGAGTTGGAGAACTTGTTGTTGATGCTCGATGTGATGTTCCACTGCTTGAATCTTAGAATTTTCTCTTAAATATGATGTGATGGATGGTGGCTGATATCCATAAAGTGCCATAAATGGGGTTATTTTTGTTGCAGTATGGAAGGAAGTGTTTTACCACCATTCAGCTAGAGGCAACCATTTGACCCATAGTGTTTGTTAATCAGATATAAAGCAACGAAGATATCCTTCCAAACATTTGTTTACTATCTCCGTTTGCCCATCAGATTGAGGATGATAAGATGAGCTATGAGCTAACTGAGTACCAAGACAAGAAAATAATTCTGTCCTAAAATTTCCTGTAAAAATGGGATCTCTATCACTTATAATAATTTTTGGGTTTCCATGTAGCTTTTGAATTGTTTCCATAAATTCCATAGAAACTGTACTGGCTTTAAATGGATGTGATAATGCACAAAAGTGCACATATTTGGTAAGTCTGTCAACTACCACCATGATGACACTCTTTCCCTCAGACTTGGGTAAACCTGTGATAAAATCCATTGAAACCTCCTCCCAACGTTGGCTTGGAATGCATAAAGGTTGTAATAGACCTGGTGTCTTAATTGTTTCAGCTTTATTTTGTTGGCATACCAAACATTCTGCCACAAACTTTTGAATATCTGATTTAAGGCCATCCAAAAAAAATTCCTTCTTAACCCTGTGGTAAGTTTTTAAAAATCCTCAGTGCCCTCCTAAGGGAGAAGCGTTTAATTCCAGAAGAATCTTTTGTTTGAGTTGGGAATTCTTACAAATGTATAAGTGATCTTTGTACCATAACAAATCATTTTTCCAGCTAAATGTATCAGATGTACTGGAATCTTGTTGTAACTTTCGAATAAGTTTCCACACTTCTTCATCATTCTTCCATTCCTCCCTTGCTTCGTTTATCCAATCTGGTTGGATAATAGAAATGGCACACAACAATGCTTCCACATCCTCATCCTTTCTTGAGAGTGCATTTTCCACAACATTTTGCTTCCCTTTTTTGTATATGATTTCAAAATCACAACCCAACATCTTTGTGACCATTTTTGTTGTTCTTTAGAGGATAATCTTTGTTCTAAAAAGTATTTAAGGCTATCATGATCCATTTTTACCTTGAAGTGTCTTCCCATTAGGTAGGTTCACCATTTCTTAAGTGCATGTAGTATTGCCAACATTTCCTTCTCATAAATAGCTTTGTGTAAATACTTTCCCTTGATTGGACGACTTTCGAAAGTAACGGGTCTTTCATCTTGCATTAAAACAACACCAATTCCATTTCCAGAAGCATCAAATTCCACAATAAAGGTTTTTGTGAAGTCTGGTGTAGCTAAGACCGGTGCTTGGCACATTGCCTCTTTAAGATCTTCGAAGGCCTTTGTTGCTTCTGGAGTCCATGAAAATGCATCTTTCTTCAACAATGTTGTTAGAGGTGCTGTTATTTTCCCATAATTCTTAACAAACTTGCGATAATACCTTGTCAACCCGAGAAATCCTTGCAAATGCTTTATGGATGTGGGGATTTCCCATTCCTTAATGGCTTTAATTTTGCTAGGGTCTACCTTAACTCCATGAGATACAATATGACCCAGATATTCCACCTCTTGTACTCCAAAGAAACATTTGGATCTTTTTGCATATAATTGTTTCTCCTCCAATAGTTGTAGCACCCTGTCAATGTGTTCAACATGATCCTTCCAAGACTTGCTGTAGATTAGTATATCATCAAAAAATACTAACACAAATTTTCTAAGGAAGGGTTTGAAAATGGAATTCATCAAACCTTGAAATGTATAAGGTGCATTGGTAAGGCCAAAAGGCATGACCAAAAACTCATAGTGACCCTCATGAGTACTAAATGCTGTTTTTGGAATGTCTTGAGTCTTCATTATGATTTGATGATATCCTAAACAAAGATCTAACTTGGTGAAGTAAATTGATCCATGCAATTCATCCAATAATTCATCAATGACAGGAATGGGAAACTTATCTTTAATAGTGAGCTTGTTGAGCTCCCTATAATCTGGACACATGTGCCATGATCCATCCTTCTTGTGCACCAATACTACTGGAGCAAAGAAAGAACTTTGGCTAGGTTGAATTATACTAGCCTCAAGCATTTCTGCAACCATATGTTCAATTTCACTCTTTTGGGCATAGGGATATCTGTACGGCCTGATGTTTGGAGGAACACTTCCTGGAATCAAATGAATAGCATGATCATGATCACGAATAGGTGGGAGACCTTTGGGAGTCTCAAATACCTTGGAATGATTGTCCAAGACTTTTTGGAGATCTGAAGCAATAGATGAATTCGATGTGGAAACATCTAGCGAACATAATTGTGCAATTACACCTCGTTGTTCCTTTTTTAGAAGCTTTGTCATACCGTTAGAGCTTATTATCTTTCTCGGTTTCCCTACAATACCCCTTATTTAAACTTCATTTCCTTCCACTTAAAATTTCATGAAAAGTTCGTGAAAGTTAAAAGCTATTGTACCCAAGGATTGTAGCAATTGGACTCATAGTACAACATCAACACCTCCCATTGGAATGGAAAGCATTGGGCTTTTCAATATATATTATCCCATGGATAGCTTGATATTATGGCACTCTCCAAAGGAATTTATCGTTCCTCCATTTGCAACCATCACTTGACACTCTGGTGCTGGATATAGGAAGCAATTCAATTCTTTTGCTATCTTAGAATGAATAAAATTGTGGGTACTTCCTAAATCAATCAACATTATTACCTTTTTCTTCTTGATTTGTCCTTCTATCTTGATGGTTTGAGGAGTGGTAATTCCAACCAATGCATTACAAGATATGGTCGGATTCATTTCTTCTTTATCTAGGCTTTGTTCCTGGAGTATGTCCTCTTCTTTTGACCTTTCTTGTTCCTTTTCTTCTTCCTCTTCACAATCTATGTAGAATAATTTCTTCTCAACACACTTATGACCTTTAGTGTATTTGCTATCACAACTGTACCAAAGCTCTTTTTCTCTTTTTTCTTCCAATTGTTGTGGTGTGAACCTTAGAGGTTGTGGAAGGCTAGGGGCAACAACACTTCCATCTTTATAGTTGTGAGTGGTATGCTTCTTGGTTGCCATAATTTTTCTTTCCATTTTCCTTGCTAACCTGAATGCCTTCTCTAATGAATCAGGTTCACAAAGGCGAACATCATGTTGGATATTATCCTTTAAAGTCCTTATGAACAAATCAATCCTATGCTCCTCTGGAATATTTTTTACACTTATGTTCAATTTTTTGAACTCCTCAATGTGCTCCATTATTGAACCCTTTTGTTTGAGACTTATCAATTGGCTAAAAAAAGTGTTGCTTTTTGTATCCTCATAATGTGCTGTCAATTCTTTCGTAAAAATTGCCCAAGTGATAATTTGTTTACGAGAGCAAAGCCATTGATACCATACAAACTGATTTGGTTCCAAATATAAAGTTGCAATACATACCTTTTGTGTGTTTTGCACATTATTGAGATCGAAAAATTGCTCCATCTGTAATATCCATGTTGCGGGATCCTTGCCATCAAACTTCCTCATATCGATTTTTGGAATATGGTGGGTCTTCGATCCAACATTAGAGTCTATGGAATCATGATTAACATTTCTTTTGTTTTCATCACGAGTTTCCTTTACTACCCTTTCACCATTAGTGACCATTTCTTGTAGCAACTTATTCATATTTATCTTCAATTCTTCCATCTTATCATCCATGCCATCTATTTTAGCATCCATTCCATTCATCTTAGCTTCCATGCCATCCATCTTAGCTTCTACACCTTTCTTTAAACAATCCATCTTAGCTTCTACACCTTTCTTTAAACCATCCATCTTAGCTTCTACATCTTTCTTTAAACCATCCATCTTAGATTCTGTTACTTTTTGTGCAAGTGACACTTGTTGCACCTGGTCTCGTAATTTTGATATATCATGTTGCATTTCTTCCTCTTCTTCATGAGTCATGCTAAAGATTTCAGGTTGTTTAATAGGTGTTTGAATTTTCTTTCCTCGGGGAATCAATTACCGATAATAATGCTTTATTATTCCCTTTGAATTCCTTCAAACTAATTTTTCAAACCAAGCTTATGCAAAATTTAAAAAAAAAACTACACACCTTTTTTCACTTTGTAGGAGCTTGATATTGAATCTGATGTATCTCTGTAATTTCGGATCATCTAGTTCTGAAATTGCGATCTGTAGTAGCCCTCTGTTTCCTCTTTTCAATACCACCAGTCTGATCCAAATTGGATTCTCCAAGGAAGAGTTATGCACAAGCTCCCAAGATGACCTGATTATAGACCTTTCAAGAAGAGCTAACTTGTATGAAGTTCCACGTGTCACTGTTTCGACTTTTGGCTCTGAAAAATATATACAAGAAACTACAATCTGTCCTCTTTCTATACCTTCTTAAAAAATTTCAATCTGATGCTTAGAGAGAAAGTTATGATGATTTTCCTTAGGTCACCTGTTTGGAATGTAATTCAGGAGTCTGTAAAAAGACCAACTTCCTCAGATCATATCTCCGCAAATATAGCATGAAAAGCTATGAAATTCAGACCAGAGGTTTAGTGCGATTTTGTCTCAAATGGGTTTTTTTTTACTTCTAAAACGCCGCAGAAAAAAGTTATAGCGAAAAATTCTATGATGACCTCTTTGGAGTAGTGAAACTCTAGAATCCAAAGCTCTAATACCAAATGTTATGAAACTAGCTCACAAAAAGATAGAAAAGATAGATCAACACCTTAAAATTCAGCCTCTTCGAGGGGGAAACCTCTTTTACATTACATAAATAAACAATTCTTCGATGATTCAAATGACAAAACCTCCTTTCTATATATAGGAGTCTAAGGGGTCATAATATAACCAAGCCGACCTAACAATAATAATATAAGGGCAAAAAAATAACAATAGAGGGATTCTATGGGGCACAGTAATAAGAATATGGGGACAATAGGGGCACAAGAATATTAATAAGCGATACAACTACAATATTAATGGGGGCATGACTAGTATCATAGGGACCTAACATGGATTTGATGCACTTCTACTTTTTGCCCAGCCTGTGGCTCACGTCGGTGGTATCCTCCTGAAATCCGCTGAGATGAGGGTTTGGAAGAGGGTTTGAAGGGTTCAGACCAGGCCCAGAGGGGAAAACATTCGAGAGAGCAGGTATGACCATAAAATTTCTAGATAGGGGGGATGAAAATGGTGCCGAGAGAGGGGTACCATGAGGGAAAACCGATGGTTTGCTGAGGGGAGTGGATGAAGGGAAATGAGATCCGGCGGACAGAGGGAAAAGTGGGTAGTTCGAGGAGCTAGAGGCGAGGCCAGGACCTATGCAACAGGCCACAAATTGTAGGGAGGATGGCGACGGGGAGGGGTAGTGGAAACCGGCCAAGGTAGGGTAACAACCAGACATGAGGGCCCCGAGATCGAGGGCAAGGGAGAGATGACTTCTAACAGATCACTGCTGAAGGGGAGCAAGCCATCCGTGTTAGAGTGGGGGGATGTCCAGATGGATACATCCTCGAAAGGGTCTTCAGAATAATCCACCAAGTCCATGTCCATAACTGCTCCGAGAGTTATGTGCCAGCTGCCACCGAAAATGTGCAAAAAACCGTTGCTGAAGTAGTAACTGTCTACAGATAGAGGAAATGATGCGGGGCACGATGGAGTCATGGGGAGAATAAGCACAAGTTAGCGAATGGGGGCAGAGGAATAATGACGTAAGATGGGTATGACAGTATGGTGGTGATAGAGCTAGTCGAAACAGAATGGAGGTTTAGTAAAAAACTCACTGTAGTCAAACCCTAGCTCGTGTTAGGCATTATTCGCGGGGGATTTCAGAGCTCCATCACCTCAATCATCAATCTATTCGATTTCAGTTGTAACCAATGATGTGTGGGTTCTCTATTAATTTATATATGCAAGTCTTCTGTTGTTAGGTGAAACCTACACAAATAAACAAATAGATGTTCCAAAAACTACACCTTCCTATTTCCTTGGTCTCTTGAAATCAATTGTGAGTTGGACAAAACTAAAGGAAAATTTAAGCTTGTTTGGGTTTGTGATGTGCTTGTTAGAATTGGACAAGGTTGAAATATCATATCCAAAATATGATAAAATAAATGTTTCACTTCAAGAAGTATATCGGATTTATGTTGTGACAAGAATAAACCTCAATCATGCAAAATCAAAATAGAGCTTACATTTTGAGAATATTCTCACATATAAATTCCATAGTATTCTCTTGAAGAATGCCAATGGTGCCCACACAAAGCAATCCAAATCTTCTAATAATCATTATGGTTCATCATATGAAAGTGATATCTAGCTTCTATGTATACTCAACAAATCCTTTCTAGATCATAATCATTCTTTTCTAATGAAATAGATTCAACATATTCTTGTCATGATCAAGCTACTCATAAGGCTTTGTTTCCATTGTTTTCAAGTGCTCATACAACACAAACAAAGAATCCACCAATTGTTGGTCCAATGCTATCTCCAAACAAAATTTGATCTCAAGTTATCTCATCAAGCTTGACCCTCACTTTTGGAAAATAGTTACTCACAAATGAAGTGGAAGAGGGTTGGCATTAAAGATACAACCATAGTCTCAAATCTAAGGATAGAATGATTTGGGGACTCTTCAATCTAACCATGGAAAATTTAATCACTTGAGAGGAGAGATGAGAGGTGGCCTAGCTAAATGTTTCACTTGCAATCATTGTACAACTTGTGGGTGAAGAAGAAAATACCTGGATAAGTGAAATTGCTCAGGTATATAAGTAAGTCACCCAACCACCAATGAGAATTCTCAACAACTAATGGAAATGTCCAAATAGAAAACAAGTGAATCAATTATGGAATAGGAAACCAAGAGAGCCTATACGATCACTATACAATCACTATGACCTATGGAAGTCCCTTGATCTGTAATTGATAAACCTATGGCCTCCAATAAGGTGGAAACAATATATGAGAGGAAGAAAACACCTAGGTAAGGAATTTATTCAACTCAAGCAAGAAATTAAGTCGAATTAAGAAAAATAATCGACTAGCAATGTAAGATCAACTTGGTGAGAGAGATGTCAATCCTGGGAGTGAGATGATTAGTCCAACAAGTGTAAATTTAACTAAATTGAGTGAGGGTTCCAATTTTAATTGTTTTAAATTCCCTTTTTATGATCCTTAAATAATTTTAAATTTATATTTTGATGCCATACATTCACCCCTAGGAAAGGGACATCGAGAAGCCTCCATGTTTAAGAGAAGCATACAAGAACACGGGGGATGCCATTGGTGACATGCTCATCACCAATCCACTTGTGATATGCCAAGAAGCAAACAATAATACTTCCCAAACTCTAAAGAAAGTAAACCATGGTCATACCTCCATCCTATTCTTGTTATTATAGTAGTTATTAACTTAGGTGGACTTTAATCAAGGCCATTAGTGCCTATCTTGATTCTCCATACTCATGATATGGTACTAGTCTCCTCAAGGCATGTGCATTGAAACCTTGGTTTATGAAAAACTAACCATATGAGATGGTGTACATGAAGAAATCGATATTCCAAAATTCTCCTTGAGTGATTTTTACCTATGTATGGGCCTATCCAAATGAATGTCTTGTGGGAAGTGCATATGGTGGATTATAATAGTAGAATGTTCTATGGATCATTATAATGCTAATTCCTCAGATTCATTATTGGTAGTAGTGCCAACCCCCATGAAAAAGTTATTCATGGTTTCCTTTGGATTCCAAGATGATCTCCCATGTGCCTGCCTCAAGATGTGCAATCTTCTCCTATTTTTTATATTATTTTGATGGAAAGTTATGGTGCACATTATTAGGATATGTATTTAACTTTTCATTTTTATTTTTTTTGGCAAAGAGCTTGTGACTAGAGATAAGGAAGGTCTCATTCAATTGTCATCTGATAAGGCACTACTTGTTGATCCTAGTTTTGCAGTTTATGTTTAGAAGTATGCACAAGTATGCAGGTTTCAATATGTTTTTATAAATAAATACACTTACTTATGGTTCATAATTGTGTAAATGAATGCATGTGGTGGTCTAGAATTTCATTGGTGTTGTTTTTACCATCTCTAGGATGAGGATGCTTTCTTTGTTGACTATACAAAAACTCAGTTGAAGCTTTCTAAACTTGGGTACTTTTCATTACAATTCCATCCACTTGAATTGATGTATGATATTTCCACTATTAATATTCTAAATTATTTGTTTTTTTTTTTCCTCCAGGGTTGCTAATGTGTAAATCCAAATATATGGGAGAGAAAATTCCTTGCAATATATCTTCGTATTGTATTTGATCTAATATTTTTTATTATAAGGTCACATAGAACTTAGTGTTATGTGCCCTAGTAATACTTGAACCTACATATTTTTGGAAAGCATCAATGTTCTTTTCAATGAACATTGAATACAACATTTTGGAATATGCTTATGTTCTATCATGCACATATTTTAATTGAATGTTTCATTCTTGTTAAAAACTGTAACCCAAAGCTTAGTATGTGAAAAACAATATAATGATAATTATAATTGGATTTTTTGTTTTTCATTTGTGAATTGGAAATATTATTTAATTGTTAATTGCATATATTAAATTAGAAACAAGGAATGTATTTTAAATGATGCCTTACAAATCCCTTGAAGGAAGTGTTTTCTCTCATCAATCTCTAACTCCCTTTATAGTTCAAAGAAAATGACTTTAGACTGATAATTGCTTATCTATTGGGCGATGAAATTATAGAGTTTCATTGCTTCTTTTTATTTTCACATTTTAAGACATCCTATGTAAAAACACTTATCAAGCTATGTGCCTTGCACATGGCAATACTTTTCATAATAATCATGACTTTAGATCTTGGTCGAACTCTTTTGATTCCTGAAAGAACGAATGGATATCTTAGACCTGTAGATTGTTGGTTGATATTCAACAACTTAGTAACTATCATATTACTTGCGTGGGATGGAGGTGAGAAATTAGGAAAATATTTCCCCTTCCAAATCTTTTCCTCTCCATTTGGAGTTAAAAATTCTCAAAAATTCACATTTTACTATCATTCATATTTTTTAGATTGAATTTATAATTCATCTTTAAACTCTTATCTTTCATATTTTTTAGGTTAACCTTCCATTTCATCTATAAACTCTTCACTGAGTATATTTGTGTCTTTGATGCCATGCATGTAAGATACTTTTCAATTACAGTTGTGGTGTAGGTAAATTCTCAGTGCGGACACAAACAATTCCTCTAACCTGAGAGAGCGGGTCTAGCCACAAACAGACAATCTATGGAAATTCTCCTTAAGATAGAATCAATTAAGAGGGCCTACCTCTTAGAAAACTATTCCGCTTGGTGATGATCCTACTTCCTCACTCCAACTATCTTCTGCTTCCTTCCTTCGAATACCTGAAACAAGCAAATAACAACAACAACAAATGTGATAGCATGTAATATTGTATTTAGCCTACTTAATAGGCCAAGGAACATTAAGCCATAAAGATGTAAAATGACTCTTCATGTAGGAAATCAATCGATAGTTGCATTAATATAAATCAGAAAGAGATTACAACCGGTGCCTTGACATTGCTGGTCTCCTCCAACGTATCCGGGTTCCCACACTTCTGCTAGAACTTCATGGATAGCCCCAACATTGGAAGTTTTAATGCTTCTTTCCCTCTAGTCTCAAACCAAACCAAAATCATACTATTCTCCCCAAATACACACTAGAAAGCTATAAGATATAAGTGACTTGATGGTTATTCACACTTGCTCCAAAACTCTAACTAGCTTTTGCTTGAGGAAAAGAGAGGTTTATATAGCTTGGATGGAAGGGAGATGGTTCCTCTCATCATGGGAGAAGGTATTATCTCTTAAGGTTGTTCCATCCTAATAAGGGAAAGGAGCCCAAACTGATTTCCTCGGCTCTATCTGGCCCAACCATCTACTAGACTTCCGTTATGAAGCTTCTAGACATGGAAGCTTCGACTCCTTATTTAAAAAACCTTCCAAAAGAGGATTGATGTGACTAGAAAGGGCTCAATCACTTTGATCAGTGTGAGGGATAGTTTTAACCTCTGTAAATCGGCATGAGGAGAAAACTGGTCAGTAGTGTCAGTCTTATAAACTGGGATAGAAGAAAGGTTCTTGGGAAATGGTATAAAGGGGAATTATTCTTCTCATGAAAAGGGACATACTAGGAGTTTCTCCATGATGGGAAAGCATGTCGGGTACACTGTAGAGGTCCTCCAGGATCGTAGACGGGGAGTACAAGGACAGTGAAAAAATGTTGTGTAACAATAGTATAGGTGGATATGTAGTACTTTGAAATGGAAGCAAGGTTAATTACTTGTTTAGAATCGATATTTTAGAATATGGGGCGAACAAGGTGTTGTGCTCAATTCTTAATTAACTAGGGTATTGGGATTGCATCATAATCAATCTTCTTGTTAGTTTGGTGGTTTATGGTCAAGTTGCCAGGAATTCCAATGAATCAAATTGATTGTTTCTTTTTATTTTCTATTTTTCTAAATATTTCTGCTCGTCACTCTTTTGACGATGGAGGTTTCAGTTGTACAATGACAGGAAGCCTCCAAACATCAAAAGAAAAGGGTGGTGGGTATGTAAATTTTGTTGAAAGACCTTCACGGTTGTTAGTTGATTAATACAATATTTTATCAATCTTACGACGATAGGTAATGTTCAACCGTTGAACGAAAAGTGTGGTGAGTATGGAAATTTCATTGAAGGATGTCTTATGTTATTAGTTTACCAACACATTTTTTTCATTATTATCACAACACTAAGAAAATGTCCTTTTGTCAATATTACGATGACATGAAATGCCGATTATGGGCATCAAACTCCAATGAGCGCTTGTGTTGAGAAACAACTTCTGTCTTCGATGATACGTTTCCATAACTATTGTCAGAATTCTGACAATTGTAAAAATTTAAATAGTATGACTATACCAAACATGACATTTAGTGAGGCCTATTTTTGTCATTATATGATGAAACTTTGTCGCAAGAATAACAAATTTCCGTAAAAAATTGGATCATTTTTTATTAGTGACCATCAAAAGTCCATTCCATACCACCCCCAAGAAAATGTGTACGTATAATTTATTAATAGGGCATTAGATAACACTCTTGTCAAAGTGATAAATGGGAGCAAAAATAACTAGACATAAAGGCTTGTTGAAGTCACCTGGGCCTCCAACACTACTTCAAAAACCACCACTGGTTTCACCCCCTATGTGTTAGTCTACATGAAGAAGTCTTTATTCTCAATTTAATTTGAATGAAACACACTGAGGATGACAACCTAGATGGAAATTGATTTAACTAAAGCATAGGCTGGTAAGATTGAACAATTGAATGCATTAGATAAGTATAGAATGTAGGCCTTGTGATGCAAGCACAAACTACTTACAATTTAATATCCACCATCATGTAATCACAACATAAAATATACACCAAAAAAACACTCACATAAGAAGCAAGGCAATAAAATTTGTTGTATAATTCCCCCATAAGGTAAATCTCTATTAATCAATCATGCACACTATGTTACATTTAGCATACAAACTGTGTCGTTATATAAGATGAAGATACCATTAAAAATACATCATAGATGGAAAATTAGTTCCATTATTCCCTCAACAAATTCCCTATCTATCTCCTAAGATCTCTCCACAATCTCTCCATGATTTTCTCAACAATATCATCCCTATATTCATTAAATTCTCACCATTTCTCATCCCTACATAGACTTATAATAAGTTGACACTATCATATTTCCTCATGATATTATTTATTAAACATTACAATTAGGAATAATTCCTTTGTCCCCTTTTTATTGAGTATTAAATTGGTCCCTTTTTGTCTTTTCCTTATTGTTCTTTTTCTTCATCTTTGCTTGATATTTAGTCTTCTTCTCCACTTTTTCTTTTGTACATGAAATCATAAACTTAAGTTGAAGTCCATATTAAAGAGTATCCATCCACCATAGTACATGGGTTTCTAGTTGTTGTATCTGTCGGTTCTTTATGAATCTCCTTCTCATACCTCACCAAGCTTCTCTCGCTAAACTTGGCCTTTTGGTATTCTTGGTTCCTTCTGCTATACACTTTTACGTTTTCTCTGCTCTTTAGTTGTCATAGTTGTAGACTTATGTACCTTCTCACTTATTCTCAAAAGCTTCACCTACTCATTCCTCTAGACAACTCTAACCATATTTGAAACTATGGAGTTGTCTCAACAACTTCTACCCAACCGTAGTTGGAAGTTGTTCTGCTATAAGGGTTTCTATTACATATTATCTCTTTGGAGTCTTCATGAATATTACTTTTCCTACATCAATCATCTTATGTTCCTTTCTTTAATCATGGGGTCGTCTACTACATCATTTCTATCAAAGTTTGCTTCTCCTTTATTTATTGATTATCTCTTTGATCAATCCCTGAATAAAATTGCTTCTTATAGAATGGTCACCTTCATCCAACAAGACATATGCAATGTCCTTCATACATTTACATGTTTACAAAATGTGTTTTTTTCTAGTTTACACAAAATCCAACAAGATACCAATAACTTTGGTTTGGAAAACTTAATTGACGCACCCATGTCATGATTTGACAAGACTTAATCTATGAATTTGAATAAACTCATAACTTGACATTCTCAACTTTCATGACTTGAAATAATTTAAATTTTTTGGGTGTCACGTAACACTGAACATGAACCCTTATACATCATTTTTTTTCTTACTTTTTCTTGACTTCAAGTTCCATTAAACTCCTACTTTAGATCATGACAATAGACACATCACCTAAATTCATATAATTTCATTACTTATATGACTCAATTCTAACTTTGACATAAATTAATTATGACCAATATTTTAGGATCAAATATGTGGAGAAACCTTAATGGTCCAAAAAAGCCAAATTTCACATAGCTCCAATGTTAAAAGTCATGCTGCATAAGAACTACCACACTAGTGTCACCCAACCTTTAAAAAAATTTGTTGTATATGTAGTGGGATTTTTTTTACCATGCATATGTCCTTTCTACAACAAAAATGTTGATGCCAGATCCTACCTAACCTGCAACAAGATCAATGGCTGGAGTATGTAAGAAACATTAACTCATTCTCACTTTCGAATTACATTTTCAATTTATAGAATCTCCAACGAATTACATACATACATACATACATACATACATACATACATACATACATACATACATACATATATATATATATATATATATATATATATATATATATATATATATATATATATATATAGATAGATATAGTTATTTATTTATTTTCTTATGAATTGCAAAAACTGTATATATATATATATATATATATATATATATATATATATATAGATATAGTTATTTATTTATTTTCTTATGAATTGCAAAAACTGAGTACATACATTCACAAATAATCATATATCTAATTCCTCTTCTATCATTACTAAAATTTTGATGAGTTGGAATTTTCCAGATTGGAATCCAAGCTCCTTGTTTTTTTCCACGAAGTCTTAGTTTTCTTCATATTTTTCCTCCTACAAATATAGTCTATTTTACTAAACTTAATAAAAAACTACTTCCATCTATATACACAAAGAGGATACGTTTTTTTTTTTTGAACATCATTCCTATCCAAACTTTCTCATCTTTAAACTAAAACAAAGCTAATTTACTAATAAAACACATGAATCTAATTCCTTCCATATTTCATTGTTTTTTCCAATTTCAAGAGTAATATGCTCTAACATAAGTTTCATGGGGAAAGAAATTGTCCACAATCTCTTGAACATTTGTGCAATTCTTGGACATATTTGGAACGACCATCCAAGTAGCATCCTCCAATGGATTATTTCTCCATTTCACCAAATAATAAAATTACTCTTTTCATCTAGTTTTATTCACCACTTTTTGATCTAATAGCCCTTCAATTTCCTTTGGAGTTGCTTTGGGCAATTGCTGCTCCTATTCAACAATTTGATCTAGTTCACTTGAAGACTCATCATCTGAAACTTTTCCTATGCCCTGAAAGGAATACAAATTAGAAACATTAAAAATTAGGGAAATACCAACATTGCTTGGAAGCTCCACTTCATAAGCATTTGAGGAAAATTTCCTTAAAATTTTACAAGGTCCAATCTTCTTGATTTTTAGCTTGTTGTAAGTTCCTTTGGGAAATATTTTTTTCCTTAAATGTACCATGACTAAATCACCAATCCCAAAGTTCTTCTACCTTCTCTTTGAATCAACCCTTTGTTTGTTTTTATTGCTGCTTTCATGTAGCTATTGTTTAACTCATTCTTGTAATTATTGCATGCTCACTGCAAATTCTTCACCTTTTGCACTTCTTATATCTTATTTTCCCAAATTCCTCAATTAAAATACTCCCCTTAGACGAATTGCATACAAGATCTTGAAGGGACTCATACCTGTACATTTGTTGGGTTTATCATTGTATGCAAATTCAGTGAGAGCAAGAACCTGATCCCATTGTTTGGGAGTTTCACTTACTAAGCTTCTTAGGATGTTTCCCAAGCTCCTATTCACCACTTTTGTTTGCTCATCAGTTTGTTAGTGATAGTTTGAGCTAAAAATAAGGTTAGTACCCAAGATATTCCATAAATATCTCCAAAAATGACCGACAAACCTTGTGTCTCTATCATATACAATTCTTCTAGGCAATCCATGTTAACTTACCACCTCTTTAAAGAACAAATTGGCAACGTTGGTGGCATCACTAGTTTTTCTACAAGGTATAAAATGTACTGTTTTAGATAATCTATCAACCTCAACATAGATAGAGTCATTACCTCTTTGAGTCCTTGGAAATCCCAATATAAAGTCCAAGCTCACTGAATCCCATGGCCTAGCAGGAATTGATAATGCTTGATATAAACCTGTATTTTGTCTTCTTCCCTTTGCCTATTGGAAGATCCTACATTTTGCAACAAACATTTTCACATCATCTTACATGCCCGACTAAAAATAAAAAACATTCCATTGAGAAAAAGTTTTATCTTTCCAAAAATGTCGTAATAATCCTTTGCTATGCTTTTCCCTGATAATATTTTCTCTCATAGAACATTTGGGTATGCACAATCTGCTATCTTTAAATAACAATCCTTCCTATAACATAAAGCTCAACCATGGAGTTCTATCACCACTAACTGGATTTTTACAAGCAACATATGCATCTTTAAAATCAACATCTTCCTTGTACATCTCCTTCATTTCATCAAATCCTAAAGTGCTGATTTGAAACTCATGAAAAATCAAATTTATTCTACTTAATGCATCAACAACCTTATTTGATTTACCACTTGTATGCTTGATGACAAATGTGAAATTTTTCAAGAATTCCACCCATTTAACATGCCTCTGATTCAATTTGACTCGAGTGTTTATAAGTTGTAGAGCATGGTTATCAGTATAAAGAAAAAAATCTTTGGGCATAAGATAATGCCTCCATTATTTTAAAGCATGAAATATAGCATATAACTCTTTATCATAAGGGGAATAATTCTGCCTTGCTTCATTTAATTTTTCATTGAAATATGCAATCACCCTTCCTTCTTGACTTAGGACAACTCCAATAGAAGCTCCGCTTGCACATGTCTCAACTTGAAAACATTTGTTAAAATATGGTAAGGCTAATACAGGTTGTTCAATTATTCTTTACTTCAATATTTTAAAATTTCTATAAACTGCTACAGTCCATTTAAATGGCTACTTATTCTTCTTGATTGTGACAACAATGGGTGTACACAAACTACTGAAATTTTTTATAAACTTTCATTAGAATCTTGCAATACCACGAAAGCTTCTTACCTCAAACAAATTCCTTAGAATAGGACAGTTAATGATTTCATTCACTTTATCTAGATCCATCTTCAATTCTTCTTCCAAAATCACAAATCCTAGGTATACCAACTCATTCTTAATGAAGCTACATTTCTTTAAATTTATTAACAACTTATCTTGCTGCAAGGTGCTCAAAACTAATTTGAGATGCTCTTCTTTTGCTTGGCTATACACTAAAATGTCATCCAGATAAAAAAATAACAAGTTTACATGTAAATTCTTTCAAGATTTCATTCATTAATATCATAAACGTGCTAGGTGTATTGGTAAGGCCAAAAGGCATTACCAACAACTCATACAACCCATTGTTTGTCTTGAAAGTTGTTTTCCATTCATCCCCCTATCTAATTATAATATGGTGATAGCCACTCTTCAAATCCATTTTAGAAAAATACTTAGCACCACTTAAATAGTCAATCAGATCTTCAGTGTGGGGAAGTGGAAATGTATACCTCATTGTAATTTTATTAATGGCCCTTGAATCAATACACATTCTCCATCCACCATCTTTCTTTGGGCTGAGCACGGTGGGAACAACACATGGACTTAAGCTCTCCTTTATTAATCCTTTGTCCAACAACTCCTACACATGTTTCTTTATCTCTTCATTTTCTTGTGGATTCATGTGGTATGATGCTTTATTTGAAAGACTTACCCCCAAAATTAGATCTATATGATGACTAATACTTCAAAAAGGAGGAAACTTATTTGGCAACTCATCAACAATTATATGTGCAAACTCATCCAACATAACCATGACTTCTTCAGGAGAATCATTTAAACTTGTGCTGATAATAATTACCTTGGGCTTACCAATCAAAGCAAAATGAATTTCTTCTTTCTTTTTGAGCTCTTGTAACAGTTCCTTCTCGTCCATAAGTAGAACACTAGGACTAGATTCCTCTTACATATCCTTATCCTCCAAAGGTACTAGCATATTTTTTTGTCCAATTTTTCTCAAGAGTGTAGGTGTTATGCCTGCCATCATGAATGGATTTCTTGTCATACTTCCACGATCTTCCCAAAAAAACATGGCACACATCCATTGGAATTATATCACGTAATACCTCATCCTTGTAATTACCAATATGGAACTCCACTTTACACTTCTTATTCACCAATATCTGATAGTATTTTTGTAGCCAAGACACCTTGTAAGGTGTGGGATGTGTTATTCTCTGCAGCCCCAACTTCTCTACCATTTTTGTGGAGATCAAGTTATCTGTGCTACCACTTTCAATCATCACTTTGCAACACTTGCCTCCTGATTTGCATGTGGTCCTGAATAATCTTTTTCTTTGTGCTAGTTCTTTAACTTATTTTTAAGACTTAATCAAGATTCTCTTCATCAATAATGATTCTCCTATCTTTGGTGCTTCTTCATGGATAAATTAAACTACATTTTCTTCTTATGCTTCTACTACATTTTCTCCTTTTTGGCTTGTATGATTACTTGTTGAAAAATGACATCAAGACATTCCAGTTTAATTTGTCCTTGAATTAAGCTATGAATTAAAATCGAATTATATTCTCATAGCAACTTGTAAATAGTTAATTAAGTTTAATTAACTTAATTATATTAACAATTTCAAGCTGGAAGTATTTTGGAAGTCATATATATGTTCTCCCTAAATTATATGGGTCTAGTATGAGTTTATATTGAGTTGTAACTAGATAACTCAGTTTACTGAGTTATAGTTAGTTAAACTATTTCTAATTGTTTGTTGAACTAGTAGAGGATTAACCGTCAATTAGTGCACTTGTGCATCCACAATTGCTACTCCACTCATTAGAAACTCATGCATGTCATTTCTGAGAAATACCCGGTTGAGGCTAGAGTGCAGGGCCAATGTACTATCAGTTGTATGATTTACTGAGTTGTAAATATCAAGCATGAAATCAGGAAGAGGACCTAATTAGGATTGTGCATTTTTGGAAGCATGAATTCCCTTTAAATACAAGTTATTCATCCTAGGAATTTCTCAAGTAAATATGGGCTTTGAAGAGAGTGGAAATTGGCTAAGTGTTGGCTAAGAGCGGGCTTGTGAGGCAGAGAGTTGAGCATACTTGTGCAGAATTGTTCTAGTGAGGACAAGATTTATATATTCACTCATACTTATGATTTAATGTAATATAGATAGGTGGGGTTTTGAGCGGTGGCTTTCCCCAGGAAAACGTATTGTGTTATGTACCATTGATTTGTCTTCTTCTTGTTCATATTGTTTTCATCGATCTATTGGCTTCCGTTGGTTGAAAGTAGAAGTAGATTCTTGTATCTTGTTTTAGTAGATTACATGAGCTTGTGAATCTATAGGAATATACACGGTATCAGATTTGAATTCAATATAATATAGGATATTTCAAAGTTTTATGTTTTGGGTTATAGGTGAAATTCGAATTTGCAATACATACTTTAGGATCGACAGATGGAATTTTACGGTTTGCGGCTCAAGTATGCCTTCGAAGGAAACTTGAATTATATATCCCGAAGGGACAGAATGGAGGTTGTGCTAGAGGATAATGGATTGAAGGAATTTGTTGATCAAGACATTCCTAAGGCAACAACATTAGATGCACAAAATATGGCTGAATGGAAGAAGTGTGTGGTGAATGCGAGGCAGATAATCCTTGAGGGAGTTTGAGACCACATTATCTCAAGTATCCATGGCAAGGAAACTCCATATTCTATGTATAATGTATTGACGGACTTGTATCAGAACAATAGTGACCAAAGGAAATTGGCAATGAAGGTCAAACTTCAAAAAATCAAAATGGAGAAAGGGGAGACTTCCAAAATACTTGACCAAGTTCACTCAATATCATGATGAACTTTGAATTTTTGGAATCATGGTTTCCAAGGATGATATGGTGGGTCTTGCTCTTCTGGGACTCCCAAAGAGTTGGCATAGTTATTATGACTCTATCAATGGTCGGGATAAGCTTCCAGATTGGGAATGACTATGGTCGGATTTGATGTGGGAGGAGATCAAGAGGAACACAACGGATGGCTCTTCATCAAATATTGATGATGAAGATAACTATGGCTTAGTGATTAAGGTGAAGAAGGGGAAAGGGAAAGCTTCCCATTCCAAATTAGATTCTTGTCATGGAGGCAAGAAGAAATACACGACGAAAATTAAGTTCTTTCATTGTCATGAGCCGGGAGATTTACTACAAATTTTCCACTCAATAAGTCCAAGAAGAAGTCCTCAGGAGGAGCGACGGGTGAGACTTTTGCCTCTCGATTCGAATTGGACTTTTCCCTCCTTGAATGCATGGTGTCATCAATGATGGGAATTGTATGGTACTTAGACAATGGAGCTTCATTCCACATGATTGGCGACAAGGATTTATTCAGTGATCTGGAGGAGAAAGATCTCCATATGTATATTGAGATGGGTGACGATGATAAGTATAGTGCTACTGGATTAGGAACGATTACTTTTAAGAGGGAGCATGGGGCTCCACTCACCTTGAATAATATTATATATGTGCTTGGGCTGAAGAAGAACTTGGTATCCATTTCCATGCTTGAGGATAGAGGCTATGATGTGATATTCTCGAAATAAAAGGTGTTCCTTCGATACGTAGCCACAGATCAAGTAAAGAAGATAGGGATTCAAGTTAAGAATATCTATAAGATGGAGGTAGAAGATTGTGATTCTTTGAGCACGAAAGCAAAGATGGTGTAGAGCTGAGACGTTGGTGAGTTGTAGCACAAGAAACTGGGTCACTTGCATCATGGGGCATTGAAGATCATGCAACAAATCTCCACCAGTTTTCCCAAAGGTACACTAGAGCAAGTTGATACACGCAAGGGGTGTACTTTGGGTAAATACACCAAGTATTCCTTTGATGATAGAGAAAATTGAGTAGAGGCTATTCTAGATCAAGTCCATTCAGATGTGTGTGGACCATTCTCAACATCAGCCACGACCAAACACAGGTATTATGTTATATTTTTTGATGAATTTTCTAAAAAATAATGGATATTTTTCATTCAGAAAAAGGATCAAACCTTCACAAAGTTTTGTGAGTTTAAAGCATTGGTGGAGAAAGATTCGGGAAAGAAGGTTAAAGCTCTACATAGTTATAATGGTGGTGAGTATGTATCAAATGAGTTTAAGAACTTCTGTGCATCGTAAGGGATTAAACAGAAGTTGATGACACCCCATAACCCTCAGCAGAATGGGGTGGCCAAGAGGAAGAATATAAGCATAGTAGGGGAAATGAGGGTGATGTTGCATGATTAGGGTCTCCAACTATACTCATGGGCTGAGGCATGTGACACAACAGTTTATGTTCAGAACTGTAGCCCACATCAGATACTTGGGATGAAGACACTAGAGGAGGCTTATTCTGGTAAGAGGCTAGACGTTGATCACTTTAGGATTTTTGGGTCACCGGTATATTACTTGTGACCAAAGATGCATGAAAGAAGCTTGAGCCGACATTAGAGTTGGGGATATTTTTGGGGTACATTGATACACCTCACAACTATCGGGTGTACTTGCCAACCAACATGATGAGAGTGGTTTGCAGGGATGTTAGATTCAATGAGGAGAAGGCCATGTGAGCTTCCCTTGAGAGGGAGCTTAAGCTACATGCGGTTGAGGAGATTTTAGCTCCTAAAGAGGAGGAGCCTTAGATTGATGTGGAGCATCCACATGCAGAGGATCTAAGAGTGGAGAAATCCATTGAGGAAAAGTCTTCCAGAGATGGGAGAAATCAAACCAAAGAGGCATATAGATTGATGTCGAATGCTAGAGAGAATGTGGGAGCACCCACATCACAATGTAGATAGAGGAGGTCACTTGAAAGGTACAATAGATACATGGCTTTTATGAGTAGATGTTTTGTGACAAAGCCATCTTCCTTTGAGGAAGTAGTGTAACAACCGATTTGGGTTGATGCCATGGTGGAGGAGTATGAATCCGTAGTTTGTAACAATGTTTGGGACGTGGTCCCGAGACTAGAGGATAAGTTTGTGGTGAGATCCCATTGGATTTACAAGGTAAATAAAGATACATATTTTAGTGTGGATAAGCATAAGGCTATATTTGTGGCCCATGGATTTTCACAGGTAGAGGGGATTGACTATGATCAGACCTTTTCTCCTATTGCAAGGTACTCATCGATAAGATCTATATTGGCACTATTAACGCAGATGGGTTGGAAGATACATCAGATGAATGTGAAGAAAACCTTACTTAATGATACGATTGAGGAAGAGGTGTACATAGAGTAGCCTAAAGGTTTTGAAACCTTCAACCATGAATCACATGTGTACCGACTCAAGAGAGCGTTGTATGGGTTGAAGCAAGCACCTTGTGCTTAGTAAACCAGGATAGATAGCTACTTCACTGGGTTGGGGTTCACGAAGAGTGAAGTGGATGCAAACCTGTACCACATAGTGGTGGAAGTTAAACTGTTGACCATTGTACTTTATGTTGATCTCATACTGACATGTGATGATCAAATGATCAAATATTGCAAGGAGGACCTTGCAGGAGAGTTTGAGATGAACGAATTGGGGCTCATGCATTACTTTCTTGCCATGAAGTATGGCATGATGATGGGGAGTTGTTTGTGTCTCGAGGAAAGTATGCCAACGAGATACTCAGGAGGTTCCACATGGAGAGCTGCAAGCCTCTGGAAACTACTCTAGCTGGTAATTGGAGAAAGGAGGATGCTACTTTGGGAGAGGTAGTGGAAGCTACTATTTATAAGCAATTTGTGGGTTTACTTATGTACTTGGTGAACACACGACCAGATTTATGCTATGCAATTAATCAACTGAGTCAAGTGATGGTTAAGCCTACCAGGTTGTACTGGAAGGCGACAAGCATGTATTGAGATACCTCAGGGGCACTACTCAGTACGAATTATGGTACAAATGGATAGAGGGAGTGAAGCTTCAAGGCTTCACGGATGCAGATTGGGTGAGGAGTCCATATGACTGGAAAAGCACATCAAGAGGGATTTGCAATATTGGGTTAGTGATAGTTTGTTGGTATAACAGGAAATAAAGAACGGTTGCACTCAGTTTGTAAGAGGCATAGTACATGGCTACAAGTTAGGAAACATGTGAGGCCATCTAGATGAGGAAGATCTTGGTTGGTCTGTTTGGTCAGAATATGGATCCGATAATGGTTTAATGCGATAATAAAAGTTGTATCAAACTCTTTGAAAATCCAGTTTTTCATGATAGGTCCAAGCACATTGATATCCGATATCATCATCTCAAATATTGTGTATTGAGGTCGATCATGTTGTTAGAGTACATTCCCACGAAGGAGCAAGATGATGACATTTTGACAAAGGCATTGTCAAGATGTAAATTTGAGTTTCACAAAGATAGGATCAGGGTAGCAGATAATCCCTTTCTTGTTGAGAGGGAGTGTTGAGAAATGGAAACAAGAAATTCTAGTTTAATTTGTCCTAGAATTAAACTGTGAATTAAAATTGAATTCTATTCTCATAGTAACTTGTAAATAGTTAATTAAGTTTAATTAACTTAATTAGATTAGCAATTTCGAGTTGGAAGTCTTTTGGAATTCATGTATATGTTCTCCCTAAATTTTAGGGGTCCAGTATGAGTTTAGATTGAGTTGTAATTAGATAACTTAGTTTACTGGGTTATAGTCAGTTAAACTAATTTTAACTGTTTGATGAACTAGTAGAGGATTAGTAGTTAGTAAGTGCACTAGTGCATCCACAAGTGCTACTCTAGATAACTGAATATTCTCTCATTAGAAAGTCATGCATGTCAGTCATGAGAAAGACACAGTTGAGACTAGAGTGCAAGGAAAGTGTACTATCAGTTATATGATTTACTGAGTTGTAAATATCTTGCATGCAATAAGGAAGAGGACCTAATTAGGATTGTGAAATTTTGGAAGCATGCATTCCCTTTAAATACAAGTTATTCATCCTAGGAATTACACAACGAAATAGGGGCTTGGCAGGTAGTAGAAATTGGATAAGTGTTGGCTAAGAGTGGGCTTGTGAGGCAGAGAGTTGAAAATATTTGTGTGGAATTGTTCTAGTGAGAATAAGCTTTGTATCTTCACTCATATTTCTGATTTAATGCAATATAGATAGGAAGGGTTTTGAGTAGTGGATTTCCCTAGGAAAACTTATTGTGTCATGTGCCATCAATTTGTCTTCTTCTTGTTCATATTGTTTTCATCGATCTATTGGCTTCCGTTGGTTGAAAGTAGAAGTAGATTCTTGTCTCTTGTTTTAGTAGATTACATGAGCTTGTGAATCTCCAGTAAAATCTACATTATTTTTTGGACAATCCCACGACATATGTCCCAATTTACCACATTTGTAACATTGAACTTAGTAGCCTCTACCTTGATCACGTCCTCTTGATAAAGGAATTCTTTCTCTTGATTCACCTCCTCTTGATGGTTGACTGCTTGAACTACCTTTGAATTCCTTTGGAGGCTAAGTTTTCTCCCAGTAGTTGGTTTGTCCTCTTCCCCTTAGAGGACTTCTCCCTCTATTCCTTTGGCTTTGATTTCTATCCAATTTTTCCTCTGCTTTCAAGGTGAATTAGTAAGCATCTTTTACAATTTTGGGTGAAAATAGGCTAAACTCATCTTTAATCTCGAACCTCATCCCATTGATATATCTGGAAACCTTTTCAAGTGTTTCTTCAATGTATCCTACTCTAATATTCACCTTGTAAAATTCTTTAGTATACTCTTTAACAATCAATGACCTTTGTTTTAAGTTTTGTATTTTCTTGAATAAATACAACTGGTAATATTTGGGTAAAAATTTACCTTTAACCTTCACCACCATTCTACTCCAACTTTTTATCTTGGCTTTATTCTTTCTTCTCCTTTCTTCTTAGACTCCATCCTACCAAAGAGTTGTGTGTCCTTTCAATCTAGTAACAAAAAACTTCACCTGTTTGTTATCACCTACCTACTCGTACTCAAAATGGTTATCTAAAGCATTGATCCAATCTATTAATTATTTTGGTTCCAAGCTACCACTATAGGTAGGTATCTCCGTTTTAGGCCTCAAAATAGGCCCAATCATTGACCTCATCAATTTAATTTCTGTAGGCTCTCTGGCATGTTCTTCATATTTTGATGGAGACTCTTCCTCAGATTCATTAATGTTTGCAGTTGCCTATTCATTTCTAGGGCTTATATCCTTTCTTGGACACATCTCATGTCCTCCCTATCTCCAATATCAACTGTTGGTCTTCCCCTTTGACCTCGTCTTCCCCATCGGGTGTGGAATGCCATTTCACACTTTTTTTTCTCTTGTTGTAACTCTGATACCAAAAATTGATGTTAGATCCTACCTGACATGCAACAAGATTAATGGTTGGAGTGTGCAAACAAAATTAACTCATTCTCACTTTCGAGTTACATTTTCAATCCACAAAATCTCCAACAAATTTCTAACATATATATATATATATATATATATATATATATATATATATATATATATATATATATATATATATATATATATCTATTTACTTTTTTCTAAATTGCAAACGCTGAGTTCATAGATTCATAGGTAATCATATATCTAATTACTGAGTACATACGTTCATAGATAGAAAAATATCTAATTCCTCTTCTATCATTACTAAAATTTGGATGAGTTGGAATTTTCCAAAAAGGAATCCAAGCTTCATGTTTGTTTCCACAAAGTCTTAGCTTTCTTCAGATTTTTCCTCCTATAAATCTAGTATATTTTACACTGATAGGCACCCCCCATTGGAATTGGCCACTTTAATACATTTTCTAATTAATCATTTTGATCAGATGGTCTAAGTTGAAAGATGCGAGTATATTCTCGTCGTCGCCACTCCATCAATGAATGAAATTAAAAATGATAACTTCCTTGCATATCTAAATCAAGTGTTTAAACCCTGTTTAAAATAATTTTTTACCAAATCTTGATTAAAATTTTACTGTACCTGTTGTTTATGGCCACGTATAGAGATTAGAGAACTTAAATTTAAAATAATTAAAAATTCTCTATGCAAGTGAAACGAATGTCGATTTACATTCTTAAATGTATGGTTGTTAGAACATGGAGGAATAAATGCAACATGGATAAATAACATTAAGGTTTCTTGCTCGAGCATCCTCATAAACCTGACCTGCTTATGTAACGACTGTCCCTTCATATTCTCTTTGCTGCGACATGCAAAGTGGAACTTATGCTTGTTGGAAAATATAGAGACAAAAGGCAATGTGGAGGAATAACAATAAGTTTTATTAGCCTAGCTTAATTGTAAAAACCCCTATGGTTAGGTTTAATAAACCGTTATAAATATTAGTAATATTACAAACCTTTACAATTTTTTTTTTTATTAATAACTCCACGCCTTAATGAACTTGAAACATGGCGATTTTGAAACTGCCCTAATGAACCCTATTAATATAAAAAGGTTGAAACATGGATGTTTAGAAACATGCACATACATTATATTTCAAAAAGCCTTATTTTCAAAAATCATAAACCCCCAAATATCAATTTGATTGATCATTCATTACGAGTTTGACTCATTGGCCTTCAGTCTATCTTAAGTAGGTTAGGAGGTTGCCAATATAGTGGTTGCAGAATCACTTACCAGGAATGAAAGCTAGATGAAAAACATAAATGAATGTGGCTTATGTGACTTCACTCTGAATGAATTGGAATAGAATATTTTTTTACACAACTTGAATTTGTGTTACAGGCTACTCCTCCCAAGGTAATTGCAACATTAAAAGAATTCCATTACTGATATTTTTTTTAGGCCTTTATATTTATGTACAAAAATGTCTAATGGTACATTTGCCTAAATTGTTTTCTATTGGCTGATATGATCCAGATTGACACATACCATTTTTTTGAAGAAACTCAAAAATATGTATCATGGGCAATATAATCTGGAAAAGGAGAAAATGTAAACACAAATATTAAGGTGTCAAGCGATGTACAACCCAAAAAAATGGAGCAGGGAAGAAATATTTAAACACGACATGATTAGATTCAGGGAAAATGGATGAGGGAGAAATTAATTTAGGGAATTTCATTCAAGGGGAATTGGCATTTTTTAATATTTAATATGTTGTCTTTGAGAATATTTAATAGTTGTGGTTGATGATGGTTAATATGTATTAAAATCCATTTAATATTAATATTGGATGGAAAACTGAATTCTGGGTGGAAATTTTTATATTTTGGAGGCATATAATGTATCTTCCCATTTCATTTGCAGAAAGTTGTATTAAGTTTGGGATGATGGATTGCAGAGGAGGTCTTCCACCAGAAGAAGAGGATTCCCCACCAAAAGGGCTTTTACTACTTAATTCTATATCTAATCACCAGCTTAAAAAGACTGTATTCTATAATATTATTTGCAACATATGCGCATGTTCATCCATACTATTATGTTAGGTTTTGTTTCTTTCTCTGTGGAGATGAGAATAAGAGGTCTATGTACATGTTCATCCATATTATTATGTTAGGTTTTCTTTATTTCTTTGTGGAGAGGAGAATAAGAGGTCTTTTAAACCAGACATTCATAAAAGTAATAACAATATTTTGTTCAAATGTCACTATTTTGAAAATGGTTTTAGATGTTAAGTTTCACATCAATAGGTTTATATTTTAATAATATTGTTTTAAGGCACTAGGTTTAGCTTTATGGTTTTAGAGTAGTATGTTTAGGTTTTAGGTCAGTAGGTTTAGGTTTAAGATTTTTAATATTGATATTAAATGGTTAGTATATTATTAAAATTGAAGTAATTTATCTTAAATTGTTATTATAAGAATGGTCCATCATATTTATCATCCCAAAATTTTAAATAAAATATACAACTATGATCTTGAATGGAAAAATTACTTATATATATTCTTTTGTTCTTATACAACTAAATTTAATCTTAATTATTGTATATTAGTTGTTTGTGTTTCCTCAATCTTCCTTCAACATACCATTCAGCTAATAAAAACATAACGCAGACAATAACATCTTCCACATTTGCCAAGAACCTTGTGTTACTGTCTCTACAACCACAAATGCTAAAAACAATTTATACTTAAAACCATATTTTGTATTGTTAATTGTCTCCATGTAGACAATACAAACAATGAAAAGATGACTAAGAGATCTCTCAAAAATCTTTCTTTTCAGACTTATTTATTGTTCAAATATGTCTTTGTTGTTGAAGAAAACTATATCCACCTAATACAATTTCTATATTTTTAAATTAGAAGACTCAGAAAATTAGATGCTTATAAACCTGCAATGAACATGTAATGGATTAATAGCTCAAGGACCTTTTTATAAATTTGTAGTTACTTTGATTTCATTTTTATCGAAAATGGATATATAAACTTGATCTACAATACAAATAATGAAATGAATAATTTTAAATTTATATTATTATGTTTTAATTTATTGATTTATGAAAACTTACAAAAATATAAACTTAATTGTAAAATTAAAAAATACAAAAAAATAAAATGAAAATACATAATAATCTTTAAAATGGTGAAAACTAATCATTGTAAACCAATTTACAACTCAAACATGCAAAATTATGTTTCATAACTTATTGAAACAACCACAAAACTAAACAATTAATAGAAAAATTTAAATATGTTAAAATGATTCCTATTTTCATAGAGTGGGCTTGAATTTGTTGAGAGAGGATCCTTTCAAATTCACAATTACCCGTTAATGTTTAGTTTATTTATATTCAAGTGATTAATGATATAAATAAGGTAATAATAATTGAAAATATTATTTTTTGTTTTAATTTACTAAATCTTAAAAATATATAATCTTTTGTTTTTGTAAGCAGGGAGTGAAATGTAGCTTAAAGAAAACATTAAATTTGAGAAGAACCAGAAGCAAAGGAGTAATTTTTTATTTATATTATTTATATTTTTATTTAAAAAATTCTTAAAACATACCATTTCTTGTTTTGAGAAATATTAATTATTTGTTTAAATTGGATAATAAACATGTTAATTATTAATGTTACACTTAATTATATTAATAATAATATTAATATAAATATCAACATTTAGTAACAAAATTAAAATCTAATTTTATTAAAATATTATTAATTAGGTATTAAGATTTTTGATGTTATATTAGGTATTAATATATTTTGACATAAGTTTAGATTATTATGTTTTAATGTTTAGGTTTATATTATTAGAATTTAATATTAGGTTATTTAGTGTTTTCAATATTGTATGTTTTCAATATTATAACTTATAATATTGGGTTAAATTGAGTTTTTAATATTGGGTTTAATTCATATCTATCAATATTCAGGTTGACATCAAAATTTGAGTCAACCATCAATAATAACATTAAAAAGTTAATCATAATATAAAAAGATAATAATAATTTTATAAAATTATTGTTTACAATTACAAAGTTAATAATATTAATATAATAAATAAATATAACACAATCAATTTAAATATATATATATATATATATATATATATATATATATTTTGTAAGCTTAGGTGGGACCTTCTCATTTTCGAGTTTTTACATGTCTATTATTGACCCCATTTCCAGGGAGGGTAGCACAAGAATCGAACCCCAGATCTCCGGTTCGGTGAGACTTCATTTCCACGGCCGTTGCCACTTGAGCTACCCCATGCGGATAACACAATCAATTTAAATATTAATTAATACAATAATATATTATTTAAAAATAATTTGTTTATTAATATAATACTTAATAAATAATTAATATTTCATATATATATATATATATATATATTTTCAAGTAAGAGTGGACCCTTAAATTAACCGATAAAAAGATTACATATGGTACACATCTTTACAAGTGTAACGACCAACAAAAGACAGACCCGTTGATGATTAACAGTCAATAGGGTAAACAAAAACCCAAAGCCTTACACATAACACCTCCTACCATTTTACAACTCGATAGCCATTCAATAAGAACCCCAATGATCCAACGGTCCTTAAAGAGATCGCATCAGAAACTTACGCGACCCTTACCCTCTTCACGGAGCTAACAGAGAAAATAAGCTAATGGTGTATAAAACTCCGGGTCCACTCTTGGACTTAACCTCTGCCCATTTTGAAACCCTATATCCTTTTGATCAAGAACTCAAATGATCTGACGGTCCTCAATGATATCACATCGGAAACATGCACGACTCTTATCCGCTTCACGGATCTGATAAGGATTATAAGCCATTGATCTATAAAATTTCGGGTCCAATCTAAGATTTAACCTCTGATCACTTTTAAAACCTGATATCCATTCAATCAAGCCCCTTTTGATCCGACGGTCCTCAATGATATCAGATCAGAAACTAGTGCGACATTTACCCGCTTTACGGAGCTGATAAAGATTATAAACCATTGATCTATAAATCTTTGAGTCTGCTTGTAGACTTAACCTCCGATCATTTTCAAACCTGATAGCCATCGATAATGAAGGCCATCAAAACCTATGGTCTACGGCCACTCAACTAGCACGCTGTTTACCAAATACTCATCCCCTATAGTTAGCTCTGACTTAAGCATTGATTGTGGGATCGACGGTTAGGATTTACTGCGGAACTCTCCTACTTCCGCTAGTCTTATTGCTACTCATTACTGATGGTCTGGAAGTACTCCATATCTTTGGATGCTTGTCGTTGACAATCATCACGCAGTTTACTAGAGGGTGTAAAATCCCAATTATACCGAATATAGCTTTTCTTACATAGGACTCCTTCATTCGCTAGACGATCAACTAACATATTGGCTTTTCTTTGCACATGAACAAAGCTAACAGTTCTTAGGGTTCGCAAGTGGGAATGAATATGCTGAAAGACCTGCGATAGCTTCCAATGTTTCGAAACTTTTCCAGGTGTCGTTCCATTACACATTTTATTGGCCGCATTAATGACCAATTCAGAGTCAGCTTCAATGATTGCATTGTGTAAATTTGACTCGATCAGAATTTCCAGGCACTGCTCTAAGGCCATAAGCTCCGCCATATTATTAGTGGCAGTCCCCAAATGACTGTGAAAGATATCCTTTATGTGTCCCTGCTCATCTCTTATGACACCGCCAAATCCAGCCATCCTTGGGTTGCCCTTAGAGGCTCCGTCTATATTGATTTTCAAAAAACCACGAGGAGGAGGCTGCCAGATATATTTACTAGCCATTATTTTGCTCACATCCTTGTCAGTGCATTGAAGAACCAGAGAATGGAGACCCAACTGTAGCAGTATGTGAGCATCCTGGGGTGAAGGAGGGTTCTCAAGAATTTTCCACATAAGGGCTCCAACTGTATCTTTGAGTTGTCGTAATATTTGGGTAATGATGTTATAGGTCAAGCCTGTTTTGTTCTTGAAAATCTTTCCATTGCGTTCTTTCCAGACATCCCAGATAATAAAGCCTGGAACCAAAGTCCAAGATTTGTTAATGATTTCATTGCCTAAGAAATATTTCCTCCAATTCTTCAAAGTGTTGGTGATGTTGAGTCTGTCCCTATCAGTTTTCCTGAAGACTGAGGTCGCCCAATCCCACAAGGTAGAGGTGAATGGGCAAAGGTTGAGTAAATATTCCATCGTCTCCTCCTATAGGCCACATAGATGGAATTTGGATGGGCCAACAAATCCCCTTTACAGAAGATTCTCCCAAGTGAGAATTTTCTTTTGGTGAACCAACCACATAAACAATTTGATTTTCATCTATTACGAATTCTGCCAAAGGTCATTTCAAACCTAATCAGGGTTTTGATAATCAAAACCTAGGGCCACTTGTTTAGCTTCTTTGAGGTTAAAGGTGCCTTCAGTGTTTCTTCCCCATCTCAGTTGGTCAGACGAGGATGACACCAAAATATTCCTCTATTCCAAGTCAAGAGCAAGAGAATATGCTTGGGCCTTCAAAGGACTCTCTTCACTATAACCAATATCCTTCCACATTCTCCATTTACCATTGTCCCTTACCTGATCCCAAAAGTCACTTACCAGAACTAAACCTTTGTTATCAGTGTCATTCTTGAGAGTGATTAGTTCTTCTCTAAACAAATTTTGTTCCTGCTACCAGTTATCCTCCCAAAACCGTGCAAGGTTCCCAGCTCGGATCTCCTAGAAACTATGCTGCTGGACAATGGCTCTATTCTCCCAAGCAAGGTTCCAAATGTGGGAGCCCTTGATGAGCCCTAACATTTGGATATGATCCCTCTCCTGTCAATTATTTTCATATTTCTGCTTCCAATGCTTGGCCCAAGGGGTTGTCGATTCCTTGAGCCACATCCACCAAAGTTTGGCTCCCAAAACTCTACTGAGGGTTTTAGGGTCATGAAGCCCCAAACCACCATGGGCCTTAGGTTTGCAGAGCTTGTCCCAAGCTACCAAAGCCAACTTCTTTTTCTCTTCCCCTTTGCCCCAAAGAAAATCTTGTTGAATACTCCTGATTTGTTGCATAAATCCTTTAGGAGCAGGAAGAGTTGAAAACATGAAAATGGGTATAACCTGCAAGATAACCTTTGTAAGCGCAATACACCCTGCCAAATTCAAAGACCTATAGGTCCATTTCCTGACTTTGTCCTAAAGTTTATTAGTTACCGGCTCCCACACTCCCTTGCTTAGAGGTTTTTCCGTAAGAGGCATTCCAAGGTACTTCGAAGGTAACTGATCCCTTTGAAACATGAGAATTCTAGTGAGGTTCCTCTGAATAGCAATGTCAGTGTTAAAAAAGAAAACCTTTGATTTGTCAAGGCTTACCTATATACTAATGACCAAAGAAAGGTCGTTCAGGATTTGTTTGAAAGTGCTGGCTTCCTTGATCGTAGGAATGCCCTGCAACATTGTGTCATCCACAAATTTTTGTTGAGTAGAAGCAGCACCATTCGGGGTAAGTTTCAGACCCTGGATTCTTCCTTCAACATTTTCCATTTTGATCGCTCTGCCAGGCTCTTCCATTATGAGAACAAAGAGGAAGGGGGAAAGCGGATCCCCTTGTCTGAGACCCCTAGAAGGAATAAAGGTTCTGGAGGGAGAGTCGTTAAGCAGAATGGAGAAGCTAGTCGTGGATACAAGGGCCATAACCCATCTTATCTAGTTGTGGTCAAAGCCATAAGCTCTTAGCACCGCCCTGATGTAAGACCAGCTTAGCTTGTCATAAGCTTTCGCTGGGTCAAGCTGCATGATCATACCAGCTTGCTTATTACTCTTAAGAGAGTGTACCATCTCGTGAGCTTGTATGATGTTGTTGAGAATCTATCTTCCTTCCACAAATCCAGTTTGCTCCTCTGAGACAAGAATAAGGAGAAGGGGCTTGAGTCTGTTAGTGATCACTTTGGAAATAATTTTGTACACCACATTACATAAGGCTATGGGTCTGAATCTGTCCGGTGTCATAGATTTTTCCTTCTTTGGAATCAAAGCTATGAAAGAGGCATGAAGAGCCTTCAAAACAGTTTTGGATCTTCTAGAGTCTTCCACAACATCAAGGATATCTTGTTTGATTGTTTTCCAGCAAGCTTCGAAGAATTCCACATTAAAACCATCAGGGCCAGGAGCTTTCCCATTTTGCATCTCATTGATAACTTCACTAACCTCCTCTTCAGACACTGGCCTGTTAAGATTGTGGTTGTCTTCCCTGGTTACAAGCTTAGGAATGAACTTTGTGAATTTGTTAATGAACCGAGATTTATCGACAAGAGGCTCCTCTGCTATGCTAAGGAAGTGTTGAACTAGGACAAATTCCATTTCTTTGTGAGAGACAAACTCTTTCCCTTGAGAATATTTAAGTATTGAAATTCTGTTATGTGATCTGTGATCCAAGGTTGATCTATGAAAAAACTTCGTGTTTCTTTCTCCTTCTCTAATCCACTGCACCCTTGATTTCTGTCTCCAGAAAATCTCCTCTTGTATGCACCGATCTTCCCATTCGTTCTGAAGAGAGTCAGCTTGAATTTTTTGTTCCTCGGTAAGACCTTCTGTGATGATGATCTGATTAATCTCTTGGAGTTTCTTCTCAACTTCTCTTTTGGCTTTAAAAATATTACCAAACTCCTTTTTGTTCCAATCTTTAAGCTTAGATTTGATGTGTTTGAGTCTCTGCTATAACATGAACATTTTAGTGCCTTGAACGGGCATATCTTCTGTCCACATATTGCTGGCGAAGTCAGGGTGAGAGATCCAAACATTTTCAAACCTAAAAGGTCTGTTCCTCGATGTACCCATAAAAGTAGCTTCAAGCTGGATAGGCCAGTGGTCTGAGCCTCTGAAGGGAAGGATTAAAGCTGACATATCAAGGCCTGTGAGAAGGAGGTCCTCTGAGATTATGAATCTATCTAGTTTAGAGGCGAATTGAGAAGCCCCTCCCCTCTTATTGTTCCAAGTAAAAGTGCCATTTATTGTTTCGGTGTCCACTAGCCCCATGCTATTCATGAAGTTTTGGAAGGAAATGGAGTCTCTGCCTAGCTTTTTGGTACCGCCTTTTTTCTCTATAAGAGATCTAATCATATTGAAATCCTGTGCCAAAATCTAGGGCATATCAGGATATCTCTCTCTCAGCTCTTCAAGGGAGGTGAGAAGCTTAAGTTTGTCTTCTAGTTTTTGAGGACCATAGACGTTAGTGATCATGTAGATCTCCTTATCACCCAAAGGTTGAATCACCAGCAATAGATAGTTCCTAGAAGCTTCAGCATCCAGGATTCCAAGTTTTTGAGGATCCCATAGTGTAAGAATCCCACCCGCCGAGTTGTCCGCTTTAACCTCTAGATACTCATACTTGATTAACCATTTGCTGTGTATCTCTCTGATCTTGTCCATCGAACATTTTGTTTCCTGAATAAAAACCATATCTGGTTTTTCTTCTTTTATTCTACTACTAAGATTTCTTTGTTTCCTTTTACTTCCTAGACCCCTAATGTTCCAGGTTGTAAGCTTCATTAAGAAAGGTTTGTAAAGGAGTAACTGGTAAGATCCCTCATCTTACCTGAATTAATCATAAGTTTCCCACATTCGATCAGCGGCTCATTCTATTTTTTTCTTCCTCTTTTCCTACCCAGGTTCTTGGAAGAATGCATCGGTGTATCCTCCATCGTTTTCACCCCTCTATTCTCTTGGCTATCATGGTTTCTTTTGACTCTAGAACACTTCATTTGTGATCTCTAGAGGAAGAGCTGTTGAACCCTATCAAACTCCTCTATAAAATCTTCTGCAGTTCATGGTCTTTCGTTCCAGCCTCACTTGGGGTCATCTCATGGTACCTAATGAGCTCCATAATGCTCGGCATATCATCCATTTGTTTTATGTTTTTTGGTATATCCTCCATATTAGCATCCCTTTCCTTCTCAGTGGAAATATTCTCCGATTCCTAGTTTGTCCCATTGTTTACAACTTCTCCTTCTAAGATCTTGAAACTATTGTGGCTCAGTTGTCCGTATTCATTAATTTTATTTTGGTACCACTTGCCTCCTTTCCCTTTACCCCCAACCTTAGTAAAACCCTCGAGATCTTTTCCTGTAGTGGATTTTGTATTTCTTTCTAGCTTGTTCAATGGGCAGTCCGTATATAGGTTCTTGTGTTCATGGCACTTACTTCACCTAAATGGGATGTGTTCATAGTCTACCGCTTGCACCCATTCCTCATCATACACCTCTAAAATGATTGCATTCGGAAGTGCCCCAAATAAGTCCATTTCCACAAATATCTGGGCGAAGGAAGTGTATTTGCCTCTTAGAGTAGCATCTAAGATCTTTATAAAATGCCCTAGCTTGTTGCCGATAGCCTTTAGAGACTTCGACAACCAATAATCTAAAGGAAGGGAGTAGATTATTATCCATACCGGTACCGATGTGAAAGTTTCTCATTCTGGGACAAAGTTCATTATCCATGGTCGCATATAAAGGCCTGCAAAATCGTAAAAATAGGGTCCTCCCTCGAACACTATGTCTTTATTCTCTAAGCTTGTGAACACCACCGTGAAGAAGCCCTTGGACCCAAGGTGAAGGTTGATTTCCCCCTTTGGTTTCCAAAGGTTCGTTATCCATGCTTGCAAAGCCTTCTTCGTCGACCAAATCCCCATAAATTTGTAGATAACCGCATATTTCGCCATGGGATCTCTGTGCACTTGGAGCACTAGGTCACTTAAAATGACCCAAGGAATAGTGGTCGACTTGGGTTTACAGACCCCTGTTGTACTCATAGGAGCACCTTTCTCACTGCTAACCTCTATCCTCTTCTCCTTACTAGCTTCCTCATGATTCTCTTCCTGTCCATGAGGCCTGATATTTTCTGATTTTTCTGTATTCGTAGCCTTTGTTGTCACTTCTGTTAGTTTCTTGAAGCGATGCGATCCAACTCCCTTGCTTCTGTCCACAACCACTTGACTGTAGGAGGGAGCTGAACTCCCTCCTCCATGCCTCGCCATGGTGACTAGCGACAAAACCCTAGTTCAGATTGCAGAGCCCCCGTCCACCTCGCAAGAAAAAGGTCATTGGGTGTAAATTTTTCAACCAATTAATATTTAATATATTATTAATATTTAAGTATGGTAGTAATATAATATTAATTATTAATATAGATTTCAATTAAATATAAATTTTAAATATTAATATAAATTTTAATAAAATTATAATTTTAATGTTAATAATTAATATTAATATTATTAATTACATTAACATTACGACTATAAATAATATTAACATCTATATTAATAAATAATATTAACAAATTTAGTATTAACAACCACACTTGTTGGTTTGAAACGAGTTGGGCAAAAAAATTCTCATGTGATTTCTACCGAAAGACTTTGTTTAATTCATTATGCATCACAGAAGCTTGAATACAGAAATTAACAACCATATTAATAAATTTTGATATTAATTGTAATTTTAATATGAATGGTTAATGTTAATTTGAATATTCATTATTAATATTAATATTAATTAATATAAATATACTTTTCATATTATTAATATTTATAAATATTAATTTTAATGTTAATTATTGATATTAATAATATTAATATTATTAATAAAATTAACATTATAACTAATATCAACATTAACATTTATGAATAATATTAATACGAATAATATTCATAAGTTTTAATTTACAATATTATTTATAATTATTATAATATTAATATTAATTAATGCATTTTAATATTAATATCATTAACATTAATAACATTAAATATAAATAAAATTTTAATATTAGGTTTTAATTTTAATATTGACATGCGATAATTATCCAATACTGTGATAATTAGCTTCAGGGGACTCTGCGAGATCATGGTCTCTGCGAAATATATAAATTTCCGCGGGCTCGGTGAAATCTGCAACATATAACTGATATACCTCATTCAACCTCCTCCGTTACAATAATATTGAAGCCAAATACATCTCTTCAATCTGCCTCTGCGGTTAATGTTAATTTAATAGTCAATTATTTTCTTTGCAGGACCTATACATTCCATCCTCATTCATTCTAGGGTTTAATTGTATATTGTAGTAGTCGTATATCTCATTAGGCCACCTTCCACTATAAGCATGCAGATGACCCAGTGTTTTGCGTAATGTTTTAAAGTGTCTCACCTTCGAACCTGGCTGCTTCTCAAGCATCATTGGATCCATCTTTTTCTTTGGCTGAAAAGGAGTTGAAGAAGAAGCCGAGGAAACTTCCCATTAAATATTTGGTGGCTCTAGTTTATGCTTCATTTGCTTAACAGATAGTTTTCGGGGTGTAGTTTTCAGAGGCATTCAACGCAGTATTTTTCAAGTCTATGTGGCATAAATACATCTCTGCAGCCTTAGGGGTCTCTGTGGACCTGCAAGATTAGGGTCTCTGCGAAATATATAAATCTCCACGGGCTCGGTGAACTCTGCGACATATAATTTATATACCTCATCCAACCTCCTCCGCTACAATAATATTGAAGCCAAATACATCTCTTCAATATGCCTCTGTGGTTCTGCAGGTCTCTACGGCATAGATACATCTCTGCGGCTCGGCGAGATTAGGGCCTCTATGAAATATACAAATCTCTGCCAAATACATCTCTGTGATTTTTCCAAATACTTTTCCAATCTTTGTGGTCTCAACCATTCATCTTTCCAGATCCAATTTGGTCTGCAGTCTGTAGTCATCCGAGGCACATGCAGTCTGCGGTCCGGTTTACTGATATCAAGTGCACACATTCCTTATCTTTTTCTAATACATATCTGCTCATATATTTTCAAGTATGAATAATTCACCACAACTACCAAAGATTACCAAAGGTAGACCTAGCACAGTTACTCTATAGAGCCTTTATGAGTATATAGAGTCTTTAGAGAAACGTAGAGAAGAAAGAGAAGTCAAGCTACAAACAGAGTTAAAAGCCATGCTAGAAAATAAATTCACATCTCTTGAAGTCAAGATAAAAAAACAAATAGAAAATAAAATAGAACCATTGGAGAATAAAATGGAGGCATTGGAGACTAGGTTGCAGGTTATAGAAAAACAAAACCAAGATACGAACCAAACACCCCAGCAAGGAGATGTTGATACTTTAGAGAGTCTTAAAATGAAGGACATGATTAAATAACAAGAAGAAAAAGTTAATATGCGCCTCACCCTAAATAGTGTGGTAGGTAAATTAGATATCAAACCAATTAAAGATGAAATGAAAAAATTGATAGAATTAGACCATGAGCATAACAAAAAGGCCTTGAACCTTATAATCTTCGGTTTGAAAGAGGAGGTAGATGAGGATACTTTAGCCATAGCCCAAACATAATTACATAATAGATTACAAATTGAAACAATGTGTCTCATAGAAGCAACAAGGTTGGGGAAATTAACTGAGAATAAAGGAAGGCTGATCCGAATAAAGGTGAGCTCTACTGACCATAAGTATGACATACTTAGTAAAACCTCAAGTCTAAAAGGAATGCGAATATTTATAAATGAAGATCTCATTCCAGAAGATTAGGCAGAATTAAGAAAGGAGGTTCGAAAGGTAACAAAAGCTAGGAAGGAAGGAAAATGGGCAATAATCAGAAATAGAAAAGCTGTTATTCGAGATACAAACCAAAAAGATAGTAATAAATAGCAATTCAACATGCTTCAGATTCTTTCTTGGAATTGTTGGGGCCTTCCATGGAACAAAGGCCCTAAGCTAAGTTGGATCTTGAATGATGTTGATAATATATTACTTGTTGAAACTTGGGAGCACGAAGAATCTAAGGTCCCTAACATAGATGGCTTTGCACTATGGTCTACCTGGAACAAGCGATCCTCCCGTAGAGGCATTGGGGGTATAACTTGTTACATTAAGAAGAACATCTCCCCCCGTGCTAGGATTTATAAAAAAGACCCTCACAACCAATATAATTGGATAGAGATTACTGACATTGATGATAAAAATACCTACATAGAAATTTGTTATTTGCCCCGCCATCAATTCTAACTTCTATAAGAAAAAGAATCTAGATAAAAATAGTCCTTACAATGGTTTAGAGAATGATATTTCTAGCCTAAGGAACGAAGGTAATATCCTTTTAATGGGTGACTTTAATGCTCGAACTTCAAGCAACCAAGATATTCTTATAAGAAATCATTCCAACCCTAATCCTCTTTGGTTAGACGAAGACCTTACTCTAGCTAGCCAGTACAAAAGGAGCTCTAAAGACCTCAGGGAGAATTTGTTTGGGTCGGAGCTAGTCAAGCTCTGCAGTGCTCAGGATCTCATAATTTACAATGGCCTAAAGAAGTTGCCCAATTCTAGCCAGGTGACCTGCATCCATGGGCTTGGTAGCAATATGGTAGACTATGTTATTTCCGATCTCCCTTTATACAACGAAATAACAAATTTTGACATCTTAAATGACCATGAGCGTGACTCTGATCATAGGACTTTACTTATAACTCTCAATTTTTTCATGCATAGAGATCCCATAGAAGATAATCCTTATATCCAAAAGAACGTAATCTTTGATAGAAATAAAAACAATCTCTTTCTAAATTAATTAAAAACTAATTTGCTTCCTTTATCTAGTATATGTAGAAATTCTGCAAATTCTCTACAAATCTACCTCTAAGACCATGTAGAAAATATGACTGCAGATTAACCCGATAATGAAATATACTAAAGAAAAATACTATAATCTACTTCTACTATCAATTTGCGGAAGCTTAAAGATTGAACAAAATCAAGCTGAACACATATAACCAGAAGAAGAAGAATCAACGCACAATACACATGAAAATACTTTGGGGAAAGCATCAACTAAAAACCACACTATCTGTATTATCATACAAGGTGGAAATACATCAAGAATTATACAAAGCCTTAGCTCTCGCAGCTAGCCAGCTCTCAGTACAATCCTCCTGGATGCTCACAAGCAATCAATGCTTCTCACAAGCCTTCTCCTCTGCCCCAAGCTCCTATTTCCTTGTGTTGTTTCTCTTGGGTGATCCACCTGTTACCAAGTGGAAGACTCTCAACCAAGTGGAACACTGATCTCACATCCTATCAGAACTGCACAATCCTCAAGGAACCTTGCCTTGACTACATGCATGAGTTTCCTTTATTGGAGAAAGCATGCAATTGATAGTACACTATCCTTAACATTTAGCTCAACTGGGTCTTTATCAGAATAGACATGCATGAGTTACTGATGAGGGAATCTTAAGTTATCTGGAGTACACTAGTTAAGTGCATGCATGTATCAACTGATTGATAACTCACAATTAGTTCCTCAAACAGTTTGGAACTAATTTAACTGGGCTTAACTCAGTAAACTGAGCTAACTAATTACAACTCAAATATAACTCAATCTTATCTCTTTAATTAAGGGATAACTCTTGCATGACTTCAGAAAGACTTCTAACTTGAATTTCTCCAACTAATTAATCCATAATTAATTAATTAATTAATTCCAAGTAGCCGGTGAGACTAAATTCGATTTTAATTCACAATTTTAATTCAAGGACAAGTTAAAATTGGAATTTCTTGATTCTATTTTTATCATTTCTTGTTGCTATTTTCAACACTCCCTCTCAACAAGAAAGGAATTCAACTCGATCCCGATCATGAACCTTTGGAATGTTATGTTGTTGCTCCAACAACTCCAGAAACAAAAAAAAACATCCAACCTGAATTAGTAAGATGCATCTGTCATCAAATTCTCTGACTGCTATTGCCTCTATCAACTGAAAAATTTGTGCTTCTACTGACTTTGCCTTTCTACACTGTTGTCAATCCTTTTCTGCACTCTTCAATATCTGACTGCTTTAGCCTCTGTCACTTTTATCTCTAACTACATCAATCCCACTGATTCCTCCCGCTACTATGTACTTTGGACTCCCATAGCAAGGTACGATCCATGAGATAAAACCTCTCAATGGACCCTGCCCAATTTCAGCCTTCTTGGGACTATCACTTCACATCGCCCCACCTCACACCTAGAGGTATGGCTGCATGTGATCCCTTTGCCCGCTTTTCCAATTGTGGCTCCTCCACAATTGTCTGAGACTTCTTCTGGGACTGCATGTTGAGAGGTAATTTACTCTCCCTCTCAACCACCAAGTCTCTAACATTTTCCTTTCTCCTCAAGGCTTTGCATGCATCTTGAACCTCAAGAGCATACAGGTTCTTGACTCATGAACCAATCTGTTTTACCTGTCTCGTGGTGATGTGTCTAAGGAACACCTTTACTTTACTGAAGACAACATAGTAACCTTTGTCCTCCAACATCACAACCGATACCAAGTTCTTCTTCTGTCTAGGAACATTCTTCATATCTGTCAAAGTGATAGGAACTCCATGATCCCTCTGAAAAATAACCGTGCCCACTCCTAAAACACTATACTTTCCATTGTCACCCATCTCTATGCGCATCTTGAGGTCTTTCTCCTCCAAGGTATTGAATAAACTTTTATTGCTGGTCATGTGGAGTGAGGCTCCACTGTCAATATACCAGATAGAACCCATTATCGATGACACCATGCATGCGATGAGGGTAAAGTCCATTTTGAACTAAGAGGCTAATGTCTCACCTTTCGATCCTTCCGATGATCCCTTCTTGGACTTCTTCGATGGGAAATTAGTCGTATAATGACCCATCTCATGACAATTAAAGCATCTCACTTTAGACTTGTCACCCTTCTTCCCTCCATGAGAAGAATTCGATTTGGAATGGGAATCCTTCCCCTTCCCTTTCCTTGCCTCACTTGCTAAGACCAGATTTTCTTCATCATCATCCTTGGATGAAGAACCATCTCATGTGCTCCTCCTGATCTCCTCCTGCATGAGATCCGACCACAGTTGTTCCCAATTTGGCAGTTTCTCCCTTCCATTCACAGAGTCCTGGTAGTTATTCCAGCTCTTTGGAAGGCCAAGGAGAGCGAGGCTCACCATATCATCATTGGCAGTAGTTATTCCCACACTACCAAGCTCATCTCTGCAAGTGGTGAGCTTGTTCAGATATGTGGAAATAGTATCACCCTTGTCCATCTTGATTCTTCGAAGCTTATCCTTGAGTGTCAATTTCCTATGGTCGCTACTGTTCTGGTAGAGGTCCTTCAATGTCTTCCACATTGAATATGGAGTATCCTTCCCATGGAGACTTGAGATAATATGGTCTAGAACTCCCTCAAGGATGATCTGTCTCGCCCTCGCCACACACTTCTTCCACTCAGCCAACTCTTGTGCATTAGTTGAAGCTGGCTTTTGGATTTTTTGATCAATGAAATCCTTCAAGTCATTGTCTTCTAATACAACCTCCATGCGATCTTTCCATGCTATGTTATTCGAGCTGCCTTCCAAGGCATACTCAAGTATCAAGCCATAGAATGCCATTGGCCAACCTTGAAGTATGATAAGAATTCGATTTGCACCTGCAACCTCGAACTTCAAACTTCGAATTCTCTTCTCCATATACTTTTCATAGCTCTGATAAACTCAGCTCTGATACCATGTAGAAATTTTGAAAATTCTCTACAAATATACCTCTAAGACCATGTAGAAAATCTGACTATAGATTAACTCGATAATGCAATATACCAAAGCAAAATACTATAATCTACTTCTACTAGCAATTTGCGGAAGCTTAAAGATTGAGCAAGATTGGGATGAACACATATAACCAGAAGAAGAAGAATCAATGCACAATACACATGAAAACACTTTGGGGAAAGCCTCAGCTAAAAATCCCACTATCTGTATTATCATACAAGGTGGAAATACATCAAGAAATATACAAAGCCTTAGCTCTCATAGCTAGCCAACTCTCAGTACAATCCTCTTGGATGCTCACAGGCAATCAAACTTCTCACAAGCCTTCTCCTCTTCCCTCCAAGCTCCTATTTCCTTTCCTATTTCTCCTGGGTGATCCTCCTATTACCAAGTGGAAGACTCTCAACCAAGTGGAACACTGATCTCACACCCTATCAGAACTGCGCAATCCTCAAGGAACCTTGCCTTGACTACATGCATGAGTTTCCTTTATAGGAGAAAACATGTAATTGATAGTACAATATCCTTGACATTTAGCTCAACTTGGTCTTTCTCAGAATAGACATGCATGGGTTACTGATGAGGGAATATTCAGTTATCTGGAGTACACTAGTTGAGTGCATGCATGCATCAATTGACTGATAACTCACAATTAGTTCCTCAAACAGTTTGGAACTAATTTAACTGGACTTAACTCAGTAAACTGAGCTAACTAATTACAACTCAAACATAACTCAATCTTATCTCCTTAATTAAGGGATAACTCTTGCATGACTTCAGAAAGACTTCTAACTTGAATTTCTCCAACTGGTTAATCCATAATGAATTAATTAATTATTTCCAAGGAGTTGGTGAGACTAAATTCGATTTTAATTCACAATTCTAATTCAAGGACAAATTAAAATTGGAATTTCTCGATTCTATTTTTATCATTTCTTGTTGCTATTTTCAGCAGTATAGAAAACATAGAAGACCTCTATCATAATTTTACTACAACCCTCTCATATTTTATTGACAAGCTCTCAGTTGAAGTTTCAAGTAATAAAATAAATAGAAAAACCAACCCATGGTATGAAAAATATTGTAAAAGTGTGAGGAGAGTAATTAAGGAAGCTGTTGATGTATCTCTTAAAATTAGCAAGATAAAAATATACAAAGCCCTAACTAAAAGGGAAAACAGGTAGTATATTCGTAAAAGATAAGAGAATCTCTTACACTTCTCTAAGGTAGCTCCTAAGAAATTTTGGAGGTAGATTCTAACTAGGAAAACTAAAGATAATAATAAAATTGCTTTACACGACTGGAATTCCTATCTTAAAAAGCTTTATGAATCTCCAAATGTCATGGTTAACTTTGAAACCTTGATCACAACGAAAGAAGTTTTCCCATTAGAAGACATTGATTTTGGGGTTAAACACCTGGCAAATGGGAAAGCTAAGGATATTGAAGGTTACCAGGTGGAAATCTTAAAAACTGGAGGTCCCGTCCTCATCCCCCACATCCACAAGATTTTCAATCAAGCGGTTAAGCAAGGGTTCCCTAAACCATGGACTCAGAGCCTCATTATCCCTATTTTTAAAAGTGGGGATACAAATAACCCCTCTATCTATTGGACAATTATGATTAGACCTCTCTTAGCCAAGTTATATGGTATTATTTTGGAAAAGAAGTTGAGCATATGGCTTGAAAGTGAAGGTAAGTGGGCTAAAGGCCAAGCGAGTTTTAGAAGGCAACACTCAACAATGGACCACCTCGTTATGCTTAGGATCATTGTGGAGGAATGCCACAATGATAAATCCAATCTATTTTGTTGCTTTTTGGACTTTAGAAAGGCTTTCAATACGATTCCTAGAAACAACCTGTGGAATAGATTAGAAGAGCTAAAGGTTCCTTTCGAGTTGAGAGCTGCCACTATAAGGTTATGCGAGAATTTAATTGCCAAGTTAAAGAGAAATGAGGGGTGGTTGGAAGATATTAAGTGTAATATCAGAGTTAAACAAGGTTTCCCCCTCTCCCTTACCCTATTTGGAATTTACATCGACAAGCTAGAAGGTTGTTTAGAGGAAGCAGGTTGTGCTGGAAAGATCTTAGCTGGGATAGTCATCATCCTTCTTCTCTATGCTGACGATATTGTTCTTCTCGCAAGGTGCCCATCTGATCTTGATAAGAAACTTAGACTTAAAGATTTTTGCTCTACCATGGGTATGACTGTTAACACTAACAAAACAAAAGTTACGATTATCAAATCCAAGAAGGACACTTACGCTAATTTTATGTATGACAATAGTAACTTGGAGGAAGTGTCTTCTTACAAGTACCTAGGAATTGATATTCATCACAAGATCAACTGGAACTATAACATTGAGAAAAGGATTAATGGCGGGTGGAAAGCTTATTCTGGTATTGAAAATAATTGTAAAATGACAAACCTCGTAACGTGGGATAGAAAGAAGTTCATCTTTGAAACTTTAGTCACTCCTATTATCTTATATGGATGTGAGGTTTGGGGTTGCAACATCTCTAGAGAATCCTGGAGAAAGATTGAGCAAATCCAGAAGTGTTTGATAACATATAACCTCAAAATTAAAATCAATACACCCTATCCTATTCTCCTTATAGAAGTGGGTCTTTCCCCTATCGAGGGCCTAGCTATGACTATGCTTCTGTTGTACAAGCACAAACTCAATAGCATAGGAGGCCATAGACTTCCTGAGCTAGCTTTAAATTCTAGCCAAAACCACCTAAGGCTCAAATGAGGTTGGTATAAAGACACCAGGGCTTGGTTAAACCATTGGGAGATCGACAAGAATGTTGCATTGCAAAACATTAATAACATTAAAAATATTGTTACTTCTAAGTTTAAAGAAAAATGTGGTGTGAGAAATATTTAGCAGCTAAAAGAAAATTAAGATATTATAAGGAGGTCATCAACCCCAACCTAGAAGATCAAAAGTATCTCTATGTTTTAACTAGCTCAAAGAAGAAAATTAATATAATTGAGATTAGAACAAACTCTCATGAGCTGCATAGTGAAATGGGTCGTTGGGCAGTTCCTAAAACCCCATGGATGGAAAGGATCTACCATCTCTGTGAGAATATGAGCATCGAGGATGAAAATCATTTCCTCTTAGAGTGCCCCGCATACAACCACATTAGATCTCATAATCTTTGTTGCAATACCGACCTTCCTAGCCTTTTACGATGTCAAAATTATAGTGAGCTCGGGAGGCTTCTCTCCAAGATTTTTGAGCATAGGAATAAAATATTAAATCAAACTAAATAATAATTCGTTTCTTTAGGTTCGATAGACTAAAGTTTGGTCTTAGTGGACGTTAACCACCACCATCATCATCATCACCATCAATAATATGAAAATTCATTATAGATTATAATATATTATATAAATTTAATTTATTTTGATTTTAATTTATTTGATGTGGTAATTTTAATTTTACATTATTTTATTTTATTAATAATATTAATATTAATTAATATTTTAATAATAATATTAATTATTAATATTAATGAATATGAATGTGAATATTAATATTATTAATGTTTATAAATATTAATTTTAACATTAAGTATTAGTATTAAATAATATTATCATGGTCAACCATGGTCTAACGTCGCATTGTGATAAATATTGTCTCAATATGAAAATCAACCATGCTCAACCATGGCCAATGCCACATTATGACAAATTTTGTCTCAATATGAAACCAAATCATGGTCCAACATCACTTTGTGACAAAGATTGTGTCAATATGAAAATCAACCATGGTTAATGATGGTCAACCATTTTTATTTTAGGGTTTATAATATTCATTCAAACATCACATTGTGACAAATATTGTGTCAATATGAAAATCAATCATGGTCAGCCATGGTCCAATGTCTCATTGTGACAAAGATTTTATCAATATGAAAATCAACTGTGATCAATAATGGCCAACCACGGTCAACCATGGTCACATTGTAATGAAGATTGTCTCTTGGTCCAATGTCACATTATAACAACAATGGCCATCCATAATCAATCATGGTCCAATGCCACATAGTGACAAATATGTCTCTATATGAAAATAAACCATGGTCTAACGTTGCATTCTGACAAATATTGTCTCAATATGAAAATCAATCATGGCTAACCATGGTCGAACGTCTCATTGTGACAAAAATTACATCAATACGAAAATCAACCATAGTCAACAATGGTTGACCATGTTTATTTTAGGGTTTATAATATTTATCTTAGGGTTTATATACCTTGGGTATATACTATTAAGCCCTTATATTTAATATTATTCCCTTGGGCCTATAATCCTTTGAGTTTTTAGTATTAATTCCTTGCATTTATTAGTCCCTAGGGTTTATAATATTAATCCTAGGAGTTAATATAAATCCATTAAGTTTATAATCATGGTAAATCGTGGTCAACCATGGCCCAATGTGATATTGTGACAAAGGTTGTCTCGATATGAAAATAAACCATGTTCAGCCATCGTTAACCATTGTCATTCATGGTGAACCATGGTCCAATGTCACATTATAACAACGATTGTCTCAATATGAAAATCAACCATGACCAACCATATTCAATCATAGTCAACCATGTTCAACCATGGTTAAATGTCACATTGTGACAAAGATTGTCTCAAAATGAAAATCAATCATGGTAAAAAAAGGTCAATATGAAAACCAGGCATGTTCAACCATGGTTGAACGTCACATTTTGACAAAAAATGTCTCAATATCAAAATCAACCATAGTCAACCATCATCAACCATTATTAACCATGCTCTAATGTCACATTGTGATAAAGATTTCCTCAATATTAAAATCAACCATGGTAAATCATGGTCAAAGATTGTTAATAGTCATGCTTACAGTATGACAAATATTGTCTCATAGTACAATGTCACATTGTCACAACCATGGTCATCCATGGCCAACTATGGTTAACCATAGTCCAACGTCACATTGTGACAAAGATTGTTAATATGAAAATCAACCATGGTCAACCATGCTCCAACATCACGTTGTGACAAGGATTCTCTTTATATGAAAATCAATCATGGTAAACCATTGTCCAATGTCACATTCTGACAAATATTTTCTCAATTTGAAAATCAACCAGGGTCAATCATGATCAACCATGATTGTTTTAGGGTTTATGATATTTATCTTAGGGATTATATACCTTGGGTTTACAATATTAATCTTTTTTTTTTTAATGTTTTTAGTATTAATCCCTTGTTTTTATTAATACCTTGGGTTTATAATATCAATCCCTTGGGTTTATTAATCAAAGGGTTCATATTCCTAGGGTATAATATTATTGATAGGGTTTATAATATTAATCCTAGGGTTTAATATAGATCCATTGAGTTGATAATCCATTACGTTTATAATATAAATTCCTTTGGTTTATGATATTAAACATAGGGTTTATGTTCCTAGGGTTTAATATTAAGCCTAGTGTTTACAATATTAATCCCTTGGGTTGATTAATTTTAGGTTTTATATTCCTATGGTTTAATGTTATTCCCTTGGGTTTTTAATATTAAACCATAGTCAACCATGATAAATCATGGCCAACCATGATAAATCATCGTCAACCATGTTTGTTTTAGGGTTTATAATATTTATCTTAGGTTTTATATAGCTTGGGTTCATACTATTAATCCTTTTGGTTTTTGAGGTTTTTAGTATTAATCCCTTGTTGTTATTAGTGCCTTGGGTTTATATTATCAATCCTTTGGGTTTATTAATCTAAGGGTTCATATTCCTAGCGTTTAATATTATTGATAGGGTTTATAATATTAGCCATAATGTTTAATATAGATTCTTTGGGTTTATAATCCATTAGGTTTATGATATAAATTCCTTGGGTTTATAATTTTAATCATAGGGTTTATATTCATAGGGTTTGATATTAATCCTTGCGTTTACAATATTTATCCCTTGGCTTTATTAATCATAGATTTTATATTCCTAGGGTTTAATATTTGTCCTACGGTTTAATATTTGCATTGTTACATTACAAAACTCAGGTTTAATACAATGTTTATAATATTAGGAATTTTTAATATTTAGTTTATAATACTAAATTTTAATATTGACTTTATAATTTGTAATACTCAGGCTTATAATATTAATCTTAGGGTTTAATATCAATCTCTTGGATTTTTAATATTAATATTTTGGGTTTATTAATCCCTTAGGTTTATAATATTAATCCCTTGGGTTTAAACTGATTTCCCTTAGTTTATAATCCATTTCGTTTATAATATTAATCTTTTATGTTTATCAATTTCTTGGATTTTTAGTAATAATCTCTTGGGTTTATAATATTAATCCTAAATTTCATAGTATTAATATCAGCCTGGTTTATATTCCTAGGTTTAATATTAATCCTAGGGTCTAATGTTATTCCCTTAGGTTTATAATCCCTTGAGATTTTAATATTAATCCAATGGGTTTAGTAATCCCTTGGGTTTATAATATTGTTCCTAGGGTTTCTAATATTAATCATAGGATTTATATTCCTACGGTTTAATATTAAGCTTATGGTTTATAATATTAATCTTAGGGTTCAATATTAATCCCTTTAGTTTATAATCCCTTGGGCTTATTAATATTAGGGTTTATGTTCCTAGGATTTAATATTAATCCTAAGGTTTAATGTTATTCCCTTGGGTTTTTAATATTAATCCCTTGGGTTTATTAATCAAATAGGTCTATAATGTTTTTTTTCTATGTAAAGGCTAGTTCTATTATAAAGAAAGGAAAAAATATGTACACAGGTTAGACCTTCCGAGGAGGCCGAGGCCAGTCCTCAAACAGTAGAAGCTTGACTATACTGTCTATCTGCTTTAACTGAGTTACAAAACACAGTCCATAATGATTTTTCCTGGACTTCAGATAACCTGGACTCGAACTGACAAAAACACCATTGCTACTGGCAGGACAGAACCAGTTTACATCATTGACTCTAATACATAGAAAGCATACTGTAATAGCCTGAGACTTACAGCAGTAGATAAACTGAGACCTTGGACTGAAATGAACAAAAGGAAACAACAACATTGTCATCGACATAATTGCAAAAAACTAGACAGAGCACCCGAAGAGGCTTAGGCTGGCTGGCTGGGCGACGCTGTCTGCTTTCCCTTGTCCGGACTGGGCGAGTCGAGCCAGATGACCAGCCCTTCCGCGTCCTGAAACAACTCTCCCGATCCAGGCTGAGCATGTGCATTGAAGACTTCCCTTTCCATGGTCGAATTAGGTGGCGGCAGAACCTCTTGCACGGAAGCAGCAAGACCCGAAACCTCCTGAGCCGGTGCTTGCTGAACCAGGGCGTCCTGGGCCGGGGCCTCCTCAAAACGGTGAGCTATATACACCAGTCCATTCATGTCGCCCAGGAGAATGTCACTGTCCTGAACACTTGCAGAGGCAGGGGAGGTTGAATTGGGATCTCCGGGCTCTTCCTCAGAAATGTAAACCGTGAGATTGACAACCACTTCTGGTCTGACGAGCCGGCTAGGAAACCTGAGACGAAAAGTTTGGTAGGTGCCTTGCGGAACAAGGCATTCCTGCTCTGAGCTAGGGGACGAGGGCGGAGCGGAGGCCATGGGCGAAATTGGATGCAGTTCTTCCAGTTCAGGGCCAACTCGGATACCAGACCTCCCTCCCCGCCTGGGCACGCCTCTGCTTCTCGGCATGGTGCCTAAGGCCAGAGACCCCAAACGCTTATCAATTCTTCGAATGCTGGAAGCCTGAGTAACCCCGCTCAAAACACCAGCAGCAATGGGCAAGTTCTGTTCGTTAATTGGCATGGCGGTCCTAATATAAGGCGTGGCAACCATTATCACCGCGGGGGGAAAGCCTTGAGCCATACTCCTGGTCTGCATCGAGTCCAGAGCTACCATGCTCGGCTTGAATGCGCCGTCCCTTCGTCTCTGCTTCAAACTGAATTCAATTGCCGTTTGCATTAACTGATATTCTCTTTTGCAGGCCTCCGCGTACAGGTGCCGGCCTTCCGTCCTACTCCCAGGTGTCGAGGCATGTGCCATGCTTAATGGCAAGTAAAAGCACCCGCATCCGGGTAAATAGGTCTATAATGTTGATCCTAATGTTTATAATATTAATATTAAGGTTTAATGTTTATTTTAGGGTTTATAATATTTACTTTAGGGTTTATATCCCTTGGGTTTATAATATTAATTCCTTGTGTTTAATATTATTCCCATGGGTTTATAATCCCCTAGCTTTATTAGTCTCTTTCTTTTATGATATCAATTCCTTGAGTTTATTAATATAAGAGTTCATATTCTTAGTGTATGATATCATTCATAAGGTTTATAATATTAATCCTAGGGCTTATAATCCCTTGGGTTTATAACATAAATATAAGGGTTTAATATTTTTCTTTTAGGTTTATTTTCTCTTGGGTCTATAATATTAATCCCTTAGGTTTATTTCTGCTCAAGTTTATAATATTAATCATTTGGGTTTATAATATTGAGATTTTTTATATTGGTTTTATAATATCACATTTAATATAAGGCTTTGAAATGTTTAGTTTATAATATTGGGTTCTGTAATTTTCGGGTCTATAATATTAATATTAATCCCTTATGTTTATTAATCCTAAGAGTTTATAATATTTATCCCTTGGTTTTATAATATTTATAATTCCGTGGGTTTATAATATTAACCCATTGAGTATATTATTCCTAAGGGTTTATAGAGATAATCACTTCTATTTATATTATTAATATTTTTGGTTTATTATTAGATTTTATGATACTAATCTTAGGGTTTATAATATTAATCTTAAGGCTTATAATATTGGGTTTGATGATGTTAGGATTTATAATATTCAGTTTAATATCATGATGTACCACATTGTTCTTATTAATAATGTAATATTTTAATATGAGGATTTAGGCTTTTTCTGTATAGTTTATTTTCTCTTGGGTTTCTAATATTAATCCCTTGGGTTTATTTTTATTATCTTAAGGTTTAATAATTTCCCCGTACTTTTAGTTTCAGTTGGGTTTATAATATTAATTCCTAGGATTTATTTTCCCCTTGGTTTACTAATCGTTTGGGTTTATTATTCTTAATCTTAGGGTTTAACATTTTCCCCTTGTGTTTATTTCCCCTTGGGTTTATAATACTTAATCCTTGCGTTTATTTCCCCTGGGTTTATAATATTAGTCCATTGGATTTGTGATATTGCAGTTTTTCATTTTCGATTTATAATATTGCATAATATGAAAAATCAATCATGGTCAACCATGGTCAACCATGTTTGTTTTAGAGTTTATGATATTTATCTTAGGGTTTATATACCTTGGGTTTACAATATTAATCCCTTGTTTTTATTAGTACCTTGGGTTTATAATATCAATCCCTTAGGTTTATTAATCTAAGGGTTCATATTCCTAGGGTATAATATTATTGATAGAGTTTATAACATTAATCCTAGGGTTTATAATCCATTAGGTTTATAATATAAATTCCTTGGGTTTATGACATGAATAATAGGGTTTATGTTCCTATGGCTTAATATAAGCCTAGTGTTTACAATATTAATCCCTTGGGTTTATATTCTTATGGTTTAATATTCATCTCAGGGTTCAATATTATTCCCTTGGGTTTTAATATTAAACCATGGTCAACCATGATCAACCATGTTTGTTTTAGGGTTTATAATATTTATCTCAGGGTTTCTTATGGTTTAATATTCATCCCAGGGTTTAATATTATTCTCTTGGGTTTATAATCCCTTGGGTTTTTAATATAAGGGTTTGAAATGTTCAACTTATAATATTGGGTTTTATAATTTTAGGGTTTATAATATTAATGTTAATATTAATCCCTTATGTTTATTAATCCCAAGAGTTTATAATATTTATCCCTTAGATTTATGATATTTATAATCCCCTCAGTTTATAATATTATCTCATTGGGTCTATTATTCCTAAGGGTTTACAAAATTAATCACTTCGGTTTATATCATTAATATCTTGGGTTTATTATTAATGTTTGGATTTTATCATTAATATCTTGGGTTTATTATTAGAGTTTATAATATTAATCTTAGCATTTGGTTTTTATCATTAATATCTTGGGTTTATTATTAGAGTTTATGATACTAATGTTAGGGTTTATAATCTTTGGATTTATAATATCAATCTTAGGGCTGATGTTAGGATTTATAATATTCAGTTTACTATTAAAGTTTAATATCATGATGTATCACATTATTCTTATTAATAATGTAACATTTTAATCCTAGGATTTAGTTTATTTTCCCTTGGGTTTATAATATTAATCACTTGTTTTTATTTTTATTAATATTAAGGTTTAATATTTTTCCCTTAGGTTTATTTTTAGTTGGGTTTATAATATTAATTCCTAAGATTTATTTTCCCTTAGGTTTATTAATCTCTTGGATTTATTATTCTTAATCTCAGGGTTAATAATTTTCCCTTGGGTTTATAATACTAAATCATTGTGTTTATTTCCCCTTGAGTTTATAATATTAGTCCCTTGGATTTGTGATATTGTAATTTTTAATTTTGGGTTTACAATATTGCATTTAGTATTACGATATGAAATGTTGGGTTTTTAATATTAGGGTATATAATATTGGGTTTTTTAATATTAAGGTTTATAATATTAATTGTGCCATTTATAATATTAATCATATGGTTTAAAATATTTATTGTAAGCTTTATAATATTAATTTTAGAGATATAATATTAATCTTAGGGTTTATAATGTTGGATTTTATAATATTAGGGCTTATAATAATTGTTTTAATATTGTTATGTTGAAATGGTTCATAAATCTATCATTATGTATAAAAGATATTGATAATTATATTAATACGTTAATTAATTATATTAATCATTAAGATAATGGTGAGAGATAAACAAGTATTATTAGTTATAATCCTATACTATTATTATATTATATTAATTTTGTTATTGTTAAATATATCAATGTATATGACTGTTATTATTTACATAACTATTAATAAGTACAAATAATCAATCTCTAAGAGCCACATTAACACTATATATAATTATTAATGTGATTTATAAATGCCTATAGGCTTATATCAACCACATTTACTAATGTGGTTGTATATGTGTGTCATATAAGCCTATGGGCTGTAAATGTGGAAACTTAATAAAAAACTACTTTCGTCTATATCCTCAAAAACATATATATATATATATATATATATGTTTTACATCATTCCTATCCAAAATTTCTAATTTTTAAACTAAAATAAAGCTAATTTACTAATAAAATAATAGAATCTAATTCCTTCCATCCACATTTCATTTGTTTTTTTTCCAATTTGAAAAGTAAGATATTCTTGCATGAGAAATTCTAGGTGGAATTTCACAAAACGATGGTCATTTTGTTTTAAGGTTGGATTTAAAAATTCAAACACTTGATGAAACATGTAAACCACTTTCTTTACATGCATATCAAGAGATGGAGAAATGACCTCATTCTCGGCACCAGACCTGGAATTTGACGTCCCACAGGACGTATTTCCTATTTTAAGACGTATTTGACAGTTGCTGTAAATTTTTACTCATCAAATTTGACGTGCCTCATCAATCAATAACCGTCATTTTGACATTTAATTTGGGATATTTCATGTCAAAATTTATAGTATTCGTAAGAGTTAAAAACACCAAAATTTATAGTACTTAAAAACAACAAAATAAGACTAGGCCTAGGGTCATAAGGAAAATGCTTATAGTGTGTCTGGCTCACATGGCACTGGAGCCTCACACACTTTCATAGATTTGAGGCGTATAAAAGATTATCTGGCTATAGTCCTTTTGTAGATTTGAACTTTATGAAATGAGATCTCGCCCTTGGAAACTAAGAACAGCTAGATTGTAAGTTAGGTGTCACATTCAAGGAACCGACCAACTAGTCTACATAAAGAATGTGAATTCAGCTATCCAACTGTACGCTAGTAGGTGATTGCAAAACACTAAAACTATACTTACGTTTTCTGTTGCGTATAATACTAAGAAGGGGTAGTGGACTTGTTTGTATTTCTTCTGCTTCCCTTAACTGTTCCACACTCTCCCTCTTGTTCAATTCCCACCATCTTCCAACATCGACTAAGAAGTGCAATAGAGAAATAAAAGCATTTGAGAAACAATTGGTGACGTGAAGTGTAGTTGTAGTGTTTAATTAGACAACTTGCTTGCTAGAAAGGGGTGGGAGGTTTATCAAAAGTTTACCAAATCAAAAATAATGGGTAAGGTTGCATGCTGTGAAAAGGTTGGGTTTAAGAAGGCCCCCATACGCCCTAAGAAGATCAGAAGCTCGTTACTTACATACTGGAGCGTGGCCATGGCAGCTGGAGAGCTTTGCGGCAGAAAGATGGGTTGGTGAGATGCTGCCAGGAAGATCTGTAGATTGCATTAACTAACTATCTGAGGCCAAATATCAAGGGGGAAGTTCAACGTCAGGAAGAGTAGACTATTATTCAATTTCATGCTCTATTGGTAAACAATTGGTCCACCATTGATACTCACCTTCCCAAGAAAACTGATAATAAAATAACTCTCAGAAGGGGTAAGTAGAAGGTGGACCTCAAACTCCTTCAAAATTGTATTCACTACCATGTTATTTTCTTGAAACGCAAGGATAGGTCACTAAATTTTTTTTTGGAGCTTTCTACCGAAATTACCGTCATCATTTACATCAAAATCAGCAAGATTTAACAGTTTGCAAGTCCCAAGTAAGTTTCCTTCTTCAATCCGTTTCAATCTCATTCAGTTGTTTTTTTCATTCTTTCTTCCTATTGTATTTGTTTTCTCTAAAATTATCGATGCCCTTGTCAAAATGAATTTCTCTAAGGAAATTATCGATGCCCTTGTCAAAATGAATTTCTCTAAGGTCCAATATTAGAAAAATAGCTTGTGATTTATTCCATAGTGAAGCTTACAATTACCATCTTGAAAAATGAGCGTCTTGATTTTGACTAATTTTGTTTTTTGGCTGCCCTTCCTTATTTTGACTAATTTTGTTTTTTGAGTTTTTTACTAAAGGCTTTGAAATCAACTTTATTTTGACTATTTGTTTTTTTGAATGCACTTCCTTATTTTTGACTAATTTTGTTTTTTGAGTTTTTTACTAAAGGCTTTGAAATCAACCTTATTTTGACTATTTTTGTTTTTTTGAGCGCCTTTCCTTATTTTCACTAATTTTGTTGTTCTAGTTTTTTACTAAAGGCTTTGAAATCAACCTTATTTTTACAGCAGTGAATTTTTCTTTAAAATAAAATAATTGTATAGTTATTCATTGAAATTTCTTTTACTATAAAAATAATTATGGAAGATGTTACAAGCTCATTTTTATATAGTGTATCTATTTAGGTTGTCAACCGCTTCTAATATAGTTGCATTTAGAGGATGCAACTGGTACTAAGTACATGAATATAATAAGTAATGGTATTGTCTAGCATAATGCTCAATAGGAAGAATTGCTTTGTGTAATTGGTTGGGCTGTATATTTCATCTATGTTGTGGAAAGTAATGTGAATCCAATTTTTTATGGTGAGGACACTATAGGCTCAGTTTTAGGATATTATGAAAATGATTAGTTAACAATGTTAAGATGTAGATGATAAGTTGATTACCTCATAGATTGAAGAGCTTGTTTAGTTTAGACATTTTTTGGCTTCATGGTTTTAGCAATAATGTATTCTAAATATGTATAATGGATATCAAATTAGTTGAAAGAATATACAAATATTTTAAAAAATTATTTAGCTATCATCACTAGATTTATTATTCAATAGTTCATAGATGGTTGAAAGTGAACTTATAGGGATTAAAGTTATCTTGGTATAAATAAAGAGATCTTGGTGAGAATTCAGTACATAAAATATGCAGTGAGTAAATAAAGATGTGTGTGCCCATCTGTAAATAAAATATTTGGTGAAAATAAGCTATAAAGAAATAGTTAAACATGTAATTATATGTTTAATAAATTCATATGTAATAGATTATTACAATTAAATAAATTATAAAAAAGGTTTTATAGTTAAATTCTTGATATTTAAAAAAAATAACTCTATCTCATCTACTAGTGGTTGACATCTTAACTATATGACTTTCTTTAGTTTTTTTCACCTATCAAATTTATGTATATAATCAAAACTATTAACTCCCAAAGGCTAAAAAGCTTTATAAAATCTTAAATGTATACTTGTATGCTACGGGGAAACACAAATGTTAACTTAGGAAGAAACAAAGCACTCTAAGAGGGAGATTAAAGAAAGTTGAGATGCAGGTTCTAGATGAGGGAAGATTGACACTCACAAATTTAGGTAAAACTTAAAAAGAAAGGCATGAAAAATGCCAAAACATCATCAAATTTTCAGTTGACAGGGATAAGAGATTTGAAATTCCAGGCCTCCTCGGCACCACTGTGGTTGTAAATTATTCGACAGACGTGGTACCAATCGAGCAGGTTTTGAATTTTGCCTCCTTTATTACTCCACTGGATTTCATAATCATTATCGAATTTACGATATCATTCCACCTTCCTGCTACAAATATATATTTGACAGAAGAACAAAAAGAAGTTTTGCAACACGTTCTCCTAGCTTGACATTCAAATGAACTCTACACGCACCAAATAAAGCCCCTAACACAACAACACATATGGGTTACACGACATTTTGTTGATTAGTTTATCTGTCTCATCAAGGTGTCCAACTCGACCAAGAAGATTAACCATTCTATCGTAGTAATCTACTCCTAGTGCAATCTAGTAATATCTACTCTAATTAAGAGTCACAACTCACTGCCAACCTCCCTGTCAACCATTTCCTTTGCAAATTCAGGATCAACCAACAGACTAGCCATATCTGGATTCTTGTCATAGGCCTTTCAAATCCGACAAGTTCTTCTAGTTTCAAATCTCATCCCTACTCTGCTCTCTTTGCATGGATCAGATTCATACCTTGGACGCGTCTCACATCATCAATAGGGCGTGTCTCATGACATCATCAATAACTGTATTCTTATCCAAATCTTGAACAATGATCAAATCTACATTTGTGAACTACGTCATTCGCTTCATGCAAGCCATGTCCACGACTTTCCAAGCGGCAAAGGAGCTCCATTTTTGCAACTTTTGAGCACTTCAAACTATACACGGTTTCAACATAATGAACTAAAAACCTTCCTAATCAGAGATCTGATGATTTCTTTAATCCAATGATGGAAATTAATTCTTGTGCAGACCTAGAACTGATTCCCTCAATCGATACCATTTGTGTGTCAAAGTTCTTTGTTCACCGTCTGCAGTGTGTGTTTAATGACAACATTGTCAACACTAGAGATGACCCTCATATGTCTCACAACGTCTTCGATATGATTAAGTCCGTCCGTCAAATAGTTTCAAATAGTGATGAACCTTTAGGCATTTCTCTCTACAATTTGTCCTCTTGCCAAAGCACAATGCTTCACATTGTTATTCATTGGGCAGACGACAGACTAACCAAAGTAGACACACACTCATACATGGATGTAGTTGATGACAAATTCAAAAATGGAAAAATGATCGTGATGTATTTATGTCTTGCACAATGAACAACAATTACAACTCCAAAAATAACGGAGAAACAATTCAACAATTTGACAACGCTGAATGACGGCTTTCTACAATGAATTGGATAGGACACTAATTGCTCCTTTGTTATATGCTCATGCCCATATTTCGCCAGATTATGTTCACATCCTCTACGCTGTCACAAAACTTCACGATTCCCAGGTCTCTTGCTTCAACGCTTCATGCTTCCGCTTCATAGCTCCATGCTATCGTTTTACCCAATTTGGCCTCGCAGAGCGAATCTTGGAATTGGCACAATGATACACGCTGCTCTCTCACATGGATTCTCCATGCCAAATAGTAGGTCTAATTATCTTAGATAAAGATCTTCAATAATTGAGCTTACAGATCTCACAAGCTCTTGCAATCGATCTCCTTCCATGCAAAGACACTTCTTTTGTCCAATTCCCAACACAAACAACTCTTTCAATCGTTATCAACACAACGATTTTTCTGTCATACAAGGACGACAATAACCATTGATATTTTCTCTACACTCATCAACACAACATTAACACACAACTACAACGAAGATTCCCTTCACACAACTCCACGCTCTGCAAAAGAATTGTGATTGGAATCACAACCCTCTTATGGTGTAGCCAGCTAATCCTCAGATAGCTATTTCACTGACTCTTTTATCACATTCTCAGTGCTCCTTTACAAGCGTGTTTATAGCTTTACATGCAGGAGAAGATTCTCCTCCTCTAATACCACTTTGATGTAGGCACAAACTTCCTGTAATTGAATCGCCACCATCATGTAATCGCAGTAGAAAATATACACCCAAAAAAAGCTCACAGAAGAAGCAAGGTAATAAAATTTGTTCTATAATTCCCGTGTAAGGGAAATCTCTATTAATCAATTATGTACACTATATTACATTTAACATACAAAATGGTTTCGTTATATAGGATGAAGGGAAGATAACAAATACATCATAAATAGAAAATTAGTCCCATTATTCCCTCAATAAATTCCCTATCTCTCTCCTATGATCTCCCCACAATCTCTCCATGATTTTCTCAATAATCTCATCCCTATATTCATTCAATTTTCTCTCATATGATCTCTCCACAATCTCTCCATGGCTTTCTCAACAATCTCATCCCTATATTCATTCAATTCTTTTTGTTTCTTATCCTTACGTAGACTTATAGTAAGTCTACATTATCATATTTCCTCATGATATTATTTATTAAACATTGCAAATAGGAATAATTCCTTTGTCCCTTTTAATTGAGTATTAAATTAGTCCCTTTTTGTCTTTTCCTTGTTGTCCTTTGTCTTCATCTTTGGTTGATCGTTAGTATTCTTCTCCACTTTTAATTTTATACCTGCAAACACAAACTTAAGCTGAAGTCCATATAAAAGAGTATCCATCCACCAAAGTACATGGGTTTCCATCCGTTGTATCTATCGATTCTCTAGGAAGCTCCTTCTCATACATGATTCATTAACAGTTATTTGTGTCACAAATACCTTTTACCTGTACCTGTTTTTCCCATTTTCATCTATGTCATCATATTTAATCTGTGTTTTTGGCTCACCCATAAGCCTATTGTCGATGCCCCTGCATCACCTTGTTACACACTGAAGTAGTTCAACTGCCAAGAAAAATTTGGCATGACAAATCCATTAGAATTATAGCCTTCCAAGAGGGATTGGGTCCTCTTGTATGAATCTAGGTTCAAGGATTTCAAGAGAAAAATCATGACCAAATGTCTAGGGCCTTATTTGGTTGAGAAGTGTTATGATAATGATTATGTCAAAATCAGGACTATAAATGAGGAACAATACCACTTCTAGTGAATGGATACTAGTTGAATATTTACAAGAAGCCCTCTATAGGGCTCGATTTACATCATAAGTAAGGAACTGAATCTAATTGAGAGAATCAAAGCTCCAAATCCATTTAATTCCTGATGAAAAGAAGAAAAAAGAGAAAAATAAAATAAAACAAAAAAATAAAAAATAACCTCAAGTGAAAACCTACTTTGAGATAGACTCACTAGCTGAAAACCTCTATGAGGTAGTTGGTAAGTTTGAAGAAAAAAATAAAAATAAAAACAAGAGCTCCAAGTGAAAAGCTCTTCCAAGGCACCTAAAGTAGGCTCATTGGTTGAAAACCTCCATGGGGCAGCCAGTAAGCCTAAATAAAAGAGAAAAAAATGAGAAAAAAAGAAAAAGAAAAAAGGAAAAGGAAAGCGAATAGAACTATTTTTGTCTCACATCAGTTTATGTGTGGGTACCACATAAAACATCGAATCAAGTCAAACAGTCCAACCGATGTCATGATCCAAGTCATCAACTTGATCACTCTAAGAGGGACCATATGACATTCGTGCACCATCTCTCATTTACCTTCACCATCCAAAACATCAGCCATCACCTACCATCTCCCATTTACCTTCATCGCCTACAACATCAACCATCACCTACCATTTCATTTTCATGTATTTTCTACAAATTCGTTGAACTGTTATGGGAAAGTCATGTATTGCTACAAGAAAGGATTTCAAGAAAAATATACATATTGAGGAAATTCTTAGCATCTGGTCTAAGAAAAGACACCAAGGGACTCCTAGCAACTAGTTTTTCATCATCATGCATAATAACCTATTTTTCCCTATTGTGTGCCTCCTTTCATCCTACAGGCACTTCCTCCATTTTTTCCATCACAATCACAAAAAAAACGGTCTCAATCTCCATCACCTCCATTTCCATGAATTATCCAACCACCCTGCCACTTTAGAAGATTCTTTTTAGTGAGAATGAGGGGCCTATATTCTTGCTACAAGAAACTACATAGTCCTGCAACAGGTTGTAAAAAACCTATAGGTTCAATTTTCAAATCAAAAAACTTTTTCTTGAAGAAGAAGACCACACCCTTCAGTATCTTAGAAACTCCATAAAATCACTCTAACTTTGATGAAATGGTCCTGAGCAGCTACAAAATACCCTGTAGGTTACTACATGATTGAATGTTCACTACATAGCACATTAAAGGCACCTGAAAAACTGACCAACCACAACCTCCAACTCTAGGAAAGGTAAATTTAAGGTATGAGACCTCTAGCACACTCTTTGAATTCATTAGAGCATAGGGAAAAATGTCTTTTGTCAAAAAGGAATGGCTAAAATAGCTTAACCTAACTAGCAGTAGTTTTGACCAAATTAATAGTTAACTCCACTTTATTTAAAACTTTGTTCCCATGTGTGGGAGAGGAAAATAAGACAAACATCCAATCTTTAAAAAAGGTAGCCATTATCGTTAATGATGAGAAACTAAGATGGAAATTTGAGCATCCATCACAAAGGGTTATGTGGGTAGGTGGGCTACCTAAGTGTTGCACGTTGAGCCTTCCATATCCACCACCTAAACACATGATTCACTTTCCAATTAAGTTGTGAGTTAGCTCGAGCTCACTCCCTATCCTCCCATCAATGTTGTGCATGCAAAAGACCATAAAAAATGATCACGAAAGTGTCCGACGCTACAGAAAGTGAAGTTAAAGGTTGCAGAACTACAAGATACAAGTTGCAGAGCCACAAGAAATAGATCGCAGAACGCTACATGAGATAAAGTGTTGATTTTTCCATAGCACTTATGTCAATTTTTTCACTGCTCTATGCTATGTCAAATACTTTTAGCCCAATTAACTTCTTCAATAAGAAATCTTTTCAACAATAGTTAATTTTTCCAATAATCAATAGTAAATGACGATAGAACAGTAAATGCAATGACAATAGGATACAATCAACACATCATCAAGAGACACTGATTTGGTCAAAGACCAAGGAAAAACCCAACTAGGGGGAAAACCCTTTGAAATTATTCTTCTATTAGATTGTCATAAAATGTTCAGCAGAGAGTACAATGAGCCCAATTCCATAAACAAGATTCAAAGTCAAAGGCTTTGACTTATCAACAAATCTATCAACCAATATCCAATATGCCAATGGAAATTCAAATATGGTCAACTATCATAAATATGAAAATATAAAAAATTCAACAATAGTCAACATTCCCTTACCAGTCCTTTAGTCAATGGTCAAACAATCCTTCAAAAATTCAGTCAACTGTCCTCTAATTTGGCCTCAAATGCTAGTCAAAATTAGCCCAAAATTGTCATAAAATATCTAGACAAACTCGATCAATGGGGAGAGAAAATTTTGCGTTTGAGTATGAAATTTATTTTGCAGGCAACCCAAGTCAAACACCTCGATTTTTGTGCCCAAAAATGAGGCCTTCCCAAATAACTATACCCTCAAAAAAATCAAACCAAATATTTGCCCAAAAAGTGAAATTCAACGCTGGTCAACACTAGTTAAAGTTGCAGATTAGTTCCAGATTTCAACCACCTGAAATTCATCCTCCTTTCATCCCACACTTGTGAAAATACCCTGCAATTTTGTACAAAGTTCAAACCAATGAGGAGAGGAGATAGATGATGATGTGTGAGTTGATGAGGTACCAAATGAGGTTGAGGACACTTGTATTTATATGAAACTTTGGAGGAAAAATTTGTCGTTAGGTCGACCTTGACAATTTGTGAAACTGTGGACTTCACTTCAAAAATACACTTTCCCATGTCTGAATCAAGTGATTCAAAGGTCAAAATTGGTCCTCTCAGAAAAAGGAATCTAGTCCCATGATTGGAATTTGTCACTGAGCTTCCAAATTAACACTCCATCTCAACTAGGGATAAATTCCAAATGCATCATGTACTCATCGCATGAATCTTGCCATCATATCATGTTCCATCTCTGCATGACTCTATCTGTTGAAGCATTCTAGAATCTAAAGAAGAAGAATAATCGGGGAGCTAAAGCTACCAACCTCTCAGACAATGAGGAAGGTCCTATGGGACACTCTCATGCCAAGTCATCTCATAGGAGATCAAACATCTTCCACCCTATATCGAGCAATAGGCAATATGCAACATCTCATCCATCCTATTTCCCACTGATCTTCCCAACAATGACCCTCAAGAGTCATGTGGTAGAACACCTGAATCATAATCGAGCTTGCATGAGATTCCCGACTTACCAAAGGTAAGGATCACACACCCCTAATCTTTCTCAACCCATTGGCCAAACGGGGAGCTATAATCCCAATAATCTCGTCTTGTGAGTATCATGCCAATTGGGGTATACTCTGTTATACCAAGATAGAGGAGCTACATATTCTACCCTATGGGTGACATTTAGGGGTGATACCCTATTGTTTAGAGAACCCTCAACCCTAAGAGCTCTCAATGCTCCATTCCCTAATTGGGGAGCTCAACCAAGGGGGAAGAGTTATGCACAGTGTTCTCGATCAATGATTCCCCTTATTAGGAGGCATCACATCCATCAATCCAAGTTGCTCTCTGAATACCAAGAACTTCCCTTTTGACAAATCCTTGGTAAGAATATTTGCAATCTACTCATTTGCCAATAGGTGATGGAGTCTAATAGCTCCTCTCTAAATCATGTCTCGAATGTAATGATATCGAATCTCTATGTGCTTAGACTTGTCATGAAATACTATATTCTCTACCAAACAAATCCTACTCTTGTTGTCGCAATATATCACTGTAGTGTCCAAAACCTGCTCAAATAGCTCCCAAAAGAGCTTCCTCAACCAAACTGCTTTTCAACTATCCATGCTAGCAGCAACATACTCTACCTTGGTGGTACTTAGTGCTACGAACTTTTGTTTCCATCTCATCCAAGATATCATGGAAGATCCAAGGATAAAAAAACCTCCTGAAGTAATCTTCATGTCGACAATGTTTCCTACCCAGTCAAAATCAGTATATCCATGAATTCGAACATCTTCGACAAAATATATTAGACCAAGGGTAATCGTCCCATGCAAATATCTCAAAATATGTTTGGCAGCAATTCAATGTGCATGGAGAGGCTCGATCATGAATTGACTCAACGTGTTCACTTCATAGCATATGTCCGGACGAGATTTCACTATAAACATCAGAGCCCCAATCAACTGCCTATACTCGAATGGATTTTCCAAATCAGGATTTGCAGCTTCTCCACATAGCTTCTTGAAAATAATTTCCATTGGAGTGGGTAGGGACTTGCATTATGTCATTCCAAGTCTCTCCAACAAATTTACAACATATTTTCCTTGTGAAAGCAAAATCTCACCAGGCCTTTACCACACCTCAAGGCCTAGGAAATAGTGCATAAGTTGAAGGTCCTTCTTCTCGAATTTAGAGGCTGGCTCCCTCTTACACTCAATCATCACGATCTCACTACCTATCAAGAATAGATTGTCAACATATAAAACCAAAATAAATGGCATATCTTGGACTACCTTGAAGTAGATGTTGGGATCGACATTGCTTCTTGTAAATCGAAACTTCATCGAGTAACTATCTATGTGGGTGTACCATGCTCTGGGGGCTTGCTTCAAACCATACAATGCATTCTTTAATTTGAAAACATGTGTCTTTTGGTCCTCTACTTCAAATCCCTGAGGTTGCTCAATGTACACTTCTTCTCGTAACATGCCATGGAGGAATGCCGTCTTCACATCCATCTGATGAAGGGTCCATCCTTGGCTTGCATAAAGGGAAACTATTGAATGGATGGTGGTATATCAAACCACAAGAGAAAATATATCATTATAATATTCTTCCTCTTTTTGGGAGAATCCTTGGGCCACAAACCTCACCTTATATTTTTTAATGCTTCCATTGACTCCATGTTTGATCTTGAATATTCATTTTGAAGAACTACAGATTTCCCCTTCAGTCTCGACACAACATCCCATATGTCGTTATTCATATTTGATTCATATTCTTCAGCCATAACATCCTTCCAAACTTGTTCTTTCACAACTTCTTGAAAGGTGTGAGGCTCAACTTGAATCATATTACTCATCGCTAGAACATATCCGTGGTACCTGCATGGCTTCTTTCTCTCTCCAAATGTTCCACAGGTAGTAACATGTCTCTGGACATCTTGTAGTGTGTCACAAAGCCAAAGTGGCCTCTTCCTAGCAAGAGGATCACATGGAGGAGGATCCAAAGGGTCCATGGACTCCACGGGATCATCAACTATATCTCTTTCATATTCAGACACGGAAGGACCTTCTAATAAATCCATATCATCATTTGTCTTTTCATGAGGAGGAGGTGGAGGAAGGGCCCTTGCTTTCCCAAGGGTAACATCTTCATCGAACATTGCATCCCTGTTAATTTGAACCTTCCTTTGACTAGGAACATATATTCTAAATTCGTTAGAATCTTCACAGTATCCAACAAATGTACCTTTTCTTCTAGAGGCTTCTAGCTTGTTTCTTTTTTCTTTGGCACATGGAAATACATGGGGAATCCAAATATATAGAGGTGTCCAACATCAGGCTTGAAACCTGTGAATACTTCTTCGAGAGTCTTGTTGTCCAATTCTTGATGAGGAAACCTGTTTTGAACATATGCTGCAATATTCATTGCTTCACCCCAAAGAAACTTTGACAACTTTTTATCATGGAGCATGGCTCAGGAAACTTCCACAATAGACCTATTCTTTATCTTAGCTATCCCATTTTGTTCAGGATTATAGGGCACAATAGTTTCCTTATTGATACCTTCCTTCTTGCAAAAATATATGAAATCATTGAGATGTATTCTCCACCATTGTCAGACCTGAAGATCTTGATTTTATTATTCTTTGTTTTTTGACCAAGGTCTTGAACTTTTTGAACATCTTGAAGGCCTCATCCTTGTGCTTCAAGTAATTTATCTAAGTCTTCCTTGAGAAATCATCAATGAAGGTAATATAGTAGAGATGGACACTAAGAGAATGTATGGTCATCATATCATATGTATCAAAGTGAATGAGATAGAGGATGCCAATTGTCTTGTTCTTATTAGAGGGGAATGATACCCTTGTCTTCTTCCCACTGGCACATCATGGACATACTCCATCACATTGAGCTTGAACATCGAGGATCCCAAAGACCAACCTCTTCAATTTTGGAAGGGCTTCATAGTGGAGATGGGCCAATCTTCGGTGCCACGACTTTCTTTGATGGTTTGTATCATGGACCATCACTAGAAGTGGTCTTCCAATGACTCTATAGAGTCCTTCAAATATCAATTCCAATGTGAAAGCATCTGTCATAGAGGATCCAACATGCCAAGTAAGTACTTTTCCTTTTATGAAAGAAACTCATTCCTTTGCCTTCCAAAACAGATATAGAAACCAAATTCTTCTTCATACCCGACACATACATCACATCATGAAGCAACACAATTTCCCTAGAATCCAAATGAAATTTAACAGACCCAAATCCTTTGACACGTTGAGTGGAGTTATCTCCAAGAATAATTTTCAAACTAGACTCCCTCTCCACCAAATTAGAGAGTAATTCCTTATACCCAGAGAAATGATGAGAGGCCCCACTATCCACCAACTAACTATCCCAAGTATCCGAAGGAGAGGAACTAGAAAGTGTAGAAATATCAATATATTTAGATTGATTTGCAGAATTATTTTCATACCTGGTATTTCTTGTCTTATTTTGAGGATGGTGGTCTTCTTCATGATCAATTGGATAATCTCTTATTCTTCTATCATTTCTTCCATTACAATCATTCCTTCAATCATCTCCTCTTCTTTGATGATTGAACCTATTTTGATTTCCTCTAGTGTTGTATCGTGAACCATTGTTCTTCTCAAGACAGTCTCGAGCATAGTGACCTTTCCTGTGACAGTTGTAGCATTAAATATGCAATGTTTCTCTTTCATTCCTTCTCTTCGAATTTCGAGGAGGAGGCTTCCTTAAATTTGATGACCCTCCTTTTCCTTTATTTTTCTTGTTATGAGTGACGAACGTAGTGGGATCTCCTTCTTCATGTTTTTGTATCCTACCCCTTGATATCATCCTTGATTCTTCTTGAGGGAGTTTTCCAATGATCTCATCAAATGTCGGGAAGATATTGTTATTTCTTATAGTGGTAATGAAGGATTCCCAAATAGGAAGGAGACCTCTAAGGGTTACCACCACTAGGTCCCCATCAAGCACAGTTTCCCCAACTCTCTGCAATTGATCTCTAAGACAAGATATCATCATAATATAAGATTGCACATACTCTCCTTTATTCATTTTAATATATTTGAGTTGATCCTTCAAGGCAATGATCTCATTCAAATTGTTGACTTCATATATGTCAGGTAACTTCTCAGACATATCCTTAGACTTATTCAAATTTCCAACATAATAAAGTAAATGATATTATAAACCATCAGCTATAATCTTCTTTACTTTTAACTCACCTTTCTTGCACTTGTTCATGGTAGTAGTTGGAGCATTCTTCAGAGGCTCGAGAACTTTTCCTTATATTTACTCAACATTATTGTCTTCAGATATGATTTCTAACCTGATCTTCCATGCAACAAAGTTAGATGAGTCTTCGAGCTTCTCATTTTCTTTGAAGAAATATGTAGACATATTGACTTGATTGGATGATCTCCTTCAAATTTCCACAGATGATAGCTTCAACTATTGTCTCCTTTGGGATTTATCCTTCACCTTAGTTTTGAAATCATGTAAATTTTCACACTGCTCTATGTTCTATCAAATACTATTAGCCCAATTAACTTCTTCAATACACAATCTTTTCGACAATAATTAATTCTTCCCATAATCAATAGTAAATGATGATAGAACAATAAATGCAATGACAATAGGAGACAATCAACACATCATCAAGAGACACTAATTCGGTCAAAGTCCAGGGAAAAGCCCCACTAGGGGGAAAACCCTTTGAAAATCTTCTTCTATTAGATTGTTATAAAATTTTCAGCAGAGAGTACAATGAGCCAAATTCCATAAAGAAGAGTCAAAGTCAAAGGATTTGACTTATCAAAAAAATCCATCAACCAATATCCAATATGCCAATGAAAATTCAAATCTAGTCAACTATTATAAATCAACATTTCTGAAAAAGTCAACAATAGTCAATGTTCCCTAAATAGTCATTTAGTCAACGGTCAAACAATTTGGCCTCAAATGTTGGTTAAAGTCAACCCAAAATAGTCATAAAATATCTAGTAAAACTTGGTCAAAGGAGAGAGAAAAATCTGTAGTCAAGTCTGAAATTTATTCTACAGTAAACCTAGGTCAAACACCTCAATTTTTGTGCTTGAAAATGTGATCTGCCCAAATAGAGATAACCCTAAAAAAACTAAACCAAAATTCTGCCCAAAAAGTCAAATGCAATGCTAGTCAACGCTATTAAAATTTGCAGATTAGCTTCAAATTTCGACCACTTGAAATTCGTCCTCCCTTCAACCCACACATGTGAAATAGACTCTACAATTTTGTACAAACGAATGAGGAAAGGAGAGAGATGATGCTATGTGAATAGATGAGGTGCGAAATGAGGTTCAAGACACTTGTATTTGTATGAAACTTTGGAGGAGCAATTTATCCTCAACCTTACCTCGACAATTTGTGAAACTATGGGCTTCACTTCAGAAATACACTTTCAGATATTTGAATTAAGTGCTTCAAAGGAAAAAATTGGTCCTCTTGGAAAGTGGAATCTAGCCCCATTATTGGAATTTGTCACTGATAATCCAAATTAACAAATTCAGGTTTGAGTCCAAAATCGGGATAAAAAACACACTTAAATACCACAACAAAAGCACTTTGCACAACAAAAAACATATAGCAGTGAATCAACTAGTACACAAGACAATTTTTAACCCACAACTTGTTATATTACAAAATTTAATATAACAATATTAGGGCTCTCGTACCAGGGATCATGGCCCTTACAATTTTCCCTAATACAAGAATAAATAGGGCCCGATATCAACAACTATGATGACCAATATTTCCCTGAACAAAGTACACTTGACTTAATTGTTGATGTAGTGCTTCACAATCCTTTCAGTCCACATACCATGAACACATCTGACAGGTACTTTTCCTCCTCTTCTATTGATCGATGCAAATTTGTCCACTTCAAAAAACTTGCATCTCCAACTCAACAATCTGCCACTATAAATGATCATTGATCCTCCAAAGTCACTGAATTTTGGCCCATACAAGTTTTCCCACTAGTTGCTCACCTACTCCTCCAAGAGTGCCAACTCTTAGGATTTTTACAATTTCCCTCATATAATCTCTTTGTTGCTCCAAAGATAACCGAACTTAGGGCTTGGAGGCTACCCTCTTATCACTAATTTCACCCATTGTAAATAACTGAACTAAGGCTCAACAAGTTGGCCTCTTAACTGCTCTTTTGCTACTCCCAAAGGGTCAATTTGTAGGGCATTATACACTACCAACTTATTAGGACATGTATACGTCTTATCCATAATACTTAGGCCTTAAAGCCAACAACTAGTAGTCCTCCAAAATCAATGTTCATAGGCTGCTCCAAAATTGTTGTTCAAAACATACTGAACAGACCTACCATCCCTAGCAAATCATTAACAAGTATACCAATCACATACCTCTCTAGGACATCAATACTAGTCTTTGAGGCACTCATTGATCTGTGCTCAAAATGAGGTACTCGACCCTCATTTATGGCTTTTGAAATAGCTCCACATCAACCCTAACTTCAACTTCCAAACTTGCATAAACCTCATTATTTATCCTTTTATATTTTTGTGTTGAACCACAAGTAACTGAGGCCTTCAACTAAACATCTACCATAGGTCATGTGACCACAAAAAAACACATAAACATGGCTCGACCATCCTTGAAGACACAAAAATATAACTCAACCCGTCACAAACATTTGTGCTTAAAACATATGCCCAAAACTTCATAAGAAAACTCAACCAACATCTCTCCCTATCTCAGCCTAATCAAATCTCAAGAGATAAAACAAAACTCATCCTTCTCTTCACTCTAGATCATCTCCTTAGGTATGTGATTAGATCATATTGGTATTAACTTTGATGAGATGCACTTGGATTGTTTTTGAATGATCTCTACGTGTTTTCTATTTATAGACTTCTTGATGGGTTCCAATTAACACCAAGGGCCACACCACAGGTGCCAATCCGACCTAAACCATTTTTTTTAACTCCATAAAAATACAAAACAAAAATTCTTTCCATTCAACCAATTCCACATCATTGGAGCCTTTGGTGCCCCTTTTCCCTTAAAGGGTGCCCCACATGCTCTTAATGATCAAACCATCAAAATCACCATGTGGTTTCGCACCCACAACTTTGGGTGAAAATCCCACAACCTGGGTACACTTTCCCACAAGGTCCATGTGGCCTGTGGGTCAAACATCTCACAAAAACAATACCCTAGGGCATGGGAGTACATTCCAATATACACAAATCAACGCTCCCTCTTAGTAAGGGAGGTACTTCCACCACTTGGAAGTATCTCATCATCATCATCACTGGTGACACTAGCCCAACTCCTAACATTCATTTCTACAACATACTAAAATGAACCACACTTCTCTCGGTAGTGTCTTTGTGACTAGAAGCTTCATGCTTCTTCTTCCTTTCCTTATAGGCCTTCATTACATCCCAAAGTTCCTTCTTGTTAGTAGAGTTCCCCTTGCTCCCCATTAACCATGTGCACTTCTTAGGTTGTGGATTATCCCTCTGAACCTGAATATTCCCACTAAAACTTGACTCCCTCTAAGTCTCAGGAACCTCCTGCTTCTTCTCATGATCTATAGGATTTCCTGTTATCTGATTTAGACCACACTCCCAAACTCCAATGACCACTCCAGCGGAGTTAGAGCCTCTTGGCTTGAGTCTAGATTTCCTATCCTAGAACATCATCTCAAACCCATTTGCCTTGATTACTAAGACATACAACATGTTGTATCTAATCTCTAGTACCCATAGTACATCTTGAAATCTCATCATCTGGCCTAACTCCATCCTGAATGGTACAACACTTGATCATATGATCTCTTGTTGACTCTTGTCACTAACCACCATGTGCAGCTTTGAGACCCATTCAGTTAGAGTCTTGAACACTTCATGAACTTGTCATATGATTTGATGCACCATTGTACATGTACCATGCACTCTCATTAATAGAAACCTCATGAGAAATTAAAGCAAAGTCTATGTCCTCCAACCTTCTTGAGAGGTCATCCAGCTCAAAAGAAGTAGCAACACCAACCATATCCTTCCCCTTCTTCTCATTGTCTCCCTTATTTCACGAACTCTCACTTGAATAATGACCATTTTCACCATAGTTATAACATTTAAGCTTACTAAAGTCCTTCTTTTCCTTTCCTTTCATCCTCCCTTCAAGAGCCACATTATCATAAGAAGTATTCTTCTTCCTATGAAGTTCCTCATCTCACAATTCTTCCTGAACGAATTCATCCCACAACTTGTTCCAATTTGGAAAATTCTCATGAGAAATAATCCCTTTGATGAATGGCTTCCATTCCTTAGAAAACACTTTCAAAGAAGTCCTGACCAACTCATAATCTGAAACAGTTTCATCTATGGAAGTTGGCTCATCTTGAACTTAATAAAGTCTCGTCAGATACAAGGCCACTCCTTCACCATCCAAAATCTTGGTGCTCTTCAACTTATCCCTCAATACCAACAATCAATTCGTGTTCTTATTCTGGAACATATCCTGAAGGGCTTTCCACATCTCATGGGAAAGGTTCATCCTGAATAGATGATGTATCAAGTGATATTTGACAACATCTAGGATGATCAGCTTCGCCTTCATATTCAACTCATTAGGGTCAGTCGATTTCTTGATCCCCTTGTCGACGAACTCATAAATCTTGTTCACCATCAAGACCAGCTTGATCCTTTCCTTCCAAGGAATATAGATGGAAAATCCATCCAACCTATCCTCATATCATAGACCAATCGACAACTTCACCATTTCTGTTAGGGCTTCAGTAACGATGGAATCAACTCCCTCTTGAGTTGTATGTTGTGCACCCTCTAATTCACTAGCCCTTCAAATTAGCTCTGATACCATGTTGATTTTCCCATAACAGTTAAGAATCAAGTTTGATTCTAAAATCACAATCATAGACAAACTCAAATGCCACAACAAAAGCAATTTTCACAATGAAAAACATATAGCAGTGAATCAGCTAATATGTAAGACAATTTTTAACCCACAACTTGTTATATTGCAAAATTTAATACAACAATCTTAGGGATCCCGTACTAGGGATCATGGCCCTTATAATCAACAATGATATAAGAATAACTAGGGCTTGATATCAAAAACTATGATGATCAATCTTTCCCTAAGCAAATCACACTTGACTTACTTGATGATGTAGCAGTCCATAGTAATTTGAGTCCACATAACTTGAACACATATGGCAGGTACCTTTCCTCCTCTTATGTTTATCACTGCAACTTCTTCCACTTCAAAAAGCTACATCTCTAACTCAAAAATTTGTCACTATAAATTATCACTGCTCCTCCAATGTCATTAAACTTTGGCCCATATAAGCCCTTCCCACTAGCTGCTCTCCTGCTCCTCGAAGAGTGCCAAATCTTAGGGTCTTCACAATTTCCCTCTTCTAGCCTTTCTGTTGCTCCAAAGATAATTATAATTAGGGCTTGGAGGATGCCATTTTATCACCAATTTCACACACTATAAATAATTGAACTAGGGCTCAACAAACTAGCCTCTCAAATACTCTTTTTCTTCTCCCAAAGGTCAATTTGTAGGGAACTTTACACTTCCCACTTATTGTGATAAGTCTGCCTCTTGTGCATAGTATTTAGGGCTTCAAGCCAACCACTAATAATCCTCCAAAATCATTGTTCATAGGTTGATCCAAAACTATTGTTCAAAACATACTGAACATACCTACCATCCCAAGAAAATCATCCACAAGAATACCAATCACATACCTCTCTAGGATGTCAATACCAGTCTCTAAGGTACTCATTATTTTGTGCTCAAGTTAAGGTACTCATCCCTATTTTAGGGCTTCTAAAACAACTCCACGTTAGCCATAACATTAGGCTCCAAACTTGTGCAAACCTCACTGTTCAACCTTATATATTCTGCATTGTACTATAAGGAACTTTGGCCTTTAACTATACGTCTACCACAGGTCATGTGACCACATACCAACACATGAACAGGGCTTGACCCTTCTTGAAGGAAAAAGAATATAACTCAATATGTTATAGATATTTTTTCCCCAAACATATGCCCAAAACTTCATAAGGCAACTTGACTAATATCTCTTGCTATCTTAGTCTAACTAGATCTCAAGAGATAAAACATAACTCGTCCTTCTCTTCACTCTAGATCAACTGCTTCGGTCTATGGCCAGATCATATTGTTACACACTTTGATGAGATGCACTTGGATGGTTGTTGAATGACCTCTCCTTGTCTTCTATTTATAGATTTCTTGATGGGTTCCATTTTCCACCTAGGGTCACACCACATGTGCCAAGCTCACCTAAACAATTTGTTTAAACTCTATAAAATCATAAGACAAAAATTATTTCCATTCAGTCAACACTAGATAATTGAAGCCTTTGGTTCCCCTTATCCCTTCAATGGTGCCCCACATGCTCTCAATGATCAAACCATCAAAATATCCACGTGGTTTCACGCCCACAACTTTCGGTGCAAATCCCACATCCTAAGTACACTTGCCCATAGATCTCATGTGGGTGAAACATATCCCAAATCCAATACTCAAGGGTGTGGGAGCACCTCCCAAGCTAAATAAATCAGCACAGAGGGTTTGCTACATGAATTCACTTCACTACCAAAATAACTCACAAAGACTGTTGGGCATGTTATAGAGGTTAGTACTCTAAAAAAACAACATTTGAATTCTTGCCACCACCTTGTTTTGAATTTGGCAGAAACACGTTGCATGTTTCTTTAAAAAATTACTAGCCTAGTTTTTAGAATTATTATGTCTGAGAAATGAAATAAGGGAAAGAAGAGGGTCCATCAGTTTTGTCGTGTTGTTGAAAAAGGGTAACTAGGTCCAGTCTTCTTAATTATCATTGTACTTGTATCATTATGTATTTTATGTAAAAGAAAAAAGAAGAAAAATAATATTATTATTTTGTTAGATAAGCATGTTCTTCACACTTCTAAGATTTTTTGATTCAAAGAGTCAAAGTCTTATTTGGACCTATTGTAAAGAAAAACGAAAAAGAATTTTTGAAAAATGTAATTTGGGTAAAATCACCTCAAGAAGCGAAGTCAACCCTCCTAGATGACAAGTCGGCTAATTGAAAGGATGTGTCTTTTCACATGTTGGAACAACTATATATTGGCATACATCCTCCTCTAATTTTCCAAGTAATTTGGTTCTCCTTCTGTGATGAGTTTTGTGGTATAAAGTTGTGAAAGTTCAGAGGCTATTTCTGTGAAGAAGTATGCGATTCGTAGATCTGATATCATGCAAGTTTTATGTGATAATTCAAGTTTTCCTCTAGGAAATTATCTCAAAAATAATGTGAACTTATGTGGCTAAATCTGATGTGATTTCTTGTGATTGGAAGGGCTTGAATTGGTTTCTTAAAGGACTGGAATTTTGGCATGGTCTTAGGTCTTGGATTTCTCATGTTGATATGATTCTATAAGAAGATAATTTTATGGGTTTTCCCTCTTGTGGGGTTTTACCATGGATTGAAGCCTATATCTTGTGTCCTTTGTTTTATATGATATTCATGTTTTGTAAGTTTGGTAATTGTTTGATGAAAAGAACATAATAAACATTAATAAGTAGCGAACAACATTCACAAGCAATTATCAAAGAAGAGAAATCTACCCTAATTCTTAAGCCTCCATATTTCTCAACATGTGTTGCTTTTACAATTTCAGAAAAAATAGAGTACCATACTACCACAGGAAACTTTGTATCTTTTAGTAGCATAATAACAATTCCTTTTTCCCTCTACAAAGAGAAATTGTTAAAGTTTGTCCATATTTGTGAGAGAACCTCTAAAATGAAACCCCAAACACTGGTTGAAATGACTCTTACACAAAATGAGGGGTAGTTTTAACAAGAGGATACCTACCGGTACAAAAAAAATCCACCAAAACCTTGAGGCTGACACCATCCTATACAATTTTTAGTGGTTGGCATTGTTTTAAAGACTCACAAGGTTTGATGATAAGATAGCTATGGAGTTTGCAATGAATTTGAAAAATCCTAAGGATCAAGAATTGGTCACTGCAGTTAAGGGGCTAGTGATCTATCTCCCTTGGAGAATACCCTAATATATTGGACATTTGGAAAAAGAAACAAGTGAAGGCCACCCGACTATTAAGGGAGGAGAGCTCACAAACATGTCAAAGAATATGGGAAGCACTACCCCATACGATAAAAATAAGAGAATACCACTCTCTTTATTGGTTACAGGAAACACTAGGTAGATCAAGAGAAGGAATCCAAGGAATGGAAACCTATAGAAGAGAATACATGATTCCACCCAACAGGTACAACCACCAATATCACAGTTTGGGATGTCAAGTAGGTTGTTAGGGAGATGAATGGAAAAGAGCATAGCAAAGAAAAATATCAAGTTTCTCAAGTGTAAGCAATAGTTCCAGTATGGGGTATTGTAGAGGTAATTTAATTTCTTAAATTCCTTAACATAAATTATCAACCTGGGGGTCTATGGACTTGCGAGGCACATGTGCACCATATGTGCTCGAGATCGTTTTCCAATTTTGAAAGAGAAATATTAATATATTAAATGAAATATGACAGTTGACATAAAAATAAATCTATTTCACATCACATACTTCCGGAAGTAAAAATCATTTGCAAGAATTGAAAGCGCACATTTGCAGAAATTAAATAACTAATCTAAGCAGTTTTGCAGAAATTGAAATCATTAATCTAAATCACACTTTGCGAAAATTAAAACACACTTGCATGAATTGAAATGATATGCTAGAACAAACTTATCTTATTACATCCTCATGTTACATCTCCTTCCATGATTCCAAACTTCTCCAATATTACAAGTTTCACATTACAAATTCTTCCTCCTTCCTCCTCTCCCATGAAAGGAGAATGTTCTCTTATTTATACAAAAATTAAACAACTACCTCATTAATGGTGATCCACCATTCTCTCCTTAAATCCATAAAAGTCTCAACCAATTAGACACATATCCATGATTTTTCTCCATGAGATATGTTTGACTCCTATTCCAACTCTCCTTCCAATCTTGAAGAGAATTCGAAATTGAACCTTGGAGGCCACATAAGAGTGTCTTGGAAGCTTCCAAATCACCTACACATGTCACCAAACTCATTCCACCTTTAGGTATAAGTAAATACATGTTATTTTTCTAACTTTTAATCATAAATTCACTTTAAATACTTGAAACTAATAACTTTGGAAAATACAAATATGAACCCATATGGTAATGAAAATGGAGGCTAATGTAATGACAAGGTGATGAAATGAGGCAATAAAGTGGGAATGAAGGTGAAAGTGTATGACATTGTGAAGACATTTTGGAGACCCAACATACCCCCCAACTGAAGTTATTGCATGTCCTCATGCAATCTATTGCATTGATCATGATTTGATATTTTGAATTGTCTTGCTTTTATATGAACTTTGGCTAATGTTGATTCTTCTTTCTACTTTGCATAATCATTTGATAACTTTGTTCCTTTTGCAAAGTGTCATTTTTGAAAAACATTTGATTTTAAAATATTACTTTGGTTGGCTCTTGTGTAACAATAATTATATCATTTTCATGTTGCATAAAAAGACTTTTGAAATCATTTAATCAACTATCTAATGTGTTCATTCTTCGATCATCATTTTCAAAACATATAACTTTTTGAATCATAATGCAATGGTAGTTGTTTTGGAAAAGTATGTTGGTTAGGATGACATGTGATATAAAAGGTGATGCACGAATTGGTATCCCCTCACCCCAGCTAAAGGTATTTTTAATTTTTATGAAATGAGAAAGGGAATATGATGAAGCATTTTCCAAAAATTATAATTTCAATATTAAAGGAATTATATGATAAAAATCTAGGAAAGAAAATACCTTTACTTACCTACGAAGTGGACAAATTTTTCATATGTATAAAAGTTGTGGCTACTACTGGATCATGGAATAGAATGTAGAATTTCTTATGCTTTTTGGTTGCATAAATGGTGGATGAAGTCGTGAAAGTGGAATATTTATTTATGTTGTTAAATCTGTTGTATCTGTTACAAAATGATGAAGTGATATTGTCTCCACCTGCTATAAAACCCAATGGTACAATTCTAGTCATGCGAATAAATGTGTTGTTGTCGAGCATGAAGAGAAGTCATTGGATTACCGACCATTAATGAATGTCGTTAACCAATGCGAAGAAAACTCACCATTAATTTCAATGAATGCCAAGGTACCTAAGTACATCTTGCGAAGTGTGAATAGATGAGCTGATGTCGAGCCACTTACAAGATCCAACAATCAAGGGACATTGATGTATTCCCATGATTGTCAGCGAGAGAACTTGTCATTAAGGCATACAAGCCTCAAGGTACTAATAAGGACTATAGCCTTGAACCTAGATAATGTGTTGATGTTTATAGGCCAAGAATTGTTAGAAGGGAGGCATTAATGAATCCTCCATCATCTAACCCGAGCATAAAATAATAATTTTGAAGGACTATGTATGAAATTTTTTGCAATGGATCAAGATTTATTTGAAAAAATCAAAAGGGAAATGGAATGAATTAGCTTTGTAGGGGAGATGAATGGTTTTATTGCTGGGTTACAGGTTAATGAAAGCGAGGCAGGAAAGTATAATGACTATGAAGGAAAATGAGATGAAGATTTTATTGATTGAATGAGTAGGAATGTGATGGTAAAACTGGTATCTGAGAGGCTTTCAATTGGTGTGATGGATCTGATTTGACATTATTTACCCAAAATCATGTTCTCATGCTTGGATATCTCATCTTTCATCTTACTTTGATCATGTTCTTTTCGAAAGAAATGTGGTCTTTGAGAGACATTGTTTTACTTATTGTCATCTGTTTATCTTCCTGGAACCTGGAAAAATACTTAGTACTTTTTCTGAAATAAAATGTAAGATTATCAAAAGAGAGAGGTGATCAATCTCTATATTTATGATATTTACATAAAAAACTGATAATTGGTACTAATAAAACAAATTCATGAAAGACAATCAATTGAATTTTTATCTTTTTTCAAAACTAGTGCCTTCGTGTACTTGTCATGTCTTGTTAGCAATTTCTTCATTCTTTTACTGTTTCAAATTCTGATGAAATCTTTCTCATTGTGTGGATCTCATCGATATCTTCCATCGACATTTGAATCGTCGAAAACCGATGTTGTATGAAAAAGTTACGCTTATTTGAAATTTTCGTGAAACAGTGAAAATAGTCATGTGTAATGTGACATGGAAATATGATGTTGATGTGAAAGATGAAGTAGAAAAATGATATGTCATGTTGATCATGAATTTCTGATTAGAATGCATTGTTGACAAATAGTTCATTGAGTTAAATACAAAGCTACAAAATTGTTTTTCAGCTGCAGAATGTGCACAATTTCTGTAGCTAAAATCCTGAACAGACACTTAAGGATACACAACTATGTATCTTTGTTATGAAAAAATAATTAGTCCAATCTTTAAATTAAGAAGTATCTCTTCCAAAAAAACTAGCAATTACCCCACTTGTTTTATTGATTATTTATTGGAAAATAAAAAAGAGCAATTTTTTATTAAAAATGCAAGGAATTTCCAATCTTCTTATTTACCTGTAAACTTTCAATGGCTGAACAATGGCAAAGAAATTTGTTTGTTGTTCCATTGCTTCATGTATAGTTTCTCTATCAGGTCCTCTTATACTGGATCACCCACTAACAATGAGTGAGACTCTCCATGAATCTTTGTTTCAGAAGTATCGTATTGTTGCATACCTCCAATCAAAGTCAATGCAACTGCAAGCTTTGTTGTGAATAAGTCATGTCTTTGTGGGCAAATGGCTTGCAAGATTATATTTCTTCCCTTCACTAGATTGCCTTTGAAACGCACCCAGAATTTTTTAAATTGCCCAATTACTTCCTCTGAGATGTCAATTGTTGATTAGTCCGCCTTATATGATTTGCAAGCAGGCAATGGACGCGAAGGAGATGACTTTGTTATGCTTTAATCTCGTTATCAACTGCCTGATGCACTCTGTGAAAGTATTGTTTTCTGCTTGGAAATGATCAATGTCAATTCCATCAAGATGGTTGTCGCTTATTATCTTTGAGAGTGAGGAGACGACATTGTCTACCCAAGAAGACACCTATGATGGCTTGAACTCCACGGGCTGCCCGTTTATGGAGTCCCCGCCTACGCTGAGGGTGACCTTCACATTTGTGTTGGGCCTTTATGGCCTGCACATCCTAGGGGTAAGATTTTGGTGTCCCAGTAGATACTGAAGTTTCCGTTTGTGGGAATAGGGGATCCAGAATCCATGGTGTAGTCGATGATGAAAAATGAAATGAAACTCCACGGCGGGATTTATGGGCACGTCTAAGAATGTCACATTTTTGAACAACATATGAACATCATCAATAGGAGGGGAATGGTAAGGAGTGAATGTCAAACTCAGTCCTATTCCTCCGCTGTACTCGAGAAATTTACTGAGGGGAAATGCTCGAACTCATCAAATTAAAATGAAAACAAATCTAAATCATTATTCGAGCATGTCCTGAAGTGGTGTAGTTCCTTCGAGGAATGAAATCGTACCATCCTTCCTCCTATCAATAAAATATATATCAAATTCAAGAATCCAATCGAATTTTGTCCATCAAATGCAAATGAAAGTGAAAAATTACAATTTATGTTTAAATGAAAATCAAGCGAAGATTGGCACTCATTTCAAGTCCATCACGTTTAGGTTCAAAGGTCCAAGTGGTAGTGTTATCACCCCAAGAAACTCTCCTAGGTTGTATCTTAGAGATGCTCGGGCACATTACAAACTTAGCAAAAATGTTGGAAAATGGTGGATGAATGGAAAGAATGATGCATATTCAAGCCAAATAACCACATCTACTATGCTTAACCCCAGATATGGGTGAACACCCCCAGACTACAAGGCTTTAGACTACCAATTACTCACAGTTTGAGTAGTAGGTGAAGATGGAGAATAATGATCACACCAGCAGATGCACAAGACCCTGTGATGGCCAGTTGCAACCAATAAGGAGGTCTGCAAATATATTTCCTAATGTACAGACAGGATGACAACTCTCTGGCATTAAAATAAAAAAAACCTGCATACAAATTCAATGATACATACTAGATTCTAACACAGAGGTGGGATGACAAGCCCTCTAATGCTAAACATCAAGAGCACATGAAAAATGCATAACAAGAACAACCTGGAACAAAGAAGAAGAAGTGGAAAGTGAGAAATTAACAACAAAAGAAGCTTGCATTAACTGAAAATAAAGACCAGACGCTGCAGGTATCACAGTAGATACAGTCTCCAGAAGTTGAACTTTACATCAAAATAACATTCATCAACCATTTTCCAACATTTTTGTTGAGTTTCTAATGTTCTCGAGCATCTCTGAGATACAACCTAGGAGAGTTTCTTGGGGTGATAACATTAATGGGCTCCGTTGCTGGGGAGAGGAGATTGAAGCTCAAATTCCCTGGGAAAACGACACAGTTTCAAATTTTGATGATAGACAAGGTCTGGGCACATTTTTGGTTGTAATCATCTATCTGGCGACTCCACTGGAGGAAGACTAATTTTTGGCGACTCCACATTGAAGTTCTGGCTCAGTTTGTGAGACATACTAGAAGAAATACTTAGAAATCTGCCTGACCCTGAGAGGACTGTCAAATCGAAGAAAGCATCATAGAAAGGGGCATCAGGATCAGGTAAGCCCAAGAAATCTTATTTGTCTATGCATGAGGAGTTTTTAGTTGAAAATACACAATTTGAAGACTTAGAACCTAGTGCTGCTAGTGAACAAACACCTGTAGAGATTAATACAACCCCTTGTCCATCTAGTTCCCCTTTGAATCTTAGTCCAAAGAAATTTTCCCATACAGTCCAGAAAATCCCTTTGTCTCTGTCATCCATTTCATTGTTTCATACTACTCAATCTACTAGCGTTCCTCCACATACCCCAGTCATGGCAGGCCAGCAAGCACCCACGAAGATAGAAAGAATTGTTGCTGCTAGATATGGACCCTTGGTCTTGCCGGTTGCTTTAAATCCTATGCCTGTGGGAGAATATCAGAAATATATGCCTAAATTCACTGGCACAGAGGGAGTAACAGTTGAAAAACACCTTGAAGCTTTTTACAGTTATGATAATAACTTAGATATAAGTGAAAATGATGTATGGATGAGAGTTTTTGTCCAGAGCCTTGATAGAGAGGCTAGAAAGTGGTTCAGAGAACTAGCTCCTAGATCTATTGCTGATATTGAAGCCTTATATGATGCATTTTTGAAGCACTAGGGAGATAAAAAGGACTTGCTGTATTACCATACTGAGTTTGGTAACCTGAAGAGGGAAAATGGGGAATCATTGCCTGATTTTAATAAAAGATTCAATCATATGTATAGTAAGATACCAGCTGAGGTAAAGCCTACCCCCACCTCTGCCAAACTCACTTATGCCAATGCTTTTGACTCTGATTTCTGCCTATTGTTGAGAGAAAGGAGATGTGCTACTCTGGCAGACATGCAGGATGCAACCCTAGAAGTAGAGTCTAATATCATGGCTGCAGAAAAGCTCAAAGGTCAAGCTGACAGAAGGAGGCAGAGAGGTCAGGCTTCTACTTCCTCTGCATCATCTTCAGAACCTAAATTAGATAAAATGACTAAGATGATAGAGTCATTGGCTGCTAAAATATCTAAGCTGAAGGTTGAGCAAAATTCAGGAAAAACAAGGCAGCAGAACACATTTGCTCCAAGAAATCCCATTCCATTCAGAAGAGCAAATGAGCAGTTACAAATAATTTAGAGGGGTAAAGAATCAAATGAAGAACAGAAAGTTAAAGTTCCTTTCCAGAATGTAGTCATGGAGGAGGAACAATTTGAACATGAGGATGAAATTCATTGCATGGAAGATAAAGGCAACGCTGCAGTTTTTACTTTGGCTGCTTATGAAGAATCATCGCTACAGGAACAAGACAATCAAGAATGGGATAGAGAAGTTGTCCTACAAACTGGTGAACAACAAAGATATAATCTGAGGTCAAATGAAAAAAATGTCAAAGAGAATCATGCCCAAAGAGTTGCCGTCGAAACAGAATCACAGAATATCAAGTAAAAAAGACCAACAGCTGATCCAGTCATCCTCAAAGCTCCATTTCAAGAAGTAAGAGGTTTTGATAAGTTACCTTCCTCTTTCAGCCTTGAGTCAGAAGTTCAAAAATTGAAAATATCTGTGCCTCTAGTAGAGTTGGTAAAGAGTGAAATATTTAGAAAGCCTATCCTTGAAGCTCTTGAGTTGGAAATCACACAAACCTCCACTGATTCTATCAATTTGCAAGATGATAAGCCTGCCATTGTGCTTAGCCCCATGATTGAACCTGCTGATAATAATTCCCCATCTTTTTATGTCTCCTTGACCATTCATGACAAAATCCTCCCCAACTACCTACTAGATACAAGGGCTAGCCACAATTTGATGCCTAAAGCTGTCATGGAAGAATTAGGCCTTGATATCACCAGACCCTATCATGATTTATTCTCTTTTGATTCAAGGAAAGTGAAATGCCTGGGATTGATCAAAGATCTAGCCATTACCTTAACTCAGCTACCCATGAAGAGTATGGTGATGGATATTGTGGTAGCAGATGTGCCTCCCAAATTTGGCATGCTTCTGTCTAGAGGATGGATTACAAGACTAGGTGGGACATTACAGAATGATCTATCTTATGCCATTGTCCCAGTTTTTGGAGGGGAAAGCAGGAGATTGTACAGAGAAGCACAATTGGCATACATTATAAGTGATGAGAAGAATCCTACTAATCATCCTATATATGCTATGGACACTGATTTTGGAGCATGTATCCTCCAAATAGAAGAATCCCAGAAGGCCTCAATGCAGCTTAGGAAACCAACAAATCAGGCCGAGAAAGAGCAAGGAAGTCAGGTTTGGGAGATGTTCTTTGATGGAGCATGTTCCAGGGAGACTGTAGGAGTAGCGGTGGTGCTGATGTATCCAGAAAAAAAAAGCACATAGCTGTCTTGTAAGCTAGCTTTTCAAGTCACAAACTATATAACAGAATATGAAGCTCTGCTATTGGGCCTTAATGCAACAAAAGATAGAGGAATCAGGAACATTAAAGTGTTTGGAGATGCTAAATTGATCATTCAGCAAGTAAATAAAACGTTTCAAGAAAAGCACCCAAGGCTAAAAGCATACAGAGATGAGGTATGGAGAGTCAAAGATTCCTTTGAAAATTTCTGTATTTCATATATCCCTAGAGCCAAAAATCAGCTTGCTGATTCATTTACTCTTTCTGCTAGTCTGTTTATTCCTCCCATGCCTCCCAGACTAGTTTATAAAGTCCAAATGAAATATAGACCATCCTTTCCTGATAATGACCAGCATTGGAAAGTTTTCGATGATGATGATGAGTTAAATAGGTTTCTGCAAGTCATTGATGAGTTTTACAAAATGAAAATTGACCAAGAGAATGAAGCTTTGGAAGAAAAACCCCAATCCTAGCTTAGAAATAAAATTGGTAAAAATAGTATTGTCCAGCTTCCCAGCAATCATATTCCTAAGGGTTTAATTCCTCTAGAAAGATTGTTTGACCAGAATGATGTGCCTTACAAGGCTGCCCAAAAATAAGACCAATCTGCAGTTTGTAAGCATGATATAGGGAGTCCGGGTCAGCCTAGATACATAAATTTGTCCACTCATCTGTCTACTGACCAAAGTTCTAAATACTGCAATTTAATGAGGCAATTTGCTGATGTGTTTGCTTGGGAGTATAATGATCTGAAAACGTATGATAAGAACATAATCCAACATAAAATCCCTCTGGAGAAAGACACTATTCCTTTCAAACAGAAGCTGAGACCAATGAATCCTATGCTTCTTCCTCTTATTGAAAAATAAATTAAAAAACTATTGGCTGCCAAGATTATAGTTCCTCTTAGATATTCCAAATGGGTAGCCAATCTAGTAGTAGTGAGGAAGAAAAGTGGAGAAATCAGACTATGTGTTGATTTCAGAAACTTGAACAAATGCTCAAAGAAAGATAATTATCCCCTACCGAAGATGGAGCATTTGTTGCAGAAGGTCTCAGGAGCCAAACTAATGTCTTTCCTGGACGAATTTTCAGGTTTTAATCAGATTGTTGTGCACCCAGATGACCAAGAGAAGACTGCATTTACCACTCCTTGGGGCACTTTTATGTATGCTAAGATGCCTTTCAGATTGATGAATGCTGGAGCTACCTTTCAGAGAGCTATGGATATAACATTTGTAGGAGAGAAGGATAGATTTGTCCTTATCTACCTTGATGACATAACAATATATTCCAGCAGCCATCAAAATCATTTGCAGCATTTGAAAAAAGTGTTTCTGAAGTGCAGAAGGTTTGGGATTTCAGTCAATCCCAAAAAATCACAATTTGCTTTAGAAGAAGGAAAGCTGTTGGGACATATTGTTTCTGCTGCAGGTGTCCGAATTGATCCAGAAAGAGTAAAAGCAATACAGACTTTGTCTGTCCCTAGATCAAAGAAAGATATCCAATCCTTTTTGGGAAAAATTAATTTTGTGAGGAGGTTTATACCAAATTTTGCAGAACTGGTGAAGCATGTTACCTCCATGTTGAAGAAAGGGTCAGAGGTTAGATGGACTGATTCAACAAGAAAATCATTTGAGTCTATTAAAAAGGCTATTATGGAAGCTCCCACTTTGATAAGTCTAGATTTCAGTAAGGAGTTCCATATATTCTCATTTTCCTCTGAAGACACCATTGCAGCAATTTTATTGCAAGCAGATGAAGAAGGTTCAGGGCATCCGGTGGCATTTTTCATCAAGAACTTGAGCGATGCTGAACTGAGGTATGATATTATTGAAAAATAATCATATGATCTTATCAAATCCTTGAAAGCTTTTAGAGTTTATATCTTGGATTCCAAGATAATTGCATATGTACCCTCTGATGCAATAAAATATGTCTTAACACAACGTGATGCTGATGGAAGAAGGGAAAAATGGATTGCAAAGATGATAGAATTTAATATAGAACTGAAGCCCACCAAGATGGTCAAAGGTCAGGGTCTTGCCAGATTGTTGGCTGAAGAAAATTGTAGATCATTAGATATTTATTTCTTATGCACAATTGCAGAAATCAGTCAGACAGGTTAAGAAGAGGAAGCCGCTGAACCAGACAGAAAGCAGTCAGTGGTCGAGAATCTAGCTTCTTGTGTTTGATATTCTGCAATAGTTAATTTCTTGCTGAAGCTAGAAATCCCTTCAAGATTTACTCAAAGTCAAGCCAGAACTATTAAGCTTAGGGAAGCTAAATATTGCATTAATGAAAATCTGCTCTACTGGAGGGATCCATCTGGAGTGATTTTGAGGTGTCTAGACAAAGGACAGTCAACAAAAGTCATGCAGCAATTTCATTCCAACATGTGTGGAGGGCATCATTATTGGAAGACTATAGCCCACAAAATCCTCAGAGCTGGATACTATTGGCCCCCCTTGTTTTCTGATGTATTTTCATTTGTTAAATCTTGTGACAGGTGCCAAAGATTTGAAGGAAAACAACAGTTAAAGTCCTTGCCCTTAAAACCAATACATGCAAAAGGACCTTTTCAGCAGTGGGGCTTGGATTTTATCGGAGAAATCAATCCACATTCCAGTGGCCAGCATAGATGGATATTAGTAGCCACTGATTATTTTACCAAGTGGATCGAAGTAGTCCCTACTAGGAAGGCTGATCATAATGTGGTCATGAAGTTTTTAATTGAAAATATCTTTAGTAGATTTGGTTGTCTGCACAAGCTAGTCACAAACAATGCAATAGCCTTCAGGGCAAAAGAATTGGTGGATATGTGTGATTCGATGGGTATTAAACTAGTTCATTCCACCTCATATTATCCTCAAGGAAATGGTCTAGCAGAATCGTAAAATAAAATCCTGATAAGGATAATTAAGAAGCTGCTGGAAGACAATAAAAAGAATTGGGATTCTAAGCTCAAGTATGCACTGTGGGCTAACAGAGTGACCATTAAGAAATCCACAGGGAATTTTCCTTTCAAGCTGGTATATGGTGCTAAAGTTGTATTCCCAATTCAATTAACTGTCCTTGTGGCAAAATTCCTTCAAGAAGAGCAGAATGAGGAAGGAGACATGGAAAAGAGGATCACTGATTTAGCAGAAGTATATCAAATTAGAGAACAACTGGTTGAAAGGGCTTCAACACATCAGAAAAAGATCAAGGAAGCCTTTGACAAAGGGACAAAATCAGATAATTTTCAGGTTGGGGACTTGGTTTTGAAATGGGATGCATTGAAGGAAAAGAAAGGAAACCATGGGAAATTTGATGCTTTCTGGATAGGGCCTTTCATCATTTCTCAGATTCAAGGGAACAACGCCTTTATACTGAAAAATATGGGAGGAGAAGCAGTTTTTGATGATCCAGTTAATGGGCATTTTCTAAAAATCTATGTCGTTTAAGGTCTTTGGGCCTTAAAGTTGTAAATATTTTATTTTATTAGTTTATTGTAAGCAAAATAGACTCCATGCCCAATGGAACACTAGGAATTTTGGCTAATTTGTTTTCGTCAGGAAGGCATTGATCTACAGGTTCTTGAGACCTCACAGGGAGGATCTCATCCCCAGAAGGAGCCAGTGTTAGCTCTGCTACATAATTTGGTTTTTGCTGGGTCAAAGACATTGTGACCGTGTGTTTTTTGCAAAAAGGGAGCTTGCAGCAGTTCATTTGATCCTTCCCCTTCATTTTCTTTATACCCTTATAACTCCCGCTACCTCCGTTTCCTCCTCCCCTTCCATTCTCCTTATTCTCCCTTAACCCTGTTATTGCTGTTTTCCTCTATAATCCTTTGTAAATCCCATATTAACCCTTTTTCCCCTCGGGTCCCGAGCGCCAGGTTAAACCTATGTGACCGCGGTCATATAACCGCGTGCATGCAAAAAAGCGCTACCGCCGAGGCCCTCACCTGTCACATCAATCAATAAACGTACATGTTAGATCCTGCCGTCTAATCGTGCCTACCATATGATCCGACGACATTCACTGATCCTCATCCCGCAAGCCGCGCATGAAATAACCCGCAGGAAGAGTGGTTTCCCCGCCGTAACGTCTGCCATGAGTCACAATCTAATTGCATCTCGCCCCCGCATACGGAAACCGCCTGCCATCCCAAAGTGATGTGGGGAAACCACTTACCGCCCACACGTACATTCCCCCACTCGTTAACCTTCTCACACCTTTCCCACGCGATAACTGTTGGATCTGCCACGTCCAGATCCAACGGCCCATGTTATCCTCGCTCACATTTCTCCCGATATCCCCTGCAAGTTGATCCCCACTGTCTATTTGCGAGATCCGACGGTTCATATTCACTCCACCCTGTGTCTTCCCATCACCTCCAACCATGAGATCTCAGCTGTTCACCAGTTCCATCCAATGGCTAACATTCATTCCTAGGCCCTCGTTCATTTCCCATACGGTCTTCATGTTTTTGGCCTATCCTGTGCACCCGAAGGAGGAAGGAGGCCATGATCTAGCACTTTGCGTATTAAATCCGCAACAACCGCATTCAACCAACAGCATGGCTAGGGAAGGAAAGTATAGCCTCGAGTAGTTAAACGCCTTCAGCAGTTATGGAACTTGTTCCATACGACATTCCATTGGTTCGTGGAGTAAAACGGAGTACCAAAAAGGGTCATTTTGTTCATTAAAACAGTCAGATTGTATCAGAGGCCCATATCAAACAGTTAATGTGGTTGGTGGTCAGTTATGACCCCTCCACGCATAATGTAGCAGATTTTTTGTAATCAACCTCCATATATACCCAGAAACAAGATGTAATGAGGGTTGATGAATGTTATTTTGATGTAAAGTTCAACTTCTGGAGACTGTAACTACTGTGATACTTGTAGCATTTGGTCTTCATTTTCAGCTAATGCAAGCTTCTTTTGTTGTTAATTTTCACTTTCCACTTCTTCTTCTTTGTTCTAGGTTGTGCCTGTTATGCATTTTTCATGTGCTCTTGATGTTTATCATTAGAGGGGATGTCATCCCACCTCTGTGTTAGAATCTAGTATGTATCATTGAATTTGTATGCAGGTTTCTGTTATTTTAATGCTAGAGAGCTATCATCCTATCTGTGCATTAGGAAATATATTTTTAGACCTCCTTACTGGTTGTAGTTGGCCATCACAGGGTCTTGTGCATCTGCTGGTGTGATTAGTGTTCTCCATCTTCACCTGCTACTCAAACTGTGAGTAATTGGTGGTCTAAAGCCTTGTAGTCTAGGGGTGTTCACCCATGTCTGGGATTAAGCATAGTAGAAGTGGTTATCAGGATTGAATATGCATCATTCTTTCCATTCATCCACCATTTTCCAACATTTTTGTTGAGTTTGTAATGTTCCCGAGCATCTCTGAGATACAACCTAGGAGAGTTTCTTGGGATGATAACAGGTAGCACGAATTCAACCTTTTGTGAGGCATTTCACTGGTGCTTCTTCCAGGCCCTTCAAATTTGTAGCGAGCATATATAATCTGCTGAAGCTTGATAATGCGCCAATGTAATCATTGAACAGATGGCTATTCGCACCAACTTTCACAAAATCGACAAGATCATTTTTCCAAGTGAGGTACTGAATCATCAATCACTTGTATATTTTATTGGATTTGATCTTTTGGTAATCATGACAGACTTTGCTTCTTCCTTGGCATGCATTTGATCTTGGTGTTGGTTTCCTTACAATGTTTCCTACTCCAAAAGTTTAAACATGTTCTTGCATTCAGTGTACTGAGATTCTCGTTCTCCTCTAAGCACCAAATTCAATTATAAATTTCCTTTAGATTTTGAGCCCTTGCACCTCTACGCAGATCCCCATTCAAGACAAAACCATTCAGAAAGATCGAATGAGGGCATGGTCTGGTCGTCAATGGTTCCAACCCCGTCCTCCGCAAATGCTTCCACATCCTTCCATGCTTTCAATCCTAGACTCCATGCCTCCATTGTCGATTTCTTTACAAGAGATGAACAAATGCTAGTGCAACATCTTTTTGCAAAGGATATATGGGGTGCTTCTCAGTCTTTGACAGGTTGAAGGTTAAAGGAGCGTTGTGCATCTAAAACTTCTGTCACTGAATTATTACATGCAGTTCCCTTGCCATCTATTCTTGATCTGGTGAACACGAGCACCTCATGGCCTATGCCATTGCAAACCCTCCATCATAAGGTCCAAGATGACCTCCATAGCCACATAATGGCTCTTCTTCGTTAAAGCATGGAAAGAAGGTGCTAAATTCTTATTCGCTTCCCCTCAGCAACTGCACCAAGGACATAAACAAATTTAAAGTGTCCAAGTAGAGAACCAACGAGGCCCCAGATGTACTGATCATAAGTGTACCTTTTTATTAGTTTATCAATATCATAAATGATATATCGAGAGAATACGAGCACTCTCAAACCTCCATAAATGGTTGTTGAGAGAGAACCAAGAGGAAATAACACCTGGATAAAACTTAATAGGATGAGGACAATAAGGTTGGAAAACATAATTGGACCCAAGAAATTGAAATATTTGCCCTTCTTTTTTGCCCAAAATGTGTAACCAATTAGTAAGAACACCACAACTGCTGTTAATATCAATGCCTACAGAACTAGTGTTCTTTTTGTGTATGCATAGGATATGCCAACAATGAGGCTTAGAACAACAGTAAACACTCCCAAAAATGAAATATTAACCAGATTTTTCTGATGATAGGCACAAAGATGGCACATCAAGATTTAAAGGTAAGATTGAGATGCCCAACAAGGGGCCCAGGGTTTTAACTAGGAAAATACTGATGGGTGAGTACAAAACCACAACTGCAGCGGCAATTATGGTAAAAATGAATTGTGTGCTCAAGATTGAATACACTTTCCTTAGGAAATCCCATCACATTATATTGTCTGGGATAAAATACTCCCGAAGGGAAATACCCAAGATCCGTTAGGATAATATGGTTTGGGTTTAACAAGTGTCCTGTTGAGATCCCAAGAAAGGGGAATATCATTTATGCACTCGACTTATATGATAGAGAGAGGGAGAGGATAGTTCATTGATACATACTTGATAATACAACCACATACCATGTTGGGGAAATACAAAACTTCCTAAGCTCACCTGGAATTAATAATAGTAGGGAAAGATCGAATTGCTTGCCTTAAATAATAATAGGGGCCATTCGAGAGATCTCCAGATGCCCCAGTGGAGATGGAATGTCAGCTCCAGAATGATACTAATTGGTCCTGGGCCTAGTGGAAGGAGGGATTGGTTCTCTATCCATCACCCCCTACTATTATAATAAAGGCCAACCACCTAACTCATTTATTTGTAACTAATGGCCACCTGATTCTTGGCGCGATCTTTGCGATCTGAAACTTGGCATAGATCCCAATTTTCATGGAATTTGAGGATTTTTAGAACTCTTTCAATAGCTAGGATCTTGCATTCAATCCCATGAAAGCATTATTCCCTGCAAATTATTAGAAACTGGGGTGGATCATACAGCTCCACCAAAAACTAAAAAAAAAAATTTGAAAACTTAAAAAAACTTGTCAACGTTGATTTATTATCTATCTATCTATCTATAATAATAATAATAATAAAATATTTTATTCTGTCCTAAAATTTTATTATATATATATATATATATATATATATATATATATATATATATATATATATATATATATATATATATATTCAGAATCTAGTAAAGAAACTAATTAAAATTCTATGCAGAAAAATGATTTCTATGAGAAAAAATGAAAAAAATAGAAAATGAAATTGAATTTTAAAATGAAAACTAAGATTAAATGAAAAATGAATTTGAAAAACAAAATTAAAAAAAACTTGAAGTTGATCATAAATTCTAGACAAAAAGGAATTTGAAATCATAGGTTGATCCCTATGTGAGCCTCCCTGACAACAATGCGAAAATGTAGAGGGGGTCCATGGACTTGCGAGGCACATGTGCACCATATGTGCTAGAGATCGGTTTCCAATTTCGAAAGAGAAATCTTAATCTTTTAAATGAAAGATGACAATTGACATAAAAATAAATCTATTCTAAAAAGCAATAAATCACACCACATACTTCCGGAAGTAAAAATCATTTGCGAGAATTGAAAGCACACATTTGCAGAAACGAAATAACTAATCTAAGCAGTTTTCCAGAAATTGAAATCATTAATCTTAAGAACACTTTGTGAAAATTAAAACACACTTGCATGAATTGAAATGTTATGCTAGAAAAAACTTATCTTATTACATCCTCACATTACATCTCCTTCCATAATTCCAAACTTCTCCAATATTACAAGTTTCACATTACAAATTCTTCCTCCTTCCTCCTCTCCCATGAAAGGAGAATGTTCTCTTATTTATACAAAAAAATAAACAACTACCTGATTAATGGTGATCCACCATTCTCTCCTTAAATCCATAAAAGTCTCAACCAATTAGACACATATCCATGATTTTTCTCCATGAGATATGTTTGACTCTTATTCCAACTCTCCTTCCAATCTTGAAAAGAATTCGAAATTGAACCTTGGAGGCCACATAAGAGTGTCTTGGAAGCTTCCAAATCACCTACACATGTCACCAAACTCATTCCACCTTTAGGTATAAGTAAATACATGTTATTTTTCTAACTTTTAATCATAAATTCACTTTAAATACTTGAAACTAATAACTTTGGAAAATACAAATATGAACCCATATGGTAATGAAAATGGAGGCTAATGTAATGACAAGGTGATGAAATGAGGCAATAAAGTGGGAATGAAGGTGAAAGTGTATGACATTGTGAAGACATTTTGGAGACCCAACAAGTATGGAGAGCCTCTATAATAGGTAAATCATATGTCTCATCAATCCACTCCTAGGCACATAAAATTATATTAAACCCACCTTTTGCATGTAATGACACAATTTCTTTGCTTAATGGGTTCTTAGGAGAGTCAATGAAGTTTTTCATTTTTAATGTGTCTTAACATCTGTATTGTGTAGGATTTGAAGAGCTATTGCATAGATTTCAAGAAGAACCAATACTATAAATATTCTTAGGACTTGTTCACTACTACAGGAGAGTCTCAACTTAGGTGGTTAAGGGCATTTAATGCTCCTTCCTACTACTACTAGGTGGACTAGGAGCAAGATCCCTTTTCTAGGGATTTTTATATGGAAATGTCGTCCTCCTCTCAAGGAGGTTTATCTATACTCATTGTATAAATAAAAGGCTCGAGTATCCTAGTAGATACGTTGAGAATAGTGTGAAGAATAGGAGGAAAGACTAGATTTGTGTCTCAAAGCAAGTTTTTTAACTCTATAATGTAAATATAGTTTCACAGTTAATGGAAGTGGTATTCTATTTCAACTTCTAGTTTGTATTTCCTCTAAGTGACATTGAGAATCCTTGGGTTGGACCCACCCCAAGAGATATATATCCCTCTTGTATCATTTTTTTCAGTATTATGCTTTTATTCATTTTCCTTTTAGAATTTCTAAAAGTTACCTTTTTATAACACTCATGCATGGTTATTTAGAAGGTTTTCATGAGAATTCTCTTCTTACAATTTATCTGAGCATTTGATTGTAGTAGAAAACTTTAGTCAAATCCATTTCAAATATGAATTTGCTTCATTATTTTCTTGTTACACATTTATTGTTCATTATTTGCAGTTCACTATTTTATTTTGTTATATAACCAATTTTAAAGCTACATGAAACATGCTGAGTTTAGTTTCTTGATTGGATAATTTTGCAACATGTCATCTTAAATATTTTATGAGGTTGATTTTATCATTTTCTAATTTTTCCATAACTTACTTGATTATCATACTCACATTTTTCTCGATTATATGCTCATTGAACTGTCTCCTTTAGCAAAATAGGGACTCTTGTAGCAACCTGTAAACAACCATCCATTCTCACTCAACTTCATAATAAATTCATGATTTGTTTTCTTTCGTATATTACAACACTCTTGGAACCCTTGGAAGTATAGATACCTTGATATGATTTTGTTGATTTTCTTTAGATAATTACTTTTCCCTACAATTTAGGGTTTTTAATTCATAGTCTTTCATTTTCAGCAGTATGTTTTTCCTTTCCTTGCAAATAAAATATAAGTGTGCAAGTGTTATTTCCATTCATTGAAAATAGAATAGAAGTGTGCAAGTTTTCTTTCTTTCATTGCAAGTAGGTTAGGCTTGCATGCCATTTTCCTTTCAACAAGTCAATTTCTGCAATTGTTTTTTCCATTAGCATAAAATAGTTAACTTGGTCACTATACATCCAACTTTCATTTCAATGATTCCACCTACATAAAAATCAACAAGAGAAAGATATAATGTCTACTGCACATATAGGGTCGACCCTTGTACAAACCTCAAGTTGATAATTAAAGATGAGACCCTTGGGAGTTGCAACATTGTTGTTGCAATACTAAGGGCCATCAACAATTGTATTCTAATCCAGGTTAAATGGATTGGTGATTTATGGATGTTTCAAGGTGTGTGTGTGTGTGTATGTATCTAAGGGTTGGCATAATGATTTTTTTAGAGGATTATGTTGACTAGATTCATGCTAATCCAATGTACTATATCTCTTTGATGTCTTATCAAAACAACATGCACCTACCCTAACTAACAATAGCAAGCCAAATAAGTATATGGAGGCCCAATCATAGTTTTCCATGTGGATGAGCAGTATTGTGCCACATGTTATGTATCATGTTATAGTAGAGTATATACTCAAGTGATAGGGCGTAGGGTAGTAGAGGTAGAATATAACATTGATGGGAGGACGCAATTCAAGGAAAATTTAAGGATCCAACATTATTTTAAAGTTTAGAAACCTTGGAGAATCTTACTAGTTGCTAACATGCAAAGTATAAAATGTTTGAAGATACTTTTGTAAAAATATTCAAATTTATAATGATTTTATATTGTGTTTGTAAAATTTTGGAAATTTTTTAGGTAAAATAATTTTATAGCATAAAATTTGGGTGAATCATTTTTAGAAAAAAAGGGAAATTAGCGATTTTTTTTTGGAAAAAACATGGAAAATTAGCCCACGTGCGAATATTAGCTCCTAATTTTTTCCCTCATGCAATTATATAAGTATTATAGAGTAATTTATATAGATATATTGTGAGTATAAGAACATAAGTAATGGATAGAAAGATTTCCCCATGATAGGTGCTCAAAAAGTGGGATATGAGCATGCACATTGAAATGAGATCCAACTACATAAATGATGGGGGTTGTACACCACTCAGAGGGAAGGATGCATGCAATATGCAGAGCATATTGATGGACAGACATAACATGGAGTGTGTGAGTAGTTCCATTATTGATAGTGATGTGAAGGTTAATCCAAAATGATGACCAACCATGGACGCTACATTTGGTCCTATCCCTAGTATAATTATGATGGATTTGGTGGCAACACAAAGAAATTATGATAGAAAATGGTGGATGAAGATGAGGTCATGGGAAAATAGTTTGAATTGGTTTACAATGTGGTGAAGGTTGTAACATGGAATGTTGATAGTGGGTTATTTAGTTTACTACAATTGCTCAGGAATTTTCTTGCCCACTTCTTATGGTTCTACAACTATAATCCATGTTATCGAGCAGAATATAGTTCAATGGGTTAGATATTGAAGTTTCAAGACTCAAATCGACAGGTTCAAGTCCTTGACTTCATGAAACTTTGCACTTTGGTTCCACGGTAATTCTATTCCCAATTGGTTTTCATTTGCAAATGTTTTTGTTTCTATTTCGAATCTAAGACTCTCCCATGTAAATGATAAACTATCATACCAATCCCTTGGTCCTTTACTATCTTCTCATTTTATTCTCTTGTATTTCTTCATTTTTACCCTTATCTTTTGGTCTTTTTTGGCGCCCCTGCGCCCTCCCCCCCCCTCCTTTCTTGGTTCCCCCAATGGTTTTCTTAAGGATCTCTCTAGTCATGGAAGTCAATTAAGTTTCTCTCTCTAGTTAAAAGGTCTTTCCTATAAGGGGTGGACTTTTCTATTGCTCTTAGGCACCGCTCCCTTAGCATATATTTGGATTGTTCTCTTATTCCTCAATCTAGTCATTTTCACCCTCCCCCTCCTTTGATGGCTAGGTGCAGAGACTCTATAGGACGCAAAGGAGGAAGAAGGGGTAGAGTTGCCCCTTCTATGAGTTTTGAAGCCCATACTTCATCCAATCCTCAAATTCGTAGTCAATTTTATAACCATAGAGAAATGTTGCATTATTTAGAAGTTATCCCTAAGAAAGTTCGATGAAAAATCACAGTCGCTGAGGAGCAAGTGAGATAAGAACCTAAAATTAATCTTTGATCACCATGTGGAAAGGGAAACACGACATTGGATCCAAGAAACAGGTTATTCAACTAAGTCTTTCCAAACAAGTTACAACAAGCTATCAACCTTCATTAGCATGTCAAAACGCTCATGCCCAAAGTTCTAATCAAACAGTCTGGCACTCAGCAAGAGATTCTGGTTTGCATAGAAAAAATGATGGGAATAATTGAAAATCTATATAAGAAAGGCTCTGTCATAGCTAAGAAGTGTGAAAACATTGTCTTATCTCCCTTTGAAGAAGAAAGTGACTCTTCCCCACCAATCCAAGTGGACTCACCCTCAAGTTGACATGATCAAGCGAGCCAACTACTTTGTTACAATTCTTTGTTATAATTTTTTAATTTTATTTTAGAAGTTGATTTTTGACAATGTATTTTAATTAATCATTTTGTTAGTTTAAGCAATATACTGATAACCTATAAGATACATAATGTAAAAATTTTGAACCTTTGCTACAGATCTAGTTTCTTGTGGCAGACTAGTAGTTAGTGACAAACAATTATGTATTTCTTTTTTTGAAGTCTAATAGAAAATTTCTAACCTTACCAAACAAAATGGAATATTATTAGTGATGGAAAATGTAAAATGGATCAAATTTAAATAAGGATATGTAGAATATATATATGATCATGATGTGTAGTATGGTATAGTGAGTAGGATAATATTGTATAAGGGTGATAGGTTCTATTATGTTATGTAAGAAATATTAAGTTTGTAATGCAAAAGAAATAATATTAATACATTTTTATTAGAAGAAAATTGAATATAAAAGACATAGATCGTATATTGACTATAAAGTTAATTAATAAATTAAGAAAATTCAAAATAGAGAATTCATATGTAGAAGACGCAAACGCATTTACAACCTGAAATGAAGATTTTGTTATTGAAGGAAGTTACTAACAAATAGTAATGAGAAATGAAATATAAAAACAATTATAACACTGGAAATAATTAACATGAAAAATAAGAAGAAAAGAAAAGAGACAATAGATTAAAAATATGTATGGATATAAAATAAAATGAATAAACTAAGTATAAGAATATTATACATAGTAATAATTATTTAAGAACATGGACTAGAGGAGGGGATCAATGTACATGATAAATATAGAGGATACAAATATATTAATATTATAGAGGCGTGAAGTGAGATAGGAGGAAGAAATGGTGATCCTATAGAATTGATATGAGGAACTCGAGGAATACCATAAAGGGAGGTTATGAATAGAGAACTTGAGTTTAGAATAATCATTGAAAGCTTGTGATATTATGTTTATTACATTATGGTTTGTGGTATGATATTTGAACCATTGAAGTTTGTAGCTCAAACATGTATTTCTGCATAGTCCTTGTGTTTAGGCATGCAAAGGTTTCCGACATCTACTTAGAACAGTTGCTCTAGGTTGAGCAAGTTGCTAATGAAACTTAGCATCATTCTAACTTAGGAAAAAAACCATATTAATATGTTGGCTTATTGAGCTAATAAAACTTAGGAAAAGTAAATTAATTTACTTTAGTGAATAATTTTTAATCTTAGCCATCAATCTCAAGTGAGGTAAGATCTAATATTAGTCGTCAATCACTTTGATATTAGGGTTAGGATTAGGGTTAAGGTTTTGGCTCAATGTAAAGTTATAAAAGCAAGGTTGAGGAGAGGAGAAGACACATAACAATAACACAAGATTAAAAGAAGTATCTCAGTGAGCGTGTGCTGGGTCCAAGGAAGTGCAAAAAGGCTAGAGATCTAGATCTACAAGAGAGAGCATATCTACTAAATCAGATCTGAAATATTGTAATATGTGTTTTTCTTAGTTGGGCCATTATCCCAGGATGGGATCCCAAGTAAGTTCTGAGTTTTATTAATGATGAACCGATTTGTTGAGAAGGAATATATTTGTGAATCATGTGATTCAAAATGTTAATTGCTTTCGCTAGAATATTTTCGTTAGGAACCTAGCTATATGTTTATTCAATAATATTTTGTTGGGAATTAAATAGCAAGTGTTATGTTGTGGAAAAACTAACATGAACTAATTTCTATTAGCTAACATGATATTTCCATGACTTATTCTTAATTGTGCATTAGTTCATCAAACTACATTAATTTCATTACTAAGGAATGATGGTGGTAAGTATAATTGACTAAAGAAATAAGGAATGATGGTGGTAAGTATAATTGACTAAAGAAATTACTAAGGAATGATGGTGGTAAGTGTAATTGACTAAAGAAATTACTATGTGATGCCACCTTTATATGGAAATGACCTTACAGTTAAAATAACACTTCAAAAAAATGCATACTAAGTATAGCATCTATGAGCTTCACTTAATGGGGGATTTCCCTATCACTAAATGGAAACAAATTTAGTAGTATAATGATAAATGACGAGGATGGAATCCCACTATTGGAATTTTTCATAGTAAGTGGAAGAAACTAAAAAAATACTAGTAATGCACCTAGGAGTTATAGACCAAAATCGATAAGTGTGAGGTAACTATTGAGGATATAAAGTGGAGAAGTAATTGTAGAGAATGGGATGGACCCTAGTAGGAAACGTATTCATGATTTGGAGATTCTCACAATCATGTTATAGAATAGTGCTATTTTAAGCATGTATATATTTGTAATATTCTTATGCATAGATGACATATTGTGCCTCGATTATGATGAAGAGAATAATATACTTGAAATTTATCTCGTCAAGACCTAATCTGTGTGGCTTAATAAGAAGGTGATTAATTAAGCACAATGACCAAAGAAACAACGAAAATTATTTCTACACAATGATCATTAAGAAATATCTTAGTCAATGTTCCTAAGCATGGAAAACTTTTGTGATTGTGTATGTGTTGTATCACTTAAGCTATACTGATAATAAAGTAAATGATAATTGGTCGTAGTTACCAAGATATTCAAGGTGGAATCAGATGTGTGGCTTAATGAAACTTACATAAATCTCAATAAATTATTCACTTAATAAGAAAACCAATAATGAATTAAGGTTTTAACTAGTATTAAAACCAATGTGATATACTTTAAACATGGGTATCCTATATGGAGTTTGGGAAGACTGAATTTATTATATAAGCATCCTTAATATTAACTAAATGACAAGGACCAATAAAATTTGAGTTTGGACACCGTAGGGGTCCATTAATACAAAAACAATTAATATATTAATAGCCTCAACATATTTTAATCAAGTAAAGGTTTAGTAGGACTATTATATCTCAATATTTTCTAATTAGGAGGATGCCAAAGACCATGCATCGAGACCGTCCCACATTTTTTGATCTTAAATTTAGGATGATGTTTCCTAAAGGGTGGGTATATGTAACACCTCATTTTGACCTAGACAGCCAAATCTACATTATGGCTTAATTGTATTTCTTTGTTTATTATCTATTAAACATGGGCACTTCAATATATAGACATGTGAACCTTTGCATGTGTGGACACTATGAATACTTATTATTAGTCCCTGCCATCTGGCAATGGCCAGAGACTATAGGAATCGAAAAGATGGTATTTAACATTAATTTCACCTGCTTACCATTACAAATGACAAGCGACTATTATGAATAACCAAACTTTTATTGAAAAATTAATTTGATAGTCTTATTTAGCCTCTTCCCGAGGCGGGAGGGGCTAAAACATAGGTTATATTCTTTTTTCCGTTGGCATTTGGAATTTTTGCGTAGCAGAGTAAACTAATGCTATGCATTAGTTTAAAACATTAAGTGTTATACTGAAACTGAATTGAATTAATTCTAAGCTCATAAGCTTCACGACAAGGTCGGCAAGGTCAGAGACTTGGCATGTCCATCTGCGAAGGCTTTTGTCTAGTGCGCCTGTCGCCTGCCACGTACCACCGCTTCAATCTAGGTGCCATTCCATAAACTGGAACAGTTGTCCCTTTCGCCAGATTGCATAGGAGAGTTTTCTATAAGCCAAAGTCCTTGAGTCTTCGGAGTCCCTGAGTCTTCTGCATAATAATGGAGTCCAGTCCCTTGCTAATACTCTGATGAAGCGCTCCACCGTTTGGCTGTACTCCTGTGGGCTGTTGGAGCAATTGAGGCCACCAGCGCGTCTACTGACCTGCATTATGAAAGCATACATGTCGAAAGTTAAACAGGTAAACCACCTATCGCTTAACTGATTGATATAGAGACTTGAAGATTGATATAGAGACTTGAAGATGAAAGCATTTTGAAACAACAAATTGTTGCCGCAATTCTTCTACTGTTGTGCAAAGAGCCCTGTCACAGAGATCAATATCAAGAATTAATGGCTTTACATAGAATTCAATTTTCAGAAAAATCTTATTATGCAGTCTTATGTATGGTGCGGTCTTCTATTTGATTAATATGATGCGATCCTATGATTGATGCAGTCCTATCTTTTGAGTCATCGTATAAACATATCCTTTTTTCAAGTAGAGCAGGTAACAAAATGAAACAATATAAAGCAGAAAATCAACTCAAAAATGAACGTAGTCGCTTGTCCGCATCGGGCAAGGATAAAGAAGACAAGATCAATAAAAAGGGCAGATGACAATATGTATGCTGTGATTACTGTATGATTATATGTACTCCAGCCGGCAATCCGTTTGTATCAGGTTCTTACACATTTTCAAACTCTTTGAATATCAAATATTTGAATTTCTGTTGGGAAAAATATATTTGTATCAAAGGACACATCTTAATTAAAGAGAAACACATATTTTAATGGAACGATGAGCTTCAAAGATTGAAGCATTTATCTGGGAAAGGGTTAATAAAAGCATAGATATATCTATTTCATGTTTTTCAGCTTAAAAAAGCTTGTCACAGAAATGCACAAACAGAAGTTGATTACAATTCTTACCTTCAAGCAAAATTATCTGGCCAACTCGTCCGATACTTCACAAAAATCGAGGCTTTAAATTTCACCGCAAATGCAAATTATGCTGTGATAACTTCAGGATTTCTGAGAGCATCAGAGCTTGATATGTAAAGAAATAAGTCATCGTCATTTCCATGGCGGGTCCAGACAACTTCCTTGAAGAAGTTTTTGTGCTGAAAATCATCTACTTCCGCATCCTCAAAAGCGACGTCAATGGTTGCTTCAACGAACTCCACTCCGTCATCGTTGCACTCAATATGGGGCCGACCCGATTCTCCACCCTTCATATCCAACCGACCTGCAAATGGATAGAAATCCACCAGAACTAACGACGATTGCAGGAAAATCCTTCTCGGCTGTAACGTCTGGTGTTTTATGGAAAAAAGTACTGGTAGGTAACTCTCGGCTCTAAAAAGATATCGAGGGCGGAGAGGAACATGCTATGCTTGGCAGCAGCGATGGCGAGTGCAACTGTGGAAACCCTGGACACCTTTACTTTCATTTGGTCATCTGCCATGGCCGCAGGATAGAAACGGCTCCCTGTGGTGGTGAATATGTGAAGTGCAGTGTGGTGGTGAAACCTTACTTGTCACCATGATCATTAGTTTACCATTCCACTTGTTGCGGGCCCCATTTTACTTGTCGCCATGATCACCATGCATAGTGCCATTTGTGTGACCCACCTGCATGTATGACACATGTCCCATCCTCTTATTCTGCAGTGTATACAGAAATGTTTGCTTGACGTGGAAGAAGAAATGAATGAGCACCGCTAATAACCAACTAAATGCCTTGGGTTTTTTCTCGCAGCGTATTCTAGAAATTTAAATGTTTGTCGTAAGATATTAGATATTCAGGGCTTTATAAATGAATTCGAAGGTCTATTCAAGAAACATAAATAAGTTTTACATCCGACTCTAAACTTACAAGATTTTCATGTTTAAACTCGCTTCTATTTATGTTGCATCTGGAATATTATCAAAGCAAAGGCATTAAATTAAACTCAAAATATCTTTCAAGAAATTTTCTTCTCGAACAAAATCTTAAATTATCGCTTGTTGCATCTGGAGTATAGCACAAAGGCATTAAATTATAATGAAATGCTCTGTAAATGCAAATATCTTTCCAGAAATTCTGTAAATTATAACGGCATGATGTCATAAGAAATGTCCTTCCAGAAAAAATCACAGTCTGGGGCAAACCGTACCATGAGCTGTAATTGTTGCAGCTAAACAAGCACATGAATCACTAGGGCGTGATTAAGGCTGTAACGAATGACTATCCAATTGCTGAGCGAAAATTCTAGGTTGTTTACTTGAACTCTTCTTCGTCGAAATCTTAGTGGCTGGCACTGAAATTGAATTTAGCCTAGATGCACAGCTTGTCACAGATTGTAAAGGCTTGCCTACTTAACAAATTTCACTAAATAAATTTCTTGTTCCAAATTTTCGAAAAGAAAAAAATCAGTCTTTCATCTGTAACGCACAAACAGAAGTTGATTACAATTCTTACCTTCAAGCAAAATTATCTGGCCAACTCGTCCGATACTTCACAAAATTTGAGGCTTTAAATTTCACCGCAAATGCAAATAATGTTGCGATAACTTCAGGATTTCTGAGAGCATCAGAGCTTCATATGTAAAGAAATATTAATGTACTTTTTGTTTTCTGCAATTTTACAACAGGATTAAAATTGCACAGAAACCTGCCAGAATGTTAAAGAAGCTTCGGAGAGCTGAAATTGCCTCTCTAGTCTTCACTTTAGGTTACTTTGCTCTAGGTACTGCCTTTCCCGCTGCTGCTGGTTCTACTGATGCTGGTCCTACGGTTCTATTGCTAGATTTTCTACTGCTACTGCTATTGGTGCTGGTGCTGGTGGATAAGCTAGTGCTGGAGAAACAGGTGGTGGTAGTTAACCAGGTGGTGGATAAGCTGGATCAACAACCACATAAACAACTGCTTCATCTATATTGACTTATTCACCCAACAACATAATCAACAACTTAAACACCAGAATATATGACTGGATTTGCTACTAAAATATATAGAACCAAATGTGTTCACTTGTAAATCCCTCTCAACAGATGGCCTCGAAGCAGTGTCGGCACACTGGCAAACTTGTAGATGAATTTTCTCTGCTGTCCTCCATAGCCTTCTTCATGCAGGTGCAGGTGCATTCTCAGGTTGAACTTAATCCAGGGACTTGCTGCCTTGCAACTTCCCTTGTTTATGTTATTAATGCTGATAGTGTTGCGTGATTTACTTTTAGCATGCAAGTTTAAATTTAAATATTTTGGTATAAGGATATCAATTTGAATAATATTTTTCAATACAATTAATATCATACTCCTAATGAAGTAGCCATTTTACCTCGTTTGTTGATGAATAACATGGAAATCACGCATCAATTGTTTTATGGTTATGCATGATCTTGTGTTGTAAACTAACCTATAGGTTGAATGGGGTATGAGGTAGCTATATAAGTGTTGCATGATTTACTTTTAGCATGCAAGTTTAAATTTAAATATTTTGGTATAAGGATATCAATTTGAATAATATTTTTCAATACAATTAATATCATACTCCTAATGAAGTAGCCATTTTACCTCGTTTGTTGATGAATAACATGGAAATCACGCATCAATTGTTTTATGGTTATGCAAGGCCTTGTGTTGTAAACTAACCTATAGGTTGAATGGGGTATGAGGTAGCTCATAAGTGTGATATTAAGTGGCCAATGTGATGGACATTGAATGAGAAATAGTATATAGAAAGCATCATTATGTTATTTTTATATTAGTTCAAATGCGTTTTTATGATATTAAGAAAGTGCAGGTTCTTTAGGTGGCACGATTGTCGAAATTAGGTATTTCATATAAAAATATCTCAAAACACAATACCATAATATGGTCCATGATAGGATGTTGACCTATTTCTATTATAAGGGATGGAGGCAGTGCCCACCATTTATCCTCCAAAATATGTTGTCATAAAAGAACTGTATTAAGCCATGCTCCCCTAGACATGAAGGACAATTTCTAGTTTCTTGGTGGGGAAACTTGGTCAAGGAAGTTGAGATTTCCACTCATGGGTTCTTTTTAGAGCTAAGTCAATATAATTTATGCATAAGTATAGTCCAACAAATGAAGGATAGGATCTGGAAATTGGAAGTGTGTTAAGGAGGAAGGATGATTTAGTGTAGTTGAGAGTGATGTTGGGTTTATTCATGTGAAATTAGTGCTAGATTTTTCCCCTTTTATGGTTTAAATGCCTAATTTAATTATGATGACTTAAGTGTAATTTTTAATTCATTGAATTGTTGTGATTGATAAATGAGTATTACTTTGTTAATATAGGTTATTGTTGTGTCTTATGAGATTTACTTTTACTTTTTCTTTTTTTCTTTTTGTTGAGACCAAATACGAATTATGCATTAGATATATTGATTTTTTTAATTATTGCATGTACAAATTATGTATGCACCAACTATGTGTGCATACCTTGTGTATGTATAGTAGTATTATTGTCATACACTGTTATGCTTATACTAAGAACAATGTGAATCAATATAAGATCCTTTTTATTTTAAATGAGAACCCATCAATCATCCATTAACTTCAAAACATTAAATGCATGTAAATTTGAAAATTCCAGATCTAACTTTGATCTAAAACTTATTGCAGTTATTTGGTAACTATCTGATCTATATTTTAAAGATGCTTTGTCTCAACAAAAATATTTATTGTAAACATTGAATAAAAACACTAATGCAATATTCAACAATTAAAAATCACAGGAATTGAGAAACCCACACACATAAAAATGGACACTCATGTTTTTAGACAAATGTCCCTAGAAAAAGCCCAATGTGGGGAAAACCAATTTTGAAGATGAGGTTTTATTATTTCTTCAGTTAATTTGTAATTGATATACATTACAAATGCTTTTCATTGAATGGAAAAGCTCTGACAAAAAATGATCTTCACTTCTGCAAGTTAATGTGTCCCTCTAGAAGCAACTCAGCCCTCCTATATGGCACACTCATCCCACACATGGGACCTAGAGGAATTCGACCTCCACTGGAAACTCCAACTACTAGAGAAAAAATATCGACCTCCACTGGAAACTCAGTCTTTCTCTTAGAAATCAAACTCTCACTGGAAAATCATTCTCCACCTGAAGCTCATGACCCTCACTCGAAAACTCCACCTCTTGAAAAATAATTCATCCCTTGCAAAATATCCCTCTAAGACTAAAAATATGGAAGAATAAAATTCGGAAAATGATTCTCTCTCAAACACTGTTGAAACCCTCGTTGATGTCAAACTCTACCTTATCAATACACCTCTATTCATTGATCTCCAAGATGCCCATCTATTTCCTCTTATAATATCTCCTTGAGAATTCAGTGACCAAGATTTGATCTCGATCAATGGCTAAGATCATTTTGACTCTATCAAGTACCTTTTCTAGAAGTTGCTGGAGAGAAATCAACTTGTATCAATTAATACTAATTAATTAACATTTTTCCCTAAGGTAGGAAAATTATTAAAAAATGGTTATAATCTAACTAAGACATTTTACCTTAGAAAAGTTTCCTAGGACTAGTGATATTTTATTCTCTTGTGGTCTTAGCCTCAATGACACCTCCTGAGACTAGAACACATGTTTGAGCTACAAAATCTAACACTCCCTCTTAGCAAGGAAGGTGTTCTACATAACACCCAACTTATCCATGAGGAAGATGAATCTTGCTTTCCCCAAGGCCTTCATCAAGATGTCTTCTACATGTTGATTTGTAGGCATGTATCATAGATGGACTTCCCTGCGTTATACATAATCCATAATGAAATGATATCAAACATCTATATGATTCAACCTCTCATGAAACATATGATTCTCAAAGAGCCTAATGCAACTCTGATTATCGCAGTGAATCACAGTCGTCTCCACCTTCTAACCAACTAAAGCTACTAACAAATTTTCAAGATAAATGGCCTCACATGTCCCCATGATTTCTTCCATATACTCCTCTTCTGTAGAGATCAATTCCATCGAATTTTTCTTCCTAGTGTACCAATATACAACTGTAGATCCCATGCTGAAGTGACACCCTAAAGTGCTCTTTTTGTCCACTATACTGCTTGCCTAGTCTGCATCAGTATATCCCATCAACTTGGCACCATCACCTCAAGTATATATGATCCCATACTCGATTGTACCTCACAAATAATGCAACACATGCTTCGTTGTTGGGCATTGCACCCTCTTTGGTTCAACCATGAACTGAATCAAAGAGTTTATTGTATATGTCTGGCATGGTGTTGACCAAATAAATAAGAGATCCAACTAACTGCCTTTATAATGTGGGGTCTACATCCTTCTCCTTAGATGTATCTACCTTCCTCCAATTGGTTATCACGGGTGTAGACATGGATTTGCAATATTCTATCATGAATCTCCTCAAGATATCAATACAATATTTACCTTATCCAAGGAAATATTCCCCATTTGTTTGCTACACCTCCATGCCTAGAAAGTAGTGCATTAAACCCAAATATTTCATCTCAAACTCTGATACAAGGTCTCTCTCGCATTCTTCTATAAAACCCAATGATCCTGTTAATAACAAGTCATCCACATATAGGATGAAAATGAGCACCTCAACCCCAACCATCAAATAGTAGAGGTTTGTGTCTGCCTCATTCTTTTTTAAGCCCATCCTTAGCAAGTATATGTCGATATGTTCATACCATCCTCTAAGAGCTTTCTTGAGCCTATACAAATATCTCTCCAATTTTCACAGGTGGGTCTCACTACTATGTGCTAAAAAGCCTTCTGGTTGTCCAATGTACACTTCTTATTCCAATTCACCATTACGGAACATTGTCTTGACATACATCTAATGGATCTTCCATCCCATCCATGCTGCAAGTGAGATCATGGCCCTGATGGAAGTATACATGGCCACATGAGCAAATGTCTCCTTGTAATCTATTCCATCCTTCTGAGAGAACTCCTTGACGACAAACCTTGCCTTGTATTTCTCGATGCTACCATCCATACCATTCTTGATATTATAGATCCAACATGATCCAACCACCACCCTGTCTTTTGGTCTAGAAACCACCTCCCAAACATTGTTATGCATGATCGAGGTGTACTCCTAAACCATGGCATCCTGCCACACTTGTTGTGCAACCTCTTAATAGCTTGAAGGCTAGTTTTCTATGAATTGAATCATCAATGCCATGTATCTAGTGAACATGTTTGGTTGTCTCTTCTCTCTCCTCCCATCCTAGGAGTCTTTAAGTGTTTTTTGAACCTCTCAATTCATCCTACGAACTATATAAGGTGGAATTTGGACTTCCACATCCTCTTGATGCATCTCCCATATTTGTTGCATCTGTTGCTCCATATTATGTGAACTCTATAGAACATTTGTACCTGAGCCTCCGCTCATACTAGTAACAATACTCATACTATCCTATCCCTGATTATGTTGTTCTACCCTTGGAGCTTTTGTTTATTTCCCATTATGATCAACTATTGTTGGAAAATATTTGAACCTTTGATATGCCTTGTCCTCCATGAATCAAACATATCTCTTGAAAATTATCCTCTTGGTCCCTAGAATAAGTGTCTAGTATGCCTTTGAAGTCTCATTATACCCAAAAAGTACCCCTCCTCTGCAGTTTAATCTAATATGGAACATGTTTCCCCTGGAATGTGACAATAAGTCATATTGCCAAATATGTTGAGGTGGTCGACATCTAGTTTTTTCCTGTAAACACTTCCTTGGGTGCTACTTTCCTAATGCCTTATGTGGGACCCTATTTTGAATATACACCAAAATAAGACATGCCTATGCCCATAAGTATCTTGGCATATCCTAGTCATAAATTATGGCCCTGACTGCCTTTGATATGGCACAATTCTCTCTCTCAGCAACACCATTCTGTTGTGGGTTATAAGGAACTATCCATTCCTTCTTGATGCCCTCCTTGTTATAGAATTATTCAAAGGATTTTCCTATGCACTCACCTCTATTATCTTACTGAAGAAAATTTATCTTCCTACCTGTTGAATTCTCCACAAGATATTTGAAATCTTGGAAGCGATTGAAGACTTAATCCTTGGTTTTCAAGAAGTAAATCAAGCTATTTATGGAGAAATAATAAAAAATGGTAATGAAATATTTGTACCCTCTAAGAGATGAAGTCGACATAGGACCACATATATTAGAATGAATCAAATTAAGCATACCTTTGGACCTCTTGTCACTCCTTGGAAATTTTTCCTTCAAAAACTTACCCAACATGCATCCCTTACATACATCGTCGTGCTCCATGCTCACCTATGGAAAACCTGTCATTGTCTCCTTGAGCAACTTAAGTGTCCCATGATGGATATGGACCATACCCCTATGTCAAATCTCTCCTTAATATCTTGAATCATTGCTACTTACTAATACCTTTGCAATATCCATCTACAACATATAAAGTTTGCAACTCTTGACTCCAATTAGTATGGGTAACTTCCACTGCTAATTCTTAAGAAACACCTTTTTCTCTCTAAATATTACATTGTATCCCTTATCCTTAAGAATGGAAATGGAAATTAAGTTCATTCCCATTCTTGGCACATGCAAAACATTGTGGATTGGAATGGGCTTGCAAACTCTCTCTGAAATAGGATTGTCCCCCTCCCAACCGGAGTACACCCAGACTTAATATGCATCTAAATATGGAATCCTATTTCATCCTCCCCTTAGCTAGAGAAGTAGTCTCTAACTCCTATCATATGGCATGACATCCCACTAACGATGTACCAAACACCCAGTGAGGTTGAGCTAGTCAGGAAAGCAATGAGTGCGAACTCTTGTTCCATCTGGTTGGAATACTCACCTACATTTGTTTAAGTCGGTATATTCTTTTTTCCCTTCTTGCCACCTTTATTCCTCTGTGGGAAAATTGTTGCCATAATGGCCAAATTTTTGGAAACCATAGCACTCGATCTTTGATAGGTCCTTCTTCTTCTCCCCCTTGGAGTTTTGTATCCATTTTTTACTTTGTTCTTTCCTACAGGAGCCATGTTTTCCTATTCTTCCTCACCCTCATGGTTCTTTCTACTAGTCTCATTGGAAATAATCCTCCTAAGCTCTTCCTAGGTGAAATATGATCAAAGTATTTCACAATCTAGAATATATCTTCTTGTAGTAACCTATACGAGGACATTCCACTTCTTAGTAAACCTATTAAGGGTTGTCCTAACGAGCTTATCGTCCTCAATTTTCTCACCAACATGTGAAAATTATTCCTTGACATGTTTCATTCTTGTAAGGCAAGGCACAATACTCTCACCCTTGTCTTGTTTTATGCTTCAAAGTTTCTCCCTATGGGTCAACTTCATGGCTAGAATTTTCTCCCTCGGGATCAACTTCATGGTTTGAAGTTTCTCCCTTGGGATGAACTTCATGTTTACATTATAATCTTGATAGAATTTACAAACTGCATCCCACATCTTCTTTTGTTATATGAGTCAAAATTTGATCCTTGACCCCATCCAGAACAATGAGCCTAGTTTTGCATCTTCCTTCTTGTATGTAAGGAGTTGTGTTGCATCAGTTGATACAACTACAACATTGATCACATACTCCTTTAGCCCATTCTCCTCCAAGATTAATAGGATTCTAGATTTCCATATGCTAAAGTTAGACACTCCCTCTAGTATTTCCTGATCCCATAAACCAAATGAAGTCATTTCTCTAAAATCCTCACAGTAAAATAAACAATCCCCAAGAAAATCTAGAACAAATCAATCTAGTTTTTAAAAACCTTTGGTTTCCTCTCCTACACCCTACTTTGAGCTTCTCAAATAACCTTATGTGCTTCATATCTACTTTGATACCATGTGAAAAATCTTGAAAATTTGTTGTAATCGATGTTAACCCAAGCAATAACCAGAAGAAGCCCTGATTTCAATGAAAAAAATAACAAGGAATACCAGAGTTCTTGGGCTCATATTGTATTCATTTGATGTTCCTCGTCATGTCAATTCTAACGGTAGGTGGAAAACCTCATAACTCCTCACGATTGAGGAGATATGCCCGATCAAAGTTCAAGCCCCAGTTTGTGGTTAAGAAGCCCCAAAGAAGATGTTGTAAGCAACCTATAGATTGGTTTATTTGTGACATTCTTGTTTCAAAAAATAAATTAAATTAATGATTGGATTGTCCTAGTAAATTGTGTTTACAAAAGAAGTCATCATCAAGAGAAAAATAATTAGTTAAATTTGGAAACCAAGTCAGTCTCCTAAAATAATTTGTTTTTGGCTCTAAAAAAAAAGTTCAAATTTGAGGTTGACACCCTCCTATTGTCAAGTTGACTTACCCCTTCTAGATGTGTCCTCAGCCAATATAAATTAAGGACTCATTGCCCTCCAAGACCAATGAATTCAAGTGATTATAGGGATTATCTCTGAAATTTTGCACGATATATGGCATTTCTTAGTTAGGTTGAGTTCTAGAGACTATTTTAGCATCTAAAGGTCATATTTTATCATTGGTTTTCATTGGGATAGTGTATATGTTTTGAGGCATACTCGGCCTTATTTGGGAGATCACTTCTGTAGCTATTTATGGGATATTTCAGAGAAAATTTGAGGAATATGTCTTAATGCTACTATGAGCTCTTGATTGGCTTATTTTTTGATGGGCATAGGCAATTATAAGGCTTAATTTTATGTGCTAAAGTCCACTCTAGGGCTACTCGCATCTTTGTTACAGAGCTTCATGGAATGATGGTTTTGGGGTTATTTCTTTTTCTTTTATGAAGGGTTTTTCATTGGGTTAATTGATCATCTATTGCAAAAGATCCAAGACCCCATGTGGTTGAATTTTGAGGTCTATTCAACTTCCTTTTTCTAATAATGTAACTGAGATTCCCTATGGAATTCTTCACAAGTTTTTGAGCTATTCTGTGGAAACATTCACTATGATTTTCTTGGAAAATTTTCGTCCTTTTTTTCCTATGGGAACTTTCATTTCTTTTAGGACTAATCCATGGGTTATTTGGAAGTAGGTATAAGACATATCTCAACCTCTTTTTCATTGGCATTCATATCTCTAACCTATGAAAATATAAGGAGCTTTAGTTGACCCTTTACTGAGATCTAATTTGAACGTTTCTATGGCAAGATTCAAAGACCAAATCTCATTTTTTAGGAATAACAATATCTTCGTGTCTCCTTGTTCCAAGGCTGAGTCATCAAGATTTGGAAATGAACCATTATAGGGTTGATTTGTGGAATCTTACACAATACTTGTTTCATATTTGTTTTGTGGAATTTGTGCATGGATTGAGGACTATTTTGTAACATAGTTAAGGGCCTTTTGAGCATTCAAGTTTGATATTCATTGAGTTTTTCTTCTTATTGGATAAAGGAAAATATGAAGTTATCATCACACTCATTAGGGATTTCTGAAGTAGCCTTTTTGGAGACCTTAATTTTGGCTCAAACTCACACTAAGGATGTCACTGTCTCATCCTTTGTAAAAGGCTACCAAGACAATTTTTGAAGAACTAGGTCTATTTGATACAAGATTGATTTTTAAATTCCCTCAGCTATGATTTGGTATCTTTCATAATTGCAGTCAAAATTGAACACATATCAAAAGGGTGTTTTATTTTAAGAACTAGCAAATCTGAAGTAAGAACAAGAATCACTTAATGGTCGAGAACATGTTGAAGCAAAAAATGGAGCAGAGGTAAATTTCGATCAAGCCTTTTCAGAGCAGATCTCTTAGAGGCATAGCAAATAAGTCAGTGACATTGTTTTGGGTAATACAATCAATTGATTCCTGTATAAAAGTATGACAGTCATTAAAAGGAAGCAAATTATTGAGGGGAAACTTCAAGCACTCTTTTTGGTAGTCAAATAACACACTTTGTTCAAGGTATGGAATTATTGGTTAAAGGTATAATCATGAATTAGTTCTGAAGTTTTGCTCAATTATTGAAGTTTTTATCTCCATTGCATAGATGAAGCATAAATTAGCATAAAAGGGTATACTGAACACCTTATAAGTGAGTCATTGTCCCTAGTACAGGAGCCCACAATCTATTTTTCTATTTTATATTTTAAGGGAGGTAATCGGGTCGTGAAAGGTAGTAAAGTGAAATTTCCTTCAGGTTGTAGCCTGAAAATACTTCAGGGTGGCAGGGTGGTTCTAGGAAAAGTTTGAGCTCATAAAGTGTTGAAGTATCCTTTCAGTTGAATTTGATAAAACTAGGGCATTGGAGTCTCCTTCTAGTTGGAGTTAGTAAATCCAAGATGTAGGTGAATCCTTTTAGGATTTGGAGCTTCCTGATAAATTGAATGTTTTTCTAGAGTACTAGGAAGTTGGAGTTTCTCTTTCAGTTGGAGCTAATTTTTTTTGTATGCATAAATTATTAGAAAATTATTTGGTGGTTTTTCTCCTAGAACAGTTTTCACCTAAAAAATTATTGTGTACTCCTCTTGTGATGTGTTGATGATTTATGTTTTGATTTGATTTTAATGATGTAAGATTAATAATTAAGTAATTGTCAGTTAAATATTGATTCACCTCTGTCTCATTGGTTCCAACAAAAATCCATATCTAACTCTGATCTAGAACTTATTGTTGTTATTTGATAATTATTAAATCTATATTTTAAAGATTATTTGTATCAACAAAAAAAAAATCTAAATATTGAATAAAAACACTAATACAATATTCACCAATTAAAAATCAGAGGAATTGAGAAAACCACAAACATAAAAATGGAAACCAACATTTTTGGAAAAATGTCCCTAGAAAAACCCAAATGTGGGGAAAACCAATTCTGCAGATGAGGGTTTTATTATTTCTTCAACAAATTTGTAATTGATAGATATTACAATTTCTTTTCGTTGAATGGAAAAGCTATGACAAAAATTGATCTTCACTTATGCAAGTTAATTCATCCCTATGGAAGCAGCTTGAACCTCCTGTATGGCACACTCTCAACTCATACCTATTGCCTGAAGGAATTCAACCTCCACTAGAAACTCACACTATTGGAGAAAAAAATATCGGTCTCCACTGGATCAACGTCCTCTAGAAATTTGGCCTTTCTCTTACAAATCAACCTTTCACTGGTAAATTGGCCTCCTCCTAAAGCTCACGACCCTCAATGGAAAACTCGGTCTCCACTGGATTGACCTCCTCTAGCAATTTGTCCTTTCTCTTATACATCGAACTCTCACTAGTAAATTGGCCTCCTCCTGAAGCTCATGACCCTCACTAGAAAACTCGATCTCCTACAAAATAATTCGCCCCTTGCATAACCTCCTTCTGAAACTTAAAAGATAAAAGTATAAACTTTAGAAAATGATTCTCGCTCAATCATTGTTGAAACCCTCGCTCGTGTCAAACCCCACATTATTACTACACCTCTATTCATTGATCTCCAATGATGCCCATCAATTTCATCTTATAATCTATCGTTGAGTATTCAATGACCAAGATCTAATCCCGATTAATGGCTAAGATCATTTTGACTCTATCAAGTACCTTCTCTAGAATTCGCTAGAGAGAAATCAACTTGTCTCAATTAATTTTTATCAATTAACCTTTTTCCCTAAGTTAGACTTTGGAAAATTATTAAAAACTGGTTAATAATCTAATTAAGAGATTTTCCCTTAGAAAAATTTCATCGGCTTGGGTATATTTTATTATTTTGTGCTCTTAGGCTCAATGACACCTCCTAAGACTAGAACACATGTTTGAGCTACAAAATATAATAGTAAACACAAATCACGGTACATAGAGTTTAACATGGAAATCTCTGGGGGAGAAAACCACAAAAATTATCTTTATAAATGTTTGTAAGAACTAAACTATTGTTACAAATTTTGTAGCATTGACCTACTAGACACACTAATATACTTAGTTGAGCACCAACTTAGCAAAATATTGTGTGGGAACCAACCTAAGGTATTCAAATATAGAGTACTTTTGACTTCACCTGCATGCTTCATACTTCATGCATTTCATAGCATCACCATGCCCTTAACTTTCATGATCTAGTGCGTCTTCTCACTTCATACCCCATACATAGATTCAAACCCTAGTTAGATTAATTAGCATGCATTCCCTAATGAATTTCATAGTACCATTCCCCAAAATATAATCCTAGACTAGTGCACTTCACAACATCACAACCCCAAAACAATGCATTTCACAACATCATAGACATTATTCTTTCATGACACCCTTAATACTCCAAGAAAACTCCATAGACTACTCTTGAACACCTTTAAACCCAAAGAATAATCCTTAGCTCATGTTGCACACCTAAGATATCTTTTGTGCTTTCGTACTTGATCTTATTTTCTAGATACTTTTCAAACACACTCATCTATCATTTATTTATAGTGTTTCTATGTTGACTTATGGGGCCAACTTGTACAAACTAGTTGAGTCGACCTATACCTTTTGGTTGAGATGACCTAACATAATATTTCATATCTCCTCATTCCTTTCGAGTTAAGGGGGATGTCATATATTGTTGGAGCAATATTGGAATAATATTTTCAACCATACATCATATGCTCCCATTTGAGCTAGTTATCTAGAGTAAAACGACCTTCAAAGATAGGGTATCCAACATTGGCATTAAAAGTCCAAAAACAAATTTTTCCAACAATCTCCATCTTGCAATCTTTATCTTGTACATCTGTAGTCTCCCCCTATATTTGACATCAATGACAACAATATTTCTAACAATACCCCCCTTTGTCATTGATGGCAACACTTAGTCAATCTGAACAATATTGTAGTACAACCTTTGTTTGCAACTCTCTTTGTATATGTGATTGTTCCTCTATTTGCAACTTCTCATCCTTTAACATCAATGGAAAATGACTACTCCATGTTGGCTTGTGTTTCCCTTTACTGATGACATGAGTGGGACATAATTCCTAAATTTTTTTGGGATATTCAAATGTTTGTTTGGGAACGAGTTTGGTAAAAATATATGTAACTTGTTCCTTGATGGAAATGTACTCCTGCTTGACACTTTGTTTGACTACATGTTCTATTAGGAAGAGGTACTTGATGGGAATATTATTCACCTCTGAGTAATAGCAAGATTATTTGAAATGTTGTTGCACTTGAGTTGTCCAAGAAAATGTTTTATTTGGCTTGCATACATAATATTTGTTTTTTGACAATTGAAATCCTTCTAGCTATTCAATATATACTTCTTCTTCTAGATTTCCCTTTAGAAATTTTTACTTAACATTCATTTGATAGAATTTGAAGTTATTTAAACATGAAAATTCCAAAAGCATTATTACTACTTCTAATCTTTCAATTAGAGCAAAATTTTATTAAAAGTCAATACTCTAAACTCGAGCATACCATTTACATACCAATCTTGATTATAAACACATATTAAAATATATTAAAGACATTGACAAACCAGACAAGGCGGAAAAGGCCTTAGAGCCTCATTGTATTCCTCTATCATTCTCATTCTTAAAATAATGTGTATAATACAAATATAAATACAAGAAGATATTTGTCTCAAGATATTGCGTCTATCTTGGACACTTTGGTCGAGAAAATATCTCAACCATACACTAATCTAAGAGCCTAACTAGTTGGAGAGAATCTCTCAACCAACTAGACCTAAAATAACTCCTAACTTTAAGGAACAAACCCAATATAGAAAGTTAAGAATTAAATCCAACTTTCATGATTTTAATTAATTTAATATTTTTGGACTTATAATTGTTTTAAATGTGAGAGTAAGGCTAACATTCCCCCCCTCAATGATAAGTCCAAACTAAGAACCTGGTACCATCTCCAAGTCCTCATGCTGAAATTGTTGATCCTCAATGAAAACCTACTGGAAAAACTGCCAAAGTTGGATGCCGAAAAAACTCCAATCTGAAGAGAACATGAATCAAATACAAGTCTGATACATCTCTGAAAATTTATTGACAACTCCATCAAGTGCCAAGCTGCAAAAGGATCCATCTATCCTTTTCTTTCAATCAACATCCCAATTGCTTGTCCACTAACAAAATGTTGATAATGCCCACTAGCGAATTTGATGATGTCGAAACTGTCTACTGGCTATTTTTATGTTGACCGCCCATTGGCAAATTTGTTGATGATGACCGCCAATTGGCTGCTTTAATGTTGACTGCCCACTAGTTTATTTGTTGATGATACCCATTGGCTGATTTTGTTGATGTTGTCAAAACTTTCAGTCTGACAACCACCTTCAATTCCATTATCATTTCCCCCCTTTGTCAGCTGAAAGGAGAGACAATCATCTGCATTTGATTTCTGAACTCCCCCCCTTCAGGTGTAGGAGAGTGTCACTATTGTACTCCCACTTTCAGGTGCATGAGAGTACCATATTCATTTGATTGTTGGATGCAATAGGTGAGATTGAATTCTATGGTAAAACTTATACAATCATTTTACTGTTGACGACCATTCCCAAGGATCAATCCATGCATAATTGATCTTCAATATGGCTGGTTGGTTTTTTTTGCAACATTTTTCTGATGAGTGATTCTGCTTGCCACAATGGTGACAAGGATGGAGATCAAAACAATGATCTTCCATGTGACATGTTCTTTGACAATGTTTTCATGTGGGTTTGTCTTCAACTTTCACATGGTTTGCTGATGTTACTTGATCAAGAAATCCTAAACTGATGAACTTGATCGACTTTGAATAATCTAGGATATGCAAGTTATTGTCATATTTGTCATATCCTAATCCACATCGTTTATTTATTTATTTATTTGGATTTCTTCCCATGGCTTGATGATTCGCTCGAAAGAAGAAGATTGAATTTGATCGTGGAAAACTTCTTCACTTGAAGTTGTATGGATCAGTGGCTTGGAATTATCATCTTCTGAATTTGGATTGTTGAAAGGCTTTGAAACACATCCCTTCTGCAATATCTCATCTTGTTGCACTTGTGATTCCAATTGAAGAAACTCAATTGTATCGTGTGTTTGTTGTAGATGCATTGAAATATCAACAAGAGTTTCTTTGTTGATTTGCACCATGTCTTCAACAGTTGATAGGATCAGATTGTTAAGAATATGTAACAACTGAATTTTTTTATCCATGTGAAATTTCTTGAACTCACGCTCGCTTGAACTTTGTGAATGCTTCAATCAAATTCACATTCGCTTGCTTTTGTATTTGCTTGATCTCTCTAACTTACTTGGCTAAACTTGTTTGCCTTGATTCATGCTCACTTGAATAATTTAATACTAGAACTCACACTCACTTGTTATATATTTGAACTTTCTTGATTGTTGTTTGAATATCAAATTTGCTTGCTTTAGAGTTGAGCTCATTTGCTTGATTCTTGGTTGATTGTTACACACTCCCTTGAAATTGTGTTAACAATTTATTGTTTGAACTCACACTTTCTTGCTTTCTTGATCTCTAGCTTGAATTTGTTTGTTTGACCATTGCTTGAATTTACAAAAGAAGGGTGTTGAATACTATTGAAAAATGCACCCAATAGAAGCCTTACAATGATTGAATGACATGTTCAAATGAATTTGACGACTCAGTTTAAAACAATGGACTCACTTGACTCCTTATCAATTCAAAGCTTGGGTGTTGGGTTCAACCGAGAATGCACCCTTACAATTCAACTCAACTTGATTTGAATTTGATTACAAGTTAACTTACAAAAAATAAGATTATTTGAAAGTTACAATTTTGTTTTGAGTTGACTCTTACAAAACAGTTACAAGTGCTTTGTCCAAAAGTTGATGTAGTTGATTGTTGATGTAGATGACAACTTCATTAACTTGATTGGATGTTGATGTAGAATTGTATTTGAATGCTAATGTTGACAACTTGATTATGTGTTGCAACTTCTTGATTCCTTGTAGGTTGCTTGATTACATAAGCTTGAAGATAATTTATTATGTGCATGCATTTGTTTAATTTTTTGTGTACTCCATGTGTACCATATTACAAGGATAGTGTCAAAACTAGACACAAAAAATAAGCAACATCAAGAATCATGCGCCATCACAAACATACTCATGGTGTACCTAAGATCCCCTTATTCAATTTTGGGTAGATCTAGGACACATCAACACTGCAAAAAATATGTCTTTATTAAATATTGAAGTACATTAACCTTCACCTTCACCTTCACCTTCACAATATCATGATTGAAATTTCTCAAGCAATGAGAATGACAAGCTCGCAAATTCTTGAAGTAAAAACATTACTTCAAATTACAATAATTACCTTAATCACTTATCACTCCAAAAAAGTTTACAAATTAAAAAGCATACCTTATCCCTCCATTAAATGCGTTATGATCACATTAGAAAAATATTTCCAAAACTTAAATTTTTTCACATTCCAAATTTTCTAATAAAAAAAGGTATTAAATGCACTTTTTTACTGTCTCCCACTAAAAAGCGCATTCCACATTTTTTTCTAAGTAATGCTAATATATTAATAAAAAAGGTAAAAATACAACGAGGCTCTGACCTCTGCGGTGCTGAACAAAGTTATATCAGTATGGAACCAAGAACCAAAAAGCATGACTGCCCACCGAGGGGAAACCAGTCCGAAAGTAGCCATAATCAATGCCCACACAGGGGTCCCAGATCATAAACAAAAACATATAAAGCCCACATAGGGGTCCTGAGTAAGATTCAGCCAAAATGAAACAAGTGGATTGAAAAATCATTAGGAAAACAATGAGTTGGAACCTGGATTGCACAGTTGTCAAGCGGGGCCCACTAGGCATCTGGTGGAGGCTCCTCAATTCGACAGCCATAGTCCACCCAGTCCACCGGCTCTTCCTCAATATGACAGCTGTAGTCATTCTCGTCCACCACCGCTACAGACGTGCCTCCCTGGCTGCCAACGACCTCTTGCATGCCACCCGAGCATCCAAAGACTGCATGCTGGTCGCCAGCCAAATCCTCGCCATGTAGGGTGCTACCATGTCCAACTTTGTGCTTGAGAAAGGCTATCTTTCTGTCAGTGTTTTCGCCAGCTCCTGTGTCTTGTGTCTCCTTGGCCTTCCCTCTGGTGCAGGTCTTCTCTTCCTCTGGTTTAGTTCCCTGAGTCTGTGTAGCTTGCTCCTCCTGCTGACTCAATTCTTCGCTGAAAGCCACAGTGATGGTAGCGATAATGGTGGGACAATTCAGCGTGCTCTGAAAACAGAACTGGGCAGTGTGGTAAGAGGGGTGAGGGGGGTCAAGAGGGCCAGTCGTTTGGATGGCAGCATTCGCTCTTCTGGCCCCAGAATTCTGTGCCCGGCCTCTGCCGCTGCGGGTATGCAGGTAATGGCTAGTGAGATGACCACTGGACTGATCAGAAGAAGGGGTGGATGAAGGGATCTCTAGTTCAGGGATGAACGACAAGGCTAGGCGAGTGCTATGGCCTCGACTGCTACCACGTCTTCTCCACATCCTATGGCGAGTTTGCGTCATGGCGTGGCCAGCAGATTGGCGATTGAAGTCTTGGGTTGGGATGACAGAGGTATAATCAGAATGAGGGCCTGGTGAGGAATAATTCACTCTGGGATTACTGTTGTTGTTGAGCTTGGAAGCAGGGGAGTTCTGGGCAGAATTCAAGATACATTGAGTGGTTTGGGTGAAATGGAATCCATTTCCCAAATCCACACAGTTGAGAAGCCAACAGCGATGCCTTGTGACTGTGCAGAAGTTCCGTTCCTCAGCTTGAGGGGGGGAAAGAACATCTAAGCGGGGAGGGGGAGAAAGTATTCTAGCCCGCATTTGCCATGATTTTAAGCCTGCTGCAACCATCTCGACCTGAGCACCAGCATAATTGTGCCTACATGTTGATAGTGTTGTGCCATAAATTGGCATGGAAGGGGACGCGGGTGGCTATGTGGCTCGGCTACCTGCCGTTCGCCTGTGTCGTCTTCATTAATGCCCTTTTAATCACCTGCATTCTTGTAAAAAGTGCATTCCACATTATGTGACATTGTCTTTTCATTTACTTGGAAGTATAATGTTTTAAGTAATCACATGATGTGAAAGCAAAATTGAAGAAATATATTAACACCTATTTTACCCACGTATGATTTGAAGCCACGTGAATGAACAACTACACAGGAATGATGATATCGATGATTCCATAAGTGGCACCATGACTATTATCCATATTCAAAAAAAATCAAGAGCTTGATCCACAAATTCAAGACTCATGTCACCTCTGATTCATTTCTTTCAGTGAGCTCTCTTCACACACATCCAAAATATCTATTGGCACCAATACCACATGAAGGATAAACAAAAATAAACACATATTAAAATATATCAGAGACATTAACAAACCAGATATGGCAGAAAGGCTTGAGAGCCTCACTGTATTCCTCTCTCATTCTCATTCTTAAAATAATGTGTATACTACAAATATAAATACAAGAAGATATCTGTCTCAAGATAGTGTGTCTATCTTGGACACTTTAGTTGAGAAAATATCTCAACCATACACTAATCTAGGAGCCTAACTATTTGGAGAGAATCTCTCAACCAACTAGACCTAAAATGACTCCTAACTTTGAGGAACAAACCCGATCTAGAAAGTTAGGAATTAAATCCAACTTTCATGATTTTAATTAATTTAATAATTTTGGACTTATAATTGTTTTAAATGTGAGAGTGAGGCTAACATCATTCAACTTGTTTCTAAAGATCCATTTGGTGTCAAACAAATTATTTTCTTTTGGTCTAGGAAAAAGTTCTGATGTCTCATTCTTCTTATTTTGATTCAATTATTCTTCCATAGCATTAACACAATGCTTATATTCACTAGCTTGTGTAAAGTTCTTGGGATCTATTTTAGATAAAAAATAAAAGTTTGTTTTTTTTGGGTGCTTACCAATCCTCTTCTAGGTTGAACTCCTATATCTAAATCACCAAAAATCTAATTTTCTAGATGATACTTTTGAAAAAATCTAGATGGTGTCTTAGAATATTAGCATGATATTTCTTGTTGTTGTTTCTTTTCTTCTTCCTGTTCTTGTTCCTTGTAGATTGTCTCCTTTGGTTTTTATTTGTTTGTGACTTTTCCTTTTGATTCTTTGCTTCATCCACTCCTACATCAATACTTTCTATAACCTTGCATGGTCTTTTGTTGTAGAATTTGTAGGGCTTTATTCCAAATGCATGGCCAAGAAAGATACCTTCATTTGTTCTAGACTCAAACTTGCTTAATTATTTTCATTTATCTTTATATAGCACTTTCTGCAAAATAATTTGAAGTATTTGAGTGTAGTTGGTTTATCATTCCATATTTCATAGGATGTTTTGTTGATATTCACTCTAATTCATGCTCAATTCAAAATATAGACTATTGTGGTGGTTTCTTCTCTCCAAAAGGTGTATGGTAGTTTGGTTTCATTCAACATTGTTATATCCATTTCATATACAATTATTTTCTTCCTTTTAGGTTGCATCACTAGTTTAAATAGTTAGAGGTTTATTTTAGTGTTCACCACATAGAGGAAGAGAAGAAAATTCATTTCCTTTGCTAGAAATAGAGGCCTCTACCCTAACCTATTGGGAAATCCACACGAAGACCCTAAGGTTGGAGGGCTATACTCTAGTGACTAAGTAGGAGGATTTCAAAACTCTCATAAAATCGTACTTTACCCTATCAAGTATGTAGAGGACTAGTGGATCCGATGGCATTATTTTAGGCAAAGACAAAGAAAAGTGTATAGAGTACACCATTGAATTTGGGAAGATGGTATAATATTGGGTATCTCCCCAAAAACCCAACCTCAAGTATATTGGGGGTCTACAAAGCCATGTACGAAAGTGATCCGAATTTAAATAGGAACGCAACAAAATACAGAGATAACCATATACACAAAGATGCAACGGAAATAATGCTTCATTTCATTAATGGAAAATACTAAATTATGCTTACAACCAGAAATGGAAATAAACCAGCTAGGGCGATGGTAGCTTATCTCTAAGAAGAGATGTGGCGGCTACATGCCTCTGAACTGTGTTACAATGAGGCTCGAAGGCCTATTTATTATTGAGAAACAATGGAAAACCCTTCACATCCCAAAACCTAACCCTAGAAGATGAAACACCAAATTGTGGGCCCCATTTGGGTAAATTGGTACATCAATTTCCCGAGGTCATAACTTTGGCATACGATCTCTGTTTGACGCGTACAATAGCTCGTTAGAAAGATATATCCGAGCACTTCCACTTTGGGAAGGGCAACATTGGACTCACGTTCCACCAAGATTTCCCAAAAAACATCGTTTAGGGCCTCAAAACGGCTCCAGAAGTTCAGGACCTGAAAAACTGCTAAAAATAGTAAACTATGCTACAATTTAGGAAACTAAAAAAGCTGAAAGAGACAGTTGTGGGGTCCAAATGGGATAGGTGGGTGGCCACCAACATCCATCTGGATCATTCCTCCCCCCTAGGAAGCAATGGTCCCCATTGCGTTGAGTTCCTCCCTGAGATGAGGAGGCTTTTGCTGATCTGGGTCTTTGGTGAGTTGTTCTGCAATCTCTGATGTGTCCAGAAATGGTGGGAAGCATGGTCGATGACAGTCCACATTGAACATTCAGTGCAAGCAAAGGAATGGCGGAATGTTGTGCTTCAAAGCATTGTTTCCCGTAGCCTTGGTATTGGTGTAAGGACCATGTTGGAGTGGTCTGAGTTTCTAATGGGTTCTGGTAAGGTGTTCTCTTTGCAAATGTAACCAAACTTTGTTACCCACCTGAAACTTGTGTGGTACCCCTGTGGGTGAGGAGAAGTTGTTCCTGTGTTATGTCATGACTGTGTCCCTTTGCTGTTGCTGCTGCTGTGTGGAGGAACCCTTTGCGGGGGTCATGGATGTAGCAACGATCTTCCCCTTACTTTGGGAGCGAACCAGACAGATGAATTTCCTAGTCTGGGAGATGAGCTTGCTGCTTTCTTAGCAGTGATCAAAGAGGTGGCAATATGTGGGGCTACCTCCGGTATCCTGTATAATGAATTATCCAAAGAAATAATGACAGCGCGAGGCCTTGAATCATACATAGCATGTCGCCTCCACAAGTATGGCTGGCCTAATAGTACATCGCAAACATCCAGAGGTGTAACATCACACAATACCTCGTCTGTGAAGGGCTTGATGCTGTAGGGAAGGCGACACTACTGGCGAACTTTGAGATCTTGTCCTTCATGAAGCCACGGGATACTATATGGCTGCAGGTGTGGTGTAGTCGATAGGCCCAACTGCTTCACGACCTCTGCTGAAATGAGGTTCTTTTGACTGCCGCTGTCGACAATGAATAGTAGTGGCAAACCCTTCACCCACATCTGTGAGTGGAAAAGACGCTCCCCCTCCTCTAGATGTTTGGGCTCATTTTTCTAGATCTTGGCAGTGGCAACAGTGGCGCTGGGATCTGCATCAATAATATGCTTCCCTTTGCCATTCCCCTTGTTGGGTTCTGGCTCAGGGTCATAACATGCACCTGATTCGGAAGCCTTCAACTAGGCCACCAGCGACTGCTTGGTCTGACACTCACTTGTGTTATGAGTGGGACCCTTGTGGAACTCACACCACTTTCTTGTGTAGGCAGCCGCGGTATTTGAGTACCAAATGCAGCTCAGATTCCTTGATACCCAACTGTGTGCGAAGGGTATGAAAAATGTTTGTGAACTCCGGCACATCTTGGTCCTGCCCCTGCCGCAGTGTGGTCCATCTAATGTATTTGTCCTCATTGCTTTTGACAGGGTAGTACTTCTCCTTGACGACATCCTGGAATGAATCCCAAGTGGGTGCGGCTGAAAATAGTGAGCCCGTATTTTCATCCTTCTGCTCGCAGTAAGTTTCCCACCAGTCCTTGACATGGGGGACTGCTTTGAGAAGAGCGAAAACAATATTTTCCCGACTCGAAAATTCATGAACAAAAAAATACCCTTCTAATAGATTTAACCATTTATCTGCAGTATCCACATCTATTTGACCCTCAAATATGGGGATTTCAAAATTAACTTGTACCTTAAACAGTGTGGCATTTCCAGAGTAGTTGTTGGAAGCCGATGCATCGCCTCTGGGTAGCCGCTGAAGGATCTACACAAAGTTGCCCATCATCGTGTTCCTTTGTCACTCGAGGGCTTCTTCGAGCAAGATTTTGACAGGATCTCCTGCCCCCTCATCTTTCTTCTCATCCGCCATGGGAGGTCATCGAGATTTGCAAGGATGGTCTTGCAAAGGTTCGACCAGTTCAAGCCCTAACTCCTTATATCCTGACCTCGTTGGGGACATGCAAAGAAAAAAAAGAAAAAGCAGATCGCTTTGATATCACTGATCGGAATTTAAACAGGAACGAAACAAAATACATAGATAATCATATACACAAATATGCAGCAGAAATAATGCTTCATTTCATTAATGGAAAATACTGAAATATGCTTACAACCAGAAATGGAAATAAACCAGCTAGGGCGATGATAGCTTATCTCTGAGAAGAGATGTGGCGGCTACATGCCTCTGAACTGTGTTACAATGAAACACCAAATTGTGGGCCCCGTTTGGGTAAATTGGTACATCAATTTCCTGGGGTCGTAACTTTGGCATACGATCTCCATTTGATGCGTACAATAGCTCGTTAGAAATATCTATCCGAGCACTACCACTTTGGGGAGGGAAACATTGGACCCATGTTGCCCCCAGATTTCCCAAAAAATGTCATTTAGGGCCTCAAAACGGCTCCAGAAGTTCAGGACCTGAAAAACTGCTAAAAATAGTAAACTGTGCTACAATTTAGGAAACTGAAAAAGCTGAAAGAGACAATTGTGGGGGTCCAAATGGGATAGGTGGGTGGCCACCAACATCCACCTGGATCAGAAAGCAAGTGATGTTGTTCAAACCCATAACGATGGATGAGGCTTGCGTATAGGCACAATACCTAGATAACATAGGCAAAAAGAAAGGGAAATCAAGTTGGTCAAAGCAAAAGGAGCACCAGGAAGCTTCCAAGGAGGGGAAGAAGAATGGAAAGGAGGAAAGGAAAAAAATCCAGTATCCAGAGCACACCAATGTAAATATCCCAGCAACGTTGCAACCACTATGATATTGATGGTCATACAAATAGAAGTGTTGTATGTTGAATCCATATCTCAACCCAAAGAACTGAAGGAAATATGCTAAGAATAAAAATCCCATGGTCACACATTCTAGCAACTAGGTGGAAAGCGACACAGACATGGATAATATTAATTTTATATTAGTGTAGAAGGGGGTGAATCTAAGTAGCCTTCAATAGCAAAAGGAGATAAGGAAATGACCATACTATTACATATAAGATACGAGTCAAGAAGATGAAAATTGATGGTCTATTCCACTCAATATCACATTCAAATATCATAGCAACAAATCTAGTCAAGAAAATAGAACTAGAGGCTCAAGAACACTCTAGACCATATCCATTAGAACGGGTCAATATGGAGGCAAAAATAAAGGTATCCAAACAATGTAGAATCAAATTTGATATTAGTGATGCGTTTATTGATGAAATAGAGTTTTATGTAGTTCCACTTGATATATGCGGAGTTGTATTTGGGAGTCCCTATATCTATATGCAAAATATCATCTTCATGTAGAGAGCTAACCAATACCAACTCATCAATGATGGAAATTCATTCATCATCAATGTGCATGTTGACGGTGCTAGAAACCACAAACATACAAGGGGCTCTCCCCAATATGAAGTCCCAACTAGACCTCACACCATTTGGGGAAGGAACCCCATCTGGAGCAAAGGCCCAATTGCAATTTATTATTAGATATTTTCCTTGGCTACAGTTATCAACATAAGTGATAATACACAAAACTTGTGATAAGCAAGTATCCTGACACTGTGAAGCATACAATTGCAATTTATATAAGTTTCTTCCATGAACGGAGTAGAAATATTGAGCCTTTAAGAGAAAAATAATAGTACTATTCTAGAAAAGACACATGGGAGCATAGAAAGAATTGTTAGTTAACCTGTGAAATAGTTCAGAAGGTAACAACGATTAGAAAAGTAAGTAACAATAGACATTCAATAATATGTTTACCAAATCCAACAAAATAGTTCATTTTATTTAGTATGTATGAACACAAACATATACCGCAAACATTAAAATAATAGTCTTACAACATCCATGATACATGCATGAAATTGCATCGACTCTAAGAGATTCAAATATTAATTGAAAATTCCAAGATACACGATTACAATGATGCAACATTGGCCCCAATAGTGGAACATTAAGCCACTACTCTCTCCCCCAAAGAATGACCTTCTCTCTTATGCTAAGCTTGAGGATCCAAGGTCAAAATTCCTTTGTTTGAGCTATGAGAGTTTATTTATAACAAATGAGGTGACTATTCACCTCCCATGTGACTCTTGACCTCCCCCATGACTCTTGACCTCCCATGTAACTTTTGAACTAATACATAAATCCTAGAATTCCTAATGACTTCATATTCCAAGTGTGACCCTTGGGCTTCCACACATTTTACAATTTCCAGTTTTCAAAATTACATAATTACATTTCACCAATAATGTGGCAAAATACATCAGACAAAACAACGCTCTTTTGTTAACAGTTTGAAGAGCTACAATATGGAAACTATGATATGAGACTTCATTGTAACATGTTAATGCCAAATTCTTCTCTTTACTACTATGTCTTCAATCTTCATGATTGATCTAACTTATACTTCATCTTCTCCCTTCAAAGGTCTGGATAAGTTTTGGAACCTTATAAGTCGACATGAGTTGCCATCTCTCTGTCGTGGTCCAAGATTCTTTTACTCATGCATGAAAGCGTATTTGTGTCTTATCTCCACAAGTTTCCTCTTTGGAACCTCTTCTTTCTGACCTCCTTTAGCATCATCTTTCTATGATACAATGATAGCACCTACAAAAGAATTTCACTCATGACAAGACAACATCAATCCCCAAAATTACATGTTCTCTCTTACTTTGTCATGTCACGTGTTGATTATGATGGGATAGTGCACAAAGACTAAGAGAGGGGTCTTCTTGGGTGCAGAACACAGGTTCAAGAGGTAGGTGATGAAGGTATGGGCACTAGCAGTTCACATTGCACAATGGTAAGAGAAAGAGGCAAGGCTTTGTGCAGTGGGAAAGTCTAGGTGAAAAGGGTGACATGCTTGGGCATTGTGACTACACAATGCATAGTTGATTGAGGAGGATGCTCTGGGAATTATTTAGTTCACCAATTCAAGGGCCAAGGAATGAACCTATTGTACACTAGGACTGCGCAATGTGAAATGCAAGCAAGGCTGATTGAGGAATTGCCCAGAGGGAAAGTGTAATCAACAAAATATTGGATCATTGTTCCCTAGGAATGCTCAATGTGAAATGAAGGAAGGGAGGCCTTGGTATTGTGTAGGCTTCCATTGCAAGGGGTTAAAGGAGACTTCACTATCAACTAGGAGTGATCAATACACAACATAATTCAGGGTTGGTTAAGGATTTACGAAATGGTCAAGTGTAAGCATCAAGAGTTGGGTGACTATTCTCTAGGGATGCACAATGTGAAGGGATTTTTCCTCAAGATGGTCACAGAGGGAAAGCATAAGCAGCAAGAATCTCATAACTGAGGCTTGAAAGTGCACAATGTTCTCATCACTTGACTTAAGGTTAAAGGTGTTATAAATTTCACATGATGTGAGGACAAAGAAGAATACCAAAATTGACTAAGTGTTAAATCAGTGAGACAACGAGTTGAGAGTAAGAGCATAAAAAAAATATCCCAAACATGATCACACACACATTCACAACCAAACACATGTCAAGGATATGTGCAATACCCAAAACCAACATGCATATACTGAAGTGACAATAAAAGGTGTGCAAGAGAGTATGTTGGAGTTGCCTCTAAAAGGTGTGCCAAGGTGCTATTAGGATATGTGAAATCAAACGAAAGAAACACATGCAAGAGTGAAAGTGACACATGCGAAAACACAAGCGACACATGTGAGAATCAAAGCAAGCAAAAGAGATGCAAAAGAAAAAAAAAACAGTTAAGAGACTCACCCGAAAGATGGAAAATTTGCAACCAATAATGCTCCTTATGCTCTAATAATTTTTAGAGCTCCAAAGAAAATAATGAATGCGAAAATTAGCTTTGGATTGGACAATTTATATAGGGAGAGCAAACATGAAATTAGGATTAAGTCTTGTGAGTGCACTTAGTGCATGTCGGGAAACTAGAGGTTAGGAGTGAATTGGCTGCCACTAAGAGGTCCGATAGTACTGACTTGAAGAAGTACACTCTCACTGTCAACAAGGAGTGTGAAATCACTATCTATAGAGGATTCCCTTACACTGTCACTTGGAATTGTGAAATTAAGGTCAATGAGAACTGCACAATCACTATTGGCAGGGAATACACAATCACTGATGGTAAGGATTTTGAAATCATTGTTGGAAAGGACTGTGCATTGATTGTTGGCAAAGAGTGCAAAACACTATCACTATGAAGCGTGCTTAACCTATCTTCAAAAGTGTGCTTGTTAAGACATCAAAATTTGGGCATGTTAAAACAAGTAGTTTGAAACTTAGGATTCCTAAAGGAAGAATTGAACACTTAGACAACATGACCAAGCATGATGAAAGATGGCATGATCATAAGGAGGGTCCAAAATTTGAAGGTAGGAAATTTTTTGGAGGGGGTTGTAGAAGCTACAACATCACACAAGGGAAAGTGAAAGATCTCCCTAGTAAGAGCCAATCAAGCCAAGAAGTTGATCAGTTCCAAAAAGAAGTATGTTTTGTTGCTTTGAAGAGAAAACTAGTATGTAGAAGAGTCCATGAGAGCTAAGTCATCCTTGGAGGGGTCTACTAAGGAACATAAACAAAAACTAGAGGAGTTTCTACAAGTGTACAGGGGTGTGTTCCAGGAGCCTAAAGGGATACCACCCAAGAGGAAAGTGGAGCACAAGATCTAGTTGTTGTCAAACATTGGGTTGTACAGAAAATCCATTATAGAGATGAATGAGGTGAAGAAGAAGTTGTTGTCAAACATTGGGTTGCAGATAAAATCCATTATAGAGATGAACAATGTGAAGAATCAATTGCAAAAACTACTGAAACAAGTTGTTATTCGACCAAGTACCTTAGCATGTAAGAAATTATGCATAAAAAGGATGGGACTTGGAAGGTGTGTGTTGACTACAAGGTGTTAAACAACGTTATTCTCAAGAATAGGTACCCCCTACTTAGGATAATTGATCTGTTGGAACAATTGCACCCAACCAAATACTTCACCAATTTGACCTTAAAGTCAGGTTATCACCAAGATTGAGCCAAAGAATAAGATACCTAGAAGACCACCTTCAAAACCAGGCAAGTTTTGTATAAGTGGTTAGTCATGTTGTTTGGCCTAAGTAATGCCCTAACTACATTCAAGAGGTTAATAAATGATATATTGCACCCTTTTATAGATTCACTTGTCATTTTTTATTTGGAAGATATATCAGTATACAATGTTACCTAAGAGAAGCACATCTCACATTTGACAGAGGTGCTAAAGAAATTGAAGAAGCACCAACCATTATCAAAACTCAATAAGCGTGAGTTTATAAAGAGAAATTTGGTGTGTCTAGGATAGGTGATAGGTGGAGTAGAGTTGAATATAAGTCCTACCAAGATAGAGGCCATCATGAAGTGGTTGGTGCTTACTAATGTTTCCAAGCTCGAGAGTTTCGTTGGGGTAACACAATACCTCTGTCATGAGACAGATGATGGTGGAACATACTTTTATTTGCAGTCTATCTTGTAGAGGATCATGAATATTTAAAACTTTCTCTATATTGAATGGAATTTCTTTTCTTTTTTTCATCTAAAAACAAAACACGATACCTAAGGAAATTCATAGCCTCATTTTCAATGGTAGCAACACCAATCCACACCATAACAATGAGTGGCAAGTATGGGTCTAATTTATTTGCATAAACTAGGACATTAAAATTTCTCTAAGACTTCATAAACTTGTGAGATGTCATGCACTATATGTGTAGCCTTAGATTTAATGTCACGGTAATCAAATGGAAATATAAATTTGATTAAGCTAACTATTCTAAGAAAGTTTGAACTATGCTACTCAGGTTAACTAGTAGGAAATTTAACAGTTATGATCTAAAACTATAAGCTAATAAAATAAAGAAAGCATGAAACAAAAATATAATCTAGAAATCGAAAGTACAAAAAGGAACTAATCCTACCAACCTCGACTACTCGAGCTTACAATGGCAAGATATCAGGTTGTGAGGTGAAGTATGCCTTTCAATATTGAAAGTGAAAGGCCCGAACAACAATGCTTTGTTCACTGAGATAAGTCATTGATTTAGTAAGAAACTATATCACACTTCTTGAAAGTAAAAGCAAGGCACATGACTCACTTAAAATCACTCAATTGATCAAATATTCACTAGTGTATCACAAATAGGAAAATAAGATGTAGTGTTTTTGGCCTACTCCCTAAGGTGGCTCAATGACTTGCAACAATACTCCAATGACTCCTCAATATTTACTCTCATCATCATCAAGGTTAATATTAAGGTTTGAAATGAAATAAAATCTTCATAAATGAAAACAATGATTTTGATGCAAGTTTGATCATACTATGCATGCATTAGGGTCTTTTCAAGTAAATAGAATCCTAACTCTTTACCTAGTATTTCAGTAAAATTGCTTCTCAAAAGCATTGGATATGGAAAAGAAACCTGATTTATTCATGAACAACAATTAAACTATGATAACCAGTGAAGTAAACAAGCTTGTGATTCAAACAAGGAATTATGAACAATTATGAACAAAAAAAACACAATAGTTAGTGCATGAAAAAATAATTCAAAGTCAAATGAAAACAAAGGTTTGCTTGCACATGAAAGTATGAAATGAAAAAAAAATAACATGAAATATATGTCAACATCCATATTTATGCACAGTAAATAAAATAATGTACATGCTCAGACGATAGGGGCCCTCCAACGCCTTAAGTTGCACACTTGAGATTACCAGCTAATAAAAACACAAAGGAACTGCATGTATTAATGAAAGTGAAGCTTGAAAATAGATCCACAGTCACAAAGTTTTTTTAATACAATGATTATAATAGGAATCACAAAGTTTGAAATCTAAAGATTAATTTGCAAGCTTTAATGGCTTGTCATTTATACATGAAAAATCAAACCAATTGTTGATAAATCTCTTCTTCGATAACCAAATGTTATTCTAAGCATCCTTCTAGATAGAGTTCAATCTCTCCCATAGAAAAAATCATGTAAAAATCGTGAATTCCATATTTGGGCAAATTTTCTTCATAAATTAGTGTTTTAGCTAGCAAACCAGTCGCATTGCCTGGAATTTTTTGCACATTTTTTTGTCGAACTATGGGGAAACTAACCATCTCAGGATCATGGAGAAATAAACCCATGTTCCTTATTTCTCCCATCTAGCTTGCAAATAGCTAAATGAATGAAAAATTATGAAAACATATTATTTTCTATAAAAATATGGTAAGATTGATTTACAATGCATAAATTTAGGAAATTTCAAAAATTAAAAGAAATGATAAAATACTATAGAAAATGTTTTATTGGTCAAAATAGGTGCAAAAAGTAATAAAAGTGGCACAAGTTAAGCTTATCCATGTCTGGATGCGGTCTATTAACGTGGAAAAATATCAGCAAAATATAGAAATGATAGTAAGAGTTGTCATTGAGGAAAGGGTCAGCCAAGGGCCTTTGAGAAGTTTAAACAAAATGATCAATCAAGCATCGATACTAGCATTACCGAACTTGTAGAAGCTCTTCAAGGTGGAGAGAAATTCTTCTAATTTGTAAGCTCAATGAAAAATTCCAATCGTTGGACTAGATTCATCTTTTCAAGAGGACCAAAATTGACTTTTGAAGCACTAAATTTGGATAAGGGAAAGTGTATTTTTGAAGTCAAGCCCACAATGACACATTTGGTCAAGTCAGCCTAAAAGCTAAATGACCCATCCTCCAATGCATACAAACACAATTTTCCTCAAACTCATTTGGATATCATATCAGCACAACTCATCTTCTCTCTCTCAATCTGATTGGTTCGTATAGGTCTAAGGAAACTCTCTTTCACACGTGTGGGCAAGAAGGAGGACAAATTTCAGGTGGCCAAAAATATGAACCTAATATCCACATTGACCAACATTGAATAAGGGTTATTTGGCATCATTTTGGTTCAATTTTTCTAGGGTATCTATGTCTCTCTAGGCCGCATATTTTGGCACAAAACCAAGGCATTTGGAGTTGGTTGACATGGATTAACCGGAGAAAAAATTCCAGACTTTGATCACAAAAGTTTCTCTTTCATTTGATCGAGTTTGACTTCATCATTTGACATGCTTTCAATAGGAAAAATATGAGTTCTTGAGGCCATTTTGACTAGCACAAAAACCAAAGTGATTTGGGCTATTTGATTGACATTAACTTTAGGGTTGATTATAGGTTTGACCGCAAGATTTTATTGCATAATTTCTCTCTCTTTTCATTGAGGACACATTTATTGTTGATTTCAAAAGTCTATTTGGAATAGTTGATCATTGAATTTGTGGACTAGTTAGGGCACACTTTGACTGTCGTTAACTTGGATAGATTTGAAAATTTTGACAGTTTACTAGATCTGACTCTTGTTTATGGATTTGGGCTCATTGTACTCTCTGTTGAAAATTTTATGACAATCTAATATAAGAATAATTTTCAAATGGTTTTCCCCCTTGTGGGGTTTTTCCCTGGTCTTTGACCAAATTGGTGTCTCTTACTAATGTTCTTGATTGTATCGTATTGTCATTGAATTTATTGTTTTATCTTCAATTACTGTTAATCATTGGAAGAATTAATTATTGTTGAGAAGATTGCTTATTGAAGAAGTGAATTGGGCTGAAGTAATTGATATAGCAGAGCAGTGGAAAATTAACAAATGTGAATGGGTATGTTATGGCATTAGTCTTAACGTGGAGATGAAGGTCTATATGCTACCATTTTAAAGTATTTCACAGGGTGGTTATCAACTACCCTACGTATGACAAGGAGCTCTATGCCCTAGTGCAAGTTGTGAAGAAGCTGGAAAACTATCTCACGGGAAAGGAGGCAATAATCCACGTAAATCACCAGCTACTATAATACGCGCAGGCCCAGAATAAGCTACAACAGACTATGCATTACAAGTGGATGGTGTTTTTATAACAATTTCATTTAGTGATCGAGTATAAGAAGGGAAGCACAAACAAGTTGGTCAACATGATTTCAAGGCCACCAACATCAAAGATTACAACTTGAACTCTTATGCACATGGAGAATTTCGCCTATGATGCATAGACAAAGGCACATGAAGAGAATGATCACTTCAATGAGGTATTTCAATAGTCATGTGCGCGATGGTGACAACACAATTGACTATAATATCTAGAATGGGTTACTCTACAGATTAAATGAGTTATGTGTTCCTAGAGGTGAGTGATTTTAGCTCATCAAAGAGGCTCATGCCTCCAAGATTGTAGGGAAGATAATGGTCAACTTGCATAAATATGTGTGTTGGGCTAGGATGTAAGAAGAGGTAGTTGATTTCATAAGAGGATGCATGTTTTTTTGTACCAACTGTTGAAAATTGGTAGAATCATCAAGTACTCTAACATGCCCTTGATGCTAGACTTGTGAGAGAGAACTGCTCCTAAAGTGAAACTTTCTAAGGTTATTGTCTTTGTACCCAATGAGAGCATTAAATATTATAATTTAATGTTGAGTTGATGTTGGAGGTTTCTTGAAGGAAAAGGGGGCTTCCAAACGGACCAATGGTCCAATATATATTATAAGCCAATGGAGAGGCTTGAGGAGAAACTCATATGGATAATATCTAATGGATTTCTTCTTGATTGAGCTTTGAAGTTTATTAAGGCAATTGAAAAACTGCAACTAGGGCACTTGGGTGTTTTTTTTGGGAATATTTTCTATGGGGGGAGGGATTTTTGTTTCACCGTTTCCAAGTGGAAGGGCTAGAAGAGGCCTAGTTGTGGGTTGTAAGGGTTGTCTTGAAGAAAGAAGGAAGATGATGAAAGGAAGTATTAAAGGAATTGAGGGCTAAAGAAAGATGTTAGGGAGATCACATCTCAAGGGACACAATCCACCAGCTAAAAGAGGCTATCAGTGGGTTTTGTAGGCAATCACAACAAGGAGAAGCACATATGCTACTATTTAAAGGGGGTTGAACCCTATGGAAGGGTCGATCTACACATTTTGACAAGTTGCAGGCTTGTAGCATACCCAGAGGAAAGGAAGGAAGGTTTGAGCCCTATTTTTGGGACATTTTTTTGTTAAATCATAGGCGGAGGCTTAGAAAAGGGAGGTTGATCCTCTATGGAATGCTTGTAGGAAACGTCACAGCCATGAAGGAGATTTTAAGAAGGGTCATGAGCTATAAAAGGGTACAATAGTGCTAGCCGGAGGTTATAAGAGAGGAAAAGACATAGGACAAAGCTAGGTTGGAGGTTGAGAGTCAGTGTAAGGTAACCAAAATTAAAAAAGGGTCTAAAAGAGCAAAGATTAATGTTTTTGGAATGTTGATAAATTATATGGTGGATGTTGTAGCAAAGAGACACCTACAACATGATTATTGGGCATATGAGAGCATATGTGACTTGGCCTTAGCCCTAGATATTTGGTCAAAGGTTTTGACATTATATTTAGGCATCTTCCAGGGATTATAAAGGACCATTACCCTTGGTACGAGAGCTCTAAGGATTCTTGTTAAAGGAATAATAAGAAATCAGTTTTGGGAAATAAAGTTTGTGTACTATGCATGATCTAATTGTTGGTATATTTTGTTGTACAAAAGTTTTTTTTTTCTTAATTAGGAATTCCAGTGTCTTTATGTTTTATGTCTTGTGAAATTTCCAAAACATAGACCAAACCAAGGGTGCATAGACTTGTAACATCGTATTGTTGTTAGAACTACAACAAGAACCTCATTTTTATTATTTTCTTTGTTTAAAAGAAAGAAAAACAAGGACCCTATCTAAAATAAATAAATAAATTGTCTTTTCTTAAAATAAATCCCTTTAAAAAAAGAAATGAAAATTTAATCTAAAAACAATAAAAATTTTGGAATTCAGAAGGCTAGCCTCTTTATTTTTCCAAATAATAAAGGAAGTCATGACTATCCAACCTATCAATTTCTTGTCCATCCTGACCTATCATACATGGAAGTCATAACCACTTTTATCTTTGATTTATATTTTTTCCTGACTGTCCAACCTACCGACTACCCAACCTCTCGACTTTGTTAATAATACCAACCTCACTTCAAGTCAAAGTCAGAACCAATAATGTAAAAAGGAATTGTGATATAAATCATGACCACCCGACCTCTAACTGTTCTAAGTATGAATAATTTTTTTATTATTTCTCAGTTAGAGTGTTTTTTTTGTTTTTGATACATTTTAGGTCTAAGTCATGATTTCATTGAGAATTTTCATTTTTGAGTAAATTTTATCCCTGACTCCCCACCTCTATCACCTTGCCTCATATTCTAAGCAACGGTTTCTGGTCAGGTCACATTTATGTGAAATTTATTCACCTTCCATATAATTTAAGCCACACACCTTGCAAGGATTTACCAAATATTTTCCCTTCTCCTTTAAAATTTTGCAAGTTTCATTTTACCCTATGTCTTAATATTTCGCTAAAACTATGATCTGAGACGATAAAATTCGGTCATAGATAGTGAAATTGTGACTCATCATTTTTCAATCCTAGTAAGTCTTTATAGTCTGAAAGCTTATGATCGGTTATTTAATTGTTTTTATGATATAAATCTCAATTTTATGGTTAATTATGCATGCAGGTTGCAAAATGGGTAAAAAGAGAAAATCTACCGCATCTAGGCAAGTCGTTCAAAAAATTAAGGAGAAGTTAAAAGGAGTAGATATTTTGGGAACTAATGACTATAATATGAACCTGACACTCATCTTTGACAAACTCTAAAAACGCAAGATGTAAGTAAGGCTAAATGGGAAGAAATTTTCAATTTCTTTGAAGAAAAGGAATTGTTAAAGTCAAATAGTTCAAATGGGGAGAGAAATGCTCAATTTGAAAATATTAGAAGAACATAGTTCCATAAGGTTGTCTATAGGGCCAAGTTTTTCCCATATTATGATATGATTTCCTAGATTCTAGTGCATGTGCATATTCCTTCTTGTTCTATTATAGATTACAATAAGAATGTAATAGCTTCCTAGAAAGTTGAGGTCCTTACTGCAATTTATAAACTAAGACTTCGAGAAGTCTTCCTTACTATGGAATTCCTAGATAGTTTCAATAATACAGTTCTTAATAAGAAAAATAAAGATTATAACAAAGTTATTAAGAATTGGTTGAGGGAGTCATAGGGACATAAACTGAAAAGGGATCAAGATTATCCTATTTCCATCTTTAAGAGACCGTTTAGGTTTATTATCAATATGTTATCCAGGTTGTATGGAGAGAAAAACCCTAAGCACTGCAAAATTCAGTGGATTCCTTTGATTCATAATATTCATCATGAGTCAAAAATATTTAATTGGGTTGATATTCTATCTAAGAGTCTTTTATATGCCCTTGAATTATCACTTTCATCCCCTTTAGGTTACAAGAAAATGTTTTGCATGTCAGCCTATCTCATGGATATAGTAATTGCCTTAGTTCCTTTCCCAAACATGAAATGGAAATATTACTCTGGCCACCAACAAGCCATTCAGAATTATTCCTCGGTTCTTTGGGAAAGCAATATCAAGATTCATTTTATTGATATCTGCAATTATGTCATAGTCCCTTTGCATGAGGTTATTTTTGGGAAAACTCCTCCAAGAGTCAACTAAGATCTTAAGGAAGCATTATAACAAAATGATGATTAGTTCATTCATGGTATTTTCACTTATATCAGGGCATACTAGTGAAATAGGTCCTCATATTTTTCCAAGGTACATTCTTGACATAATTGTTATAAGGGAAATAAAAAATCAAACTACACTACACAGTCAAGCCAAGAAATTAAGTAGACTCCAGAAGAAAATTTGGCCTAGTTTTCCAATCAAAATTGGAAAAATGAGTTTGAGAGACAAAGGACATGCTAATAAAGAAGTTGAAGAAATACAAGATGTATGATTATATGCATTGCCTCATTATGATTATTACCCTAGGGATATAATTAATTACCATTTTAAAGTTGTTAGGTTTATCAAAAAAATTGTACATCAACAACCTCCCTTTGATTATGTCTTTGTAAATATTTATTATTTTGATCATGCAATTAACAAGGGGAAATCAATGGATAATGAGGAGAAGGCCAGAATTCAAGTATATAGAGAGAATACTTATGAAGCCTTCCTCAAACAAAAAAGTCTTCACTCTTCCATCTCTTTTGAAGATCTCAAATCTCTTGAATATTTAAAATGTCAATTTACTCAAATCCCTTCATAATCGATCCCTACATCTAAAAAACCTCAAGAAACTCAAGTTGAAAGTTTGTCTAATGTTTTTGTTACAGTTCATGAATTGACTAGTTTGGATGCTTGTAAATATGACAATGCATAAGATAAAGTAAAAGACAACCACAAAGTCACAGAGGATAAAGATAAGAAATTGGATATAGTGGAGCAAACTAAACAAAAAGTAAAATAAGGAACCCTTACTAGGGATATAATTGATCTTGATCCTCTTGAAAATATCAATCAAAATGATTCTAAGATTGATAAAGATCCATGAAAAATTGAGAAAATGGATATTGATGAAGATAAGGCTAAACAAGAAACTTTTCACTTAACATTGCTAGATAGCCCTAACAAGGGAAAGGAGTTAACATAACAACTAACGAAAGCTACTGATCTTTCAATTCCTCAGACATCTCCCAAAGCTTCTATGACTCTTATTTCTACAAATATTTCATTAAGTTCTTCTCTTTTCAAGCATGTTTCTGAGATTGAACTAGTATTTGAAATTGTTCCCTCTTTGAAAGAATATTATTTTAACTTACAAACAAAACCAGTTGTAAGAAAAACAAAGAAGAGGAAGTTAGATAGTTTTGAAACGATCTTTGAATTCAACTGGAAAGCATCAAGTGATGTAAAATATAGAGTTGAAGAGTCATAGCAGACAATTGGAGCTTTTGTAAACTACTAATAGCATTTGATTAGTGAACTCTCAGTAGAATATCAAATGAAACTCCGAAGAGTTAAGAAGCAGAATTGGAAAAAAACAAAGTCTTCAATGAAGAACAGTGGTGAGCTCATTATGCAACTCTTATAGGAGGTTTTCCTATTGAAATGGATAACTGGAAAAATGAATTACAAAGTGAATTAAATGACTTAGAAATGAAAAATGCAAAATAGGTAGAAGAAATGTGAAAGGCTCTTGATGATTAAATCAGAATATAAAAGAATAATTTGATAGTAATATTTAGGTAATGACCACAACATTAAATTAGCAAGTTGGAACTCTTCAACTTCAATTAAAATATAGACATGATATAGATCAGAGAATGAATATGTTCACAAAATAAGCCTTGCAAGTTAATCAAATATTACAAAAAAATCAAACCAAATTTTATAAACAACTGGATAAAATCTATAGATTTTATTAAGAAATTGTGAATCTAAACGATAGAGTTGAATCTCTTGTTGAGGAAGATAAAAACATTAAGGAGAGATTCATATTAATTCTAGATTGGAAAAAATAGTTGGATCCTAAAAATATTCCTAAAGTTTTCGAGAGAGATAAAATATTGATGCTTGCTTCTTTAAGTTAGAGAGAGTCTAATTCAAAAGAGATTCAGGAATGGACTAAAAGAGCCATTGAGCATTGTGACTCAATATGGGATGTTGGATATGATTTCATAGAGGAATTCTATTTACCAAGCTCAAAGCCCTTGAGAGAAGTTATACTAGGAATTTTGAATCAATAGGTAATTGAAGATAGAAGAGAAGAAGATGATAAAACAATAAAAGGAATCAAAATATGGAATCTACAAGAATTTCATAAATTCCTTCAATTTCCATTTGATAAAATTAAATTTATTTCAAGATTTTCTAAATATAAGAAAAATAAAAGATACATTCATAATTTAGTAGTTAGATGTCATGTCAACATTGATCACTTTCTCCTAGTGCATTTCTCTACAATCACACAACTGTTCACAAATTGGGTGACCTTCATCCAAACAATTGCTCTGAATTTGTTTCCCACTGAAGATAAGCATTCTGAAGATGAAGAGGAGGATTAAAATGGCCTACCACATTTAAGGAAGATATTTTTGATAGGGATAAAATATTGTTTTAGTATTATTATTATTTAAAGAAAATCTTTGAGATTTTCTATCCTTAGCTTTAAGAAACAAATTTTATCTTATTTTTATTTTAGTATTTATATTACCCATTATGTTGGTGTATGGGTCGAAAATTGTTTAGACTCAAGACTTGGATTTTAAAAATCAGATTTTGACTTGAATTATTCTTAAGACCAAATTTCAAAATTGAATGTGTCATATAATTTAATTATTTAATTTAATTGAATTGAATTGAATGGCATCATATAATTTAATTGAATTTCATTATTTAATTATTTATTTGATGTATTTGGTACTTATCCTCTAACTATATACATATTTATTTATGTTGAATGTTAGGATATTCTGATTAACATTTCTTATGATATGTTATAGTTTATTTTTTCTATCAAATTATTTAAGTTCAACATATTTGTTAATGTTTAATAGTGAATATTGATATTCCAACAATATAATTCTAGTTTTCTCTCGCTTTCGAGATAGTTTTTTTTTAGTCTATGTATTTCAGTTATTGCATGCAAATTAATCCAAAAAAAACTCTTAAAAATATAAATCAGACTCTTGAAAGAGAGTTTTCCCAAAATTATTATGTGTGGTTAGTTGGACCCAGATTCCATCCAGATTCAAACACACATAATGATTTCTTTTAAATATTATTTTTGAATGAATTCCCCATCCCCCCAGCCTTACTGTTGTTTGATCCTTCAGGCCAAATCCCACTTACACACAAAATTTTGTATATTTTTGTAGTTAATTGTAAATATTAATTTATGTCATATACTTTCCCTAATATAGTTTAATTTTAACATTTTTCTCGTTTATTTTTAAGTTAGAATAGGTAACCAACCTTGATTCTGGAGAGTATACAACCACTTCAAAGAAAAGGGGTCTAATTGGGACCCTGATTGAGCCAATACTTAAATCATTGTAGTTGGGAGATTTTCCTCCTATCAACAGGTGTCTGAAATACTTTGAAGAGAAATTGTGTCGGAATTGTACAAAGTTGGCAGGTATAAGATGGATTTGAGTTGTCTTGATGGTGAAGAATGGATAGATTGTCTCTTGGATTTCTAGGTAATAAGCCAACAAAGAAAATGGTTTCTAGCTTGAGGTTTGAAGATTGGATGGAAGGGATATCCAACTACAGATCGTGGAAGGAAAGAATCAGGCAAATTTTGTTGGCAAACGATCTATGGGATTATGCCAACACCAAATCAAGGCACCAACTAATGTAGCATACTTGGCTTTGTATAATAAACCATAGGTGAAGGCCAAGTTGATCATAATTGATGGAATCAAGGATCATTTGATACCTCATCTTACCATAAAAGACATTGTATGGAACATATGGGAAGCTTTGAAAGCATTCTTTCATAACAAGAAAGACAATTGAAAAATGGTATTGAGAGAGAAGCTCATGGATATGTAGTGACCTAGGGTAATTTTTCTCTAAGATTTTATAGGGTATTAGGTTTTCAGAGCATTTTTTTTCAAACAATAATTAATTCAATACAAATAATGTATTTGTTAATGACAATAAAAACTTCTCAATGATACAATAGGTTGAATCCAACATTCAATAAAACTGTTGACGATGTTGGACCCGCCAACATGTCAAGTGGATCAACCCAGTAATAATCCCAATTAGACCTCAAACAGTTAGGTGTAGGATTCCTAGCAGTGGGTCGTAAGGTAATGCCTTGACCGTGATGGCGCATAGAGGCATGTAAGATAACTCTGTCAGTAGCAAGGGTGTGATTGTTGCAGTGAGTCAAGGAAGGTGAATGAGAGGTTCTAACACATGGGGGGTGAGATGAGTGTGCCCTGTGGCAACCTGTAGTAGTACTTAGTTGAGAAGGGAACACACGAGCAAAGATGCATCACAAGCTGGAAAGAAGATCAGTCGGAAATACAAAGACATTGTTAAACCAACAACACATATGCAACAAGATTCATATAATCACATACAAAGTAGTTCATACACAACTACGTAAGTTAAACAACATAACTGGAGCATTCCAACTATAATAACAACATATGCATGAAAATGTGTTGGCTCTTATTATATAAAGAAGTGTAAGTCTCAATCAGACAATACATCCATGTAAACCTACTAGCCCCAATAGTGGAACCTTACAACCACATCCGTCTACTCCTCCAAAGAGATGAACTAGCTCTGTGCAGTGGAGAAGCCAAGGCGCATTACAATATTGTCCAAGCTTTCTCCAAGATAGTCTTATCAAAAGCTTGGATGACCAAAAGCCTCTACAATGAGTTATGAGGGACTATTTATAGCAAAGTGTGGAGTAACCCTTGGCAATCCCCTTTGTGATAGTTCAACTACCCTCATGACTCTTCACCTACTCTATGACTATTACATCCAACTATTGACACTTGACTTACACTTAACATGACTCAACATTACAATGCACATGTGCTCATGTGAGACAACATGCCTTGAGTAAGCCATGCAAGACATGATTGACACCCATTCCACTGTGATGAGACCAACGCTTTGACATGCTTGTGATGGTGAAGGTGGTGATCTGATGCCAAGTTTGGTCATCCATGATGGTGTGAATGCACCTCATGGTGACATCTTGCTGAAGTGAACTCTTCCCTCCATTGCAACTGATGCATTGGTTCGGCTCCTTCATCCAACTCGTCTGCTAACATGTGCATGGTCTTCTTGGGTGTGGCTGAATCGGCAACACACTAATGCATAGTGTCCATGCTAATCATCAAGTGTGTGTTGGTGGTCATGCACATCAACTTGCCGAAGTACATGTTCAGCTCCAGTTGGACTTGCTTATTGTCTTCACCTTGGTGAGTGTGTTGAATGGGTTGGATTGCATGTGGGTGCACAATGACATGAATGCTGCTGAATCTCTTGCATGCGATCAACAACACTTCTCACCATGTTTGCTCTATGTCAGCTATTGGGATGGATCTTTAATTTGTATGAGCGCAGTTTCATCCATGAGTGCATGTTGCGCCCACTACTGTTCTTGTTCCTGCTGCAACCCATTCGCCTACCTGTGCAGCTTCATGTTCTTCCTGATTTGTTGCTTCAACACATGAAACTCCTTCTTTGGTCCATTCTGTGTCTTCATGTGATCTTCATGTCGCACCGTCACCTCAAAGCTCGAGTCTCCAAAGTTGCTTTCATTATCACTGGATCTGCTTGATCTTACAACTTTGTTCTGCCTCCATGTCGTCAAAAACCTTCCTCGTGCATTCATTGCTTTCGTTGCATTCGTTGTGTTCATTGTATTCACTGCATTTGATGCGTTCACTGCATTCGCTGTGTTCGGTATGCTGCCTTTAGCTATTTTTCATTATGATGCTTGTTGTGATATCTTGATGTTCTTTCCTACGAACAACTTGATATATTCATGAGTACACAAGTTCATAGACATTTGATTGACTGCATCTCCAGGCGTGCTCTGAATAGTGTCTTCAACTCTGCTCTCTTGGAAGCCATTGTACCTGTACTGCTAAGAGGCAGATGAACACCTGCAATACCTGGAGACATGGCAACACTCATGGAAAAAAATATATTAGTCGAAAACCAAACTGAACTTGAGAACTGACTTGCAACATACCTATGTGACTGATCATGAAGGTTGCACAATTTCAGCTGGGAGGTTGAGAGACTGACTACCAAGACTACATGAGGCACATTTTGGGCTACTGGGACACTAACTGACTATTGGAACTGCGCAATGCACAGTCCAGTCTAGCTGCTATCTATTTGAATTGCACAATGCGGAATGTCAGCTTCAAATGGTTGTAGGCTCAATGACTGCATTGAGCAATTTTTAGGGCTAGCAGTCACTATCCCTCATAAATGCATAAAACAGTCTTGAAGGATAGTGCTTGGGCATAAATTCACATTTCTGGAGAGGAAGACAGAGCCTTCCTTCCCTAGATTCTGCAATGTTGTCTCAATGAAGGCATATTTTGGACCAAGGTTGGTTTGACTCACTGACGAGCAACTGAAAGCAAATATGACAGTGGATGCATGGCGACACTTACTGAAAGTAGAATTGATTAACTGTTAAAATTGGCAACCAGGTCAAAACTTCATGTGGGTCATCTTATTCACGGCTAATAATATTTTTTTTAGATTCCTCTTGTCGAGAGGTGTAGGATTGATATAAAGATCATCCAATTCCGATAAGTATTCATGGAGATATGAATTTATTTTGATTATGGAATTATTATCAAGCTGACCTACAACTCATGTAGGCTCAGAAGCCCAACATTCGCATCTATTCACCCACCAACGTTGTGTATAAATATAAGAGTACTTTTCCTCATTTGGACTCACTCATCTCATCACATCTCTCTCTCTCTACTGCACAGATATGAGTCTCTTCTCTACTGCGTTGAAATGGGTCTCTCTCTCTCACACATGTAAAGCCGGAAGCTGTTGAATTTGAAGCTGCAACTGCAGAAGTAAAGATTGACTTGCGTGGCCTAGAAGATCTACTCTTTGGAACTGTGTTGTAGGTTCATCTGAAACTCCTTTGAAAGCCACAACTTTTGGTGGTGGAATAAAGTCAATCCGATGAACAGTTTACAAGATATCGACTGCCCTAGTTTGAAGCTGGAAACTGCTGAAATTGAAGCTGCAACTGCAGAAGTAAAGATTGACTTGCGTGGCCTAGAATATCTCCTCATCTGAACTGTGATGTAGGTTCATCTGAACCTCCTCTGGAAGCTGAAACTTTTGGTGGTGGAATGAAGTCAATCCGACTGTCGGTTTGTGAGATATGGCCTGCCCTAGTTTGATAATGAAGCCGCTAATACTGATGCTACTGATCTATGGTTTGCTACTGCTGATATGAATCAGATTTATTGTACTATTTCTCTCTGCTGAATTATTGAAGATAAAAGAGATTTGATCAAAGGGTTTCCCCACACATTGTGGGGTTTGTCCCTGGCTAGCCGCCACATCTTGTGTCTCTTGTCTTGGCTTGTTTTCTGTCAATCGTTTAATGTTCTATCTGCACTTTACTTTATGTACATGTGATTGCTAATCGGTGGAATATAATAAGAAAAAGAAGTAAATTGTTATAAGCATAGAACATAGCATAACTTAACATTAACAGTGCATGCAAACATGAATGAAATATTTAGTAAACATATCAACATGCATGTGGGTGAAGCAAGTCGCCAAATTGACGATCGTTCATGAAAAATAGTTTCATGGATGTGACAACAGTGAGATAGCAACAATTTCATGCATGTTATCTTCATTTCATTTGTTGTGTTTGTTGTATTTGCCATGTTCGATGCATTCGTTGCGTTTTTTGTGTTCGGTATGTTGCCTTCAGTTTTTGTTCATGATGCTGCTTGTCATGATATCTTGATGTTATTGTCTACGAACAACTTGATATCTTCGTGAGTAGGCAACCTCATAGAATTTGATCGACTGCATCTCCAGGCATGCTCTGAACGATGTCTTTGACTCTGCCCTCTTGGAAACCATTGTACCTGCACTGCTAAGAGGCAAATGAACACCTGCAATACCCCGAGACATGGCAACACTCATGGAAAGCAATCTGTCAGTCGAAAACCAAACTGAACTTGAGAACTGACTTGCAACATACCTGTGTGACTAATCATGAAGGTTGCGCAATTTTAGCTGAGAGGTTGAGAGACTAACTGCCAAGACTGCACGAGGCACAATTTGGGTTGCTAGGAAATTGACTGATTTCTAGAACTACGTAATGCATAGTCCAATATGGCTGCTGACTGCTGGAATTGTGCAATACGCAATCTCAGCTGGCAATGGCTTGAGGCTCAGTGACTGTATTGCGTAATTTTCTGGGCGAGCAGTCATTGTCCCTCATAAATGCACAAAACAGTCCTGGAGGATAGTGCCTACATAGAAATGCACATTTATGGAGAGGAAGACAGAGCCTTCCTTCCCAAGATTGCGCAATGTTGTCTCAGTCAAGGCAAAGTCCGGACCAAGGTTGGTCGGACTCGACGACAGGAAACTGAAAGAAAATATGATAGTAGATGCATGGCGACACTTAGTGAAAGTAGAACTGATTGACAGTGCATGCAAACATGAATGAAAGATTCAGTAAATAGATCAACATGCATGTGGGTGAAGTTAATCGCCGAATTGGTGAACGTTTGTGAAAAAAAATTTCATGCATGCGACAATAGTGAGATAGCAACAAAAAATGAGACAATGGTAGGAAAAGCTAATATACATGTAAACAACAACAAGCGTTCAAAGAAAACAAGAAAACAATACTCATACAAGCAAAAACACAAAAAGTGACCGAAATGCAATGCAAGGCATGGAAAGCGGGTTTACCCTAAAATAGTTGAGTTGAATGTGCCAACTGCTCCTAGATGTGATGTGGGATGTTAGAGTTGCAAGGTTGATGTGAGGAATGAGCTCTACAACATCCGATTGATGAGTTTTGATAACATTAAGGTTGTGACGCGCATGCCACAAATCTAGGGAAAGCGACACTTGATGGGAGGTTTCTAAAGTGATCCTTGCATGTAACCTCCAACTGCTAAAAGTAGATCCCTGAAACAAGGGATGAATTTGCATGCTGCCTTGGGAGAAGCAACCTATGCATGCAAGTCTGTTTTGCTTGGTCCCAAGGGGAACCAGTAAACTCAGCTACACATGAAAGAGGTTGTTCGACTACTTGAAGGAAATGCACATTTATGGCTGGGAGCTCGGTTGACTACCCAGGAGATTTGCACAATTTCTGGGCAGAGCAACTGACTACTACATAAATTTCCATAAATTCTAGGCTGAGCAACCTTGCTAGGAAAAATTGTGTAATTCCTGCTGGGAGTGTTGACTGGAAGAATTGCGTAATTCTAGAGCCCAACAGGCTTCCAGTCAGGATTGCGCAATTTCTAGAGGGAAGGCTGGTTTCCCTCCAAATTTTCATAATTTCTTGGGGGAGTTGCTCAGCCTGCAGCTGGACTAAGTTCGGGTGATCAACCTGTGAGGGGAATACATCGAGCTATGATCGACAAGCTACCTTTGTGCAAGAAAAACACTGAAGTTTGTGTACTTGATGAAGCAAGACAAGATGTTGTGCAAGGTTGGTAGGGAGGCTCGAAAATGGGCTAAGGCAAAATTTTGGTGGGTGGTTATAGCCACTACAACACTTGGTGACACATTGGTAGAACTCTAGCTTTCTAAATGGACCTTGTTTGTGAAAAGAAAGTCTAACACCTCCAGAAGTATTGTTCAGTTCTCAGCTCATCTTGGCTTCACACTAGCTTGATTGTAAGATGTAGCATTTTCCAAGACCTTGGACGATTAACACACATTCCAAGCTAAGGCAACATCGTTATTTCGATTGGGGTTGAGGGGTATATAGGTACACAAGCAGTATAGTCGTTAGAGTCTCAGTTTCATCTTTGGTGTTTCTCCACTGCCAACAGGCATGGACAGTACCCTGGTGGAGTCACATAGGAACACAAGCATGGCTTTGCTGCCAGCGAGCCTGGTCAGTACCTCGACGGAGTTACTTGCATCACCTCCCTGCGCAGGAAGCCTTTCTCTTCTTTCACCTTGTTCATTTTTCATTTTGAATTTTTTGACTTTTAATTTTTGCATTTTTCATTTTTCACAATGCATAACACTTATTCATTTCAGAGACAGAAGAGGGATCCCGACTTATTGAGAGAAGAAGAGGTTGTTCCAGGAGAGAAGTAGTTTATTGTATCTCCGATGTGCCTGTTAAGGTTTTCCCCCTCACCTTACTCTACTTGACTAAGTTGACAAGGGTTAACCCAAAAACAACTGACTAGAGAAGGTGAGACTAGTTAGCGCACAAGCATTGTATTTTCACCAAGGTTCACTTTGAACGGTACGTATTTTCCTTAGACATATCATGGATTAAAAGTAACAAGCTCTTCATACAGAGGTAAGATGACAGATAACCAAGTAGTGATAGTTGTACAAGCCCTCTTGTATTTTACCCAGCTCGCTTCAAGCGTCATACATAGTTTCATGCGAAACTAACCTACGAACGAAACAAGCGAACTAACAAACAACAAAGCAAAACAAGAGCATAAGCGAAAGTGAAAGTAAGGCAAGTAAGAAAACAAGCAAGCAAACAAACCATCAAACAAAGCATGTAAGAAAACAAGTATGCAAGCAAACAACTAAAAGCAAACACTAATCCTACTCCTACACTAATGGTGCATGGGCTTGATCACATGAAGTGATATTTCCAATGCAGCCACTGGTGCACTGGTTGACCCATGGTGGTGACAGTTTGGTCCGTGAGCAACCCAGTTGTGTGAACCAGCAAGAAAGAAAGATACAACAATGAAGACAACCACACTTCATGTTTCAAAGTGCCCACATGACATAAGTGAGCACCAGCGCATGACGAGTAGTCTGTGGAATTATCATAGTGTTGTGGGTCAGTGCCTGCAAATTTGAAGCATAAGCACACTCTTAACTGTGACATGCAAGCAAACAAAAGAAACAAAGATAAATTGCGTTGTGAATGAGTACTTGCAATGTAATATTCATCCAATGAATGAGCAATGGGATTGTGCAATTCAAGTGGAGGAAGTGTGATCTCTATGTGAGATGGATCTTCAATGAATACAAATGAGTGATGAGGAGCCTTGGGTGATTGAAAAATTGCATGATTGAAAGTGAGACTAACCCCAAGAGAGTGAGGACCTAACATAACCATCAGCTTGGGCTAAAGTTCCTCGACAGTCTTGGGTGTTTCAACTTCATCATCACGTAGACTGATGGCTTCGAAAGATCAACTGTGATAGAGTCATGATCATGATCAAATATGGAAACAAATGGATCACGACCGCCACAATCAGAAAAAACCAATGATTTCAACGGCATCCACATGATCAGATGAGTCAAATAGAGGGGTAGATGAAAAGGGAACAAAATCATACTTTGTGTTTCTGGAAAAGACAGATGAAAGATCAAGTGGATTTTCAACGAATAGTTTATCCTCTCCATTGTCGAATGATGGACCAACATCTGGTGAGTCCTGCGAGTGATCAATAATGGATGCATCCGTGGTTGAAGACACACATGAAAAATCATGGATGGAAGGTTCACTAAAGAGGTCAGGAAAGAACAGAGGGGGATCAAATGGAAGGGAGTCATCCTTCACCAAGTGTTGATGTTCAATATCCCACTCATATTCTTCATGAATGATAGCGCATGTTGGTTTTTCAACACCAACTTCGTCAATGGGTTGTTCCTCACTCACAACAAGTGAAGAGACTGGAATGGACGAACACAAGACAACATCATCCGGAGAAACACCTGAGTGCAAAGACAGAGGTCGTAGAACAAAATGCATATGAGAACTCGAAGGACTCACAACCAAATCTGCATGAAAATTGAGTGAAGTGATGTTGGGAGGATGTGAAAACTAAATAGGTGTATGAGAATGATCTTCAACATCACTAGGCAGTGGTGGGGCTGTTGAATGAAAGGAAGGTAGACAATCAGTCGAGACAGTGACTGCATCCCCATGATATTATGCAGCTCCATCAGTGAAGAATGTTGAGCGAGGCTTGATCTCAAGCTTCCTCTTGGGACAAGCATATTTCTTAAGGAAATACTCAAATTGGTCCCAAAGATAAGAAAATTTCATCTAGATCCTCGGAGCTTGAAATTGCAAGTCATGGAAGTGCTGCCAAAAATCAATAACCGAATCATGCGGAGCCTTCTGTTGCTGCAACAGTTTCCAGTCAAGATGGTCTGGATCAAAATGATAGAAATTATCTTCAATAATATCACAGAAGTGCTCAAGTGAGTGCACACTATCAGCCAGTAGGCTAAGTAGCTATCTATGTGGAGATTCACGAAGTGTGTGTGTGCAAGCAACAAGCTGGCTTGTTCGTCAGAACACCCATCTTCCTCATGAAGCATGGAAAGAAAGGCATGTAAGTACTAAAGTCAGGTCACTTCACCTTCACCATCATACGTGAAAGTAGCCAAGAGATCAAAAAACTCTACTGTGGTGGAGACATCTTCATGATTCGAAAAACATCTCAGGGGGGAGAAGAGTGCAAAAATCCATGGAAGGTATGCAAAGGCTCAAAACTAGATGAGACGACATGAGACGACACAGCTTGTCATCTGGCCCCCCTTCTAGCGACAAAAATATTGACGATGCTGGACCCGCCAACATGTCAAGGGGATCTCCCTGGTAAGAAGTCCCAATTAGACCTCAGATCATTTGGTGTAGGAACCCCAACAATGGGTCGTAAGGTAATGCCTTGACTGCGATGTCACACAGAGGAAAGTAAGATAACTCTATTAGTAGCAAGGATGTGACCACTGTAGTGAGTCAAGGAAGGTGAATGAGAGGTTCTAACACATGGGGGGTGAGATGAGTGCACCCCTTGGAAACCTGTAGCAATACTCAGCTGAGAAGGGAACACACGAGTGAATATGAATTACAAGTTGGAAATAATATTGGTCGACGATCCAAAGTGATGGTTAAACCAACAGCACATCTGCAACAAAATTCATATAATCACATACGAAGCAGTTCATACATAACTACGTAAGTTAAACAACATATATTGCTAAGAAACTAGAGAAGTCCAACTACAATAACAACATATGCATGAAAATGTGTTGGCTCTTATTATATAAAGAAGTGTAAGTCCCAATCATATAATACATCCATGTAAACCTACTAGCCCCAACAGTGGAATGTTACAGCCACATCCACCTGCTCCTCCAAAGAGGTGAACTAGCTCGGTGCAGTGGAGAAGCCAAGGCACGTTACAATTCTATCCAAGCTTTCTCCAAGATAGTCTTATCAGAAGCTTGGCTGACCAAAAGCCTCTATGACTGTTACATCCAACTATTGACACTTGACTTACACTTGACATGACTCAACATTACAATGCACATGTACTCATGTGAGACAACATGGCTTGAGCAAGCCATGCAAGACACCACTGACACTCGGTCCACTGTGATGAGATCTGCTTGATCTTGCAACTTTTTCCCCCTCTGTGTTGTTAACAACCTTCCTCTTGCATTCATTGCTTTCGCGACATTATTTGCATTTTTTTTATTCGTTGCATTCGCTGTATCCGCTGCATTTGTTGCATTTTCTACATTCGTTGCATTCGCTGCATTTGTTGCATTCGTTGCATTAGTCTTATCAGAAGCTTGGCTGACCAAAAGCCTCTATAATGAGTTATGAGGGAATATTTATAACAAAGGGTGGGGTAACCCTTAACATTCCCCTTTGTGACAACTCAACTACTCTGATGACTCTTCACCTACTCTATGACTGTTACATCCAACTATTGACACTTGACTTACACTTGACATGACTCAACATTACAATGCACATGTACTCATGTGAGACAACATGGCTTGAGCAAGCCATGCAAGACACCACTGACACTCGGTCCACTGTGATGAGAACAACTCTTTGACATGCTTGTGATGATGAAGGTGGTGAGTTGATGCCAAGATTGGCCGTCCATGATGGTGTGCATGCACCACATGGTGACATGTTGCTGAAGTGAGCTCTTGCCTCCGTTGCAACTAGTGCATTGGTTCGGATCCTTCATCCAAATTGTTTTCTTACATGCACATGGTATTCTTGGGTGCGGCTAAACCAGCAACACACTAATGCATAGTGTCTGTGTTGATCTTCAAGTGTGTGTTGGTGGTCATGCACATCAACTTGCCGAAGTACATGTTCAGCTCCAGTTGGACTTGCTTCTTGTCTTCACCTTGGTGAGTGTGTTGAATGGGTTGGATTGCATGTGTGCGCATAATGGCATGCATGTTTCTGAATCTCTTGCATGCGATCAACAAAATTGCTCACCATTTCTGCTCCGTCTCAGTTGTTGGGATGGATATTTAACTCGTACGGGCGGAGTTTCATCCGTTATTGCATGTTGCGCCCACTATTGTTCCTGTTCCTGCTGCAACCCATTCGTTTATCTATGTAGCTTCATCTCCTTCCTGAGTTGTTGCTTCAGCACATGCAACTCCTTCTTTGTCCCATTCTTTGTCTTCACACGATCTTCATGTCGCATCGTCACCTCATAACCCGAGTCTCCAAAGTTTCTTTCATTATCAATGGATCTGCTTGATCTTGCAACTTTTTTCCTCCTCTGTGTTGTTAACAACCTTCCTCTTGCATTCATTGCTTTCGCGACATTATTTGCATTTTTTTTATTCGTTGCATTCGTTGCATCCACTGCATTTGCTGCATTCATTACATTCGCTGTGTTTGCTACTTTTCGTATGTTTCCTTTAGCTATTGTTCATGATGTTGCTTACTGTGATACCTTGATGTTATTGTCTACAAACGAATTGATGTCTTCATGAGTGGGAAACCTCATAGAAATTTGATCAATTGCATCTCCAGGCTTGCTTTGAATGGTGTTGTTCACTCTACCCTCTTGGAGACCATTTTGCCTGCACTACTAAGAGGCAAGTGAACACCTGCAATACCACGAGACATGGAAACACTCATGGAAAGCAATTTGTTAATCAAAAACCAAACTGAAATTGAGAACTAACTTGCAACACACCTGTGTGACTGATCATGAAGGTTGCGTAATTTCAGCCTGGTGGTCGGTAGATACTAACTGCCAAGACTGCACGAGGCACAATTTGGGTTGCTAGGAAACTAACTGACTGCTGGAACTACGCAATGCACAGTCCAGTCTGGCTGCTAACTGTTGGAATTGTGAAATGCACAATCCCAATGAGCAATGGCTTGAGGCTCAGTGACTACATTGTGTTTTTCTGAGCCAGGAGTCAATGTTCCTCAGAAATGCACAAAACAGTCCTGGAGGACAGTGCCTGTGAAAAAATGCACATTTATGGAGAGGAAGACACATCCTTCCTTCCCCATATTATGTAGTGTTGTCTTAGTGAAGGCAAAGTATGGACCAAGACTGTTCTGAATCACCGAAGGGAAACTGAAAGAAAATGTGATAGTGGATGCATGGCGACACTTAGAGAAAGTAGAATAGATTGACAGTGCATGCAAACATGAATGAAAGATTTAGTAAACAGATCAACATGCATGTGGGTGAAGCGAGTTTCCAAATTGACGACCGTTCATGAAAAACAATTTCATGCATGCGACAAAAATGAGATAGAAACAAAAACTGAGACAGTGGTAGGAAAAGCTAATATACATGTAAACGACAACAAGTGTTCTAAGAAAACAAGCAAATAGTACTCATATAAGTGAAAACACAAAAAGAGACAGAAATGCAACACAAGGCGTGGAAAGTAGGCTTACACCAAAATAGCTTAGTTGAATGTGCTGACTGCTCCTAAATGTGATGTGGGATGTCAGAGCTACAAGGTTGATGTGAGGAATGAGCTCTACAACATCTCGTTGATGAGTTTTTATAACATCAAGGTTGTGACGTGCATGCCACAAATCTAGGGAAGGTGACACTTGGTGGGAGGTTTCTGAAGTGATCCTTGCATGTAACCTCCAACTACTAAAAGTAGATCCCCGAAACAAGGGATGCCTTTGCATGCTACCTTGGGAGAAGCAACCCATGCATGCAAGTCTGTTTTGCTCAGTCCCAGGGGGAACCGGTCAACTCAACTGCACATGCAAGAGGTTGTTTGATTGCTTGAAGGAAATGCGCATTTATTTCTAGGAACTCGGCTAACTGCGCAAAAGATTTGCGCAATTTCTGGGCAGAGTAGTTGACTACTGCCCAGATTTGTGCAAATTCTTGGCTGAGCAACCCTGTTGGGGAAAATTGTGCAATTCTTGCTGGGAGTGTTGACTTGAAGAATTGCACAATTCTGGAGACCAGCAGGCTGCCAGTCAGGATTGTGCAATTTATGGAGGGAAGGCTAGTTGCCCTCCAGAATTGCACAATTTCTTGGGGGAGCTTCTTATCGTACAATTAGACCAATTTCGGGTGAAAATCCTGTGAGGGGAATGCATTGAGCTATGATTGAGAGGATCCCTTTGTGCAAGAAAAACATTGAAGTTTGTGTACTTTATGAAGCAAGACAAGATGTTGTGCAAGGTTGGTAGGGAGGCTTCAAAACGGGCTAAGGAAAAATTTTGGAGGGTGGTTGTAGCCACTACAACAGAAAGAAAAATTCAATCAACAATTACAATACATTCAACCATGCATACAACAATATGGTACAATATTATAATTCCATGCATAATGGGATTCACATTCCATGGTGACACATAAAAACTATTTGATAATTGAAATGATACACTAAATATATATTTTCATATGCTATTAATTACAAGACTTTATACAAAGTCTATTGCTCAAGATATCTAAGTTTTCCTCAGGTACACACCTTATTCTTGCCTCAGTCCACTCCAATAGTCTTGAACCTATCTCAATATACTTTTTGACGGGACCCACATATGTTAAGGGGCTCAGACCTATCACACAGATCCATGGAGCTACCTCTGAATGTTAACTTTGGCTTCAAAATTGTTTGGTCCACCATCTAAAACCTTATCACTGACTACTTCAAGACTATGATTTGTCACTTCTGGTCACTTTTGGTCCTGTGATTTGTCACCAATGGTTGCTCAAATTAGAGTAAATTTTAGATTATGTGATTGCTTGAGAACATGTGAACTACTTCAGGGTGATACACAAGGTGAGTTCGTAGAATTCTTCAAGACTCAACTCTTTACAAATTCAACTACGTCTTGACTCCAAACAAAACACACAGGTAGACTAACAAGAGACCAACCCCAAATAGAGAGAAATTACATTTCTCGGTATTATAATTCATAAATCTTCCTATCTTATGAATTGTAGTTTGCTTCACAGAAATCCCAAACTTTATGTTTCAGAGAAGAGCTTGGCCTACTTCAAGACTTATTACAAAACTTAAGAAAGACTTTGTTTCTCCCCTATTAAGAGAAAACTTGTGCAGATTAAAGTATAATAAATAGGAAAAATAAAGAGAAAGTAAACTTATTAGCTATGACAGAATCTTTCACCACCAAAATTGATAGGAGGAAAGGGGCATTAAAACCCTTAGATCCTCAGGATCAAAGAAAAAACAAAGATAATTTATCCAATCCCATGATGATCCAAATCAATTAAACCCTCTTGTATTTATAAATTCCTTTGAGAGGATTTTTCTCCTTAATTGATTGAATGAGGTTCACTTGAAACCCCAAATTTGGGTTTCTTTGTTTAGCTACCCCAAAATGTTTCCCTTCACTGACTAAACATTAGGTATTTTGGGGTTTTCCCCTTTATCAAGGACTATAGCCTACGAGGATCAATAAGCTACTTCATCACTTGGGAAATTTATTTCTTGAGAAAATTATAGTCCCCCCTTCCCAACATTGCTTTTCCTCAAGCAATGACAAGCTATGCTACTTCCTAATTTGTCCTCCTTACTTGATATTCGAAGTCAATTAATTATATGTTCGACCATTTTTATGCCTTCTTGAAATTCATGTTCCTTTCTCATTGCAGCCCCCCTTTCATCTTGCCTTTCAGCACAAATTCCATGCACACTAACAACTACTTCTAGTTACTTTTCAAGAGACTGTTGCGAAGTTCTCTCATTACTCTAAATAAATCCATTGCTCCTTACACTACCTCCATCAAGAGATTGAGTTTCTTGAGCTTGCAATAGCTCCTTCAAACTCTTAGTAGCCATGGCATCCTCTTCGATTTTTCGTTGAAAAACCATCTTATCATGACGAATTAAAACCTAGAGTTTATTTATCTCATATTCATTTCTCCTTCCCTCATTCTCAAGCTAAAGAATCTCCTCACAAGAATCTCCCCAATGACAAGACTACTATGGTTCTTGTTTCATATTATATAGTAGTGGTATTTTATGTCTTAATCCATTGTATTTCTTCTTGAATTCGTTTTGTTGCTTTAGGCCAAGAGATTTTGTCCTTTAGAACCTACACCTTGTTCGCTGAGATACCTTTAGCATGATAACAAAGAAACTCAGCGTGCAAATACTCGAACTAATTAATAATTATTTGCATCTACGTAATTTTCAAGTCATGATTTATAATGGCCTTGATATGACTGTTGCAAACTTGATTTATATATTTCAGAGTATTGAGTGGTTCTTTAGCATTTATGTCAGTACGGATGACACAAACAATCATCAATGTTTTTGCTTCCTCCATTGTGAAACAAAGCACTATGAAGAGTATATAAATTGTGCATACCTTGATTTGCATATGGAGGAAGATATTCCCTAGTGTTTCCATCCAATTAAAGTTGAGGTGAAAATTTAGATCGGCCATTTATCTTGATCATTGAATATTGCAAGTTCCTCTCATAGATCTGAAGAAATTGTCAAGCCTTTGTTGCATGGTTTGAAGAAGGGTCAGTCTCCAGAAGCCTGCGAGAAAATTTGTTGTTGTATTACAGTTCTTACATCTATAAGAAATACCCATTACATTTAGAAAAACCAACTTCAAATGATATTTTTTCAAATTATAATGAGTAAAATAAGTTGTAAGCTCCCGCTATCAAATAATATTATCATTTATTTCTTTTCTCTTGACCTCTATCCAAAGATGAAGGACATACTCTTTAACAATTCTAATCAATTCTTTTACTTCATCAATTTCCTTTCTTGAGTCTACCATAATAACTATAATTGTATGCATAACGTTAAGAAATAACCTCAATGCTTCACTAAACCTACCTTTTGTCATGGCCCTATAGGCTACTATTAGTTTCTCCTCTATTGAGAAATGTAACTAGTATCGGTCTTCATAATTGTATTTGAGTCATGATGCAATGTATTTGTCAAAAGAAAGAAAAAGAAAAATTATTTATGACCATGGGTTCCATGCTTTGTTTATTTTGCTTCTAGGTCAAAGCACCCATTGTGTGCTTCTAGAGTTTGCTTCAAGTGTTATTTTCCATGTCATCATGTAATACAATCTTCTTGGGCTTCCTATGTCAATAAATAATTAATATTTTTATGTAATTGGTCATGTAATCCCTCCTCCATCAAGTCGACCTCAAGTACATTAAGTCAACCTCATTAAGGGAGCTACAATAATTATAAATAGACACTGATACTCGACCTTTGAGCATCTAATCCAAGAAGTTCTATCTGCAATCTTAAGGAGGATAGAAGGCAAGAAAATAGGTGACAAAGGATTAAACAAGGACAAGAAACCCTAAGCGAAGGAAGAGGAACCATAGCAAAGGAAGAAGACTAATTTTCTCTTGTTTATTCTTCACACCTACGATATTCTAAGTTGAATGAAGGAGTTGAAGTTGCAGACTTGCAGTAGTGCCAAAATTCTTGATGTGACAGGCCAAAATTTGTGATTGATGTAGTATTGAAGCAGTTTGATTTTATTTGAATTTGGAGTTTGGCTAATCATCTTGGGATGCTAACTTGGTGGATTGGAGGAGGTCTTTGTCTTGGTCTAAGGGTCTTGGTTGTCTCATTTGATTTGGTTCTAAGAGAAGAGAAGAGAATTTTGGGTTTTCCCCTAGACAACAGTTTTGCCTTGGCTAGGAGCCTACATCCCGTGTCTCCATTGTTTTGATCTTCATGCATTAATGTTTTGATAGTTTCTTGATGAAAAGAAGTTAAAAGAAGACATAAATAAGATAATAAGGTTACAAGAATATCACAAGTAATTATCTAGATAAGAAAATGTTTCTACCTTTATTATTTTTCTAGCAACCTCTGGCACCGAAAACCTATATACCAAGGATGGAGGACCTCTAGCACTAAAACTAGCAGTTTCATTCCAACCTCTCTATAGTTCCAACAAAAAAGCAGGTATAGAAGTGAAGGAAGGAAGGAATGTATGACTACCCATATAAAGTTCCAAAAATAGAGGTTTCAGTGGACTGAAATTTTTAATGACCAATTGACAATTCAGTAGGCATAATGTAGTTTCAAATTTGCCTACATTTGCATGCTCACCTATGAGAGAAGACCTTTTTATCCAAATTTGGCTTACCAATATACCTGATCTTGGGGATATTATGACTGGTTCCTACATTAGCAAAAGCTACATCAAAGGAAGTTCCCAATCCTCCACGTCTCATCCTCCCTCACCATCCTCTCCACCTCTAGCCTCTTGATCACCCAACACTGCAACCTCACCATTTTCCTCTTCAATGTTTTCTATGTCCATTTCTTCACCCCAGTTAGTAGAAACTTCTTCATATGATGCATAAGTAGAATTCTCAAAACCACCCTAAAAAATACATTTGGTAACCTTGAGAGAATGTCAATAACCACCATGCATAATGGGGATAGGAGGCATTAGAAGTGATGATGTTTTCCCCAGAGGTAAAACTTGAACATTGCCACCCAAATCAGTCGCAATATTGTCAGCAACATATTTTCTAAGGTCCTCCATTCTTAGGTTGTACTAATGATCCTTCTCGTCAATTTCCTTTGCAGAAGCAATAACTGTTTCAATATTTCCTCTCTCTACTGCCAAGTTGAATAAGACCCTCTCATCTCTGACAAAGTGAAGAGCCACTTCTAGAAATCCCTTCTATTGCAGGTAAGCTATGATTTCCTAAACACAGATCTAAGAGCTCCTAATCATTTTTCTAACATTATCATATTTATTTTTATTGAGTGATAGCTTGAAAACACACTCTGTAACATCTATCTGTATAACACTATTCTTTTTGTCTCTATCGAGGTAATAGAGAGACTTTCCAAAAACCTTTGTTATGTATACTAGAACATCTAATGTCTTGATAATACCACTATCTCCATTTGGTAGATATTTTGATGCAATATACACTATGGATTTTCCTAACAAATTTATGGTCTAAAGGCTGGTAAATGGTGCAAGAGTTGGTATCACTCTCAAACCAATACCAGAAATGTGTGTCATTGTTGAAAAATCATCTAGCCACCAAATAGAATTATTGGTTATCCGAATTTCTTCAGGAAAATTACCATCCTGGAAACTGGTCTCTAAAATTACCTTTGAAATTTCAGCAACAAAATTATCAGTTGTTGTACCTTCAAGATTATAATAGTCATTTTATTGTCAAGAATCCTATTTTTCAAGAGAGAGAGAGAGATCCTGTATCTATGTTGGATTGTTTAGATGATAAAGTCATCCATTGGTTGTAATACTGAGAACTAGGATCTTTGATCCCATTATAATATTCCAACTTATCTATTTATTCATCTGATAAAATATTGTATGTTTCCATATCTGGGTCATGTTCATAATCAAGGTGTGTTATGTCCATTCCTGACTCTGTAGGATCTCCATGACCAAGATACTTATTACTATCTATACCTAAAAAAATTGTAGTTTTCAAAACTAATCTTAGGGAGAATTTGTCCATCAGTTTCTTTCCCCGAATTTGCACCTCTTTCACAATCAAGATGTTTCCCCAAATTTCTCTCATTTTCACAATGAAGGGGTGCACCAGTTGTGGCAGCTAAAGTTGGTGTTCCATATTCCAAATGATGGTTGGACAATCCCTCACAACCATTATCCATAGAATAGGATGCTTCAATTACAAGGCCTACTAACTTCAAACCTTCCACCTCACTATTGGTAATATTTCCAAGTTCTTGCTTCTTTCTAGGGATATAAAACCGTGCTCGTGTCTTTTCCTTTGCCTTAGTTTCTTTTGTACTTGGTTTTATAGGCTTGGTCTTATCATCAGTATCACTCAAAAAAAAAAAATCTTACAGCTAGACCAAAGTTCACCCAATTTCCATATATTTTTCTTTTGTTGTGTGTTCTTATCATCAAGTTCAAGTGATGGATCATATTCCCTTTCCTTAGATGTTGCGGCCATTTTAATAAGTTATTCTAATTTTGTAAGGGCCATTTTGTTCCTCTCTTGCAATTTTTTAATAGTTTCCTCTTTTTTCTCTTCTAACGTAATGCCAAGACTCTACAAACTCTTTGCCAAAAAAAATTCCAATTATTCCATCTTCAAACACCCTTCAAGCTGGTAGGATTCCAACTCTGATACAATTGTAGTGACCTAGGTTAATTATGCCATAGGGTTTTCTAGGGTATTAGGGTTTCAAAGCATTTATTTTCTCAAATAATAATCAATTCAATACAAATAATGTATTTGTTAATGACAGTAACAACTTCTCAATGATACAATAGGTTGAATTAACCATTCAATCAAACCAAATTTCAATAAGTAATTGCAATAGATCCAACAATGTATACATAATCCAGTATAATATATTATAATTCCATGCACAATACAATTCATGTTCAATGCTATCAAACAACAACTATTTGACAATTGAAATGATAGCCTAACTAGGTATTTTTAGATTTTACTGATTACAAGACTTTATACAAACCCCGTCTACTCAAGATATCTAATTTTTCCTCAGGTACGCACCCTATTCCTACCTCAATCCACTCCAATAGGCTTGAACCTGTCCTTTTATACTTTTTTATAGGGCCCACATATATTAAGGGGCTCAGACCTACCACAAAGATCCACGTAGCTACCTCAGAATGTTAACTTTTGCTTCGAAATTACTTGGGCCACCATCTAAAACCTTCTCACGGACTGCTCCAAAACTACCATTTGTCAGTTTTGGGCTTGCAATTTATCACAAATGGCTACTCAAATTAGAATACATTTTTAGATTATGTAACTGCTCCAAAACATGTGAATTACTTCAGGGTAATACACAGAGTGAGTTCGTAGGATTATTCAAGGCTAAACACTATACAAAACCCGTAGGTTGAGTAACAAGAGTTTGGCCCTAGATAGAGAGAAATTGTGTTTCCCAGTATTATAATTCATAAATCTACCTATCTTAGGAACTACAGCTAGCGTCACAGAGATCCCAGTCTCCATGTTTCAAAGAAGAGCTTGACCTGCTTCAAGAATTCTGAAAGAACTTAAGAAAGACTTTGTTGCTCCCATATGAAGAGAAAATTGTGCCAGAATGGAGTAGAAGAAATAGGAAAAATAAAGAGAAACTCAATTTATCAACTAGGGTGAAAAATTTCACCATTGAAATTTGTAGGAGGAAAGGGGTCTTAAAACCATCATAGCCTCGGGTTCAAAGAAAAAATAGAGATAATTGATCCAGTCCCATGATGATCCAAATGAATTCAACCCTCTTGTATTTATAGATTTATTTGAGGGGATTTTTCTCCTTAATTTATTGAGTGAGGTTCACTCAAAACCCCAACTTTAGGTTTCTTTTCCCAACTTCCCTAAAACATTTCCCTTCATTTCCCAAATATTGGGTATTTTGGAGTTTTCCCCTTTATCAAGGACTATAGCCTACAGGTATCGATAGGTTATTTCATCACTTGGGAAATTAAATTCTTGGGAACATTATAGGATATTAAGATTACAGGTTCAAAAAATGTGATTTCTTATCTTACCATGATTCAATAATTTTGTGATGAGCTTGCAGTTGTAAGGGAGACAATGGAAGAATCGGAGTTGGTGAGGACTACATTGAAAGGCATCATAGAGCAGTGGAAATTGTTCATTAAATGAGTAGTATCAAGGGATAAAATTCAAGATTAGAATAAGTTATGGGATCATTTCATTGATGATAAAATTTAAGACGAGGATCTTCAACAAAAGAGTCCTAATGAGGAGAATGTTGGCCTCACTAATAAGTTGAAAAATGGAAAAGGGAAGTTTTGCAATGGAAACAAAAAGAAGGACTTGAGAAAAGTGAAATGTTTTATATGTGACGAGTTTGGTCATTATGTGAGCTAGTTCCCACATAAGAAGAAACGAGGGAAAAATAATAAGCTTGAGATGGCTACTCAAATTACAATCAACGAGGATGATATTGCTAGGAGTTTCGATGAGGAATTTTCTCTTATATCTCATTTATTCAAGAGCACCACTCACGAGTGTGCTTGGTTCCTAAACAACAAAGCCTTGAAGCATATGACATGAACATGAGAAGTCATTGACATCCTGACCAAGTGGAACTCTAATCTACATGTGAAGGTTAGTGATAAGAGTCAGCATGCAGTCAAAGGAATCAAGGTTGTACCATTTAGGATGGAGTAAGGTGGATTGTTGTGAGTCAAGGATGTACTTTGGGTACCGAAGTTCAGATGAAACATACATTCATCCTCATCAATTGAAGAAAAGGGGTTTAATGTTCTATTTCAGAATGGAAAAGTGATGCTTAAGCCCAACGGATCTAACTCTAGTCCAGGGATGATTCTTGGAGTCAAAGAGAATGGTTTGTACAAGATAAAGGGAAAGCTTGTTGACCAAGGAAAGAAGAAGGTTTCCAAGACCCAGAGTGAGTCAAGTTCCAAACATAACTCATTGATTCAGAAAACCCAAAATGGTGCATTGTTAAAGAGAAGAAAGGAGACTTCCATAACTGACAAGAAAGAACCATGGAATGGCTTAAAGGCCTATCAAGAAAAGAAGAAGCGGGAGGCTTCTAGTAGGAAGGAAACTTCCAAGAAGGGATTTATTCTTGTGGAAGTTTTTTCTTCTATGACAAAAGATGAAGCTTATGATGAATTTTACATAGAAGCCATGGAAGAGGGTTGTGTTCCCATGTGTGAAACAAAGAAACTTCCAAGGAATGGAAGCACCTCCCTCACTAAGAGGGAGTGTTGAAATTGGGTAGCATAAAAAGGAACTCTCACATGCCCTTGGTGCTAGGTTTATGAGAGAGAAACACTCGTAATGTGTGACTTTATGAGTGTATGGCCTTTGCACCCAAGTTGTGGGATTTGTACCCAAGGAGAGCATTTAAAATTCTAATTGAATGTTGAGTTTGATGTTGGGGGTTCCCTGAAGGAAAAGGGGGCTTCTAAAGGGACCAATGGTCTAATATACATTAGAATACAATGGAGAGGCTTTAGGAGAAACTCATAAGGACAAGATATAATGGATTTATTCTTGATTGTGTTTTGAATCTTATTAAGGAAACCACATGCCTGCAACTAGGGCAGCGAGATGTTTTTTTTGGGGCATCTTTTCTATGGTGGGAAGGGCTTTTGGTTTTTTTATTTGTAGGTGGGAGGGCTAGAAGATATGTAGTCACAAGCTATAAGGGTTGTCTTAAAGAAAAAAGGAAGATATTGGAAGGAAGTATTAAGGTAATCGAGTGCTAAAGAAGTTTTCTATGGAGACCATAGGTCAAGGTACACAATCTGCAAGCTATAGGAGGTTGTGAGTGGGTTTTGTAGGCAACTGTAGCAAGGATAAGGACATTGATTACTATTTAAAGTGGAGTGGACCCTACGAAAGGGTTGGTATTTAAAGTTTCATAGGTCACATGCCTATAGCATACCCATGGAAAAAAAACGTTTGTGACCTAGTTTTGTCTCAGATCTGTGGTAAGAAGGACAAGCCACAAACAAGAGGTTGAGTTAAGAAGGGTGGGTTGTAAAATTCTACAATTGTGTTGGATGAAGGTTGTAGGAGTGGAAAAGACACATGCCATAGTTAGGTTGATGGTCAAGGGCCTATGCCAAGTGACCATGATTAGAAAAGGGTCTACAAGAGTAGACTTTTAGGGTTTTGGACTATTGGGCAGATGACAGCCTAAGGGACTTATCCTTAGCCCTAGAGAATTGGTCAAAGGGTTTGACATTATATTTGGGCATCTTCCAAAGATTGTAAAGGGCCATTATCCCTAGGAAAAAATCCATTAATATTCCTTTTAAAAGGAATAATAAGAAATCAATTTTGGGCAATAATTTAATATTGTGTATTGGGCATGATCTAATTGTTGGTATATTTCGTTGTGCAAAATTTGTTTTTTAAAGTTAGGAATTTCACTGTGATTATTTTTTTTGTTTTGTGAAACTACCAAAACCTAAACCAAATCTAGAGTGCATAGAATTCTAACATGGTATCAAAGCTACTTTGAAGAGCAGTTGGGTCAAAATTATGCATAGATGGAAGCTATAAGAGGAAGTTGAGTTTTCTTTTTGTTGAAGGGACAACTTGTCTCTTCGATTTCTAGGTAATAATCCAACAAATAAAATTATTTCTAGATTGAGGTTTGAGGACTAGTTGGAAGGGATATCTAACTATAGTTCCTGTAGGGGAAGAATAAACTTACTGTTGTTGGAGAATGATTTGTGGGATTAATCCAACACCCATGTTGTATTGTGTTATATTCTTTCCATGACTAGCCCACGTAGTTAACCGGGGGATTAGAAGGGGGGCGAAGGCCCCCCTTCGTTGCACTGATTGCATAGTGGGGGGGTCATAGGGGGTTTGAGGGGTGCAGGTAACCCCACTCTATGGGGTCCGAGGCAGCGCCCCAGAAAATTTTGGTTTTGGACCCTATGTTGGGTTGGGCGGACCCACCTATGGTTTTGTGCATGATTTTCCTACATGGTTTTCGACATGATGGATTTCGTTCCATGGTTTTGGACACGACAGTTTTCGGTCCATGGTATTGGATGCTTCGGCATGTATAAATATGCATTGTAACATTGAAAGGAACATAATGAAAAATCAAGCTGGTAGTCCTGGTTTTGGGATCCAGGTGAAAATCTCTATGTATATGTGTTTTATGTGTTATGCTCTTGCATTTTTTATTTTCTGTTTTTTAGAATTCGTATGCAGGTAATTTCTGTACAGAGTTAAAACCTACATTTGGTATCAGAGCCATTTTGGCTTCAAGGAGATGCCTTTTTATAAAAAATCATATGTAAAGGATAATTTGATCATCCTTGATGGAGTCAAGGATCATCTGATACCTCATCTTATCGAAAAATGCATTGCATGGGACATGTGGGAATCTCTGAAAGCATTGGTTCATATCGAGAACAAAACTTGGAAGACGGTATTAAGAAAGAAGCTCAAGGACATCAAGATGATAGGTTCAGAGAACATGAATTCTTGTCTTACCAAGATTCAATAGGTTTGTGACGAGCTTTTGAATATAAGGGAGACAGTGGAAGAAACAAATTTGGTGAGGAATCCATTGAAGGGATTCCCATAACATTGGAAGCCATTCATCAAATGAGTAGTATCACAAGAGAAACTTCTATACTAAAACATGTTATGGGATTATTTCATCCAAGAGGAACTTCAAAATGAGGATCTTCAGCAAAAGATGTTGATCAATGGTTGTCATTGATGTTAACCCAAGCAGAACCAAGGGCTACCCTGATCTTGCATGGGAATTTTCACTTGAAAAATTACTCTATTATGAGTCAAGGATATTTTGTATGTATTCTACTCGTCGAGATGTTTCTGTTGATATATGGCATGCCAAGTAATTCTTTATGGTTTGAGATATTCATGTTTGAAGTTAGTAACCCCATTACGTGGGCTAAAATCCTATGGGGTTGTGGAATGGCACTCATAATTGGTTGTGTTAATTGAATAATCAATATTTAATAATGTTTTTTGTGCTCCTAAAATCCCTCCAATGTTCACTTGTTGACCATTGTCTCAACTCAATACATTCATATAAATAATGACCCTCATCTCCTCCTCTAGTAGGGATTTTGTGGCTTCAAAAAGGCCATCGTGGCATGTTCACTATAACGTTTTTCTGCAAAGCTTCAAAGGATAAAATTAAAACCCATTTGATCTGAAATATTGATGAACCTCGTGAACTAATTTCAAATCTTGATTCACTATATTTTAGGAGATATGATCTGAGTAAGTTAGGGTTGTTGCAGGCTCCTGAATTCCAAGTCAAACAGGTGACATTTGGAAAATCATCATAAATTTCTCTCTGAGAATTGGATTCAAATTTTTAAATAGTCATAGAAATAAGACAGACTGTAGTTTGTTGAGTAGTGTTTTAAGGTCCAGTGGTTACAACACTGACACTTGGCACTTTGAACCAGTTAGCTCTACTAAACTAGTCTATAATAAGGTCATCATGGGAGATTGGGAATAACTCTTTCTTGAATAATGCAATATTGATCAGACTTGTGGAGTTGGAAAGAGGACTCAGAGGGCTACAACATGACGAAATTTCAGACCCTAGAGATCCAAAATTACATAGATACAAGAGATTCGATATCGATGTCCTAGAAGGCAAGAAAAAGCATGTATTCAAGGATCATTACAGTAAGGACCACACATCAACAGTCAAGGGTAAGTATCCTACAACAAGGTATGTATGATTAGTGTTTACATTTGAATTTTGAGTATCATCTATGGCATATGGTTTTTCAGGACAATGTAAGTATATATTGTGTCTCAGTTATATCTCTATGTCTCTATATGTCACAATTAGTTTTTCAGATGTCCTATTCTTGATACTACACATTTTATGCTAGATATTCTTGATGCTACACCAAGTTTGCTAAATATATATGATATTGTAAGTTCATGTTACTTTTTTTTTTGTAGTTTATAGAGTGGTCTCTGTTTTTGTACTTAGAACTTGGTTCATCACAAGTCTAGGGTCTGTTATCAGTTTTTATTGTATATATCTTTAGGTCAGTTTTGGATATAGACTTGCATAGAATCCAGGCCTATATCAAGAGAGGGAGTCTTTGTCTACTGTTGCAACAAGTCAACAAAAAAAGTGACAAGCACACTTCAGATTCATATTGTAATTTTAATTTGTATTTATTCATTATTATGCACTTACATGTGTTTTGTAGGCAGAGATCAGTTGAAGGGTATTTTTTTTGTTTTGGGATTGGTTTCGCTGGGAAATTTTTTCATGCAGGTAGAAGATGATTCAATTACAACTTCAAGAAAGAATTCAAGAGCAAAAATATCAAATCAAAGGAAGCATTGCAACGGGACATCCTTTGAAGACTTGACAACCATCTGTATATTGTGAAGAAGTGTCAAGGCCAAGAGTCGTCATTGTAAAGTTGTAAAAGAGTCATTGTAAAAGTGTCATCATTGGAAGAGTCATTATTGTAAAAGGGTCAATCTGCCTAGAGTCAAAAAGGCATTATTGGGAGGTATAGGAGTCTCTGTTGGGATGATGTCATGGTTGGGTTGCAGGTCATAGTGTGATTGGGTGTTCGGTCAAAATAATTGTAAGTCATATTGTATCATGGATTGTTGTCCCTGGTATGAAAATCCACACTTGTCTCATTTCAGTCATTACAGGGTGGCATGGAGGTGCTAGGCTAGTGCATGAATTCACCTACCGGTTGGAGCCTGTGAACAATTCAGGGCGGTAGGTTGGTCTAGGATGTTGGGGCACCCATTCAGTTGACTACTGAAGCAACCAGGGCATTGGGGCGTCCTTCCAGTGGGAGTTGGAGAAGAATGCTTTTCTATAATTCTAGGAAGTTTTTGCTTTCATTTCAGTTGGGGATGAATATTAAAGAATTTATTAGAAAAGCGTTTGGTGGTTTTTTACCCGGAGGGGGTTTTCCACCTAAAATTCTTATGTCTACTATGTTATTTATTTACTATTATTACTGCATAAACTTTAACAATAATTGAAGATTAATTAATGCTCTGAAAATATTTAAAAGCGATAATTTATAAGGAATACTAATTCACCCCCCCTCTTAGTATTTCCAACAAAATATTCCTAATGAGAAGAATTTTTCCCTCACCAATAAGATGAAAAAGAATAAAGGGAAGTTCAACAATGGAAACAAGATGAAAGACTTGAGAAATTCAAATGCTTTGCATGTGATAAGTTTTGTCTTTATGCGAGCCAATGTCCACATAAGAAGAAATAAGGGAAAGAGAAGAAACTTGAGATGGTTGCTCTAGCTAAAATAAATGAGGATGATTTCACTAGGAGATACAACGAGGAAGTATGACTTATCTCTTAATTCTTAGTGAGAACCATTCGTGAGGGTACTTGGTTCCCACATAGTAGAGCCTAGAAGCATATGATCGGAACACCAATTCTTTTGAGATCCTAATCGAGTGGGACTCTGATCTACATGTGAATATTGGTGATAAGATTCAACATGCATCAGAGGAACCAAGATTGTACCATTCAGGATGGAGTTAGGTGGAATTTTGCGAGTCTAAGATGTACTTTGGGTATCAAAGCTCAAATGAAGCATGATTTCAGTCTCAAAAATTGAGGTAAAGGGTTTTTATGTTCTATTTCAGAATGGAAAAGTGATCATCAAGCCCAGTGGACTAAATCTAGTCTGGGGGTGGTTCCTAGAGTTAGAGAGAATGGTTTGTATAGGTTAAAGGCAAAGCATGTTGACCAAGGAAAGAAGAAGTTTTCAAAGACTCATAGGGATTCAAGTTCTAGAGGGAGTTCGTCGATTCAGATAGAGAGTCAACAACCCTAGAGGGGTGCATCATGAAAGAGAAAAAATGATAATTACATATTGACACAAAGGAGCCATGGAATGGATTAAAGGCCTATTAGGAAAAGAAGAAGTAGGAGGCTTCTAGTAGTAAGCAAACTTCCAAGAAGGAATATGTTCTTACAAGAGGGTTTCCTTTTGTTACGAAATATGAACCTTATGATGAATGATGGAGAGTAATCGTGGAAGAGGATTGTGTTCCAGTGTGGGAAACATAGAGACTTACAAGGAATGGAAGTACCTCCCTCTTTAAGAGGGAGTGTTGAAATTGTGTAGCATCGACAGGTAGTCTCACATGCTCTTGGTGCTAGGCTTGTGAGAGAGAAATGCTCATAAACTTTGATTTTATTAGTGTATGGACCTTGAACCCAATTTGTGGCATTTAAAACCAAAGTGAGTGGGCTTTGTACCCAAGGAGATCATTTAGTATTCTAATTTAATGTTGAGTTTGGTGTTGGAGGTTTCTTGAAGCAAAAGTGAGCTTCCAAATGGACCTATGGTCTAGGATATATAAGAATCCATTGGAGAGGCTTGAGAATAAAGTCATATGGACAAAGATGTAATGCATTTCTTCTTGAATGAGCTCTAAAATTTATTAAGGAAGTCACACACCTGCAACTAGGGTAGTTGGTTGTTCTTTTGGGGCATCTTTTTTATGGTAGAAAGGGCTTTTGATTTTGTTGTTTACAGGTGGGAGATGTTGAATTTGTGACTATGGTAAATCTTCATAATGTAATTTTGGTCACTTGATGCAATGATATTTATCATTGTAAAGCATATTTATAAATTCTTGAGTCAAAGGAAAATTTATTTTGAGTCAAAGTCCCATTGTGACTTTTAAAAGATGTAAATTAAAATTTTTAAAATGAAATCTTTGGCTCCAAAATTGACTAGTTGGCTTCCCTCCAAGTCAAGTCATCCCTAGCCAAGAGACACGCCCATTCAACTCAGACAAACCACTATGTGAAGGCAACTCGAGCTCCTCATTTGGGAAATTTGCATTCCTCTCTCAAGACAGTTTCTAGGCAAGTGAGCAAAGTTGGACAAGAAGGACAAAGAAGAAGGTCAAATTTTCTCTCTCATATCTCTCTCCAACAACTTGCATATGTGAAGGAATATCTCTCTCTATGATTCACAGTTTCTGGGGCAATTGTTGCATAGGGTCGAAATGTTTTGGTTACTTGGGCAATTATTATAGGGCCAAAATTCTAAGAAACTAGCTATTTCAAGAGGGATGGAATTCTAGAAGTGCAAGATAAAGAGAAAAGTGTGGGATCAGTTTGGGTGACTTGACTTGGAGGAGAAGACCAAGTTTGACCATAGGTCTAGGTATGTCTCTCATTGAACAAAAAAAAAAAATCTCTATTAAAAAGGATGGTGAGTTTTTCCCCATAGTTGGTTTTCCAAGGGTAAATCTTGTCTCTCTTTTGTGCATCATGATCTCTATTATCTTAATGTTCTTTATTGTTGAATTTATGAATTATAATTTTTGAATGATATATGGAATAAATTAAAAGAAGATCTACATTAAAATTAATTATCATAATTCTATAAATGTTGTGCTAACCCTAATTGCACTAGAAAATCAACATGGTATCAGAGCTTTATTGATGGAAGAAAGGTACATTAAGATCACTTTTGCAAAAACGTTGGATATAACATTTTATTAAATTCCTCGTACATTGGCATCTATGGCATCCTCCATGAAATCCAAAAGAAAAAAAAAAGAAAAAAAGAAAAAATAAATAAATAAATATAAATAAATAAATAAAATAAAATAAAATAAATAATAAATAATAATAATAATAATAATAATTAAATAAAAGATAAATAATAAATAAATAAATAAAAAAAAAAAAAAACTAAAGGGAGCATCAAGCTCCAGATCTTGGAAAGTCAGAATAGATCTTATTCTTGCCAAGAACAAAGTGTTGGATATTATGACAGGAAATACGATTGAACCAACTAATGCAACTGGAAAGGAGAAGTTCAAGAGGATGACATTACTACCATGATTATAATATTGGACTCCATTAGAGATTATCTCATTCCCTACATTGCAGAGCATGATACATCCAAGAATATGTATGGTGCCCTAATAAACCTCTACACTATCGAGAATGTTGGTAAGTCCATGAGTTTAAAGAATGAACTCTGAAATACAAAGATGAATAATGATGACACTATGGCATCATACTTCATGAGGATTTCGCAAATAAGAGATCAAATTCAAGCTATTCGAAAATCAATTCCTAATCAATACTTTGTGACTACAACACTTAATGGTCTCCCTAGATCATGGGATGCATTCGCAGTAAGAATTAGCATTTGTAAAGAAGCTCTTCCATTGAAAAATTATGGACATCATGTGCTCAAGAAGAAATATTGATGACTAGAGATCATCAAGATGAAGAAGTTCGAGACCTTGCAACTTGCTTCAAGAACAAGGGAAAGATGAAGTTTGGACCTCAACATAAGAAGTCAAGAAAATGATATTCTTCCTATAAGAAGAAGAAAGACTTATCAAATATACAATGCTATGGTTGTCAAAAGTATGGAAATCTCAAGAGAGATTGTCCTAATATGGCTAACATGAAAAAAAATACTGAAACAACATTCTTTCATACCAAAAGTTGACGAAGATGAAAAATCAAAGAAGTCCAAAGGTGAAAAATATTTCTTCTTGATCCGGATTTAAACAGGAACGCAACAAATTACAGAGATAACCATATACACAAAGATGCAGTGGAAATAATACTTCATTTCTTAATGGAAAATACTGAAATATGCTTACAACCAAAAATGGAAATAAACCAGCTAGGGCGATGGTAGCTTATCTTTGAGAAGAGATGTGGTGGTTACATGCCTCTGAACTGTGTTACAATGAGGCTCGAAGGCCTATTTATTGTTGAGAAACAATGGAAAACCCTTAACATTCCAAAACCTAACCCTAGGAGATGAAACGCCAAACTATGGTCCCCGTTTGGGGGTAAGTTGGTACATCAACTTCCCGGGGTCGTAACTTTGGCATATGATCTCCGTTTGACGCGTACAATAGCTCATTAGAAAGATCTATCCGAGCATTATCATTGTTGGAACGGGCAACATCGGTCCATTCCATGGACCCATGTTGCCCCTGGATTCCCCAAAAAACGTCGTTTAGGGCCTCAAAACGGCTCCGGAAGTTCAGGACCCGAAAAACTGCTAAAAATAGTAAGTTGTGCTACAATTAAGGAAACTGAAAATGCTGAGAAAGACAATGGTGGGGGTCCAGGTGGACTTGGCAGGTTGCCACCAATATCCACCTGGATCATTCCTCCCCCCTTAGGAAGCAATGGTCCCCATTGCGTTGAGCTCCTCCATGAGATGAGGAAACTTCTGCTGAACTTGTTCCCTGGTGAGCCACTTTCCCTGCTGAAGGAGTTGGCCTGCTTTGACAACTCGATACAGTTGGATATTCTGTTGGCGAGTGTTCTTGATCTGTGTGTCCATGATCCGATCAGTTGCAGCTTGTTCCATGCAATCTGGATTTAATTCTGTGGGTTTGAGCTGTTCTGCAATGTCGGATGTGTCTAGCAATGGTGGAAAGTATGGCCGAAGACGGTCCACATTGAACACTGGGTGCAAGCCAAGGAATGGGGGAATGCTGAGCTCAAATGCATTGTCTCCCATAGCCTTAGTAATGGTGTAAGGACCATATCGGAGTGGTCTCAATTTCGAATAGGCTCCAGTAAGGCGTTCCTTTTGCAAATGCAACCAGACTTTGTCACCCACCTGAAACTTGTGTGGCACCCGGTGTTGATCATGTCGCTGCTTGTACTTGGCATTTGATTTCTCAAGAATGTCATGGACCTGCTGGCGAATATGTTGGATGCGCTCAATGAAGCTGGTGGCCTTATCTGTTTCGGACTGGACATGAGCTGAATTCATGTGAGTAGCTGCAAGGGGCATGGCCACATCAATGGGGCATAGTGGCTGGAATCCCAAACCCACCTGAAAAGGGCTATGGCCAGTGGAGCTGTGAAGAGCTCGGTTGTAGCTATGCTGAACATAGGGGAGGCTCTCATCCCATGTGCGTGGATGCTTTGAGTTATACATGTGCAGAATGTGCACAATCATCCTGTTGACAACCTCTGTCTGGCCATCAGTTTGAGGATGGAAGGTTGTGGACTTCGTGAGTTTGGTGTCCAGCATTGACCAGAGACTGGACCAAAATGTGCTGAGAAACCGACTGTCCCGATCTGAGATGATAGACTGTGGGATCCCAAAGTGTACCCACACTCGTTCAAAGAAGAGTTTAGCAGTGGCTTCTGCTGTGATATTCTTCTTGCAGGCCATCATAATGGCCATCTTCGAGAACCTGTCGACGACCACAAAAACACAGTCATTTCCATGCTTAGTGGAAGGAAGGCCTGACATGTAATCCATGGAGATGGATTCCCAAGGTCGACTAGGGGTAGGCAACGGGGTATAGAGGCCGTGCTTCTTAATGGTCGGTTTGGCAATGGCACAGGCAGTACATGATCGGATGTACTTCCCAACATCCTATCGAAGATTCGGCCAATAGAAATAATTTTGCAGTACTGCCACTGTTTTCTCGACCCCGAAATGCCCAACAGCCCGACTGTAGTGTGCTCCCCAAATCATCTTGGCACGATCGCTTGAAGGAACACAAAGGTGCCCGAGGTGGCATAATAGGGCGTCCTGGAGGTGAAAATCTGCAACATGCCGACCTTCCAAGAGTGTCTGGTATGTGTGGCCGAATTCTGGGTTGCTTTTGTAGAGGAGTGGCCAATCAGCAGTCTCGTGCCCACAAGAGTTGAGCACGGTGGTTAGCGCCATGATCGGTGGCCGACTGAGGCAATCTGCAACATTATTGGTGCTGCCCTTTTTATACTTGATATTCAAGTGAAACTGTTGTAGGTATGTAGACCACTTCTGATGGCGATCATTCTGCAATTTCCCTTGGGTCTGTATGAACTGCAGAGGTCGGTGATCTATGTGGATGACCGTTTCCTTCCCCAAAATGTAATGCTTCCATTGTCGGCAGGCCTGTACAATGGAATACATCTCTTTATCATAAGTGGGGTACTTCCAGACTGTGTCTGAAAGTGTTTCACTGTGATATGCCACTGGATGTCCATGTTGAGTAAGGACTGCCCCAATAGCATAGTCAGAGGCATCTGTCTCGACCTCAAATGGTTGTTGTAAATCTAGTAACGCGAGCACTGGTGCGGTGCAGAGGCGATCCTTCAATTCCCTGAATGCCTTCTATTGAGATTCAGACCAAAAGAATTTTTCTTTCGCCCCGCCCTTGGTGACTTGACTCAAGGGCCAAGAAATATGAGAAAACCCCAACACAAACCTGCGGTAGAAGTTGGCAAGACCTAGAAAGCTGCAGAGCTCTGTTAGAGTGGTTGGAGAGGGCCAATCCCGAATGACTTGGATCTTGGCCAGATCAACATGTACCCCCTGTTCATCAATGATGTATCCCAGATACTGAACCTGGGTCATGCCAAAAGTGCATTTCTCCAAATTGGCACATAGCTTGTGTTGCCGCAGTGTTTGGAGAACCTGTCGGATGTGGTGGAGGTGCTCTTCCCAACTCTGGCTGAAGATCAGAATATCATCCAAGTATATTACTACAAAGGAGTTGGTGAATGGCCGCAAGATGTCATCCATTAGCCTCATAAAGGTTGCAGGAGCATTCGTCAATCCGAAAGGCATGACCAACCATTCGAAGAGGCCCTCCTTGGATTTGAAGGCAGTCTTCCACACATCGGAGGGTTCGATTGGTACCTGGTGATATCCTGACTTCAGATCGATCTTGCTGAAATATTTCGCCCCCTTTAGTTGGTCTAGGAGGTCATCAATCCGCGGGATCGGGTACCTATTACGGACAGTGATCTTGTTCAGCGCCCGATAGTCAATACAGAGTCTCCACGTCCCATCCTTCTTCTGTACCAACACGATCGGGCTCCCACAGGGCGATGAACTCGAACGGATGTGACCTTTCTGCAGGAGCTCCTGAATCTGCCTCTTGATTTCATCGTTCTCTAGAACGGAGCGCCGATAAATTGGTCCGTTGGGTAGCGGCGCACCTGGGGTCAGATCGATGGAGTGCTTGACTTGACAGTGCAGAGGAACCCCTGCTGGGGAGGTGAAGATGTCCTCGTACTCCTCCACAACCTTGTCCATCTGTAGTTGTCATGCAGAGGGACCCCGTTTGGAGGCCGTGGCCACTGTCTTCTTCTTTCCTTGAGGGCGTATCATCAGGAAAACAAATTTCCTAGTTTTGGAAATGATCTTACTGCATTGTTTTGCAGTAATCAAAGAGATGGCGGCAGGTGGTGCTATCTCTGGTATCCTGAACAACTTATTTCCCAATGTAATAATAACAGCACGGGGCCTTGATTCATACACAGCATGTCGCTTCCACAAGTATGGTTGTCTTAGTAATACATCACAAACTTCAAGGGGAGCAATGTCACACAATACCTCATCCGTGAAGGGCTTGATGTTGTATGGAAGGCGACACTGTTGGCTTACGCGAAGATCTCGTCCTTGGTGAAGCCACCAATTGGTGTATGGTTGTGGATGTGCTGTGGTCGGTAAGCCCAACCGCTTCACGACCTCTGCCGAAATGAGGTTCTTTTGACTCCCGCTATCAACAATGAACTGTATCGGGGAGCCCTTTACCCACATCTGGGAGTGGAAGAGACGCTCCTCCTCCTCTGGATCTTCGGGTTCATTTTTCTGGATCTTTGCGGCAGCAACAGTGGCGCTGGGATCCGCATCAATGATCTGCTTCCCTTTTTCATACCCCTTATCGGGTTCTGACTCAGAGTCGGAACATGCATCTGATTCTGAAACCTTTAACTCAGCCACCAGTGACTGCTTGGCCCGACACTCACTTGTGTTGTGAGTGGAGCTCTTATGGAACTCGCACCATTTTCCAGTGTCCTTTCTCAGCTTCGCGGCGTTGTTCTTTGCTTGCGGCTTTGGCTAGTTGTCTTGGGCTGTCCCGCCTTGGCTTTGTCCTTTGTTCTGGGGTTTAGGGGCACCTTTCCCCTGCTTTGGATTCGCAGATCCAAAGTCTCGCTTCTTTTGTTTTAACTTCTGCTCGACCTTGACGGCATATCGGTATGCTGCGCCGAGCGAGGGGATGTTTAGGAATTGTATCTCTTCCTGGATGTACTTGTGCAGGCAGCCACGGTATTTGAGTATCAAATGTTGCTCTGAATCCTTGATACCCAACTTTGTGCGAAGGGTATGGAAAAGATTGGTGAACTCTGGCACGTCTTCGTCCCTTCCCTGCCGCAGCGTGGTCCACTTTATGTATTCATCCTCATAGCTTCCGACAGGGTAGTATTGCTCCTTGATGGCATCCCGAAATGAATCCCAGGTGGGTGCGGCTGAAATAGTGAGCGAGTACTTTCATCCTTCTTCTCGCAGTAGGTTTCCCACCAGTCCTTGACGTGGGGGGCTGCTTTGAGAAGAGCAAAAACAATCTTTTCCCGACTCGAAAATTCATGAACAGAAAAATAACCCTCTAGCAGATTTAACCATTTATCTACGGCATCTGCGTCTATCTGACCCTCGAATATGGGGATTTCAAAATTAACTTGTACCTTAAAGGGTGTGGCGTTTCCAGAGTAGCTGTTGGAAGCCGATGCGTTGCTTCTGGGTAGCCGCTGAAGGATCTGGGCAAAGCTATCCATCATCGCATTCCGTTGTCGCTCGAGGGCTTCTTCGAGCAAGATTTTGATGGGATCTCCTGCCCCCTCGTCTTTCTTCTCGTCCGCCATGGGAGGCCGTCGGGATTTGCGAGGGTGGTCTTGCAAAGGTTCAACCAGTTCAAGCCCTAACTCCTTATATCCCGACCTTGTTGGGGACATGCAAAGAAAAACAGAGAAAAAGCAGACCGCTCTGATACCACTGATCCGGATTTAAACAGGAACGCAACAAATTACAGAGATAACCATATACACAAAGATGCAGCGGAAATAATACTTCATTTCATTAATGGAAAATACTGAAATATGCTTACAACCAGAAATGGAAATAAACCAGCTAGGGCGATGGTAGCTTATCTCTGAGAAGAGATGTGGTGGTTACATGCCTCTGAACTGTGTTACAATGAGGCTCGAAGGCCTATTTATTGTTGAGAAACAATGGAAAACCCTTAACATTCCAAAACCTAACCCTAGGAGATGAAACGCCAAACTATGGGCCCCGTTTGGGGGTAAGTTGGTACATCAACTTCCCGGGGTCGTAACTTTGGCATATGATCTCCGTTTGACGCGTACAATAGCTCATTAGAAAGATCTATCTGAGCACTATCATTGTTGGAATAGGCAACATTGGGACCCATGTTGCCCCTGGATTCCCCAAAAAACATCGTTTAGGGCCTCAAAACGGCTCCGGAAGTTCAGGACCCGAAAAAACTGCTAAAAATAGTAAGTTGTGCTACAATTAAGGAAACTGAAAATGCTGAGAAAGACAATGGTGGGGGTCCAGGTGGACTTGGCAAGTGGCCACCAATATCCACCTGGATCACTTCTACTATTTTGCTTTAACAGGTTCCTTTACAGATGATGATGACATGTGGCTGGTAGATAGTGGAGCATCAAGAAACATGACCGAAGAGTGTGGGGCAACATGGGTCAATGGAATCATGCTCTTCGGTCATGTTGGATATAGTGAATCTTCAAAATCCTAAAGAATATACATTCTAGAGTAGCGACAGATCGATGTTAACATAGATGTCATCTTTGATGAGAAAGTGGTGTATTAGAGGCCTAAGGAAGTCTCTATAGATTCCTTGGAAGAAGTAAATCAAGAGGCCTCACGAGATAGAACATCCAAGTTCTCCAGAATGTATCAGAAGGCCAGAAGGGCCTCAAGATCCGACAAAACCAGTTATAGTCCCAGAGACCAAGAAGAGACCAATATGGCTTAGATCCAAATTGTGAAATTTACTTGAATTGAAGTAACTGGAATTTATTCTTCTAAATCATTAGTAGTTTATTATTTTTCTGATTAATACCAAATAAATGACATTATAGTTCTTCACAAATAAATTCTACGAAGCTAAATAAACTTTTGGAAATGAGAAAATCAATGCACGCACACACAATAATTTTTGGACAATACTCCTCGAAAAACCCTAAAGGGAAAACTAGTGTAGAAAATGAGGGTTTATTTTATTATTATGCAGCAGTAAAAGTCTAAGTACGATAATCCTGCCTTCCTGGAAATCCTATGACAAATCTATTGACAAAAAAAATTAGAGAATTTGTCTCCCTTCTTCTAGTAATCTCGACCTCCCTCTGACTTGCTTGAACCCCACAAAGAAAACACAAGCTTCAGGAATTTCGCACTTCCTGGCTTGGGAATTTCGCATTGCCTGCAATCTGGCTCCAGATGAGTCATCCTACCTCCCTCTACCTCTATAAATAAGTCTCTCTACCTTTCGATTGATCTTCTGGCCTCCAACAATTGAATTGACCTCCTTTGTGGCACTTTGAACTTGGTTTTCGGCTACTCGCACTGGCTATGCAGCCCTCTCTACAGAAATATTTGGCCTCCCTGCTACTACTAGTATGCTACTAAGAACCTCTACTAGAAAAATCTTATATTTCTCTCTCAATCACTGATTCTTTACTTCTGTGACTCGAACTCCTCTTCCTGTTGAATATATGCAACTAGATAGCTTGATTTTCTAAGGAAATTTATCTCCCTATGTCTTACAATTGTCTCTCAATGTGTTTATCTCCATCCCATCGATCTTCTCTTATAATATCTCATTGAATCACCAAATCCCATGATTAAATCATTATCAACGGATAATATCATCTTAGACCCTATATATGTCAGTATCTAGAGCTTTCTCAATATTTCTCAATTAATTGTTGTTACTTAATCTATTTTCCTATGTTATACTTAGGAATTTTTTAATTATTTATCAATTAACTTAATTGAGTGATTTATAGGTGTTTTCTCCCAAAAAAAAATTATGGGTTTTGGAGATCTTGTGTTCCTTAGCCTCTCTGACACAAATCAAGAATATAACACTTGTTGATGCTACTAGAAAAAGCTAACACACATTGGAGGAAGTGAAAGGACATGCAGCTCCTGATGGCACATCTAGAGAAGTAAAGACACCTAAGAGGTTCTTTAGCTATGCAGCTCTCATGACAAAACCCATTGATGAAGAAACTTCCACATATGAAGAAGCAATGGATGAGGAATTCCAATCGATCATGAAGAATGACATCTATGAGATTGTGCCAAGGCCTGAAGGGAAGTTAATAGGACTTCCAAGTATATATCTAAGATTAAACATGTTTCATATGGGACTATTGACAAATACAAGGCACGATTTGTGGATAGAGGATTCTCCTAGAAAGAGGGAGAAGACTATGATGAGACTTTTTCTCATGTTGCAACGTACACCTCCATTAGATCCATCATTTCACTTGTTGCTTCTATGGGATGGGAACTTCCCCAGATGGATGTAAAGATTTCCCTCCTCAATGGATTAATTGAGGAATAGGAGTACATAGAGAAACCTCAATGATTTGAGGTATATGGAAAGGAGTCTCTTGTTTGTAGGTTGAAGAAAGTCTTATACGGACTCAAGCAAGCTCAAAGAGCTTGGTATGCTCATATTGAAAACTATGTAACGAGACTGGGATTTACCAAGAGTGAAGTTGATACAAACATTTACTTTAAGGTTTTAAATAACTCCCCTGTGATCTTATTATTATATGTTGACGACTTGTTCCTGACAGGTGCCAAGCCTCTTATAATTCAATGTAAGAAGTAGTTGGCTTCTAAATTTGACATGAAGGATCTTGGGTTGATGCACTATTACATGGGATTATAAGTATGGAAAAAATCGGGTGATTCTTCCTTGGCCAAGGAAAGTACATTTTAGAGATCCTTTAGACATTCAGTATGTCAGATTGTAGATCCATGGAGACTCCCAGTGTGGCTAACTTGAAGAAGTTAAGAGGATTTTATTCCAAATTGGTAGATCCATCTATGTACCAGTGGCTAATTGGTATATTTATATATTTCATTAGCACCAAGTTGGACATTTGCTTTTCTTTGAACACCTTGAGCCACTTTCAGGTAGAACCAATACATGAGCATTGGATTGTAGTAAAGCACATCTTGAGACATTTGTGTGGTATAGTAAACTATGCCTTGAGGTATGTTGCAAACAAGGATGTACAACTTCAGGGATATTCTGACATTGATTGGGCAAGAAGTGTTGAAGACAAGAACAGTACCTCGAGAGTATGCTTTAGTTTCAGATTCACTATGATATCATGGATGAGCAGGAAGCAAAGGTCAATCACACTCATCATTGTTGAAGCAAAGTGAATCGCAACCAATGAGGCTTGTACCAAACCAGCATGGCTCTGGAAGTTGTTTGCAGGAATTAGAGAAATTTTGAGGTCTAAAATGGGCCTCCTAAGGAATATTATAAAATAATAATGGAAATAATAAAATAAGATTAGATTACATCATCAAATTTTAGAGGGAAAAAAGAAAAAACTACTTTTTCAAATCATATTTTCAACTTATATCCCTACTATTTTCCTCAAATTTTGAGGGGGAGAACTTGTTGGATGAATAATTTAATTCCTCATCCAATGAGTACCCATGTTGCATACTTTTGATGGACCCCACTACACAAAAAATGAGAAATAAATGAAAAAATGTGATTGCAATCACATCTTTCATGTAGTGGTGTCCATTGAAATTATGCAACATGAGTACTCCTTGGATGAGGAATTAATTTTTGCATTCAACAAGTGCTCCATCTCAAAATTTGAGTGAAACCATAGGGAGATAAGTTTAAAATACGAGTTGAAAAGGCAGTTTTACTATTATTTTATTTTTTAATATTTTTACTGTTTTTACTCCAAAAATGGTGAATCATCACCCATGGTTGACAACAATGTCTTGAATCCTATTGGTTCTTATAAAGTTTATTTTGGTTTTACATTTTTGTTTTGAGACCCATTTTAGACCTCAAAATTTCTCTAATGATTGTTCAACCAAGAGTTAGAACCGACAATTAGACACTATGATAATTAAAGTTGTGTGAAGCTTTCAGTGATCCAGGTGGATCTTCAGATACGATGGCATGGAAACTCTGAAATCAAAGTGATCAGAATGAAGTCAACTCAAGACAAGGATGTAGATCTTGTTGTTCTGATTCCAACTGCGCAAATGATACTTCAATCCGAGTCTGAATGATGACGTTATTGCAAAAAGAAGGGTTCTTCAATCCTTAAGAAAAAGAGGAATTTCCTTTAGAAATGGGTCTTAAAGCCTTAAAGGCAAATCAAAATCGGAGGTCGCATGAGGGTAGACTTAAGGATTGGACTATGGAACCCCGGATCGTCGATCTTCAATTAGATCGGATCCACAGATCGGAGGTCATCACAATCGGCGATTATATATATATATATATATATATATATATATATATATATATATATATATATATATATATATATATATGTATATATATATATATATATATATATATATATATGTATATATATATATATATATATATATATATATATATGTATATATATATATATATATATATATATATATATGTATATATATATATATATATATATATATATATATATGTATATATATATATATATATATATATATATATATATATATATATATATACATATATGTGGATATCGGCAAATGGACAATGCGATCGGCGATTAATCGGATCGGCGGAACCTCCAATAGACACCCGAGGCAATATATGTGCGGGATGCCGACGCCCATATTGGCGATCGGTGATCGACGATCGGTCTTTCCTGAGGACTTGACCAGGGACACAGCGAAACGCCAATCCGTGACCTCAGCGCGGACCCGATACCGACTATAAGCCCGATTTAATAATATTTGAGGTCTGGGCATATGGTTTTTGGGCAGATTTGCAGTGTTTTTCGGGATTTTTGAAGCTTTGTTGTTCAACGATAAAAAGACCATTTTGAGCAATGATTACACCCGCCACTCTACCAACCTCCATTATTAACCAGACAACCCAATTTGAATGGGGTTCTATCCAGAGAACCCATTATAAAACACAGTCGATGGAAGAGCACGAGGAGGCATCTTTATGGGGGCAACACACTATTTCGTAGAGGCCGAGAGCATCTATTGAATTGTTTTGAATAGTTACATGACTCCAGCCTTCTTCTATTGCTACGGGAAGCTTTGGTGTTGCACACCACTCCATCTCCGGCATTCATTTCATAGCCATCAGGCAGATTGGAGGTATAAGCGTCTTTATGGACAGATTGATGATTGTAACTCTGTTTATTCATGCCATTTAATAAGAAAGGCCTCCCCATTGTTGAGCTGGGCCCGAAGACGTAGTCCAATTTGGACGAACTCCATTATCAAGCCTTGGTGTCTTCTTTTTGTGCCTTTTATGTGTTTTCTTCTTCTTTTCATATGTGCACATTTATGTGTTAAGCTGCAATTTTGTATGAAATTCTTTTCTATGCATCTATAAGTGAAAACATCCTGGATCAAGTGGTATCAGAGAAGGGCTTTTTAGATGTGAATTGCATGTTTGTATGCTAACAAGAGGCATGCTTCAAAGAGGCGAAGGGAATCTAGAACCTTTCGATCCAAATGCCAGGTGTGCACCTCAAAGAAAAAACATGGCTAAAGAGGAAGCTCGTATTGAGGAGGAGAGCAATTTCAGAAAGACTTTCTACTCAATGGCATAAAATATCAGTCAGCTAGTTATAAGACTGGAAAAAGCTGAAGAGAGGAATCCATAAGGACAAGGTTCAGCACATGGCAATGATGGAGAAGAACCCCCTCCTTCTCCTTCTGGTGGTGAACGTTCTTCTTCCCCACACCACCATAATCAGAGAAATCCAAAGGATGCATCTAAGAAACCTTTTTTTAAATTAGATGTTAAATTTGGTCTTCTTGTGTTTAATGGTGAAAGTATTGCAGAAAAGCTTAACAATTGGATCAGGCAGATTGAGGTTTATTACAGGAATCAACAAATCATAGAGGATGAGGCGAAAATCCAGCTGGCCTCTCTACAGCTGGGCAGCACAGCTCTTGTTTGGTGGGAGAGTAAATTGCAGAGCAGAAAAAATGTGGGTAAGCTCTTTTCCTCATGGTCTGATTTTACTTCTACGTTAAGGGAACAGTTTTATCCCTTAGGATACAAACAGAAAGCTTTGATGAATTGGCAATATTTAAGGCAAGGCAAAGGGCAGGATGTTCAGATTTTTACAGAAGAATTTAGGAAGCAAGCACTGAATTTGGGTATTGCACTAGATACACCTGAAGTTGTAACTAAGTATATTGGCTCATTGCATAGTTATATTTGGCATTCATTATTGTTGTTTGAACCAACCACTATTGACGCAACTAGTGTGAAAGCAATTCATATTGAAAACAGGGGCAAGAATGAAAGAGAGGACCAATCCAGAAAGCCACCGTTCAAACCTCCCAATGGAAAATCCAAAGTGAAATGGAAAGGGAAAGAGAAGAAAACAACAGCAGCCAAAGAGGGAGAGCGGCTTTATTGTAATCATTGCAAGAAAGAAAGCCATGATGATGATCACTGTTGGAAGCAGCACCCAGAAAAGCGTCCAAAAAAGTATGGAGGAAAAGGGAAGTAGAAAACAGTGGTAGCAGCATAGCAAGACCTTGGATCAGATTCTGGGAGATGAAGCACTGGTCATAGCAACGGGAACAAAAGGTACCTTTACACCTCCTATTGATTCTAAATCACAAGGAAGCACCAGTTTTGTAGATGGGTCCATTTCAAATGATAGGAAAAGGATTGAATTATTTCATATCAGAGTAGTAGTAAACCATACCAAAGTAGAAACTCTATTTGATACGAGGTCCCAAGAAAATTTAATTATAGAATGTCTGGTAAAGAAGTTAGGCTTAAAAAAAAAACCGCACCCAAAGCCTTACCCGCTGGGATGGATACATGATAAAGCTAAATTGAATGTAACCCAGCAATGCAAGGTAAAATTTTTGATTGCTTCTAAGCTGGTAGATGAAGTAGAGATGGATGTTATACCGTTGGACATTTGTGGCATGGTATTGGGGAGCCCCTACCTGTATGACAAAAAAGTTGTCTTTTTCCACCATGAAAATAAATACCACATCACTAAGGATGGGATAGAGTACATAGTGTGGGCTCATAAAAAAAAAAACTAACGCCAGCCTTGTAAGCACTGGGCAGATGAAACGGCTGCTGGACTCCATCAAGGCATGCATGCTTATGGTCGTCAAGGAAAAGGAGGCTGAATTCGCAAACGCGTTCCAAGGCTGCGATGGTAAGCATAAACAAGAATTGATGGAGTTAATTGCTGATTATAATGCATTGTTTCAGGAGCTGCAGGGACTACCTCCATAGAGGGAGATCCAACACAAGATCCATCTATTGCATGATGCCCCTTTATCGAATATCGACATGTACAGAATGTCAGCAATCGAAATGGAGGAGATCAAGCATCAAGTGCACGAACTGCTGGACCAAGGTGTGATCAGGGCAAGCTCCTCTCCATGTGGGTCGTTGATTGTTCTAGTGCCAAAGAAGGATGGCAACTGGAGGATGTGCGTGGAATACTGCGCGCTCAACAAAATATTAGTAAAAAATCGTTATCCCCTCCCACGCATAAATGATTTATTGGATCAATTAAAAAATGTTGTATATTTCACAAAATTGGATCTGCACAGTGGCTATCACGAGGTCCGAATTGCAGAGCAGGTCATGTGGAAAACCACTTTCAAAACTAAGCAGGGGTTGTTTGAATGGATGGTAATGCCATTCGGGCTTTGCAATGCTCCAGCCACCTTTATGCGGGTTATGAATCATATATTTTAGCCTTTCATTGATGAGTTTGTTCTCGTGTATTTAGATGATATACTAGTTTTCAGCAAGAGTTGGTTTGAACATATGAGTCATGTAAAGAAAGTGCTTGATGTGCTAAAGAAAGAAAAACTCTTTGCAAAATTGTCAAAGTGTGAGTTCGGGAAAACCTCTTTGGGTTACCTAGGTCATATTGTTGTTCATGGTTAGTTAAAAATTGATCCCGCTAAGGTTGAAGCAATTGTAAATTGGCCTAAGCCTACTAGTGTAACTAAGGTCCATAGCTTTCTATGTGTAGTCTAGTATTGGAGGATATTTATTGCTAATTTCTCTGTTATTGCAGCACCTTTGCACACATTGAAAAGTGCGAAATAGGTCTACCAATGGGGAGGAAGACAACATAAGTCCTTCGAAACATTGATGGAGAAAATCAGCACCGCTCCAGTCTTAGCCTTACCCGATCTCCAACAACCATTTGAGATCGAAATCGATGCCAGTGGTTATGCCATGGAGTTGTACTGATGCAGTAAAAGAATCCAATTTGTTACCATTCTGAGAAATTTTCTCAAGCTGTGATAAACTATCCCACCTATGACAAGGAGCTTTATGCCTTGGTGCAGAGTGTGAAAAAGTGGAAACACTACCTGATCGGCAAGGAGACCATCATCCATATAGATCATCAGCCCTTTCAGTACCTTCAATCACAAACCAAGTTGCAACAAACTCGTCATTTCAAGTGGATGGGCTTTCTTCAACAGTTTCATCTAGTAATAAAGTATAAGAAGGGCACTAGCAATAAAGTGGTCGATATGCTATCTCGCCCTCCTATTTTTGCTTCTGTTATTTTGCATAATGCTTCATTGTCTTTTGAAAGTTATGCTGAACAATATGCTAATGATGATGACTTTAAGGAGGTTTATGCAAAACTAACCCATGGTTCACAGGTGGACAACTATCACTTGCAGGGGAAATTGTTGTATCACCTTGGTAAATTGTGTATTCCCAGGAGAAAGAGAGCATGTAATTCGAGAGGCCCACACCTCTCTTGTGGCTGGACACTTTGGTGTCGAAAACACTTTATGTCATGTACAAAGATTTTTTTTTGGCCTCATATGAAAAACATTGTGACTCGCTATGTAAAGGGTTGTGTGTTGTGTTCTGTTTCAAAGCCCTCTAATAGAAAACTTGGGCTCTACACACCACTCCTTATTCCGAGTCATCCATGGGAAAGTGTGTCAATGGACTTTGTAGGAGGTCTACCTTTGTCTAGGAAGGGTCACGACTATTTGTATGTCTTCATTGACCGGTTTAGAAAAATGTGTATTCTTATGCCTTGTAAAAAGCAAATTACTGCATAACATACTGCTTCTCTTTTCTTTCAGTATGTTTGGGTCCACTTTGGATTACCCACATCAATTGTGTTGGATCGAGAGTCTCGCTTCCTTGGGGAGTTTTGGACCAACTTGTGGAGGATGATGGATACCAAACTGAAAAGAAGCATGACATTTCACCCATAGACCGACGGGCAGACAAAGGTTGTTAACCATACCATGGTACACCTATTATGAGGTTATTGTGGGAAACATCCCAAGTTGTGGGATGAACATCTCCCCTATATACAACATTCCTACAACCGAGTAGTGCATTCATCAATGCAGCGTTCACCATTCGAGACATGCTTTGGTTACCTGCCAAAGGACCCTTTATACATGGTCTTTGGAAGGGAGGATGGCTCCAGTGGACGTAATGATAAAGACAAAGCTCAACAGTTCATTCAGTGAATCCAAATGATTCACCAAGCAATGCAAGAGCAATTGGAAAAGAGTCAAGCTCGTTAAAAGGCTTGACATGATAAACACTAGGTCGACCATCAATTCCAAGTGGGGAAAAAGGTGTGGTTCCACATCAACAAAGACAGGATGAAGGGGGAAGGAAAGAAGTTGTGGCCAATTTGGTATGGACCATTCACCATATTGGAGAATATTGGGAACAATGCCTTTCATCTTGACTTACTAGTATATATGCAGATGTGTTCAGTAGTGAATGTGGAGAAATTGAAGCTTTGTGAACCTCCTTTGATCATGGACACTGATGAGGTGGGCACAGTTCCTACCATCAATGATTTTTCACCAGAATATCTCAATGAGTTGCCCGAAGACATTATCCTCGACAGAAGAACCAGGACTTCATGACGAGGAGATATAGAATACCTTCAATTTGGATTCAAGGGAATGCATCCCAACAAGGCCAGATGGATGGAGAAAGAGAAAGTGAGGGCACAGTACCCTCACTTGCCAATTGACTAATGAAAAGCTTTTAGCAGCCCAAAAGCTCCTCAATGGGGAGGATTGATCCAGGTGGATCTTCAGATACGATGGCATGGAAACTCTGAAATCAAAGTGATCGGAATGAAGTGAACTCAAGACAAGAATTTAGATCTCTTCATTCTGATTCCAACGGCACAAATGGTACTTCGATCCGAGTCTGGATGATGACGTTATTGCAAAAAGAAGGGTTCTTCAATCCTTAAGAAAAAGAGGAATTTCCTTTATAAATGGGTCTTAAAGCCTTAAAGGAAAATCGCATTCAGAGGTCACATGAGGGCGGACTTAAGCATTGGACCATGGAACCCCTGATCGTCGATCTCCAATCAGATTGGATCGTTAGATCGGAGGTCATCGCAATTGGCGGTTATTATATATATATATATATATATATATATATATATATATATATATATATATATATATATATATATATATATCGACAAATGTACATTGCGATCGGCGATTAATCAGATCGGCGAAACCTCCAAAAGACACCCAGGGTGATATATGTGCGGGATGTTGACGCCGATATCAGCGATTGGTGATTGACAATCGGTCTTTCCCGAGGACTTGACCAGGGACACAACGAGACACTAATATGTGACCTCAGCGTGAACCCAATACCGACTATAAGCCCGATTTAATAATATTTGAGGTCTGGGAATATGGTTTTTGGGTGGATTTGCAGTGTTTTTTCAGATTTTTGAAGCTTTGTCGTTCAACGATAAAAAGACCATTTTGAGTGGCGATTGCACCTGCCACTTTACCAACCTCCATTACTAACTAGACAGGCCTGATTTGAATGGGGTTCTATCCAGAGAACCCATTATAAAACACAGCTGATGGAAGAGCATGGGGAGGCATCTTTATGAGGGCAGCATGGAGGCCGAGAGCATCTATTGAACTGTTTTGAACGTTATGCAACTCCAGCCTTCTTCTATTGCTGTGGGAAGCTTTGATGCTGCACACCACTCCATCTCCGGCATTCATTTCATAGCCATCAGGCGAATTGGAGGTATAAGCCTCTTTATGCACAAATTGATGATTGTAACTCTATTTATTCATGCCATTTAATAAGAAAGGCCTCCCCATTGTTGAGTTGGGCCCAGAGATGTAGTCCAAATTGGACGAGCTCTGTTATCAAGCCTTGGTGTCTTCTTTTTGTGCCTTTTTATGTGTTTTCTTCTTCTTTTCATATGTGCACATTTATGTGTTAAGCTACAATTTTATATGCAATTCTTTTCTATGCATCAATAAGAGAAAAAATCCTGGATCATTCAAAGAATCCCATGTTCCATTACAAGTCAAAACATATTGAAATAAAGTACCGCTACATCCATGAAATGGTGCAGATGAGAGAAATAAGGCTTGAGTACATCTCCACCGATGAGCAGCCAATTGATGTTCTAACGAAGTCATTGCGGAGGGACAATTTCGTGTACTTAAGAGACAAGTTCAGGCTCATGGAGATCACCGCTCTCATTAAGAGGGAGTGTTGATTTCTCTGCAGCATGGATGTGCATTCTCCCAAAATGGAGGATGGGTCCAAGAGACCCAAAGGACTAAACAAGTAGTATTGAGTGATTGTCTCTTGGAGGAGGACCTTAATCACACACCAAAAATGGCAGAGTGAGGTCTTGGACCCTAATCACACACCAGGCATGGTGGAGTGAAGTACTTCAACATCTGGACCCTGATCACACACCGGAAGGGTGGATAGAGGTATTAGACATTTAGATAGGGTGGAGTGAGGTCTTGCTCAACATTTAGACCCAATCACCAAGCAGGCAGGGGTTAAGTGAAGTCTTGGCCCAGAGTGCTCACCAGGAAAGGTGAGCGAGTGCTTGCAAGTTGAGGGTCTCAACATTTTTTCCTAGGTAGTGGCCATTGGATTCGAGGATTGATCGCTATGGAGGAGTGAGCCTTGATATGATGATGACATTTCCATGGGCTTGGTACCACCCCAGACTGGCCACTAACAAATGTTGATGATAGATGATGATGTTGGTAATAATGGATAACATTTTCCTTAGAGAAAATTGTTCAATTTTAGAACATATATGATAATGATTATGAATACCTCCCTAGTTAAGAGGGAGTGTTGAATTTGTAACTATGGTTGGTCTTCATAATGTAATTTTTTCCACTTGATGTAATGATACTTATCATTGTAAATCATATTTATAAATTCTTGAGTCAAAGAAAAATTTATTTTGAGTTAAAGTCCCAATGTAAATTTTTTAAGATGTAAATTTGAATTTTTGAAATGAAATTTTTGGCTCCAAAAGTGACAAGTCAGGTTCCATCCAAGTCAAGTCAGCCCTAACCAAGAGACACATCCATTCACTCTAGACAAATTACTAAGTTTTCTTAGGGTTGTAATTTTCTTTGCTTTAGATAATTGCAATTACAAATTTATTCATCATTTACATATTGTATTCACCCCATAATATCTTAACATTATTAACAATTATATAGAAAGAACAATGACTTCAACACTGTAGTATAACATAAAAGGAAAAACAGAAGAAGAAAACCATGCACAAAGAGGACACCGATATTTTTGGTCATAGACAAGGGCAAAACCCCACAAGGGGAAAACCCATCTCAAAATCTTCTTTTATTAGATATTCATCAATTGTCCAATTGAGATACAAAGTACATCCATTATTAGATACATCAGACATGTCTTCCCTTTTAGGGCCAATCCAAGTCAGTTCATAAATTCAATTGTGAACTAACTTCCAATAACCAAATGAGTCTAAGAATGGGTATGCCATATCACTGCAAGAAACTACATCCGTGGATCAAAATCATCATAGGATTAATATTGCTTTCGAAATTCACTACCATATGAATTATATCATAATAAATGTCCCATGTTTCTTAGAAGATCACTACAATATGTATTTTAGAAGATCATTATCCATTGTATCATAAAAGATTTTTTTCCTATGTGAATCAAGAAATATTGTCCCTTGTAACATAAATAGAGTCAGAGTATGTATTGATACCATCAACCATCAAGGGTTAAGTATAGTCATGATTCATTGTTGTCAAGAGAAAAAGTCAACACACATCCACATGAAGCTTAAGAGCAAGAGTGTAGTCATACATAATTATATATATCTAGACACAGTAATGTAATTGTTGAATTTTCATATTCAGACTATTGTACATGAAAGAGTCATATTGCAATGTTAACCATAAGAGACAATCCACAATGACACCAAGATAATTACGAAGCATGCTTATGAGATATAGAGTCATCATATGTAGCAGTGATCATTATTGAGTATAGAGTGACACCAAGATAAGAGTGATTTGTGAAGAAAGAAAACCACCCATTGTGGGCCATGCAAGCCATACCATTGTGTAGGCCACCTTGGGCCATGCAATCCATACCATCGTGTGGGCCATCCTAGGTTATGCGACCCATACCATCCTGCAGGCCATGCAAGCCATGCCATCATGCAGGCCATCTTGGGCCATGTGACCCATACCATCGTGCAAGTAATCCTGGGCCATGCGACCCATACCATAGTGCGGACCTCCTACGCCATGTAATCCATACCATCATTTGTTCTATCCTAGGCCATGTTAGCCATACCATCATGTAGGCCATCCTGAGCCATGCGAGCCATACCATCATGTGGGCCATCCTCAGCCATGTGATCCATATCATCATGAAATCCATGTGAGCCATACCATCATTCGGTCCATCTTAGGCCATGTGAACCATACCATTATGCGAGCCATACAATCATGCGGGCCATGCGAACCATACCATTATGTGAGCCATACCATCATGCAGGCCATCCTAAGCCATGAAATCCATACCACCGTGCAGGCCATCTTGAACCATGCAAACCATACCATCATGTGGGCCTTCCTGCATGCAAGCGAGCCATCCATATTGGGTTATCCACACGAAATATAGGATCCATCCATAGATGGTCATCCATGCGGGTCATACAAGCCATCCATAGCGAGCCATCCATGCGAGCCATGCAAGCCACCTATAATAAAACATCATGCCACAGGGATGCATAAAATAATGTGCAAATTTCACATGAATATGAACCATGGAAAGAAATGAACCACAATTGAAGAAAAGTGAGCTTCTGTTTTTATTAAGAGTGAACCATGAAAGAACATAACCAAGTCTCTGAACCACAAAGCCCGTAAGGAAGGTATAAAAACCACAAAAGTAAAACACATCTAGCCTCAAATTAAATTGAGATCCTTGACTCTACCAAATGATCCATATCAAATGACTATTTATAATTGATTGGGACGAGGCTTTTCATATGGGAGCCAACTTAAGATATTTTGAATTTCATATTAAATATTTCCCTCCAATAGAAGTTGACTTGATGAGAAATCAAATTCCATTTATTATATATGACTTCTTGCAATAATATTTCCTTTGCTTAATCAAATGTGGGAAGGAGGGCTAGGGAATTTCTCCCTAGCTACCAAATTTAACACTCCCTCTTAGCCAGGGAGGAATTTTCATCTTCATTAAAAGTCCTAGCTCGAATGACATATCTTAATATAGGATGCAATCATCATAATTACATATCATCTGGTATTATGGTAGAATAATAGTGCACAATCAAAGGTAGGGGAGATCAATTCTCAAACCCTTATAATCTCCAAGTCAAATTACATGACCTCCATCTCAATTATATCAACAAAAAATCTATCTCATCACATCCTGTCTCAATTTCCTTTGATCATCAACTGAATAATATTGACCTAGTAGAAGAAGAAGGATCATCATAAGGGAGCTCTGACTACCACCCTATCTAATGACAATAGGAAAGATCCATTTATCAAGCAAGGATCACATCCATCATATTGTATAACCAACCTGTGAGCTACAACTTACTATAGAAGTTAATTATCACATCCATCCTATAGTCTAGTGAGAATGGGTGATTTCCATCTACCAAGCAAGTATCAAATCCATCGTGTGGTCTAATAAACAGGTGAGATACAACTTACCATAGAAGGTAGTGATCACATCCATCCAAATTATGTTGATATTCCCACATTGACCCTAAAGAATCAAGTGGTAGAACACCTACATCCTAATCACTTGAGCAAGATAACACTTTTCATGCAAGGATCACAACCATCTCAAGTCATATCAACCCATTGGCCAAATGGGTAGGAGCCATCCCAACAAGCCCAACTTGTGGGTAGGATGGATATTGGGGTATAATATATCAATCATGATAGCGGGAGATACCCAACTAGTCATAAATGACAACTATCACACACACCTTGTGATGACAATAGGCGAGATACTACTTACCATAAAGGGTAAGGATCACAACCATCCTATTGTCATGAGATCCCTCAACCCTAGGAGCCCTTACTGCTCCATTCATCACCCTGGGAGATTAGTAGGTGGGAAGAGCACGCTCAGTGTTATCAATTAGTTGGGACCCTTACCCGAGAGGGTCACATCCATCAGTCCAACCTTCTCTTTGAATATCATAAAATATGATGAAGCATAATTGCTTCTCTTTGCAACGTGTCAAGTGTTCACATCCAGCACCGACTCAAACAACTCACTGAGTTCAATCACAATGCCTTATGTAGTTCTTCTATTTTATGTTCATACAAGACATCAAATCAAAAAATATTTTAGAGTGAATGCGTGATATAAGGAAAATAATACCATATTCATCCTTTCTCCCTCTCACACAAGGAGGCAGCAACCACAAGCCTAAGATTGTCTTATACAACAACATTATCTCAATCCATGAATATGTCTTTGTCTCGGCTATATATAACTGAATTTTATCCAGCTCGGGGTGCATGTTTGTGACACAAGGATCCATCTGAATTATTTCTCATTACGAGGCCCAGCTATATCTAGAAACAATAAACCATCAATGCAATCCATCATGTCATGTTTCTGAGAATACACTTCCTCTAGCAAGGAAGTCCTCTACTCCACTTATATGTGATAAGTGGATCCTAAAATTTCTTGGGGTAAACTAGACCTGTTAACAATGAACTATTACCACATAAAATTAATTAGCAAATTCATTCCTTTAATAACATTAGATGTTCATCAATCCAAGTTTGGAAGAATTGTTTCGATTTGCAATCATGGGTTTTCTATAAAACCCCCAAGGTAACCCCAAATTTACAATCATTACGTAAATAATAATAGATGTTGGGATCTCATCAAGGGTATCTCCCTCTAAATGGGAGGCCTCTTCAGTCATCACTAATCGAGGAGAATTCATCTTGGTCAGTATGCATCAAGATCATTGTTTCTTCGAGGCATAGCCATATTTGTTCAAAATACTATCATATATGAAATCACGAGGACAAACTATATCAGTTTCTCGTATGTGTGTGTGTGTGTGTGTGTGTCTGTGTGTGAGAGAGAGAGACAAGTCATCATCTGTTATTCAACCTAGCTTTATCATCATATATGAGTATGTCATCAATTACTCGTCAAGGGTTACCAAAGGTACTGTAAATAGTATCAAGTTATCATATATCAAAGATCAATGTTTCTAGACTTTCTTTTTCTTTAGACAAAATTAGGCTATCCATCATGGTCACTTGACAAAGTATACCCCAGTATGCATCTTCAGAAAAATTCAAAGGATTTCCTTGACTTCACTCTTCCAGGCACCATTACTAATAATATTGATGTTTGGTTGGTATACAGTGGTGCTTCTAGGCACATAACATATTTTTATATTCTCTCATTAATTTGACAAATGAAGATTTGTAGTGGAAAGTGGAACTTGTAGATAATTCGAAGTATGTAGTGGAAGGAATTGGATCAACATCACTTCAATTACAGTCTGGAGATTTATTACGCATGAGATATGTATTGTTTGTACTAAGGATGAATAATAAAATACTCTCTATCTCCATATTGGAAGATAGATGTTATAGAGTTGCATTTGTATATGGTTAGGTTCTTCTATGGCCTAAGGGATTGAGCATAGACTTAGTGTGACTGATTGGTGTTCAAGAGGGAGGATTGTACGGATTATTAACATGTCTAACCTAGGTTATGGCATATAACAGTATCAACTCAGGTGAGTCTCATATGGATATTGATAGTGAGGAGAAGGAGGCTCCAAAGGATGTAGGTACAGGTCTATCTATTTCATATTTTCATACTTTAGACTATCAAGAGGAAATAACAGAGCCAACAGAACTTGTGGTTCTACCGAGAGATGTTGTTGACACTTTGCAGGATGCAAAAGGACATGCATTTACTAGAGGTATTTTCAGGGAGAGTAAAAGACAACACAGGTTCTCGAGCTATATACCATTGATGAGAAACACCATTGATTTTAAGCCTTCTAGTTATGAGGATGCAACAAGCCAAAGGGTTAGGAAGGATTTCATAATGGAGAAGTATCGGTCCATCATGAACAATAATGTTTGGGTGATAGTTCTGAGACCAGAAGGGAAGTCAATGGTGACTTCCAATTGGATCTATAATATAAATAATACAACATATGCCAACATTGAGAAGTACAAGGCAAGGTTTGTGGCGAGAGGGTTCTCCCAAAAAGAGGGAGTGGACTATGATGAGACATTTTTTCCAGTGGCAAGATACACTTATATTAGAAATAATGTTTCTCTTGCTTTAGTTATGGGTTGGAAGATACATCATATGGATGAAACACCATGTTCCTCAATAGTGTGATTGAGGAGGAAGTGTGGATAGAGTAACATCAGGGCTTCTACATCAAAAGGAGTCCCATGTTTGCATATTGAAGAAGGCTTTGTGCGAACTCAAGTACCCAGGGCGTGATATTTCAAGATTGATGGATACTTGATGAGCTTGGGCTTCACCAAGATTGTTTTGGATCCAGACCTTTACTTATGGTATTTGATGGTGATTCTTTGATCTTGGTGTTGTATGTGGAGAATTTGTTCTTTACTAGGGAAGAGAGGCTCATCATTAGGTGTAAGAGGGAGTTGGCCTTAGAGTTTGAGATAAAGGAACTTGGCCTAATGCACTATTTCTTGGAATTAAAGGTGTGGCAGAGACCTCATGAGATCTTCCTTTGACAAGGGAAGTACATTGTTCATAGATTCGGTATGATGGACTGCAATTCCATGGCTACACCTATGGTGGCCAATCTAAAGAGGTTGAGTGATTCCACTTCAAATTCATATTTGGTGGATCCCACGATGTACAGGTGGTTGATCATATCCTTGATGTGCCTAGTTAACACCAGGCCTGATATTTTCTTTGAAGTGAACACCCTGAGTCAGTTTATGGTTGAGCCGAGGCAGGTACATTGGGTTGCAACAAAGAATGTGTTGAGGACCTACGAGGTATAGTTCGATATGGTTTGAGATGTGTCTTAGGTGGTGAAATGAGGCTACAAGGGTATACAAATTCAAATTGGGTCAGGAGTGCAGAAGACCAAAAAATCACCTCGGGGTGATGCTTCAGCTTTGGATCATCTATGATATATTGGTTTAGTAGGAAGAAGGCTTTTATTGCACTCAGTGCAGCAAAGTCGGAGTATATCATAGCCATTTCCATGGGTTAGGAAGCAATGTGGCTTTGAAATCTACTTGTAGGGCCATTTGATCAGGAGCTTGAGCCAACCTTGATATTTTATGATAATCAAAGTTGTGTCAAAATTTTGAAGAATCTAGTTTTTCATGAGAGATCAAAGCATATTGAGATCATTATCCCTTCATCCAAGACATGCTGTAGAGAGGAGCATTAAAGCTCTAGTACATATCCATAGACAACAAAATTTTGGACATTCTCACCAAGCCTTTGTCTAGAGTGAAGTTTGTATACTTCACATACAAGCTTGGAGTGATGTATAATTTATCCCTTGTTGAGAGGGAGTGTTTATATCTCTCTAGGATTGGGCAGACCATCTCCTTAGAAGACATGTTGATTTAGCTGGCTCATGTTGATTTGAGTAGAGGATATGGATACATTCACCTGAGTAGTCATGCTGATTTGAGTGGGGCCATGTTGATTTAACAGAGGTTGAATGGCCCAAGGGAAGAAAGTTTCATAAGAAGCCATTATGATTTGGATGGGTCATGCTAATTTGACCAGGGAAGTTGGATAAATTTACTTAAGAATTGATGTTGATTTTCTTGTGCCATAGTGATTTGGTCTACAGTAAATGGTCTAGGCTACTCACATTTCCTACAGCAGGATGGAGTGATATATATATGTGCATGTGAGGAGACACTACATCAACATAGAAAGCTCATGAAATTTTCTTATGGAAGGAGAAACTTCAACGAATGGGAGATTTGTTTGCAGATAAGGAGAATACCTCCATTGTTGAGGGAGTGTTGATTTTTTTTAGCATTTGGAGGTATTCCTATATAGAAAAAGGGGTCTCAAAGTTGGCCCAGAAAAATTAAAATTAAATTTACTTTTGGAGTGACATGCCAGCCTAGGAAGTCAAGTCAGCCCAGTGAATGAAAGAGTGTGTCCCTTGGTTATTTCACCCCAATTTGAAAAGTATAAATAGAATATGTGATACCTCATTTTTCACCACCAATAAAGAGCAAGTTTCTTCTCTCTCATTAGCATTCTTGGACCATCGTACGTTTGGAAAAATAGAATATCTTTGACCGAGTTTGATTGGCCATTGACTCATCTTTTTATCTCTATTTCACTGAGTTTTTGACCAGGGGTTGACCGTAAACCACACAATTGTTGATTGCAAGTTGACGGAAAACCACAGGCCATTGACAATAAGGTTTTGACCAAAGGTTTGAGTTTGACCACAGGACCAAATTTTGACTAGTGTTGACTTCTATGTATTTTTGTTGGTTTGGTCAGTGTTGACTTCTTTTTTTTTTTACCAAGTTTGGCTCGTATTTGGACTTGTATATTGGTACAAATTTCTAAAAAAATTGTTGATTTGTAAGCCTTGCTAAAGAATAATTTCTCATAAAGAAAATTTATTGGGTTTTCCCCTAAGGTTGGATTTCCCAAGGTAAAATTATTGTCTCTATTGTGCATGGTTGTACTTTTGTGATCTTTATTGTTTCTGGTGTATTTACTATTGAGATTTTATAAAATGAAATTAGTCAATGATAGCAGTGAAATAAATACTGGTTGAAAATCATTAAGAAGTAATTACCTGGTAGAAATTTTATCTATTGGACTCTTGCATAAAAAACTTCAACAAGGGTTAGAGGAGACTTAGCCACAAGTTGTAAGGTTTTTCTTAAAGTAAGAATAAATTTGTTGGAAGGAAGTATTAAGGCAACCGAAGGCTAAAGAAGGTTGCTAGGGAGACTGCAGGTCGAATGGACACAATCGACAAGCTAAAGAAGGTTGTCGAACGTTGTGGAAGGGTAGGTCTATGCATTTTGATAAGTTTCGGGCCTATAGCATACTCATAGGAAAGGGAGGCTCAAGGCCTATCTCTGGGCCGAATTTGTTGAAAATCACAAGCCGAGGCTTAGAAAAAGAAGGTTGAGCCTTTATGGAAGGCTTGTAGGACAAATTGTAGCCAAACTTGGTTGAGTTAGCAAGAGTTGTGGGTTTTAAAAGTGTACATGAGTGTTAATCGAAGGTTATAGGAGACGAAAGACACAAGCCATAGCTAGGTTTACGGTCGAGGGAATGTGAAAGGTAACCATAATTGGAAAAATGGTCTATAGGAGCAGACCTTAAGGATTTTAGACTGCTAGTAAATTTTACAGTGGATTTTGTAGAAAAGAGACGCATATAGTAGTGATAACTAAACGAATGAGAACCTAAGGGACTTGGCCTAATCCCTATATATTTTTTCAAGGTGATTAACAATATATTTGGGCATCTTCTAGGGGTTTCAAAGGGACCATTATCCTTAGTGCAAGAGCCCTAAGGATTCTTGTTAAAGGAATAATAAAAAATCAACTTTGGGCAATAAATATTATGCATTGTGCATGATCTAATTGTTGGTATATTCTTTTGTGCAAATGATTTTTTTTTTTTTTTTTTTTTTAAGTTAGGCATTTTAGTGTGTTTATGTTTTTTGTTTTGTGAAACTTCCAAAACATAAACTAGACCTGGGGTGCATGAAATTATAAAATGGCATCAAAGCTACTTTGAAGAGAAGTTAGGTCAGAATTGTGCACAAGTGGAAACTCTAAGAGGGATTTGAGTTGTCTTCTTGTTAAAGAAGGGACAGGTTGTCTTTTTCATTTCTGGGTAAGAATCCAACACATAAAATGTATTATGGCCTAAATTTTGAGGACCAGTTGGAAGGGATATCCAACTATATTTCATGGAAGGGAAGAATTATGTTAGTGTTGTTGGTTAATGACCTATGGGATTATGCCAACACCCAAATCAAGGCACCAACTAATGCAATATATTTTTATTTGTATAATAAAGCATACATGAATACCAAGTTGATCATCCTTGATGGAGTCAAGTATTATTTGATACCTCATATTACTGGAAAAGGCATTACATGGGACATTTGGGAAGTCGTAAAAGAATTGTTTTAGAACAAGAACTGGAAGATGGTATTGAGGGAGAAGCTCGGGGATGTCAAGATGATAGGTTTAGAGAACTTTACTTCCTATCTTACTAAGATTCAACAAGTTCGTGATGATATTTCGACTATAGGGGAGACATTGGAAGAATCAAAGTTGGTGAAGACTACACTAAAGGACTTCCCAAAGAAATTAAATACATTCATCGACAAAGGAGTAATATTATGGGAGAAAATTCTAGGTTGGAACAAGTTATGGGATGATTTCATCTGGAGGAACTTTGAGACGAGGATATTCAAGAGAAGGGAACTAATGAAAAGAATGTTTCCCTCACTACTAAGCTAAACAGGGGAAAGGGATGTTCATGTTGATGTGAGTAGCATCGGAAGGTCTTCTACAATTGCTTTGTTTCTTAGCATGTGGAAGACATTATTTGCCTCTTCTAGTGATTTATGTCTTCTCTCCTAAGTTTAACTTAGGAAAAGTACAATAATTAAATTCAATTAATTATTGAGGACTATCGGGTTATTTTCTAAGGACAAATAATTTAATTATTTAAGTGACTTAGAAATAATCTCAACCATTAATCTTCAAGACGTTTCTAGAGGGGATATTTTGTTTACGGATTTAGACTCAATGAAAATTATAAATCGAGGCTAGCAAAGGAGGTGAAGGCACAACAAAGAGCACAAGTATGTGAGAGAGTCATCATGAGAGAGCACAATTTTCCCTACAATGTGAGTGGCTCAGTGACCAATGCAAAGAGAAGGAAGAAGTGTGAGTGGGTTTGAGCGAATCTAAGAGGGATGAGATGGAGGAGATTGTAGGTTGAGTTGCCGGAAGGAGATTGTGTTTTTCTAGAGGAGGCCAAGTTGTAACCCCCTCCTCCCACATCTACCCAAGAAACTGGCCATTTGGGGTAAACATGCGACGAGAGGCCACTATGATATGATTTGACCTCCTAAGTCACGTTAAGAAAGTGGAATTTAGGGAAAACAAACAATACAGACATTCAACATTAGAATTAGGGCCCTCAAGAACCAATCCAACCTTTTCGACAACCAGACCTTGAATCCCACTGAGATTTTGGACCACTTGACCTCTGGATGCTCTCATGCTATGGATATGCTAGTGTCCAAGGACCTCTACACGCTCTCACAGGCCTGCAAGCCAGCATCTAGGGACTTTTTTGCATAGTTTTGTGCCAGCATCCCTGGGATTTGAGCCACTTTTTCAGGCCTAGCGCCCAGGTCACTGCCCATAATAGAATAACATCTTCAGAACAGTAAGATAACAAGAAAATGATAGTGCAATAGAAATTAATTGAATAAGGCCTTGACTGGACCCCTACTAGCCATGACAGGGATTTTGTAAAACATATGAAGAATATGTAATCTACAGGTGTAAATAACATATATGAGCATAGGGGTCTCATACTTAGTTGAGAATTGCTAAGAGACATTGATGCCTCAAACATCAACTACCATTTCATCTATTAGGTCATAGATACATTGTTCATTTATTTATCAATAGAAACATGACGACAACCATACATAGCTATTGTCATAAAACATATATATATATATATATATATATATATAACCAGCGTAATAGCAATAGAAATAATAATGAAATCACAACCATATAAACCAGTATAATGCTCATAGAAATACAAGGAGAAATAACCTCATATTTAATGATGCAAAATCTAAACCCAGGATGGGATTTCCACATTCCACCCAACTGTAGAATGGTTGAGACAAATATCTCTTCATCCATTCACCCCCATACCATATTCCGAGCATGAATGTGGGATCTCATAAAACACATCAATCCAAAACCATCCAGGGCTTCCAAAGGACATCCACCTCAACCCATCAAGCAATGATTCCACCACACGATCGAACATCAGCAACCATCATTAGATCGGTCTCTATCCTAGCCATCCAGGGCTCCAGAGTGTTTGTTCCAACCAAGGCTCCAAGACTAGTAACTCAACCCACAGATGCCGCTAGGCTTTAGATAGTTTTTCCAACAAAGGCTTGAGGACTAGTAATTCAACCCACCAAGTGCTCCAGAGTGTTTTTCCAACCAAGGCTATCTAACTAGTAACTCAACCCAAGCTGTTACAGGGCTCCAGAGAGTTTGTCCAACCAAGGCTCTAGGAACTAGTAATTCAACCCAAGCTGAGAAAACATGAGAACCATCCTAAACAAAAAAAGGAAATAAACCCACAATCTCCATGACTATCCAAGAAATGGAAAGGCTAGGCAATCCACTATCAATCTAGGAAATCCTCGATGTCAGTGACAAATCATGACCAACAATCCACATGCATATGCCATGCATGCCAAAACTAGTGAGGAAAACATACATGCAACTTGGTACATGCAAGAAAATCTCGTTGTAGTTGTTGATGCTGATGTCCTCTTGCACTGTCCTGCTATTCCTTTGCCTTCTTGCTCCAAAATTCTAAGTATGCCACACCCTCCAAGAGTGCTCCAATAAAACTCTAAGTATCCAAGAGTATGAGAGAGAGAATAATGATAGAGCGCCAAAACTGAACTAGCAAAATGTTACCAACTGATCCTTAGAAGCCTTTTTATGAATGAGGCCTCTATATTCTTGATTTTCCTCCTCACATGCAACCTCTGACCTTTCACCTCCCTTTTCTCCTAATTTCCATTATTTTGATAAATAAATGTGCCAAAAATGTCATTTTCCTTTCTAAAGCCTTAGCCATTTCCTGTGCCAATTTCCTTAGCCATTAAACAATCACAAGTGATCCCCATCACTAGGATTTTTCCTAACATTCAACTTGGAATAAGTGTCCCATCAACCGTGGTTATTATTTTCCCTTTATTAACTTTTATTACATTGAATTTTCATCAGGTTTGTTACAAAACCCTCCCCCTTGGGGGAACACCATCCTCGGTGTTCAACAACACCTATAATGACAAAACTACTGCAAGAAAAATATATTGTGGATGGAGCTTTATAACTTAGCTCGATGCAGTATTTATAGTGATTAACCTGCTAAGAAGCAAATTAGCATGAAAACATAACAAACATAACAGCATAATGACATGACATCCATATTGCTTATTAGAGCTTTATAACACAACTCAAGGCAATATTTGCATCCATATACATATGTACATATACCAAAATCACCAAACATATAGCAAAGCACCATGCAAAAAAAAAAATTCCTCAACCGACAGATAAGGAAGGATACATAGCCCACATATGATCTGTCATCTCCCATGTAGCTTCGTCGGGCCCAAAGTGCTTCCATTGCACTTTAACTTTCTCAATTGCTCAATTCCAAAGCACGAGCACCTTTTCTGCATATACACTAAGGCTCCGGCTAGATTTCTCCATCTAGTTCCGCCTGCTATACAGACTAGTCAAACACAAGATCGACATCTTTAACATACTTCTTAATCAATGACACATGGAAAACATCATGGAATTTCATTGTAGGAAGCAGTGCAAGTCAATATGCTATTGGCCCAATCCTCTCAATGATGCTGAAGGTTCCACAAAACCGTGGTGCCATTATGGCACATGATCCAATCCGTAAGGAGCTCTTCTTCATTTTGATGTGCAAGTATACATATTCCCCAAATTCGAACTCCTTGAACAACTTGTTCTAATCTACATAGCTCTTCTGTCTGTCCTATGCTACCTTTAGATTTTTCTTTATAACCTGCATTTCTTGTTCCACATCCGCTAACATGTCCAGTCCAATCAACACCTTTTTAACGGGATCACTCCAACTGATTGGAGTATTGCAACTTTTCCCATATAATGTCTCAAATAGAATCATCTTCAAAGATTCCTGATACCCATTGTTGTAAGAAAACTCTACCATTGGAAGATACTTTTCCCACTTTCACTGTTGATGCATCACATACATCCTCAACATGTCCTCCAATATCATGTTGACCCCCTCTATCTGTCCATCTGTATATTAGTGATAAGTTGTATTGAAGGTCAACTCTGTGCCCAAACCTGTAAATAACTCCTTCCAAAACTTAGAAGTGAACTTCACATCCCTGTCTGACACAATCTTCTTCGGAAAACCATGCAATCCGACCACATCTTTGATGAATACCTGTGTTATATTACTAGCTATAATTGTAGACTTCACTAGAGTGAAATGTGTAACCTTTTTCAACCTGTCCACAACAACCATGATGGAATCATGTTGTCTCACTGTTCTCAAAAAACCTATGATGAAGTCCATGTAAATGACTTCTCATTTCCACTCTAGAATCGAAATCGGATGTAGCAGTCCACCCGGATGCTTACACTCTACCTTCACATGCTGAAAATCAAAACACCTAGCCACATACTCTACTACATCCCTCTTTAGGTTCAGCCAATAATAAAACCTCTTCAGGTTCAGAAAGTAATAAAAACTCTTCACTACTGTCAATGTCTTCTAATAACCTAGGTGACCTGAATATGGTTTCCAATGAAACTCCCTCGATATCACCTTCTTGAGCTCACTATTGTCTGGAACATATATCCTATCTCTGAATCATATCAATCCATCTGTTGTAAGACAATAGTCCACATCCTGTGCACTAGCACCTACACCTATACATGTGCCTGTACCACTACCTGTACCTGTACATGTACTATCACTTGTACATGTACATGTACTCTACTACAACTTGTGCATAATCGCCATATATCTAACATCCTGCTGACCTCCCTACAAGATCCTATCCTATAAGTTTGTCCGATAGGAGCTCATAGTTTCTAAGTGATTTATTTGTATCTGCCTGCTAAGAGAATTTGCCACACTTTTCTCTTTAACTTTTATATATTTGATCTCGAAATCGAACTCATTGATCATGGCCAACTACTGAGCCTACCTACCATTTAGGTTTGGTTGGTCAAATAGATACTGTAACCCATTGTGATCACTCATCAACACAAATCTTTGGCCCAGAAGATAGTGTCTCCACATCTTCAATGCAAGTATGACTGATGCCAACTCAAGATCATGTGTGGGGTAGTTTTTCTCATGCCCATTCAATGTATGTGACTCATATCATACCACTTATCCATCCTGCATAAGGACTCCACCAAGACCCTTCTTGCAAGAATTTGTGCATATCAGAAACTCTTTGTCCGGATCTGCAATCTTTAATACTAGTTCATGTGTCAACAACTGCTTAAGCTGCTCAAAACTAGCCTTACACGCCTCTGTCCATTCAAACTTCTTAACTTTCCTCTACAATGATGTAATAGGATAAGAAATATATGATAAATTCCTAATGAACCTCCTATAATAGCCTACCAACCCCATAAAATATCTCACCTCATCTACATTCTTAGGAGCTACCCACTCCATCATGGCCCTTATCTTTTCTGGATCTACTACAATGTCGTCCTTGGAGACAGCACACCCCAAGTAATGTACTTTAGTCTGAGAGAAACTACACTTGTTGAGCTTAGCATACAACTGATGCACTATCAACAACCTCAACAATGTTGCTAAATGCTCGGCATGCTCCTCCTCATTTTTAGAATATACCAATATGTCATCAATTAACACAATAAAAAACTTATCCAAATATGGATGCAACACACTATTCATCAAGCACATAAATGTAGCTGGAACATTAGTTAAAACAATTGGAACTACAACAAACTCATAATTCCCATACCTAGTCTGGAAAGTTGTCTTGTAAATTTCCTCCTCTCTGATGTGTACCTGATGATATCCAAATCTCAGATCAATCTTCGAGAACACTGCTACTCCCTTCAACTAATCAAACAAGACATCAATCCTTGGCAACAGATACCCATTCTTGATGGTCACTTTGTTTAACTACCTATAGTCAATGCACAATATGAGAGTACCATCCTTCATCTTTAAAAACAAGACCGGTGCACCCCATGGTGATACGCTTGGCATAATGTGTCCTTTGTCCAACATTTCCTTCAACTGTAGCTTCAACTCTACCAACTCAGATGTGCTCATCCTATAAGGTGCCTTTAATGTTGGAGCTTCCCCTGGCACCAACTCAATAGAAAATTCTACTTCCTTGTGAGGTGGAAACTCTATAATATCCTCAGGAAATACATCCTTGAACTACCGTACAACTAGGTACGTGCTCAAAACATCTGCATATTCAAATTCCTTAATCTTGTCACTAAAAATGTGCACTGCAAATAACACACACCCATTTATGCGACTGCACGTTCCTTGCATAGATGTCACCATCCTAATTGATGTGGCTTTCTTCTTTCCTTATAAGACTCTTGGTTCCCCCTTGTCATCCAAGCACTCAATAGATTTTTCATAACAATCCACCTTGGTTCTATGAAGGTACAACCAATCCATACCTAACAACATATTGTATGATGCCAACGGTAATACATTCAAATGTGTTGCAGTAGGCATACCATTCAAATCAAATGCACAAGCTCTTACCAAATGGTGAACTCGCCTTTTTGTACCTGTAGCCAACTACACTAACCAAGATTTTGCATGAAATTCATTAATCAAACCACACTTATCCACCAATTCAGGACTAACACAACTATAATTAGATCCATGGTCAATCAAAATAGAAATAACTTGATCACAAAGCTTAGTTTCCATCTTAATGATAGATGTTTGATGGTTTGCTTGTTTTTTATCCAATGCTACATAAATATGAGGAACGCTTTGACCAAAATCCCCAATAGTCTATGCGTCTTGTGCATTATATATCTGAGGCCTACCACCTTGATAATGTGGAAATCTCTTCTGTGATGAGCTCCTCCATAAGTCCAACACCGCACGGGCTCCTTATTCTACTCCCCAGATCAGTGTCCCTATCCTCTATCTGATGCATTGAACTTCTTAGATGGCGCAACATTATATTTATTATCTGTACCCTAAGGTCTTGCTCATTTCTTGTCCCATTTTCCTTTGTTCATCGCATTACCTTTCCAATCTAGCTTAGTCTATGATCTGCACTTCAATTGTTCATAGCAATGCCTTAACTTTCGAATGGTCTCCTCCAATGATTTAGGCTCATCAAACTCAATCCTATCTTTGAATGGAACCATTATTCCATTAATGAACCTCTGAATCTTGGCCTTCTCCTCTATGAGATAAGGCACATACCTCAGTAAATCCAAGAACCTCCTAGTGTACTCCTCATCTGTCATCGATCCCATCTTTATCTCATAGAATTATTTTGCCCTGTCATCAAAGTATCTATCCAACAGATACTTCTTCTTGAACAGCTACTCAAACTCACTCCAATTCAAGTCTTCCTCATCAATACATCTGAAATTCTTCACGTCTTCCCGCCAAATGTCTACTTTGCCTTTGAGACTGAATGTAGCTACTTTGGCTTTCATGTTCTCTAAATAATCATTCAACCTGAAGAACTTCCTCATGTCAATCAACCATGCCTCTACATCTTGTGGTTTTTTCATCTCTCTATCAAATGTAGGTGCCTTTTCTTTCTTAAACTCATCTAGCAAGTATCCCCTATTACTCCTCCTGTACGGATGATAACGATGACGATCATAGTGCCTATCGGAATCAGAACTAGAATAATACATGTTTCTATCCCTCCTCCTATCCGGAGTGTCCAACAATCTTCCATCTCTAACCATGTCATCTCTATCTGACCTATGACCACCATGTGACCTACTACCATATGCCCCATTAGTTTTGTCCTCCTGCTCATAGCTGATCCAATGTGGTCCCTATCATTACAAATCTGACAAACTCTGAAGTATCACTGCATTTACCTCTTCTTGTTTCTCCTATGCCTACATGATTCTATCATTATCTACCTTACAACTCCTTATTTCTTCCTTTAAGATTCTCAGTGTATCTTCCAAATCAAAAGAGTTCCCAACACCATACTGCTCTTTTGATTCATAGGGAGAGTCTTTGTAGTCTACCATCTTACTAGCCATTTGATATTTCTTCCTACAAGGTATATCATGTTAGCTAAACCAAATCAAAATAAATTAACATACCTTAGTATAGCTCGGGGAGGATACTTTGTCTGCAAGATCAAAAAATTAGTGTGATACATGTATAACATAATCATGACATTATATAGAAACATAACACATAAGTATATAACCATGCAACCATCATTCTAGGTAGGGTCCAGTCATCAATGCATGACCTTATCAATATCACATACCATGACCTCATGCATGACGACAACCATTACATCACGGTACACTTGACCACATGCAAACACTAACATGCATAAGCAATGTTTAACCAACCACACACATGCATAAGCACATGTAATCAAGCATAAATGAACAATACTCGTAACCAAACCTATAAGAATGATGCATGTAACCAAGCATACAAGAATGCAACCAAACATATGAGAATGCAACCCAACACACAAAATGATACATGTAAGAGACATATAACAACATGTAACCAGTCATACACTCACGACGATGCATCCCACAATAATAACATCAACTTCCACATGGCGACATCACTAAAACCATGATCAACATTATGCAAATGCAACAAGCACATGGAATGCAAGTGTAAGAGACACACATGCAACTGGCATGCATGCATGACCAACACATAGCCCATCCAGTCTGAGGGGTGAGCCATGCTCTGATACCACTCTGTAACCCCCTCCTCCCACATCTACCCAAGAAACTGACCAACCAGAGTAAACATGCGACAAGAGGCCACTATGATATGATTCAACCTCCTAAGTCATGTTAAGGAAGTGGAACCGATGGAAACACATCATACAAACATTCAACATCAACATTAAGACCCTCAAGAACCAATCCAACCTTTCTTCCAACCATCCCATGGGTCCCACTGAGATTTTGGACCACTTGACCTCTGGACTCTCTCATGCTATGGGAATTCCAGCGTCGAAGGACCTTTAGATGCTCTCACAGGCCTGCAAGCCTACATCGAGGGACTTTTTTCACGGTGTTGTGCCAACGTCCCCGAGATTTGAGCCACTTTTCAAGCCCAGAGCCCAGGTCACTGCCCAGAATAGAATGACATCTTCAGAATAGTAATATAACAGGGAAATGACAGTGCGAAGGAAATTACTTGAATAAGACCTTAACTAGACCCCTACTAGCCATGACAAGCATTTCATTAAACATATCACGAATATGTAATCTACATGTGTAAATAACATATCTAAGCATAAGGGTATCATACTTAGGTGAGAATCGCTAAGAAACATTGATGCCTCAACATATCAACTACCATTTCATCCATTAGGTCATAGATACATTGTTCATTCATTTATCAGTAGAAACATGATGAGATCCATACATAGTTATTGTCATAAAACATATATATAACCAGCATAATAGCAACAGAAATACCAATGAAATCACAGCCATATAAACCACATATAAACCAGTATAATACTCATATAAATACAAGGAGAAATAACCTCATATTGATGATGAAAAATCCAATCCTAGGATGGGACTTCCACGTTCCACCTGACTGTAGAATGGCTGAGCCAAATCTCTCTTTCGCCATTCACCCTCGTGCCATATTCCAATCATGAATGTGGGATCTCATAAAACTAATCAATCCAAAACCATCTAGGGCTTCTAGAGGTAATCCACCTCAACCCATCAAACAGTGATTCCACCTATGGTCAAACATCACCAATTCATCATCAGATCGGTCTCTATCCCAACCATCCAAGGCTCCAAGACTAGTAACTCAACCCACAGTTGTCGCCGTGCTCCAGAGCGTTTTTCCAACTGAGGCTTCAAGACTAGCAACTCAACCCACCAAGGGCTCCAAAGCGTTTGTCCAACAAGGGCTATGAGACTAGTAACTCAACTCAAGTTGTTACAGGGCTCCAAAGCATTTATCCAACCAAGGCTCAAGAAACTAGTAACTCAACCCAAGCTAAGGAAACATGAGAACCAACCAAAAAAAAAATAGGAAATAAACCCACAATCTCCATGGCTATGTAGGAAATGGAAAGATTAGGTCCACTATCAACCAAGAAATCCTCCAAGCCAGTGACAAATCATGACCAATAATCTACATGCATATGCCATGCATGCCAAAACTAGTGAGGAAAACATACATGAAACTCGATACCTGCTAGAAAAATTGTTGTAGTTGTTGATCCTGATGTCCTCTTGCACTTTCCTACTCTTCCTTTTCCTTCTTGTTCCAAAAATAAAAGTATTTCACACCTTCCAAGAGTGATCCAAGAAAACTTTAAGTATCCAAGAGTATGAGAGAGAGAATAATGAGAGAGCTTCAAAACTAAACTGGCAAAAGGTTACCAACTGATCCTCAGAAGCCTTTTTATGAATGAGGCCTCTATTTTCTTCATTTTCCATTATTTTCCTTCATTTTCCTCCTCACATACAACCTGTGACCTTTCACCTCCCTTTTCTCCTAATTTCCATTATTTTCATAAATAAATGTGCCAAAAATTTCATTTACCTTTCCAAAGCCGTAGCCATTTCCTTTGCCAATTTCCTTAGCCATTAAACAATCATAAGTGATCCCCATCACTAGGATTTTTCCCAACATTCAGCTTGTAATAAGTGTCCCATCAATCGTGGTTATTATTTTTCCCTTATTAACTTTTATTACATGGAATTTTCATCAGGGTTGTTACACAAGTTGTTGGAGTGTTGGGGTTTCTCGAGTGCACATTAGTGGCATGACGCAAATCGAGTTGTTGGAGGGCACAAATTTGATTGTTGGAGGTTGATTCCTTTCATAGTGATTTCATCTAGAGGCATATTTACTTGAGGCAAATTTGCCTAGGCCAAATTCATTCTAAGGGAGTTGAGTTGCAAGTTCCAAATTGTATCTTTCCCTTTATATTTGTGGATTGAAAAACCTAGATTTTCTAGATAATGAAATGATGGAGAAAATTTTGTGGGTTAATTAATTTTGAAAGGTGTGATCGATCTCTCTAGTTTATTTCTGCTGCATATTTTTAATTATAGACGTTAAAGATACTAGTGATTTTATTTTTCGGCGATGCAGTTATTATTTAAGTAAATATATAATAAATTGGGGATAAATTAAATTGTCGTGAGAAAATAAATTTGGCTTATATTATAAATCTAACATGGTATCAGAGCTATCTAGAAGACTCTGAAAGATATTTTTGAGATCACGAGGGTTTGCAATGAAGAGATTTCCTTTTTGCAGCAACATAATTATTTCCAAACATTTTGCAATTGGGTTTTATGGTTGTGGTTGATCTGCAAAGATGACATCATTAAACATTTTGAGATATGAAGACAGGTTGGATGGGGTATCAAATTTTAGCCCCTACAAGGAGTGAATTACCTAGATTTTGAAGATGAATGATCTCTGGGATTTAGTAAGTAGAGATGTGTAGGTTTCTGAAGATCTATTACAAGAAACATAACATAGAACCAAAAATATGAAAGTGAGTTTCATGACTCTAAATGGTGTGAGGGATCATATAATTGCTCACATATTAGGGAAGGATACCAGTAGATGGATGTGGGTAGCTCGAACCAGTCTCTATTAGAGTACAAATGACAACAGAAAAATGGTGTTGCTGGAAAATTTAAATAGTAATAAAATGGTCACAACTAAGACTATGACTTCCCATCTCACGAGGGTCCAGCAGGGTCATGATGAGCTTGCAACTGTGGGGGAAACTATGCATGATTTAGAGCTCGTCAAATTTTCTTGTAAGAGGTACATGAAGCAATGGTCCACTTTTTTGGATGGGATTCTTTCTCAACAAAATCTTCCTAATTGGAGTTGACTATGGTGAGATTTCACCAAGAATGAGATCTAGGAAATTCCTTGACCAGAGGAAAGATAAAGGGTAGCGAGGAGAAGGACAAAGTTTCTCTTTTTACACAAGAAAAAAATGGCAAAGCGAAGGCTAAGAAGAACTAGAGTGGAGAAGAATCTTCATAGAGCAAGAAGGAAAATGGCATGAGCAAGGTTAAATTCTTTTCTTTTCATAAGTTTGAGTAATTTATAGTTAGTTTGCTAATAAAAAAGGGAAAGGGTAACACTGCTACTACATAGATGGAGGAAATGGCAGAGAAGTTCGATAAAAACTTCACCGAAATATCTTTCCTTTCGCGAACCATCATAAGAGGTGTTTCGTTCATGGACAGTGGATTATCTTGTCATATGACGAGATCACGAGACTTATTCATTAGCATGACTAGGGGGCCCAGAGATGTAAATGTGGAGCTTGGTAACAAGGCCAATTATGCGGTCGATGGAACTAGGAGTATTGACTTTTTGATGTTCTAATGTGGCATCATGGAGGTGAATGAAGTGTTATATGTACCAAGTTTGGAGAAGAATCTCCTTTTAGTTTCGGCCATGGAAGACAGAGGATTGGAGGTCACCTTTACAGGAGGTAAAGTGGTTTTTGATCAAAAGGGGAGTAGTTTCAAAAAGAAGTAGGTGATTGGTAGGAGGGAGAGAGATCTATATCTATTGGGAGGAAATTCAATGAAGGCTCTCATACATGAGAATGAAATCCAAAGCAATATTTGGCATTGAATAGAGGGACACCTACACTACAAAGCTCTTTTGATGGTGTAGAGGATGGTTACTGGTTTTCCAAAGATCCAAGTGAAGTCGGATGGAGTTCGTAAAGGGCTTCCTCTTAACAAACATGCCAAGAACGTGTATCCTCATAGTGATACTAGGTCTAAGGGTGTGATAGAGTTGGTGCATTCTAACATATTTTCTTTTATATCTATGATGTCAATCATGGGGTCCTTATATTTTTCAACGTTCGTAGATGATTATTCTAGGAAGAGTTGGATCTACTCCTTGAAGGCTAAGGATGAGGTATTTAATCAATTTCGGGAGTTCAAGGCTCTTTTTGGGAACTAGATAGGAAGGAAGATTAAGGTGTTGAGATAAGACAATGTGGGGTGAGTACACCTCCAACAAGTTCTTGGAGTTTTGCAGGCAAGCGAGAATCAAGAAGGAGCTCAAAGTACCACACAACCCTCAGAAGAATGGGGTTGGTGGGAGGAAAAAAAGGACCATCATGGAGGCAACGAGGGAAATGATATATGATCATGATATTCCTATGTTTCCTGTGGGCAGAGGCTTGCAATATAACTGTGTATGTGCAGGACAGGAATCCTCATAGGGTGTAGGAGGATGTGACTCCTAAGGAAATATTTTTAGGAGTGAAACTGGATGTGAGTCACTTGTGCACATTCAACAGTCAAACTTATGTCCATGTGCCCATAAAGAAGATGAATAAGTTGGAGCCCTTATCTGAGATGGGCGTGTTTGTTTCCTATAGTGATGTTATGAAACCATCTCACAAAAAGATAGAAAAGATATATCAATGACTTAAAAATCATCCTCTTCAAGGGGGTAACCTCCTTTACATTACACAAATGAATAATTCTTGGATGATACGAATGCCAAGACCTCCTTTCTATATACAGAATTCTAAGAGCTCATAATATAATCATAGCCAACATAACAATAATAATGTAAGGGCACAAAAATAACAATAGTGGGCTTCTATGGGGCACAATAATAACAATATGGGGACTACAAGGGCGCAACAATATAATAAGGGGGTTGCACTAATAAAAATAAGGGATTACACTAGTAGTATAGGGACATAATATGCCCCTCTCCTTCAAAAAGTGTTGTCCTCAATGCTTGGGTACTTCTGGATGCTTCTGTATAAAATTATCATCCTCCCATGTGGAATCTTCAGCGGGTAAGTTCTTCCACTTGATGAGATACTATGAAATTGATCGATTTCGTAGCTTTCAGGTTCTTATTTTCATGACTGCTTCAGGTTCCAATATGATTTCTCCTTCCTCGTCAAGTTTTGACAATATTGTTTGAAATGCGAGCTTGTCACCTATAACCTTCTTTAAGCATGAAACATGGAAAACTAGGGGCACTTAGGAAGATGCATGAAGCTCCAATTTGTATGCCATAGTACCAATCTTTTGTAGCATCTTGTAATGACCATAGTACATTGGTGATAATTTATTATCCTTCTTAGCTTGCTTGAGGCACATTTGTTTGTATGGTTGTATTCGCAAAAATACATGGTCGCCTATATCAAAACTTCTTTCGCTATGATGTTGTTTTGCCTATTGTTTCATTTGATTCTACATGAAAGTGAGGTTATCCTTTTTCTTTTTTATATGTCCTTCTATATTGAGAGTTTGAGGAGTGGTAATTCCTTCCAATGCATTACAAGATACGGTCGGATTCATTTATTCTTTCTCTGGGGTTGGTTCCTTGTGTATATCCTCCTCTTTTGATGTTTCTTGATCCTTTTCTTCCTCCTCTTCACAATCAACGTAAAATAATTTCTTCTCAACACACTTATGACCTTTAGTATATTTTCTATCACAAATGTAACAAAGGTCATTTTCCCGCTTTCTTCCAATTGTTGTGTTGTCAACCTTGTAGGTTGTGGAAGGTTAGGAGAAACAACACTTCCATCTTTATAATTATGAGTGGTGGGATTTCTTGTTGCCATAATTTTTCTTTCAATTTTTCTTTCCAAACCAAATGCCTTCTCCAATGAATCAGGTTCCCAAACACAAACCTCATGTTTAATGTTATCATTTAAAGTCCCTATGAGGGCATTAATCCTCTCCTTCTCGTGAATATCATTTACCCTTATATTCAATTTTTGGAAGTCCTCAATGTGCTCCTCCATTGAACCCTTTTATGTGAGATTTATCAATTGGCTAAAAAAAGGTGTTTATTTTTGTATCCTCATGATGTGCTATCATTTCTTCCATAAAGCTCTCCCAAGTGACAAATTGTTTACGAGAGCAAATCCATCGATACCATACAAACTGATTTGGTTCTAAATATAAAGTTATAATGCATCCTATTAGCGCTTGAAATTTCACCTCAAGCTGAGAAAGGTAAACCTCAAGGCAACATCAAACCACTTTGCCTCGTAGCTAGCCCTACGGGGCAGGAGAGGGCTCTCTCCAGTCTATCTCGGTAAAGATCTTCAATTGGTGAGATGACCAATAGGGTAACACTAATTTTAGGCTAGTAAACTGATCAAAAGGGTTGATTTGGGGTTTTTAGTGTTTTTGGTGGCAAATTGAGGAGATGGCAATTTTGGGTGCGGGGATTGGACACAGTTTCTGCAGGGGGTTCTTTGGGGCGAGGTAGGAGACAGTATTGATGCCTTTGATTGAGGTGGATGATTAAGAATGACAGATGAGGAGTTAAGGAGAGCAAACAATAACTTTGAATTCTCCTTAAACAGTAGAAAACATTGAAATTAAGCAAACTTAAAAGCAGAGCATGACAGTCATGAGTTCTACTTTAACACTTCATTTGCCTAATGTGCAGAAAGAAAAGTAAGGAAATGATTCACATAACACACTTACAAGTACAAAGAGAAACACACCATCAATACATGTGACCACAAGAATCCAAAAAAGGACTGCAAAACCCTGGTCTTCCTTTGCCAAAAATTGCAGAGATACAGTGAGTAATACAATAAGAGCTTCTCCCTCAAGAGTCCAACCTTCCAACCCCTGAAAATGACTAAGAAAATACATAATATAGGCAAGCTAACACCTTTCCTTGCCTCTAGGGGTCGAGCTCATCCTTCTAGGAGCTGTTTCAACCAATTCTAAACTGAGCACTAAAATATAGGCAATCAAAACAACTTGCCTCTATAAGCTAGGAAACCAATTCATTCATTTAATTTTCACCTATTTCATGAATGAATCTTCTAGAAGAGATACATAAGTGTAAAAGTGTCATAAAATTACATTATTTACATCAAGGAGGATGAAAATCCACTACAAAAAGACAAACATGGTCAAAACTGCGTTTTGTTGAGCTGTACACTGAAATTTTGAGAAATTTCACTGATGGGTCGCGCGCCATTCCCTGACGGGTCGCGCGCCTGTGAGAGCACTTTTGGGGCATTTTCAGGTGTCCAAATGAGACAAGAGTAGGCTTGTTGGAAATTTCTGTGAGTCTACTTTCCAACCCAACTGGAATTTCCGAATTTGGTTGTCATTTACCCCTCCAAACTTGCAATCTCCCAAGACTGCTTTCTGTGTGTCAAAAATGTGGCAGAAAGTCATTTTTTGCTTTTTTTTGACTTTCAGGAGGCCCAAAACTTCATAAAATCTCTTGGAAATGGGTGAGCATGTGTAACTTTTCATGCCAAATCCAGAAATGCTGAGTTTTTTGAAAATAGAGTTGCCAAGTGAAAGGGTCGCGCGGGGGATGAGACCCGTCAAGCGGAAAAACCTGTTTTTTGCCTTAAAAACCAAAAATCACCCAAAATGCTCAAAATTTCTTGGAATTTGTGCTGGGGCTGAGCTATTTAGTGCCATTCTCAGTAAAAGAGGCTTTGGCCAAAATTTGGAGTGAATCAGGCCTTTTTCTCCGTTTTTGTGCTTGACCAACCTCCTTGGATCCAGCGATTGTAATTTTGACATTTCTCTAAAACCATGACACCTGTGCAAAAAGTGAAGGAGGTTTTTCTTCTTTGGCATGTTAGGGACAAAACCCTCTCTCAGTTTTCCAAAATTCATCTTTGATTGCTCTGAAACGGCTTTTGAGTGACACTTATCCCGATGTGTGGAACAAGGGATTTTGCCAAAATGAAGCGAAATGAAGGGGATAAGGGGCTTCTAAATTCTTGGGGAAATTTTTGGGAGTGGGGAGGGATGTTAGGAAGCAAGGGAAAGTGGAATCTCAGAGATTGAGTGAGGGGAAGGGGTCAAAAAGGGCAAAACACAGGCCCAACCTAGAAAATTGCCAGATTGTAGCTAGAAACTAGGGTTTGTGCAAAAATGAGGAATTTGGGGGATCTCAGTGATGGAAAGCATTTGGTAAGGTACTTTAAGGATAGGGGAAGGTGTATGAACATCAGGATACAAGTTTTTCCGATGATTTGACCGTCCAAGAGAAATTAGCTTTCAAAACCCTAGGAGAGGGAAATGACCTTGCCTGGGCGCAACTGAAGCATGAACAAGGTGTAAAATGACTCATTAGACACTGACATGATAATGACAACCCTATGAATGATGATATACTCAGCTGAATAGTGACATGGACTGACATTTGGGAAACTTTGAAAGGAGTGAAAGCAAACCCTAGACCTAATGCCTAGTGACCAAATTTTGCTTGAAAACTCTTTGAAATGACAAAATTTGACCTTGACACTCTGAGACCACTTTGTAAGAGCATATTTGATCACTGGAGGAAGGCTGGAAAGACTGACACTAACACATACCTTTTGTGTGTTTTTCACATTATGGAGATCAAAATATTGCTCCGTCTCTAGTATCCATGTTAAAGGATCCTTGCCATCAAACTTCCTCATATCAATCTTTCGAACATGGTGGGTCTTCAATCCAATGTTAGAGTCTATGAAATCATGATTAACACTCATCATGAGTTTCCTTTACTAACCTTTCGCCATTAGTAAGCATTTCTTGTAGAAAATTTGTCAAATATGTCTTCAAATATTCCATGTTGCCTTTAAGTTTTTCCACACCCTTTGAATTCCTTCAAAGTAATTTTTCATCTAAACTTATGCAAAACTTTAAAAAAACTACACACCTTTTTTCACTTTGTAGGAGCTCGATATTGAATCTGTTGTATCTCTATAATTTCATATCTCCAAGGTCTAACATTGCGTCTTGAGCTAGCCCTTTAAGTTCTCTTTCCAACCCCACAAGTCTGATCAAGATTAGATTCTCGAAGGAAGATTTATGCTAAATCTCCCACGATGACCTGATTATAGACTAGTTCAGTAGAGTGAACTTGTATGAAGTTCCACATGTCATCGTTTCAACCTTAAGACCTAAAACCAATACACAGAAAACTAAAGGTTGTCCTCATTTTGTAAATTTTTACAAAATTTCAATCTGATGCTCAAACAGAAAGTCATGACAATTTTCCCCAAGTCACCTGTTTGGGATGTAATTCGGGAAATCCTAAATTTCTTGGACTATATCTCCGAAAATATAGTGAAAGAAGATTTGAAATTTGGGTCCGAGCTTCATCAATATTTCGGATCAAATGGGTTTTAATTTTAGAGTCTTAACATTCGTAGAAAAAAATTATAGCGAAAATGCCACAATGACCTGTTTATGATGGAATCCTAGAGCTTGCAAAAACCCTAACTTCCTCAAATCATATCTCTGAAAATATAGCTAGACAAGATCTGAAATTTGGACCCAAGGTTCAGAATGATTTAGGATCAAATGGGTTTTTTTTTAGCTTCTGAAACTTCGTAGAGAAAAAGTTATATTGAAAATGCCACGATGACCTATTTGGAGCAGTAAAACCCTATAATCCAAAGCTCTGATACCAAATGTTATGAAACCAGCTCACAAAAAGATAGAAAAGATAGATCAACAACTTAAAAATCAGCCTCTTCGAGGGGGAAACCTCCTTTACATTACACAAATGAACAATTCTTGGATGATACAAATGACAAGACCTCCTTTCTATATATAGAAGTCTAATAGGTCATAATATAATCAGAGTCGACATAACAATAATAATGTAAGGGAACAACAATAAAAATAGTGGGCTTCTATGGGGCACAATAATAAAAATATGGGGACTACAAGGGCACAAAAATATAATAAGTGGGTTGCACTAACAACAATTAGGGGTTACACTAGTAGTATAGGGACCTAACAAGTGAGGTCCTAAAGGCCTAGCAAGTCTACATTCCCTAGAGAAAGGTGATCTTGAGTTAGTATGTCGATTTCATGAGGATATGACTATTACGAGATATCATGAGCAAGAGAAAACAATGGTAGAGGAGAAGGAGCAAGAGGCTCCTAAGGCTAAGTAGGTACCAATAGCACCAATAGGGACATAGCCAACATATTTGGAGGGTGAGTTAGATATTCCTTTGAGTTCTACCAGGAAGCCAAGATGGGCCGAAAATACATTGAGGGACGTTGAGGAGCATGTGTAGACTCCTAGCATCACTTTCAGGTAGAGCAAACCACAAAACAGATATTCTAGTTATTTAGCACTATCAAGTGGTGTCTAGAGTTTGAGCCATCCACTTTTAAGGAAGCTATAGGAAAGCAGTTCTGGAGGGATACAATGATAGAGGAGTATAGCTCCATCATTAGAAATGATGTTTTGGATATATCATCGATACCGAAGGGGAAGTTTGTAGTCACTTCTCGATGGATCTACAAGATAAAACATGTAGTAGATGGCAGTATCGACAAGTATAAAGTCAGGTTCATGGTGATAGGGTTCTCCCAGAAGGAGGGAGTGGATTACAAGGAGAAATTTGAACATGTCACCAAATATGCATCTATTTGAGCAGTTGTGTCAATTTCTTCAAATATGGGTGGAGGATACATCAAATTGATGTCAAGATTGCTTTCCTCAACAGAGTGATTGAGAAGGAGGTGTGTATTGAGTAGTCTTTGGATTTTGAGGCACATGGGAAAAAATCCCATGTATGCAGGTTGAATAAGGCCATTCACGAGAAAAAGTAGGCTCCACATGCATGGTATGCCAAGATTCATGGATATCTTCTTGGTTTTTTCTTCAGAGAGTGAGGCAAATCCTAAGTTGTACTTTGTACTCGTTGAGGGTGAGCCACTCATCTTGGTAATGTATATCGATGATCTCTTCTTGACAAGATCAGAGAATCTCATAAGGATATGCTTGCTTCAAAATTAGACATGAGGGACATCATCTTGATGCATTACTTTTTGGGATTGGAGGTGTGTTAGTAGCCATGAGATATTTTCCTTAGACAAGGCAAGTATGTAGTGGAGATCTTGAGGAGATTAAAGATGGAGGATTTTGAACTAGTGGATCCCACATTGTATAGGAAGTTGATAAGTTCCTTGATGTATCTAGTCAACACTAGAATGGATATATGTTTTTTTGTGAATACACTTAGCCAGTTCATGGTGGAGCTGAGAGAGGTTCATTGGGTGGCAGCAAAGCATGTGCTAAGATACCTGCATGGGATATAAGACTTTCAACTAAGATATATCAAAGCTAGAAGAGTGGAGTTGAAGGGGTACACAAATTCTGATTGGGCAGGGAGTGTGGTGGATATAAATTCCACATATGGATGTCGTTTCAACATGGGATCAACCATTATCTCATGGTTTAGAAAGAAGAAAGAGTTAGTGGCACTCTGTTCAACAAATGCAATGTACATCGCAGTGAGTATGGCAAGTAGTGAGGTAGTGTGGCTTTGTAAGATGCTTGCACGATTATTTGATATGCATATGGGACCAATGATGATACATTGTGATACTAAGAGTAGCATCAATATCTCTAAGAGTCTTTTGTTTCATGATCGATCCAAGCATATTAATATCAGATATCACTTCATTAGAGACAAGGTCCAGAGGGGTGTTGTGAGATTGCAGTACATTTCTCCAAAGGAATAGGGGGCAAATGTTCTCACAAAGCCTTTAGTGAAGGGAAAGTTTGTGAAGTACCGAGATAAGCTGAGGGTGGTGGAGAATCCCTTCCTTGCTAGGAGGGAGTGTTGATGTGAATAACACTGGAAGGTATTCTACAATTGCTTGGTGTCTTAGCATGTGGAAGACATTATTTGCCTATTCTATTGATTTATGTCTTCTATCCTAAGTTTAACTTAGGAAAATTGCAATAATTAGATTCAATTAAGTATTCAGGACTATTATGTTATTTTCTAAGGATAAAAAATTTAATTATTTAAGTGACTTAGAAATAATCTTAATCATTGGTCTTCAAAATGTGTATAGAAGAAAGATTCAGGATGTTTTTAGAGGGGAGATTGGGGTTAGGTATTTCAACTCAATGAAAATTATAAATGGAGGTTAGCAATGGAGGTGAAGGAAAAATGAAGAGCACAAGTTTGTGAGTGAGTAATCACGAGAGAGCGCAATTTTATTTGCAATGTGGGTGGCTCAGTTACAAGTGCAAAGAGAAGGAACAAGTGTGAGTGGGTTTGAGTAGATATAGGAGGGACGATTTGGAGAAGATTGTGGGGCTGAGTTGTTGAAAGGACACCACGTATGTCAGGAGGAGGTCAAGTTGCTAAAGTGTTGGGGTTTTTCCAATGCATATTAGTGGTAGGGCGACGATAAAGTTCTTGGAGGGTGCAGATCTAATTTCTAGAGGTCGATTTCTTCAAACCGATTTCATTTGGAGGCATATTTCCTTGAGGCTGATTTACTGCGGCCAAATTCATTATGAGGGAGCTTATTTTAAGATTCAAAATTGTATTCTTCCTTTTATCTTTGTGGGTCGAAAAACCCATATTTTCCACATAATGAAATGACGAAGAATTGTTTGTGGGTTAATTAATTTTGCGATGTCTAATTGATATCTATAGTTTATTTCCACTGCATTATTTTAACTCTAGAAGTTAAAGATACCAATGATTTTATTTTTCATTGATTCATCTATATTTGGGTAAATAAATAATCAATTAGGGATAAATTAAATTTTCGTGAGAAAGTAAATTTGGTTGGTATTAGAAATTTAACAAGTTAGAAATGGGAACAAGAAGAAGGACTTGAGCAAAGTGAAATGCTTTGAATGTGATGAGTTTGGTCATTATGTGAGCCAGTGTCCGCATTAGAAGAAAGGAGGGAAAGAGAAGAAGCTTTAGATGGTTTCTCCAACTACAATCAACAAGGAAGATTTTACTAGGAGATTCAATGAGGAATTTTCTATTATCTCTCATTTCTCCGTGAGAATCATTCTTGAGTGTGATTGGTTCCTAGATAGTAGGGACTTGAAGCATATGATAGGAACACGATAAGTGTTTGAGAGACTGACCAAGTGGGACTCTAATATACATGTTTGGTGATAAGAGCTAGTATGCAGTGAGAGGAATCAGGAGTGTACTATTCAGGATCAAGTCAGGTGGATTTTTGTGAGTCTAGGATCTACTTTAGGTACCGAAGATCAGATGCAACATGCTTTCAAACTTAGAAATTGAGACAAAGGTGTTTTATGTTCTACATCGGAATGGAAAAGTGTTAATTTTAGGTATGTTCTGTGCTAGAGAAATTTATTTCAATTGCCTTTCCACATTAGCAATCACATCAGCATAAAGTAAACTACAGATAGAACATAAATATAAATTGCAGAAGACAAGCCAAGACAAGACGACACAAGATGTGGCACTAGCTAGCGACAAATCCCAATGTCGGGAAACCCTTGATCAATTCTTCTTTTATGTTCTTCAAAGTTCAGCAGAGAAAGTGGGAGAGATAGTACATTTACAATGGAAGTCAATCACTTTGACTTTTGATATCGGCATGAGATCAGTTGAAGACATATTGCTTCAACTGATTCTCTAAGGTGACTCATTCACCTATCATAGTGCTGCATCTCGTCTATTTTCTGCACATTACCATGTGACACCTTGCTTGTACTATCACATGTGTTGATGACTGAGTTACTCTCATCTTCATGTTGCTCATCATGCTGCATCTTCCATGTTCTTATTCATCATCAAGCTGCCCATGCTCATGATCTCATTCATCATTATGTTGTCCATGCTCATATCATCATGCATCATTATGTTGCCCATGATCATATCATCATGTTGCTTATTATGATGCCCATGATCTCATACATCATGCTGCCTTCCTTCGAAGGCAGATGCTTTGGCTATTTCAGCAGTTCCCGGTAATTCTGGCTTTTTTAGCAGTTCCGACAGTTCCGGCTTTTCCAACAATTCTGGATTTCTGACTTTTCTAGCTTTTCTGGCTTTTCTGATATTTCCAGCTTTTCTGGCATTTTCAGATTTTCCAGCAGTTTCGGCTTTTCTGGCAGTTCCGGCAGTTTCGGCAATTCCGGCTTTTCTCTCTTTTTCAGCTTTTCCAGCTTTTCTAGTATTTCCAGCTTTTCAGGTGTTTCTGACTTTTCTGGCAGCTTCGGCTTTTCTAGGAATTCTAGCTTTTCCAGCAGTTCCAACTTTTCCGGCAGTTCCTACTTTTCCGACTTTTCTGGATTTTTCGACTTTTCCAGCTTTTCTGGCAGTTCCAAATTTTCTGGCTTTTCCGGCTTTTCCGACAGTTCTGGCTTTTCCGTCTTTTCCAACAGTTCTAGATTTTTTGGAATTTCCTTAGGATCTCTCGTCCTACTAAAACCCAAAGACAAGTAGACAGAGGAAGAGATCCAAGTGTGTGTAGAAATGACTTGAAGTCCTCTTTTATTTATACCAAAACATAGAGGTTGAATAGACATGACTATTGGGCTTCTGAGCCTACATAAGTTGTTGGCCGACTTAACAATTTGTCCATAACATAAATAAATTCATAACTTCATAAATACTTATCGGAATCGGATGATCTTTAGATCAATACTACACCTCTCAATGAGAGGGATAGAATAAAAATATCAGCTGCCATAAATAATATGACCCACTTGGAGTTTGGCCCTAGTTTCCAATTTTAACACTCCCTCTCAACTAGGGAGAACTCCATCCACTGATCCATATGTCCAACTATACTATCTCTTCCATCAGTGCCCTGCACTACTATGCTCAGCTCTACTCAGCTCTGCTAGCTTTGCGCTGCTCTGCTTTGTTGGCTCTGTTGGCTCTGCTCTGCTCTGCTCAGCTCTGCTGGCTCTACTCTGCTCTACTCAGCTCTGTTGGCTCTACCAGCTCTGCTCTGCTCTGCTCTACTGGCTCTGCTCTACTCTGTTGGCTCTACTCCTCTCAACTTAGCTCTGCTGAACCATGAAGAAGAAGAATTGATCGAGAATGTGTCATACCATTCTCCACTGACCCAAAGTCAGTCTTAGAGTGTGCACCACTGGTCCCAAACCAATCCTCAACCGACTCGAACTCAGTTTCATAGTAGGTACAACTCTTACCGCTAGTCCCAGACTAGTACTCATCAGTCTCAGAGAGTGTACCACTGGTCCCAGACCAGTCTCAACCAACCCAAAGTTAGCGTCATAGCATGTACCGCTCTCACTGGTCCTAGACCAGTCTTCCACTAACCTTAAGTCAGTCTTAGGGTATGTACCACTGGTCCCAGGCCAGTGTCAACCAACCTGAAGTCAGTGTCATAGTAGGTACAACTCTTACCACTGGTCCCAGACCAGTATCATTGATCCCAGATCAATGAAGGTCATCTTAGCATAGGGAGTACGATAGATATAGCGATGCATCCATCGGTACTACTATGGTCCCTATCCTCATTTCCCTGCTCATTGATTAGATGAGAGGTACTTCCCATGAGTCCCAGACTGCATGTGTAGGATGCCTCAACAGGAGAACTTAATCAATCCTATCCTCACAAGAGAACTAATCATTCTACTACACAATCGCCATGGTAAACACATCATCCAAGCCTAACTAATCATCCTGCTACACAATCATCATGGAGAACACATCATCCAGACCTCATAGGAGAACTAATCATCCTGCTACAAAATCTTCATGGAGAACACATCATCCAGACCCCACAGGAGAATTAATCATCCTGCTACACAATCATCATGGAGAACAGATCATCCAAACCTCACAGGAGAATTAATCATCCTGCTACACAATCGTCATGGAGAACACATCCTCCAGACCTCACAGGAGAATTAATCGTCCGGCTACACAATCGTCATGGAGAACACATCATCCAAACCTCACAGGATAATTAATCATCTTGCTACACAATTGTCATGGACAACACATCATCCAAACCTCACAGGAGAATTAATCATCCTACTACACAGTTGTCATGGAGAACACATCATCCAGACCTCACAGGAGAATTAATCATCCTGCTACACAATAGTCATGGAGAACACATCATCCAGACCTCACAGGAGAATTAATCATCCTGCTACACAGGAGATAAAATCATCATGTCCCACAAGAGAGTGAATCATCTTGTCCCACAAGGGAGCGAATCATCTTGTTCCAGTGCACACCACTAGGGGAGGGTGATTCACCCTATGGTCGTATATTGATCCAGTAAGAATCACAAGCCCCTAGAGCTCCCAGAGCTCAATGTATACAACATGCAGGACCCTTGTACAAGGGTCTCCTGATGACTCCAAGTCATTCGGGAAAATCATAGATTTGATCTTTCCCCCGAGGCTTAGACAAAGTGTAGCGACCTGTACATCATCTCATAGTGATGGAGCTTCCTTGCTCATAGACTTAACATATCCTAGATAAGGTAGTATCTGATGTCTATCTGCTGGAGCAATCGTCGAATACAGGATTCATCAATAATCTAATCCCACCTCTAGTTGTCATAGAGAATCGCAGTGGTATTCATCATGTATACTCATTGAAGAGTTTCCACAACCAGGAGACTTCATACGAGGTCATACTTGTAGTTATGTATCCGGTCTCTGCAGTATTTATAACAACCGACTTCTGCTTCCTACTCATCCATGATATCGAAGTAGAATCCAAAGAGAACCAGCACTGAACAGTGCTCTAATGATCCTCCACACTGCCTGCCCGGTCAACATTCGAATAATCAGGAACTTTTCATATTTCCGGCAGTGTATCTGAATCCATGAGAGATTGTGCCCTGAAGACATCTCAGAAGATTCTTGGCACCAATCTAGTGAGGCTCAACCAAATATGAGCTCCTCGTGCTAACTGCAAAACATATGTCTGGACGGAAGTTCACCAAGAAATTTCCTAAATCTGGTTGGACATCACTACCGTATAACTTCTGAAAGTTAATATCCTCGAGGTAGTCACAGGCTTGTAGTTTATCTTTCCACATTCAGAATCCAACTTCCTCTGTCTTCTACGAATGAGAGGGTCTACACCTATCAGACATAGGTGCCGGAATGAGAGGTCTGTCATTCACAACCTTCGAATGGTTTGGACCGATTTCACTCCTAGTGAATCTTAGCATCATCAGACAATTGTTGATGCTCTCATACTATGCCCAAGGTGTTTTTCTTCAAGCCATAGAGGGATTTCTACCACCTGCATACATGAGATTCCAGATCATGAATCTCAAACTCCTCGAGTTGTTGCAAACCTCTGGACCTGTGGCATGAGGGGAATGGTCCCCTTATAAGATTTTCCTTCGGTACATCTCAAACATGTGCCTTCAAGCCCTTTTTGAATTCAGGCATCCCTGTCACCATCTGACTCACAGACCTTTGGTGCTCTGTGTTAGTGGACATGGTCCCCTCGTGGACTTCCTACAACTTGATACAACCCTGAATTCAAAAGCATATTTGAAAAATCTATTTTCAAACACGTACCTTTCCATTGAAGAGTACCACCCTGAAACCTTTGACTTCCATTTCCGAGATGGTCACCAGGTTTTTCTTGCGATCAGGTACATAAAAGAGATTATCGGGTTCCTTGCTTTCTTTGAAGAGTCAACCATTTCCTTGATGACCTGCATTACCAATCATTCCTTTGATCATTGAAGATGTCCCTAGAATAATTGTTATCTTCATCAAGAGATGTGTCTATGCCATTCAGACACTTTTTCATATGATGGCCAAACTGATTGCAACCAAGGCATCAGCCTTTTCTTCCACCCTTAGATCCATACTTCCCAATGAACTGATCTTTATATGGGCCATCAGAAACTTTCGCTACGCCATTCTGATAATATGTTATGCTTCGACTTCACCCTTTGTGAACTTAGAAGAGATATGTGGAACCCATTGATCCTTTTGTCTTGTCCCTATTGTCTTTGTTGATTACTCTTTCACTCTTGCTTGGGCATTGTTTTCACCTTAGCTCTGATACCATGTTAATTTTAGGTATGTTCTATGCTAGAGAAATTTATTTCAATTTCTTTTCCACATTAGCAATCACATCAGCATAAAGTAAACTCCAGATAGAACATAAATATAAATCTCAAAAGACAAGCCAAGACAAGAGGACACCAGATGTGGCGCTAGCCAGGGACAAACACCAATGTGGGGAAACCCTTGATCAATTTTTCTTTTATGTTCTTCAAAGTTCAGCAGAGAAAGTGAGAGAGATAGTACATTTACAATAGAAGTCAATCACTTTGACTTTTGATATCGGCATGAGATTAGTTGAAGACATATTGCTTCAACTGATTCTCTAAGGTGACTCGTTCACCTATCATAGTGCTGCATCTCGTCTATTTGCTTCACATTACCGTGTGACACCTTGCTTGTACTGTCACATGTGTTGAACCTTGATGACTGTGCTACTCTCATCTTCATGATGCATCTTCCATTGTCTTATTCATATCAAGCTGCCCATGCTCATGATCTCATTCATCATTATGTTGTCCTTGCTCATATCATCATGCATCGTTATGCTGCTCATGCTCATATCATGATGTTGCTTATTATGCTGCCCATGATCTCATACATCATGCTGCCTCCCTTCAAAGGCAGATGCTCTGGCTATTTTGGCAGTTCCCGGTAGTTTCGGCTTTTCCGGCAGTTCTGGCTTTTCTGGCACTTCCGACAATTCCAGCTTTTCTGGCTTTTCTGGCTTTTCCAACTTTTCTGGATTTTCCAACTTTTCCAATATTTTCAGCTTTTCCAGCATTTCTATATTTTCTTGCAGTTCCGGCTGTTCTGGCAGTTCCAGCTTTTCTTTCTTTCTCGGCTTTTCTGGCCTTTCTAAGTATTTTCGGCGTTTCTGGCGTTTTCGGCTTTTTCGGCAGTTCTAGCTTTTTTGGCAGTTCCAGATTTTCTGGCTTTTCTGGCTTTTCCAGCTTTTCTGGCTTTTTTTGCTTTCCGGCTTTTTCGGCTTTTCCGACAGTTCCAGCTTTTCCAGCTTTTCTGACTTTTCCTTAGGATCTCTCCTCCTACTAAAACCCAACGACAAGTAGAGAGAGGAAGAGATCCAAGTGTGTGTAGAAATGACTTGAAGTCCTCTTCTATTTATACTAAAACATAGAGGTTGAATAGACATGACTGTTGGGCTTCTAAGCCTACATAAGTTGTTGGCTGACTTAATAATTTGTCCATAACATAAACAAATTCATAACTTCATAAATACTTATTGGAATCGGATGATCTTTAGATCAATCCTACACCTCTTAATGAGAGGGATTCAATAAAAATATCAGCTGCCGTAAATAATATGACCCACATGGAGTTTGTCCCTAGTTTCCAATTTTAATAAAAATTAATGCTCTAGCTCAGTGGATCTAACTCTAGTCCAAGGTTGGTTCTTAGAATTGGAAAGAATGGTTTGTATAGACTAAATGGAAATCATGTTAACCAAGGAAAGAAGAAGGTTTCAAAGACTCAGGAGGAATCAAGTTCTAGAGGGGGTTTGTGAACTCAAAGGGAGATTTAGCAACCCTATAAGGGCACATCATCAAAGAGAAGAAAGGAGACTTCCATAAATGACAAGAAGGAGCCATGGAATGACTAAAAGGCTTATCAAGAAAAGAAAAAGCAGAAGGCTTCTAGTAGTAAGGAAACTTCCAAGAATGGTTTTCTTCTTGCAACTGGTTTTTCTTCTATGACATAGTCCACAGGCTAAAGGAGGTTGTTAGTGGGCTATGTAGGCAACCGTAGCAAGGAGGAGGGCATTCACTACCATTTAAAGTGGGGCATACCTTGTGGAAGGGACAAATTACACATTTTGACTGGCCACATGCCTATTTCATACACACAAGAAAGAAAGGAAGGTTTGAGCCTTAGTTTTAGGAAAAAATTGTGGTAAATCACAGGCTGAGGCTTAGAAAATGGAGGCCCAACCTCTATGGAAGGCTTGTATGACAAGATAAAGCCATAGAGGGTTGAGTAAAGAAGGAGAATGGCCTATAAAAGGCTATAGTAGTGTTGAACAGAGGTTATAGGAGAGGAAAATACATAAGTCACGGATAGGTTGAAGACTATGGGCCAGTGAAAGGTAACCACAGCTGAAAATGGGTCTAAAAGAGAGGACCTTAAGGGTTTTTTACTGCTGGTAAATTTTGTTGTGTATGTTGTAGCAGAGAGACACCTGCAACTGTGATAATTGGGTGGATGAGAGCCTAAGGGACTTGGCCTCAACCCTAGAGATTTAGTCAAAGGGTTTGACATTATATTTAGGCATCATCTATGGATTGTAAAGGGTTGTTATCCTTGGTATGAGAGCCCTAAGGATTTTTTTAAAGGAATAATAAGAAATCAATTTTGGGCAATAAATATTGTGTATTGTGCATGATCTAATAGTTGTTATATTTCATTGTGCAAAGGTTGTTTTTTAAATTTAGGCATTTTAGTGTGTTTATGTTTTCTGTTTTGTGAAATGGCCAAAACATAGACTAGACCCGAAGTGCATGGAATTTTAAATGTTAATTTTTCCTTGGCACTTGAGAATCAGGTCTTTATCTAAAACATGATCACCAACACACTGAAAAACCACAATTCACAAGCACTTTTCATAGTGGAAAATGTACAACAATGAATCAATGAAGTACACAAGAATTTTTGCAATCCAAAACTTGTTATATTACAACTTTAATACAACAAAAATAGGGTTATCATACCAGGTATCATGGCCCCTACAATTAGCCATGATACAAGGAAAACTAAAGCTTGATGTCAACAACACATGACCATCAATCTTCCCTTGAACAAGAACAACTTGACTTACTTGATGAAGAGGCGCTTACACCAGCCCTTTGAAGCCACCTGCCTTGAGAAACTAGAAGGTCCTTTCCCACCTATACTGCAAAGAGTATTGTTGCTCCAATGTCTCTGCTACCACTGCTCACAAGTACTTCTACTACTCCAAAATTTCTTGTATCTTCAGCTTCAATACTTTTCCTCTAACGGTCCACTTTCTCCACCAAGGGTCACTGTGCTTAGGCTCCACAAGACTACCCACTAATTTTCCTCTTGTTTCTCCAAGGTTACTGAACCTAGAGCACCAAAAAACAGCGCTCACAACAACCTTCTGATTGCTCCAATGTGACCATACTTATGGATTTTATAAACATCCCTCTAATTGTCCTCTTCATACTCCAAGATAACAGTCCTTAGGGCACACTTGGTTAACCCATACAACATTGATTTGTTCTCCAAATCACAACACTTAGGGCTACAAACAACTATTTTTCAACACACCTTGTTCAAAAAATCATTAACAATTCACTTCCAGCACTCTCCTCCAAAGAAACGGCCCTTACCCTATACATTATCACAAATCCTTACCTTTGTCCCATTTCACACCTCAGTCCACACTTAGAGACATGTTTGACCTCTATAAGATCATTGTAACAACTTGTTGACTTCAAAGGTCCTATGGCCCTCAACATAGAGACAAGGTAGGCCTATTGTCCCTCTCTTTAAGGTCTCAACCCTCCTTCAACAAGCATTTTCTTCTAGAGCAAAAGTAACGAAGCCATAGGGTAGTACTTGGATCACTTTCATGCACATAAGTACCCTGATCTAGGACATAAACAACATAGCGAGTAACCTCCAAAAACTTTTCTCAACAAACCTACACAAGTGCACAAAAAATTTTATCACCAAAAATTGATCATCTAGACATAACCTACTAGATGGATCGAAGCACACCATGTAGGGCCAGTTTTACCATAGTAAAATTGCTTTCACTATAAGAAATTACTTAATAAACCACATTTGTTAAGTTATTTCTGGTTAAACCCATGAAGAATAATTAAATAAATCATTATTTATTTGATTATCTTCTCAGAATAATTAATTAAACCATTGTTTAACTAATATTCCTTGCCATATTTGACCCAATCATGAGAAATAATTAGATGAATCATTATTTTTCTTATTTTTCTCTAGGAATAATTAATTAATCATTATTTAGATATTATTTCTTGTCAATTTTGGCTAAATCCTCTAGGAATACTTTAAAAAATCATTATTTGTTTATTATTCCTTAACCACATTCCTTGACATGATAAATAAATCATTTATTTATTTATTATTTCTAGCTAGAAGTATTTAACCAATTTAAATACTTTTCCCTCCAACCAATTATAATAGAATATTCCAAATGGTTAATTCTAGAATTTGGTTAATAATATTTTAATATTTTCCATTATTCGAAAATAACCTAATATTTTGTTATAAATTGGAGGGTTTTACATCCATTCTTCACTTTGAATCATTTTCATTGTTGCACTCACTGTTGTAACTTTGATTATAATCATTGTCTCTTACCATTTTCTTTTTCCATTTAAGTTCCCATTGAGCTCAAACATTTTTTGTTGGGTTTACACATTGTAGAGAAGAGATACTCTACAGAGTTCAAGACACTGAGGATAACAAATAACCCATCCCACAGAGGGGGACTCGTATCATCATTTTTTACCTTCACTAGTGTCATATAATAAAATCTATTCTTTATATCTATTTTCCATTGAGTTATTGGAGTTATTTTCGCTTAATTCTTATATTTCATCTCGTTGTTTAACTATTTTTGTTGCAAAGATGATGAATTTGGTAGGTCTTGTTTCTATCATTTGTTGCATATCCACATTGTTTTACAACCATTTTTACTATTAAGGTTGTTTTTCATCTGCAGTCTAAAGTAGTTTCTTTTCGTACACTCTCGATAAGATAACACTACAACAAAATCTCAAACATAATTTGTCTTCTTACCTGGGCATAATTCAGTCTCCAAACAGACTTAGATAGACCATAAAATCTCCAATCCATCCCTCCTTTAGGTCCTGAGGCTACCTAAGGCTATTTACACTCCTTTTAGTGCAGATATCACATGAAAATATTGCACTTGTGATCGATACAAATGATCTCATAGTCATCTCTATTTATAGTGTCTTTGGGGAGAACATTAAACCCCAAGGGTTATATCTTGTAGGTCAAACCAAATTGAGCCTACACAAAAACACCCCACTAAAATAAGAAATAAATTCTCTTTCATTTGTTTTATCCCTCGCCATTTGTTGGTATCAAATTATCACTGTCCATTCCACTTAAAATACTCTTTTGATTATCATTTTTGACCATTTAACCTTCATATTCGAGCTATAATCCTTAGAAACTATATGATATGATGTCATTATCATTATTTTTAGCTTGAAATTAATTTTTTTAATTATTGTGTTAAAAATGACATTTTTTCAGAAAATTACAAGAAGTTGTAACTTCTTGTAAATGCTCCATTGTTTGACATGTTGCATAGCAGGTGGGCAAATTTGAACATTGTGGGCATGAAGTAAAATGTACATGGATGGTGGATTACCTATCCACTTTTGGTTTTGAAGAAAATAGGTGTTCGGTCAACGCTGGTCGAACCTAGCCACTTCAGCAGAATTTCCAAATTTTGTGAAGAAAATAATTTCTATTTTGAGAATTTTTGCATAAATGAAGGAACTAATTCAATTTCGACCTTCTTGGATGTAATTAATAGAATTCTGTTAGGATAATATGGAGGAGGAATAGCTTCTTTTGTTATAGGATTCATGATAAATAACCTATGGGAGAAGACTATGTTTGCTGCTAGATTTTGAACATATGAAAGTACAGTTTGTGCATTTTTAATCTCCATATTTAATACAGATTTCACTATCGATTTTATGCTTCCAGATCCAATAGTCATACTCTTCTGAATAATTTTTTAGTGTGCTTGTGAAGTGTTGAAGGGCCCTCATCACTACGCTGGTACACTCTGTTTTCAAGTTTCTTTACTAGTTGCATATTTAGATTTGAAAGTTAGAAGTTATTTTATGTGTTGTAGGAAAGGTTATGTTATTGAAGTTATCAATTGAAAAGGATTTGCATTCATTGTGAAAAGAACCTTGTAAAAGGATTCAACCAATTTTGATCTTGAAAATTGATATATATGCTTGCTGTCATACAATTTCCATATTTTCTTATTGGCTTTGACTTTAAAGATAGTTCATGGTTTGATTTCCAAGTGATTCAGATTTGTAATTGTTAAATTCAATTTGCAGTTTGATAAGTGATTCTTGTAAAAGATTCAACTGTTATTGGTTTGCAACATTACTTATCTTATTCACTATTTGATTTAGTTAGTTATTGAAATTACTTTGGATTGTTATGATTGGGAAAGGATTCTATTGAGCAAGATTCTTGTAAGGGAATGATAGGATTTTTAACCAGTCATTAATGCTCTGTTTTGTTACCTAGGCAATCAAAATTTTATTAGATTTGTTTTCATCTAGATTTATGCTTAAGTGATTGAAAAGACAAGGAAGGACCTCTTGTAAGAGAGCGTTGTTAATTTCATTTCACTATGTCATCATTAGAACCTCAAATCCTTCTATATCTATATACATTAGATGAGTGCCTCTAAGTGTACTTTCTCGGGTTGATAAAAGAATTAAGAGCTTAACTTACCTTAGTAAGTAAAGAACAAACATTTTGGTGCCATTGCTAGGGAGGTGCAACTAGAAAGATTAAAAAAAAAATCTAAAACAAACTTAAAATCGACAAAACAGCAAAAACATAGATTTAAATTTAAATTTTAGTCATGTTTATTTATGTCTAGATTTAGGGATGAGAAAGGAAGATTCACAAAAACCCCCCAACCAACAACTAACCCACCATTGGGAGCAGAACCATTAGAAAGGATTAAGTTCATAACACCAACTAGAAAAGTTACTGTGGAAAAACTTGAGGAAAAACAAAGATCAGGCCATAGACTTAGTCTCATTGAAAGACAAATCCTTCTAACTCATGAGGCAAAGAAAATATATCTACTTGAGACTTCTACAGTAGGGAAATTAAAAGAGAGTAGTACAAAAATCCAACAACCTATCTTTGAACAAATTTTCCCTCAAGAACTAAAACAAGAAGAAGAGATAGAAACCTTAGACAAATCACAAATTACAATGGCTGAAGACGGAGGATCCAGAGGACCTACTCCTGAACAACTAAGAGAGTATGAGAGACAAATGGAAGAAAGGAGAAGAAAAAGGGAGAATGAAGAAAAACAAGGAAATGATAATATGTTTGGAGGAAATCCAAATCCACCAGAAACAGAGGAATCCACATTTAAATTTCCAATTCAAGATAGAGGAGAGTATATGGATGAGGAAATTAAAATGAAAAATATACTGCCATCTGTATTACCAAACTTTTATGGTATGGCATCCAAAGACCCTGACTCATTTTTGTTCGAATTTGACATAGTATGTCGAACCTATGGATATACTGATGATGCACATAGACTTCGACTTTTTCCTGCTACCTTAAAAGCAATAGCACTTAGGTGGTTCATGGGATTAGGTGAACATTCAGTCACTGATTGGGATGACATGAGAAAAATATTTTTGAAGAAGTATCAACCTTATTGTCGATCAAAAGACTCTAAAGATGACATCTTTAGAATGAATCAACAAGAATATGAGACCTTAGAGGAATACTTGGAAAGATTCTCATATAATCTACAAAAATCAAAACATAGAACCATGTCTGTTGATATTATTCAGACAATATTTCTTAAGGGCATCCGGGATGAGTATCTAGATGACCACAAACTCATGGGTAAAGGGGACATTTCCAATTTACCTTTTGAAGAGATTTTTGACTTGTGTCAAAGGTACTCTAGAAGTAGGGCAAGAAATGGAAAAAGAGTCATGACATCAAAAATCACAAAATCTGATACAAGAAATATTACTAGGGCTGACCTAGGCAATCTATTTGAAGATTTCAAAACAGACCTTCTAAGTACTTTGGGGAATCAAATAGACATTTTGAAAACAAAGAAAAGACAAGATGAACAAGAACAAGATTTATCTATATTTTGTCCCAAATGCAGATGAAAACATGCTTTGAAAGAATGTCCTTTAGATAATGTGCAGACTTTTGGGTTTTGTACAGGAAATCATGACACTAAGGATTGCACAAAGATGAAAATTTTGCAAAATTACAATTTGGAAGCAAATGCAGAAATGGAGAACATGTAATTCATGGGAGCTAGAAGGCCATGGCAGCCAAGACCTCCAGGTATGTATCAAAATCCAAATTCAAAAAATTATAACATGCATGTTCAAAATTCTTGGAATGTTCCTATGCCTTGTCAAAATTGGTTTAATCAATAGCAGCAAACATCAGGAGTGGCTATGGGATCACCCCTTTCACCCATTGTAGCCAATCTCTTCATGGAAAATTTTGAAAAGAAGGCTCTTGACACGTACCCTTTAAAACCTAAGTTTTGGATCAGGTTTGTGGACGACACCAGTGTGGATTGGCCCCATGGAGAAGAAGAACTTAAAAACTTCTTAAACCATCTCAATAGCATTTCCAAGGACATCAAATTTACAATGGAAATTGAGGAGAATAATTGCATCTCTTTCCTGGACATCCTCCTCATTAGAAACAAGGATGGTTCTATAGGTCACAAAGTGTTCAGGAAAAAGGCTCATACCGATAACTATCTCCACGCAGACTCCCACCACCACCCAGCCCAAAAAAGGGGGGTTCTTCAAACCCTCTTCACCAGAGCTTGTAGAATTTCAGATGAGAACCATACTGATGAGGAAATCACCTACTTGAAAAAAGCATTTTCCAAGCTAGGATACAATAAAAAAGACATCTTCAAAGCCATTCAAAAAGCCAAATCTGGCAAAAATAATAACAAAACTAACAATTCCCCTGCCGCTAGCGCCTACCTTCCTTATATCCATGGCGTTACTGACAAGCTAGCCAAGATTCTCTTAAAAAAGAATATAAAAACCTCATTCAAACCCTTGACAACTATTAGACAAAAAATGAAATCTGTGAAAGACAGCCCAGAACATCTACAACAAAAAGGTGTTTATATTATCAGTTGTTCCTGTGGAGAACAATATATCGGGGAAACAGGTAGATCGGTCAGTATTAGGCTGAAAGAGCATAGTGCAGATATCCGTAAGGAAAGAACCCGGTCCTCAGCCTTGGCAGAACATGTAGGAAAGACAAACCATCATATATGCCTTGAAAACACAAAAGTCATTGCTAATGAAAGACACTATTTCAAGCGTAAAGTCCGAGAAGCTCTTGAGATCGTGAAACACCCTCATAACCTGAACAGGGATGGAGGCTTGGAAGTTAGTAGGAATTGGACCTCAATCCTCACGCCCATAGATTGAGTTGCCCCCTTTAGATCAAATTGGCTCCTCTCCTAACCTCAAAAATCTTTGTATAATCCTCCAAAAAAAATATATTTAAATAAATAAATAATCTAAAATAGTATAAAAATGGCAATTAGTTAATACAAAATATTTATGACAAATTTATTTAATAAATAAAATATAATAAACAAACTTAAACAATTCTCAAGCAATTAATAAGCAACAAATAAGCATGCGCAATAAATAAAACTAATATATCAAGAATTAGAAGATTATAAAAATATTAAAAATCATTCAACACAAATAATTAATAAACAACTATAATAATTTACATGAACAATAAATAAGATAAAATTAATATATCAAATCATAATAATAATATTAAATAAATATATAAATAAATAAACATAATTAAAGCAAAATCATTATGATAAATTATTTTATCAATTAGAATATAATAAATAACTTATTTCATAAACATTTTTACTTAATGCAAGATGATTAAAAACTATAATAAAAACCCATGTATAATTAATAAATTAGTTAAAACAAAAGCTTTATGATAAATTAATTTATTAAATAGAATATAATAAGAAATATTAAAACATAAACAATTCAATTCAAGCAATTAATAAACAACAATAATAATTTACATAAACAATAAATAAATATATCGGAAAATTATTATAATACATTAGCAAACATATTATAAGTTATTATAATAACTAATATATCAAGAATTATAAAATTATAAAAATATTAAAAATCATTCAACACAAATAATTAATAAATAACTATAATAATTTACATGAACAATAAATAAGATAAAATTAATATATCAAATCATAATAATAATATTAAATAAATATATAAATAAATAAACATAATTAAAGCAAAATCATTATGATAAATTATTTTATCAATTAGAATATAATAAATAACTTATTTCATAAACATTTTTACTTAATGCAAGAAGATTAAAAACTATAATAAAAACCCATATATAATTAATAAATTAGTTAAAACAAAAACTCTATGATAAATTAATTTATTAAATAGAATATAATAAGCAATATTAAAACATAAACAATTCAATTCAAGCAATTAATAAACAACTATAATAATTTACATAAACAATAAATAAATATATCGGAAAATTATTATAATACATTAGCAAACATTTAAGCTATTGCAGCATTAATAATACATTATCCTCCTTAATATATATATATGAATAAACATAATTAAAAACTAAATCATTTTGATAAATTATTTTATTAAATAAAATATAATAAATAACTTATTACATAAACAATTTCACTTAAAACAATTAATAATAACTATAATAAATACCCATGTATACTAAATAAAAGCAAAAAAAAAAAAGAACTTTAAAAATCAACCATAATAATAATAATAATAATAATAAAATAATAAAATAAATTCTAGTTAATTCAAATCATTGGTCGGCTCACATTCTTGACATCTCAACCTTAACCTTATTTATCATTGTGGCTCTCTCTTTTGTAAATTAAGTCCTGATGATGAGTCTTGGTCTAGACTCGAAACGTCGACAAAGCAAAAATGAAAACTGTGGAATATCCGAGTGAAAATACTAAAAAACCTAACCACAGAAATCTACAATCCATTAGCAGCAAACATACCCACAACAAGGATGGAAAGGATATTCTTTTCTTCAGAAATTTACTCAACAATAACCTCAACAATATCAACAACCATTTTCTCAGTCATATCCCCAACACTATCAGTCGCAATATTCTTAGCCATATCCACAACAATACCCTCAGGAACCAGTAGCTTATCAATAGCAAAATCCTCAACAAACTTTGCCTGCTCCTCCACAAATAAATTCACCACAGCTAAAACTACCATCCAACCAACCTCCTAGACCCACACAGCTACCAGCTCAACCCATAGCTAACCCAAACAACCAAATAGATAGACCAGCTTACAATGTAGATGAAGGACCATTATACCCAACTCTGCCACTGCAAAACATTGAACTAAAGTCATGTCGAACTTTGCAAAAAGAACCTCCACATGTTCAAATGCAGTCACAAAAAGAGAGACAGGATGATGAACAAGAAAAACAACCACGCAGCAAACAAAATGACCCAACACAAATCAAAACACTACAATCACCTCCATTTCCGGAATGATTACTTCAACCAAAATTACCTACACCATTGCCATAATTTTATGTTCTTGATGAATTGAGAAATTTGTATGTCAAAATGCCATTACTCCAGGAAATCAAGGATATTCTGATTTATACCAAAGCCATTAAAGAACTCCGTCTCAAAAATCCTGCAAAGAAAATTTTTGATCCACAAACAATACATGTCATTGGAAATTTAGCTAGCTTGATGTCGAATATCATTTCCATGGAAAAATATGTTGACCCGAGCATACCTAGAGTCACAACAATTATCAACAAAATTTCAATTCCAAACACTCTGATTTATTTAGGAGCTGCAATAAATGTTATGACATTGGACACAATGAAAACCTTGCAGCTAACAAATTTACAATCAACACCAATTGTTTTGGAATTAGCAGATCGCTCTAAAGTCATTCCTGAGGGGGTACTGGAAGATATAATTGTTTCACTAGACTCTTGGGAGTATCCAGTTGATTTCTTAGTATTCCATCCAAAATAAAACTTAGGAGGACATCCACTCATACTAGGTAGACCATGGTTGGCAACTATTAATGCATTCATTGGATGTAGATTTGGTAACATGATCATTTATAGAGGCACGGAGAGAAAACAACTTACCTTGTACCCTTCAGCACAAGCCCCAACAGTAACACAAAACTTATGTCTTGATGACAAGTACAATGATCAAGAAGAAATATACTCTATTTAAAGCATCAATCAAATGTATGATATTGAGAAGAACAACAATGAAGATTTAGTGGAAATTTTTATCTCCCAACCTGATGTTTCAGAAGAATTGAGAAATGAACAATGCATTGTTGCAGATCACATGTTGGCACAAAGCTTTCAGGAAACTTGTACTATGTACTCTCTAAAATCAATATTTGAGGAAATATTTCTAATCGACTCCATTACAAACACATAAAGCAAGATTATAGAAATCAGCCCAGGAAAAATATTGAACATTGGGGCCTTTCTAGAAATATCTCAGGAACAAAAATTGCTCGATATGCTCACCAAATACCAAAAGACATTCACTTGGGACTACACTGACATGCAGGGAATTCACCCAGAAACTTGCACTCACCATATCTATACAAACACTAGTATTCAACTAGTGAGGTATCCATAGAGACGAATGAACCCCATGCTCAAAGAGGTTGTAAGAGATGAATTGCAGAAGTTACTAAAAGTAAAGTTCATTTACCCCCTTTCTGACAGCCAATGGGTATATCCATTAGTAATAGTTCCCAAGAAAAATGGTAAGTGGTAATTTTGTGTTGACTATCGAGAATTGAATAAGGCCACCCTTAAAGACTATTTTCCACTGCCATTTATTGACCAAGTTTTGGATACATTAGCTGGAAAAATGCCATTTTCCTTTCTCGATGGTTTTAGTGGCTACAACTAGATCAGCATAACATCAAGAGACCAAGAAAAAAATGACATTTACCTGTCCCTAGGGCACGTATGCTGACAATGTACTACCATTTGGCTTGTGCAATGCTCCAACAACATTTCAAAGAGCAGTATTAGAAATTTTTGTTGATTTGGTCCACGAATGCGTTGAGGTATATATGGATGATTTTTCAATATATGGTGATTCCTTTGACAATTCTTTGCAAAATCTTGAGAAAGTTTTACAACGATGTATAGAAACCAACTTGTCTTTAAGCAATTAAAAATGTTATACGATGATGAATGAGGGAATAGTCTTAGGACATCATATTTCTCTTGAGGGAATCAAGGTAGATCAAACCAAAATACAAATTATTGTCGAATTGCCAATTCCAACAACCCAAAAAGATGTAAGAAGCTTTCTTGGCTATGCAAGTTATTATAGGAGATTTATTGAAAACTTTAGCAGGATAGCTTTTCCTTTGTTTAAACTTCTTACAAAATATGTATCCTTCAATTGGAATGAGGCTTGTCAAAATGCTTTTGAGAAACTAAAAGAGAAACTCACCACTTCTCCAGTTTTAAGGGGACCCAATTGGACTTTACCTTTTCACATCTCAATTGATGCATCCAATACAGAAGTAGGGGCTTCATTAGGGAAAAAAGAAGATGCTTTAACTTATGCCATTTACTTTATCAGTAAAAATTTGACACCTGCTGAACTCAAGTACACAATAATGGAAAAGGAAATGCTTGCAATTATACATGCGGTAAACAAATTTCGCCACTACATAACCAGATATGAAGTCCTCGTTCACACAGATCACTCCACCATTAGATACTTAATGAACAAACCTATTACTATTGGCAGTATCACCAAATGGTTACTCTTACTGCAGGAATTTAATCTCAACATACTAGACATACAAGGGAAAGAGAACCAGGTAGAAGATTACTTTTCTAGACTACAAAATTCAGGTGAAGTTGTCCAAGTTGAAGATTCATTTTCTGATGAACACTTGTTTGCAATTTCAGTGTTAACACCATGGTATGCTGATTTAGCTAATTACTTTTCCACAGGAAAAGTACCTCCATCTTTCAGTTCAAAGGAGAAGAAAAGGTTGATCAAAAAAAGCACAAGATATTCATGGGTTAATGGAAATTTGTTTTACACTGGTTATGATATGATCATTAGAATATGCATTAGAAAGGATGAAATTATTGATATACTAACATCATGCCATGATCAACCTTGTGGTGACCATTTTGCAGCTAAGAGGATAGCACACAAAATTCTTAGCCTTGGCTACTATTGGCCATCAATTTTCAAAGATTCAAAGAAGTATGTAAGAAGTTGTGACAGCTACCAACGCATGGGCAGACCAACCACCTCCGATGAAATGCCACTACAACCACAAGTACATCTAGAGCCATTTGAAAAATGGGCTCTCGACTTTGTTGGACCCATCAATCCACCATCCAAAGGTAAGAAGTACATTCTTGTATGTACCGATTATGTGACTAAATGGGCTGAAGCAAAGGCATTTGCAAGGGAAACTAAGCAAACAGTAGTCAATTTCCTTTTTAAAGAAATATTTGTTAGATATGGAGTACCCAGAGAGATAGTAACTGACCAAGGTACTCAATTCACATCAAGACTGATTCAAGAAATTACTGATAAGTACAAAATCAAGCACAGACAGAGTACACCCTACCATCCGCAGGCCAATGGCCAAGTGGAATCTATAAACAATACACTAGAAGGGATTCTGACAAAAACAGTGGCAACCAACAAGAGAAATTGGGTAGATAAGTTCAATGAAGCACTCTGGGCATATAGGATTACCTGGAAAAACATAACAGGGTTTACACCCTATCAGCTAGTGTATGGCAAAGAAGTCATGCTGCCAATATAATTTCAAATACATACATATAAATTGGTTGCAAACTTAGGAATAGATCTCTTCGAAGCCCAACAAGAAATAATCATGCAATTGAACCAGCTGGACGAGATGAGGCAACGGAAGTGCAAAGGACAACAATGATACAACAACAAAGGAGACAGTGGCATGATAAGTTAATTAAGAAGAAGGAATTTCAAGTTGGTGACTGGGCATTACTCTTCGACTCAAAATTAAAATATTACAAAGGTAAATTTACAACCCACTGGATGGGCCCTTATGAAATCATTGAAGTCTTTGAGAATGGATCAGTCAAACTCATTTCAATTGACTAGGAAGAACAGACATATCTAGTGAATGGACACAGGCTAAAGGTCTATCATAAGCCTATCAGCAAAGAAGACTTCATGAAGACAGTATCACAGCAAAAGGAGGTATAGATAGTACAGTAGTCAGCTGTAATATCTAAGCCTTAATCAGTTTCTGTTTTCTACATTAAAATTTAAAAAAAAAAAACCATAATAATGTTTAGATATGAAAACCAGATATGGCATAATCTAAACACAAATTCTTATGAGAAAACCAAGAAATTGGCTTGTAAGAATTCCTTTTTTTTCTTTAGTTTGAATTGCAAAATAAAAGGACTCTAAAAGAAACATGACTTGAGGACAAGTAAAATCATCAGTTGGGGAGAAGAAAGTTCAACTTGTTCATGATTTTCTATCTCCCTAAGTTCATCTCCAGCAGAGGAAGAGATTTGTCTTTTCATTTTCTAATGGATTCTTAAAAAATGATTGTTGTTCAATATTTTTCAAAAGGATTTGATTTTAAACTCGGAACATATCTTAGAAAGGGACCTATTATATACAAATTCTCATTCTCAGGAAAGGGACCTGTTCTATGCACATTATCAGAATGGGATCTGTTAAGAGGAAGATTGCATCTACAAAGAAGAAGATTGCACCTAAGAAGAAGAAAATTGCAAAGAAGAACACTGCACCCAAGAAGAAGAAGATTGCAAAGAAGAAGACTGGATTGCACCTAAGAAGAAAGAGAATACATTTAAGAGAGAAATGGGCATCATCACATTCTTCTATGTCTGAACATATCAAACAACAAAAGCCAGCTCCCAAACAAAGAGATATTAGAGGGCTATAAGAATTTTCATTTTAATATTTTTAATTTCAATTTTTAAATGGTGGTTTATGATGATTATTGATTTTAGTTTCTAAATACCCAGTTTATCCTATATCGTTCATTCTTATATCCTGTAGGAGTCATTCCTACTCTTCTACATATATCCTATAAACATAACCTATTTCCTATTTTTAAACATTAGTCCTATCTTCTACCCTGTATATATTCATAAAAGCTTGATCCTTAACGCCTACCTTTTTATCCTGTGCATACATTTCTAATCAACCTACAGTCATAAGTACCAACTTAAGAACCAATTAAGTCACCAACTGCAGATTGGAAGTCATCAATTAGTAAGCCACAGAACCGAATTTTGAAGAAGGGATCAGGTCACGAAGACGAAGGATTTATAAATTTTTATGGTTTTCAACCTAAAAAATTTTAAATCTAGAAAATAAAACATATTTGATAGACAAAGGGTATGTGATCATAAGTAAGGATTAATGGCTAGTTCAGTGAAATCATCATGACCCAATGCTCTTACGATCTGAAGGCGCCATAATGATCTGTATCCCTCATGATTTCAACAAAGGGCTTGCACCATGCCCAATTTCATCATTCAAAGACCGCTGCCAGGACTCCGTAGGGCATCATTAAAAATCCTTGTGTAAGGCATTGAAGGAATTATCAGTGAAGTATATGCTGCGTGAAGAGACTGAGGATTCATTGCATAAACAAGTAATGAATGGAGGTAGTAAGAATGAAACCACCGTGTTAAAAAGGGAAGTAAGTATTGTATTCATCACGGAGTATAGGTAGAAGTTTGAACCTGTAGAAAATGCTGTGAATTAGAGCTATTTACCATTCTGAAGGTTATAAAGCAATCCTCTCTGAGATACATAAGGGTATAGCGTTACGAGTATGTTGACAATAACAATGTCAACATATGAGTAAAAGGGCCACGGCACAGGGGAGACTCTACAGAATCGGTTGAAGGGTATTTCGATTTAATTAGGAGCGTCCTCCATTAAACAAGAGATACGCATAGTACTCAGGCTCAGGTAGTTTTCTTATCGAAACTATGGTGAATTTTTTTTTACAGCATAAGGGAAATACAATAATTTTCTACAAACTATGGTAAAATTCTTTTTACAACTGTAAATTCTACTTACACCACAAGGTAACCGAAGGTAAAAAATTTCTCTCATGGCAAACCGAATAGAGCCACAACAATTTGACCCTTCCAAATACCATAAGGACTGCATAGACATTTTTAGGTCAAAACAATGGCTGACATTCTTAGAGAAATTCAATGGGCACAATGAGCTAACAACAAGGGAGTTTGCCTCCTCATTCACTAGAGAGAGGGCCATTATAGGAAACTTGTCTGTTAGGGTCTCAGAAGACACAATTTCTCAAGAAATAGGTATAAACCTAGAAGGAGAGAAATATTTTAAAACCAAGCAGTTCAAAGAGAAAACATGGACACATTTCATATCCAAGACAAAGGTATCATCAGTTGACTGGAAATCAGGGATTCCTAGGAGTTGGCTCATTCATCCATGGGATGAAATAGTTTATGTCATTCAAAATTTTATAACCTGTGAAGGAAGATAAAACATTTTATTTCTTTATCATATCAAATTGTTAATGCCTCTAAGACGAGACTGCATTATAAGCTTGCCTTATTTTCTTTTGCAAAGCTAAGATGTCTAAGACCATACAAAAGCAAAGGAAAAACCAGGGTAAGAGCCTATACCATTTTGGTTTAGGAAAAATCTTGATTGAATTTGAACTGCAAAAGATAAGTGTGACATGAAAGAAATTCTTGGTGACTAATGAGTTTATGGTAGATGAGGAGAAAGAAAAGTAGTAGAATCCACAGGAAGAACAACAGAATTTAAAGGACGGATAGCAACATGCAGAACTATTAATTGATGTATATGCTATAGAGGAAGACTTTCAGGGTATAGACTAAGTAACTATGTTCCATCTAGCAGCAGTATCAGAACAAGGAGGATGGTAAGAGAGGAGGCTGAGAGGGCTAAACAAGATAAAATTTTCTCCACTTACACAAGAAGGTCCAGAAAGACTAAGTTTGGTCAGAAAGGGAAAATGGTGGAGGAAGATGATATTCTACAACAGCCACAGTATGACTACATACAAGGATTGGAAAGTAAAGACAAGGAAAAGGAACAACAAGAATAGAAATTCTTAGGTAAAAAGAAAAGAAAACTGGAAAGGAAAGTTGAGAAATTACAGCAGCAACTTATGGAATCAGAAGTTTTGGAAAGAGTGGTGAAAAGAGAAAATGAAACACTCAAAATACAAAGCAAGAAGTTTCAAGATGAGAATGAAAAATTGAAAAAGAAGGTTAAGAAACTCAACTTATAAAATGCAAATTTGTAGGAAGGCATATAAACTTTACAAGCAAAAGAAAGCAATTAAAACTAAGTATCAAATCCTGAAGACAAAGTATGAAGCCCAAATGAATATCAACACTTTACTTTAAGCAGCAGAGGTAGAAGCAAATGGACAAGGCATAATTTGACAAGTTAGAACTCATTTGCATGAGGGAATACAAAATCCTGAGTTTGGGGGAATGTTGGTATCAAATTATGACTATCCATTCCACTTAAAATCCTCTTTTGATTATCAATTTTGACCATTTAACCTTCATATTCCAACTATAATCCTTAGAAACTAAATGATATGATTCCATTATCATTATTTTTAGCTTGAAATTAATTTTTGAAATTAATGTGTTAAAAATGACATTTTTCATAAATTACAAGTTGTAACTTCCTGTAAATGCTCCATTGTTTGACATGTTGCATAGCAGGTGGGAAAATTTGAAGATTGTGGGAATGAAGTAAATTTTACACGGATGGTGGATTACCTATCCACTTTTGGTTTTGAAGAAAATAGGTGCCAGTCAATGCTGGTCAAACCCAGCCACTTCAGCAAAATTTCCAGATTTTGTGAAGAAATTAATTTCTATTTTGAGAATTTTTGCATAAATGAAGGAACTGATTCAATTTCGACCTTCTTGGATGTAATTAATAGAATTTTGTTAGGATAATATGGAGGAGGAATAGATTCTTTTATTATAGGATTCATGATAAATAACCCATGGGAGAAGACTATGAAAGTATAGTTTGTGCATTTTTAATCTAGATTTAATACAAATTTCACTGTCAAGTTTATGCTTCCAGATCCAATAGTCATACTCTTCTGAATCATTTTTCAGTGTGCTTGTGAAGTGTTGAAGGGCCCTCATCACTATGCTGATACACTCTGTTTTCGAGTTTCTTTACTAGTTTCATATTTAAATTTGAAAGTTAGAAGTTATTTTATGTGTTGTAGGAAAGGTTATGCTATTGAAGTTATCAATTGAAAAGGATTTGCATTCGTTGTGAAAAGAACATTGTAAAAGGATTCAACCAATTCTGATCTTGAAAATTGATATATATATGCTTCTTGTCATACAATTTCCATATTTTCTTATTGGCTTTAACTTTAAAAATAGTTCATGGTTTGATTTCCGAGTGATTTAGATTTGTAACTATTTGCAGTTTGATAAGTGATTCTTGTAAAATATTCAACTGTTATTGGTTTGCAACATTACTTATCTTATTCACTATTTGATTTAGTTAGTTATTGAAATTACTTTGGATTGTTATGATTGGGAAAGGATTCTATTGAGCAAGATTCTTGTAAGGGAATAATAGGATTTTTAACCAGTCATTAATGCTCTGTTTTTTACCTAGGCAATCAGAATTTTATTAGATTTGTTGTCATCTAGATTAATGCTTAAGTGATTGAAAAGACAAGGAAGGACCTCTTGTAAAATAGCATTGTTAATTTCATTTCACTAGGCCATCATTAGAACCTCACATCCTTCTAGATCTATATACGTTAGATGAGTAACTCTAAGTGTACTTTCCTGGGTTGATAAAAGAATTAAGAGCTTAACTTACCTTAGTAAGTAAAGACCAAACACCATTGCAACCCTAGGTTCCCCTTAGCCCTTCAAGGGTTCCCTCTTAGAAACAAATAATTTTCCATTTGGTCTTTCACTCGAAACTTTGGGTACAAATCCCACCACTTGGGTGCATTTCCCACAAAACTCCGTTTTCGTGGGTCATCTCCTCACAAACCCAATACCCCAGGGGTTAGAGTACCTCCCAATCTACACATTTTAACACTATCTCTTAGCGAGGCAGGTACTTCCACTACTCAAAAGTAGCTCATCATCACCAACGGCACTAACCTAATCTTTGGCATTCACCACTGCAACATACCCTGCATGTTGAATTTGGCATCCATGGAGAAATTCCCAAATACCCCTCCCCTCATACATTGGATTGCATAAATAAATATCAATTAAATTCATTTTGGGATTAAAATAAAATATTAATATCCTCATTTAAGTCAGCTTCAATTGTTGGAGGGAAATTATCTAATTCAAAATTCAAATTTCGATCAAGTTAACACTTTAAGGGACATGACCTTTCATCTATAGAATCAACTATAAATACCCCATTGGGTTTATCTCCAAAGGTAATTAGGATGGCATTTTGTTAAGAGGATTTTGGATGACACATATATTAATCTAAGATTTTCAGATGGCTTATTTGTTTTGAGATTTTCGCCTGGCTTTGAGATTTTTCAAAAATGTCTCCCCCCTATATTTTTCACAAGGGTTATGATCTAGCTACAGAACTCATGTACAAGACTACTCCCTCTTGAATATGTGTTACTGGTTTTGGCTCACAATTCTTCGGAATTATATGTGGCACTGACATACAGTTCCTCTAGATTATATGTCATGCATCTCTCTTATGGCATAGGTCTCTCATCTATCTTATGGCACAGGTCTCGCATCTCTCGCATTTGGCACAGGTTTCGCATCTCTACATTTGGTAAGGCAATTGTAAGGTCCCACCTTACCAACCATCAATATAATAAAGAAGTGAAAGTCCCATTGAATACTAAGACTTCAAATACGATTTTTTCTTTTTAATTGATATATATATATATATATATATATATATATATATATATATATATATATATATATATATATATATATATATAACTCTTAAATTTTATGACTATGAATAGCCATAAAATCATATATTTTGTGGCTATTCATATTCATAAAATCTAAGAGTTATACATTCCAACAACCAATTGTCTTATTATGGATTTAGGATGTCTCATCCACAAGAATGTGTGCCCTAAAATGCACATAACATCCTCATGCAAAAGTGCTAGCAAGATTCTATTATAAGATGGTGTTTTAAAAATCAAATTTTTAGATAAGACAAAAAAAATTCATTAATCCAATTAGTGGGGTCATTCATAGATCCATCACCTTGGAAGGTCATTAACACAAATTTCTCAACATTAATTAAATGCCAAGTTTAGTATTCATTGTTAGAAGAGATTCTTCAATTAATGAGTAAGAATGTAGTGCAATGTTAATGGATTATTTTAAATGAAATCTCTTATTTGTACCACAAAATAAGTCAATATGCCATAAACCAATCAAAAATAATTTGACTTACAGTTCCAGAGGAAATTGGTTGAAAGAAAGAAGTGAAATTGAAATATTAACGTCTACTTGAGTCGCGATCCAGTAAGAGAATGATGGCCAAAACATAGAGCCTAGAAAATGAGGGGAATAATCATCCCATTTCAAGCCAATGTGCAACAAACATTATGCAACTCATTGTAAAAACAATATAACATTTTATTAAGCTTACTACAACTACATAAAATTTAGTCTTCCTTTTGGAAAAGACCAAGGAGACAAATGTCAACAATTCTTGCACGTATTAATGGATACATACTAAATCCTTTTGTAGTATCAGATAAATACTAACTCTTTTTTAGTCTCTTAATGTTAACAAAAATCACACTCCATATACTCAACAATCAAATTTTACTACGAGTTACCATAACATGGACTTCAGGGATAATACTTAGTAATAAATTTAATAGTTATTTTAATTAAATAATGAGTGGACTAGATATTTTTCTTAGCTATGTAATATAAAAATTATTAATGAAATAAAGGGTAGCAACACATAAATGGTCAAAACCAATTTATTGAACCATGGAGAGGGCCTAGTTCATAATTCTATAGAGATTCCCATTACTTAGCATTAGTATACTCAAAGAAATTTAAAAGTTTGTCTAAGACGCAGTAACATTATCACTATGCCTCACAATATCTGTAAGCAAGTCCAAAAATATATAAACATGTAAGTTCAATAGAATTTGTTGAAAATAACACTGAGAGGGAGGGGGGGTGAATCAGTATTATCAAATTCTTTTTCAATTTATACAAAGATTTGCAGATCTGACTAATGAAACTTGCGAATACCTTCCAGACTTATAATTTAATTTATTCTTTAGATGTTGATCATTAATCTGTGTGTCGGAACCATATAACAGTAAACAGGAACACAAAAGTCGAGCAGACAGTCACACAAAAGAACACAAGATATAAGGTGGAAACCCAATGTGGGTGAAAACCACCTGCTGCAATATGTCTCTATCTTCTTTCAATTAGAAACTTCTTTTTACAATGATTATGTACGGGTGTAGTCTTATACCAGCACACAGGCTTCAACCTGCAGAAGGCTACAACCTTCTCTCGTTCTCCAGACTCTCCTAGAAGGGAGCTACAACCCCCTTAGCTCTTGTACTAGCTGAGGTACTAGTACGTAGGTGCTGACCTACAGAAGACTTCTCTTTTCTTCCAGGGACCACGTTTCATAAATTTTCAGACTAGATCCATGAATATCAATCAAACATCAAATAGATCTGCAATCAACCAACTTCCTTGTACAAATACTGAATCAATAACTTCTCAGAACACAGTACCAGTAACCAGACACCAATTTAGAACCCTGAACACTTCAGTAATAGACAAAAGTAGCTAAAACATATTTCAATAAAAGTCCACAACTTCACCAATAGAAACTTGCGTATGTACGCAGTATTCACTTTCTTAACCTGCGGGTATCCGCGCCTGCGCTGTGTCAAACCCGCATATATCCGTGCCTGAACTGTGTCGAGCCTGCGGGTATCCACGCCTGCGCTGTGTCAAACCTGCGTATATCCGCGCCTGAGCTGTGTCAAGCCTGCGAGTATCTGCGCCTGTGTTGTGTTGGACCTACGAGTATAGATAATTTATCAGACTTCAATTATACCCAGATTATCAGATTTACAGATCTGATCATGCGCCAAAGAGATCTCGACCCATCAGTAGATCCTTCTTGTAATGCTCAAGTTTCTCCTTGATTCAGGTCCAACTATAACTCACCAACCGATCACCAGTATTTTAGATCTTGCTCTTCTCAAGATATTCAACACATTAGTCACCACAAGCCAAATGATCTCCTTTCCTTTTTATAGTCTAGGCCTTATAAACCATGGTCCAAAACCATAGAGATCCAATACTAGGGACCCAATACCTAGGTTCAATACTTTAGATGCAAAACCATGGACCAAAACCATAGGTTCAAAAATGTCGGACTAAATACCATGAACCAACCATAAGATTTCCCACGTGTGCGCGCTTTTCTCTACATGAAAGTGCGTGAATTTTACGTATGCGCTTTTTGTTCGGTACACCTGCGTATATGTAGGCACCTTTTGTTCGGTTCACTTGCGTATGTATGAAGCTTTGTGAACAGGAACCTGCGGGTATCTCATTTTCTACTATTTTGAGAGCCGGAACTTGTAATCTGCTATTTGAGTGAGTTTCCATCAAGGACAACACTTATGTCATCAAGCCAAACCTGTGTCATAATGCCAACAATCTCCCCCTTTGGACTTGATGGCAACCCAAAGTCACTCAAAGTCTTTCCTCCCCCTTTGACATCAAGGGAAAAGGGTTATGCTCCCCCTGAGTACATGCTGAAATCTCTGCTCTGCTATGTTGTCCAAGCTCCCCCTGAAATATAGGCAAGATCTGCAAGAAGATGTTCGACAAAAGAAATCATAACTGACCTTCATATCATTAAAGACTCATACATACAACTCCCAACCAAGTGAGGATACATGATATAATAAGCATATTACATTATCCATCCCAGGCATAGTGGGGCAACCAAGATAGGCCGTTACATGACCTTGACAAAAGAAATATAGAGACAAAATATCAGCAGCATCTGTCAATCATTATTTAGATCAGTATCCATGTTCTCCTTCTGCACTTGCTCCTCCTGAAATCAAAACAACTGAAGAATTGAACCAAGATCTTCTATGATAATGCCAATAATGCATTATTAGAAGAATATATGCTCCCCCTGAACTTGTGCCAGATGGTCTCTGACAGACCCATATCGAACTCTTCTCATCCTTGCTTTTCTTCAAGTCGACTGTACCCACATAAACCGGCGTATGTACACGTATATCCCATAACCAACCATCTCTGAAACAGATAAGATTCAACAGCAAGAAGATGCATCAACTACGCCCAGATTCTGTCTGAGATATTCAAAGGTCTCCTGGGCAGTGGTTTGGTGAGAATATCAGCAACTTGTTCCTTAGAGGGAACATACTCCAATTTGACCTTCTGTTCAAGCACTTGTTCACAAAGAAAATGATACTTGATCGGTATGTTCTTAGTCTTTGAATGCATAACAAGATTCTTTGAAATAATGATTGCACTTTTATTATCACAAAAAATGGAGATAGGTGGAGTACAAGTGATTTCAAGATCTTGCAATGTTTGCATCATCCAAAGGAGTTGTGTGCAGCAAGATGCAGTAGCTACATATTCTGCTTCAGCTGTAGATAATGCAATAGAGCTTTGTTTCTTGCTGAACCAAGATACTAATCTCGGACCCATGAAGAATGCACCACCACTAGTGTTTTTCTTGTCATCCACGCTTCCTGCCCAATCCGCGTCTGTGTATGCATGAAGTGCGAGATCTGTACCTCTAGGATACCATAAGCCATAGTTTTGAGTTCCTTGAAGATACTTGAAACTTATCTTAACTGCCTGAAGATGAGTTTCCTTTGGATTTTCCTGAAATCTTCCAACTATTCCTACTGCATGCACAATGTCTGGTCGGGTACCTGTTAGATAGAGCAGACTACCAATCATGGATCTATAGGTTGGTTGATGTACTGCTACCGATTCATCATTTGCTCTGAGGCTGCATCCTGTCACCATAGGGGTACATACTAGTTTCGAATCCTCCATCCCATATTTCTTCAAGATCTGCTTGAGATACTTGGTTTGTGATAGAAAAATGTCGTCTTTGTTTTGCTGGACTTGTAAACCAAGAAAATATGTGAGCTCACCAAGCATGGACATTTCAAACTCTTTCTGCATCACCAAGGCAAAATTTTGACTCATGTCTTCTTCATTGCTACCAAATTTGATATCATCAACATACACAACAAGTATCAGCAATTTATCATTGTCAATTTTTATATATAGATTGCTATCAGTTGATCCTTTTATAAAACCTTGTTGATGGAGGTACTTATCCAACCGATAATACCACGCCCTTGGAGCCTGTTTAAGGCCATAGAGAGCCTTTTTGAGTCTTCATACAAGTTTTGGATCATTTCCAAGAATAAACCCATCTAGTTGTTCAATATATACTTCTTCATTCAAATCTCCATTTAGAAAGGCAGATTTTACGTCCATCTGAAATACTTTGAACTTTTGAAAGCTAGAGTGAGCAAGGAACATTCTTATAGCCTCAAGTCTGGCAACTGGTGTAAAATTTTCTTCAAAGTCTATGCCTTCTTGTTGTGCATATCCTTTACAAACAAGTCTTGCCTTGTTTCTAACCACATCCCCGTTTTCATTCAGCTTATTTTTGAAAATCCATTTTGTCCCTATGACATTCTTATCTTTTGGTTTAGGAACCAACTCCCAAGTGTTATTCTTTTCAATCTGCTCAAGTTCTTCCTCCATGGCCTTGACCCAGCATTCATCTTTGCAAGCCTCTCTTACATTCTGTGGTTCAGTGGAGGAGAGCAACGCTAGATAGCTTGAAGCTTCTGAAATGGTTCTTCTTGTTTGTACACCTGCCTCTTTCTGCCGCAAAATTTGAGATTTTGGATGATTCTTCTGAACATATCTAGATGGAGTCTTTTCTTCTATCCTTATCTGTTCTTCTGGTGCCTCATGGGTTTCTTCTTCGTCATGAATCTGATTTGATGTTGACGGATAGTCTTCGCCATCTTCGAACTCTTCATATTTTACCTGCCTAGGAGTGTTTCCTTCTTCATCAACGACTACATCAATACTTTCAACAATTTTACCAAGTCTTTTATTGTAACATTTGTAAGCTTTGTTGTGGGGAGAGTAGCCAAGTAAAATGCCTTCATCTACTCTAGGTTCAAACTTGCCAAGATTTTCATCATTCCTTTTAATGTAGCATTTGCTTCCAAAAATTTTGAAGTATTTTACCATGGGAGTCTTACCATACCAAAGTTCATGAGGAGTCTGAGTACTGTTTACCCAAACGTTTGTATTGTTGAGAATAGTAACAGCAGCAAATGCGGCTTCACCCCAGAAGGTTGCAGGAGTTCCAGACTCATCAAGCATAACACGAGCCACTTTTTGAACCATTCTGTTTATCCTTTCCACTACTCCATTTTGCTGAGGAGTCCTTGCAGTAGAGAATTCCCTTCTTATTCCATGTTCTTCACAAAAATCAAAAAATTCATCTAAGGTAAATTCCCCTCCTTGATCATATCTGAGGCATTTGATTCTGCGATCTGATTCGTTTTCAACCAAAGCTTTGAATGACTTGAACATTTCGAAAGCTTCATCTTTATACTTCATGAGTCCTATCCAACACATCCTTGCAAAGTCGTTAATGAATAATATTAAATACTCTTCTCCTCGAGGAGACCTCTTCCTAGTCGGACCACATATATTGGTGTGGACAAGTTCAAGTGGCCTGCTAGCTGATCCTTTCTTCTCAGGGAAATTAGTTCTGGTTTGCTTACCAAATTGACATGACTTGCATATTGTATTGTCTAGAATTCTAATGTCCGGAAGATCACGAACTGCCTGATATTTGCATGCTTTCCTTATCTGAGAGAAGCTAAGATGCCCCAGTCTTCTGTGACATAGCCAATGTTCATCATTCTTGCTTAAATAGCATTTTTGTTGTCCTCCCTTGAGTACATATAGGTTATTTGGAGTTATTATGCCTCTGATCACTATTTTTCATGTATCAATCTCATGAACAATACATCCATTTGATCGAAATATTACCTCAGTTCCTTGATCACACATCTGACTGACACTCAATAGATTATGCTTTAAGCCATCAACATACATAACATTTCCAGCCTTGACCTTTTCTTTCAAATGAACAGAGCCTTTACCTTTTATGAATGCAGGGGTGTCATTTCCAAATGAGACCTTCTTTTCCTTTTCTAAGGCACTATATGACTAAAGTTTTTCTTTATCACCTGTCATATGTTTCAAGCATCCATTATCGATGTACCATTGATTTTCCTGTCCTTCCGCATATAAAGCTATCCCACATCTTTCCAATTGTGTTTCTTTCTTTTTCCATGTTTTGGAACTCAATGAAGCTTGTTCCTTCTAAGTTGTTTGTCGAAACCTGCTCCTGCATTCAGAATCTTCATGACCGAAGTTGTTACAGATAGAACATTCTATTTCATTTTCAGGAGCAGATAAGTTATTGTAGGTTCTTTTCATGATTCCTGTCATACTCCTTTGTTTTTGAGCTTCCCTAGTCATGATGGTCTTGTAGGAAACACATTGAGCATCTTTATGACCAAAGTTATGACAAGAGAAACATTGGCCATTGAAGAAATTCCTGCGATTATCAAATCTACCAGCCATATGATTGTAGTTTCCATCCATTCTTGAGCCAAATTGAGAATGATTTACCTGTGGTCGGTTGAGGCTTCTATTCATCCTTGAAGTAGATTGCCCCTGATTTACTTGATAATCTTTGATCATTCTTGAAGAAAATTGTCCCTGATTTACCCGGTGATCTGCATTATGCTTTTGCTGTCGATTGTCAACTTGTTCACTTCTCCTTGCTGCATCAAGATAACTTTTGGAGGTGGATGGCTTCCGCGCTTGCTTCTGAGCTTGAGATGCTTCTTCGGAATATCCGAGACCTTTATTGATTAGAGGAGAACACTGCATTTTGATAATCTCATCTAGAGTTTCAGATCCTTTAGCAAATCTGAGATTAAGGGCTTTTGTTTTCTCAATTTCTTTTCTAAGTCCCACAATTTCACATTCTAACTCTTCATTGTGTTTATCTTTTTCACCAAGTTGGAATGTTAGAGTATCTATAATCATATTCGTTTCCTCTAAACAAACTTTAAGTTTAGAAATTTCTTCATAAAGACCTTCTTCATTTATAGCATCCAAGAAATCATCATCTTCAAAAGCCATCAAAAGTCTATCATCATTACCTTGTTCATCTTCATCACTATTTGACAATCCATCATTGTCTTCATGTGTGTAATAGCTCTTCTTATTTACATTTTATTTTTTGTTCCATCTAACAGGTTCCTTACATCTGTCTAGTTTATCTTTATGAGGACATTTTGCAGCATAATGACCGACTCTTCCACAAGCAAAGCATTTGAAAGGAAGCTTACATCTGAATCTTCCAGATCCCCGTTGAAGGTTCTTGACAAAATTTGATTCTTCCTCTTCTTCTGACATATGTCCTGACTCATAGTAATCTCCTTTTCCTGAAGCCTTGAATGTAGCTTCTCTCCTGTCTGATGGTCCTCCTTTTCTCATCTCGTAAGCAGTTGGAATTCCGTGCAGTTGTGACATGGTAAGGCTCTGTAGATTCTGCTTTCTTCTATGGCAGAAACTTTTGAATCAAACTTAGGAGACAAAGATCTTAGAACCTTTTCAACCAAAACAACTTCTTTTATTTCTTCACCCAAGTTTTTCATACAATTTACGATCTCATCTATACGTAGGAAATAGCTAGCCACACTTTCATCATTATGCATTCTGAGACTTTCATATTGAATTCTAAGAGTTTGTAATTTTGCTCGTTTTACCTGTTCATCTCCTTCATAGCTCAGAACGATCTTGTCCCATATTTCTTTTGCACTTTTGAGCTACATAACCTTGATGATTCTGATTGAGATAGACTTCCTAGTAGAGTATTAACAGCTTTTGCATTTGTTTCATATTTCTTCTTACCAGCTGCATCTGTAGGAGTTGCTGATGGAAATGTGTATCATGTTTCCACAATATCCCAAACTTCTGTACCAAGAGATTGAAGATAAGCAGTGATCCTTACATTCCAATAGACGAAGTTACTCCCATCAAAAATCGATGGCCTGATAGATGCTTTGTTTTCGTAGTTTCTCAGGATGATAGATCTTCCTTCAAGCAATCAAGCTTTTCCTGAAGGACCTGCTCTGATATCAATTGTTGAAAATAATACTGAGAGGGGGGGTGAATTAGTATTATCAAATTCTTTTTCAATTTATACAAAGATTTGCAGATCTTACTAATGAAACTTGTGAATACCTTCCAGACTTATAATTTAATTTATTCTTCAGATGTTGATCATTAATCTGTGTGTCAGAACCATATAACAGTAAGTAGGAATAGAAAAGTAGAGCAAACAGTCACACAAAAGAACAAAATATATAATGTGGAAACACAATGTGGGTGAAAACCACCTGCTGCAATATGTCTCTATCTTCTTTCAATTAGAAACTTCTTTTTACAATGATTATGTACGGGTGCAGTCTTATACTAGCACACAGGCTTCAACCTGTAGAAGGCTACAACCTTCTCTCGTTCTCCAGACTCTCCTGGAAGGGAGCTACAACCCCCTTAGCTCTTGTACTAGCTGAGGTACTAGTACGTAGGTGCTGACCTACAGAAGACTTCTCTTTTCTTCCAGGGACCACGTTTCATAAATTTTCAGACTAGATCCATGAATATCAATCAAACAACAAATACATCTGCGATCAACCAACTTCCTTGTACAAATACTGAATCAATAACTTCTCAGAACACAGTACCAGTAACCAGACACCAATTCAGAACCCCAACACTACAGTAATAGACAAAAGCAGCTAAAACATATTTCAAGAAAAGTCTGCAACTTCACCAATAGAAACCTGTGTATGTATGCAGTATTCACTTCCTTAACCTGTGGGTATTCGCGCCTCGACTGTGTCGAGCCTGCGGGCATCTACACCTGCGTTGTGTCAAACCCGTGTATATCCGTGCCTGCGCTGTGTCGAGCCTGTGGGTATCCGCGCCTGCACTGTTTCAAACCTGGGTATATTGGCGCCTGCGCTGTGTCGACCCTGCGGTATCCGCGCCTGTGCTATATCAGACCTGCAGGTATATATAATTTATCAGACTTCAATTATATCCAGATTATCAGATTTGCAGATCTGATCATGTGCCAAAGAGATCTTGACCCATCAGTAGATCCTTCTTGTAATGCTCAGGTTTCTCCTTGATTCAGGTCTAGCTATAACTCACCAACCGATCACCAGTATTTCAGATCTTTCTCTTCTCAAGATATTCAACACATTAGTCACCACAAGCCAAATGATCTCCTTTCCTTTTTATAGTCTAGGCCTTACTCAAACAATGGTACAAAACCATAGAGATCCAATACTAGGGACCCAATACCTAGGTTCAATACTTTAGATGCAAAGCCACAGACCAAAACCATAGGTTCAAAAATGTCGAACTAAATACCATGGACCAACCATAAGATTTCCCACATGTGCGCACTTTTCTCTGCATGAAAGTGCGTGAATTTTACGTACGCACTTTTTGTTTGGTACACCTACGTATATGTACGCACCTTTTGTTCAGTGCACCTGCGTATGTACGCGGCTTTGTGAACAAGAACCTGCGGGTATCTCATTTTCTACTATTTTGAGAGCTTGAACTTGTAATCTACTATTTGAGTGAGTTTCCATCAAGGACAACACTTATGTCATCGAGCCAAAACTGTGTCATAATGCCAACATAATTTAACCTTGTTGAGCATTCAACCCATATATTGCATACTTGTGTTGATTTGTTTGATTCAAACCAAGTTCCACCATTGTAACACATTTTGGTACCACATTAGCAAACTTTAATTCCATGCTTAAAACATAGTAAATCCAGAGATTAAATACACATTACAATCAATGTGCAGAGTTGGAAGGAAATCGACGCATATCAATATTAAAAAAAAACATACAATGATAATTTCAACTTAGTTACACATTTTCCTTGAATACATATGCGGGAAAATTGTCTCAAAATTATTTCCTCTTTATCTCACCCTTGCTCATACTCCAAGAATTACATCTCTATATAAATATACATCTGCACTCTTGAATTTATGAAATTTAAGAAAAATTCTCAATTTACCAACATTATCTATAAGACTCTATAAAATATCCTATTGCTTTAATTACACAAGCAATAAATGTAGGAATGTTGAGAGTCAAATATCATATTGCTTTAATTACACAGATAATAAATGTAGGAATGTTGAAAGTCATTAATGGCATCATAGTCCAAATTCATACAACTTAACTACAGAGTCCTAAATCATAAATCAAAGGTAAACAAAAATTCATTTTACCCCTAATAAATTAAACATATATCTTGTTAACACATTTTGTATCATGCGAAGATATCTATTGATAATTAACATTATAATCCATCATGTGTAATGATACAACACTTGAATATGGAAAATATAATGTTCTCATGCTTAAAAATAAACTAGAATAACAAATTCAATGTTGTAAATATGGTTGGGTAAGAAAAAATATCCCAGAATAGCAAGACTTGTAAATATTGTTGGGTGAAAAATATATTCCAGAAATTATAATTTGTAATTTGTAATATTTGTAATATTAGCTTAATGAGCCAAGAACTGGTCAATTTATTTACAGTAAAATTGAGAGCCTTAAATTGTGAGTAAAAACTTTGTAATTGTAATAAATGGAAGTCATTGGAACTACAATTCACACTACGATGTTGTGGGAAAGACTTACAACCAACTAAAGTAAATATTTATTATTTAAAACAGTTTTTCACCCATGAGTTAAAACAAAGTATCCTATAGTAGATCTTTAATTTTCTAGAAATGTATGTAAAAGGGAACAAGTGGAAAGCCAATTACTATGATTATAACTTTTTAGAAAAACAATTTCTATCTTGACATGTGTCCTAGCAACATCTTCATTCAAGATAAGTTAATTAAAACATAATATAACAAAATAGAAATTATACTTGATACTCAGTCATTCTACTTCATTGAACAACTTTGCTTGCCAACTCCAAAAAGATGAAATTATGCTCCAGCTCCAATTCCCTTACCAATACAGTATGAACCATTCAGTTTTCCACCCAACCATATCCAAGGAGAACTTCTCCATCTAAAACCCTTGAGCTATAAAAGCTCACAAGCAGTACCAAATACATGAGTAGAGAGAGATATACAAGGCAAGATAAGGAATATAATTTTCACTTCCGCTAAATACCACTCATGTTCAACTCAACTACGTAGAGATACTAAGTAATTGGGTTTAAGAAACCTTAGATTCGTTTTGGAAGCATCTAAATATTCTCTATGTCCCCCCCATTGGGCATGGAATCCCCCCCCCCCCCCCCATAGCATGGTTTGGGGCTCAAAGCCCAAGTTTTGGGTAATATTGTTGTAAAGACTCCGCGAATTGTGGGCGCGGAGCATGAATTGTATTGTTAGATTCATAGGGTTGGGCGCCCTAAGTTTTGAATGTAGTGTCGGCCTACCCATGGTCCACGGGCCTTGGGATTGTATAAATAGAGCGAGGCTCTAAGTTGTAAAGGAGTAAGTTAACTAAGGGATGAAATCTGAAATATAGCGAAGCATAGAGCAAGAGTCTAAGTATCTTGGGTCATAGTAGTAGGAAGAGGCTTTGTAGTTGAGTGTGCAAAGGCCTAGTAGAGTTCGCAACTAAGTGCGCAAACCTCTTCAGCTAAGTGCACAGGGCAGAGTTGAGTCTGTAACCAAGGAAGAAGAATAATAAAGAGAAGTTTTATCTGAATTCTGTGTATCTATTCGTGTGTTATTTCCTGTTTGATATCATTTGCAATTATATTGTTTATTTACTGCACGTACTTGTATGAATGGTGAATATTGTTAAGTATAAATGGAAGCATACAGATAAGCTAATTTAATTAACTAATATAGAGTTACTAGTAAGGATTTGGGTAATAACATTGTTCGGTCCCCGAGTAGGGCTACGTGAAGGTAGCATCACAGGCTACGAGGTACTGAAAAGTGCACATAGCGACGTGCGCTCGGGGTCAAACCGCGGACCACTTGGAACCCATCAGACATCCCCAGGGTGTGAAAACCTAGTTCTAGCACCCTCCCATACTACCTCGAGTGAGACCTCAATCCGTGCTCCACAGACTGTTGTTGAAAGGGCCAATAGTACCAAGATTTGTTTGGGTAAATCATCTTCAAACCTGGGTCAGGCCCCAATAAGCCAACAAATGGTTCTGTTGCCCGGACTGGGATCTGCATAAGGGATGTCTGATGTCGCGTCATTGGAATCCAACAAAGAAAGAAATTGAAGAGTGGTCAGACAGAAAGATTCATGAGTTTGGCGCGCAGGAAAATAGGAATCCGCGAGTATATCAAAGGAACAGTGGTTGGAGCGCTACTTATATACAGAAATTCATGAAATTTTCTTTACATCCTTTCCCTCTGAGTTGTATGAGTGTATCACAAAGCTAGAAAACAGTCAAGGAAGGTGTAGGCTCAACAAATCAATCGTGTGGACTCCAGAATTAGTGCGCAGACTAGAATCATCGAAATATAAGATCACGCGCGCTGTGGACCACTGGCTCGATCGAATTATAGGAGGATTTATCACTGAGTTCGCGGTAGACACGACAATCAGCTACAGCGAGGTGGAATGACACTTCCTCATAGGACCGCGAGGTAAGTACATTAAATCTTTGAACACTTGGATTAAGATGTTATTGTGTGAAAAGTGGGTTATGCGAATAAATTGATGTTTGGGGCTACGCGAAGTGGGAGGATCTATAAAAATGAAGGTAGTGCAGAGATAAAAAATAGCCCCTTGATTTCGCCTCAGTGGGAAAGCGAGGAAGAGCTCGTGAAAGTTTCTTCGAGAATTGCGGTCAATATGATAAGGTAGTGAATTCCACGCCTACCACCTCCACCTACACCGCCACCAATCTCACCATCTTCACCTCCATCTCCACCCACACCACCTCCGCCACCACCACAGTTCAATATGGCGAACACAATAAAATTATCGGTATTCAAGGGAGTAGGGAACGAAGATCCGAACCAATTTTGGTTCGTGGTAAGGGTCGTATGGGAAGCACAAGGAGTCGTGGATGAAAATATAAAGAAGGCAACATTGGTGAGAGTGTTGCAGGATCGTGCACTAACATGGTACATTAAGCATTCTAATGACCATCCGAACACGAGGATCGTAGATATCCAGGCCACGCTAAACAAGGAATTTAGTAGGCCAAATTCGGAGACACAATCGATTATCTGGTTTAAGGAGATCGCGATGCTTCTAGGTGAGACCCCATGGGATCTGGATCAGAGACGAAAGAGTATGATTCGCGAAGCCAACATGACCTTGACAGATGGGTAGCACTTCACATGGTTTGTAGCGTCACTATAACTGCATCTAAGAATGGAGTTGTCGCAGCAGAAGTTATCCACCCAGGCCGAAGCTTTGGAGATTGCAATGAGACTTCACGAGACCCCAATACAAGATCTTGGCCTGGGAGTCCAACAAATCCAAGCGCAACTACAGAATTTGTGTCTAGAAATGTAGAATTTGAAACAGGACATGACAACGCGGCTAGAGGTGTGCGAGGAGGTATGGTGTATAAAGTGAAAAAGCCAGGGGTATGACAAGGACCATTGTCCAATTTTTTCTGAATTACTTGGTAGGAGGAGGGTCGATGCCATTATGACCTGAGGCACAAGCAGGACTGAGCACGACGCCTACATTATGGTGTGCGATTTGTCAGATAGGAGGAAAACACGCTACGAATAATTGTCATCTATTGCAGAAGTATATGTAGACGTCCCAACAATTATTTTCTCATTTATGCATGTCAGTAGGCCATGATGAGCGCACCTGCATAAGCTATGAACTAATGATGGATCGAACTCCTACCTACATAGTGCAGACCAAAATGCGAGCCCTTGACCCAAATGTAGGAATGGCGCGCACTGGATTTCAGGGGCGTGAACGAGGTCGAGGTGGAATGGGACCAGGAAGGGGTCGCAGACAACTAATTTATTACAATTACAGAGGGCCAGGGCACTATGCCCGTCATTGTACAAATCCGATGAGAAAATCATGCTTATACCGTACTCACTTTTATCATGGGGCAGAGGACTACCCTACACTGATAGTGAGGCTACACAAGAAAGGGGTACTCCAAGCTCCGCCGACTCAAAATTTGCAAATGATGAGGTTTGAGCCGCGCGAAGAGGACCTGAATGTAAACATAGTGCTTAGAAGCGGTATCACGACAAGAGATGACAAAGGTAAGCAGCCTGAAGAAAGTGTGTGGGTTCACAAGGCTCCTACAAAGGAACCTGAATTTGATTTGGAGTGTGCAAAGGAGACATTCATGGAAGCTAAGAAGAGCTTCAAGGAGGCCTCGACTTCAGGTAGTAAGGATCAACTAGAGCTGGAGATGGATCCTTTAATGATCACTACCTTTCTGGGGACATGTATGAAACTTTTGTGTGATAACAAGGCTGTGAAATGACTGCAAGAACTTATCACTAGGTGTGTTGGTTCAGGAGAACCGCGCGTAGTCCAGAAGCTTAGAAAGCACACATCGCGAACTGGAAGGGAAATGAGATTGACTGCGCAAATCGGGGAGTATGAAATGGAACAAGTAATTTTGGATCTAGGATCGGACGCAAATGTACTGCCAAAACAAACATGGGAACGCATGGGCAGACCTGCGCTACAATGGTCTCCTATTCAATTACGAATGGCAAACCAACAGAAGATCTTACCCACGGGAAGATTGCAAGGAGTAACAGTAGATATTGAAGGTGCGAGCACGCTAGCGGATTTCAAAGTGATAGAGATTGTCGATGATAGAAATCCCTATCCCGCGCTACTGGGAATAGACTGGGCCACTGATATGAATGGAGTAATAAATCTAAATAAGCGCAAAATGATTTTTGAGAAAAAGTCACTACGCATAGTGGTGCCTTTAGACCCTGCAGAAGGAGCATGCTACACAGAGCCAGTGCACGATGATGAGAGCAACAAATAGATAAACTGTATCTACAAGATAACTATTCAGGAACAGGATTGGGTGAATCCTATAGCGAATGGCCGGATTTCGTGGGAGCGCAAAAGCTCCTGCACATAAAATTCGGATGAGAAAATAGAACGATGGAAAAACCGGTTACACGAGGTAACTACACTCAATTGCAACATGATGATAAGATCACTGCACTGCGTGACAACAGAGGTAAGGGATCTTCCTATGTATGACAGGTTGACAGCAGTGGCTGAATTCCTGAACAACTTTTAAAGCATAGTGCCAGAACAGCAGTTGTTCGATGCTCTAAAATGGGCACTGCGCGCGACGCCTGCAAGGTGGTGGGGTATGCACCAGAGAAGTATTGAGAGCTAGCGCGAATTCAAAAGGGGGATGCTTATACAATTTGGAAAACCTCAGCTACGGATGAGAGCCAGTTATGAGAGGCGAAATAGCTTGTGTGCCCACCTTTCCAGATGGGTCCAGGCATATGGTACATAGCCTTCACAAACACACACTGCGATCACGATAGGAAATAGGAACAACAAGCAGAAGCAAGCAAGACAAGTGCGCGAATGATGAAGCATGATAAAACCTATTATGCCAAAAATCATACACGGGGAAGCCTTTGACAAGGTGTGCGAAGTGTTGAACAGGGTCCACCATGTGAGATGCACTGACTGGGACCTACGCGCACCAATGGTTGTATGGGCTTATAGGACCATGGGAAAACTCTAACCGTGCAAGCGCTTCCAAAACTAAAGTATGAATTAGTGGTTGTAGTCCCTATGGAGCATGCAAAGACGAGTCTGTGCATAACAGCACCTGTAGATACGATGGTTTGCACAGATCGGAACGAAGAAGTCACACGGTTGCATGAAACAGAACATATGAGGCTTGAGGAAGAAATCCGACGGGGAAACTTTAAACTTTGCGAACTTGAAAAAGACCGAACATGGCTAAGGGAGAAAAGCACTTTAATGGACGTAGAGGTCAAAAAGCTGGAAAACGAAATAAAGGAAGCATTTCTCGTCGAAAAATCAAGGATGACAAGGTAAGGTGCTTACAGTCATACTGAAAAATTGGAAAGCTATCGTCGTAAATTGGTTAGTCTGTTGTCGTGGCTGAGACCGTATCTCACCAAACGTAGTGACCAGGGCAGCGCGGTGCAAATAGTAGAGTGCGTGATGCTGAGCACTACAATAGAAGATGGGGATTCTCCACGAACAATGGTGGAGGACGAGATGAAGCCCCGCATGGGTGGTGTGCCCACCTAACTAGCCGTAGGAAGGATAGTCTTAGCGCTCCAGGCAGTTGAACAGGAGCGCGGAACTATAAAATATTCTTCCTGGGGGTTGCATGATATGAGAGATGTGCACAAGAGCAGGATGTCACAAGGTTCGCGACCACGCATGGAGGGATGCGCTACCACAAGGGTTAGCTGGGAAGTGACCATTGGTGTCATTGTTCATGACGAGATGTCCGATTTGAGGCCAAATAGAGCGGGCGGCAGGCATTTAAGACGAAATTTATGGGAAAGATTTGGGAAAATTTTCCACCAATGGCCTGAAATTGGAGGGAACGGTCGAATTTGAATTCAAAAGGAACTATAAAACTCAAAGGGCTAGCCAACAGACAACACTTGGTCATTTGAGCATTGAGCAGTTGAGCAAAGCACAGAGTGTTGAGAGCTGAGCGATAATAGAGACCCTGAGTTCGCAACAGTCAGCATACAGTGTAGAGATGATGATGGCCACTAAGGATGGGTTGGGAATTGAAGAAGGAATCGTTGGGGAGGCCGCGCAGACCCCCTTGGTACAAGATGTTCCCGAAGGTGCTAGGGTTGTGACAGAAATCCCCAAATCACCACGGATGCCAAGGCCAAAGAAGGTTAAGCAGGAAATGGGACCAATACACATGTCCCCGAGGAATCTGCGGCACACCAAATTATCAATGGAAGAAAAAGGGAAGGCAAACACAATTGAAACAGATGAAGAGGAAGAATATTTGCAGGCCCTAATTGCCGCCGCAAAAGAAGAAGAAGACGTGGAGGAGGACATCCAATCGTTGCGCTCTGTCGTGAAACTACCCGCGTATGTCCCTCCGCAGAAAGGAAAATCGAAAGTACCGAAGGATTTGGATGCACGAAGAGTTCACTCCAGAACCTGCTCCTCCCGGATGTCATTGTATTTGAGGGCTCGCACCTAGGCGGCTTGCCCACCATGAAATTTGAAGACTGGGACCTTGCGGACAACGAGAAGTTCCAGCACTTAGAGACAAAAAATCTGATGAAGCAGAATACGGAAGGGGCGGTGATAGCGTTATAGCCAAAAAAATGGTTGCGCTGTGTGGAAAAGGTTGGGTTATTGCATTTGTTATGGATACCACATTTCCACCGTGTGCCCATCACCATTTTCCTCATCAGGCAGCTGCTTTTCCTGGTGCATGATGGGTATCTATGGATGGACTAGCATATTCCCATCATGGAAGACCTCATCCACCGAATTTATCGGCTTCCCTATAAGGGAAAGGACCCCGCGATGATAGCGTGAAAAGTATCGATTTGGTTCTCATGGAGGCCATGAAGGAAAAGTATAATCTGGAGAAAAATAAGAGGGGCTACACCATCTCTAGCATTAAGGATAAGGGGGTTGCATAGCCACCAACTCCTGGCCGGTAAATTGATGAGAAAATGTCGCACCGATGAGGTACCAGCACCGGTGGTCGCATTGGCCAAACAATGCGTGAAGGGGGTTTAGTTCAACTGGGTCAAGTTCCTCTCTGAGGAGTTTTTGTTAAAATGTCATGAAGCCCAAGAGCAGGGTAAGACCTTCCACTATGCGTGGTTTCTCTTATCCATCTTGCTGGTAGCAGGAGAACTATTGGAGGATAGCTAGTTCCCAAACATTGATCAAGACTTACCAAAGGCTGCGAAGTATGCTTCGCTCTGGGCCACGAAGGACATGAAATGGATTTGCGGTATAAAAAAAAAAATTGGGTGCTCATGGAGGCAAGCATCTGAATGTGGATCAACAGGAGGCTGCAACTGTCACCTACAGTGCACAATAGTCTGCAGAGTTTTGCAGACTTCAAGTCGGATATGCACAACATATAGATCAGGGCGCGGAAGGATCGGGCAAAGCAGTGGACGAAGCTACCATTTGTACCGACTAACGATGCAATCTTTACAATATTGGAGACATGGCCGTCGCGCCCTAGATTTGGTGGAACTGGAGAAAGCAACAACACAAAAAAAGAAGGATGATGCCAAGCTGCACGTCACCAACTCGCTGTGAGAAGGTGGAACAAAAAAGTGGCAGCTGAGGTAAGAGTAGTCCACAAAGCACACAGGAAGCCGTGGAGCAGAAGAAGGCCACAGAAGCAGCAGAAGCAATGCAAACAACAAAGGTCACAATGGTACAGGCAGAGGAGGGCCAAGAAATGTCCTCAGGGTAGGAGGAAGAGGACATAGAAATAGCAGAAGGGAGCGTGGACCCAGGGACTGCATCCACACAGCTCAAACGGTCATGCATCCTAGAGAGATCGGGTCCAAGAAAGAAGGTCAAGGCCTCGAAGCAGGCCATTGACCCAATCACCTTAACTAAAGGTGATCTCCATGACATCGGCGAGATAGTCCGCGATGTCACCAATGAAGCACTCCAAGATTTACGACAGAGCACCAGAGTTTGTTGTGGGCCCTTAGGGCATAGCTGCAGGAGTTACAGGTGCAGGCCCCTCAAGAAGGTACCCTATCTACCCACGTTGCAGTAGGCACTTCAACAGCACAACAGATGCTGCGCGCAAGGATGGCCAACACAATAGTGTTTCCAAAGAGCGTGTTAGTATCATCAGATGCGATGGACCGAATGACAGTTAGCATGATGAAAGGCCTTAGACTTATTCTAGTTGCCCTTCCCTGGGAAACGCTCTTTCAGCTATATGATGGAATAATAACAGAGATGCGCGCTAGGGAGAACCACACGATCCAAGTTATTAGTGAATAGAAGATCAATATGGAGCAGCTCAGCTTACAACGCGATGAGTTGGTGTCACAAAACCAAAGGTTGGTGCAAACAGTAGATGACACTTGTCGACGTGTCCTAAAGTTGATTATCACAGCAGATCTACTGGTGGAAGTGTAGATCCATAGTTTGGCCAGTGGAGTTCGTGACACGAGAGAAGAGACAACAAGGGTGCAGTTGGAGTTGAATCTCCAAATTGTCGAGCTGAGATTGAAGGCTTTAACTTCCACTCCCCCGTAAATCAAAGAACATTGCACCAACACTATTACAGCAGGGTTGGAAGAGATTGGAGGTGCAGTGTGCGAATGTACCAACATGTTGGAACACACGCTTGAGGTCCTCAAGACGTTGCAGGAGGACCCCAACATCCAGGGGCTGGAGACAGAGGCACGCGAACTCTAGTAACAGTACAACAACATCAGAGGGACTGCATAGATAGTAGTCCTTACTCAGCGGCTTGCAAGGATGCAACAAGCCAAGGCACTAAAGGAGCAGGTAGACGTAGCACGCCATAAGGAATCAATTCTCAAAGTGCCCATCCAACCATGGATTGACGAAGTTGTCATAATCACAACAGATATTGAAGGAAATTTAGCGCAAATTCAGGGGATGCATGCACAGATGCAGCGCAGCACGCCAGAAACAGAGGGCTCAGAAGAGAGAATGCAGCAGGTACAATAAGCAGCAACTCAGTGCACTGGAGACATCAAGACCATTCAGGACCAGTTGTAGGGACTCCGCACCAAGATCTTCGTGCCAACAAAGTGACTCAAGGGCGAGTCATGATGTTTTTGTTCGGGGCCTGTTGGCCATGGAATCCCCCCCCACAGCATGGTTTGGGGCTCAAAGCCCAAGTTTTGGGTAATATTTTTGTAAAGACTCCGCGAATTGTGGCCGTGGAGAGTGAATTGTATTGTTAGAGTCATAGGGTTGTCCACCCTAAGTTTTGAATGTAGTGTCGGCCTACCCATGGTTCATGGACCATGGGATTGTAATAATAGAGTGAGGCTCTAAGTTGTAAAGGAGTAAGGTAACCAAGGGATGGAGTCTGAAAGATAGCATATCATAGAGCAAGAGTCTAAGTATCTTGGGTCGTAGTAGTAGGAAGAGGCTCTGCAGCTAAGTGCGCAGAGGCCTAGTAGAGTCTGTAGTTGAGTGTGTGGACCCCTGCAGCTAAGTGCGCAGAGGCCTAGTAAAGTCCGCAATTGAGTGCACAGACCCCTACAACTGAGTGTGCAGGACGAAGTTGAGTCTGTAACCAAGGAAGAAGAATAATAAAGAGAAGTTTTATCTGAATTCCATATATATGTTCGTGTTTTATTTCCTGTTTGATATCATTTGCAATTATATTGTTTATTTATTGTGCGTACTTGTATGAATGGTGAATATTGTTAAGTATAACTAAAAGCATACAGATAAGCTAAGTTAATCAACTAATAACAGGTTACTAGTAAGGATTTGGGTAATAACACTGTTCGAGCCCCAAGTAGGGTTGTGCAAAGGCAACATCGCAGGCTGCAAGGTATTGATAATTGCGTGTAGCGATGTGCGCATGGGGTCAAACTGCGGACCACTTGGAACCCATCAGACATCCCCATGGTGTGGAAACCTGGTTCTAGCACCCTCCCATACTACTTCAGGTGAGACCTTAGTCCATGCTCTGCGGACTGTTTCCGAAAGGGCTAGTGGTACCGGGATTTGTTTGGCTAAATCATCTTCGAACCTAGGTCAGGCCCCAACAAGCCAACACCCCCAAACCATGGGGATACTTCTCTATTTATAACCTCTGAGTGGGATGACACATCACTCCTTTTATGCAATATTGATTTATTTCATATTATTCATCACCCTCCTGTGAGGTGGAAATCCCTCAAATTTTCTAAATTAAATAATGACATAAATTAATTAATATTGATCACCCTATATGTCACTTTTAAATAATTTGTTATTAATATTTTACATAAATAAATAATATACCTTTTACTAAATTATTATGAAAGTTGAGAACACTTCCAAAGTGGGTAAATTTGGAATTTAATTCATTTAGGGGTTAAATAAGGTTGGATTACCTAGTTAATTGATGCCCGTGAGTGGTATTTTTCTTCGAGAGAATAGGGATTCCACACCCCTATTGCATGCATCTTTATGCCTTGGTATATTCAAGGTTCTTCACCCTAATCTACTACAAAGATCCAAGATTTTGCACCTTGATCTTTCAAAGATTTACGACTTCGCGCCCTAATCCTTTTCTTATATATATCCAAGACTCCACATCTTTATCTTGCATGGATTTAGGACTCCATGCCCTAATTTCTATGGCTTCTCATATCTATGGTTTGAAACTTCGCACTTCACCTTAAGGTACTAGTTGTGAGTTCATACCCATTTGACGGTTCGTTGGTAAGGTCTTGTTCCAAGACCTGCACACATCAAAATCTCATAGATCAAAGGAATCAAATGAATTTCATAATGAAATTAAATTAATCACATTTTACCCAAAATTGTGCATGACTTCTATAGTCATTTTGGTTCTGAATAAATGTCTTCCACATTCATTTATAACTTGAGCATCATTGTTGGAAAATGACTAGGTCCCCTACCACATCTTTCTCAATACAATATTAAGCATCTATAATCATCAAAATCATGTATCATTCATAAATAATTATTACCCATATTATCCACATAGCCGTGATCATCCATGGATCTATGTCTCTCAATCATGGATCACGATCCATGCCGTACACCTATGTCATAAGTCAGAAGTAGAAAGAGAAACAAACATATACTTAATTAAAAACCTTTTGATAAACATAATCAAAGATACCATTATATGTATATACCCACCAATCATAAGACCAAAAACTAGGTCTAAAACCTAAAAGCATATTCCCAAGTTTTAACATGCATAATCCATATATATGTCCATATAAAATCATCCTCTCTAGGTTTCACAAAACTAACCATGCCTAGGTGGGGCACTACATACTCCCCCTCTTGGATTAAACTTGGCCTGAAGATTTCTTATAGTTGTAATATATATATATATATATATATATATATATATATATATATATATATATATATATATATATATATATATATATATATATATATATATATATATATATATATATAATCCAATCAGGTTGTCCATGAAGACATACGCACAAAGAAAAGATACCTTTATTAATCAAGTACCATGTATATTCATGCCATACGAGATAGATTTTGACATACATTACAATACATAATATATCAAAACAATCATCTAATGAAGCATATTATATCTAGATATTATTATTTGTAAATGATATAACATATAGAACGTCTACTCATATAAATTACAATGATATCACATTACACATGATTGCCTCTTCCTTATCTAATGGGTTCATGTGTCATTCTCTTAGGTTTATATAGACAATTTGAGTTTTGCAACTCACAAACAACTCCCACATTACTTGTATAAACAACAATGATGGTCCATCCTATCTCGGAAATTTGCATACAAGAAGCATCAAATCATCCACATATAATTGCTAGTGAAACTGCTCAACAAAACATAATATGTATTTTCCTAGTCTTACAAGGAAATTCCAGGGATTGATCCAAAAATTGTGGTTCATGAAATAAAAATGTATCTTGATGCTAAACTAGTCTAGCAGCGCCTTCATCCGGTCCATCCCAAGAAGGGTGTCGCTATTAAATCTAAGGTTGAAAAACTTCCTACTTATTTACGTCTTCCCAATCCAAGTTTCCCCTTTTCATTCCATACTGCATCTCCGCAATCACAATTTTTATGATTTACCTACAATTTTTACTAAACGTTTGCTCTTTAGGAAAAATCACAATTTGAGGTTCAAGACACAATTTATTTTTTTAACAAGTGAATTTGATACCATATGTAAGATCCCTACACTTCCAACTAGGTCTATAAACTAATTTACCCAAAATAGGTGTTTTTTGAACTAAAGATTCTTGTTTTACCATTGCATGTTGCACAAAACAAAATCAAAGTATATCTTTCCTACCTATAGAAAGCCTTAGAAGTATTCTTTTCAACAACAATGCAAATAGACAAAATAGAGTTTTCTTTCACACAATCCAAAAAAAAATAACTTCGTGTGGAAGTTGACAAAGAATCATAAAATTACCAAAGATAAATAACCAATGTATATAATGTTTAGTAATAAAATTGATAAAAGATTACAAAACTTAAATTCTTTCAAAAACTATTCCAGACTAATACCTTTTAACAATAACAAAAACTTTAAACTATAAAATGCAAATCAAGAATTCATAAACTCATATTTGCCAAGAATATATTTAAACATTACCAAGGTTAACTTCTTTTAAAAACTATTTGAGACTAATACTTCTGGAATTAATGAAGAAGAAATTATAAACTTATATTTTCCAAGAATGTATATAATGTTTTATAGTAGAAGTTACAAACAATTGTCGTGGATTTATCTCACAAACAATAGGTATCTCGAGCATTAACCAAAGTAAATGTAACACACCAATACATGCATCAATCAAAATAAAAAACAATATAAAATGTTGCATTTAATGATAGAACACTCTAAATTAACACATTGATATTGGAAAAAAAAAATTAAGAAGGGGAGATTTATGTTTTTCTTTTCTGCAAAAAGAATAAGTGTTATATTTCAAAGAGAACATAAAGAAAAAAACAATGCCGAGTGCCTTCAAAACAACGATTGCCAATCAAACTTTTGCTTAATGCTATTATTAGAAAAAGATAAACATAAAACCTTTAAGGGAACCAACTAACCGAGGAAGGATGTTGGAGAATACGATAATGAATAGCAACTCTTCCAGTTATATTTTATATAGCATGGTTTTTTTTAACTAAGATGCTAAATTTCCATACAGTACTCATTGACCCACGTTTGTATTATAGACCATTCCTTGAACTCCCATAATATTCATTATTATTCGTGTTATCTTACCTAAGAATCAATTATGAATGACTCAGTAAGAAGATCTTCATTCCAAAAACAAAAACAAATTAAAAACATATTTTTGCATGCTTGTAATTAAGAACAACTCTCATAATTATGCAAAAACTATATTTATATTATTGAATCTATCTTGATAATTGCCAAACTATAAAATCACTCATGATTTATATTCAATAATTAATCAATTCATTTAATTTCACGCAATATTTCTTAACATAACCACATATACAAAAACCTTAAACCAACCTATGAAAATATACCTTCACAATATTATGAATCATCTTCTTAATTCACATAAGATTTAGTTTAAGCATTTACATGTTGAAGCCAAGCTTCATTTCTGCCCAATTACAAAGGAGAATTCTTCCACCTCAAAGGATTACAACAATTTGTAGGTCTATTGAATAATCATGCAACTACACATCCAATCACAACCACCCAAATCCAACAATCTCCTTCATTCTACATACTATACAATTATTTTAGGTTTCTAATTCATGCAAATTTTCCAATTCAAAAAAAAATGAGGGATGATTGTTCTTCAATTTTTATTTTTTTAACAATTACAGGCTAACTAAATTTTAATCAATTCAATGATCAAATTCATATACAACATGAATTGTTAACTCTATCACCTACCTAACACTATTTTAGATCAATTCATGGATTCAGTCATCATAATTTCTCTAAATAATTTAGTTAAATTTAATTCAACCAATGGTAAATGTTTTCCTAAGAACCCGGTATAATGACCAATGAGACTACAATATGCAATCTCCTTCAAATGTTATACTCAATTCTTCATAACCCAAAGAGAAGATGTATTGTCAAATTACCACAAGAAAATTTTCACAATTTTAATAATTTTAAAACCAAATTAAATCTAGATCAATCAAGAATGTAAAAATAAATAAAATATTAGAGTATAATTACCTAATTCACACTTGACTATTTTATATCAATGATCAAACTATTTCAAACATTCCAAACCACTCAATGGCATTCACTATATCTTCATATTTTTATTCATCTATAATTAATAGAAAATAATGTATTTAGATTTCAGCAAATCATGCTATGAATCTTTAATCCATTTAACTTCAATTACACATAATCATTCCTCCTTAATCATTTCCATGAGATTCCATCAAATTAATTTGTTCATTCTAACCAGAAGAATTAATTAGCTCATATATTTGTGTTAGTATGGATTCCACACCCATACATAACATAAGGAAAACATAACCTTCAAGTTTTCCTTAAAATGGCTTCTGCAACCATTCACACACAAGTCATGTAAGCCTCTTCTTTATTAGGGAGGTCATACCACAACCTAGTATTTGAGTAATTTCAAGTTATTTGATGCAAAATGTCAACCCAAAATACACAAATTAATAACTACACAAAATCATATCACAAAAATCATAGGAATTTCATTCTTTCTCGTTAAGAATGTATTTTCAAATCATATTTTAATACATAAATTTAATGCACATGCATTACTCGTGAATCTACATTCACAGTTAAATGTGACATCCTTCAATGTAAATTTTGTTAAGTTTATAATAGTGCAAATAATAAAAGAATCAAAATTAACATTATGAACTCAATCATCACGTTGATGTCTTACACTTGTTACCCATTCCCAAAGCATACACACCAAAGTCATCATACTGTAGTCCATATTAAGCCAATATTTTTCTTGGTAGGTACAATTTCAACTAGTTAAGAATGTTACTAAGCCCATATAATATTGATAATGATGCATTAACCATATATGCAATGATGCATGCACTCCACATATCTCACTCACCCATTGACAATCAATCCATTCACATGCTTGGATTTAACACAAACTTCTCAAGCACATCCTTTCACAACATGTATTTAAGTTATTTAACATATTTCTAATAATTTCTCTTAATAAAAATATAAAGGAACATAAGAAAGAATTCTTTCTTTTTTTCCATGAGTTTCTAAATGACTTAATATAATAATAATAAAAATAGTCCCCATGCCACTAATATGCTTCCAAGTCAACATGCATGCAAAATCAACATTCATACATCACCCTACAAGAAAGCATGTTGGCCCAGTAGGCCCAAGTGTTGTACTTGGCTCTAATACCATATGTAAGGTCCCACCTTACCAACCATCAATATAATAGAGAAGTGAAAGTCCCATTGAATACTAAGACTTGAAATACATTTTTTTTGTTAATGTATATATATATATATATATATATCCTTTAAATATTTTGTGTCTATTCATATTCATAAAATCGAAGGGTTATACATTCCAACAACCAATTGTCTTACCAGGGATTTAGGATGTCTCATCCACAAGAATGTGTGCCCTAAAATGCACACAACATCCTCATGCAAAAGTGATAGAAAGATTCTATTATAAGATGGTGTTTTAAACAATTAAAGTTTTAGAATGGAATAAAAAAAGAAAGCATTAATCCAATTAGTGGGGTTGTTCATAGATGCATCACCTTGGAAGGGAATTAACACAAATTTCTCAACATTAATTAAATGTCAAGTTTAGTATTCATTCTTAGAAGAGACCCTTCAGGACTCTACGCCCTAATCTACTACAAAGATCCAAGATTTGCACCTTGATCTTTCGAAGATTTAGGACTTTGTGCCCTAATCTTCTTTTTTATATATCCAAGACTCAATGCCTTTATCTTTCATGGTTTTAGGACTCCATGCCCTAATTTTCATGGCTTCTCATCTCTGTGGTTTGAAACTTCATGTTTCACCTTAAGGTATTAGTTGTGATTTCATACCCATTTGATGGTTCGTTGGTAAGATCTTGTTCCAAGGCCTACACACATCACAGTCTCATAGAGCAAATGAATCAAATGAATTTCATAATGAAATTAAATTAATCACATTTTACCCAAAATTGTGCATGACTTTCTTTTGCAGTCATTGTGGTTTTGAATAAATGTCTTCCACATTCATTTATAATTTGAGCATCCTTGTTGGAAATGACCAGGTCCCCTACCACATCTTGCTCAGTACAAGATTAAGCATATATAATCATAAAAATCATGTATCATCCATAAATCATTATTACCCATATTCTCCACATAGCCATGATCATCCATGGATCTATGTGTCTCAATCCTGGATCAACATCCATGCCATACACCTATGTCATAAGTCAGATGCAGAAAGAGAAACATGTGTATAACATGTACTTAACTAAAAACCATATGATAAGAATAATCAAAGATACCACTATATGTATATACCCACCAATCATATGACCAAAACTATGTCTACAACCTATAGGCCTATTCCCAAGTTTTAACATGCATAATCCATATATCTGTCCATAGAAAATCACCCGCTCTACATGTCACAAAACTAACCTTGGCAAGGTGACACTAAAGCAATGATCTCACTTTGATATGATGGAAAATATCTCACTTTGGTATGATCTCACCGTTATGGCATACTATCTTGCATATGGTATGGTGTCTATAGATATGGTCTCATATTGGTCTAGATCGATACACTATATTGTATGGACATTATACATTGCATCATATACATGATTGGCATAGTTTGGACCTCAAGCTCTCTATAGTTTGTATAGTAGTTTGCAGTCAGCAATATATATAGTTCCTCTACAATATGCATCTTGCTCTAGATGTATATGTGTCATCGAAACTCTGATATATATGTATTGTCCAAAGACATTCACACAATGGCATTATATTATATACTCACATTACTTCTGAGATATATGTTTCCAGTAACCCTGAAGAGAAAGGGCAATGGTCTAGATTTAAATATATTCAAAGACATTGTTATTTTATGACTGGTATATATGTGACAAGCACTGGGACTTGGTTCAATATGATTTTGATCTGAATATTAATAACTATGTCAGTGTATATGATCTACAGGATAGTTGAAAAATTCTTTTGGTGACAGTAAATTCATGAGAGTGATTTTGGTTCAGGTCAATGACCTATATCTAAATGTTGACAGTATGAATATATGATAGAGTGACCTTGTCATGTAACCCTAGACAGTGCTCTCGCTTCATGAAAGATGATGATAGTACTAATGATGCCACTCTGGACAGTGATGAATATGTTAACTAGATAAATGATGTAAGTATCCTAGTATGGATATCTCCTTGATAATGGCAACGCCTCTATATCAGATATGATAAAAACTCTTTTGGATTAGCTTCATTCAGTTCACAAACAAAGTTTTGAACAGACTCTTGTTGATCTTGTTGACCACTAGAGTGACACTTGAGTATTATGTGAAGACTCCACACCAAACAATGTACCAAAGGATGCTTGTACCATTAGTCTGTTGAGATTGCAACAAGATGATGGAGCTTAGTGAAAAGAGTCACCTTCACTAAGTGGGCCCGCAGGCAAATTATGGCGCAAGTTCTATTTTTTATCACAGTGTGAATGATCATAGTGTGAGTGATCACAATGTGGGTTACCAAAGTGTGGGTGACCACAATGTGGGTGATCAAAGTCTATTTTTAGACTGGATGTCAAAAATAGAAAAGTCAAATATTATTGTCTCATAATAATATTTGGACTATAAACTTGATCTTATTCTCTTGGAGCACTTCAGTTTGAGCTACAGATGTGGCCCATGTAGCTGTCATAAGGAAGTACACTTTTCTTATGAGTCAGTTGAGTTGTTGCATGCATGACTTCAGTTAGAACTCAATCAGTTGAGTTTGGTGGAGTTGATTGTGGAGTTGATGGAGTTGTGTTCAGTTTGACTTGGTTAAACTAGTTGTAGTTAGTCTAACTGCAGATAGACTAATGATGAGTTGTTAAACTAATTATTAACTCATAATACAACTATAGAATACATCAGTTAACTCAGTTGCATGTCAGTGCATGTTCAGTTCAACAGGGACAGGTGTTAGAGAATCAGATTGCTATCAGTTGTGACTATAGTTGTGCATATGATCTTGCACAATCAAGGGATTGAGTATGCCAATGAGTTTGCTCGTGTATTTGCCCAGTTTGTAGCTTCTGCTCACGTCTTACACATTGTGAGTGATTCTTTGGAGGTGAAATACGAGTTTGGTAGACCATTCTCATTCATTCTTGAGCAGGTATTGAGCAGTGGAGGCAGGAAAGCAGTGGAATAGATTTGGAGATCAGATCTTAGCTGTATTGTGTGTAACAGGTGGAGCTAGTACTGGATTGCTTGTGATAATCATTGTACTTTAAAATGTTACATGGTCTCAATCATTAATATACAGATAGTGTGGGGTTTTTAGCGAGATGCTTTCCCCGGGTTACATACTGTGTTAATGTGTGAATGCTCTTGATGTTTTATTGTTATTGATGTTGCTATATTGATGATCGACGTAGAGGAGCTTATGTATTGTGTATGTATTCTGCAATAGTACATGATCAGGATAATCTCTGTTGAATATGTGTTAAATTATTCAAAATTTCTACATGGTATCAGAGCTGTTGATCATCAGATCTACTATTCAGGAAGTGTTTACATTCTATTTCTTCAGGCAGACTCTGTAATCGGGCCAGGTAGCCTCTGGATTCATCCTTCATTTGGAAGGTGAGATATCCGGTGAATCCCCATACAGTCAATATCTGTACGAGAAATATTGTGTTCTCACAAATCTTAGATCTGAGGCGGTTGAGTTGGTTGCTGGTGGAATTCGAATTTGCAGCAGTGTTTTCTTGGTGACAACGTAGCAATGTCTTTCAACGGATTGTGATTAGAGTATGCTCTCGAGGGCAGCTCAAACTATATTGCATGGAAGGACAGGATGGAGGCAGTATTGGATGATAACGGGCTGAAGGAGTTCATAGATACAGATATCCCAAAGCCTACTGATGCTGCTGAGGCGGAAGTTTGGCAAAAGAAGACCGCAAAATGTCGAAGGATTCTGTTTGAGGGCGTGAAGGATCACATTGTGTCCAGCCTCCATGGAAAGGCTACTCCATATTTGATGTGGAAATCATTAACAGAATTATTCCAAAGCAAGAGAGATCAAAGGAAGCTGGCGCTCAAAGATAAACTCAGAAGCATCAAATGCGAGAAGTGTGACAGTATTCCCAAGTATTTCACGAAGTTCACTCAGTGTCGAGATGAGCTGGGAAGTGTGGGGGTTACTGTCGATGATGAGGACTTGGTGAGCTTGGCTCTCCTTGGTCTTCCGAAGAGTTGGCATTCCTATCAGGACTCTGTCAATGGTCGGGAGAAATTGCCAGGATGGGAAAGACTATGGTCAGATCTTGTGCAGGAGGAGATCAGGGGCAGTACCAGGGACGGATCTTGGTCAAAGGGAGTTGATGAAGAGAATTGTGCTTTGGCTGCCAAAGAAAAGAAAGGGAAGAGCAAGAAAGCTTCTCATTCTGGTGCGAAAGGCAAGAAGCAGGATATGTCCAAGGTGAAGTGTTTTCACTATCACCAGCATGGACACTATGCCACTAATTGTCCGCAGAAGAAGAAGAACAAGCAGGCTGCTGGATCTTCAGCAGGAGAGGCTCTAGCCTCACAGTTTGAGCTTGACTTTTCATTGATCGCATGCTTGGTTTCAAGTGTGATGGGATCAGTGTGGTTCTTGGACAGTGGTGTGTCTTTTCACATGACGGGAGATAGAGATATGTTCTCTGATCTGGAGGACAAAGATCTTGGAGTGCACATCGAGATGGGTGATGATGGTAGATACAGTGCGACCGGTATCGGTACCATTTCCTTTGAGAGGGAGTCTGGTAAACCCTTCGTATTGAAGGAAGTCATGCATGTTCCAGGATTGACAAAGAATCTCATCTCAGTGGCGATGTTAGAAGACAAGGGGTATGATGTTGTTTTCAGCGAGGGAAAGGCTTTCCTGCGCAGCAATACAACTGGTGAGACCCGGAAGATAGGGGTTCGAGTGAGGAACCTTTATCAGTTGCATGTAGATGGATGCGCAGCAATGGCGGGCAAGGCAGAAGGATTGGTGAGCCGGGATGATGGCGAGTTGTGGCACAGGAGATTGGGTCACCTTCACCATGGAGCCTTGAAGATATTGTAGCAGATCACTACAGGGCTTCCTAAAGGCACACTTGCGCAGTCAGATCAGTGCAAGGGGTGTACTTTGGGGAACTTTGTGAAAGCCACCTTTCACGAGAAGGATAGTCGCGCCATGACGATCCTTGAGAGAATTCACACAGAGGTGTGTGGACCTTTCTCAGTTGCTTCGACAGCAAAACACAGGTATTATGTGATTTTTGTTGATGATTTCTCTCGTAAGTGCTCGATCTTCTTCATGCAAAAGAAGAGTGAGACATATTCAAAGTTCTGTGAATTCAAAGCACTGGTCGAGAAGGAGTCGGGGAAGAAGGTGAAGGCTCTTAGGAGCGATAATGGTGGTGAATACATCTCGGACAAGTTCAAGGATTTCTGCAAGGCAGAAAGGATTCGTAGAGAGCTCATAGCTCCCCATAACCCACAGCAGAATGGGGTAGCTGAGCGGAAGAACAGAATGATTGTGGGTGTTGCACGGGCATTGTTGCATGATCGAGGCCTACCCCTTCACTTGTGGGAGGAAGCATGCAATACAGCAGTTTATGTGCAGAACCATTTTCCTCATAGGTTAATTGGCATGATTACACCTGAGGAGACTTGTTCTAGTAAGAAGCCTGATCTTTCTCATTTGAGGATTTTTGGTGCTAACGCTTACATGCATGTGACGAAGGATGCTAGGAAGAAGTTGGAGCCGACCGCAGAGGTTGGGATATTTGTGGGGTACACTGATACGCCCCACAACTATCATGTGTATTTGCCAGACAGTGGTAAAACTGTTGTGCGACGGGATATAAAATTTCAGGAGGAGAAAGCCATGAAGTGTTCGCTTGAGAGGGAGCTACACTTGCATGCAGATGAGGAGCTATTAGTTCCTAAGGATGAGCTTCAGGACGTGGATCAGCCACAGGACGAGGTTCATGGAGTGGAAGAGACCACTCATGTAGCGCCAACCATCAGAGGGCGAAAGCGCTTGACAGAAGCTGAGCGACTGGCTCAAGATGCAGAGAAAGTTGTAGGACCACCTACAGCCCAACGCAGGTAGAGACAGTCACTTGATCAGTACACTGGATACATGGCTCTTATGAGCAAGTGTGTTGTGACTAAGCCATCCTCTTTCGAGGAAGCTGTGGAGGATCCTACATGGGTAGACGCCATGATGGAAGAGTATGATTCTATTGTCAGAAACAGTGCATGGGAGATTGTTCCTAGACCGGAAGGGAAATCAGTGGTGGGTTCGAGATGGATCTACAAGGTCAAGCAGGCAACTGATGGGAGTGTGGAGAAGTACAAGGCAAGATTTGTTGCCCGAGGCTTTTCACAGATAGAGGGGATTGATTATGAGGATACCTTTGCACCTGCCACAAGGTATTCTTCCATACAGACGATTCTTGCTCTCTCAGCGCAGATGGGATGGCACATTCATCAGATGGATGTGAAGACTGTGTTCCTCAATGGAGTCATTGAGGAGGAGGTGTACATTGAGCAGCTCGAAGGCTTTTAGGTCTTCAGCAGCAAGTCGCATGTGTGCAGGCTCAAGAGAGTGCTGTATGGGTTGAAGAAAGCACCACGTGCTTGGTACACACGGATAGACAGCTATTTCACAGGACTTGGATTCTCCAAGAGTGAGGTGGATCCTAACCTATACCAGATTGTGGTGGAGGGTAAGTTGCTTATCATTGTACTGTATGTTGATGATTTGATTCTAATGGGTGATGAGCTGTTGATACTGTCATGCAAGAAGTATCTTGCTACAGAGTTTGAGATGAAGGACTTGGGCCTCCTTCACTATTTCCTAGGATTGGAAATATGGCAGCGCAGTGGTGGACTGTTTGTTTCTCAGGGCAAGTATGCTCGGGAGATACTGGAGAAGTTCAACATGCATGGCTGCAAGCCTGTTGATACTCCTCTTCCTGGAGGTTGGAGGAAGGAGGATGCCACTTCGGGAGAAGAAGTGGATGCCACTGTTTATCGACAGTTGGTGGGGTCGCTGATGTATTTGGTCAATACACTACCTGATATATGCTATGCAGTTAACCAGCTTTCACAAGCTATGGTTAAGCCTACCAAGCTCTTCTGGAAGGCGGGCAAGCATGTATTGCACTACTTGAGAGGCACATCGGGATATGGTTTGTGGTATAGACAGGAGGATGAGGTGAAGCTATGTGGCTTCACGGATGCAGATTGGGCAGGGAGCCCAATGGACAAAAAGAGAACATCAGGAGGGGTCCTCAGTATTGGATCGACAACAGTTTCTTGGTACAGCAGGAAGCAGAGATCCATGGCACTCAGTTCAGCGGAGGCCGAGTATATGGCAGCAAGTTTGGCTGCATGCGAGGCTATATGGATGAGGAAGATCCTGGTTGGTTTGTTCGGTTCTCATTTGGATCCTATTGTGATTTATTGTGATAACCAGAGTTGCATTAAACTCTCGGCTAATCCTGTATTTCATGATAGATCTAAGCATATTGACATCAGGTACCATCATATCAGAGATTGTGTGCAGCGAAGGATCATGTTGCTTTCATACATTAAAAGGGAGGATCAGGATGCTGATATTCTGACGAAGGCTCTCACCAGGAGCAAATTCGAGTACCACCGAGGCAGGATAGGGGTTGTTGATAATCCATATCTTGTCGAGAGGGAGTGTTGAGATTGCAACAAGATGATGGAGCTTAGTGAAAAGAGTCGCCTTCACTAAGTGGGCCCGCAGGCAAATTATGGCACAAGTTCTATTTTTTATCACAGTGTGAGTGATCACAATGTGGGTGACCAAAGTGTGGGTGACCACAGTGTGGGTGATCAAAGTCTATTTTTAGACTGGCTGTCAAAAATAGAAAAGTCAAATATTATTGTCTCATAATAATATTTGGACTATAAACTTGATCTTATTCTCTTGGAGCACTTCAGTTTGAGCTATAGATGTGGCCCATGCAGCTATCGGAAGGAAGTACGCTTTTCTTATGAGTCAGTTGAGTTGTTGCATGCATGACTTCAGTTAGAACTCAATCAGTTGAGTTTGGTGGAGTTGATTGTGGAGTTGATGGAGTTGTGTTCAGTTTGACTTGGTTAAACTAGTTGTAGTTAGTCTAACTACAGATAGACTAATGATGAGTTGTTAAACTAATTATTAACTCATAATACAACTATAGAATGCATCAGTTAACTCAGTTGCATGTTCAGTTCAGCAGGGACAGGTGTTAGAGAATCAGATTGCTATCAGTTGTGACTATAGTTGTGCATCAGATCTTGCACAATCAAGGGATTGAGTATGCCAATGAGTTTGCTCATGTATTTGCCCAGTTTGTAGCTTCTGCTCACGTCTTACACATTGTGAGTAATTCTTTGGAGGTGAAATACGAGTTTGGTAGACCATTCTCATTCATTCTTGAGCAGGTATTGAGCAGTGGAATAGATTTGGAGATCAAATCTTCGCTGTATTGTGTGTAACAGGTGGAGCTGGTACTGGATTGCTTGTGATAAGCATTTTACTTTGTAATGTTACATGGTCTCAATCATTAATATACAGATAGTGTGGGGTTTTTAGCGAGATGCTTTCCCCGAGTTACATACTGTGTTAATGTGTGAATGATCTTGATGTTTTATTGTTATTGATGCTGCTATATTGATGATCAACGTAGAGGAGCTTATGTATTGTGTATGTATTCCGCAATAGTACATGATCAGGATAATCTTTGTTGAATATGTGTTAAATTATTCAAAATTTCTACATAGTCATCATCATATTACTAGAGCTTTTCAACACTCCTTCATCTTCTTATCATTCCCTGTTGTACCCAGATTCCACAAGCCCTATGGGGAAATGTAGTAAGTGGTGCTAGCATGATGATTTTTGAGTCATGTAACAAACCTAGGTAGTGTAGGACCTTTTCATCAAGTAAGTATTACTCTGGGAGGTTTTTTTTACTTGGTTAATTATCATCTCCCTACTAGGACTTAATAATTAATTGAGTTTTTTCCTCCAAATATACCCCAAAGAAAGAGTATGGCTTGATGGTGAGGCTTTGGGTAAGTCCTAGTGTCTAGAGTCAATTTATATTGCCATATTAGATCATGCAAAAAATTCAGTGGAATTTGGTTAGGTCTAGGGGGTTATTTTTTAATTTTTAAAATTTCTCACACGGCGGAAATTGCAATAAAATTTGTATATGAAATGTAATAAGTATTGTATAGAGAAGTTGTATGGGGTATGCATAATAAAATTTGCACCTCTCACCCTAAAATTTCTAATATAACACACTTTGAGGAGTTAAAAATGTGGTCTATACCCTCAAAACCCATTTTTCCTAAGTTTAGTGGAAAAAATGGTAATAAATTAAACAGAAATAAATTAAATGGAGAGAAATAAATTGTTTCATGTGACAAAATGACATGGAAATGACTTTTAAAATATCCTCAGTCAAAGATTTGATTGAAGGGACATGTGGAGGTTGATTGAGTACCTTACATCATAAATTCACCACTCCCACAAGAAAATCAAATTTATGGCATTTATTTGTGAAGTTGCTTATGTGGAAAATCAATCTTTTGGAGGAGTTAATGCACACAAAGGAATATTGATGGATATTTTGATGGAGCATTTCATGGAAGCTTTTCTCACCTTAGATTCACTTCCTCTACACTTGGCACATCCACTTGAGAATTACAAGTTGCACTTGGAGGACATGCGGTTCAGGATGAGGATATACGTTGGGCACATTGGGATCACCATCTGAGGTGGCACTTTGTGGCTAGTTGGATGGGGAGTTAACTCCCTCTCATTTCACACATGGAGAATTCTATTTGCTTGATGAATATTTATCATGCCACATATGGAATTTGATTTGGTGGAGGCTCTACACTTGTGCTCTCTCACCCCCACCTGTAACTCGACTTTCTCTCCTTGGGATTTTCTCCATAGCCATTTGTCATGTGGATGCTTCATTGGGATTTTCTCCCACTCTCTTATATAATGGGCCTTGGGATCTCATATTGGAATCTGGAATATGAGCTATTGTGGTTAAGGATTCTCTGTTGGATTGTCCACTCTTTACACATTAATACAAAAGACTTTGGGGTTCCATTTGATGTGTTTTTATCCTTGTGTATGGTAACTTATTGATATTCTTGCCCTTATATTTCTACTTGCTTCATTATGTTTTTCAAATTATGTCGATGTGTAGCTATCTCACATTAGCATAAGGATTCTGGATTTTAGACATCTATGGTTCATTTGTTTTGAGTTAAGTTTCAGAGTACCCATAGTAATAACCATATTTTGTCAATGTTTCAAATCCCAACAGGGATCCATCATTAGGAAAACTTTTGAATGATGATAGTAGAAGAGCTAAATGAGCTGCAGCTCTTCTTGCTATCTTCATTCTAAATTTTTCGAGTAAAATGATCTCACTCCATGTATCCCCTTCATACAGAGAAATAATTCTAGATTTTAGACATTTGTGGTTCATTTGTTTCGAGTTAAGTTTCGGAGTACCCACAGTAATAACCATATTCTATCAATGTTTCAAATCCCAACAGGGATCCATCATCAGGACAATTTTTGAATGATGATAGTAGAAGAGCTAAACGAGCTGCAGCTCTTCTTGCTATCTTCATTCTGAATTTTTCGAGTAAAATGATCTCACTCCATGTGTCCCCTCTGTACAGAGAAATAATTATGGATTTTATACATTTGTGGTTCATTTGTTTTGAGTTAAATTTCAAAGTACCCACAGTAATAACCATATTCTGTCAACATTTCAAATCCCAACAGGGATCCATCATCAGGACAATTTTTGAATGATGATAGTAGAAGAGCTAAATGTATTGCAGCTCTTCTTGCTATCTTCATTTTGAATTTTTCGAGTAAAATGATTTCACTCCATGTATCCCCTTCATACAAGGAAATTATTCTGGATTTTGGACATCTGTGGTTCATTTGTTTTGAGTTAAGTTTCGAAGTACCCACAGTAATAACCATATTATGTCAATGTTTCAAATCCCAACAGGGATCCATCATTGGGACAATTTTTGAATGATGATAGTAAAAGAGCTAAATGAGATGCAGCTCTTATTGTTAACTTCATTCTGAATTTTTCGAGTAAAATGATCTCACCCCATGTATCCCCTCTGTAGAGGGAAATAATTATGGATTTTAGACACATATGGTTCATTTGTTTTGAGTTAAATTTCGTAGTACCCACAGTAATAATCATATTCTATCAAAGTTTCAAATCCCAATAGGGATCCATCGTCAGAACAATTTTTGAATGATGATAGTAGAAGAGCTAAATGAGATGCAGCTTTTCTTGCTATCTTCATTCTGAATTTTTCGAGTAAAATGACCTCACTCCATGTATCCCCTCCGTACAGGGAAATAATTCTAGATTTTAGACATTTGTGGTTCATTTTTTTTGAGTTAAGTTTCAGATTACCCACAGTAATAACCATATTATGTCAACGTTTCAAATCCCGATGATGGATCTTCTACTATCATCATTCAAAAATTATCCTGATGATGGATCCCTGTTGGGATTTAAAATGTTGAGAAGATATGTTTATTACTATGGGTACTCTGAAACTTAAATCAAAACAAATGAACCACAGATGTCTAAAATCTAGAATTATTTCCCTATGTGAAGGGGATACATGGAGTGAGATCATTTTACTCAAAAAATTTAGAATGAAGATAGAAAGAAGCGTTGCAGCTCATTTAGCTCTTCTACTATCATCATTCAAAAATTATCTTGATGATGGATCCCTGTTGGGATTTGAAACGTTGACAAAATATGGTTATTACTGTGGGTACTCCAAAACTTAACTCAAAACAAATGAAGCACAAATGTCTAAAATCGAGAATTATTTCCCTATACGAAGGGGATACATGGAGTGAGATCATTTTACTCGAAAAATTTAGAATGGAGATAGCAAGAAGAGTTGCAACTCATTTAGCTCTTCTACTATCATCATTCAAAAATTGTATTGATGATGGATCCCTGTTGGGATTTGAAATGTTGATAGAATATGGTTATTACTGTGGGTACTCTAAAACTTAACTCAAAACAAATGAACCACAGATGTCTAAAATCCAGAATTATTTCCCTGTACGAATGGGATATATGGAGTGAGATCATTTTACTCAAAAAATTCAGAATGAAGATATCAAGAAGAGTTGCAGCTCATTTAGCTCTTCTACTATCATCATTCAAAAATTGTCCTAATGATGGATACTTTTTGGGATTTGAAACGTTGATAGAATATGGTTATTATTGTGGGTACTCTGAAACCTAACTCAAAACAAATGAATCACAGATATCTAAAATCCAGAATTATTTCCATGTATGGAGGGGATACATAGAGTGAGATCATTTTACTCGAAAAATTTAGAATGAAGATAGCAAGAAGAGTTGCAGCTCATTTAGCTCTTCTACTATCATCATTCAAAAATTGTCCTGATGATGGATCCCTATTGGGATTTGAAACATTGACAAAATATGGTTATTACTGTGGGTACTGCAAAACTTAACTCAAAACAAATGAACCACAGATGTCTAAAATCCAGAATTATTTCCTTGTACGGAGGGGATACATGGAGCGAGATCATTTTACTCAAAAAAATCAAAATGAAGATAGTAAGAAGAGTTGCAGTTCATTTAGCTCTTCTACTATCATCATTCAAAAATTGTCTTGATGATGGATCCCTGTTGGGATTTGAAACGTTAGCAGAATATGGTTATCACTGTGGGTACTCCGAAACTTAACTCAAAACAAATGAACCACAGATGTCTAAAATCCAGAATTATTTCCCTGTACGGAGGGGATACATGGAGTGAGATCATTTTACTCAAAAAATTCAGAATGAAGATAGCAAGAAGAGATGTAGCTTATTTAGCTCTTCTATTATCATCATTCAAAAACTGTCCTGATGATGGATCCTTGTTCGGATTTGAAACGTTGACAGAATATGGTTATTACTGTGGGTATTCCGAAACTTAACTCAAAACAAATGAACCACAGATGTCTAAAATCCAAAATTATTTCCTTGTACGGAGGGGCTATATGGAGTGCGATCATTTTACTCAAAAAATTCAGAATGAAGATAGCAAGAAGAGTTGCAACTCATTTAGTTTTTCTACTATTATCATTCAAAAATTGTCATGATGATGGATCCCTATTGGGATTTGAAACGTTGACATAATATGGTTATTACTGTGGGTAATCAGAAACTTAACTCAAAACAAATGAACCACAGATGTCTAAAATCCAAACTTATTTCCTTGTACAGAGGGGATACATGGAGTGAGATCATTTTACTCGAAAAATTCAGAATGAAGATAGCAAGAAGAGTTGCATCTCATTTAGCTCTTCTACTATCATCATTCAAAAATTGTCCTGATGATGGATCCTTGTTGGGATTTGAAACGTTGACAGAATATGGTTATTACTGTGGGTAATTTGAAACTTCACTCAAAAAAATGAACCACAGATGTCTAAAATCCAAAATTATTTCCCTGTACGGGGGGGATACATGGAGTGAGATCATTTTACTCGAAAAATTCAAAATGAAGATAGCAAGAAGAGTTGCAGCTCATTTATCTCTTCTACTATCATCATTCAAAAATTGTCCTGATGATGGATCCCTGTTGGGATTTGAAACGTTGACAGAATATGGTTATCACTGTGGGTACTCCGAAACTTAACTCAAAGCATAAGGATTATTTACTTTCTCTAGTAAGAGAATTTTTTTAGTTTATTTCAAATATATCTCTAAAATTTTCTCTTCATTGCATTTTATTAAGCCCATGTGGATCTAATATGTTCATGTGAAGTTGTGTAGAAAATATTTCTTTGATCAAGCTTCAAGCGTGGGGGAATTTCTTGGGAAAACCAATCCACTCTTTAAACTACTCAAGGAGAACTGACATTTGTCAATTTTCAAAGTATTATCATTCGAATTTGTCTTGCAATTTTGAGCTTTGGTCTCATATCTCTTGTTTCATAATTCAACGTTTATTTCTCAGATATTGTGCTTCATTTGCTAATATCTTGTTATTTTAGAGCTAAATCATGGTTGGGAAAAGGGGGGAGTTTACCCATACTCTTTATCTTAGCCTTTGTAGATTATATTGTACACATACATTTGTAATTTTATTGAGTAATTTCATAGCTAACACTTGACTTGTCTTGCAGCCCCCATTAACTAGTTTATTGTGACAACTTGCACGATTTATCATTTGAAACTATTAACAAGTTGTGTGTAGGACCTTGGGCTCTCAATTCAAGATTAATTTTCTCCCTTGGCCATGGGAATTCAAGGCTCTCTTTGGCAAGACCGGGTTCCATTTTCGGGTTTCACTTCTCTCTCTTGGTCGTGAGCTCAATGAGGCTTAGCCTCTTTTTTCTTCTTGCCAAAAATCCGATTTTTTTTAACCTAAAGGAAGCCCTTTGAAATTTTAGATTTCAAACCCCTTCCTTGGCCTCATTTGCAGCAGTAATTCATCAAGGAAAATTCTATGGTCTAAAGGCTTCATTGTAAAAGAATTTCCTTGAGTTTGGAGGAGGCTTTCATGGGCCCTTGCCCCTTGTAACCTAATTAATAAAAGTTTTGATTTTTGGGAGCATGGGTTTTAACCATTAGCATCCCTATCTCTCCACTTTGGGGAGAGAACTTGTGCTTGGTTTGATTTGTTGATTCTATCTTCTCTTCTCATTTACATTCATGCTTCGATTTTCTAATTAGCACAACCATGCATCTCACTTAATTTTCTAAATTTCACTACAATTTGTTTTCCATTTACATTAATTGCTACAAGTTGAAAGTTACATTTTATTTCATAGAAATTCATTTTTATGCAAACATATATTTAACTTAATACATTTAGCTTGGGTATTGTTTAAAGTTCACTTCTGCTTCATTATTTTGCAACAATTACACATCTTAAGTTTTGATGCATTGTGTATTTGGGAAATTTCACTTTCAAAAGCAACCATTTATTTTATGTCAAGTTAATCCCTCAAGTTAAGATTTTTTTTCTTTTGCCAAGCTATTTTGAGTACAATCTTGAGTTTATTTTCACAAGCATTGCAATTTATTTTACCTGCAAATCAATTGCTCATAAGTTTCAAGTTTTTTTTTAGTGGATCATCAATTTATTATAAGTCAAAGCAAATATTTTCACTTCACAATTTTACATGTTATAAAGGTTATGCAATATTGTGTTTAAAGCATCTCTATATTTTACATAGAATTTGCAAATTTACTTGCATATCATAGTAGGCATCTTAATTTAGTTTCACATTTAAAATGAACCTCCAAGCATAATCTTGGTTGATATAAATCATAGGGAAAAAAGACTTTCTTGGAAAGTTCTTCCATTTGGTACGAATTAAGGTAAAAGCGTTGTGACCCTGTAGTTATGAAGTTGGCTTGTCCCTTTGTAGGAACGAATGCATACATTGGCTCGTAAGACTCAAGGGATGGGTATCGTAAATGACACCACCATGTTCTTGTCCCCTCCTTCTTACAGTCACCCCAATTTTTACCCTTTGGTAAGAGCTCAAAATGAGGACTTTTCACCTAGATTAGGCAATTTAGATTAAAAGTAACCAAGATAATTGCATCCAAATCTAGTGTAGGTGCATTTCATATTAATGTGTCTCATGGTTTTACTTGCAATTGGTCATTTTACTTGCCATTGCTGAATTGAATACTTTGTTTTTGGCAAATATTATTTCATCTATATTTTGCAAGTAGAATATAAATTGTTTTCTTTTTGCAAGATATCCTTCTATGCTTTGATTTAGCAATTGATCATATATCTTGAAAGCATCCTTATATCTTGTATTTATTATTTTATTGTGCTCACATTTTCTTGTTTCACTTTCAGGATTACTTGTGCTTCCATTTGAAATCATTTCATTTATATTAAGAAAATATATTTCATTTTTAGCATACTTTAAAAGGCACCGATTTTCCATATGCTTATGTTTATCTCATGTGTTGATGGTTGTTAATGGTTATTTCATTTCATATTGCTCATGTCATATTTGTTTGTAATATTAAAAATTAATCCACTTCACTTCAACATTCTCCAAGAAAACCCATAGCTTTAACTTAGTTTTCCTTTAGGGACCACCCCCCATAGCTAACCTAGGAGATAGCTTAAACGAAGAGAGTTGGGAATAGGTGAAAACCCCTTCTCTTAATTCCTTGCCACCAACCATACCTTGTGGGGTTAAAGTTTTTTCTCACTAACTATAGGTAGGTGTTGGTGGCATGGTCAACATCTTTTGGCGCCGCTACCAGGGACAAGTCTTCTTATACGTGGAAAATCGACTAACTTTTGGTTTTTGCATATTGAACTTTAAGATTAGATTCTTACTTAAGTGGTGACTCCATTGAATTCAAATTTTGTAAGAGTTTTTACTAGGAGATATCCAAGTAGTCTAGTTAGCCCCACTCCTGATCATGAAATTTTTTTTAGAGAGAGGTTAAATAGACTTTCTCATAGTGTAAACTCTTGCTAATCTTGAGCAAGAGGCTATTTCTGATATTCATTTTCTTTTTCGAGAATAAGTAGAGCTTAGCATCATGAATGATATTTTTGCTCCTTGTAATTTTACTAGCCTAAATGGCTATCCTCACAATATATTTGAAAAGGCTATTCAAAAGTTGCCTTCTTTTCAAGGTAACAATTCCATTAGTGTTGCATCACATGTCAATAACTTCAATGTTTGCATCTTTAAATGGTGTAACACTGCTAAATTTTAGGATGTAAAGATAATACTTTGTGTTCTCTCTTCAAAAGAGGATGATCCTGATTGGATCACTGAGAAACCTGTTAACTCTTATGACTCTTTACAAGCAATAATAAATGCTTTCATAGAAAAATTTGGAAAGAAAGGAAATAGTAATTTGATCAATGTTATTAGCAACATGAAGAAAAATGAGAATAAAACCAAGAAGGAGATTTAATGATTTGGTAAAAAGCATGCTTGCTACTATTAAAATGAATTTATCTTATGTTCATATTTATATGTTTTTGGTGTTGAAATTTCTTATGAGTTGAGGAGGAAGGAGCCTGAAAATTTGGGTGTAGCTCAAACTGAAGCCTTGACGATGGAAAGGGCTAGAAAGCAATCAAGAAAAATCTAAAATTCCTAGTTTCAATAGAGGGCCATCAAAATCTAATGATTCCAAAGGAAAGGCCAAGGAAGATACTACACATGATCCTATAAAATAACTAACCCAACTCATTAAGAGTATGGACACAAATCACACTAGTCAAATGAATTCCATCAAAAATCGATTGGTAGCCACAGAAAGAAATAAAGCTGGGAGATTAAAAAATCAAGGTAATGATAAATGGCAAAAGAGGGGACCTCCCAATGAGCATAGACTACCAAATCCACTTGAGGCTACCAAATTAATTGATTATTCAATGCCTTATTGTAGACTTCTAATGAACGACATGATGAAATCACTTGTCCCTATGAAAGAAGGATCCTAGAAGAAGAAATAGGTGGGACAAGTGAGCAAATCAATGTAGTTGGAAAAGAACATCATTTGTCCTTGGAGAATTGGATGGGATGTAGGTTTTAACCCCATACAGAAATTACCTGCATACAAATTCTAAAACACATAAAATAAACAATGCGAGAGCATAACACATAAAACACATATACACAGAGATTTTCCCCTGGATCCCAAAACCCCAACTTTATTTTTCATTATGTTCCTTTCAATGTTATAATACATATTTATACATGCCGAAGCATCCAATACCATGGACCGAAAACCATCGCGTCCAAAAACATGTGTGAAAATCATGCACAAAACCATAGGTGGGTCCGCCCATCCTAACATAGGGTCCAAAACCAAAATTTTCTGGAGCGCCTCAAACCCCTTGTGACCACCCCCCCCCCCTGCTACACAATCGGGACAACAAAGGGGGGCTCTGCCCCCCCTCTAACCCCCCAGTTAACTACGTGGGCTAGTTGTGGAAAGAATATAACACAACCCAACATGGGATTTGTGGAGAATAGTCAAAAGATATGTAAGAAGTATACATCCTCCTATAGTGTGAATAACATTGAAGATTTGGATAAGATTACTGAATTGTATCGGGAGACGTCTTCATCAAATCAAATTTTAGAGATAGCCAAAGATAAATAAAGCGAAAGGAATCCAAATTCCCATAAAATTTTCACTCCACCCAATTTTAAGTTCAATATTGACTTGGGAGGATGGATAAATAACGCAAATATTTTAGTACATGTCATTGATATGTCAAATTATTCTAAGGATATATATGAGGATGCCCCTATCAATTTGCAAAGTAGTGATATGTGTAGAGATGATAGAGACCGTCAACCTTTTTTCATCACTATGTTGGTCAATGGAATGCTTTTACATAATTGTATGTTTGAATTTGGAGCATCATCTTGTGTCATTACTAAGAAGGTCATGAATCAGTTAAACTTGAGGATTTCTAGTCCTTAACACAACATTTGTGCTATGGATTCAAAAATTATTGAAGTTCGTGTTTTGATCAAGGATATTCAAGTCCACTTAGTTGTGCATCCTGATATTATGGTCACCATGGATATCATGGTGATTGATGTGTCTGATGCTTAGGGGTTGTTATTGTATAGAAAGTGGGGAGTTGATATAGGAGGTAGTTTGCAAATGGATTTAAGTTATGCTACCATCCCTAACAGTGAGGTAATCATGGTTAGATTAGAGAGAAAGTATTATGTGGAAAATCCCTAGTCTCATAATGAAATTGTGTATGAATCTCATAACTTGGGAAATTATGCTATGTTAGCTAATTCTATTGCTACTTTGGAGGAGGTGGAAAGTAAGAAAGAAGGAATTTGGAATTTTAATTTTGAAGGTGCCCATTCTAATTTTCGTAAGGGTGATGGAATTGTCCTTACATACCCTCTTGGTCATATATTCAATTTTTCCTGTAGATTGGAATTTGATGCAACTAACAATGTAGCATAATATTAAGCTTTGTTGTTGGGTCTAGAGTTGGAAAAATACTTGAGAATTAAATTGCTTAGTATCAAGGAGGATCTGATTTAGTCATTATCCAAACAGAGAGTCAATTTTCATGCAAGAATTATATATTGAAGAAGTATCATAATGTTGTTTGGGATAATTTAGAATATTTTGATGCATTATATCTTCAAACAATTCCTAGAGAAGGAAATAAACAAGTTGATGAGTTGGTTGTTGTTGCATCTACCTCACGTCATGGAGAGAACTTAATGGATGATAAGATCAAGATGGAAATTATTTTTAGACCATCAATTCCTTATAATATTGAGCATTGGAAAATATTTAATGATGAAAGCCAAGTGATTCAATTTTTGAATCATATGGAGGAATTTTCTGATTTTAGAGTTGGCAACAAAGAAGAGGGTTTCAATTATGAGGACTGTAAAGTTGTGTCAAATCCCACTCCTAGGGATCGTGTAGCCATGGAGCAAATGTTTGATAGGCATGATGCTTCAAAGAGGAAATATGATAAGAAAATTAACCCAGGGGAATTCATTGAAGTAAACATTGGTAGTCCTCACGATCCAAAGATTGTTAAAATTGGGAATGGCACCAATGAAGAATAAAGGAAGAAACTGATAAATTTACTTCAAGAATATAGAGATGTTTTTTCCTTTTCATATGATGAGTTGAAGGGATATAGGGAGGATGTTATGGAACATATTATCCCTCTTAAGCATGAAAATGCCAAACCCCTTAGGCAAAAACTTAGGCAAATAAATCCTATAGGGATTTTGTATTCAGATCATCCACATTATTGTGTGCCTCTTGTTGTCGACATTTCGAATCCCAACGTGGATCCATCATCACTTATGTTCTGAAGATGGATCCATGTTGGGATTTGAAACGTCGACAACAAGAGGCACACAATATTGTGGATGATCTAAATCAAAAATCCCTAAATGACAGCCACAAAAGCTTAAAATCTAAAATAAATCCTAAGCTAGCCCCCTTGGTGCAAAAGGAGTTGTAAAAGATTCTCCACGCTGGAATTATAGCTCACGCTAGGAATTCCACAAGGTGTTCAAACTTGGTTATTGTAAGAAAGAAGAATGGATCAATCAAGCTATGTGTGGATTTTAGAAATATTAATTTAGCTTGCAAAAAGGATAATTACCCATTACCTAATATGGAAACATTATTACAAAGGGTAACAGGACCTGGAATGATGTCTTTATTAGATGGATTTTCACGATATAACCACGTCATGGTGAAGAAGGAAGATAGACATAAGACAATATTCACCACACCATGGGGTACTTTCGAATATTTGAGGATGTCTTTTGGATTAACAAATGGTGAAGCAACTTTTCAAAGGGCCATGGACTATGCTTTTAAGGGTCTAATTGGATAATTTATTGAGATTTATCAAGATGATATAACCGTTTTTTTTAAATGGAATTTCCTGTATAGGACATATAAGGAAAAATTTTGATAGATGTAGAGAGTATGGAATATCCTTAAATCCTTCTAAATCTATTTTTGGAGTGACTGAGGGGAAGTTTCTTGGTCACATAATTTCAAAGGATCAGATCAAGATTGACCCTGAAAGAGTTGAGGTCATTCAAAAGATTCCTTTGCCTCACAATATTAAAACCCTTCAATCCTTCTCCGGAAAGATTAGTTTCTTAGAAGTTTCATTCCAAATTACGTTGAAATTCCTAAACCCATTCAAACCCTTTTAAAGAAAGATGTTAAGTTTGTTTGGAGAAATGGAGGTAGAAAAGGTTTCCAGGAAATTAAGGATTTCGTTGTTAAAGCACCTATTCTAGTGAGCCTTGATTATTCAAAAGAGTTTTTAATTTTCTCTTTTACATTTGAAGATACTATTATTGTAGTATTTCTTCAAAATGATAATGAAGGGCGTGAAAAACCTATTTCTTTTATGAGTAGGTCCCTTCAAGGGTTGGATTTGAAGTATAGCACCATGCAAAAGTAGGCTTGTGCCTTAGTCAAGTCTCTTGAGAAATTTAGAGTTTATGTGGGATATTCTAGAATAATTGCATTTGTCCCCCACTCTGTTGTGAAGGACATTTTAACTCACGTTAATTTCTTAGGAGCTAGAGCTAGGTGGGTCTCAAATATTCAGGAATATGATTGATATTAGACCTACCAAGCTAGTGAAGGGCCAAGGGTTGGCCCAAATCTTAACTGGGAGGGATGAGAAAGTGTTTGGAAATATTTTTTGAAATGATATGGAATCAAATTCACCAGAACTTCAAATATTGAGTCAACTAGAATGGTATAAAGACATTATTTACTACTTGCAAAATTTGTCATGTCCTAACCATTTAGTCAGCCATAAAAGAAGAGCATTAAGGCTTAGAGAAACTAAGTATTGCATTATGAAGGATGGTCTGGGTTGGATAAATCCAGAGGGGGTGATACTTAGATGTGTTGATGAAGTTGAAGCCAGAAAGATTCTTACTGAGTTTCACTCAAGATTTTCTAGAGGACATTATGTTGCTAAGACTACTACCCACAAAATATTGAGAGCTTGTTATTTTTGGCCTTTTATTTTTGTTGATGTGCACAAGCATGTTTGAGATTTCCAAGCTTGTCAACTATTCACTAGGAAGCAAATTTAGATTCTTTTCCTCTTCATCCTGTGGTCATGGAAGATCCCTTTCAACATTGGGGGCTTGATTTTATAAGGAAATTTAATGAAAATTCTAGTAATGGCTACTCATGGATCTTGACCACTACTGATTATTTCACTAAATGGGTAGAAGCCATCCCTACAAAACACGTCACCGACAAATTAGTGATGGACTTTCTTGAAGATAAGATTATCACTCATTTTGGTGTCCCTACCAAGATTACAATCAACAATGCCAAGGATTTTAGCTCTGCTAAATTCTCATCATTTTTCTTTAAGTATGGCATTGTCTTATCCCATTCTTAAAACTATTATCCTTAGGGTAATGGCCTAGCTAAGTATAGCAATAAAAAATTGATAACCATAATCAAGAAGATGGTAGGGGATAACAAACGAGCATGGAATAGTAAAATTAAATATTCTTTTTGGGATGATAGGATTACAAAGAAGAGTTCAACAAGAAAAAGTATGTTTGAATTAGTTTATGGCTTGGATGTTACCCCTCCTGTGCACTTGAGGCTACCATCTTACCAATTGCTACAAATTTTTAAATCTGGTAAAGATGGTGTGCATCATAGGATTGACCAAATTGTAGAATTGAATGAAACTAGGAGAAGAGCCTTTGAAAATTGTTGTAAAAATCAATCTAAGGTAAAAATGAATTTTGTCCAGTCATCTAGGAAAATAAGCTTTTCTAATGGTGATATGGTTTTGATATGGGATCGCAAGAATGAAAATCCAAGTAATCATGGTATGTTTGATAGTTTGCGGCTTGGACCATACATTATCAGAGAAGCAGCAGGAAAAAATTTCTACCATTTGAGCACCTTGGATAGAGAGACATTGGAGTTACCTATAAATGGCCAACTTCTCAAGTTGTTCTACAAAGAGGATATTTGATACCATGGGGCATATTTTTGTATCATATTTATAACCTTATCCATTGTCATTTTGGTTAAGTAGTTTTATTTCATGAATAAATTGTCATTTATGCTTTTACAATAAATTTTAATTTCTTCCTTTTCTATACTTTATTTCTTTTGATGATGATTTTAAAGGATATCGTTGAGATATGTCATTTGTCGATGGATGCAAATTCCATGTTCTTGCACACCATCACTTCATATCTAGCATGTATCTTCGTGTGGAGCCAAATGTTGACCATAGGAGTGGCACCTGTGGATTATCTGAAGAATCCATTGCCAAGGATGTACCAAAGGATGCTTGTACCATCAGTCATCATCATATTACCAGATTTTTTCAACTCTACTTCTTATTCTTATCATTTTTTGTTATACCCATATTCAACAAGCCCTGCAGGGAAATGTAATAAGTGATGCTAGTATGATGATTTTTTAGTCATGTAACAAGCCTAGGTAGCTTGGTGCCTTGTCATCAAGTGATTATTACTCTAGGAGATTTTTTTTACTTGGTTAATTATCATCTCCCTACCAAGACTTAATAATTAATTGAGTTTTTTCCTCCAAATGTACCCCAAAACCAGAGTACGGCTTGATGGTGAGGCCTCGGGTGAGTCCTAGTGTCTAGGGTCAATGTATATTATCAAACTATATCGCACACACAATTTCATGGAATTTAGTTGGGTCTAGGAGGTAATTTTTTAATTTTTAAAATTTCTCGTAGGGCGGAAATTGCAATAAAATTTGTATATGAAATGTAATAAGTGTTGTCTAGAGAATTTGTATGGGGTATGAGTAATAAAAATTACACCTCTCACCCACAATTTTCTAATATCACACACTTTGAGGGGTTAAAAATGTATTCTAGAACCTCAAAACACACTTTTCCTAAGTTTAGTGGAAAAAGTGGCAATAAATTGAACCAGAAAAAAGCAATGGAGAAAAAACAAATTGTTCCATGTGACAAAATGACATGGAAATGACATGGAAATTATCCCAATTCAAAGAGTTGAGTCAAGGGACATGTGGAGGATTATTAATCACCTTAGATCATAAATGCACCACTCCCACAAGAAAATTGAATTTCTGGCATTTAATTGTGAAGTTTCTTATGAGGAAAATCGAAATTTTGGAGGAGTTAATGCACACAAAGGAAAATTTGATGGATATTTTGATGGAGGATTTTGTGCGAGCCTGTGTCACCTTAGCTTCACTTCCTTTACACTTTGCACATCAACTTGGGAGTTACAAGTTGCACTAGGAGGCCCATGTAGTTCAGGATGAGGGTATACGTTGGGCACATTGGGATCATCATTTGAGGTGGAACTTTGTGGCTAGTTGGATGGGTAGTTAACTCCCTCTCATTCCACACTTGGATAATTTGATTTGCTTGATGAATATTATTCATGCCACATATGGAATTCGATTTAGTGGAGGCTCTATACTTGTGCTCTCTCATCCCCACTTGTAACTTGACTTTCTCTCCTTGGGATTTTCTCCATAGCCATTTGTCATGTGGATGCTTCATTGGGATTTCCTACCACTCTCTTATATAATGGAACCTAGGACTCTCATATTGGAATCTAGAATACGAGCTATTGTGCTTAAGGATACTCTGTTGGATTGTACAGTCTTTTCAAAATAATATAAAATAATTTAGGGTTACATTTGAGGTGTTTTTCTCCTTGTGTATGGTATTCTTGATATTCTTGATCTTATATTTCTACTTGTTTCATTATGTTATTATTTCCATTATGTTTTTCAATTTATATTGATGTGTAACTATCTCATATTAGGATAAGGATTATTTACTTGCTCTAGATAGAGAAATGTTTTAGTTGATGTCAAATATATCTCTAAACTTTTCTCATCATTGCTTTTGATTAAACCCATGTGGATCTAATTTGTTCATGTGAATTTGTGTATAAAATATTTCTTTGATCAAACTCCGAGTGTGAGGGAAAGTTCTCGAGTGAACCAACCCACTCTTGAAAGTAATCAAGGAGAATCCACATTTGTCAATTTTCAAAGTCTAATCATTCGAATTTTTCTTGCAAGGATTTCTTTTGAGATTGGTCTCATATCTCTTGCTTCATAATTCAATGTTTATTTCTGAAATGTTATGCTTCATTTGTTAATATCTTGTTTATTTAAAGATAAATCATGGTTGGGAAAAGAAGAAATTTTACTCATACTCTTTAGCATAGCCTTTTTAGATTATATTGTGCACATACAATTGTAATTTTATTTAGTAATTTAATGGCTAACACATGGCTTGTCTTGCATCCCTCTCTAACTAGTTTCTTGTGACAGCTTGCGGGATTTATCATTTGAAATTATTAACAAGTTGTGTGAAAAACCTCTAACTCTCAATTCAAGACTAATTTTATCTCTTGGTCGTGGGCATTCAAGGAGGCTTAGCCTCTCTTCCTTCTTGCCAAAAATCTGATTTTTCTTGTACCTAAAGTAAGCCCTTTGTAATTTCAGATGTCAAAGCCCTTCCTTGGCCTTGTTTGTAGTAGTAATTCATCAAGGAAAAGTCAATGGTCTAAAGGCTTCATTGTAAAATATTTTCCTTGAATTTGGAGGAGGCTTTCATGGGCCCTTGCCCCTTGTAATTTAATTAATAAAATTTCTGATTTTTTTTTATCGTGGGTTTTACCTATTGGCATCCCTATCTCTCAACTTTGGGGAGAGAACTTGTGGTCGGTATGATTTGTTGATTCTAGCTTCTCTTCTCACTTACATGCATGCTTCAATTTGCTAATTAACACAGCCATGCATCTCAATTAATTTGCTAAATTTCACTACAATTTGCTCGCCATTTACATTAATTGCTACAAGTCATAAGATACATTTTATTTCATAGCAATTCATTTTTTATGCAAGAATCTCTTTAACTTGATACATTTAGCTTGGGTATTGTTTAAAGTGCACTTCTGCGTCACTATTTTGCAACAATTTCACATCTTGAGTTTTAATGCATTGTGTATATGGGCAATTTCACTTTCAAAAGCAACCATTTATTTTATGTCAAGCTAATCCCTCAAGCTAAAATTTATTTCTTTTGCAAAGATATTTTGAGCACAATCTTGAGTTTATTTTTCACAAGCATTACAATTTATTTTACATACAAATCAATTTCCCATAAGTTCAAGTTTGCTTTTGGTGGATCATTAATTTATCATAAGTCCAAAAATACTTTCACTTCACAATTTTACATGTTATAAAGCTTATGAAATCTTGTGTTTAAAGCATCTCCATCTTTTGCATAGCATTTGCAAATTTACTTGCATATCATAGTAGGCATCTTAACTTAGTTTCACATTTAAAATCAACCTCCACGCATAAGCTTGGTTGATAGAAATCATAGGGAAAAAAGGCTTTCTTGGAAAGTTCTTCCATTTGGTACGAAAAAAGGTAAAAGTGTTGTGACCCCACAGTTATGAAGATGGTTTGTCCCCCTTGTAGGAACAAAGACACATGTTGGCTCATAAGACTCATGGGACGAGTATCGTTAATGACACCACCATGTCCTCGCCCCCACCTTCTCATAGTCACACCAATTTTTACCCTTTGGTAAGAGCTCAAGAGGAGGACTTCTCAACTAGATTATGCATTTTATATTAAAAGTAACCAAGATAATTGCATCCAAATCTAGTGTAGGTGCATTTCATATTAACACGTCTCGTGGTTTTACTTGCAATTGGTCATTTTACTTGTCATTGTTGAATTGAATACTTTGTTTTTGGCAAGCATTGTTTCATCTATATTTTGCAAGTAGAATACTAATTGTTTTATTTTTGCAATATATCATTGTATGCTTTGATTTATAAATTGATCATATATCTTGAAAGCATCCTTACATCTCGTATTGATTATTTTATTGTGTTAACATTTTCTTGTTTCACTTTAAGGATTACTTGTGCTTCCATTTGAAAGCATTTGATTTATACTAAGCAAATATCTTGTATTTTTTAGCAATACTTTAAAGGCATTGGTTTTTGATATGCTTATGCTTATCTCATATGTTCATGGTTGTTAATGGTTATTTCATTTCATATTTCTCACATCATATTTTCTTATAATATTAAAAATTAATCCACTTCACTTTAACATTCTCCTAGAAACCTCACATATTTAACTTAGTTTTCCTTTAGAGACCACCCCCCATATCTAACCTAGGATATAGCTTAAACGGGGAGAGTTTGGAATAAGTGGCAGCCCCTTCTCTTAGTTCCTTGACATCAACCACTCCTTGTGGGGTTAAAGGCTTTTCTCAGTAATTATAGGTAGGTGTACATGGCAAGGTCAGCATATTTTGGCGTTGCTATCGAGGACAAGTCTTCTTTTACCTGGAAAATCATCTAACATTTGGTTTTGGCATATTGAAATTTAGGATTAGATTCTTGGTCAACTGGCGACTTCATTTAATTGAAATTTTGCAAGAGTTTCTACTAGGATATATCCAAGTGGTTTAGTTAGCCCCGCTCTTGATCTTGAAAAGGTTTTCAGAGAGAGATTAAATAGACTTTCTCATAGTATAACTCTTGCTAATCTTGGGCAAGACGTTATTTCTGGTATTCATTTGTTTTTCTTAGAACAAGTAGCGCCTAACATCATGAATGATCTTTTTTCTCCTTGTAATTTTACCAACATAAATGGATATCCTCACAATATCCCTGACAAGGCTATTCAAAAGTTTCCTTCTTTTCAAGGTAACAATGCAATTAGTGTTGCATCACAAGTAAAGAACTTTAATGTTTGCATATTTAAATGGTGAAACACTAATAGCTATGAGGATGTAAAGTTGAGACTTCTTGTTATCTCTTTGGAAGAGGATGCTCTCAATTGGCTCACTGAGAAACCTGCTAACGCTTATGAATCTTTACAAACAACCGTCAATGCTTTCACAGGAAAATTTGGAGAGAAGAAAGAAAATAGTCATTTGATCAATGATATTAACAACATGAATAAAAATGAGAATAAAACCATGGAGAAGTTTAACAAGAGATTTAATGATTTGGTAAAAAACATGTATGTTACTATTAAACCTCCTGATGAATTTCTCTTATGCTCATATTTATATTCTTTTGCGTTGACACTACTTATGAGTTGAGGACGAAGGAGCTTGCAAATTTGGGTCTATCTCAAACTAAAGCTTTGAAGATGAAAAGGGCTAGAAAGCAATCAGGAAAATATGAAATTCTTGGTTTCAATAAAGGGTCATCAAAATCTAATGATTCCAAAGGCAAGGCCAAGGAAGAGACTACACATGGTCCTATAAAATAATTAACCCAAATCATTAAGAGTATGGAGGAAAATAACACTAGTCAAATTAATTCCATCCAAAATAGATTGGTAGCCATGGAAAGAAATCAAGCTGGGATATTCCAAAATTGAGGTAATGATAGATGGAAAAAGAGGGGACCTCCAAATGAGAATAGGCCACCAAATCCATTTGAATCAAAAAACTTAGTTGATGATTCAATGCCTTATTGTATAACTTGTGATGAACTACATGATGAAATGGCTTGTCCTTGTGCAAGAAGGATCCTAGAAGGGGAAATGGGTGGGACAAGAGAGTAAAATAAATGTAGTTGGAAAAGAGCATCATCTGTATTTTGGAGAATTGGATGGGATTTCTAGAGAATAGCCAAAATATAAGTAATAAGTCTGAGAGTCTCCATAACCCTATAGTGTGAATAGATTTGAAGAGTTGGATAGGATTATTGAATTATATGGGGAGAATCCTTCATTAAATCAAATTTTAGAGATAGCGAAAGATAAAGAAAGGGAAATAAATAAGGAAAGAAATCAACATGCCCATAAAACTTTCACTCCACCCACTTTTAATTTTAATATTGACTTGGGAGGATGGATAAATAATGCAAAGATTTTAGTACATGTGACTAAAATCATGAAGATTCCTTCTCAAAGGTATAAGTTGATGAAATTTCTTGATGCACCTCATGGGAAAGAGATGTCAAATTATTCTAAAGATATATATGAAGATGCCCCTATATCTTTGCAAAGTAGTGCTATGTGTAGAGATAACAAAGACCATCAACCTTTTTTCATCACTATGTTGGTCAATGGAATGTTTTTGCACAACTGTATGTTTGACTCTAGGGCATCATCTTGTCTAATGGCTAAGAAGGTCATGAATGAGTTAAACTTGAGGATTTCTAGACATTACCACAATATTTGTGCTATGGATTCAAAAAATATTGAAGTTTGTGGTTTGATAAGTGATATTCAAGTCCACTTAGTTATGCATCCTAATATTATGATCACCATGGATATCGTGGTGATTGATGTGTATTATGAAAACAGCTCACAAAAAGATAGATCATCGCCTTAGAAATAAGCCTCTTCGAGGGGGAAACCTCCTTTACATTACACAAATGAACAATTCTTGGATGATACAAATGATAATATCTCATTTCTATATATAGGAGTCTAAGGGGTCATAATGTAATTAGAGCTGACATAACAATAATAATGTAAGGGTGTAACAATAACAATAGTGGGCTTCTATGGGGCACAATAATAACAATATGGTAACTACATGGGCACAACAATATAATAAGGGGGTTGTAATAATAACAATAAGGGGTTAAACTAGTAGTATAGGGACCTAACATGCCCCTCTCCTTCAAAAAGTGTTGTCCTCAATGCTTGAGTAGTTCTTGGTGCTTTTGTATAAAATTCTTGTCCTCCCATGTGGAATCTTCAGTGGGTAAGTTCTTCCACTTGATGAGATACTCTGAAATTGATCGATTTCGCAGCTGTTGGGTTCTTGTTTCTGTGACTGCTCCAAGCTCCAATATGATTTTTCCTTCCTCGTCAAGTTATGGAAATATTGTTTGAACTGGGATCTTCTGCAACTTCTGAATGAGTGGCCACACTTCTTCGTCCTTCTTCTATTCATCCCTTGCTTCATTTATCCAATCTAGCTGGACAATAGAAATAGCAGAAAATAATGCTTCCACATCCTCATCCTTTCTTGAGAGTGCATCTGCAACAACATTTTTCTTCCCTTTTTATAGATGATTTCAAAGTCATAACCCAACATATTTGTGACCCATTTTTTCTGTTCTTCTAAAGATAATCTTTGTTCTAAAAATTATTTAAGACTATCATGATCCATTTTTACCTTGAAGTGTCTTTCCATTAGGTAAGGTTGCCATTTCTTAAGTGCATGTAGTATTGCCAACATTTCCTTCTCATAAATAGCTTGCTTTAGATATAGCCGTAAAAATACCCAATCGCCTACATAAAAACTTCTTTCACTGTGATGTTGATCTTCCTATTGTTTCATTCGATTATGCACCAAAGTGACTTTATCCTTTAAAATTTGGAGAACTTGTTATTTATGCTCGATGTGATCTTTCACTGCTTGAATCTTTTTCTTCTTGATTTTTCCTTCTATCTTGATAGTATGAGGAGTGGTAGTTTCTTCCAATGCATTACAAGATATGGTCGGATTCGGATTCATTTCTTGATGCTCGATGTGATATTTCACTTCTTGAACATTTTTCTTCTTGATATGTCCTTCTATCTTGATAGTTTGAGGAGTGGTAATTTCTGCCAATGCATTACAAGATATGGACGGATTCCTTTCTTCTTTCTCTGGGGTTGGTTCCTGGTGTATATCCTCTTCTTTTAATGTTTTTTGATCATTTTCTTCCTCCACTTCACAATCAATGTAAAATAATTTCTTCTCAACACACTTATGACCTTTAATGTATTTGTTATCACAATTGTAACAAAGTCCTTTTGCTCTATTTTCTTCCAATTGTTGTGGTGTCAACCTTGTAGGTTGTGGAAGGCTAGGAGAAACAACACTTCCATATTTATAGTTGTGAGGTGTAGAATTCCTTGTTGCCATAATTTTGCTTTCCACTTTTCTTGCCAACCTGAATGCCTTCTCCAATGAATAAGGTTCCCAAAGATGAACCTCATGTTAAATGTTATCCTTTAAAGTCCCTATGGAGACATCAATCCTCTGCTTCTCTGGAATATCATTTTTCATTATATTCAATTTTTGAAAGTCCTCAATGTGCTCTGCCATTGAATGCTTTTGTTTGAGATTTATCAATTGGCTAAAGAAGGTGTTTCTCTTTGTATCCTCATAATGTGTTATCATTTCCTCCGTGAAAATTGACCATGTAACAAGTGGTTGACGAGAACAAAGCCCTTTATACCATAAAAATTAATCCGGTTCTAAATAATTAGATGCAATACGTACCTTTTATAACAGTGGTACACCATGTAGATCAAAGTATTTCTCCATATGTAGTATCCAATTTACCAGATCCTTGCCATCAAACTTCCTCATATCGCATTTTCTTGATTTTAGGAGCTCAATCCTGAAACGATTGTAACTTTGTAATTTCAGATCTTCCAGTTCTAAAATCATGACCTACAGTATCCCTCTACGTCCTCTTTCCAATGCCACCAGTCTTATCGAAATTGGATTCTCCAAGAAAGAGTTATACACAATCTCCAAAGATCACCTGATTATATACCTTTTCAGAAGAGCGAACTTGTATGAAGCGCCACATGTCACTATTTTGACCTTCAAATCTGATACACAGAAAACTAACATCTGTCCTCTTTCTCTAACTTCTTATGAAATTTCAATCTGATGCTCAGAGATAAAGTTATGATGATTTTCCCAAGGTCACCTATTTAAGATGTAATTTGGGAGTTTGCAAAAACCCTAACTTCCTCGGATCATATATCCTAAAATATAACGATACAAGATCTGAAATTTGGACCCACAATTCAAATCGCTTTCTTCTCAAATGGGTTTTTTGTTTAGCTTCTGAAACTTTGTAGCAAACACATTATAGCAAAAATTCCATGATGACCTATTTTATATGAAATTATGGAGCTTGCAAAAACCTTAACTTCCTCAGATCATATCTCCAAAAATATAGTGAGACAAGATTTGAAATTCAAATCCGAGGTTCAGCTAGATTTTATCTCAAATGGGTTTTTTCTTTATCTTCAGAAACGTCACAAAAAAAAAGTGTTATAGCGAAAATCCATGATGACCTATTTAGAGCAGTGAAACCCTAGAATCCAAAGCTCTGATACCAAATGTTATGAAACAGGCTCACAAAAAGATAGAAAAGATAGATCAACGCCTTAGAAATAAGCCTCTTCGAGGGGGAAACCTCCTTTACATTACACAAATGAACAATTCTTGGATGATACAAATGAGAATATCTCCTTTCTATATATAGGAGTCTAATGGGTCATAATGTAATCAAAGCCAATATAACAATAATAATGTAAGGGCGCAACAATAACAATAGTGGTCTTCTATGGGGCACAATAATAACAATATGGGGACTACATGGGCACAACAATATAATAAGGGGGTTGTACTAATAACAATAAGGGATTACACTAGTAGTATAGGGACCTAACAATGTGATTGATGCTTGAGGGATGTTATTGTCTAGAAAGTGGGGATTTGATATAGGAGGTAGTTTGTAAATGGATTTAAGTTATGCTACCATCCCTAATAGTGATGGAAGCATGGTTAGATTGGATATGGAGTTGGAGAGAGAAAGTATCATGTGGAAAATCCCAAGGAGCCTCAAAATGAAATTGTGTATGAATCTGATAACTTGGGAAATTATGTTATCTTGACTAACTATATTGCTCCTTTAGAGAAGGAGGTGGAAAGTAAGAAAGATGGAATTTGGCACATAAATTTTGATGGTACCCATTCCAAGTTTGGTAAGGGTGTTGTAATTGTCCTTATATTCAAGTTTTCCTATAGATTGGAATTTGATGCAACTAACAATGTAGCAGAATATGAAGCTTTGTTGTTGGGTCTAGAGTTGGCAATAGACTTGAGAATTAAATTTCTTAGTATCGAGGGGGGTTCTCATTTAGTCATTATTTAAATAAAGAGTCAATTTGCATGAAATAATGATACATTGAAGAAGTATCGTAACGTTGTTTGGGATAATTTAGAATATTTTGATGCATTAGATCTTCAAACAATTCCTAGAGAAGGAAATAAACAAATTGATGAGTTGGTTGTTGTTGTATCTACCTTACAACTTGGAGAGAACTTGATGGATGATAAGATCAAGATGGAAATTATGTTTAAACCATTAGTTCTTGATAATATTGAGCATTGGCAAGTCTTTAATGATGAAATTCAAGTGATTCGATTTTTGAATAATATGGAGGAATTTTCTGATTTTAGAGTTGGCTACAAAGAAGAGGGCTACAATTATGAGGATTGTAATGTTGTGTCAAATCCCACTCTTAGGGATTGTGTAGCCATCAATAAAATATGATATTGACCAAGGGGAATTCATTGAAGTAAACATTGGTACTCCTCATGATCCAAAGATTATTAAAATAGGGAATGGAACCAATGAATAAGAAAGGAAGAAATTGATAAATTTACTTCAATAATATAGAGATGTTTTGGCCTTTCCATATGATGAGTTGAAACGATATAGGGAGGATATTATGGAACATACTACCCCTCTTAAGGATGGAAATTCCAAACCCTCTGCACAAAAACTTAGGCAAATAAATTCTAAGTTAGTCCCCTTGGTGCAAAACGAGTTGCAAAAGATGCTCCAAGCTGGAATCATAACTCACACTAGGCATTCCACATGGTGTTCAAACTTGGTTATTGTAATAAATAAGAATGGATCAATCAGGATATGTGTGGATTTTAGAAATCTTAATTTAGCTTGTAAAAATGATCATTACCCTTTACCTAATATGGAAAAATTATTACAAAGGGTAACAGGATCTACAATGATGTATTCATTAGATGGATTTTCAGGATATTACCAAGTCATGGTGAAGAAGGAAGATAGACATAAGACAAATTCACCACACCATGGGGTAATTTTGAATATTTGAGGATGCATTTTGGATTAACAAATATTGGAGCAACTTTTCAAAGGGCCATGGACTATGTTTTTAAGGGTCTAATTGGGAAATTTATTGAGATTTATCAAGATGATTTAATTGTTTTTCTAAAAATGGAATTTCCCTTATAAACCATCTATGAAAATTTTTGATAGGTGTAGAGAGTATCGAATATCCTTAAATCCTGCTAAATATATTTTTGGAGTGATGGAGGGGAAGTTTCTTGGTCACGTCATTTCAAAGCATGGGATCAAGACTAGCCCTGAAAAAGTTGAGGCCATTCAGAAGTTTCGTTTGCCTCACAATATTAAAACCCTTCAATCCTTCTTAGGAAAGATAAATTTTCTTAGAAGGTTTATTCCAAATTATGTTAAAATTTATAAACCCATTCAAACCCTTTTAAAGAAATATGTTAAGTTTGTTTGGAGAAATGAAGGTAGAAAGGGTTTTCAGGAAATTAAGGATTCTATTGTTAAATAACCTATTCTAGTGAGCCCTGATTATTCAAAAGGGTTTTCTATTTCCTCTTTTTCATATGAAGATACTATTGTTGGAGTATTGCTTCAAAAGAATAATGAAGGGCATGAGAAATCTATTGCTTTTATGATTAGGTCACTTCAAGGGTCTAAGTTGAAGTATATCACCATGGAAAAGTAGGCTTATGCCTTAGTCAAGTCTCTTACGCAATTTAGAGTGTATGTGGGATATTCTAGAATAATTGCATTTGTCCCCCACTCTGTTGTGAAGGACATTTTAACTCAAGTTGATTGGTTAGGAGCTAGAGCTAGGTGGGTCTCAAAGATTCAAGAATACGATTTAGATATTAGACCTACCAAGCTAGTGAAGGGCCAATGGTTGGCCCAAATCTTGACTAAGGGGGATGGGATAACGTTAGGAATGATTTGTAAAAATGATATGGAATCAACTTCATCATGATTTCCAATATTGAGTCAACTTGAATCGTATAAAGACGTTATTTACTACTTGCAAAATTTCCCATGTCCTAACCATTTAGTTGGTCATAAAAGAAGAGCTTTAAGGCTTAGAGAACTAAGTACTACATTATGAAGGATGGTCTAGGTCAGATAAATCCAGAGGGGGTGATACTTAGACATATTGATGAAATTGAAGCTAAAAATATTCTTACTGAGTTTCACTCAGGATTTTGTGGAGGACATTATGCTGCTAAGACTACTACCCACAAAATCTTGAGAGCTAGTTATCTGTGGCCTTCTATTCTTGTTGATGTGCACAAGTATGTTAGAGGTTGCCAAGTTTGTCAAATATTCACTGGGAAGCAAAAGTTAGCTTCTTTACCTCATCAATGCATGGTCATGGAATCTTCTTGCAAAAAATCTTTTTTTTCTTGTACCTAAAGCAAGCCCTTTCAAATTTCAGATTTCAAAGCCCTTCCTTAGCCTCATTTGCAGCAGTAATTCATCAAAGAAAATTCTATGGTCTAAAGGCTTCATTGTAAAATATTTTCCTTGATTTTGGAGGAGGCTTTCATGGGCCCTTTCATGGAAAGAAACCGCGCGGATACTCAATTTCTAGCATAGCCAACCCCGCAGTTAAGGTCGCCACTGAGATTTTGGTTGGGAAAATAATGATAAAGTGTCGTGCAGATGAAGTGTCGAAACCTATTGTGTCATTAGCGGCTCAGTGCACAGAGGGTGTACAATTTAATTGGGCACGCTACCTCTGCGGTGAGTTCCTTGCGAGCTGTAGAGAAGCACAAGACCAAAGTAAGAACTTCCATTACGCCTGGATCTTACTCTCAATTGCGTTGGTTGCATGGGAATTACTAGAGGACGGCCAGTCTCCTCCGATCGCATCAGATCTACCAAAAGTAGCAAAGTTCACTTCGCTTTGGGCCACCAAGATGCTACGAGGGTCAAGGATGCTAAAATATTTTTGGTGTTAATGGAGGAAAGCATCCGCGTCACGATCAACCGGAATTTGAGGTTATCCCCAAATGTCTTTGAGCAGTTATCAGGATATGTGGAGTTCAAAGTGAACTTCCATTGTGTTTCCATTTGAGCACAGAAGGACCCCGATCAAAAATGGTGTGATCTTCCATACCTAGCAACGGACGATGCAATTGCAGCGGTCCTAGAGAGTTTGCCATAAGAGTGGTGCATAGCCTCAGACTTGTCAGCTAGGTCTAGTAAGTCCGCCACAAAGTAGAAGAAGGAAAAAGGAGGCCGAAGACAAAGCTAAAGTAGAGCACGTTACTAAGAAGCAGGCAAAGGAGGAAGAAGAAGAGGAAGAGCGTGACTCTGACAGAAGTCAAAAGTCTCCTTCACCACAGACGGAGGAAGAAGAGCAGCAATCAGGACAGGGAGGTGTAGACCCGGAGACTACTCCATTCCGGGTTAAGCGCACTAGGGAGCAGGAAAAAGTAGGGTTGCGGAAGAATTCCAAGGCCAGCAAATCATCACTTGACCCGATCACTTTGACTGAAGGTGATCTGAATGATATCGGGGACACAGTGAGGGACACAATTGCGGAACTGCGGCAAAAATTCGAGCAGAAGCAGAAGCAAGCCTTGGTCACCATTCAGACAGGTCTATGCAAGCTACATATTCAAGCCACTCAAGTGTAGACCAGTGTGGGACAATGCAGCACGGCGTCAACTAGCTTAGCACCTGGGACCTCAAAAGCAGCGGAGCTGGTCCACTCCTTGGATCCCCGGGTCATCGTGCTACCGAACGGAGCATTGACTACAGAAGTGGAAGCTGACAAGGCCACCGTTAACACTCTCAAGAAGGTTGGGTTGAACTTGGCCACGCTGCCAAGTGAAGCCCTTCACACCCTGCAAGACGGTGTGATCACGAAACTTCGGGCCAGAGAGCAGTGCGTGTTGAATGTGATCAGCGAGCAGAAGGTCAACAATGCCCAAATGTTCATAGAAAAGACTTCTGTGATTGATCTCCTTAAGAAGATCACAAAGAAGAATGAGCACACCACAGTTGTGGTAGTTGAGGCCTGCAGAACTGTTCCAGAGCTGAATATCCCAGAAGATGTGCTAATTGACGCCAGAATTTGGAAGCTTGTTGTAGGTGTGCGCGACGCAAGGACAGAGCTGGCTAAGGTTCAGTTTGAGATGAACCTTAAGATCATAGAGCTTGAGTTGAGGGCCCAACCTTCAACTCCACCAGAAGTTAGAGAGCAACGCAAGGCAGCTGTCAAGGATGCAGTTGTCATAGTGGATGCCACAGTGAAGGATTGCACTTCTCTCTTCGAGCAGTCACTCGAAGTAGTTACCAGCTTGCAGGAATATCCCAACGTGTAGCGGCTAGAAACAGAGGCAAGGGAACTGCAATGGAAGTATGATGAGGTCAAAGTGATGGCGCGCACCATCGCCATCATACAGAGGTTGGAAAAGCTGCAGGAAGAGAAGGCACTAAAGGAACAGGTGGACGCAGCACAGCACAAGGAGGAAGTACTAAAGGTCAGATTGGGGCCTTGGCTAGATGAAGCCTATGTGCTCACAGCCACCATTGAAATAAAATTGGCTAGTATGCAGGAAACACAGTAGAAAATATAGGTAGATAATGCAAGACCAGCGATGGAGAAGCTGGTCAAGTAGGTTAAGCAAGTGGTGACGCAGTGTACCGATGAGGTTGCAGTAGTATAGGTGTAGTTGGGAGGTCTTTGTGACAAGATCTCCGTGCCAAAAGAGTGACTCGGGGGTGAGTCACCATATTTATGTTGGGGGGTTGTTGGGAATGGGTCCCCTAGGGTCAATTTTGGGGTTAAAAGCCTAAGTTTTAGGGCAGAAATTCCAAGTTTTGTATAAGAAGTGTAAATTCTCTGCATTTTGTGGTCACGAAGCGCAAAGATGTAAAGAGTCATAAAGGGTTTCTGCCCTTTGTTTAATGTAAGTCATGTCAGCTTTAGGAGATCTACCCATGGTCCACAGACCATGGGATTGTATAAAAGGAAGTCTTAGAAGTGTCGTGTAGTAGTTCAGTTCAGATATGTTTTGAAGAGTCATTGATGTAACAGGTCTGTGAGAGTTAAGATCGAAAAGTCTTAGCGTAGGAAAGAAGCTATGCATCTGTGTGCACAGAGGCCTAAAGTAGAAGTCCGCAGCTGAGTGCACGGACCCCTGCAGTTGTGTGCACAAGGTAGTTAGAGTCTGTAAAGGAGATTTGAACATCAATAAAGAGAATTATTTCAGAATGAGCTATTTTACTTCTGTTATGAATGCATGCGATTATGTTATGTTGAATACTGGGTTTATGATTTAATGTTGTATTGATGCGTGAATCTATGTGTTTTACTTTGTTATATGAACGCAAGTAAGAATATCTGTTTACGCGAAGATAATCATAATGCATGTTGAAGTTATCCACTACTTAAGCTAATCTGGGTAAATACAACAGTAAGAGTAATTACAAAGGCGTGTAAGTGTTTGAATCACCTATTTAGGGTACGTGAAAGACAGTCGTAGACCTTCACGAAGGTCTAGAGGACAACTAAGGGAAGTATATCGATAAGCCCTAAAAGGCTTATCGATCTACGCGAAGGAAGGGTTAGGGTATAAAGCGACATCACTGCCATCTCAGGGTGTGGAAACTTGGTTCCTACATCCCCCCATACTACTTCGGGTGAGACTTCAGCCCACACTCCGCAAATTGATGCCGAAAGGGCTAGTACTGTAGGAATTTTCTTGGCTAATTAACGTTGAACCTGGTTCAGGGCCCATCAAGCCAACATATATTAATAAAATATCTTTCATTTTTTGGCAATACTTTAGAAGGCACTGGTTTTTCATATGATTATGTTACCTCATGTGTTGATGGTTGTTAATGGTTATTTCATGTCATATTTCTCACAAGACATTTTCTTGTAATCTTAAAAAGTAATCCACTTCACTTTAAAATTCTCATAGAAACCTCACATATTTAACTTATTTTTCCTTTAGGGACCACGCCCCATAGCTAGCCTAGGTGATATCTTAAATGGAGAGAGTTTGGAATAGGTGACATTCGCTTCTCTTGATTCCTTGCCACCAACCACATCTTGTGGGATTAAAGGGTTTCTCACTAACTATAAGTAGGTGTAGGCGGCAAGTTCAACATCTTTTTGCAGAGCTGTCGGGGACAAGTCTTCTTGTTCCTAAAAAATTGACTATCTTTTGGTTTTGGCATACTGAACTTTCGGATTAGATTCTTGTTCAAGTGGTGAGTCCATTAAATTCAAATTTTACAAAAGTTTCTACTAGGAGATATCCAAGTGGTCTAGCTAGCCCCACTCCTGATCCTAAAAAGGTTTTTTGAGAGAGGTTAAATAGACTTTCTCATAGTATAACTCTTGTTAATCTTGGGTAAGAGGCTATCTCTGATATTCATTTGTTTTTTCAAGAACAAGTAGAGCCTAGCATCATCAATGATGTTTTGCACCTTGTAATTTTACTAACATAAATGACTATCCTCACAATATGCCTAATCAGGCTATTGAAAAGTTGTCTTCTTTTTAAGGTAACAATGTCATTAGTGTTGCATCACATGTCAAGAACTTCAATGTTTGCATATTTAAATGGTGTAACACCGTTAACTATGAGGATGTAAAAATGAAACTTTTTATTCTCTCTTTAGAAGAGGATGCTCTTGATTGACTCACTGAGCAACCTGTTAACTCTTATGACTCTTTACAAACAATCATCAATGTTTTCGTAGGAAAAATTGGAGAGAAGAAAGAAAATAGTTGTTTGATGAATGTTATTAGCAATATGAAGAAAAATGAGAATGAAACCATGGAGTTAAAAAGAGATTTAATTATTTCGTAAAAATCATGTATGCTATTGTTAAACCTCATGATGAATTTCTCTTATGCTAATAATTAGATTCTTCTGGAATTGACATTGCTTATGCGTTTAGGAGGAAGGTGCCTGCAAATTTAGGTGTAGCTCAAATTGAAGCCTTGAATATGGAAAGGGCTAGAAAGAAATAAGGAAAATCTGAAATTTCTAGTTTCAATATAGGGCATCAAAATCTGATGATTCCAAGGGCAAGACCAAGGAAGAGACTACACGTGATCCTATAAATTAATTAACCCAACTCATTAAGAATATGGTGGAATATCAAATTAGTGAGATGAATGCCATCCAAAATAGATTGGTAGCCATGGAAAGAAATCAAGCTGGGAGATTCCAAAATCGAGGTAATTGTAGATGGAAAAAGAGGGGACCTCCCAATGAGCATAGGACACCAAATCCACTAGAGTCTACCAACTTAGTTGATGATTCAGTGCCTTATTGTAGACCTTGTGATGAACTACATGATGAAATGACTTGTCCTTATGCAAGGATGATCCTAGAAGGAGAAATGGGTGGGACGAGTGAGAAAATCATTGTAGTTAGAAAAGAGCATCATTTGTCCTTGGAGAATTGGATGCGAGTTGTGGAGAATAGCCAAAAGATAAGTAATAAGTCTCCATCCTCCTACAGTGTGAATAAATTTGAAGAGTTGAATAGGATTACTTGATTGTATGGGGATAAGACTTCATAAAATCAAATTTTAGAGATAGCCAAAGATAAAGAAAGGGCAAGAAATAAGGAAAGAAATCAAAATTCCCATAAAACTTTCACTCCACCCACTTCTAAGTTGAATATTGGATTGTGAGGATGCATAAATAATGCAAAGATTTTAGTACTTGTGACTAAAATCATGAAGATTCCCTCTCAAAGGTATAAGTTGTTGAAATTTATTGATGCACCTCATGGGAAAGAGATGTCAAATTATTCGAAGGATAGATATGAGGATGCCCTGTCACTTTGAAAAGTAGTGATATGTGTAGAGATAACAGAGACCATCAACATTTTTTCATCACTATGTTGGTCAATGGAATGCTTTTACACAATTGTATGTTTGACTCTGGGGCATCATCTTGTGTCATGACTAAGAAGGTCATGAATCAGTTAAACTTGATAATTTCTAGACCTTACCACAAAATTTGCGCTATGGATTCAAAAATTATTGAAGTTGGTGGTTTGATAAAGGATCTTCAGTTCCACTTAGTTGTGCATCCTGATATTATCATCACCATGGATATCACAGTGATTGATGTGCTTGATGCTTGGGGGATGTTATTGTCTAGAAAGTGGGGATTCGATATAGGGGGTAGTTTGCAAATGGATTTAAGTTATGCTACCATCCCTAATAGTGAGGTCAACATGGTTAGATTGGATAGGGAGTTGGAGAGAAAGTATCACATGGAAAATACCAAGGAGACTCATAATGAAACTGTGTATGAATGTGATAACTTGGAAAATTATGATATCTTGGCTAATTCTATTGCTCCTTTGGAGAAGGAGGTGGAAAGTAAGAAAGATGGAATTTGGCCCATGAATTATGATAGTGCCCATTCTAAGTTTGGTAAGGGTGTTAGAATTGTCTTTGTCTCCCCTCTTGGTCATATATTCAAGTTTTCCCATGGATTGGAATTTGATGCAACTAACAATGTAGCATAATATGAAGCTTTGTTGTTGGGTCTAGAGTTGGCAAAAGACTTGAGAATTAAATTCCTTAGTGGTGAGCACCAGTATTGTAGCAATAACGGTGCAAATCCTAGGGCTTCCTACTTTACTTTTATCAAACCGGTAGTTCGTAACAAACTTGGAAGTGATGGTGTTGTATGCACAAGTACTAGTTCTTACTGCAGGCTGTCACTTGGTCAGCTGGCACAAGATCACTAGGAGCTCAAGCCAACTTATATGAATTCCAGAAGAAGCTTTAAATGTGATGAAAGAAAGCTAACTCTACAGAGGCTATTCTACTTGCAGAAAGAGAAAGAAGACTAAAATGTGCAGTAAACCTAGCAAACCCTAATTTACCAACTAACCCTACTTTTGCAGAAAGAGAGATTAAAACTTACGCAATGAATGTCATTACATACTAAGGAAGTAAACTACACCTATTCAAGCTATTTCTTGAAGGAAATGAGGAAAAACTATCTTTTTGGGATTTTTATGTATTTTATGTGAAATTGTTGTGCATGTAATTTATTCGTTTATGGATGTGGCGGCGATTGGGTGGCGATGAAGGGCGGCCTTGGGATCTACAGAGGTGTAGGAAGGTATGGAGGGGTCCTAAGAGGCCGCTGGAAACCTTCTGAAGGCTTTCCCTGCAATCGGACTTCAAAAAGTCACTCACAGGAAATCCTACAGGAGGTTCTACAGGAGGATCTAGAAGAGGATGCCGAGGGTTGTTTTAGAGGTTTTAAAGGTGGAAAATGGTGGAAAAGAGGAGTTGAGGACCAGAGGGATGTGTTAAGGTGTTTTAATTTCACCAAGGAGGTTTAGGAAAGAAAATGATGGTTGGATTTGTTCAAGAGACGAGAGGAAAGTTTATGAGAAAGGTGCGGAAATTAGGGCAGATTTGCGTAGGGTTGTGCATGACCTGTGAACATGTAGAAGAGGAGATGGTGATGGCTGATTTATTGATTTATTATGAGCAAATATGTACTATAAGAGAGCTGCAAGTCAAAACACTGAAACTGAGCAAGAAAAAAGCTAGTTGTACCAAAAAAAAGAACTATATCTTATGTTAACCTAAATTATGACCTAGGAAAATGAAATGTTGAACAATGCTATATGGAAAGGAAAGCATGTAAAGAGATTTATTGCAGAAACATAAATGAGTATGGAAAAATGAATCTGAAGCAAAATATTAACCTCTAAATCAGACTGTAACGCTAGAAATTGCATGGAGGAAGCAAAACTATGTTTTTGTGGCAACAAGAGTGTCTTGACCTCAGCTCATGGTCCCAAAGGGAAGAAAGGAGGTCAAGGCTCTGTTGATGGCCTTTTTGTATATTTCTCCTATCACTATTTAACCTACTTCAGCAAACTAAAATGGAAACAGCTATGTAACTCACCAAAAGCAACCTATTCTAACCAAGAAAAAACTATCTAACAACAACTAATTCATGAACTGAAACAAAAACATATAAATAAAAAACAAGAGGTGTTGGGTAGCTTGGGTTGGGCGCTAACCCAAGAGCTTCAGCCCTCTAGAAGGACTCAGTGCTTGCTCAAAAAATATTTCATCTCCATTATCAAAAAAATGGTCACATTACATAAAATTGTCCACAAAAAGTAAGCTCGAAATGAGCTGAGCAAGAGCTGCCACAAAAGTGAGAAAATTTGACTAACATCCAAATAAAATAATAAGGCCCTAACCCCCACTATTTATACAACTAGAGCCCCAACAACTCTCCTAAAATCAAGGAGGCTTGGCTCCCAAGACTAGAGATAGACAACAGTTCTTCTTCACTTGCTTGGCTGCCCTTTTGATGCATTGATGTGGTTGCTTGTGCTCTGAGCCTTATGAAGGAGGATTCAAAGTAGGGGGTCATAAATGAGGGGGACACCCTCCTACAAATCCTCTCCCTTGTTTTCCTTGAATATTGGCTGCCAAATGTTCATTAAACCTTTGACTTTGTCTCAAAACTGACCAAAAATCTGCATAAAGCACACATTAGACTTCATGGCATAATGACTAACCCATTTCACTCTATTAGCATAGATATAATAAAAAAAATGCAATAAAATAATGAAAATGGTGGATTAAGCTGAGTTAGGAGGCAAAATGAGCCCATATAATTACCCATTTATGGGGCTCATCATCACCCCCTACTGAATGTGTTGCTCATCCTCTGAGAAACTAGCCCATCTCTTCATCTTTGATGGCCCTGATGGCCCCTCTGACATCCCATGCCTCTGATGTGAGATCCTCTTCCCTATCATGGAATCCAACCTTATTGTCCACCTCTTCCCACTGTTGTCTTTCTTCTTCCTCCTTTGTGCCCTCTAGCAGTCCTAGCAGTAATGGAGGACTCAACTTGAGTCCAATCCAATGGGCCTCCCAGCTTTTCATAGAGTGCTTGTACAGTGGTACTTTCCTCAATGCTTCCTTCATCCTGTTTGGGAAGTGATACTTCTTGATCTATAGGTTGTGTGGCAGTGTGTTCCACCTTCTCATGTAGGCATGAATGAAGTCATCTCCAAGAAATCTCTCCATGTCCTCAAAATGTGCAATAGCATGGGCCTGGTCATTGATGTACTTAGGGGCACTTTGAGGATTAGCTGCAAGTTTTTGGAGTGTGCTAATGAGAGCCATAGGGTCTGATGGCCCTGCTCTAATCATCAGGGGCTCATTTTGTTCTCTTGCCATCAACTTCTTGATTTCTGTGGCCCTTTTCTCCTCATGACTTATCCAAGATGCCATGGCCATCAACTGCAAGTCCCGTAACCAAGAATTAGGGTCCCATAGGTTCATATCAGTAAGGGCCATGTTATGAAAATAAAACTCCGCCAACTTTGCCTTGTCCTCTGTTGAACTATGATCACATAGATCCATGAACTGTCTATAATCCTCGAAAGGCATGGTGCCTCTCTGTGCCAGAGTCTTCATCTGGAACTGTATCCACTGGTATTCAAGATATAATCCATATGATTTGGCTGGTTTTCCGCACTGTAGTGACTCCATAGCCCAGCTGGACATGCATGCTAGTTGTGGTTCCCTTTCTTGCAGTTGTTTCCTTAACATTTCATTTTCTGCTTCCAAGTGAGATCTTTTGATTGCTTATGTATGTCTTACAGTGCTCAATTCCTTACCCATCTCTCTCAGCTTGTTCTCAATGTGTCCAATGTCCTCCATCCCTTTGGACTTGGCGATCTGCATCCATCTATGGATCTTTACCCTTTCTTTTTCCAGTTCAAAGAAAAGTGGAACTGCGAATTTCTATGGAATAATTTTTCCTCCTTCAAGAAGGTTGTAATAGGAGCCTAAACTAGGCTGGGGGTCAGGTTCTGGTATTTCTACTGCTTCATCCTTCCCTTTGGTCTGCTCTTCTGCCCTTTTCTCAAGTTTCTCAGTCTCCTGTAGCTTTGTTAGGGTCTCTTGTAGAGCAATCTGCGCCTCCTATAGGACTGTTTTTGAGTCCTATAGTTTTATTCTCTCCTTCCAAGTGGAAGATCTAGGGCTGCCTCTTTCATAAGTGATGGGGGTTTTGGAAGGTGATTCTTCCCCTTTGACAGTAGGGGAATCTTCAATGATGATAGGCTCTTTTGAGGGTGGTTGTGGCTTCCCTGTTTTTATTCTTGTACTTTTTCTAGCCCTGAAATACATTGATGGTTGCCTTTTTCTCTTTTGTTTGGGCTTAACTGGGGTGTTGAGTGCAGCAAGAACAGTTGTTGCTTCCCTTTCTAGTGTCTCAGGAGACACTTTTGTCTTCTTTGCCCCTTTTTCTTCTTCTTTTGTCTTTTCTGCCTCTACTAGTTTTGTCTCCTCTAGCTCTGTTTGGATTTCCTTCTCATCTTGTTTAGTTTCTGCCTTCTCCACTTTAGTCTTCTTCTTCTCTGATTTAGTCTTTTTCTTCTCTGATTTAGTCTTTTTCTCTTCTATCCTAGGTTCCTTCTTCTTTGCTTTGGTCTTTTTCTCCTCTGTTTCAGTCTCTTCCTTCTCTGTTTCGAGTTTTTCCTTCTCTGTTTTGGTCTTTTCCTTCCCTGTTTCAAGTTCCTCTTTCTCTGCTTTGGTTTCCTCCTCATCTTCCTCTTTTTGGTCTTCCCCCTCACTATTAGAAGGACTGAGGTCATATAAGATGGTTTTTATATCATCCTCTCTTGTCATATTTCTAAAGAGCTCCCAGACTATGGGGATTGTGAAGGTGTGGAGGGCTTCTTCCACCAACAGGTTAACTAGTCCATGGTGATCCAATTGGTCTGGACCTCCTGCTTTCAATTTGATGTTGGAATATATAAGGGACTGTAGGAGAAAAAAGGGAATACTAAGTTTTTGGGGTGTGGGAATATCCATGCCATATCTCAGCTCATTCATAATTCTGAAATGGTAACCATAAACTATGCTATATCTCCTTTCACAGGAAATGTACTTGATAATTTGGTAACTGACCTCGTCCCAGGGGTAAAGTATGCGTGTTCTTCTAATGCCATTTTTCTCCTCTACAGGATGCTCATTTGGTTAGAAGAAGGTTTTCTTGGCAACTTGACCCAATGCCTTTTCTTCTTTGCTCCAGGGTAGTCCAAGTGGAGGACTGGTAACCCTACTGATAAAATTTGGGGTGATTTCCATGGTGAGACCCCTGAAAGTAGCAGTGGCATGGGTCTTTGAGTGGGGTACCAAGGAAAGGGAAAACTTCTGAGTCACTTCCTCATCATACCCTCGAAGCTTTTCGAAAAATGGCATCCAATTGACTTTAGTAAAAATGGCCACTACCTCAAGATGTTCATGGAGCCTGATTGAATTTAGGGGTTCCTTCCTCATGAATCCCCCTGTCATTATGTTTATAATCTTTTGGAATACCTCGAGTGGAGAATGAGACAGCAATTTTTCAAAAATAGGAAACAGAGAAAAAAATTGTGTTTTTCTTTACGAAACAAGCAAACTTTTTTAATGCAATTTCTCTTCTCTTCAGGTTTAATTCTTCCCTAAAATTGCATCATTCCCTGTATATGTGAATACCCAAGGTGGAGAAGGAGACAACACTTCTTTTGCAGAAACAGGAAACAGATAAAAACTATGTTTTTTCAAGAAACAGGCAGACTTTTGAATGCAATTCCTCTCCTTTTTCAAGCTTAATCCTTCCTTAGAATTGCATCACTCCTTGTATATATGAATATGCAAAGTGGGTTTGTACCGAGCCTACCTCTTCAAGTTTGAATTTGAACGAAAACCCCATGTTCTCTTCTGTAAAACTGCTTACTGGCCCTCCTGTAGAAATGGCTAGAGGTTCTCCTGTAGAACTGTTACTACTCTTGTAGAACCCGATAAGCGGAAGATTTCTGAAAATGACAGAGAGTGATGGTTTCGAGGCTCTCGAGGTAGTATGGAGCTCGATGCAGCCACGGGGACAATGATAAAATGGAAACAAAGGTGGTGAATAAGTTTGAGGAGGAGTACGTATGTTCACTCGAGATATTTCTGGCGATGATGTGAGGTGGCAAAAAGGGTATGCTGCCATTATTTGGACCGTTGGTCGCCACTACAGTGTCATAATGAATCTTCATGCCTTCTCCCTGAAATCACCCTCCCATCATTTGCGTTGGAGTTCAAACATCTACCACTACCTGTCTTTTTGGATTTTTTGTGAGTTGACTAGACACGTGTGGTGTGATCTTCGGATGAGCACAGATGAACTGAATGAGGGTGGCCAACTAACTGCCACCTTTCTGGTTTAATCCCAACCATTCCATTCGTTCAATGTGTAGTTTTTAAATTATATAGATGCAAAAGAGGAGAGGGTTAGACACTTACTTGCAGGTAAAATGCTTGTGTTGTAGTGTTGTTAGCTTCTATTGTTGCTACATGCTCGGATTCCAGTGTTGTGTGCCTGTATCCCTTTTGCTATATCCTTTTTTTCTTGATATGTGCTTCGTTGCTATGTACAGGTACCTTTTAGCTGAATCTTGCTTCAGTCTTCCCCTGAATTCTTGTGACTGTGCCTGTTTTGCTGTCGGAGCTTGATTTTAAGGGGATCAGCTGCTACAGGAAATCCAACTGGAGCTCTTGTAGCTGCTTCTCCCTCTAAAATTTTTAGTTGATGATTGTGCTGGAAGTAGTGAGGATGCTACTGAAGATTCTGATGGCCATGGAGAGGGATTTGGTAAGCTGCAGGTGAGTTGTGGAGGTGTTGTTCTTTTATTTCCTATTTTTTTAACTGGTTTCTGTGTTTTTCCTGCAGGAAGGAAAGAAATCAATGGAAATGAGGTGGTGTAGGTGTGGGATGGAGGGGTAGGATGGTGGATAGCTATAGGATGGCCTACAGGCTCTTTATGAAAATTCCCAACTATTCGACTATTTTTTAACCTTATTAAAAGCTCTCTGTGATTTCTACAGGAGCCTCTTGTAGAACACACAAGGCCTCCTGTAGGATGCACAGTCTTCAGAAAAAACACAGAGAGGTGGAGAAAAAACAATCATAAATGATGGAGAAGATTATAGAGGATGTGTAATAGGCTTTGTGGCATGTCCCCCTGCTTCTTGTGGTCCATCTGTAACCTGCAATGCATTTTAAAAGTCAATTTCCTCTTCCTTTTTCTCTGTTTTTTTTTTAAATACAACTAGGGCGCCTCCAGGAGGTTTTCGCCCTACTTGCCTGCCCTGGGCGCCTCCAAAGGAGGTTTTCACCCAAGGATCTTATTCTTTCTCTTTTCTTTTTTTTATCATCACTGGGCTACCTCAAAAGAGGTTTTCAACCCAATGATGGGACTAAAGCACCTCATAGAGATTTTCACTTGAGTCATTATTTTTCTCTTTTTTCTCAGTGAGTGGGTGGAGTGGAGGCTGAGACCTGCTCCATTACCAACACCGTCTTATTCATATCATCAATGAACTCTCGCTTAGAGAGGGGCTTCTTGTAAATTTTCAACCTATGCCCATTGACAAGCATGGGGATAGCTTCCTCATCAATGGTTCTGATCAGACTGAACCATTATCATTGCATTTTTCTACAGTGTAGGGTCCCAGCCATCTTGTCCTCAACTTTCCCTTGAAATCCTTATACCTTGATTCATACAGCAGCACCCAATCTCCTTCTTGGAATTGCTTCTCCTTGATATTTTTGTCATGCCATATCTTCCTTTGAAGCTAGACTACCTCTGTGTTGAGAAGGGCCTACAATTTTTGTTCATCCAATCCATTACGCTGGAGTAACCTTTCCATTTATTCATAGTTGAGATCTAGGTCCAGCTGAGTTGCCATCCTTAGTGTATTGTATTCAAATTCTATTGACAGCAAAGCCTTCTTCCCATAGACCAGTTCATAGGGTGTGAACCCTGTGGTGGTCTTCCATGTTGTGTTGTAGGTCTAAGTGGCCTCAACAAATCGATCTGCCCAATTTTTTCTGTTGCTGCTCACTACCTTGGTCAGAGTTCCTTCCAAAGCTCTATTAGTGACTTCCACCTGTGCATTTTCTTATGGATGGTAAGGGGTGGAAGTTCTGTGCTTGACTTTATGATGTGTGAGCAGGTCTTCAACCAGATTGGAAGTGAAGTGACTACCTTGATCTGTAACCAATTCTCTTGGATACCCGAACTTATAGAAGATGTTCTCTCTTAAAAACTCAATTACTCTTTCTTCTGTTGTTGCCTTGATTGCCTTTGTCTCTGCCAATTTTCTCAGATAATCGGTGCACACAATGATGTATTGTTTCTGTTTTGAAGGAGGGTTGATAGGACCCACAAAGTCCATGCCCCACTTCTCAAATGGCTCAAGAGTCACTTGAGGTTGCATGGGCATCTCATCCTTTGGAGTAGGCTTCCGCATCCTTTGGCACCGATCACATTAGCTGATATACCTCTTCACATCTTGATAAAGAGTGGACCAATAGTAACCTACTTGCAGAATTTTGAAGGCAGTCCTCTTTGCTGCAAAATGGCCTCCACAAGGCCCGTCATGACAAGTCAAGAGAATGTCAAAAACTTCCTCCTCCCTGACACATCTTCTCAAAATCTGATCTGGGCCAAGTTTGAAGAGATTGCCCCTAATCCAGGTGAAAGGGGCACTTTTCCTCACGATCTTTCTCTTCTCTTTGGAGGACAGGTGTGGTGGGAACTGTGTTTTAACCAAGTAATTTGGTATATCAGCAAACCATGGAGAGAGTACTGAGATAGCAAATAGGTGCTCATCTGACATTTGATCATCCACCATTCCTTCCTCACTTGTATGCAAATTTACTCTAGACAAAAAGTCAACAACAACGTTTTCCTTACCAGGCTTATCAACAATGGTTAAATCAAACTGCTGCAATAAAAGCAACCACCTAATAATGTGAGCATTTACATCTAGTTTGTTCATTAGATACCTAATTGCAGCATGATCAGTGTGTACAAAGGTTTGATAGCCTGTGATGTAATGTCTGAATTTGTTTAACGAATGTACTACAGCTAGGAGTTCCTTCTCGGTTACCATGTAGTTTAACTCTGCCTTTGATAAATTTTTACTTATAAAGTATATGGAATAAGGTAACTTTTCATCAACTTTCCCTAAGGCTACTCCTATTGCTTTGTTCGAGGCATCTGCATGAATGTGGAAAGGTAGGGCCCAGTTTGGGCCTCTCAAAATTGGGGTGGTCACAAGTTTACTTTTCAAGGTATCTAGGGCTTCTTGACAGGTTTCAGTCCATATGAACTCAACATCTTTTCCCAAAAGACCAAACAATGGAGAGGCTAACTTACTGAAATCTTTAATGAATCTTCTGCAATATCCCGCTAAGCCTAGGAAACTTTGGACATCTCTCACCTTTTGAGGAGGTGGGACCCTTTGGATGATGGCAATTTTGTTGGGGTCCACCTGTAATCCTTGTTGAGATATTGCATGACCTAGCACAGTCCCTTCAGTCATCAAGAATTCACATTTTTCCAGACTGAGGGACAGTTTCATTTCAATACACTTGTCCAGAACTTTTCCCAGGTTAGATAAAGCTTCCTGAAATTTAGAACCATAAGGAGTAAAATCATCCATATATATTTCCACTGCATCATGAACCAGTTCAGAAAATATACTCAATACTTCTCTTTGGAAAGTGGCGGTAGCATTGCACAAACCAAAAGGAAGGACCCGATATGCAAAGGTACCCCAAGGGCAAGTGAAAGTGGTCTTATCTTGGTCTTCCGGACAGATTTGGATTTGATTGTACCTGCTAAACCCATCTAGGAAGGAGGAAAACTTTTTCCCCGCCAGACCATCTAACACTTGATCTATGAAAGGAAAAGGAAAATGATCCTTTTTGGTGGCCTTGTTCAGTTCTCGATAATCAACACAGATTCTCCACTTAAAATTTTTCTTTGGTACTAGCACCAAAGGAGAGGCCCATTCGCTGTCGGAGATGGGGTAGATGAATCCTGCATCCAGTAACTTTTGCAATTCTTCCTTGACAATGTCTTTAAGGGTTGGATTCATCCTCCTTTGAGGCTGCCTGACTGGTTTTCAATCTTCCTTAATGTAAATGTGATGAGTACAAACTGAAGGGTGCACTCCCTTCATCTCCTTATAGCTCCAGGCGAAGGCATCTAAATGTTTTCTCAATAAGCTACATAGTTCCTTTTCTTAGGAGGTGGATAGGGATGAGTTGATTTTCAAAGTTTTTTCAAGGCCGAACTCTATATTCTTAACACGAAGAGAGGTCGGGTCGGCCACACAGAAATTAGCTAAGGGATTGTCTTGGGTTTCTTTCACTAGATCTTCTAATGGCAAAATACTGGGGGGTGGATTCTGAATTAAATTTTCAATGATATCATCCTCAGTTTGCGGTTCCCCCCCCCCCCCCCCATGGCAGTTTCTACTGTACACAGTGGTGCAGCATAGACTTCATCCTCATCCTCCTCCTCCAACCAGAGAGGTAGATCATGTTCTAGCAAGGGTTGGGCAGGAAGGTATAGGATTAGCTGCTTGGATATATGCCTATTCTTGATTGTCATGTTCCCAGATCGACAACTATTGTATGCATCTGCAGTAGCCAACCAGAGTATTCCTAAGATGAGAGGATATGCAGTGAGATTTGCCTTCGGCTGGAGAACCAAGAAATCAGGAGGGTACTCCCAAGAATCAATGGAGACCATCACATCCTCCACAATCCCTTCCAGGGTCACGGTGGAGTGGTCTGCTAACTGCAAGACTGTTGTGGTCTTTCTCAGGGAGCCCTGGAATTTGAGCTTGAGCATGGTGTCCTTTGTCATCACATTAACGGCAGCTCCTAGATCAATCAAGGTATGTGGGATCATGGTGCCATTGATGTGGACATCAACTACTGGGCTTCCAGGGTCTAGATACTTTGGACAAATCATCTGCCCCAACATTAGGTCGAACAGTTGTCCTATGACATTGATGGTTGGGGCATCTCTCTTGCACCTGCCTGGATGCCTGAAGCACTCCTCTTTTATCATCTTGTTTTATATAGGCACATCCTTTATGGCTTGGAGAAGTGGTATCTTTGCACATAATTGTTTCAGTTCTCCAGAAGTTTAGTTTCTTCTGGGGTAGGTTGTGTTGTTCCGGATAATCTCTCAGGAAAGGGTGGATTTTCTTTTGGTTCACTTTCCTCTTTATCTTCCTCAACCTTCTGAGGTGGAGGCTAGCTATTTGGGAGAACCTTCTCAAATTGAACGTTAATCTCCTAAATCTCCACAGCATAGGTTGGGCATGATGGTTTCCCACTATATACTTGTTGAGCCTGTCTATCTTTCAGGTTTGGGTTTGTTGAGCAGGAATTTGGGGTTGCCTTAGTGGAGCAGGAGGAAATGTTTTCAATTGAGTAGGTGGTGGAGGCAAAAGAGTAGGAGGAGAGTTGTACTGGGGCCTCCACCCCTAATGCGATGCATTCCACTGAGGTTGTGGCTAAGCATAGGAGTGAAATGAATGATTGGCTGGTTGAGCATGATATTGAGATGGATATGACCAAGGAGGAGGTGTGGACCAAGAAGGGTGAGCAGGCGGACCCGAAGAAGGTATGGAAGTGGCTTGATTGGGGTTGTAGTATGCTTGGGAAGTCCCTTGCATTCCCTGCTGGTAAGGTCTAGGTCCATGTGGTCTCCTTTGGTTCATGAAATAGAGTGGTTCAGTGGCTCCTTCGGCCCCTTGGTATACAGCTTTAAGTCTAGGCAAGGAAGGGCACTTATCTGTAGAATGATATTCTTAACAGACTGAATAAACCTCTATAGATTCCAATGGACATTTGTTCCTAGGATGCCCTCTCATGCACCAAGGACAAAAAATGGCCAAATCCCTCTCTGCTTCCTCTTGTTTCCTTTTGATATGCAAAGTATCCATTTGCATGGCAAGAGTCTGCAGCATCTCACTCTTGAAGCCTTCCAACATGTTTCCATGTTCACCTTTAAGGGATGAACTGGCTGAGGAGGTACTGGCTATGGGTTGACTCCCCCTACCTCTCTTTCTGGCTACCCTAGAATGGTCTCCAAAAACAATCTTTATGTCTTCATAAGGTAGTTGGTAGATGTCTCCCCTAGCCAGCAAATGGAGTGTGTCTAGAAGGTCTTCCGAAATTCCTCTGAGCAAGACCAACTTCAGAGATTCGGGGTCAAGTGTTCACCTGGCCCTTTTATAACTGAGCTGGAACCTCTCTTCATAATCTTCCAAGCATTCATCATTTCCCATGGTCATTTGGAAGATTTCTTCCTTGGTATCTTTTGACCTACAGTAATCTCGGTATTTGTTGTTAAAGGCTTGCTGCATCTGAGCCCAAGTTGTGATGTTGTTTCCAGGTAACCCCATGAACCAGCGCAATCCTGCATCCTTGAGGGTAGAAGGGAATAGTTTCAACTTCTTCTCATCTTCTGCATAGTCATAGGTTCGACAGATAACAGCAAACTCAAATAAGAAGGTGTCAAGATCTTCTGTAGTGAGGTAGGGTTGAAGGGCTTATGTTCTTCATTTTAGTGTCCCCATTGGTCTCTCGGATGGGAAAGGTACCCTCTACTCTTTCTCCATTCCCCCTAGCATTTCTAGTTTCAGCCATTGTCTCAGGAGGGATGGTTTCTTCCTCTTCTTCTCCTATAGGTTCTTCGTATATCTCTGGTTGTTCACCTAAAGGTTCTTCTGGATCACTGCCACCGAAGAAGAGAGAAGGGTGAATTTGTGATGTGGTGGGGGTGTTGGGTAAGAATTTCCCTAAATTATCTTTGTTCCTATGAAGCATGAAAGGAAATCTCTTTTTAGGTGTTTTTTGTTTTTCTGCTTGTACCTGCAAAACTGAAATCGATTGAATAAATTGCAACTACTTAAATGAACTCACTGAAAGGAAATTGCAGAACTGAAATGAAAGCAAAGAAATGACTAATCTACTTTTGTTGAAATGGAAATTGTAGAATTGAAATGAAAGCAAGGAAATGCAAGAATCAAAAGAAACAACTACTCTACTTTTGCTTAAATGAACTACTTAGCAGAAGGTTGCAGTAGAAAATAGAAGAAAAGCAGTAATCACAAAATACTCTGACGCTTCCACGGTAACGGCGCCAAAAAGTGGTGAGCACCAGTATTGCGGAAATAATGATGCAATTCCTAGGGCTTCCTACTTTACTTTTATCAACCTGGTAGTTTGTAACAAACTTGGAAGCGACGGTGTTGTATGCACAAGTACTATTTCTTACTGCAAGCTGTCACTTGGTCAGTGGGTGCAAGATCACTAAGAGCTCAAGCCAACTTCTATGAATTCCAGAAGAAGCTTTAAATGTGATGAATGAAAGCTAACTCTACAGAGGATATTCTACTTGCAAAAAGAGAAAGAAGACTGAAATGTGCAATAAACCTAGCAAACCCTAATTTACCAACTAACCCTACTTTTGCAGAAAGAGAGATGAAAACTTATGCAATGAATTTCATTACCTACTGAAGAAGTAAACTACACCTATTCAAGCTATTTTTAGAAGGAAATGGGGGAAAATTGTTTTTTTGGGATTTTTATGTATTTTATGTGAAATTGTTATGCATGTAATTTATTCGTTTATGGATGTGACAGCGATTAGGTGGCGATGGAGGGTGACCTTGGGATCTACAGAGGTGTAGGAAGGTGTGGAGGGGTCCTAAGAGGCCTCATGCAACCTTCTGGAGGCTTTCCCTGCAATCGGACTTCAAAAAGTCACTCACAGGAAATTCTACAGGAGGCTACATGGGATCTACAGGAGGATGCTGATGGCTTTTTTAGAGGTTTTAAAGGTGGAAAAATGGTGGAAAAGGGGAGCTGAAGACTAGAGGGATGTGTTAAGGTGTCTGAATTTCACCAAGGAGTTTTAGGAAAGAAAATGATGGTTGGATTTGTTCAAGAGACGAGAGGAAAGTTTATGAGAAAAGTGCAGAAATTAGGGCAAATTTGCAAAGGGCTATGCATGACCTGTGAACATGTAGCAGAGGAGATGGTGATGGTTGATTTATTGATTTATTATGATAAAATATGTATTGTAAGAGAGATGCAAGTCAAAACACTGAAACTGAGCAAGAAAAGATCTAGTTGTACCAAAAAACAAAACTATATCTCACATTAACCTAAATTATGACCTAGGAAAATGAAACGCTAAACAATGCTTTATGGAAAGGAAATAATGTAAAGAGATTTATTTCAAAAACATAAATGAGTATGGCAAAATGGATCTGAAGCAAAACATTAACCTCTGAATCAAACTGTAACACTAGAAATTGCATGGAGGAAGCAAAATTGTGTTTTTGTGGCAACAAGAGTGTCTTGGCCTTTTCATATGATGGGTTAAAAGGATATATGGAAGATGTTATGAAACATATTATCTCTCTTAAGGATGAAAATGTCAAACCCTTTAGGCAAATAAATCCTAAGTTAGCCCCTTAGTGCAAAAGGAGTTGCAACATGGATCGATTAGACTATGTGTGGATTTTAGAAATTTTATTTTAGCTTGTAAAAAGGATAATTACACATTACTTAATAAGGAAACATTATTACAAAGGGTAACAAGATCTGGAATGATGTCTTTATTAGATGGATTTTCAGGATATAACCAATTCATGGTGAAGAAGGAAGATAGACATAAGACAACATTCACCATACCATGGGGTACTTTTGGATATTTGAGGATTCTTTTTGGATTAACAAATGTTGGAACAACTTTTCAAAGGGCCATGGACTATGTTTTTAAGGGTCTAGTTGTGAAATTTATTGATATTTATCAAGCATGACATTATGGAAAAAAATTATGACTAAAAAAACTTTTAAAATGAACACCTGAAAGAAAGAGTTATTATACCACGAGTAATTTATTTTTTAAATGCTAAATGTATAGCGATTTTAAAATCTTAGCCTAAGACAACTTAATACATTGCAACAAAAATTTAAAAATCAACCATCAAATTTAGACACAATGTAGGTGAACTCGACCCATTATAGTGAAAACTTAAAGACCAGCCATGAAATTGACACGTGTGGGGGCAAACTCGATTAATTATAACGGAAATTTTAAAATCAACTATCAAATTGCACATAATGGGATTGGGTTGCTACTCCAACATCGACACGAACCCTACAAAAAAAAACACCAAAATAATAAATAAATAAAAATACAAAATACAAAATACAAAAAAAATTCAAACATTGAAAAAAAATAACATAAAAAAACAAACAGACAAACACAAAAAAAAAATTTAAAAATAATAACAAGTAAGAAAAAAAAAACAAAAGAAATTAAAAAACATGACAAAAAAAAACCAAATGAAAAAAAAAAAAAAACAAAAACAAAAACAAAAACAAACAAACAAACATAAAAATGTAAAATAAAACAAAATTAACTTGTAAAAATTAAACATATAAACATATAAAAAACAAAAACAAAGGGGGGAAATATTAAAAAAAAAATGAAGAAGAAGAAGAAACAAAACATTAAAATTTAAAAAAATCAAAAAAAACAAAAACAAAAACAAATTAAAACAAAAAAAATTATTAATAATAATAATTAAATTGTCAAAAAATACTATGAAAAACAAAATTTCAAAAAAATAAAATTCAAAAAAAAATAAACAATGTCTATGTTTTGTCCCCCACTATGTTGTGAAGGACATTTTAACTCAAGTTGATTGCTTAGGAACTAGAGCTAGATGGGTCTCAAAGATTCAAGAATATGATTTAGATATTAGACCTACCAAGCTAGTGAAAGGCAAAGGGTTGACCGAAACCTTGATTGAGGGGAATGAGAAAGCGTTAGGAATTATTTGTCAAATTGATTTGGAATCAACTTCATCAGAACTTCAGAGATTGAGTCAACTTGAATGGTATAAAGACATTATTTACTACTTGCAAAATGTGTCATGCCCTAATCATTTAGTTGGTCATAAAAGAAGAGCAGTAAGGCTGAGAGCAACTAAGTATTGCATTATGAAAGATGGTTTAGGTTGGATAAATCCAGAGGAGGTGATACTTAGATGTGTTGATGAAGTTGAAGCCAAAATGCTTCTGACTGAGTTTCACTCAGGATTTTCTGGAGGAAATTATGTTACTAAGACTACTACCCACAAAATTTTGAGAGATGGTTATTTTTGGCCTTATATGTTTGCTGATGTGTACAAGTATGTTAGAGGTTTCCAAGCTTTTCAATTATTCATTGGGAAGCAAATGTTAGCTTCTTTGCCTCTTCAGCCTGTGGTCGTGGAAACTCCCTTTCAACATTGGCAGCTTGATTTTATAGGGAAATTTAATGAAAAATCAAGTAATGGCTACTCATGGATCTTGAATGCGGCTGATTATTTCATTAAATGGGTAAAAGCCATCCCTAGAAAACACATCACCGAAAATTTAGTGATGGACTTTCTTGAAGATAAGAGTATCACTCGTTTTGGTGTCCCTGCCATGATTACAACCGGTAATGCCAAGGCTTTTAGCTTTGTTGAATTCTCATCATTTTGCTTTAAGTATGCCATTTTATTATCCCATTATTCAAACTACTATCCTCAAGGTAATGGCCTATTTGAGTCTAGCAATAAAAATTTGATATCCATAATCAAGAAGATAGTAGGGGATAACAAACGAGCATGGTATAGTAAAATTAAGTATGCTTTGTGGGCTGATAGGATTACAAAGAAGAGTTCAACATGAAAGAGTCTCTTTGCATTAGTTTATGGCTTGGATGTTACCCTTCTCATGTACTTGAGGATACCATCTTACCAATTGCTACAAAATTTTACATCTGATAAGATGTTGCAACATAGGATTGACCAAATTTTAGAATTAGATTAAACTAGGAGAAGAGTCTTTGAAAATTGTTGTAAAAAACAATCTAAGGTAAAAATAAATTTTGACAAATAATCTAGGAATAGAAGATTTTCTAATGGTGATATGGTTTTGTTATGGGATCGCGGGAATGAAAATCCATGTAATCATGGTAAGTTTGACAATTTGTGGCTTGGACCATACATTATCAGAGAAGCAACAGGACAAAGTTCCTACCATTTGAGCACCTTGGATGGAGAGTCACTGGAGTTACCTGTAAATGGCCAACTGCTCGATTTGTTCTACAAAGAGGATATATGATGCCATGGGGCATCTTTTTGTATCATATTTCTAACCTTATCCCTTGTCATTTTGGTTAAGTAGTTTTATTTCATGAATAAAGTGTCATTTGTGCTCTTAGAATAAATTTCCATTTCTTCATTTTTTGTACTTTATTTCGTTTGTGTTAGGTCCTTATAATACTAGTGATTACCCCATTACTAATGTAGTTGTATCCCTTATTAATATTGTTGTGCCCCTGTTGTTCCCATATTGTTATAAGTGTGCCCCATAGAATCCCTCTATTATTATTTTTGTGCTTTTATATTATTATTGTTAGATCGGTTGGGTTATATTGTGACTCCTTAGACTCCTATATATAGGAATGAGGTTTAGTCATTTGAATCATCAAATAATCATTCATTTGTGTAATGTAAAGGAGGTTGCCCCCTCGAAGAGGCTAAATTCTAAGGTGTTGATCTATCTTTTCTATCTTTTTGTCAGCTAGTTTCATAGCATTTGGTATCAGAGCTTTGGATTCTAGGGTTTCGTTGTTCCAAATAGGTCATTGTGGCATTTTCGCTATAAATTTTTTCTATGACGTTTTAGAAGCGAAAAAAAAAAAAAACAAAACAAAACAAAACAAAAACAAAAACAAACCCATTTGAGACGAAATCTCATTGAACCTCGAGTCCTAATTTCAAATCTTTTCACGGTATATTTGCGGAGATATGATCTGAGGAAGTTGTTTTTTTGTATACTCCTGAATTACATTCCAAAAAGGTGACCTGGAGAAAATCGTCATAAATTTCTCTCTGAGCATCGGATTGAAATTTCGTAAGAAGGCACAGAAAGAGGACGGACTGTAGTTTCTTGTATATATTTTCATAGCTAAAGGTTGAAACGGGGACACGTGGCACGTCGTACAAGTTCGCTCTACTGAACTAGTCTATAATCAGGGCACTGTGGGAGATTTGGCATAACTCATCCTTGGAGAATCCAATTGGGATCAAAATGGTGGCATTGGAAACAAGACACGGAGGGCTACAGTAGGTCACAATTTCAAAACTGGATGATCTGAAATTACAGAGATACATCACAGGAAATATTGAGCTCTTACAAAGTGAAAAAAGGGGTGTATATTTTTTTAAATTTTTGCTTAAACTTGGTTTGAAAAATTATTTTGAAGGAATTCAAAGGGCATAGTAGAGCATTATTATCGGTAACTGATGCCCCGAGGAAAGAAAATGAAAACACCTAGTAAGCAACCTGAAAGCTCTAGCATGACTCATGAAGAAAAGGAAGAAATGCTACATGATATATCAAAATTACAAGACCAAGTGCAAAAAATTTCACTCTCACAAAAACTAACAGAAGCTAAGATAAATGGCGTGGAATCTAAGATAAAGGGCATGGAAGCTAAGATGAATGGCGTGGAAGCTAAGATTGACGATTTGAAGATAGATTTGACAAATTTTCTACAAGAAATACTTACTAATGGTGAAAGGGTAGCAACGGAAACTCGTGATGCGAACAAAAGAAATGTTAATCATGATTTCATAGACTCTAATGTTGGATCGAAGACCCAACATATTCCAAAAATCAATATGAGGAAGTTTGATAGCAAGGATCCCACAACATGGATATTACAGATGGATCAATTTTTCGATCTCAATAATGTGCAAAACACACAAAAGGTACATGTTACAACTTTATATTTGGAACCAAATTAGTCTGTATGGTATCAATGGCTTTGCTCTCATAAACAAATTATCACTTGGGAAATTTTTACGGAAGAATTGACAGCACATTATGAGGATACAAAAAGAAACACTCTTTTTAGCCAATTGATAAGTCTCAAACAAAAGGGTTCAATAATGGAGCACATTGAGGAGTTCCAAAAATTGAACATAAGGGTAAAAAATATTCCAGAGGAGCATAGGATTGATGTGTTCATAGGGACTTTAAGGGATAATATCCAACATGATGTTCGCCTTTGGGAACCTGATTCATTAGAGAAGGCATTCAGGTTAGCAAGAAAATGGAAAGCAAAATTATGGCAACCAGGAAGCATACCACTCACAACTATAAAGATGGAAGTGTTGTTGTGTCTAGTCTTCCACAACCTATAAGGTTGACACCACAACAACTGGAAGAAAAAAAAGAAAAAGGGCTTTGTTATAGTTGTGATAGTAAATACACTAAAGGTCATAAGTGTGCTGAGAAGAAATTACTCTACACAGATTGTGAAGAGGAAAAATAAAAGGAGCAAGAAAGGTCAAAAAAAGACGATATACTCCAGGAACAAAGCCTAGATAAAGAAGAAATGAATCCGACCATATCTTGAAATGCATTGGCTAGAATTAACACTCCTCAAACCATCAAGATAGAAGGACAAATCAAGAACAAAAAGGAAATAGTGTTGATTGATTCAAGAAGTACCCACAATTTTATTCATTGTAAGGTAGCAAAAGAATTGAATTGCTTCCTATATCTAGCACCAGAGTGTCAAGTGATGGTTGCAAATGGAGGAACAATAAATTGCTCTGGAAAGTGTCATAATATCAAGCTATCCATGGGAGAATATGTATTGACTAGCCCAATGCTTTCCATTCCAATGGGAGGTGCTGATGTTGTACTAGGAGTCCAATGGCTACAATCCTTGGGTACAATAGCTTTTAATTTTCAAGAACTTTTCATGAAATTTTATGTGGAAGGAAAGGAAGTTGAATTAAGGGGTATTGCAGGGAAACCGGGAAAGATAATCAGCTTTAACGGTATGACAAAGCGTCTAAAAAGGGAACAAAGAGGTGTAATTGCACAATTATGTTCGCTAGATGTTTCCATATCGAAATCATCTATTTCTCCAGATCTCCAGGAGCCTTGGACAATCATTCCAAGCTATTTGAGACTCCTAAAGGTCTCCCACCTACTCATGATCATGATCATGCTATTCATCTGATTCCAGGAAGTGTTCCTCCAAACATCAGGCCGTACAGATATCCCTATGCCCAAAAGAGTGAAATTGAACGTATGGTTGCAGAAATGCTAGAGGCTGGTATGATTCAACCTAGTCAAAGTTATTTCTCTGCTCCAGTAGTATTGGTGCACAAGAAGGATGGATCATGGTGCATGTGTCCGGATTATAGGGAGCTCAACAAGCTCACTATTAAATATAAGTTTCCCATTCTTGTCATTCATGAATTAACGGATCAATTGCATGGATCAATTTACTTCACCATGTTGGATCTTCGTTCAGGATATCGTCAAATCAGAATGAAAACTGAAGACATTCCAAAAATAGCATTTAGAACTCATGAGGGCCATTATGAATTTTTAGTCATGCCTTTTGGCCTTACCAATGCACCTTCTACATTTCAAAGTTTGATGAATTCCATTTTCAAACCCTTCCTTAGAAAATGTGTGTTAGTATTTTTTGATGATATACTAATTTACAACAAGTCTTAGAAGGATCAGGTTGAACATGTTGACAGGGTGCTACAACTATTGGAGGAGAAACAATTATATGCAAAAAGATCCAAATGTTTCTTTGGAGTATAATAGGTGGAATATCTGGGTCATATTGTATCTCATGAAGGATTTAAGGTAGATCCTAGCAAAATTAAAGTCATTAAGGAATGGAAAATCCCCACATCCATAAAGCATCTGCGAGGATTTCTAGGGTTGACAGGGTATTATCACAAGTTTGTTAAGAATTATGGGAGAATAGCAGCACCTCTAACAACATTATTGAATAAAGATGCATTTTCATGGACTCCAGAAGCAACAAAGGCCTTCGAAAATCTTAAAGAGGCAATGTGCCAAGCACCGGTCTTAGCTACACCGAACTTCACGAAAACCTTTATTGTGGAATGTGATGCTTCTAGAAATGGAATTGGTGTTGTTTTAATGCAAGATGAAAGACCCATTGCTTTTGAAAGTCGTCCAATCAAGGGAAAGTTTTTACACAAAGCTATTTATGAGAAGGAAATGTTGGCAATACTACATGCACTTAAGAAATGGCGACCCTACCTAATGGGAAGACACTTCAAGGTAAAAACGGATCATGATAGCCTTAAATACTTTTTAGAACAAATATTATCCTCGAAAGAGCAACAAAAGTGGGTCACAAAGATGATGGGTTATTACTTTGAAATCATCTACAAAAAAGGGAAGCAATGTGGTGGCCGATGCACTCTCAAGAAAGGATGAGGATGTGGAAGAATTTTTGTGTGCCATTTCTATTATCCAACCAGATTGGATAAATGAAGCAAGGGAGGAATGGAAAAATGATGAAGAAGTGTGGGCACTTATTCGAAATTTACAACAACATTCTAGTACATCTGATACATTTAGTTGGAAAAATGATTCGTTATGGTACAAAGATCGCTTATACCTCTGTAAGAATTCCTAACTCAAACAAAAGATTCTTATGGAATTGCACACTTCTCCCTTAGGAGGGCACTCAGGATTTTTAAAAACTTACCACAGGGTTAAGAAGGAATTTTTTTGGGATGGCCTTAAATCAGATATTCAAAAGTTTGTGGCCGAATGTTTGGTTTTCCAACAAAATAAAGTTGAAGCAATTAAGACCCTGGGTCTATTACAACCTTTATCCATTCCAAGCCAACGTTGGGAGGAGGTTTCAATGGCTTTTATCACGGGTTTACCCAAGTCTAAGGGAAAGAGTGTCATCATGGTGGTAGTTGATAGACTTACCAAGTATGCACATTTTTGTGCATTATCACATCCATTTAAAGCTAGTACAGTTTTTACTGCATTTATGGAAACAATTCAAAAGCTACATGGAAACCCAAAGATTATTGTAAGTGACAAAGATCCCATTTTCACTGGAAATTTTTGGACAGAATTATTTTCTTGTCTTGGTACTCAGTTAGCTCATAGTTCATCTTATCATCCTCAATCTGATGGGAAAACTGAGATAGTAAACAAATGTTTGGAAGGATATCTTCATTGCTTTGTATCTGATAAACAAACACAATGGGTCAAATGGTTGCCTCTAGCTAAATGGTGGTATAACACTTCCTTCCATACAGGAACAAAAATGACCCCATTTATGGCACTTTATGGATATCAAGCACCATCCATCACATCATATTTAAGATAAAATTCTAAGGTTCAAGCAGTGGAACATCACATCACGCATCAACAAAAATTCCTCCAACTCTTAAAGGATAACCTCGTGTTGGCGCAGAATAGAATGAAACAACGGACAGATCAACATCGCAACGAAAGAAGTTTTGATGTAGGGATTGGGTATTCCTACGGCTACAACCATATAAACAAATGTCCCTCAAGCAAGCTAAGAAGGATAATAAATTATCACCAAAGCATTATGGTCCATACAAGGTGTAGCAAAAGATTGGTACTATGGCATACAAATTGGAGCTTCCTGCAGCTTCTCGATTGCACCCAGTTTTCCATGTTTCATGTTTAAAGAAGGTTATAGGCGACAAGCTCCCAGTTCAAACAATATTTCCAGAACTTGACGAGGAAGGAAAAATTATATTGGAACCGGAAGCAGTCACAGAAACAAGAACTCGACAGCTACGAAATCGATCAATTTCGGAGTATCTCATCAAGTGGAAGAACTTATCCGCTAAAAATTCCACATGGGAGGATGAGAATTTTATACAGAGGCATCCAAAACTACTCAAGCGTTGAGGACAACACTTTTTTGAAGGAGAAGGGCATGTTAGGTCCCTATAATACTAGTCATTACCCCATTACTATTGTAGTTGTATCCCTTATTAATATTGTTGTGTCCTTGTTGTCCCCATATTGTTATTACTATGCCCCATAGAATCCCTCTATTATTATTTTTGTGTCTTTACATTATTATTGTTAGGTCGACTGGGTTATATTATGACTCCTTAGACTCCTATATATAGGAAGGAGGTTTTGTCATTTGAATCATCAAAGAATTTCATTTCTGTAATGTAAAGGAGGTTGCCCCCTCGAAGAGGCTGAATTCTAAGGTGTTGATCTATCTTTTTGTGAGTTCGATTCATAACAGTTTGATGATGTTTTGAATGGATATTACTGATATATGTCTTTTGTCGGTGGATGCAAATTCCATGTTCTTGCACACTATCACTTCATATCTAGCATGCATCCCCATGTGGAGCTAAATGTTGGCACCTGAGGAGTATCTGAAGAGTCCATGCCCAAGGATGTACCAAAGGATGCTTGTACCATCAGTCATCATCATATTACCATAGTTTTTCAACTCTACTTCTTCTTCTTATCATTTTCTGTTATACCTAGATTCCAGAAGCAATATGAGGAAATGTAATAAGCGGTGCTAGTATGATGAGTTTTGAGTCATGTAACATGAATAGGTAGTTTGGGACCTTGTCATCAAGTGAGTATTACTCTGGGAGGTTTTTTTTACTTGGTTAATTATTATCTCCCTACTAGGACTTAATAATTAATTGAGTTTTTTCCTCGAAATGTAACCTAAAGCTAGAGTACATCTTGATGGCGAGGCCTTGGGTGAGTCCTAGTGTCTAGGGTCAATCTATATTACCATAATATATCACACAAAAAATTTCGTTGAATTTCGTTAGGTCTAGGGGTCATTTTTTTATTTTTAAAATTTTTCGCACAGCAAAGATTGCAACAAATTTTATTTATGAAATGTAATAAGTGTTGTCTAGAGAAGTTGTATGGGTTATGAGTAATACAAATTTAAACCCCATTTTTCCTAAGTTTGGTGGGAAAAGTGGCAATAAATTAAATGGAGAGAAATAAATTGCTCCATGTGACAAAATGACATGAAATGACTTGGAAATTATCCCAAGTCAAAGATTTTAATCAAGGAACATGTGGAGGATGATTAAGCACCTTACATCATAAATGCACCATACCCACAAGAAAATTGAATTTCTGGCATTTAATTATGAAGTTTTTTATGTTGAAAACCGAACTTTTGGAGGAGTTAATGCGCACAAAGGAATATTTGATGGATATTAAGATGGAGGATTTCGTGGAAGCTTGTATCACCTTAGATTCACTTCCTCTACACTTGTCACATCAACTTGGGAGTTACGAGTTGCACTTGGAGACCCACAGAATTCAAGATGAGGATATATGTTTGGCACATTGGGATCATCATTTGCGGTGGAATTTTGTGGCTAGTTGGATGGGGAGTTAACTACCTCTCATTGTACACTTGGAGAATTCAATTTTCTTGATGAAGATTACTCTTGCCACATATGGAATTAGATTTGGTGGAGGCTCTACACTTCTCTCGCATCCCCACTTGTAACGCAACTTTCTCTCCTTGGGATTTGTTCCATAGCCATTTGCCATGTGGATGCTTCATTGGGATTTGTTCCCACTCTCTTATATAATTGAGCCTTGGGCTCTCATATTGGAATCTGGAATACAAACTATCGTGCTTAAGAATACTCTGTTGGATTGTACACTCTTTGCAAATTAATACAAAAGACTTTGGGGTTATATTTGAAGTGTTTTTATCCTTGTGTATGGTAACATCTTGATATTCTTGCTCTTATATTTCTACTTGTTTCATTATGTTGTTATTTCCATTATGTTTTTCAGGTTATGTTGTTGTTTAGTTATCTCACGTTAGCATAAGGATTATTTACTTGCTCTAGATAGAGAAATGTTTTAGTTGATGTCCAATATATCTCTAAAATTTTCTCTTCATTGAATTTGATTTAGTTCATGTGGATCTAATTTTTTCATCTGAAGTTCCGTAGAAAATATTTATTTGATCAAATTTCAAGTGTGAGGGGAAGTTCTCAAGTGAACCAACCCACTCTTGAAAGTACTCAAGGAGAACCCACATTTGTCAATTTCCAAAGTCTTACCATTTGATTTTGTCTTTCATGGATTTCTTTTGAGATTTGGTCTCATACTCTTGCTTTATAATTCAATATTTAGTTCTTAAATATTGTACTTCATTTACTAATATCTTTCTATTTTAGAGCATGGCTAGGCGAAAAGGAGAGTTTTCTCATACTCTTTAACTTAGCCTTTGTAGATTATATTGTACACATACATTTGTAATTTTATTGAGTAATTTCATATCTAACAGTTGGCTTGTCTTGCAACCTTCTCTAACTAGTTTCTTGTGACAACTTGCAGGATTCATCATTTCAAACTATTAACAAGTTGTGTGTAGGACCTTGGGCTCTCAATTCAAGACTAATATTCTCTCTTGGTCGCGAGCATTCAAAGCTCTCTTTGGCAAGACCAAGTTCCATTTTGGGGTTCCACTTCTCTCTCTTGGTCATGGGCTCAAGGATGTTCAGCCTTTTTTTTCTTCTTGCCAAAAATCTGATTTTTCTTGTACCTAAAGCAAGCCCTTTGAAATTTCGGATTTCAAAGCCCTTCATTGGCCTCATTTGCAATAGTAATTCATCAAGGAAAAGTCTATGGTCTAAAGGCTTCATTGTAAAATATTTTCCTTGAGTTTGGAGGAGACTTTCATGGGCCCTTGCCGCTTGTAATTTAATTAATAAAATTTCTTATTTTTGGGAGTGTAAGTTTTACCCATTGGCATCCTTATCTCTCCACTTTGGGGAGAGAACTTGTGGTTAGTTTGATTTGTTGATTCTATCTTCTCTTCTCACTTACATGCATGTTTCAATTTTCTAATTAACACAACCATGCATCTCACTTAATTTTCTAAAGTTGACTACAATTTGCTTTCCATTTACATTAATTTCTATAAGTCACAAGTTACATTTTATTTCATGGCATTTCATTTTTTATGCAAACATCTCTTTAACTTGATACATTTATCTTGGATATTGTTTAAAGTTCACTTTTGCTTCATTTTTTTCCAACAATTTCACATCTTGAGTTTTGATGCATTGTGTATTTGAGCAATTTCATTTTCCAAAGCAACCATTTATTTTATGTCAAGCTAATCCCTCAAGTTAAGATTTATTTCTTATGCAAAGATATTTTGAGTACAATCTTGAGTTTATTTTTCAAAAGAATTGCAATTTATTTTCCAACCAAATGAATTGCTCCTAAGTTTCAAATTTGATTTTGGTGGATCATTAATTTATCATAAGTCAAATCAAATACTTTCACTTCACAATTTTACATGTTATAAAGCTTATGCAATCTTGTGTTTAAAGCATCTCTATTTTTTACATAGCATTTGAAAATTTAATTGCATATCATAATAGGCATATTAACTTAGTTGCACATTTAAAATCAACCTCCAAGCATAAACTTGGTTGATAGAAATCATAAGGAAAAAAATAATTTCTTGGAAAGTTCTTCCATTTTGTACGAAGGTAAAAGTTTTGTGACCCTGCAGTTATAAAGGTGGTCTGTTCCCTTGTAGGAACGAAGGCACACGTTGGCTCGTAAGACTCGAGGGACAGGTATCATTAATGACACCATCATGTCCCTGCCCCTTCTTTCTTACAGCCACCCCAATTTTTACCCTTTGGCAAGAGTTTAAGAGGAGGACTTCTCAACCTAGATTAGGCATTTTAGATTAAAAGTAACCAAGATAATTGCATCCAAATCTAGTGCAGGTACATTTCATATCAACACATCTCATGGTTTTACTTGTAATTAGTCATTTTACTTGTCATTACTGAATTGAATACTTTTTTTTTGCAAGCATTATTTCATCTATATTTTGCAAGTAGAATACTAATTGTTTTTTTTTTTGCAAGATATCCTTGTATGATTTGATTTATAAATTGATCATATATCTTGAAAGCATCCTTATATCTTGTATTAATTATTTTATTGTGCTAACATTTTATTTTTTCACTTTCAGGATTATTTGTGCTTCCTTTTGAGAGCATTTCATTTATATTAAACAAAGATCTTTCATTTTTTAGCAATACTTTAAAAGGCACTAGTTTTTCATATGTTTATGTTTATCTCATGTGTTAAATGGTTGTTAATGGTTATTTCAATTCATATTTCTCACATCATATTTTCTTGTAATCTTAAAAAATAATCCACTTCACTTTAACATTATCCTAGAAACCTCACATATTTAACTTAGTTTTCCTTTAGGGACCAACCTCCATAGCTAGCCTAGGAGATAGCTTAAATGGAGAGAGTTGGGAATAGGTGACAACCCCTTCTCTTAGTTCATTGCCACCAACCACACCTTGTGGGGTTAAAGGATTTTCTCAGTAACTATAGGTAGGTGTAGGCGGTAGGGTCAACATCTTTTTCCGCCGCTATCGAGGACAAGTCTTCTTGTACCTAGAAAATCGACTAACTTTTGGTTTTGGCATATTGAACTTTAGGATTAGATTCTTGCTCAAGTGACGACTCCATTGAATTCAAATTTTGTAAGATTTTCTTCTAGGAGATATCCAAATGGTCTAGTTTGTCCCACTCCTGATCCTGAAAAGGTTTTCAGAGAGAGGTTAAATAGACTTTCTCATAGTAGAACTCTTGTTAATCTTGGGAAAGAGGCTATTTCTGATATTCATTTGCTTTTTCAAGAACAAGTAGAGCCTAGCATCATGAATGATCTTTTTTCACCTCGTAATTTTACTAACATAAATGGCTATCCTCACAATATCCCTGACAAGGCTATTGAAAAGTTGCCTTCTTTTCAAGGTAACAATGTCATTAGTGTTGTGTCACATGTCAAGAACTTCAATGTTTGCATCTTTAAATTGTGTAACATTGCTAACTATGAGGATGTAAAGATGAGACATTTTGTTCTCTCTTTAAAAGAGGGTGCTCTTGATTGGCTCACTGAGCAACCCGCTAACTCTTATGACTCTTTTATAAGCAATCATCAATGCTTTCATAGGAAAATTTGAAGAGACTAAAGAAAATAGTCATTTGATCAATGTTATTAGAAATATGAAGAAAAATGAGAATGAAAGCATGGAGCAGTTTAACTAGAGAAAACTCTTCCTCCAATATTATTGAGAAGTCATTCAGCTCAAAAGATGTAGCAGCACTATTTATCTCCTTCCTCTTCTAATTGTCTCCCTTCTTCTTTCGTGGACACTTGCTCGCATAATGACCATATTTGCCACATGTATAACACTTCAACTTGCTCAAGTCCTTATTAGCATTTCTCTTCATCTTCCCTACAAGAGCCATGTTATCATCATAAGACTTCTTCTTATTGTGAAGGTCCTCATCCCACAATTCTTCTTGGATTAAGTCGTCCCATAACATGTTCCAATCAAGGAGCTCACCACAAGCGACAGTCCCTTTGATAAGTGGCTTCCATTCCTCGAAAAATCCCTTAAAATCAATACTCACAGGTTTAGAATTTGGAACGTTATCTCTTATGGCATCAAGCGCATCACGAACTTGAGAAAATCTCATTAGATACAGAGCCACACCTTCAACATCCAACATCTTGGTGTTCTTCAACTTCTCTCTCAATACTAGCAACCGGTTCTCATTCTTGTTTTGGAACAAGTCTTGAAGAGATTTCCATATCTCATGGGCAGTATTCTTCTCAGTCACATGAGGTATCAAGCGATCTTTGACACCATCTAGGATGTTGAGCTTAGCCTTCGCATCTGACTCTTCAAATACTTCCAACTCCTTGGGGTCTACTAGTTTCTTAATCTCCTTGTCGACAAACTCCCGTATCTCTTTCACAAGCAATTCCAACTTGATCCTTTCCTTCCAAGGACTATAGATGGACAAGCCATCCAATATATCTTCATACCTTAAACTAGTGACCAACTTCATTATGTTGCTAGTCCTTCAACAACAAGGAAACCAACTCCCTCTTGAGTTGTACGTTGTGCAAACTCTGATTCAATTGTCCCTCCAAAGTAGCTTTGATTCCATGTTGATTTTTCCTTGGCACTTGAGAATAAAGTCTATGTTTAAAACACAATCACAAACACACTTAAATACCACAACTCATAAGCACTTTGCATAGTGAAAAATTTACAGTAATGAATCAATGAAGTGCACGAGAATTATTGCAACCCAAAACTTGTTATTTTACAACTTTAGTACAACAAACATAGGGTTCTCGTATCAGGGATCATGACCCTTACAATTAGCCATGATACAAGGAAAACTAGGGCTTGAGGTCAAAAACACATGACCATCAATCTACCCTTGAAAAAGAACAACTTGACTTACTAGTTGAAGAAGCACTTACACCAACCCTTTCAATCCACTTGCTTTGAACACCCGGCAAGTCCTTTTCCACCTATACTGCCAAGAGTATTGTTTCTCCAATGCCTTTTCTAATATTGTTCACAAGTACTTCTACTACTCCATAATTTCTTGTATATTTAGCTCCAATACTCTGCCACTAACAGTCCACTTCACCAAGGGTCAGTATACTTAGGCTCAACAAGACTACCACTAATTGTCCTCTTGTTGCTCCAAGGTGACTGAACTTAGGGAACCAACAAACAGCCTCACAACAACCTTATTTTTGCTCCAACATGATTGTACTTAGGGATTTATAAACATCCCTCTAATTATCCTCCTACTACTTCAAGATAGCAGTCCATAGAGAACACTTGGATGACCCACACAACAGTGATTTGTTCCCAAAATCACAATACTTAGGGTTGCAACAATTGTTGTTCAACACACCTTGTTGAACAAACCTTTAACACTTCACTTCCAACGCTCTCCTCCAAAGAATCTTCTCTTTCCCTTCACATTATGATAACTCCTTGCCTTTATCTCACTTCACACATCAATCCACACTTAGATACACTTTCGACCTCCATAAGATTATTGTAACAACTCGTTGTCTTCAGAGGCTCCATTTCCCTCAACACAGACACAAGATAGGCCTCTTGTCTCTCTCTTTAAGGTCTTGGCTCTCCGTCAACAAGAATTTCTTGCTAGAGTGAAAGTAACCAAGCTATAGGGCAGTACTTCGATGATTGTTATGCACATAAGTAGTCTTGATCTAGGGCATAAACAACACAGTGATTAACCTCCAAAATCTTTGCTCAATAGACCTACACAACGGCATGAAATCCCAAACATAATTCGTCTTCTTTCCTAGAAATAACTTAGCCTCCAAACATACTTATATGGACCATAAAAGCTCCAATTTGTCCCTCATTTAGGTCTTGTGGCTACCTAAGGCTATTCGCACTCCTCCAAGGGAAAATATCACATGATAAGATTGTGCTTGTGATCAATACAAATAATCTCACATTCATCTCTACTTATGGTGTAATTAGGGAGAACATTAAACCCCAAGGGTTATTTCTTAAAGATCAAGCCAACTTGAACCTACACATAAAAACCCCACTAACATAAGAAATAAATTATCTTTCATTTGTTTTAGCCCTCACCATTGTAGCCCTAGGTGCCCCTTAGCCCTTCAAGGGTTCCCTATTGAAAACGATGATTAAATAATCAATTTTTGATTTGGTATTTCACCCACAACTTTGGGTACAAATCCCACCACTTGGGTACATTTCCCACAAAACTCCATTTTTTGGGTCAACTCCTCACAAGCCTAATACCCTAGAGGTTATGGGAGCACCTCTCAAGCTACACTTTTCAACACTAACATGGTATCATAGCTTCATTGAAGAGCAGTTGGGTCATAATTGTGCACATGTGGCAACTCTAAGATGGAGTTGAGTTGTCTTGTTGTTGAAGGGACAACTTGCCAAATGGATTTATGGGTAAGAATCCAATGAATAAAATCGTTTCTAGCTTGAGTTTTGAGGATTGTTTGGAAGTGTTATCCAGTTACAGCTCGTGGAAGCAAAGAACCAAGTTAGTGTTGTTGGTGAATGATCTGTGGGATTATTCCAACACCGAGATCAAGGCCCCACTTGATGCAGCATATTTGGATTTGTAAAATAAATTAGATGTGAAGGTCAAGTTGATCATCCTTGATGGAGTCAAGGATCATTTAATATTTCATCTTACCTGAAAAGACACTACATGGGTCATGTGAGAATTTCTGAAAGCATTGTTTTAGAAAAAAGAACAAAAATTAGAAGATGATATTGAGAGAGAAGTTCGGGACATCAAGATGACAATTTCAGAGAATGTGACTTCCTATCTTACCAAGATTCAACAAGTTCGCGATGATTTTGTAGTTATAGGGGAGGCAATGGAAGAATTGGAGCTGGTGAGGGTTGCACTGAAGGGCTTCTTGGAGCAGTAGAAGCCAGTCATTAAAATAGTAGTATCACGAGAGAAACTTTCATATTGGAACAAGTTATGGGATGGTTTCATCCAAGAGGAACTTCGAGATGAGGATATTCAGGAAAAGAGTCCTAACAAGGAGAAGGTTTCCCTTGCTAGTAAGTTGAAAAAGGGAAAAGGGAAGTTATGTGATAGAAACAAGAAGAAGGACTTGAGCAACGTGAAATCCTTTGCGTGTGATGAATTTGGTCATTATGTGAGACAATGTCCACAGAAGAAGAAAGGATGGAAAGAGAAGAAGATTGAGATGGTTGGTCCATCTAAAATCAACGAGGATGATTTCTCTAGGAGATTCAACGAGGATTTTTTCTCTCTCATTTCTCCAAGAGTACAATTCATGAGGGTGCTTGGATCCTAGATAGAAAGGCTTCAAAGCATATGACAAGAACACAAGAATTTTTTGAGAACCTGACCGAGTGGGACTCTGATCTACATGTGAAGATTGGTGATAAGAGTCAGCATGTAGTTAGAGGAACTAAGACTATACCATTCATGATGGATTTGGGTGGATTGTTGAGTCCAAGATCTAATTTGGGTACCGAAGGTCAAATGCAGCATGATTTCAGTCTCAGCAATTGAGGCAAAGGGGTTTGATTTCTATTTCGAATTGGAAAAGTGATGCTCAAGCCCAGTGGATCTAAATCTAGTCTAGAGGTGGTTCTTGGAGTCAGGGAGAATGGTTTGTATAGGCTAAAGGGAAAGCTTATTGACAAAGGAAAGTATAAGGTTTTAGAAACTTAGAGGGATTCTTGTTCTAGAGGGAGTTCATTGATTCATAGGAAGAGTCAGCAACCCCAAAAGGATGCATTGTCAAAGAGAAGAAAGGAGACTTGCATGACTGACAAGATGGAGCCATGGAATGTCCTAAAGGCATATAAGGAAAAGAAGAAGCACGAGGCTTTTAGTAGCAAGGAAAACTCCAAGAAGGGTTTTGTTCTTGCAATATGTTTTGCTTCTGTGACGAAAGATGAAGCTTATGATGAATTTAGGAAAAAAATCGTGAAAGAAAATTTTGTTCTAGTGTGGGAAACAAAGAGACTTCCAAGGAATGGAAATACCTCCCTCGCTAAGAGGGAGTGTTGAAATTAGGTAGCATCGAGAGGTACTCTCACATGCCCTTCATGCAAGGCTTGTGAGAGAGAAATGCTCACAAAGTGTGGTTTTATGAGTGTATGGGATTTGCACCCAACTTGTGGGCTTTGTACCCAAAGTCGGAGGACTTCATACTCAAGGATAACATTTAATATTCTAATTTAATGTTGAGTTTGATGTTGGAGGTTTCTTGACGGAAAAGGGAGCTTCCAAAGGACCTATGGTCTACCATATATTAGAAGCAACTGGGAAGGCTTGAGGAGAAACTCATATGGACAAGATGTAATGGATTTCTTATTAATTAATCTCTGAAATTTATTAAGAAAATGCTAACCTACAACTAGGGAAGTCGAGTATTTTTTTGGGGTATCTTTTCTATGGTGGGAAAGGATTTTGGTTTTGTTGTTTAGAGGTCAGAGGGCTAGAAGATGTTGAAAATTAGCAGCCGGGGTAGCAATTTTCCCATTGGAGAAGCCTAGTAAACCCTAAGGAAACCCCTCTTACATTTGGAAAAATTAAATGTACACATGGAAAAATATTATTTTTGATGTTGGTCGAAGTCAACTTGAAAAGTACAATTAAGCCTAGAGAGAGAAATTTGACCCCCAAGATCACATATAAATTGACCTAATTTGACTTCACTTGGAGGCATCTCATCACGCATCAAAACTTCTTCATTTCGTTCGATCACTTCTGAATTTGTTGGTCTAAGTTCAAACGTGTGAAGGGGAGAGAGGAGACTTTTGTTGATTGCATTGACTTTCTGATTTTTGACCTCCTTTGACCAGCATTAGCTTGGGGAGACTTTGACTTGGTTTTAACTGAATCTTATCTATTTTGGAAGGTCACTTTGACTGAGATATTGACCGAATTATTCTAGGCATGTTGACAATATTTGACCACATATTTGAAGCTAGGGTTACCGCAAGTTGACTATTGACTTTGACTGAATTGCAGGAGGATTCTTGGATCTGGATTGACTGGGTTTGACTAAGAAAGGAAGGCTGAATTTATTATTGCTTTAACTGAAGTTTTATAAGCACATTTGACCATTGACTTTGACTCGTTAGGGCTGTCATTGACTATTATTGACAGAACTTTAACAAGGCCGAAATCGCAAAACTGGTACTTTTACCAAATTTGACTTTTACGATCATCATTGATTGGATATTGATTGGTTGACTTAGATGGTCACAGATTTGACCTTTGACTAATTGATGGATGTACTTGGACTATGTATCTCTAATGAACATTTGATGAATATCTAAAGAAAAATAATTTGGTTAGGTTTTCCCCTTTGTGGGGTTCTTCCTTGGTCTTTGACCTAAATCTTTGTGTCTCATTGATCTTGGTTGTCTTCTATTGTGCATATTGTTTATTGTTCTATCTACAATTTCTTATTGTTATTAGGTGATTGAAAATAAGTTATTTTTACAGCATAGAACATTATCAAAAATTAACATGGTACCAGAGCTGAGGTGGAGACAAGCCCAAGGAGACAAGAGAAATCACCCTTTTCAAGAGATCCTATTTGTTTTTGAAGTTCATTTGACTTGGTCAAGATGTATACCTCACACTCCCTGATTGAGGAGAAGTTGAATGGCTCATCCAACTTTGTTGCTTAGAGAGCTAAGTTGGAATTGACTTTGGAAGAGAATAATGTTATGGAATATATTGAAGGCAAGGTGCCTGAGCCTCCAGAGAATTTTGTGAAATTTCCTTGAAATTGCATCAACTATAAATTTATTCCTTTAACGGATTAATTATGTAGTTTATTTGTTACGGAAAATAACGAATAAATCACACTATAATTCTTCACATTAAAATTATGTTGTGGAAAATAAATTGGAACTGAGAAAATAGATGCACACACACAAAATAAAAATGACACCAATATTTTTGGACTAATGTCCCCGAAAAAACCATGAAGGGAAAAATGGTGCAGCAGATGAGGGTTTATCTTTATTATTATGCAACAGTAAAATCTAAGTACAATCATCTGGATGCCCAAACTAGCAATCCTCTAGCAAAATAATCTACCTAAAATATTTGTGAGACAATTTTTCTCACCTAACCATTGATCCTGCTTGAAAATTGGCTTTGTCTGGGCCACTTGAATTTCTCCTGCATCAGCCTCTGCATAATCCTTTTGCAGGCCCTACTCGCACTATCTGTGGAGCTACCCATAATGTGTTGTTCTACCTGACTCTCCCTCTAGAGATGACTAGCTTGGCCTCCTGGAAATTTTCCTAGTAACTAGCACCTAAATCGACCTCCTCTTCAGCTGAATCAAACTTCCCTTTGAAGCTTCTATGTTTCCTCTATGTAGTTTCACTGAGGAAATAATATGGCCCTCTTGTTGTTAACTCTCTGACACTGGAACTCCACTAGAAATCACTGCTACTACTCCCTCTTGCTTTTGCTTTCCTTTTGGCTCAAACTCTACAACTGGATAGCTCAATCTGCCAAGGAAATCACTCTCCCTGTGTCTCACAATTGTGCTCAAGTGTGTCTTCTTCATCCCCGTCAACTTGCTCTTATAATCTCTTGTTAGATCACCAACAACCACGAGTAAATCATTATCAATAGCTAAGATCATCTCAAACTCAATCTGTGTGAGTTTCTATAGCTTTCTCAACTTTCCTTAATTAATTCCTATTAACTAAACATTTTTCCTAAGTTAGAGTTAGGAAAAAAAATTAAATGATGGATAATTAATTTAATTAAGGCATTTCGCAAGCTTATCTCCTGAAACATTTTCTAGGTTTTGAAGATCTTGTGTTTGTTAGTCTTTTAGACAGAAATCGAGACCAGAACACATGTTTGATGCTATAAAAACTAAAACTCCCTCTTAGTGAGGAAGGTATTCTATCCCATAACATCTTCCCTCTCATTGCTAATGTCTAACATCTATAACATGTTGCCACTGTCCATCAAGCCATTGCGCATACTCTGATTCATTTGCTAACCTTGTAGTTGAACCATCATGGATTTGAGTTATTGTTGACACTATGTTGTGCCATCCTACATTATTGTCAACTCTCTTTGTGATGCATCTGATCTCATGTTGTTGTTGTCGTTGCAACTACTGTAACTAAGAACTGATCTATGGATCCATTGTGTCCCCATATTGGTTCTGCAATTGTCTCCTGAGTCTCTGACTGCAACTAGTATCTACACTCTCTACTGAGTAACTGTCTACGTCCAACTGTCTCTGCACCCCTCTAGTAACTAACTGCAACTAATCTATGTAATTGTCTATTAAGATGTGACTACACCCTCTGACAGTGATCCTCCTGCTACTTAAAATTGGGGGCCCTTGTAGCAAGGGTAATTATCCATGAGGAAACACATGTTTTATGTTTTACTTCTTGGACCCTGCCTATACTTGCAACTTTGAAACCTCACGCTCCTCCTCCTTGTGGAGGTATAGTTGCTACCAATGCAAATTCCTCCATCTTAGAAGTAATTGATCTAAGTCTGTCGAAGTTGAAGTTTGTTGATCCCCCTTCTTATCCTTCTTCTTGTTGGGACACTAGGTGTTGTAGTGACAAAACTCAGCACACCTTAAGCATTTGATCTTCGACAAATATTTATTTTTCGTCTCTCCTCCCTTTGAGCCTTGTCCTTGATTAGGACCTTTCTTCGCCTTTCCTTTACTGGAAAGAGATACATTCTCATCCTCCTTCTCAACCTTCGATCCTTTGTACCACTATTGTTAGTGCCCTGGACAAAACTAAGCCTTAGCTCTTCCTGTGTGAAATCACTCCAAAGGCCTTCCAATCAAGGATTTTGTCTCATTGAGTAATTCCCTGAATGAATGTGGCCCATTCTTTGGTAAACCCATTTAGTTTTATGCGCACAAGTTCATTGTCCTCTGTTTTCTCTCCAACAATTGCTAGCTCATCTTATGCATCTCAAATTCTGGTGAGATACGGAGTTACATCTTCACCCTTCATCATTTTTGTGGTCCTCAACTTCTCCTTGAGAACTATTTTATGATTCTTAGATGGATCCCCGTATAACTTCACAATGGCATCCCACATGTCCTTTGTTGTTTCTTTCTCTGCAATTTGTGGAATAATATGATCTTGGACTCCATCCAAGACCATCCTCTTGGCTTTGGCCAGATCCCTCCTATACTCGTGGAAATGGATAGGGTCTTGCAGTACACCTACAATCGTTGTCATGAACTCCTTCAAGCCATGTTCATCCAATAGGAATAGCATCCTAGCCTTCCAAATACCAAATTTTGAGGCTTTTTCAAGTCTATTCTCATCTACGAGACATGTTGTATCCATCCTTGTGAAAACTGGGAAATAAACAAGAATCTCCTCCCTTTCTTGCTCGATCTCTTTCTTTGCTACTCGCACTCCCTTCTAGAATGTGTAGATATGTTATTTTTTGTTAGGCCCCTATACTACTAGTATAACCCCTTATTGCTATTAGTACAACCCACTTATTATATTGATGTACCCATGTAGTGCCCATATTGTTACTATTGTGCCCCATAGAAGCCCATGATTTTTATTATTGTTCCCTTACATTATTATTGTTATGTCGGCTCTGACTATGTTATGACCCCTTAGACTCCTATATATAGAAAGGAGGCCTTTTCATTTGTATCATCCAAGAATTGTTCATTTATGTAATGTAAGGGAGGTTGCCCCCTCGAAGAGGCTGAATTCTAGGGCGTTGATCTATCTTTTCTATCTTTTCTTGAGTTGGTTTCATAACATTTGGAATAAGAGCTTTGGATTCTAGGGTTTCGCTGCTCCAAACAGGTCATCGTGGAATTTTCGCTATAACTTTTTTCTGCAATGTTTCAGAAGCTAAAAGAAAAACCCATTTGAGAAGAAATCACGCTGAATCTCGATTCAAAATTTCAAATCTTTTCGCACTATATTTGCGGAGATATGTTCTGAGGAAGTTAGTATTTTTGCAGACTCCTGAATTACATTCCAAACAGGTGACCTGGGAAAAATCGTCATAACTTTCTCTCTTAGCATCGGATTGAAATTTCGTAAGAATTTATAGAAAGATTATGGACTGTAGTTTCTTGTATATATTTTTCAGAGCCAAAGGTCGAAACAGTGACTCTTGGAACGTCGTACAAGTTTGCTCTACTGAACTAGTCTATAATCAGGTCATCTTGGGAGATTGTGCATAACTCTTCCTTGGAGAATCCAATTTGGATCAGACTAGTGGCATTGGAAAGAGGACATAGAGGGCTACTACAGATCACAATTTTAGAACTTAAATATTCAAAAGGACAGAGTTACAGTCGTTTCAAGATCGAGCTCCTAAAATCAAGAAAAAGCAAGATGAGGAAGTTTGATGGCAAGGATTCGGTAAATTGGATACTTCAGATGGAGCAATATTTTGATCTACATGGTGTACCATTGTTACAAAAGGTATTTATTGCATCTTCATATTTAGAACTGGATCAAATTTTATGGTATGAAGGGCTTTGTTCTCGTAAACAACTTGTTACGTGGTCAATTTTTATGGAGGAAATGGTAGCACATTATGAGGATACAAAGAGCAACACCTTCTTTAGAGCAACACCACAACAATTGGAAATGGTAAAAGGGATTTGTGACATAGTGGAAAGAAAAATTATAGAAACCAGGAGGCATACTCCTCACAACTATAAATATGGAAGTGTTGTTTCTCCTAGCCTTCCACAACCTACAAGGGTTACACCACAACAATTGAAAGAAAAAAGAGAAAAAGGGGTTTGTTACAATTGTGATAGCAAATGCACTAAAGGTCATAAGTGTGCTGAGAAGAAATTATTTTATATAGAATATGATGAGGAGGAAGAAAAGGATCAAGAAACATCAAAAGAAGAGGATATATGTCAGGACCCCACCCCAGAGAAAGAAGAAATGAATCAAACCATATCTTGTAAAGCATTGGCAAGAATTACCACTCCTCAAACTCTCAAGATAGAAGGACATATCAAGAAGAAAAAGGTGCAAGAAGTGAAATATCACATCGAGAAAGAATAAATAAATCCAACCATATCTTGTAATTCATTGGTCAAAATTACCACTCCTCAATCAAGATAGAAGGACACATCAAGAAGAAAAATGTTCAAGAATTGAAAGATCACATCGAGCATCAAGAAATGAATCCGACCATATCTTGTAAAGGATTGGAAGAAATTGCCACTCCTCAAACTCTAGAGATAAAAGGACATATCAAGAAGAAAAAGGTTCAAGCAGTGAAAGATCACATCGAGCATCAACAACAAGTTCTCCAACTTTTAAAGGATAACGCCACTTCGGTGCAAAATCAAACGAAATAACAGGTAGATCAACATCGTAGTGAAAAATGTTTTGATGTAGGTGATTGGGTATTTTTACTGCTACATCTCAAGCAAGTTATTTATGAGAAGAAAATGTTGGCAGTACTGTTTAGTCAATTTAGTGTTTCTAAATTGATGTCATTAATTGTCAACCCGGGGCTCGTAAGCTGATGAAGTGAAGGTGTACTATATGTACTTAAGCAACCTCTTAGAGCTTTTTGTCGTTTGGGGTGTTGTTTGTGGTTAATTTATCTTCCTAAGATGGAGTTGTGATTTTATAAACAGATGAGTGGTAGTGTGTGTAAGGTGAATTCTAGATGAGTGAGGGTGTGTGATCAGTGGTTTCTAACTACTTGCTGAAAAGGAAAAGCTTGAAAGAAATAAATAACTTGAAATGAGCTGAAAGCAAAGAACCACTTTCTAATGGCATTAGACACCATTCATGCTGCTGCAAATAAAAGGTAAGAAAATCACTTTAAAAACCAATGATAATGTTTATCTCTTCCTAACTCTCTGCTTCTAACACATAGTACTGTGTAAAACACGATTAGGAAGTAGCTAGAGATGAGTTTAAAAAGTGATCAAAAATGAGAAAAACCTACTTTAAAGACTAGTTATAATGTTCAGCTCTTTCTAACTCTCTGCTTCTATCATATGGTACTATGTAAAGCATGATTAGAAAGTAGTTAAAGATTAGTCTAAAAAGTACTCAAAGCCAGCTGTAATTTATCAGTATTCTGATCTCTAAAAGATAAACAATTTGTGATAAAGAGACCATTCATATGTTAGCAGACAACTTTGAGAAATTAAACTAAAAATCAGCTATGAAAATAAAGTAAAGGCAGCAACTTTGAATCTGTCAACTGAAAATACCATCAGTTATAAAGCAAATACATAAACACAAAAACAATCCGGGGTTAAAAACCTGCAAAAGAACAATACTGATCAGCTTAAAATAAAGGCTGGAAATGAAATAACATGAAAGTGAATCAAGATGTACATGTTTCAAAGAAAAGGAAATGCTGAATGGAAAATAAGGAAATGATGAACATAAAATACTATACAAGGACAGTCATGAACAGGGGCCCTCCATTCATACAACCCAAAGAAGACTCAAAGATTTGAAAACTTCAGAACAGTGTTGTCTTCTATTACTCCATATGCAGAAAATTACAGTCAAGAGTGCTAGAACAGCACTATTAAAACAGAGTCTTGAAATGCACTAAAATGATAACAAGTTCATAAAACACAGCAACTAAAAAGTAACATTAAGCGTATGCAAACGCTAGTTTTTATAGGCATCTAAACGATTGCCTAATGCGTAAAGCTAGAAACTGAAAATTAACTAATCTGTCATGCGTAATAAAGGTTCAGCAACACGTCATAAGCCTCGTGGATGAGCTGGAGGTTCTGGTCGTTATGGGAATTGAATCCAGAGTTGGATTATGTTTCCCACAACCTACGTCACACGGACAAATCATCAGTTGCATTAACGTGACCCAACAGCTTACGTAACACCGTTTAAGCTGCCTTTGTTGATCGTGGCTTGACCCTCGTTGACCGGAGGTGTAGATGATGTGGCTGACCGAACCAATGGCACAGGAACCTTGAGCACCTTTATTCCTTCATGCCCATGTGGCTCGTTTTGCAAAATGACACGTGGAACCTTGAGATTAACAAAAAGGCTGCGGAATCATCAGATGGCTGCGGAATCGCTGAATGGCTGCGGAATTGCCAGACAGCTGCGGAATCTCTGTAAATATGTCAAAATCTAAACAAAACAGTCACACATTAGCAAAGTTCACTTAATCATGCTTAAAGACATTAAATGTAATGATCTGGGTTGGTTTGCAAGGAAAATGAGGCAAAAGAGAGAGATGAGTGAGGGAAAATTGTAGGTAATGATGGATAATCAAGTGCAAAGTAGAGGCTCTACATACCCCCACTACGAGGGCATTGCATGTCCTCATGCAATCAAAAACATTGTTCAGTCCACCCGCTGAGATGCCTCTGCTAAGACATCCAGCCTTCTCTTCTTTCTCTGTGTGGCCACATTGACTCTTGGTCTTTTCATCAAACACCTGAATTTTAGATTGATCAAAGCTCTGTTTAATTTCCTGCATCTCTTCTTGAGTTTTTTGTTTTCCTTTTGCCACAGGCCCATATGAAGCATGGTATTATCTTGGACCATCTTGTGCACATTCCTCTGTATCTTCAGTTTTTCATTTTCTTGTTTGATGTGGCGATTTAGTACCTCCAGCTCAAATATTTCCTGCTTCAGTGATTGAACTTGTTGCTCCAAAGGTTGAACAGTGCTTGGACCAGCAGCTGCTTGTTCTAACGTCTCCAGGTAATTATAAACTTTCTGCTGATCTGGGTCAACCTCCGATGACTTCTTTGGACTAGGCTCATACTGAAATTCGGATCCCTGTTCATATTCAGGTTCATGCTCAAAAGGACTTTCCTCACGTGGAGGACTGGTCTCAACATACTCAGCGTGTGGAGGGCTTTTCTCAAAGTCAGGACTTGTAGCAACCTTTTCAAGTGTGCTCAAGTCAATGATGAGTGACTTTTTACCCTTTGTGGCCCCCACTTTGTCTTGTATCCTTCTGCTCCTTCTCACGGTGGTGGTGCTCTGTTTTTCTTTTTGTGCTTTTTGCTTTTGTTTTTCCACCTTCTTTGAAAGGGCAGTTTCATGGAGTTGGGCCAACCTTTGTGCTAAGGGCTGAGTGTCTTCTTCACTAGAATTCTCAGGAGTGAGGTAGGTTTCTTGAGCTATGGATTTTCCTTTATCTTTCTTTTGTTTCTTCCTACTCTCTTTTCTCTTTTGAGCAACTTCTTGGGCAAGTTCTGAAAGGGTTTCTGTGATGATTCCTTGGGCTGTTTGACCAATGTCCACAGCAGGCTCAGGGTCAATTTCATGTTCAGAATGATGTACATCAGTTTCTTCTTCAATCTGTTCTTGGACAGTTTCCTCTTGGACAACAGTTTCAGGGGTAGCCTCTTCTCTTTTTCTTCTACTCTTTCTAGGCACAGAGGTTTCTCCTGCTTCTTCAAAATGGTTTCTCACAAGAAATCTCTCCCAGGTATCTCTTTTTGCTTTCAACTGTTCCTCAACTAGCATCTTAACAAGACCATGATGATACAGATGTGGTTCAATGTTTCTTGGGTTCCTTTGGACAATTGAACACATTTTTCTAAGACTTGAGAGTAGAAAATATGGAAGGTTAATATCATCTCCTAAAAAATGCATCATGACTTTGGCATGGTAAACATATAAAACTCCAAACCTTCCCTCACAAGTAAAGAATTTTTGCACTAATAAAAGTAAAGTTGTCCATTCTTCCTTGACATAAGTAACAGGAATCCCTTTTGTAAAAATGCTGGTATCCATACCTGGATTCTTTAAGATTTGCTTCCACTGTTGGTCTTGTACTGATCTGTTTTTAAACCATCTTTCTCCAGTTTGTGGGAGTGAAATGGCCTGTGCTATACTGCTCTCAGTGACTGTAAACTTTAGGTCCCCTATCTCCACTTGATTGTCTTTGTCTCTGAAGGAACGTGCAAAGGCCTTCGTAACCTCTTTGTGGTAACCTCTGAATTTCTGGATGCATTGGAGCCAGTTTTCTTTCTGCAAAGCCTCTTTAACTTGAGGATATCCCTCCAGAAATTTTGAACCCTCGGGTTCTGCTCTTAAGAGTTTACCCATTGGCTCTACGGCTCTGTTCTAAAACTTTTGGAAAAAAGGTTACACGGCTTCAACAGTGGCCCTAACACAGTAAATTTACTGCTCTAATGTAACAGCCGTAACATACGTTCACTGATAATCAGAATTAGCAGAGAGGAAGAAGTAAAACAGAGTATGGCTAAGGTAGCAGCGTAGTGAGCACAGTGGAATAAGGGAACTGTGGAAATGAAACAGCGTGAATGGAATGATACGAGCATAAGAGGGTTATGAAATGATGGGTAGAAACGGTTAGGTCCTTAGGCTTCGGTCATAGTTTTACACTTGGCTGCGGGATTATAACTTAGAGAGACGTAGTACAGTAGTCTACGTCACTCAGGTACGAAAGCCTTAATGGAAGAGCAGCCGCAATTGAGTTTCAAAATCGTGATGAACAGGACCGATAAGTGTGGGGGATACGTGGATTTTTGGTCGCATGATGGGAAAGACAGGTAATCATTACATTAAATGGCAAAAAACATAACCCCGGAAACTTTGCAAAATGAGATAACCGTAAGTTTAGGATTTAGATCATACCTCAGATCCGCGCTTGGATTGCCTTTGATCATTTGCCACTAACCCTTTATTGTTTTATTGCTGTTGCATGACTCTTTTCCACTTATTTTTGATGACTTCTGAACTGTAAATTTCTTTTCAAACAGGCTGTGTTTTTTTTTATGCAGGTGCAGAGAGCTGCGGAATGGCTGAATGGATGCAGAATTGCCAGACAGCTGCGGAAACTGCAGTGGTACCCTCCGGCTGCACAAAACAACTTTAGTTGTCTAAAAAAAAAACTTTATTGATGGAATGAAATGTAATGAATGGATGGATGGATGGAAAGAAATGAGGTGGAGTGAGAGTGATTAATTGAATGAGATGATGAATGAAGTGGATGAAATGGCGAAATGAGATGGAAGAGAGAGATATTGTTTTTTCTTGGAAAACATGAGGTGTCAGGTGACCCTGATTTTCACCTCAGGTTTTCTGCATAAGACTGCCAATCAGAGATTGGTTTTCAGGCTTATACATTTATTTATTTTCTCCTTTTTTTTTTCTTTTCTTTTTTTCTTCTTTTTTTTCTTTTTTTTCTTCTTTTTTTTTTTTTTTTTTTTTTTCAAAAACCAAAGATTAGGCTGATGGAGGAGAAGAATCCTTCTCCACCAACCTGATTGCAGAATCTTCTTTAAACAACTTGACAAACTCTTCTTTTGAGAATGGTTTTTGGTAGATTTTCAAGCGATGGCCATTCACAATAAGAGGAGTATGAAATTCATCAATAGTTTTCACTCAAACTGCTCCATTGCTAAAGACTTCATCAATCTCATATGGCCCAAGCCAATGAGTTTGAAACTTTCCTTTGAAGTCTTTGAACTTTGAATCAAACAATAGAGCCCAATCTCCTTTCTGAAACTTTCTTTCTTTGATATGACGATCATGCCATTTAGATCTTTGGTGCTGAACTAGATCGGTCCTTAGAATTGCATCTTGTCTTATTTCATCTAGCTCAATTAGCTGGTCCACTCTGTGTCTTTGGGCTTTTGAGAGGCTCATTTCCAATTGGACTGCCATCTTGAAGGTCTTGATTTGGAACTCAATGGGGAGCAAGACTTCCTTCCCATAAACAAGTTCATAGGGAGAATGTCCCGTTGTGTTCTTCCATGTAGTTCTATAGGCCCATAAGGCTTCAGGGAGCCTTTTCGCCCAATCTCTTCTATGAAGATGAACAGTCTTGGTGATAATGCCTTCAAGAACTTTATTGGTAGATTCCACTTGGCCATTTGATTGTGGATGGTATGGAGTAGATGTTCTGTGCTTGATCTTATATTCCTCCATCAGCTTCTCCATCAATTTAGATGTAAACTGACTGCCCTGATCTGTCACAATTTCCCTTGGGACACCAAAACGAGTGAAAATATCCTCAAAAAGAAATTGAACAACTGAATTTTCAGTGGCAGAAAGCAATGCTTTCGCTTCTACCCACTTAGTAACATAATCAGTACAAACCAGTATATACTTCTTTTGTTTTGATGGAGGATTAATTGCTCCAACGAAATCTAGAGCCCATTTCTCAAAGGGTTCGATGCATACCTGAGGCTGTAGTGGCATTTCATTTGAAGGAGTTGGTTTCCCAACTCTTTGGTAGCTGTCACACCTTCTAACATACTGCTTTGCATCTTTAAAGAGAGAAGGCCAATAATATCCTAGAGAAAGGATTTTATAGGTTGTCCTCTTGTCAGCAAAGTGCCCGCCGCATGGTTCATCATGACATGCCTTAAGGATGTCAGGCATTTCATCTTCCCGAACACACCTTCTGATTATACAATCTGGCCCTGTTTTGAACAATTCATTAGAAATCCAAGAAAAATGTGAACTCTCCTGAATGATTTTCCTTTTCTCATTAGGAAATAAGTGTAGAGGTAGCTTCCCTGTAACTAGATAATTAGCCATATCTGCATACCAAGGAGTCTTGGTAGTCACTGCAAACAAGTATTCATCTGGAAACTTATCTTCTACTGGAGAATCTTCATTAGTGTTTTGGATTCTAGACAAGAAATCAGCTACTGTGTTTTGTTTTCCAGGTCTATCTAACACAGTAATGTTGAATTCTTGTAAAAGTAAAAGCCATCTTGTAACTCTACCATTAGTAACAGGTTTGTTCATTAAATATCTTATGGCAGAGTGATCAGTATGGACAAAGGTTTCATAGCCGGTTATGTAGTGTCTAAACGTATTAATCGCATGTACCACAGCTAAGAACTCTTTTTCTGTAACAGTATAATTTAACTCAGTGGGAGTCAAATTCTTACTTGTGTAATAAATGGCATAAGGGATCAAATCCTTTTGTCCCAAAACAGCTCCTAGAGCTGTATCTGAAGCATCAATAGAAATGTGGAAAGGGAGTTTCCAATTTGGCCCCCTTAATATGGGTGCTTCAGATATTCTAGTCTTTAAAGCTTCAAAGGCAGATTGACACTCAGGATCCCATTTGAACTCACAGTCCTTGGTAAGCAATTTGAAAAGAGGGGATGCTATCTTAGTGAAGTTTTCAATAAATCTTCTGTAATACCCAGTAAACCCAAGAAAACTTCTAACATCCTTCTGGCAATTTGGAATAGGTAACTTAGAGATGACTTCAACTTTGGATCTATCAGCCTTAATCCCATCTCCTGAAATATGATGTCCTAAAACAATCCCTTCAGTAAACATCATAAAACACTTTTCATGACTTAAAGAAAGATTTGTTTCCTTACATCTTACCAGTACTTTTTCCAAATTTTCCAAAGCTTCTTCAAATGTATTACCATAAACTGTGAAATCGTCCATGTATACCTCTACACAATCATGAATCATATCTGAAAAGATTCCTAGTACAACCCTTTGAAATGTAGCGGGTGCATTGCACAATCCAAAAGGAAGTACTCGGTAGGCAAAAGTTCCCAAAGGACAAGTAAATGTGGTTTTGTCTTGATCTTCAGGTGCTACCTGAATTTGATTATACCCACTAAAACCATCCAAGAATGAGAAATACTTTTTACCTGCTAAAGTGTCTAGTACCTGATCAATAAAAGGTAGAGGGAAATGATCCTTTAAGGTTGCCTTGTTCAATTCTTGATAATCAATGCAAACTCTCCATTTACCATTCTTTTTGGGTACTATAACCAAGGGAGAAACCCATTGGCTATCTGAAATGGGGTAAATGAAGTTTACCTTGAGCAATTTCTGGAGTTCTTCTTTCACGATTTCCCTAAGGTTTGGATTCATCCTTCTTTGTGGTTGCCTAATAGGTCTGCTATTTTCTTCAATATAGATGTGATGAATACAAGTCTTAGGATCGATTCCTTTCATGTCAGTGTATTCCCATGCAAAGGCAGTGGAATGTTTTTGCAACAGTTTAGTTAATTCGTCTTGTTGTGGTCTTTCCAAGTTTTTATTAATGTTCAATGTTTTTCCTGGAAGGATTTCAACTGTAGAACTACCAAACTCTTCCATTGAGAAGAGAGACATCTGTCTAGAGGAGAGATATTCAATGTCTGCATCTAACTAAAACTGTGTAGAGTCATATTCTAAAGGTATTTCAAAATTTTCTAATGTATTTAGAATTTGACTATCCTCACTGATTTCAGAGATGGTTAGAACAGGTTGAATAGTATCCTCATCATCAACCCACTCATCTTCCCCTATTTCTGTTATTGCCTTTGCTGGAGGATACAAGTTGAATTTCTTGGTGGAATTACCATCTGATATATACATGTCCCCAGACCTACAACTTATGAAAGCATCAGCTGTGGCCAGCCAAGGTCTTCCTAAAATAAGAGGATGTCCTCCTAGATTGTTCTTGGGAGTTAAAATCATAAAATCAACTGGATATTCCCAAGAATCTAGGGAGACTGGAATATCTTCCAATACACCATCAGGTTTAATGATTGATCTATCTGCAAGCTGCAGCAAAGTAGGTGTAAAGAGAAGGTTAGGAAGCTTTAACTGATCCATGGTCTGTCTACTCATGATGTTGATCGTGGCTCCTAAGTCAATCAAAGTATTTGGGATTTCAACCCCATTAATATGAGTTTTGACAATAGGGCTACCGGGATCCACATATTTTTGCATGGTAATCTTACCCATCATTATGTCTGCAATTTTTCCAACTAGATGTATCCTTTTAGTATCTCTGGTTCTTTTTCCTGTTTTCTTCAAACTCAACTCCTTTATTGTCTTCGCTAGAATGGGAATTTCTTTAATGGCTTGTAACAAGGGGATCTTGATACAGACATTCTTCAATTCATCTAGGAAACTATAGTCAGGCACCCATATTTGCTTTTCCACTCCTTTGTCAATTTGTAATCTTTCAGGAAAAGGAGGTGTAGCTAAAGGTGTAGGTTGCTCAACTATGGGAGTTGTAGAGGTTGATTCTTTTTCTTTTTCTTTTTGGATATTTTGGTTTTGAAGTGATACTTCAGAACCCTTATTGACTTTGAGAGATTCTTCCTCAGAAATGCTTGGTTGTTGGTCACTTGTAGAAGGTTGATCTAAGATTCTACCTGATCTGAGTTGTACTTCATTGAGAGGAACAACCATATAGGTAGGGAATGGTTGACCTTCCATCATGTAAGCATTTTGAGGGTTCCTATTATTTGGATTTGGTAATGGCTGAGAGGGAAGTTGATTTGATTTCTGTTGGGATTGAAGCGATAGTTGAGAATTTTGATTTTGTGGAGGAGGTTGTTGTTGTTGAGGGTATGGCAATGATAGTTGTTGACCTTTATTTGGAAGTTGTGGAGCTTGCTGATTCTGAAATGATGGATGATATTGATAGAATTGAGCAAATCTCCCATAAGGATTTTGCATGCTTTGCATCCATGCTTGAAAAGCATTTTGAGGTTGAGGCCAAGGTTGTTGCCAAGGATTCCAATTTGGTTGGGATTGAGAATTCATAGAGTTGTTAAACCCTTGATTCTGTTGTCCCTACCAAGGTCTCCTTGCAATAAAACAGAGAGATTCAAGTGTATCTAGATCCTCTTGAAAGACTGCTTTGAGGCCAGGAATTGAAGGACAATCCTTGGTCTCATGAGTTTCTGAGCAAATTACACATGTTTCTACAACGTGTGCATCTAAGGGACATTCCCTTAAAGCATGTTTCTTTCTACATTTCGGGCAAAATATAGCCAAAGCCTCAGCTTCTGCTTTTTGTTTATTGCGAATCTTAAGGGTATCTAGTTGTTCACTAAGACTACCTAGGATGTCAGTTTTAAATTCATCAAGCATACTGCCGATTTCAGCCCTACTTACTGATCCCGTTGCAGATTTATTTGCTCTTAGGAGAGAAGGATCTCTGGGCCCTTTTTGAGTTTTTGATTTGCCCCTTGAGAGATTGATACAGAGTTCTGCTATATCATTGAGTGAAAGTTGAGAAATATCCCCTTTCCCCATCATGTTTAGGATATCTATCCATTCATCCCTAATGGCTTTTAATAAGAGGGCTTTTAAGGTCTCTTCATCCAAGCTACTCATTTTTGCTCTTTTCAAGTTATATTGAAATCTTTCAAGTAAATCTTCTAAGCTCTCATCTTCTTTTTGTATCATTTTAAAAACCTCGTCCTTGTGATTAGTAGGCATACAATAGTCCAAATACCTATCCAAAAATGTCTGTTTCATTTCATCCCAAGTCCTAATGGATTGAGTGAGTAACCCCATGAACCATTTCAAGGCTTGATCCTTCAGTGTTGAAGGGAACAACTTGAGTTTCTGAGAGTCATCCAGGTAGTCATAAGTTCGACACACCACTTCAAACTCAAATAAGAATGTTTCAGGGTCCTCAGTCCTTAACCCATGGAAGTTAGGGAGGACAGATGGTGATATGTTTTTCATAGTAGCTCGGGAATCCTCATTAACAATGGGAAACCCAAATGAATTATCCCCATCTCTATTTCCTCCTCCAAGGGGGCCTCTACCTCCATTATTGTTATTGTTGTTTCCTCCTCCTCCTCTACCTCTACCTCTACCTCTACCACCTCCTTCTTCCTCTGCCATGATGATTCTCCTAGGGATTTCAAAATCTTCTGGTTCCTCTACAAAAGGTGAATGAGAAGAGATTTCTCCTTCTTCTTCAGATGATTCCACTTCCTCAATTACAATTGGTCTTTCTGTAGGAGAAAGAGAAGAGTCTCTTCCTGGTTCAAACTCAATAGAAGGTGTAGGAGAGTCAACTCTTGGCTCTTGAATTCCAGGAGTGCTGGTTGGAGATAAGGGAGGTGTCTCTTGTCTATCCCTTGAAGCAGATGGACTTGTAAAAATTGAACTTCGAGCTCTAGCTAAAAACCTTCCTCTAGAATCTCTAGCTCTATGCATGTCATTTTTTATTATTTTCTTCAAGTCAAGTTAATAGTTCTTTTTTTTATCTTCCAGTTCACTCTAGGTGCAAGAAGAGAGCATACTCAAGAAACTACCAAATCAATAACTTTCTCTTTTCTGATCCTCCAGATCACCTTGAAGTGCAAGAGGAGAGCATACTTTGATAGGTTATCAACTTCTTTCCTTGAAATTTTTTATGTTTTCTTTTTCTAAGAATATGGCTACTTAATTTCACTTCCCCGGCAACGGCGCCAAAATGTTTAGTCAATTTAGTGTTTCTAAATTGATGTCATTAATTGTCAACCCGGGGCTCGTAAGCTGATGAAGTGAAGGTATACTATATGTACTTAAGCAACCTCTTAGAGCTTTTTGTCGTTTGGGGTGTTGTTTGTGGTTAATTTATCTTCTTAAGATGGAGTTGTGATTTTATAAACAGATGAGTGGTAGTGTGTGTAAGGTGAATTCTAGATGAGTGAGGGTGTGTGATCAGTGGTTTCTAACTACTTGCTGAAAAGGAAAAGCTTGAAAGAAATAAATAACTTGAAATGAGCTGAAAGCAAAGAACCACTTTCTAATGGCATTAGACACCATTCATGTTGCTGCAAATAAAAGGTAAGAAAATCACTTTAAAAACCAATGATAATGTTTATCTCTTCCTAACTCTCTGCTTCTAACACATAGCACTGTGTAAAACACGATTAGGAAGTAGCTAGAGATGAGTTTAAAAAGTGATCAAAAATGAGAAAAACCTACTTTAAAGACTAGTTATAATGTTCAGCTCTTTCTAACTCTCTGCTTCTATCATATGGTACTATGTAAAGCACGATTAGAAAGTAGTTAAAGATTAGTCTAAAAAGTACTCAAAGCCAGCTGTAATTTATCAGTATTCTGATCTCTAAAAGATAAACAATTTGTGATAAAGAGACCATTCATATGTTAGCAGACAACTTTGAGAAATTAAACTAAAAATCAGCGATGAAAATAAAGTAAAGGCAGCAACTTTGAATCTGTCAACTGAAAATACCATCAGTTATAAAGCAAATACATAAACACAAAAACAATCCCGGGTTAAAAACCTGCAAAAGAACAATACTGATCAGCTTAAAATAAAGGCTGGAAATGAAATAACATGAAAGTGAATCAAGCTGTACATGTTTCAAAGAAAAGGAAATGCTGAATGGAAAATAAGGAAATGCTGAACATAAAATACTATACAAGGGCAGTCATGAACAGGGGCCCTCCATTCATACAACCCAAAGAAGACTCAAAGATTTGAAAACTTCAGAACAGCGTTGTCTTCTATTACTCCATATGCAGAAAATTACAGTCAAGAGTGCTAGAACAGCACTATCAAAACAGAGTCTTGAAATGCACTAAAATGATAACAAGTTCATAAAACACAGCAACTAAAAAGTAACATTAAGCGTATGCAAACGCTAGTTTTTATAGGCATCTAAACGATTGCCTAATGCGTAAAGCTAGAAACTGAAAATTAACTAATCTGTCATGTGTAATAAAGGTTCAGCAACACGTCATAAGCCTTGTGGATGAGCTGGAGGTTCTGGTCGTTATGGGAATTGAATCCAGAGTTGGATTATGTTTCCCACAACCTGCGTAACACGGACAAATCATCAGTTGCATTGACGTGACCCAACAGCTTACGTAACACCGTTTAAGCTGCCTTTGTTGACCGTGGCTTGACCCTCGTTGACCGGAGGTGTAGATGATGTGGCTGACCGAACCAATGGCACAGGAACCTTGAGCACCTTTATTCCTTCATGCCCATGTGGCTCGTTTTACAAAATGACACGTGGAACCTTGAGATTAACAAAAAGGCTGCGGAATCATCAGATGGCTGCGGAATCGCTGAATGGCTGCGGAATTGCCAGACAGCTGCGGAATCTCTGTAAATATGTCAAAATCTAAACAAAACAGTCACACATTAGCAAAGTTCACTTAATCATGCTTAAAGACATTAAATGTAATGATCTGGGTTGGTTTGCAAGGAAAATGAGGCAAAAGAGAGAGATGAGTGAGGGAAAACTGTAGGTAATGATGGATAATCAAGTGCAAAGTAGAGGCTCTACAAGTACTACATGCACTTAAAAAATGGCGACCTTACCAAATGGGAAGACTCTTCAAGGATGAGGATTTGGAAGCATTGTTTTGTACTATTTATATTACCCAACCAGATTCGATAAACGAAGCAAGGGATGAATAGAAGGACGAAGAAGTATGGCCACTTATTCAAAAGTTACAAAAGATCCCAATTCAAATGATATTGCCAGAAATTGAAGAGGAAGGAAAAATCATATTGGAACCTGGAGCAGTCACAGAAACAAGAACTCGACAGCTACGAAATCGATCAATTTCAGAGTATCTCATCAAATGGAAGAACCTACCCGCTAAAGATTCCACATGGGAGGATAAGAATTTTATACAGAAGCATCAAGAACTACTCAAGCATTGAGGACAACGCTTTTTGAAGGAGAGGGGCATGTTAGGCCCCTATACTACTAGTATAACCCCTTATTTTTATTAGTACAACCCACTTATTATATTGATGTACCCATGTAGTGCCCATATTGTTACTATTGTGCCCCATAGAAGCCCACAATTGTTATTATTGTGCCCTTACATTATTATTGTTATGTCGGCTCTGATTATGTTATGACCCCTTAGACTCCTATATATAGAAAGGAGGTCTTTTCATTTGTATCATCCAAGAATTTTTCATTTATGTAATGTAAGGGAGGTTGCCACCTCGAAGAGGCTAAATTCTAAGGCGTTGATCTATCTTTTCTATCTTTTCTTGAGCTAGCTTCATAACATTTTTTGCCTCTAGATGTCCTTCTCTAGTCCTCACACTACTTGTTACCTCAACTGGGTGACTCGCTCAACCTTCCAGAATTCTTTCTCTGGAAACTGGCACACAATTTGTTGCTTCTAAAGCTCACACTAGCTGACTAGAAAAACTGCTACGGCCTACTCCAACTGGAAAACACAAATATCCTCTTGGAATGGATCTGGAAATTCCTCTTCCCCTATATGCTTTTCTCTTCCACCCAGTGATGATCTACTATCGCTAGACATGTTGCAAATCAATGATGCTTAGATCAAACTAACTGATCTGCTCATCTGAACCCTCTATCTGGAAAATCCACAACATACAAATTTATGCTTCTAAGATTTATTGAATTTTTTTGCAACCTACAACTGAAAATCAAACCCTCTACCTCTGCAAATTCGCACATCCTAGTGGTCTACGGAAATCTAAGAAATTATGCTCATAATTCCCTCTGAAACTACAAAATTTCTCCCTCTCACTATTAAGTCTCTGGTCTAATCTTCAATGCTCTCATACCATGTGAAATTTCCTTGAAATTGAAGCAACTGGAAATTTATTATTCTAAATGATTAATTATGCAGTTTCTCTGTTATGGAAAATAACGAATAAATCACACTACAATTCTTCACAATAAAATTATGTTGTGGAAAATAAGCTATAAATGAGAAAATAGATGCACACATACACAATAAAAATGAGACTAATATTTTTGGACTCATATTTTTGGACTAATATTTTTATTATTATGCAGCAGTAAAATCTGAGTACAACAATCTGGATACCCAAACTAGAAATACTCCAACAAAATAATATGCCCCAAATATTTGTGAGACAATTTTTCTCACCCGACATCTGATCATGCTCCAAATATGACTTTATCTGGGCCACTCGAATTACCCCTGCCTTGTGCGGGCCCTACTCCACTGCCGATGGAGCTGCCCAGAATCTGTTGTTTTACTTGACTCTACCTTTGGACATGACTCGCTTGGCCTCCTGGAAATTTCCCTGACCACTAGCACCTAACTCAACCTCCTCTTGAGTTGAAGAGAACTGCCCTCTGAAGCTTTTGTGTTGCCTCTGTGCAGCCTCACTGAGGAAATAATGTGTCCCTCTTACTGTTGACTCTCTGGCACTGGAACTCTACCAAAAATCACTGCTATTGCTCCCTCTTGCTTCTGCGTTCCTTCTAGCTCAACCTCTGCAACTCGATAGCTCGATTTTCCAAGGAACACGCTCTCCCTGTGTCTCACAATTTTGCTCAAGTGTGTTTTCTTCATCCCCATCGACCTGCTCTTACAATCTCTTTTTGGATCACTAATGGTCATGATTAAATCATTATCAAAGACTAAGAACATCTCAAACTCGTTCCAAGTGAGTTTCTAGAGCTTTCTCAACTTTCCTTAATTAATTCCTATTAATTAACCAGATTTCCTAACTTAGACTTAGAAAAAATTTAAATGATAGCTAATTAATTTAATTAAGGTGTTTCGCAAGTTTATCTCATGAAACCTTTTATGGGTTTTGAATATCTCGGGTTCCTTAGTCTCTTAGACAAAAATAGAGACTATAACATTTGTTTGATGCTACAAAAACTAACAAATGAAACTCTTGTTGTCAAGTCCAAGTACAATAAATGTGAGATCAAAGCTAAGAAAATCATTATTGACTCTTTGGGAAATCATTTGATTACCTATGTTTCAAATATGAAGAAGTCCAAGGAAATGTATGATAAGCTAATTGGAATGTATGAGATCAACAACTTGAGCCATATTATCACTTTGAAGAATCAACTCAAGGACATCAAGATGAACAAGGGTGAGACCATTCAAGCATACTTCATGAGGATATCTCAACTCAAGGATCAACTTCTGACTACTGGAGAGATTGTATCTGATAGAGAGTTGGTGTTGATCGCCCTTGGAGGTCTTCCTATGATGTGGGAGACATTTATTACAACCATTAGCAACAATGACAAGTTTCCCTCATTTGATGAGCTATTATGCAAGTGCACTTAAGAGGAGTCCAAGATGATTTCTAGAGGGAGAATTCAAAATCATGGAGGAGAACTCACTACCTTTTCTACCCAAGCCAAGAAGAGGAAAGAAAGAGGAGGACCATCTAATTCAAGAAAGTTTGCTCCAACGCCCAAGAACTCCAACAGAATATTTAGAATGAACATGTCAAAAACTCAATGCTACAATTGCCACAAGCATGGTCATTATGCCTAAGACTATCCGGAAAATGAAAGTGCTCCAAGGTCCAAAAACAACAATAGTGGCTACAACAACAACAATTCTAACAATAAAATAAGAAGAGAAGCTCTTGTTTCCCGTGAAGAAGGTCATTGTCCTCAAAAGAGATCAAGAAATCCAAGGTATAATAATAATGCAAATAAAACTCAATTTGAATACTTTCTTATTTATGCTCTTTCTAGTTCCTCCCCTACAAATTCTTTTCATAACTAGTTGGTAGATAGTGGGGCTTCTAGACATTTCACTGGTTATAGGAAAGTCTTCTCGCACTTGGTTGAGAGGGAGTCTGATTTGAAGATAATACTTTGCAACAATTGTACATATCTTGTGAAGGGGTTCAAATATGTTTCTTTTCATTTGACTTATGGTCAAATTATACATCTACATGACGTCTTATATGTGTCAAGATTGAAGAAGAACCTTGTAAAAAAAATTGTCATGGAAGACAACAGTTTCAAGGTTGCATTCATTAATGGAAACGTACTTGCTTGGAAAAGGAGAACTAGTATGAAATATGTCTTCACACTTGGGACCAGAAATGAAGGCCTATATAAAGTTTGTGGGAGCCCTATCTGAGCCTTGGTTCATGATGCTTCTCATCAATGTGAGTTGTGGCATTGAAGATTCACTCACCTTCACTATAAATCCTTGCCTAAGGTGAGAAAGATGGTTTCTGGAATGCCTGAGATTCAAGTAGATCATGATGGAGTTTGTCAAGGATGTGCAAGTGGAAAACATGTGAAGGGACCATTCCCTTCAAGTAGAAGCAGGACCAATGGAATACTTCAACTTATACATTCTGATCTATGTGGACCCATGCTAGTGACCTCTCTTGGTGGCTACTTTTACTATATAATCTTTTTGGATGACTTCTCTCACAAGAAATTGATTTTCTTCTTAAAGAACAAGGATCAAGCATTTGATGTGTTCAGGGAGTTCAAGGCACTGGGGGAAAATCACTAAGGAGACCATTGTACCTTATAACCCCGAAGAAAATGGTGTAGTTGAAAGGAAGAACAGAACTATCATGGAAGCAACCTGATCTATGTTGCATGATCAAAAGGTGCCAAATATTCTGTGGGGAGAAGTTGCCAACATTGTTTTCTGTGTTCAAAATAGAACTCCTCACCAAGTCTTGGGTGACAAGACTCAAGAAGAAGCTTTCACAGGTGTAAATACCGAGAATGGAAACTTGAGGGTCTTTGGCTGCCCTGTCTACTTTCATGTGTCGAAGGAGAAGAGGACCAAGTTGGAATCCTTAGGAAAGGGTATTTTTGTAAGTTATTGCAAAAATTCTAAGGCCTATAGAATAAATGTACCTAGTCAAAGGAATACAAATTTTAGTAGGGATGTGACATTTCATGAAGGTGTTGTTCTTGGGAAAGCAAGGGACACTCCTCCCCTTGCCAATGTTGAGAGAAAGGATGATGCCATTGAAGTAAAAGAAGAGCCTCCTATGCCTAAGCCTGAGCCCCATTTTGTTGGTGAACCCATAGCACTCGAGAATCCCTTGGATCCCCCTTCATGTGATCCTCCCTCTGCCAGGAAGGGACCATTATGGCTTTGTGACACCTTACAAGATGTTGAGACATGTTGCCACAAGAGGAACCTTCAGAGAAAGCAAGAAGTCATGCTGATATGAGCATCATTATATAGGTTGAACCATGCACTTTTGAAGAAGCAGCGAAAGAACAAGTGTGGAATGATGTTATGGCCGAAGAATATGAGTCCATCATGAAGAATGATGTATGGGAAGTGGTTTTGAGACCCAAAGGAAAGTCTGTTGTGACTTTTAAATGGATATACAAAATTAAGCATGGTGCGGATGGAAGTATCGAGAAGTACAGAGCGAGATTTGTGGCTTGAGGATTTTCCTAGAAAGAGGGAGAGGAATATGATGAGATTTTTGCACATGATTGTCGATATCATTAGGGGAGTTTTGAGGTGTGAAATGGGCCTGGTAAGAAAATTATAAAATAATAGTGGAAATAATAAAATAAGATTGGATTACATCATCAAATTTTAGAGGGAAAAAGAAAAAACTATTTTTTCAACTCGTATTTTCAACTATCTCCCTATGGGTTTACTCAAATTTCGAGAAAAAACATTCGTTGGATGCAGAATTTGATTCCTCATCCAAGGAGTACCCATGTTCCATATTTTTGATGGACCCTGCTACATGAAAAATGAGAAATACATGAAAAATGTGATTGCAATCACATTTTTTCATGTATTTCTCATTCTTCGTGTAGTAGGGTCCATCGAAAATATGCAACATGGGTACTCCTTAGATGACGAATTAAATTTTGCATCCAACGAGTACTCCTGCTCGAAATTTGAGTAAAACCTTAGGGAGATACGTTGAAAATATGAGTTGAAAAAGTTGTTTTATTATTTTATTATTTTTTAATCTTTTTACTTTTTTTACTCCAAAAATGGTGAATCATCCCCCATGGTTGACATCATCATCTTGAATCTTATTGGTTCTTAAAAAGTTTATTTTGGTTGTACATTTTCTTAGGAGGCCCATTTTAGACCTCAAAATTCCCCTAATGACTACCATCTCGTCTATCATTGCTCTTATTGCTAGCCAAGGGTGGACACTTCATCAAATGGATGTGAAGACTGCATTTCTACATGGCATATTTAAGGAAGAAGTATACTCGGAGCAACCATCAGGCTTTGAGGAGAATGACGGGAAAACTCATGTGTGCAGGTTGAATAAATCCCTTTATGGATTGAAGCAATCCCCTAGGGCTTCATATGCCCATATTGATAGCTATATGATGAAGCTTGGATTTACGAGAAGCAGCGTTGATCTGAATCTCTACTTCAAATTCATCCAAGGTATGCCTTTGACTTTGGTATTTTATGTTCATGATTTCTTATTGACAAGTAGAAAACCTTTTGTCCTCTAATGTAAGAGGCAGCTTGTCTTTGTGTTTGAGATGAAAGACCTTAGTTTGATGCACTACTTCCTAGGCTTAGAGGTGTGGCAGAGACTTGGTGATATTTTCCTTTCTCAAGGGAAATATGTTGTCAAGTTGTTGGAAATATTTGGAATGGTGGAATGCAAGTCCATGGCCACACTGATGGAGATGAATTTTAAGAAGTTATGTGGTGAAGCTGCAGGACTTGATTTGGAAAATCCTTCTGAGTACCGGCAGTTGATTGGGGCACTGATGTTCTTAGTGAACACTAGACCAGACATATGTTTTTTTATCAACACTTTGATCAAATTTATAGTAGAGACATTTCATGCACATAGGTTTGTTGTTAAGCATGTGTTGAGATACCTGCATGGGACTATCAATTATGGATTGAGATACATTTTCAGAGACTTAGCACTTCATGAATACACTGATGTTGATTGGGCTGAAAATGTTGTTGATAGGAAGAGCACATCTAGATGTGGCAATAGCTTGGGTTCTGCCATGATATCTTGGATGTGCGAGAAGCAGAAGTTTTTTGCCCTTAGTACGGTTGAGGCTGAGTACATCGCTACTATCATGGCTAGTTGTGAGGCAGTGTGGTTGAGAAATCTCTTTGGAGAGTTGTATGAGAAAGTATTGGATATGACTGATATACTGTGACTGGGATTTGACTTTTAGAGAATCTTGTTTTCGACGACAAGTCTAAGCACATTGAGATCAGATATCACTATATCTGGGATATGGTGCAAAGAGGAGTAGTAAGGCTCAAACACATCTTGAAAGCTGAGCAGATAGTCGACAGTCTTACCAAACCTTTGCCGAAAGGGAAGTTCTTGGTCTTTAGAGAGCAGCTTGGACTAGTGGAGGTGTGACCCTTCCAACAAGGGGTCACGACTGATCAATAACATTGAGCTATGCTCTTCCCCCTTGTCTTTTGACTTCCATTAATTTGGGGGGAGTGGGGGGATGGAGCCAGAGATATCTTGGGGTTTAGAGAACTCAAGGACAATAGGATGTGTCTAATCCTTACCAGAAATGGTAAGTGGTATCTCCCCTATTGTCAAAGTAGGATGTTTTTTATCCTTACCTTTCACAATAAGTGGTATCTTCCCTACTATCGAGTATACCCTACTATGCATCCTACCCACAAGCTAGAATTGTTGGGATTGCCACCCATGTGGCCAATGGGTGAGGAGACTTGGGACATGTCTGATCCTCACCTCTCATGGTAAGTGGTATCCCCCCTAAGTGAATTGGAACATGTTTGATAATTACCTCTCATGGTAAGTGGTATCTCCCCCAAGTTAGTGGATGCAAATGTTCTACCACTTTATTCTTGATGATCAAGGTAGGAAGATTAGTGAAAAATAGGATGTGTTTGATTGTTACTACTCATGGTAAGTGGTGTCTCCCCTATTTTCATTGGATATAGGGTTAGCGATTGATATCCCCTATGATGATTCTTCTTCTTTAGATCGAGACATCATTGTTCAGAAGATGAGACGAGATGAGACAACATGGACTACCCTATGTTGAAACATGTACATCTGAGACGAGACTTATGATGCAGCGAGAAATTCCTCCCTAACTTAGAGGGAGTGCTGAAAATTAGTAGTTGATGGAGAAATTTCCCAATTGGAGGAGCCCAACAAACCCTAAGGAGACCCATCTTACACTTGGAAAAAATAATTTTCCGCATGGAAAAATATTATTTTTAATGTTGGTCCAAGTCAACTTGAAAAGTACAAGTCAGCGTATAGAGAGAAATTCGACCCCCAAGATCACATATAAATTGGCCTAAGTTGACTTCACTTAGAGGCATCTCATCACACATCAAATCTTCTTCATTTGGTTCGATCACTTTTGAAATTACAAGGTCGAGTTCACACGTGTGAAGGAGAGAGAGGAAACTTCTATTGATTGCGTTGACTTTCTGATTTTTGGCCCCCTTTGACCAACATTGACTTGGGTAGACTTTGACTTGGTTTTGACTGAAATATGATCTGTTTTGGAATCTCACTTTCACTGAGATATTGAATGAATTATTCTACCATGTTGACCATCTTTGACCACAGATCTCAAGCTAGGGTTATTGTAGAATGAATGTTGACTTTAACCGAATTGCAAGAGGATTCTTGGATCTGTTTTGATTGGGTTTAACCAAGCAAGGAAGGCCAAATTTATAGTTGTTTTGACCAAATCTTTTTGAGCACATTTAACCATTGACTTTGACTGGTTAGGGATGTCGTTTACTGTTGTTGACTGAACTTTAATAGGGTCGAAATTGAAAAACTAGAACTTTGACCAAATTTGACTTTTATGCTCATCATTGATTGGATATTGATAGGTTAACTTAGATGGACAAGGATTTGACCTTTGACTAGTTGATGGATGTACTTGAACTGCGTATCTTTGTTGAAAATTTTATGAATATCTAATAGATGAAGAATTTGGTTGGGTTTTCCCGCATGTGGGGCTTTTCCCTGGGCTTTGAGCTAAATCTTTGTGTCTCATTGATCTTGGTTGTCTTCTATTGTGCATACTGTTTATTGTTCTATCTACAATTTATTTTTGTTATTGGGTGATTGGAAAAGTGATTGCTACTGAAATAAGAAATTGCTTAAGTGATTGTTATAGCATAGAGCATTGTGAAAAATTAAAAGAAGAGACCTAGCCACAAGTTGTAAGGGTTGTCTTAAAGCAAGAAGAAAGTTTTTGAAAGGAAGTATTAAGGCAACCGACGACTAAATAAGGTTGCTAGGGAGGCTACAATTCAAGACACACAATCTACAACCTAAAGGAGGTCGTCAATGGGTTGTGTAGGCAATTAAGGGCTAAATAAGGCTACTAGGGAAACCACTGGTCAAGAGACACAATTTGCAGGCTAAAGGAGGCAGTCAGTGGGTTGTGTAGGCAACCGCAGTAAGGAGAAGGACATTTGTTGCTATTTAAAGGGGGGTGGACACTGTGGAATGGTCGGTTTGTGCAATTTGACAAGTCGCAGTGTTAAATTTCCATGAAACTTTGCAACTACTTAGATGAATAACTTTAAACTTAGACTAGTTCACTTTCACCAAGATACAGAGTTTCTTAACAATTCATATGCAACAAAATTAAAAAACATTGCAAACTATCAAATGGAAATTGTACCAAGTTCTCATTTTTTTGAGGTAGCAAAAAAGCATCCGATTATGAAGAGTGTTGATTCATAATACACCTTTTTTTTGGCATATTTTTTATACTTTAAATTTTTTTATATATCAAGTACGGACTTTTTTATTTCAAATGTTAGTGATTTTCATGTTGCTTTTGAAAAGTGTTGATGCAGCATCAACCCCTTTTTTTCGAGGGCTTATTTTTGACACTTCAAATTTTTTGATAGAATTAAGTATAGATAATTTTTTTAAATGTTAGTGATTTTCATGCGAGCTCATGCAAACTTTAAAAAACATCAACCTTTTCTTAAGGCATATTTTTGACACTTCACATTTTCATATGTCCTAATCATGCACATTTTTTTTAAATATTGATTATTTAACCATTTTTCAAGTTGTCTTATTCTTCTTCTAGTTTCTGAACTTGTGTTTTTTGCTTTTCCTTACAATGTTTTTTTTAATGAAAATTTTTACTTTTTTTGCAATTAATATTGTGAGGTTAAGATTTTTTATATATTTATATAGCATTAATTAATCATTCAATACACATAAAATAATGGTCACTTATAAATAATAATTATAACGCTCGACAAAAAATACATATTTTGCATATCGATATAATTTAAAAAATATGTATTTTGGTACACTTTTGTTTAAAATGACATGTTAAATAAAATATTTTTATCAGAAAATTGAACAAAAAAATTGGAAAGTAGCAAATTTTATTAAATTTTCATAAATTTTATATCAAAAAATGAAAAATAATTACTCAAATAATATTTTGAGTAAAAAAAAAAGGAAATTAAGACAATTAAAAAAACCAATTAAATTTAAAACCAAATATATATATATATATATATATATATATATATATATATATATATTAAAAAAAACATTTTTAAAAATTTACAAAATTAAAAAAAAAAAAAATCACTAAAAAAATAAAAACAATTATAAAGAACTTAAAAAAAAAACACACACACATTTATTTTTTTTATTTATTTATTATTATTATTACTATTTTGTTCCTTGTATTTGGTTGACTTGGATTGTTTGTTTTTTTATTAATGCTTACATTTTTCGATCTTTCTTAATTAATAATATTATTATTTTTTTATCTTAATTATTATTATAAATTATAATATTTTTATTCTTAAACTAGCATTTATGTTAGCCGTTATAGAAATATTATTTGATCTTTTTTTTCCCATAGGAAAAATCATAATTTCTATTAAAAGGAAATTACATTTTGTAAATGCATTTAAGCATATTCAAATAGAGAGGCACTGCCTATCTTCAACAAAATTATGTTCAGGGACATATGTGATCAAAACATTGATACCTTGTGTCCACGCAGGGAGGTATCAATGGTTGTAAATATACTGAATAGGAGTTCTATATATTAATCTGGCACTTTGTGAGTGTAGATAAAATGTCAAAAAAGAAACTATGAATATTTACATATGACATATATATGAAGTCTATTCTTCCTGTGAGATCAGTAGAAATTAAATTTATACAACGATATCCATAAATGGCCGATGGTAAAATTGGTAATGTGCACCATCACGTTGTTCCCGAATCAACCAGTTGTTCGGATCCCTGTTCGCAGCCTCTTTGGATAGCCTGTCAGCCACTGTGTTCCGCTCCCTGTAAATATGATGGCATGTAAAAGAGTCAAATGATGTAATCAATCTCAGTAACTCGTCCAGAATATGACTCAAAGTATAAACATTGCATCTAGAAGATTTATTTAGCCAATCACAAACAACTTTTGAATCCCCAAATATTTGTAGATCTCTATAGTTTTTCTCCAATGCAAATTGAATGAGGAATTTTGTTGCGGATAATTCGGCATAGTTATTAGTGCCTCTGTCGAATCCCATAATAATATTGTATGAGTGATGTGCATTAATATGAAGGATGGCGCCCCCGCCACACCCATTCTCCTATGCAGCGCCATCAAAGTAAGCCCATGGCCTCTAATAATCAATCGTCTCAGGTATAATGTTGCGCGGTCGAGGGGGTGGTGCATCTTCGGGGATGAGGGAGTAATCAGCCAGCATGCAGGCAGCAATGGAGGACCAGTGAGGGGAGTCATTCCGGAAGGTGAGTCTGTTCCGGGCGATCCAAAGGGCCCAACAGACAAGAAGAGGGATATTATGTAGCCTGGTAGGGGAGGCAGAGGTGCACCAGTTCATCCATGCCTCAAGGATAGATGCGCCCTCCCAAGTATTGTGAGGAGTAGCCGAAGGTAAAATAGTATTCCAGAGATTCTTTGCCGCAGAACATTCCAAAAATAAATGTGAGACAGATTCATTGCAGCATTTGCAGAGACAACACCAGAATGGGTCGTGCTGTGATCGCTTGAGGAGGTTGTCTCCCATGGGTATTTTGTTTCTTAGAATGGTCCACATGAGCAGCCTACTTCTTGGTGGGGCTTTGAGCTTCCAGAGACTTTTCCACCAAGCTTCGGGTGCATGCAGTCTGCGGTCTTCAGTCAGAACAAGATATCCTTCCTTAGGAGTATATCTCCCAGATTTGGAGAAAGCCCAGATAATCTCATCTTCTCCCTTAGTTATTCGAATGTGAGCTTCAGTAAGAGCCCGAATATAGTCGTTCCAATACTGAATCCATTGATGTGGAATGTTCAGCCTGTGGGCCGATTTCCAGCCTGTTGGAGGAAGGTAGTATGGTCGACATCTGCAATATGGTTCAAATGAGATACATTTGCTGCATGAAGATGATTTATGAGATCATTTGGTAGCCTATGCATATTCCCTAAGCCAATCCAAGGGTCAATGCCCACCCTTACTTCCGAACCTGATCTTAATAATCATTATTAAAATATTAATTTTCATAAACTAGCCGTTATATGATATTTTAGTCTCTACATTGCCCTCTATTTAAGCTTGCGTTGTGATCTGCATCATCATCTGGTCCTGATGATGAACAACACTAGGTGCTTCGCAACACGTCGGAAAAATTTTCTCCTATATGATTTCTACCAAAAAGACTCCTCTTAATTTTAAAAGATTTTGAAAAAAAAATTATAAAAAATTATTTCTACCTAGTCCTAAAGATGAACCACATTAGTTGGTTCGAAACGTCGAACAAATCCCAACAATGTGATTAATATGAAAGACTTAATTCTACATTATGGATCACAAAAATCTTAGATCTAACATGAAAAAAAAAACAAAACAAAACAAAAAAAAACAAAATACAACTAAAAAAAATAATTTTAAAAATAAAAATAAAAAGATGGAAAATAATTAAAGCTTGGATTGCCCTAGCCCGTGGCTACGTCAGGTGGCCGATTCCCAAAATCAGGCAAGCAGGCGAATAATAGATTTTTTTATTTTTATAAAAAATATTTTATTATTTTTTTAAATTAATTGTCTTTTATAACTTTTTTTATTGTTTTTTAATGTTTTTTTTTTACATTTTTTTTTTTTTATTATTCTAATGTTTGTATTTAAATGATATATATATATATATATATATATGTGTGTGTATGTTTTATTGCTAGTTTTTTTTTGTAATTATCTAATTAAGTATTATTTTTTTGTTTTATTTTTTTCCTAAGTTAATTTTTTAAATATTTTTCTTAAATTATGTATTTTTTGAAATATTTTCTAATTTTATGATATATATATATGTGTGTGTGTGTGTGTGTGTGCGCTCTTTTTTAATATTTTTGTTTAAATTTTTATCTTTTATAAGTTAATTTTATTTTTTTATTTCTTTATGTATTTTTTTTAATATATATTTTTTATATTTGGTTTTTTTTTCGCTTTTTTTATTTTTTTTTATATTATAAAACATACTTTTATTTACGTGTTATTATTTTCTTGAGATTATTTTTTTTAGTTTTAATTTTTTTTAATGTTTTAATTTTTGTTTTGTATTGTATTTTTCATTTTTATTTATTTATTATTTTGTTTTATTTTATTTTTTCTGCGGGGTTTCTATCGATCCTTGACTAGTAACGTGATCTCATTATGTATCAATTTGATAGTTGATTTTAAAGTTTCCATTATAACGGATACATTTTGCCCCCGCAATATGTCAATTTTATAGTTGATTTTTAAGTTTTCATTGCAATCAGTCGAGTTTGCCTACATTCTGTGGCAATTTGATGGTTGATTTTTAAATTTTTGTTGCAATGTGTCAAGTAGTCTTAAGCTAAGATTTTAAAATAGTTATACTTTTAGCATTTAAAAAAGAAATTACTCTTGGTATAATGATTATTTCATTCAGGTGTTCATTTTTTAAGTTTTTTTAGTCATATAATTTTTTCATAATGTCATGGTTGAAATATATTAAAAACTTCAAGTTTTCGATAGTCATGATCTTTGGTTTTAATTTCGTGGTTGAAAATTTGTCAAAATTTTAAGGTTTTTCTAAGTCATGATATTTTATTTTTAACACCATCGCTGAAAATTATTGAAATTTTAATGCTTTTCAGAGACGTGATATTTAATCTTTAATGTCATGCCAGAAAATTGTTGGAATTTAAGTTTTTTTAGATAATAATATTTTATCTTTAACGTCATTGCTAAAAAATGTTGAAAATTTATCCCGATTAAAAAATAAATAAATAAATAAAAACATTATTCTAGCATCAACACTTTTCATTTTCATGGTGTTTTTTGCACCCCAAAAAATGGTTTTTATTAGATTTTATTGTCATTTTTAAAAAATGTTGAAAATTTAGCCCAAAAAAAAAAAAATCGTTTTTAGGTTGTTTTTTGGGAATTTTTGGCTAGAGTTCTCGCTTTAAGTTTACAGTTCTCGTTTGATAGTTTACAATGTTAAAAACACAGAGATAAAAACACATCAACCAAATTCACACACTTTACTGTCGAAACCCAACAAAAAAAGCGTTTGTTTGATGTCCCTATTTTATTAATTGTCTTGGAGCAACTGAATCTAGAACAAAGCAATATGTCTCTCTTGAGAAAGCATTCTCCTTCTCTCAGAAATCTCAACCAATACAATCAATCCTTACCTCCCTTGATCAGTGCTTGATCTTGGTTCCTGCACATAATTGATCCTTTGTTGCCTCCTTGACTTTCTTTGCAAATCATGTTGTCTTGCTTCAATTATGCTCCTCCTTCCTTGAGAAATTGGCCTCCTTATTCCTTGCGTAGATATCCTATTTCCTAGCACATTTCTGCCCTATTCCTTAGTGCACTTGAGCTCCTATTTTTTAGGACATGTCACCTAAAGCGTACACCCGAGGCGACAACACTCAAAGTAGGGGTTGTCACTCTGATCCCTACTCACTTCATTTAAGCTGTCTCCTAAAACGGGCTAAGGGGGTAATCCCTGAAGATGAAAGGATTAGGAACCTGTTGAAAATCAACAAATTTAGGAGATACATATGAATATCCTATCAACGTGATTTAGGTTATATGGAAAGTAAGATTAATAAGCACAAACAATTAGATTATTTAAGATATATCAATGATAAACTAGTGCCTTAGAATTAGGAAATACTTGCACAACGATGATCAATATGTCAAGCTACCGGATAGGCAAATGTTGCGAGGATGATATGCAAGATCTATCCAGATGAATTGCAGGATCTAATCTAAAGTGAAATGCACAATCTTGGTTACTTTTAGGTATATCCCTAGTCTAGGCAAGAGCCTTCTCTTCAATTGTTTTGAAGCAAGTCTCACACAAAGTTGTAGAAAGAAATCCAGGGGAAGGACACTAAGGCCTCATTAACGATACCTACCTTGGAGTTCTAACGACCCAGATGTCTCAGTTCCTACAAGGGATTGCTCATAAGAGAACTGCAAGGTCACATGTTTTAATCACAGTGCGAGGGTCAAGTGTTGCAAACTGGGAGAGAATGTGGCCCTAAGATTCTATCAACCAAGCTTAAGATTGGAAGTAAATTTTAATCATGCACTTCTAATCTAGGACGAGATTGCAAAATATGAGTTAATTAGAGCTACTTAAATGAGGTAACAACAAGATAAGGTCACTTATAACCAATATGGAAAATATCACTTTATCAATCAAGACTACAAGAACCAATTAGACAACCACTTTAATGTGACTCAATGAAAGAATAACAATCTCTTAATCACTTGTATGTGCTTATTTAATTTTCTCTTTCACTTATTAGATTAGAAAATTAAAGCAAGAGAGGTCTTTCAAGAGTATACAAGCACAACCATAAGTAAACTAGAAGAGATTGCTACCAGTGACACTAGACAAATAAGATGCAACAAAAAACTCAAACTAGGTAATGTAATATGCAAGAGGAAACACATATGCAATGCAATGCAACTAAAGGTTAACAATGCACAATGAGATGCAAGAAAAGAGATGAGAGAGTGTTAGTAACCCAAACAAGGTTATCCCTGACAAGACAAGAGGAAAGGGCCAATAGCAATGCCAATATCCTCAATGCCAATAAATATATGAGCAATTACTTTGAAAATGCCCTAAAACTTCAATGTACCAATGCCAATGAAAGATGACCATTGTTGTGCTAAATCAAACCACTGTAAGTTTAAATCAATCAATTGTAGCTTGAGATCAGACATTTGCAACGAATATATCAGTCCTCTAACAGTCAAGATTAGTCACCCAAAGATGCATGAAATGATCACCAAAACACTTCCAATTGTTATGTGAACGTTATAATTTAATTTAGGAGTGTTATGGGCTTATTATTAGGTGTCAATATTGATGACTGAGGTCTGCAACAAGGTTTACTTCAGATCTTATTGTAGATAGTGAATGAGAGCAACAAGGCCCTCAAGGCTTGCGGCCTAGCGTCAAAGGGCCAATGTATTTGGAAGAGACCACAAGTTGCAACATTGAGCCACAAAGGCATGCTTAAACCCTTTTCAAACCACCTACAATCACAAATATGTCAGATCTAGGCTACAAACACAACAATTTGCCTTTTAGTTTGGCAGCGCCAAGAGAAAAAGAGACTTCTAGCCTTGTGTCTAGGCCTAGACAATCAGTATTAATGGAGAACAATATCACCAAGCCTAAAACAAAAATTAAAACCCTTCCCAAGTAATATATCAACCTGCAACAAAGGGTTAGTTCAAAAATTACAATAGATCAGACCTGTATTTGCCAACTTCTCAATGAAAATCATAATCACACCTTGAAAAAACTCCTATTAGGCCTGCAAACACAAAAAATTAGTGCCAAAATCAATTGCAATGAAATCTTTCAAGCCTCCAATGCCTGCGTAGGGCTAGAAGCCTCCTCCAAGGTATGTGCTAGGGTTCCAAGAGCCCCAAAGGCTAGCGGCTAGGTTCTTAAGGCTTCTTAGAACTACGACCTTGGCTCTAAGGCCTATTTCGTCTTGCGGCTAGGGTTTTGAGACTCAAAGAGGGTTGTGGCTAGCTTGAAATGGCCTATAATCACACTCTTTGATCCACCAAAGAATTTACAATGAATCTACAAACGGGAAACAAGTGATTTATGCCAAGAATATCACCTTATAGCCACAAAAAATTGCAAATGAAAAATAAATGTGCAACCCTTATGTGAAACCATTGAATTGCAAGGGAAAAGGGCCTAAATGGGCTAGTGACTGCAAAATGTGCTTCAGAGTTTATGGATTGGGGCTTCAAATTGATGGATCTAGCCCTTGTAGGAATATATCAACCCTTTAAATGCACTTGACCTCCTTCCCCTGATTGGACAACTTCTTTGAAGGGTGACTCAGTGCCCATACCCTAACTATAGGGCTAGGCGAGGGCTTGTTTCCTCAATGAAAATCATATCAGCCTTTGATCTTGTGATTGAATACCTACAAAATGATAAAAGACTAACATTCTTCCAAATATTTATACAGAAAAATCTAATTTGAAAAAACCTTGCTAACTATATACACTAGAAGAATAATTTATAGGGGTTAGTAAAATGATTTACAAAATTATTTAAAAATATTCGCAAATAAAAAGTTACAAGCTTTAGATAAGCAGATCTAACTTTATTGCTCAATTTAATTTTGAGAATAATTTGAGGAAGATAAATTTTTAATATAATGCCATGGTCAAGTTACTACAAACAAATCGGTAGATAAGCCTTGGAAAATATAACACGATGGGATTTTAGACCTCTTGTCTTGGGAGTTGGCTAGTCCAACTAAAGACTTCACCTCACACCCAAAGATCTGAATATAAAATAATCTCTACACACTTGAAATGAAGTTATTAGATCATAAGGGGCCAGACGCACATTAAAACCCTCAGGATCTAGAGATATATGCTAGATCAAGTGAGCTAGAATGTTTTTCTAAACTCAGTACCTAATGAAAGATACATGTGCAAATACATAATCCAACTGTTGGAAAATGAAATAATACCTTAGAAATTATATTCAGTAAAGCATCAGAGAACAATTCACAACAACATTACCACAAAGAAGCGAAAAAGGAACACCATCGTAAGATAAACCCACAAAGTCTTTGATTTTATTACTGCAAAATAAAATTACATCTAGTAGCTTGACTCACGACTTGCTTCATTTTGTTTGTTACAAGTCCCAAACCTTTCACGCTTACAAATGTGGAGCCTTAGGCTTCCTTATATAGAAAAATGAGAGCTCTAGATCCTCTCCATGTGGAAAACTGCTAGTTTGACTTGATCCTCGCCAAATTAATTTTATCCAATGATAATTGATGCACAAATCTCCAAAAAAAAACGATCCCCTTGAAAAATGAGCTAGATGGGCCAAAATCGAATTTCTTGGTGCTTTTGGTCCCTTGGACAAACTTCAAAAAATAGAATTTTCATGACTTGTGCAATTTAATCAACCACTTGGTCCAAGAAATTCGATTGCTAGAAAAATAGTTTTTGGTCTATTAAATTATGCAACTAGGGTCAAATTCCATTTTGGACAGCTTATTTGATGGAGATCATTATTGCATTAAATTCCTCTTTTTGAGAGGACCAAAATTGACCTAAAGATCACTCAAATCGGACAAGGAGAAGTGTGTTTTTAAATTAAAGCCCACTCATGTGCAAATTGGCAAGGTCGGCTACACCATCATGTAGGCTCATAAAGCCCAATCGACATGTCTTTTCACCCTCGTTGATTCATATAAATACAAGTGACCTTCATCCTCATTTGGCACTTCATCTTCACACACATATCTTATCTCTCCTCTTCCTATTGGTTCATACAACTCAGAGAAGAAAGGATTCTCTCACACGTGTGAAGGACAAGGGACTGTTTTTCTAGGCCGAATTACTAAGTTGTTGCACGTCAATTTACAGATCAGTTGCAGAGGGTTGACCAGCGTTGACCAAGCACCTTAACCTATCATTTGACTGTTATTTTTCCACCAAAATTTCAATTTTTGCAGGCCTCATCTTTTGGTACCAAAACCGAGAAATTTTGGGCACTTTAACCGAGGCTGACTACAGAGCTGACCACAAGTTCGACCACAGATTTGACCGCAGGAAAAAGAGCATACTTTGACCGAGTTCGACGATTTGTTTTGGGATTGTTTTCTTTAATCTTTGACCAACTTTAAAGGCCAAATTTGATTGTCCTAGACCAAGTTGTTGAAGGGATGATTTGACCATGAAATATTGACAGGTTAGGGCATTGACTGTTGTTGTTGATTGTTGTTGACTCTCTCTCTTTCATCTATGTTTTGGATAGTTGATTTGATATTGGATTTTGAAATTGATATTGGATGATGTACTCTCTCTGCGGAAAATTTGAAGACAATCTAATAGAAGAAGATTTGCAAGGGTTTTCCCCTTAGTGGCATTTTTCCCTTGTCATTGACCAAATATTGTCTCTTGTCTCTTGATCATTTTTCAATGTGCATTTGTCTAATTGTTATATCTTCTATTGCTCTACTATCATTGGATAATTGAAGAAGTGAAACTATTAAATTGGATGAAATTGGATGAAATTGGATATTGTTGAAGTAATAGTTGCAGCATAGAATAAATTAATTAAAAATTAACATTGTATCAAAGCAGAGGTGGAGACAATCCCAAGAGACATAGAGCAAGAACATCCATTTTCTAGCAATTGATCAAGGAAGGGAATAATCTTTTGGTAAAAATGTCTCTCTTTCTTCAAGGAACATGAGAAGTTGAGTGACTCGGCTAACTTTGTTGCATGGAAGGTCAAGTTGGAGATCATCGCTGACAATAATGATGTTTTAAACTTCATTCAAGGAAGAGTACCTGGGCCTCCAAAAAATCCTTTTGTTGTCATCAAAAACAAGCATAATAAAGGTGAGTTAAAAGAAAAGAAAATTATAGTTGATGGTTTACAAGATAATCTACTTTCGATTGTTGGAAATTTGAGAAGGGAAAAGGACATGTATGATAAGATAGTTGGAATGTATGAAGTCAACAATTTGAATGAAATCATCTCTTTGAAAGATCAACTCAAAGGCACGAAGATGAACAAATGAGAATTTGTGAAATCATACATTATGAGGATATCTCGTCTTAGAGATCAATTGCAAAGAATTGGTGAAACCACACCTGACAAGGAATTGGTGATTGTAACTCTTAGAGGCTTCCCTCCCATTTTGGAAACCTTCATTACTACTTTAAGTAACAACAATAGCTTCCCGTCATTTGATGAACTTGTTGGAAAGATAACTCAAGAAGAATCGAGAATGATATCTAGAGGAAGAATTCAAGGATCAAATGAAGGAGAGACCTCTGCCTACATTTCTCAAGGAAAGAAAAAGAATGTAAAGAAAGGAAAGGGAAAGCCATCTAAATCTAGAAGATATCCTCAATCTAATCAAGATTCCAAGGATTCAAAAAGGCGAGATAAAGATGTTGAGTGCTACAATTGTCATTGAAACAGTCACTCAGCTCGAGATTGTCACGAAAAGAGAAATGATCCAAGCAGGAACTCTTCAAGGTCCTACAACAATAACTGTGGCTTCAACAAAAACAGGTCATATGAAAGAAGAGATGATAGAAGAAATGGAAGAAGGAATGAAAGAATAAGAAACTCCCCGATGATTGTGATGATAGCTATCGTCCTCCAAAGAGGTCAAGAAACTCCAGGTACAAAGGCAATGCTACTAATCAATCTGGATATATTCTTATTTATGTGTTAGCTAGTTCATCTCCTACAAATTCTTGGGATAGTTGGTTGGTTGATAGTGGGACCCAGTGTTGCGGGGGAGAAGTGTGTTTTTTAAATTAAAGCCCACTCATGTGCAAATTGGCAAGGTCGGCTACACCATCATGTAGACTCATAAATCCCAATCGACATGTCTTTTCACCCTCGTTGATTCATATAAATACAAGTGACCTTCATCCTCGTTTGGCACTTCATCTTCACACACATATCTTATCTCTCCTCTTCCTATTGGTTCATACAACTCAGAGAAGAAAGGATTCTCTCACACATGTGAAGGACAAGGGACGGTTTTTCTAGGCCGAATTACGAAGTTGTTGCACGTCAATTTACAAATCAGTTGCAGAGGGTTGACCAGCGTTGACCAAGCACCTTAACCTATCATTTGACTGTTATTTTTCCACCAAACTTTCAATTTTCGCAGGCCTCATCTTTTGGTACCAAAACCGAGAAATTTTGGGCACTTTAACCGAGGCTGACTACAGAGCTGACCACAAGTTCGACCACAGATTTGACTGCAGGAAAAAGAGCAGACTTTGACCGAGTTCGACCAATTTTTTTGGGATTGTTTTGTTTAATCTTTGACCAACTTTAAAGGCCAAATTTGATTGTCCTAGACCAAGTTTTTGAAGGGATGATTTGACCATGAACTATTGACAGGTTAGGGCATTGACTGTTGTTGTTGATTGTTGTTGACTCTCTCTCTTTCATCTCTGTTTTGGATAGTTGATTGGATATTGGATTTTGAAATTGATATTGGATGATGTACTCTCTCTGCTGAACATTTGAAGACAATCTAATAGAAGAAGATTTGCAAGGGTTTTCCCCTTAGTGGCATTTTTCCCTAGTCATTGACCAAATATTGTCTCTTGTCTCTTGATTGTTTTTCAATGTGCATTTGTCTAATTGTTCTATCTTCTATTGCTCTACTATCATTGGATAATTGAAGAAGTGAAACTATTAAATTGGATGAAATTGGATATTGTTGAAGTAATAGTTGCAGCGTAGAATAAATTAATTAAAAATTAACATTGTATCAAAGCAGAGGTGAAGACAATCCCAAGAGACATAGAGCAAGAGCATCCATTTTCTAGCAATTGATAAAGGAAGGGAATAATCTTTTGGTAAAAATGTCTCTCTTTCTTCAAGGAACATGAGAAGTTGGGTGACTCATCTAACTTTGTTGCATGGAAGTTCAAGTTGGAGATCATCGCTGACAACAATGATGTTTTAAACTTCATTCAAGGAAGAGTACCTGAGCCTCCGGAAAATCCTTTTTTTGTCATCAAAAACAAGCATAATAGAGGTGAGTTAAAAGAAAAGAAAATTATAGTTGATGGTTTACAAGATAATCTACTTGCGAATGTTGGAAATTTGAGAAGGGAAAAGGACATGTATGATAAGATAGTTGGAATGTATAAGTCAACAATTTGAATGAAATCATCTCTTTGAAAGATCAACTCAAAGGCACGAAGATGAACAAATGAGAATTTGTGCAATCATACATTATGAGGATATCTCGTCTTAGAGATCAATTGCAAAGAATTGGTGAAACCACACCTGACAAGGAATTGGTGATTGTAACTCTTAGAGGCTTCCCTCCCATTTGGGAAACCTTCATTACTACTATAATTAACAACAATAGCTTCCCGTCATTTGATGAACTTGTTGGAAAGATAACTCAAGAAGAATCGAGGATGATATCTAGAGGAAGAATTCAAGGATCAAATGAAGGAGAGACCTTTGCCTGCATTTCTCAAGGAAAGAAAAAAGAATGTAAAGAAAGGAAAGGGAAATCCATCTAAATCTAGAAGACCTCCTCAATCTAATCAAGATTCCAAGGATTCAAGAAGGCGAGATAAAGATGTTGACTGCTACAATTGTCATTGAAACGAACACTCGGCTCGAGATTGTCACGAAAAGAGAACTGATCCAAGCAGGAACTCTTCAAGGTCCTACAACAATAACTATGGCTTCAACAAAAACAGGTCATATGAAAGAAGAGATGATAGAAACTCCCCGATGATCTTGATGATAGCTATCGTCCTCCAAAGAGGTCAAGAAACTCCAGGTACAAAGGCAATGCTACTAATCAATCTGGATATATTCTTATTTATGTGGTATCTAGTTCATCTCCTACAAATTCTTGGGATTGTTGGTTGGTTGATAGTGGGACCCAGTGTTGCAGGGGAGCGCCCCCCCCTGAACCCCCTCCCAATCTGTGCTCTGGGCGGGAGCAGCTTGAGAGCGAGTCGGGAGCGCGCTCCTGGTTAAAAAAAATAAATAAATAAATAAAAATTTAAAATTTAAAAAAAATTGCGCTCCCTGCCAAAACAAGGAGCAACTTTGGAAGCATTGCTCCCATTGCTCCGGGAGCGAAAAATAAAGCCCGGGAGCGATCAAGGAGTGATCACTCCCGGACTTTATTTTTCGCTCCCGGAGCGACGCGCGCTGCCGCCGGGAGTGAAAGTCGCGGGAAAAAAAAAATCGAGACGTAAAAAACAAAAATTAAAATTAAAAAATAAATTAATTAATTAACAAAAAATTAATTAAATAAAAATAAATAAATAAATAAAACTGTTTAAAAAAAAACAAATTGTTATATAAGGGCTTGGAGGGCTTTTGTAAGTCATTGTGACTTGAGAGAGTTGGAGGAGAGCCAAGGAGCGAGGAGTGAGCGCCGAGGAGCAAGGAGCAACCCTGCAAGGAGGTTAGTAACTTAGTAATTTAGTAGGTTAGTAACTTAGTAACTTATTTCTAGAATGATGAACGTAAATAAATAAAATTAATAAATAGTAAATAGTAAATAGTGAATACATTTTTAATTTTCTCATTCCCATTCCCATTCCCATTAAATTTTGCAGATTCAAAACTACAAATTTCAAACATCATGAACCTGGTTATATTTCTTGGCATTTTCTTCTTCTTGGTCCCTTTTCTGGTTATTATGGTGCTGGAGAGTAGGAAAATGAGGGGTCAAAATGAAGAAGGGGATAACGAAGGGGGACAAAGTGGATTTGATGAAAACCCAGATGAGGAGGAGCTAGAGGAGGGTGAACATGACTCTCAAAAAACTAAACAAGACCAAAACCCATTGTGGAAATATGTTAGCAGGCCTGAAACAGGGAAACGGGGTGGAACCACTAAATTTCATTGCCTCCATTGCAACAATAATTACACAGGTTCATACACCCGTGCCAGAAAACACCTCTGTGGGAAAAGGCCATGGGATGGAGATAAACAAATAGAAATCAAAACTTGTGCAGCTGTGTCAGCAACAGATAAAGCCAAATACATAAGGGAAGAGGAGGAAGCCCAATACAAATCTAAAAAATCAAGGGGTTTCTTTGAACCAAGCTCACAATCACAAGCACAAAGAACTCCTTCGGCATCCTCCCAAGGCAGTGGATATGAAGGCATAGGGTCACCAGCTTTAAGGTGTAGAACCATATCAGATTTCCTTGATGAGGGGTGTATGAATGATGTGGATTCAAAAGTTTACAGGTTTCTCTATGCATGTGGGATACCATTCAATGTTATTCGCTCACCTTATTGGCACGAAATGGTTTCTGCCATAAATGATGCCCCTAAAGGATACAAGAGCCGTGGGTATGACAAAGCATGAACCGTTGGACTTGATCATGAAAAAGCAAAAATATCTCATTCTTTGAATAGAATGACAAGTTCTTGGACTGACCATGGGATGTCCATTGTATCTGATGGATGGACAAATGTAAAAGGCAAGCCGTTGATAAGTGTTCTTGATGTGTCTGTTAGTAGTGCCATCTTTCTAAATGCATATGATTACACAGACAAGTTCAAGACTGGCATCAACATTGCGGAAGCATTACTTGAAACAATTGACCGTATTGGGCCATACAATGTCATCCAAGTCATCACTGATAATGCTCCTAATTGTAAGGCAGCGAGAGTAATTATTGAGGATAAATACCCCAACATATTTTGGTCTGGGTATTTAGTTCACACATTGAACCTTTTGATGCATGATGTTGTTAAGAACAAAAATGAACAATACAAATGGATTGGTGATTTTTACAAGAAAGGCAAACAAATGATAAAATTTATTACAAATCATAGCAATACCCATGGCCTTTTCCGCAGTCACTCAAGATTGAAGTTGTTGAAGATTGCGAGGACTAGATTTGGTAGTTATTACCTCACCTTCAGGCGCCTTTTGAAGGTAAGAGACTCATTGGCTAGCATGGTATCAAGTCCACACTAGCAGGTATTAAAGGAAAGGGCTACAAACACAGCTGACAGGCGAGGTTTTGAACTGGTGGAGGAGGTCACTCTTGATGGTATGTTTTGGTCAAGTGTGAGGCAAGTATTGGATTTCACCAAGCCCATTTATCATATGATTCGGTTTGCAGATACAGATAAACCAGTGATTGACGAGGTGTATGAGCAGATGCATACCATGTTGGGGCAAATAAAAGATATTGTTCATAACAATGATCCCGACTTGTACAAAATGATTCACAATTGTGTGTGTGTACGGTGGAATAAACTTAATTTTCCACTACATTGCTTGGCGTATATCCTTACGCCAAAATACTACTCTACATCTTAGTTGGGCCAACCTGCACCAGGGAGTGGGGTTAGGACCAAACCCCATTTAGATGAAGAGGTAACCAGAGGATATTTGGATGCATTAGAAAATTTGATACCTGACAGGGAGGAATGTGCAGCTGTGAGCCTTGAAATAGGTAGATACTTCAGCGGCACTGATTTGTTTGGTACCTTCCATGCAATGGAAGACAAAGACAGATTTGATTCTCTCACATGGTGGGAACCATATGGCGGCCAGGGACTTTTGCCAAAATTGGCAAAAAAAAAGTTCTATCACAGGTTGTAAATACTTCTTCTGCAGAGAGGTGTTGGAGCACCTACAGCTTCATACATAATGTGAAAAGAAACAGATTCAATGAAAACGGGCAAAAATCTTGGTTTATGTGCACTACACCTTGAGGTTGTTGAGTCATTACTGTGATCGGGCTTTTGAGGATCCAACATATAAAATTTGGGACAACCACCTAGAGGATGACAATTTGGAGGATGGCACTATACATCTTGAAGAACTAGAAGATGAACTTATAAGGGATGAAGATGAAGCAGCTGTAGCAGCCATTCCACCTCCACCATCCAGTAGCAGTGCTCGAGTTCCGAGTCTTGTTCCTTTGTTGTCGCCACCTCCATCTACACCCTCACGTGGAGGGCATATGCCTTCTAGTTCTGGTGGTCGGTCTGTGCGGGAAACTCCTAGAAGACCACCACGACCTGCTCATATAGTAGACTCTTATGGCAAGGGCCACATGTAGTAGTAGATAATAGATTTACAGTTTACTTGTCTTTTCTAGTTTCTATTAGTTTTCATAATTGTTGAGTATTGAGTCCTTAACTCTTGACTCTTGACTCTTTCATATCATAATGATATTTTTGTAAACAATATATGACTGTGACAATGAAAGTTTGAAGTTTGAAGTTGGCAATTATAAATCATTGGTAAAAATTGTGAATTATGAATATGATGCTTCGTGAAAGACCAAAGTTGTTTTGTTTCATTTCATTATTCATAATTCATTTTATAACATTTCATTTCATGTTAACAGTTAGAAATATCTAAGATATTATTTCTTGTAATAGTTAAACTTAGATTGCAAGTACAACTTTGGTGATCAATAATGATAAATGTTATATATTGAATTTTCAATTTTGAAAGCTTGAAGTTGAAACTTTAAGATTGAATTTGATGAATCATGATTCATGAGACTCAATATGTTGCAATTGTAATATGTATGTTACTAACTTGTGGACGTGGTTGACGAAGATTATAACTTCTAGATGATTGATGTGATATGGTTCAATGATCAATCTATGTTTTTTTATGTTTTTAATATCTAATTCATCATTCTACATGTTTTTGTTGACATATATGTATCAATATATATATATATATATATATATATATATATATATATATATATATAAAATCGCTCCGGGATTTGCTCCCAAATCGGGAGCTTCTAAAAATGTTGCTCCCGCACCCTTTTTCACTCCCGCTCTCCTCTCCCCGCTTTCGCTCCCAAGTAACACTGGTGGGACCTTTCATCACTTCTCTGGATATAAGGAGGTTCTCTCTAATTTGGTGGAGAGGGAGACCAATTTGAACATCATTCTTGGTGACAATACCACTCATCCTGTAAAGGGCTTTGGTTCTGTCAAATTTCATTTGAACTCTGGGGAATCTATTTTGCTTCATGATGTGATGTATGTGTCAAGATTGAAGAAGAATTTGGTTTCAATATCTACTTTGGAGGATAAAAAATTAGGGTTGCACTCATTAAAGGAAAATTACTTGCTTAGCCTGTTGATTCCTATATGAGAAATGCCTTCACATTGGGATCTGGGTTTGAAGGGCTCTATAGAGTCACTGGAAGACCCCTTCTAGCTATGGTCCATAATACAAATCATCAAAGCAAGTTGTGGCACAAAAGGCTAGCCCATCTGAAGAAGTTGGTCTTCAAGATCCCTGATGTTCAAGCTCAACATGATGGAGTATGCCCTGGGTATGCAAGTGGAAAGAAGACAAGGGGACCATTCCCCTCTAGCGAAAATAAGACAGAAGAAATTCTTCATCTCATTCATTCTGATATATGTGGTTCAATGCCCATGCATTCTCTTGGGGATCATCTTTATTACATCACCTTCATCGACAATTTCTCAAGGAAGACATGGATATATACTTGAAGCACAAGGACGAGGCATTCGAAATGTTCAAAGAATTCAAGGCTTTGGTTGAAAATCATACAGGGAAGAAAATAAAAATCTTTAGGTCAGACAACCACGGGGAATACATCTCAAATGAATTTATAGACTTTTGCAAGAAGGAAGGAATTAAGAAGGAGACCATTGTGCCCTACACCCCTGAACAAAATGGAGTCGCTGAGACAAAGAACAGGTCCATTGTAGAAGTTGTCCAAGACATGCTCCATGATCAAACGCTGCCAAAATTCCTTTGGGCTAAAGCAACAAACACAACAGTATATGTTCAAAACAGGTTGCCTCATCAAGCTCTGGACAACAAGATTCCCAAGGAAATATTCACAGGTGTTAAACCTGATATTGGTCATCTCTGGATTTTTGGCTGCCCCATATACTTCCATGTGCCGAAGACCAAAAGAAACAAGCTAGAAGCTATAGGAAGGAAAGGTACGTTTGTTGGATATGGTGAAGATTCCAAAGCATTTAGGATATATATTTATGGTCGAAGGAAAGTTGAAATTAGCACAGATGTAACATTCGATGAAGATGTTGCCCTCAGAAAAGCAAGGAACCTCCCTCCGCCTCCTCCTCCTAAAGACAAGAGTGATGATATGGATATTCTAGAAGGACCTTCAGTGCCTGAATCTGAGAAGGACATCGTTGATGATCCCATGGAGCCTATGGAACCCTTGGATCCTCCTCCAAGTGATCATCCTACCAGGAAAAGACCACTTTGGCTCAAAGACTCTCTACAAGATGTCGAGAAACATGTTGCTACTCGTGGAACTTTCAAAGAAAGCAAGAAGCCATGCAGCTACCAAGCATATGTTGTGGCTATGTGTTAGGTCCCTATAATACTAGTGATTACCCCATTACTATTGTAGTTGTATCCCTTCTTAATATTGTTATGCCCCTATTATCCCCATATTGTTATTACTGTGCCCCATAGAATCCCTCTATTGTTATTTTTGTGGCTTTATATTATTATTGTTAGGTCCATTGGGTTATATTATGACTCCTTAGACTCTTATATATAGAAGGAGGTTTTTTCATTTGAATCATCCAAGAATTTCTCATTTGTGTAATACAAAGGAGGTTGCCCCCTCAAAGAGGCTGAATTCTAAGGCGTTGATCTCTCTTTTCTATTTTTTTGTGAGCTGGTTTCATAACATTTGGTATCAAAGCTTTGGATTCTAGGGTTTCGTTGCTCCAAACATGTCATCGTGGCATTTTCGTTATAACATTTTTTCTGCGACGTTTCAAATCTAAAAAAAAAAACCGATTTGAGAAGAAATTGCGCTGAATCTCGGATCCAAATTTCAGAGCTTTTTGTGCTATATTTGTGGAGATATGATCTGAAGAAGTTGGTTTTTTTGCAGACTCCTGAATTACATTCCAAACAGGTGACCTGGGGAAAATCGTCATAACTTTCTCTTTGAACATCGGATTGAAATTTTGTAAGAAGGTACAGAAAGAGGACGGACTGTAGTTTCTTGTATATACTTTTCAGAGCCAAAGGTCGAAACAGTGACTCGTGGCACGTCGTATAAGTTCGTTCTACTGAACTAGTCTATAATCAGGTCATCTTGGGAGATTGTGCATAACTCTTCCTTGGAGAATCCAATTTGGATCAGACTGATGGCATTGGAAAGAGGACACAGAGGGCTACTACAGGTAACAATTCAGAACTGGATGATCCGAAATTGCAGAGATACATCAGATTCAATATCAAGCTTCTACAAAGTGAAAAAAGGTGCGTAGTTTTTTTAAAATTTTTGTATAAACTTGGTTTGAAAAATTAGTTTGAATCGGTAATTGATGACCCGAGGAAAAAAAATGCAAACACCTAGTAAGCAACCTAAAAGCTCTAGTATGACTCATGAAGAAGAGGAAGAAATGCAAATGATATATCAAAATTACGAAACCAAGTGCAACAAGTGTCACTTGCACAAAAAGCAATAAAATCTAAGATGGATGGTTTAAGGAAGAATGTAGAAGCTAAGATGGATGGTTTAAAGAAAGGTGTAGAAGCTAAGATGGATTGTTTAAAGAAAGGCATAGAAGCTAAGATGGATGGCATGGAAGTTAAGATGAATGGCATGGACGCTAAAATTGATGGCATGGATGATAAGATAGAAGAATTGAAGATAAATATGAATAAGTTGCTACAAGAAATGGTCACTAATGGTGAAAGGGTAGTAAAGGAAACTCATGATGAGAACAAAAAAAATGTTAATCATGATTCCATAGACTCTAATGTTGGATTGAAGACCCACCATATTCCAAAAATCGATATGAGGAAGTTTGATGGCAAGGATCCCGCAACATGGATATTACAGATGGAGCAATTTTTCGATCTCAATAATGTGCAAAACACACAAAAGGTACGTATTTCAACTTTATATTTGGAACCAAATCAGTTTGTATGGTATCAATGGCTTTGCTCTCGTAAACAAATTATCACTTGGGCAATTTTTACGAAAGAATTGACAGCACATTATGAGGATACAAAAAGCAACATTTTTTTTAGCCAATTGATAAGTCTCAAACAAAGGGGTTCAATAATGGAGCACATTGAGGAGTTCCAAAAAATGAACATAAGGGTAAAAAATATTCCAGAGGAGCATAGGATTGATGTGTTCATAGGGACTTTAAAGGATAATATCCAACATGATGTTCGCCTTTGGGAACCTGATTCATTAGAGAAGGCATTCAGGTTAGCAAGAAAAATGGAAAGCAAAATTATGGCAACCAGGAAGCATACCACTCACAACTATAAAGATGGAAGTGTTGTTGCCCCTAGTCTTCCACAACCTATAAGGTTGACACCACAACAATTGGAAGAAAAAAGAGCAAAAGGGCTTTGTTACAGTTGTGATAGCAAATACACTAAAGGTCATAAGTGTGCTGAGAATAAATTATTCTACATAGATTGTGAAGAGGAAGAAGAAAAGGAGCAAGAAAGGTCAAAAGAAAAGGATATACTCCAAGAACAAAGCCTAGATAAAGAAGAAATGAATCCAACCATATCTTGTAATGCATTGGCGGGAATTACCACTCCTCAAACCATCAAGATAGAAGGACAAATCAAGAAGAAAAAGGTAATAGTGTTGATTGATTCAGGAAGTACCCACAATTTTATTCATTGTAAGGTAGCAAAAAAATTGAATTGCTTCTTATATCCAACACCAAAGTGTCAAGTGATGATTGCAAATGGAGGAACAATAAATTACTCTGGAAAGTGCCATAATATCAAGCTATCCATGGGAGAATATGTATTGACTAGCCCAATGCTTTCCATTCCAATGGGGGTGTTGATGTTGTACTAGGAGTCCAATGGCTACAATCCTTGGGTACAATAGCTTTTAATTTTCAAGAACTTTTCATGAAATTTTCTGTGGAAGGAAAGGAAGTTGAATTAAGGGGTATTGCAGGGAAACTGGGAAAGATAATCAGCTCTAACGGTATGACAAAGCTTCTAAAAAAGGAACAAAGAGGTGTAATTGCACAATTATGTTCGCTAGATGTTTCCACATTGGAATCATCTATTTCTCCAGATCTCCAAAAAGTCTTGGACAATCATTCCAAGGTATTTGAGACTCCCAAAGGTCTCCCACCTATTTGTGATCATGATCATGCTATTCATCTGATTCCAAGAAGTGTTCCTCCAAACATCAGGCCGTACAAATATCCTTATGCCCCAAAGAGTGAAATTGAACGTATGGTTGCAGAAATGCTAGAGGCTGGTATAATTCAATCGAGTCAAAGTTCTTTCTCTGCTCCAGTAGTATTGGTGCACAAGAAGGATGGATCATGGCGCATGTGTCTGGATTATAGGGAGCTCAACAAGCTCACTATTAAAGATAAGTTTCCCATTCCTGTCATTGATGAATTACTGGATGAATTGCATGGATCAATTTACTTCACCAAGTTGGATCTTCGTTCAGGATATCATCAAATCAGAATGAAGACTGAAGACATTCCGAAAACAGCATTTAGAACTCATGAGGGTCATTATGAATTTTTGGTCATGCCTTTTGGCCTTACCAATGCACCTTCAACATTTCAAGGTTTGATGAATTCCATTTTCAAACCATTCCTTAGAAAATTTGTGTTAGTATTTTTTGATGATATACTAATCTACAGCAAGTCTTGGAAGGATCATGTTGAACATGTTGACAAGGTGCTACAACTATTGGAGGAGAAACAATTATACGCAAAAAGATCCAAATGTTTTTTGGAGTACAAGAGGTGGAATATCTGGGTCATATTGTATCTCATGAAGGAGTTAAGGTAGACCCTAGCAAAATTAAAGCCATTAAGGAATGGAAAATCCCCACATCCATAAAGCATCTGCAAGGATTTCTCGGGTTGACATGGTATTATCGCAAGTTTGTTAAGAATTATGGGAGAATAGCAACACCTCTAACAACATTATTGAAGAAAGATGCATTTTCATGGACTCCAGAAGCAACAAAGGCCTTCGAGCATCTTAAAGAGGCAATGTGCCAAGCACCGGTCTTAGCTACACCAGACTTCAAAAAAACCTTTATTGTGGAATGTGATGCTTCAGGAAATGGAATTGGTGCTGTTTTAATGCAAGATGAAAGACCTATTGCTTTTGAAAGTCATCAAATCAAGGAAAAGTTTTTACATAAAGCTATTTATGAGAAGGAAATGTTGGCAATACTCCATGCACTTAAGAAATGACAACCCTACCTAATGGGAAGACACTTCAAGGTAAAAACGGATCATGATAGCCTTAAATACTTTTTAGAACAAAGATTATCCTCTGAAGAGCAACAAAAGTGGGTCACAAAGATGTTGGGTTATGACTTTGAAATCATCTACAAAAAAGGGAAGCAAAATGTGGTGGCAGATGCACTCTCAAGAAAGGATGAGGATGTGGAAGCATTGTTGTGTTCCATTTCTATTATCCAACCAGATTGGATAAACAAAGCAAGGGAGGAATGGAAGAATGACGAGGAAGTGTGGGCACTTATTCGAAAGTTACAACAAGACTCCAGTACGTCTGATACATTTAGCTGGCAAAATGATTCGTTATGGTACAAAGATCGCTTATACCTCTGTAAGAATTCCCAACTAAAACAAAAGATTCTTATGGAATTGCACACTTCTCCCTTAGGAGGGCACTCAAGATTTTTAAAAACTTACCACAGGGTTAAGAAGGAATTTTTTTGGGAGGGCCTTAAATCAGATATTCAAAAGTTTGTGGCGGAATGTTTGGTTTGCCAACAAAATAAAGTTGAAACAATTAAGACACCGGGTCTATTACAACCTTTATCCATTCCAAGCCAACGTTGGGAGGAGGTTTCAATGGATTTTATCACAGGTCTACCCAAGTCTGAGGGAAAGAGTGTCATCATGGTGGTAGTTGACAGACTTACCAAGTATGCACACTTTTGTGCATTATCACATCCATTTAAAGCCAGTACAGTTTCTACTGCATTTATGGAAACAATTCAAAAGCTACATGGAAACCCAAAGATTATTGTAAGTGACAGAGATCCCATTTTCACTGGAAATTTTTGGACAGAATTATTTTCTTGTCTTGGTACTCAGTTAGCTCATAGCTCATCTTATCATCCTCAATCTGATGGGCAAACTGAGATAGTAAACAAATGTTTGGAAGGATATCTTCGTTGCTTTGTATCTGATAAACAGACACAATGGGTCAAATGGTTGCCTCTGGCTGAATGGTGGTATAACACTTCCTTCCATACAGCAACAAAAATGACCCCATTTATGGCACTTTATGGATATCAGCCACCATCCATCACATCATATTTAAGAGAAAAATCTAAGGTTCAAGCAGTGGAACATCACATCGAACATCAACAACAAGTCCTCCAACTCTTAAAGGATAACCTCGTGTTGGCACAGAATAGAATGAAACAACAGGCAGATCAACATCGCAGCGAAAGAAGATTTGATGTAGGTGATTGGGTATTCCTACGGCTACAACCATATAAGCAAATGTCCCTCAAGCAAGCTAAGAAGGATAATAAATTATCACCAAAATATTATGGTCCATACAAGGTGTTGCAAAAGATTGGTACTATGGCATACAAATTGGAGCTTCTTGCAGCTTCTCGATTGCACCCAGTTTTCCATGTTTCATGTTTAAAGAAGGTTATAGGCGACAAGCTCCCAATTCAAACAATATTGCCAGAACTTGACGAGGAAGGAAAAATTATATTGGAACCAGAAGCAGTCATAGAAACAAGAACTCAACAGTTACGAAATCGATCAATTTCGGAGTATCTTATCAAGTGGAAGAACTTATCCGCTGAAGATTCCACATGGGAGGATGAGAATTTTATACAGAAACATCCAGAACTACTCAAGCGTTGAGGACAACACTTTTTTGAAGGAGAGGGGCATGTTGGGTCCCTATAATACTAGTGATTACCCCATTACTATTGTAGTTGTATCCCTTATTAATATTGTTGTGCCCCTATTATCCCCATATTGTTATTACTGTGCTCCATAGAATCCCTCTATTGTTATTTTTGTGGCTTTATATTATTATTGTTAAATCGGCTGGATTATATTGTGACTCCTTAGACTCCTATATATAGAAAGGAGGTTTTGTCATTTGAATCATCCAAGAATTGCTCATTTGTGTAATATAAAGGAAGTTGCCCCCTCGAAGAGGGGGAATTCTAAGGCGTTGATCTCTCTTTTCTATCTTTTTGTGAGTTGGTTTCATAACACTATGAGAAATATGATTCAATTTGAACCTAGCACCTTTGAAGAAGCCATGAAGGAACAAGTCTCGAAGGATGCCATGGTCGAGGAATATGAGTCAATCATGAAGAACGATGTATGGGATATTGTGTCGAGACCAAAGGGAAGACTTGTGATAACCTCCAAATGGCTTTATAAGATCAAGCATGGGGTTGATGGAAGCATCGAAAAACACAAGGTAAGGTTTGTAGCCCGTGTATTCTCTCAAAAAGAGGGAGAAGATTACAATGATATATTTGCTCCTGTGGTTCGATATACAACCATTCGTTCGATAGTAACCCTTGTTGCAAGTCAAGGATGGACTCTCCATCAAATGGATGTGAAGATCACCTTCTTACATTGTTTTCTCCAAGAAGAAGGGTACATTGAATAGCCTCCAGGATTTGAAGTTCATGACAGGAAGACTCATGTATGTCGATTAAAGAAGATCTCTCTATGGATTGAAGCAAGCCCCCTGTGCTTGGGATGCTCGTATCGACAGTTACTTGATAAATTTTGGATTCAAAAGGAGCAATGTTGATCCAATTTTGTACTTCAAAACGGTCCAAGGTATGCCTCTCATTTTGGTATTATAATTTGATGACTTATTCATGACAGGCGCAGACCCTCTCATTCTAGAATGTAAGAGGAAGTTGGCTACCAATTCGAGATGAAATACCTTGGTGTGATGCACTATTTTCTAAGGTTAAAAGCATGGCAAAAGTCAGGCGAGATTTTCCTTTCAAAAGAAAAATATGTTGTGAAACTCCTAGAGAGATTTGGCATGGTTGAGTGCAAGTCCTTGCCTACACCTATGGAAATGAATTTCAAAACGTTGTGTGGAGAAGTTGCGGCACCGGACCTAGCAAACCCTTCTGAGTATATACATATGGTTGGCGCTCTGATGTTTCTCGTGAATACTCGCCCCGACATATGTTTTGCAGTTAACACCTTGTGTCAGTTCATGATTGGGCCTCACCATGTACATTGGATCACTACCAAGCACGTATTGAGATATCTACATGGGACTATTAAACTTGGACTGAGATATACTTCCGGATGTTGTTTTAGTCTGGGATCTGCCATGATATCATGGATGAGCAGGAAGCAAAATTCAGTAGCCCTTAGCACTATTGAGGCCGAGTATATTGCAGCTAGCCTTGTGATTTGTGAAGCAGGTTGGTTGAGGAAGCTATTTGGAGAGCTATTTGAGCAGGTTCTAGACACAACAGTCATCTATTGTGACAACAAGAGTGGGATTTGTTTGTCAGAGAATCATGTGTTTCACGACAAGTCCAAGCATATCGAGATCAGATATCATTTTATCTCAGACATCATGCAGAGAGGAGTCATGAGATTCCTCCACATTTCAACAGATGAGCAGATAGTCGTCATCCTCACCAAGGCTTTGCCGAAAGGGAGGTTCTTAGTCTTCAGAGAGCAGCTTGGACTAATTGAGATGACCCTTTCAAATAAGGGTCTGAGCTGATCAAGAGCACTAAGCAGTGCTCTTACCCCCTGGTTGATCTCCCAGGGTGTGGAATGGAGTTATAGGGCTCTTAGGGATGAGAGAACTCTGACCGATAGGATGTTGAGACCTGGGATCTCCCCTAGTCAGAGTATGCCCTAGTTAGCATCATGCCCACTCTGTGGGATAACCTCTCCCATCTAGCCAATGGGTTGAGAGACTTGGGAGAGGGTGTGATCTCTACCCCTTACAGTAGGTGGATCTCACCCAAGTTGGTGTATGCATGTGTTCTACCATCTGACTCTTTCAGGTTAAGATGGATGATCAGGGATAATATGGTAGAGAGTGATCCTTACCTCCGATAAGTTGATCTCACCTATTGTCAAGGACTTTGGGATAGAGTGTGATCCCTACGCTTGGGGTAGGTTGGTCTCGCTCATTGTCTTTAGATCTAGGTGGTAGTTAAGGATCCCCGATGATGATGATGATGATGATGATGGGTGGTAGCAAAGTCTCTCCGATGGTGATAGAGGTAAGGTGGTCGTTGGAGCTCCTCTGCAGCATTTCTTCTTTAGATTAAAGAATGTTCAGCATGAGATGAGTAGAGACAAGCAGAGATGGTACATGATGACATGATGATCAATGGAAAAATATTGACAGGTGTAATTCTCCCTAGTTGAGAGGGAGTGTTAAATTATGCCACTACAGTCAAATTCTGTTTTGGACATCTCATTTGATGGAGATAATTATTGCATTAAATTCCTCTTTTCGAGAGGACCAAAATCAACCTAAAGATCACTCAAATCGGACAAGGAGAAGTGTGTTTTTAAATTAAAGCCCACTCATGTGCAAATTGGCAAGGTTGGCTACACCATCATGTAGGCTCATAAAGCCCAATCGACATGTCTTTTCACCCTCATCGATTCATATAAATACAAGTGACCTTCATCCTCATTTGGCACTTCATCATCACACACATATCTTATCTCTCCTCTTCCTATTGGTTCGTACAACTCAGAGAAGAAAGGATTTTCTCACACGTGTGAAGGACAAGGGACTGTTTTTCTGGGCCGAATTACAGAGTTGTTGCAGGTTGAATTATAGAGCAGTTGCAGGGTGTTGACCAGGCACTTTGACCTATCATTTGACTGCAATTTTTCCACCAAAATTTTGATTTTTGCAGGCCACATCTTTTGGCACCAAAACTAAGAAGTTTTGGGCACTTTGACCGAGGTTGACTGCAGATTTCACCGCAAGCAAAAGAGTAGACTTTGACCGAGTTTGACCATATGTTTTGGGACTGTTTTGTCTAATCTTTGACCAACTTTAAAGGTCGAATTTGACTGTCCTAGACCGAGCTGCTGAAGGGTTGATTTGACCATGAACTGTTCACTGGTTAGGGCATTGACTGTTGTTGTTGACTGGGACAGATCTGCACTTGAGTTGATTGTTGTTAACTCTCTCTCTTTCATCTATGTTTTGGATGGTTGATTGGATATTGGATTATGTACTCCCTTTACTGAACATTTGAAGACAATCTAATAGAAGAAGATTGGCAAGGGTTTTCCCCCTAGTGGGGTTTTTCCCTAGTCATTGACCAAATATTGTGTCTCTTGTCTCTTGGTTGTCTTTCATTGTGCATTTTCTAATTGTTCTATCTTCTATTGCTCTATTGTCATTAGACAACTAAAGAGGTGAAATTGTTAAATTGGATGCAATTGGATATTGTTGAAGTAATAGTTGCAAAACAAAACAAATTAATGAAAAGTTAACATGGTCCAACGAATTTTTGAACTCGAACATTTTGCCTTGGAAATGAGGCCTTGTAATTTTTACTTGATTTTTCCTATTGTTGTTGGAGATTTTTCCTTTTTGAAAAAGGTTCTCAATCATTTTTTGATGATTTTTTCCACTTGCAAAGAAATTAATTTTTTCTCATTTTATTTTTTTGACAATTTTTGGCTAATTTATTTTTCATTTTTGCCAGAAAAACAAATAAAAGGCTCAAGAGAGGATTATATGTTCCACCCTCTAAGTGGGTCTAAAAAAAATATTTTGGAAATGGTGTTTAACTATGAGCAACCATTCACCAAAAATATTCTTGAACAACATGTTTACATCAAGATATTACAATAATCACCCATAGAAGGGGAAATTTACAATAGACATGATCTCTTGGACTCAACCAAATTCTGTGACACAGGACACATGATCTAGTATGGTAAAAATACATTGACTTGATAACACTAGGACTCACCTAAGACCTTACCATAGAATTCCACTCTAGCTTTGGGGGATGCTTAGGAGAAAAACTATGTTAATTATTCGTGTTTAGAAACACAAATAATTAGGGAGGTTAAAAAACTCCCTAGAGTGAAACCCTTTGTTAAGAATCGAAGGCTTACTTAGGTGTTGTTACATGGCTTCATATTCATACTAGAATCATTTTTCACAATGAAATTGCAGAATTTGGGATTACAATGATGACAATGACTGAACAAACATTATCCAATGCTTTGTACATTGCTTCCTGGCACTGTTCACATATAGATGGTCAACATCTGGCTCTACTTGGGGACACATTGTTTCAGTGAAGGAACGTGAGAATCCAAAATCTACATCCAAGAAAACAAAGTAAATCTGGAAGATATCAATTCAAATACATATCAAAAATCATCATGAAATATCAAGTGTTGGAATAGAAATTTCTATTCTAACAACAAAATCTAAATCATAAAACATAAATGCTAAAATGAAACTTATTCTAATGGCTATATAAACACCTAATCTAGGAGAATATGGTTAGAGATACAATACAAAGAGTCATCAAATGTCGTCTTCAAAGTCCAATCTGGAGAACTTATCTGCTCACAAGTGGATCCATTGGTTGTTTCTTTGATGTGCCCTGTTGAATCTTGAACCTTTTAGGATTGATGAAGTATTCCAATGGTGTATTGTATAGATCTATCAAATATTTTTCTCTTCCTTTTCTTATTTGTAATTGATGATGTGGTCTCAGGCACTTTTTGTCACAAGCTCAAGAAATCAGTCAATATTGCATTATAGTCTTTGAGTGATCCATTGACATATGCATTGTTGGGTTTCCTTGGATCCTCAACATGATACCTCCTTTCATCCTCCCTATAGAGCATGACCATACCACCCTTAATTGAAGGGATAGTAGAATAAGATAAGTCCAATTGAATGCATCCTCCAAGATCAGCTGCAAATTTTCAAGATAAGAGCATTCCCCATACGTTAGGTACATCTACAATAGCAATGTCCATGGTAATCATCCTGTATGGATATGTTGTTAAACAAACTTGTAAATCTTTGATCACGCCGAGTACTTCAATCTTTTTTTATTCCATCGAGCATATATTATGGTAGGGTCTTGATATCCTTAAATTCAATTATCCCATGACTTTCTTAGTCATAACATTAGTTGAAGCCCCTGAGTCCAACATATAATTATGAATGTCCAACATATAATTATGCAACAATTGTTCATTAACTATTAAAGTCATAAAGAAAGGATGATGGTCTTCATTTTTCATATAACAGTTTAGATCCTTCCAATTAATTTCTTCATCATGGGCATGTGCATCAGCTTTTCCTTGTTGACTAACCCCAATGGCTTCTAACAATATGTTCTCTAAGGCGAAATCTTCAAAATTTCAAGGACAGAAACAAAAATTTTAGCATTATTGATCCATGTGACCCAATCAATTTTCAAACCAAAATGATAGGTCTTAGTAGCAGTGTGTTCCTTGCTTTGATCTTTATTTCTTCTTTGTAATAGTACCCCCTTCTTTTCACAATCTCCAAGATTTTTTCTTGAGATGGCTTTTCTCCATATAATTATGTAATTAGATCCTTCTTGTCGCCAAAATTATTAATGGCAAAGGATTAAGGGAGCATTTGCAAATCATGATCCACATCTTCCATAAGCAAGTGAGAATCATGATTGATTACATTAATTTGTTCACTTGTTCCCGCTTGTCCACCATCCAAGATTCCTTTTGCAATGGCACAAGAGTTCTCATCATGGAAATTCACAAGGTTTACAATATGGTAAAGGTTGATCAACAACATTTGTAGATTCAAGCGGATTCGGTGGCCTTTGTTCATTTGGAGTGGTTCTTTTTTGCCATGCATTATTATTATTCTTAGGTTGAAAATTTTGCGTTTGTGATCTTTCCATTTGGATCAACCTAGTTTGCATAGCGTTCATTTCTCTTGCATGTTCAATCTTCATATCCTTAATCAATTGTGTTAACTCTTTAATAGGATCATGGTAAACCTCTTTGATTTCTTTCCCTTTAGGTTCACGAGACTTACTTGGACCTCTATCAAAACCTGGAATCTCAAACTTCCCTGATGCCTTCCTACATTGTTCCAATTCTTCAACTAAGCTCTGGGCAGTCTTATAATCAGTAGGCTTAGCATGCCTTAACTCATAAGAAGTATCAATATTAAATAGATCGAGATAATATTCCAACAAATATTTATCTGCGGGTTTATCGTCTTGATTTAATTCTCTAGAAATGCCATTAAATCTCTTGTTGAATTTTGTAGCAGTCTCATTTTATTTCTTCTTTATATCGCTAATAGCTCTAAGTAAATACCTTCCTTCTCTCTTATCGTTATCCTTAAAGGCATGAATCAGTGTTTGCAGTGAATTAAATGAGTTATTAGGCTTTTCCATAAACCAATCTAATGCATCTTCTTCCAAGGCGAGAACAAAGAGTTTCATCTTTACATCTTCATCATTATAATTAGCTCTACTAGTATATTTACCCAAGAAAGCCTTAAAACCTTTGAGATGATCATTAGCACTAATCGCATTATTGCCTTGGAAGGAGGGAAACTTGTCAATACCATGCTCTGGAAGATCATGAGGATGACCTTGAATGTTAGCAAAGTCACAAGGGGAGAAAAATTCCATGATGTCTTGCTCAGGCGGGTCAAGAAAAAGCAAATGGATATCAGGGAGGGCTTCCTGTCTGAGAAAAACAAGATGTTTACTAGAATTGAGCTTGTTTAATCGATCTCTAAGGGCCTTTTCAGGTTCCGAAACGGGATTAAGCAAGCTACCAGGATACCTTCTAGTATACGCTCTTGTGAGAGGAGGAACAAGTGGAGTCGTCACTCAAACAGAAAAATAACCCTGGGCACCTAGATGCTAGTTAGTAAAGGGAAACCAAGAACAAGAAAATTGTCCTGGATAAAATGTTGAAGCGCCGAGAACAGGAAACTTATCCCTGACAACGGTGCCAGAAAATGTTGTCGCCTGAAGTGTACACCTGCAGCGACAACACTCATAGTAGGGGTTGTCACTTTGATCCCTACTCACTTTGTTTAACCTATCTCCTACAGAAAGCTAAGGGGGTAGTCCTGAAGATGAAAGGAGTAGGAACTTGTTGAAAATCAATAAGTTTAGGAGATACAAATGAATATCCTAGAAACTTGATTTAAATTATATAGCAAGATTAATAAGCAAAAATAATTAGATTATTTGAGATATATAAATGCTAAACCAGTGGCACAACGATGATCAATATGTCAAGCTACCAGATAGACAAATGTTGCAAGAATGATATGCAAGATTTATCCCAAACGAAATGTGGGATCTAATCTAGAGTGAAATGCAAAATCTTGGTTACCTTTAGTTATATGCCTATTCTAGGTGAGAGCCTTCTCTTCAATTACTTTGAAGCAAGTCTCACACAAGGTTGTAGAAGGAAGTCCAAGGAAAGAAGGTTAAGGCCTCATTAACAATACCTACCCTAGAGTTCTAACGACCCAAATATCTTTGTTTCTAAAAGGGATTACCCACAAGAGAACTGTAAGGTCGCCTGTTTTAACCTCGGTGCGAGGATCAAGCATCGCAAATTGGGAGAGAAGGTGGCCCTAAGATTCTATCAACCAACCTTACGCTTGGAAGTAAATTGTAATCATGCACTTCTAATCTAGGATGAAAATGCAAAAGATGAGCTAATTAGAGATGCTTCAATGAGGTAACAACAAGATAAGGTCACTTATAACTAGCATGTCAAATATCACTTTATCAATCAAGATTACAAGAACCAATTAGAGAACCCCTTTAATGTGACTCAATGAAGCAATAGCAATGTCTCTTAATCACTTATATGTGTTTATTTAAGTTTCTTTCTCACTTATTAGATTAGCAAATTAGAGCAAGAGACCTCTTTCAAGATTATAAAAGCACAACCATAAGTAAACTAGATGATATTGCTAACAGTGACACTAGACAATTAAGATGCAACAAAAAACTCAAACTAGGCAATGCAATATGCAAGAGGAAACACGTATTCAATGCAATGCAACTAGAGGTCAACAATGCATAATGAGACGCAAGAAAAGAGATCAGAGAGAGTTAGTAACCCAAACAAGTCTATCCCTTAAAAGACAAGAGAGAGGGCCAATAGCAATGTCAATACCTCAATGTCAATAGATGTATGAGCAATAACTTTGAAAATGCCCTAAACCTTCAATGTACCAATGCCAATGAAAGATGAACCGTTGTTCTCCTAGCTCAAACCACAGTAAGTTTAAATCAATCAAATGTAGCTTGAGATCAGACCTTTGCAACAAAGATATTAGTCCTCTAACAGTCAAGATTAGTCACCCATAGTTGCATGAAATGATCACCAGAACACTTGCAATCGTTATGTGAATGTTATGAGTTAATTTAGAAGTGTTTTAGGCTTATTATTAGGTATCAATCTTGATGATTAAGCTCTGAAACAAGGTTTACTTCAGATCTGCTTGTAAACATTGAATGAGAGCAAAAAGGCCCTCAAGGCCTGCGGCCTATTCTCAAAGGGATAGTATGTTTGGAAGAGACCACAAGTTCCAACGTTGAGCCACAGAGATGTTCAAACCCTTTCCAAACAACCTGAAGTCACAAATATGTTAGATCTGGGCTACAAACACAATAGCTTGCCTTTTAATTTGGCAGCGCCAAGAGAGAAAGAGACTCTTAGCCTTTTGGCTAGGCCTAGACGATCAATATTGATGGAGAATGATATCACCAAGCCCAAAACAAAAATTAAAACCCTTTCCAAGTGATATATCAGCCTAGAACAAAGGGTTAGTTCAAAATTACAATAGATCAAACCTGTATTTTCCACTTTCTCAATGAAAATCACAATCACACCTTGACAAAAACTCAAATTAGGCCCACAAACACAAAAAAATTTGTGCGAAAATCAATTGTAATGAAAATTTTCAAGCCTCCAATGTTTGTGTTAGGGCTAGAAGCCTCCTCCAAGGTCTGTGTTAGGGTTCCAAGAGCCCCAAAGACTAGTCTATGGTTTGAAGGCTTCTTAGGCTTGCAACCTTGGCTCAAATTCCTATTTGGCCTTGTAGCTAGGGTTTTGGGATCGAAAAAGGGTCGTGACTATCTTGAAATGGCCTCCAATAATACTCTTTGGCCCTCCAATGAATTTGCAATGAATCTGCAAATGGGAAACAAGTGATTTATGCCAAGAATATCACCTTATAGCCACAAAAATTTTCAAATAAAAATTAAATGTGAAACCACTGAATTGCAAGAGAAAAGGCCCTAAAAGGGCTAGCGGCTGCCAAATATCCTTCAACGTTGATGGATTAGAGATTCAAATTGATGGATCTAGCCTTTGTAGGGCTAGATCAAGCCAAGCCTTTAAATGCACTCGACCTCCTTCCCTTGACTGGATGGCTTCTTTGAAGGGTGAATCAGTGCCCAAACCCTAATCATAGGGCTAGGTGAGGGCTTGCTTCCTCAACGAAAATCGGATCAGCCTTTGATCTTGTGACTGAGTACCTGCAAAATGACAAAAGACTAACCTTCTTCCAAATATTTATAGAGAAAATTCTAATTTGAAAAAACATGCTAGCTATATACACAAGAAAAATAATTTACAAGGGTTAGTAAAATTATTTACAAAATTATATACAAATATCCACAAATGAAAAATTACAAACTCTAGATAAGCAGATCTAACTTTATTGCTCAATCTAATTTCGAGGATAATTTGAGGAAGATAATTTTTTAATATAATGCCATGGCCAAGTTACTACATACATATCGTTAGATAAGCCTTGGAAAATTTAACACAATGGGACTTTAGACCTCTTGTCTTGGGAGTTGGCTAGACTTCCCCTCACACCCAAGATCTGAATATCAAAGAACCTCTACACATTTGAAATGAAGTTATTAGATCATAAGGGGACGAATACACATTAAAACCCTCAAGATCTAGAGATACCTGCTAGATCAAGTGAGCTACAATGTTTTTCTAAACCCAATACCTAATGCAAGATACTTGTGGAAATAGATAATCCAACTACTAGCAAATGAATAATAACTTATAAAATATATTCAGTAGAGCATTAGAGCACAATTAAGAACAACATTACAACAACAAGCAGAAAAGGAACAGCATCGCAAGATAAACCCCCAAATTCTTTGATTTTATTACTGCAAAATAAAATTACATCTAGCAACTTGACTCATAGCTTGCTTCAAATTTTCCGTTACAAGACCTAGACCTTTCGTGCTTACAAATGAGGAGCCTTAAAATGAGAGCTCTAGATCCTCTCCAAGTGGAAAAACATCTAGTTTGACTTGATCCTTGCCAAATTAATTTTATTCATTGATAATTGTTGCACAAATCTCCAAAAAAAATTGATCCCCTTGAAAAATGAGTTGGATGGGCCAAAATCGAATTTCCTGGTGCTTTTGGTCGCTTAGGGAATCTTCAAAAAATAGAATTGTCATAACTTGTGCAATTTAATCAACCACTTGGTCCAAGAAATTTGATTTGCTGGAAAAATAATATTCCTGGTCCAACGAATTTATGAACTAGGACATTCTGCCTTGGAAATGAAGCCTTTTAATTTTGACTTGACTTTTCCTTTTTGAAAAAGGTCCTCGATAGTTTTTTGATGATTTTTTCCACTTGGAGAGAAATTAATTTTTTCTCTCATTTCATTTTTTTTACAATTTTGGTCAAAAATTTTCATTTTTTCCATAAAATTAAATAAAAGACTCAAGAGGGGTTTACACATATTTGCCACCCTCTAAGTGGGTATAAAAAAATATTTTGGCAATGGTGTCTAACTATGAGTAACCATTCACCAAAAATATTCATAGACAACACTTTTACATCAAGATATTACAATAATCGCCCATAAAAGGGGAATTTTACAATAGACATGACCTCGTAAACTCAACCAAATTCTACGAAACAAGACACATGATCTAGTATGATAAAAATGCATTGACTCGATAACACTAGGACTAACCTAAGACCTTACCAGAGAATTCTGTTCTAGCTTTGGGGTATGCTTGGGAAAAAAACTCTGCTAATTATTTGTGTTTAGAAACACAAATAATTAGGGAGGTTAAAAAACTCCCTAGAGTGAAACCCTTTGTTAAGAATCAAAGGTTTACCTAGGTGTTGTTATGTGGCTTCATAATCATACTAGAATCATTGTTTACAATGAAATTGCAGAATTTAGGATTACAATGATGAAAATGATTAAAAAAAAATATCCACTGTTATGTACACTGCTTCCTCGAATTTTTTCATATACATGGTCAACAGGACCCCAACTTCTTTCTATGCACAACCAATCAACTCCTAAATCCTAGTGCATATGTGCTCCTATTCTTTAGGACACAATTCCTACACTCCACAATTAAGGCTCTCTCACACTAACTCATGAGCTTTGTCTTGTCATGATCCTCTCTGCACAAAAAATTAATTATTTGCGCCTCCGTCCTCCTCTTTATAGGTGAACTTTGATCCATGCAAGGGGGGCCAACTTAATTTAGAACTCAAGCTATGATAGTGAGTTAACTAAGAGTGTTACTCACTCTCCTTCCAATCATCACTGGAGTTATTAACTCGTGCTCTCTCCAATCAACACTAGAGACTAACTCGCTTTTTTTCAATCAAAACTGAAGACCCAACTCGTTCTAACTAAACTCGATCTTCCAACCAATCTTGTAATCAAACTGATGAAGACTTCCACTTAACTGAAGCTCCAACACTACGCATGAACTCATGATGATTATTCCCATAAACTAGAAATTAACTCACCACAACTGAAGTCTATCCTATGAGCTCGCACTCAAATTGGGAGAAGGACAAATCGAGGTCTTCACTGGCTAAGGCACAAGCTAAAAGACCTTGATCGTTACATTTTCAACACTCCCTCTTAGCTAGGAAGGTACTTCCAAAAGAACCTCTTCCATGCTTCCTGCTACCGAATCTTATATGAATACATATTATTTCCAACCATTCTCTACAAGGCTATCACCTCAGTCATAAGTGCCATGTACCCGTGTATCTCTATGGTTGCTTACTCTGGCTGAAGTTGGTACTCGGAAGTCCAACTCTCTTATGATCCCCCCAAACAACGCCTTTGCCCACTTGGCTCAAACACTCCCTATACTAGGAGTCACTGACTAAGTGGTTGTCTCCACTCGCCATGGGCTATGCTCCTCATCATCCTGTTGGTCAAACCAACTACCAACTAGCCGATACTCAAACTGAGATATTGGTTGAGGCTCCATCTTGAGTAGTTTCTTCTTAGGTACTCTAGCTTGTTCTTGCTCTAAGGACTCTCTCAGAGCCATGCTCTCCTCAACCATCACTTATTTATTTTGTGCACTTCCTACTTTGTTACACAAGGTTGCACCTGTCTCTACCTGCAACTTGTGGAGATTCTTCATCCTCACACCTATCTGATTCTTACATCTAGAAGCTAAGTGCTTGAGGTAAGTCGTATCTCTATTGAAGATTACATCATAACCCTTTTCCTCAAGGGTAGATACCGCAAAAATATTTCGCTTTAGCCCTGGAATGTAGAGGACATCTAAGAGATGGAGAGGATTATCTGACTCCCTCTGAAAATTGACAATACTAACTCCTCTAGCTACATACATGCCATCATCTCCTAGCTCAATATGAAAGTGCATGTCCTTCTCTTTCAGGTGGCTGAAATTCTTCTTGTTCCCGATCATGTGGAAGGAAGCTTATGAATCAATATACCATGCACTATTGTCTGTTGAGCTTGCCATGCAAGTTGTCAATGAGAAATATTTCTCGAACTAGGCAGAAAATGCATCTCCCTCCACTAATGCAGCTACATGATCCTTACTAGACTTCTTTTGATTAAGACACTTAGTGGCATAGTGTCCAAACACATGGCAATGGAAGCACTTGATCTTGCTCAGATCCTTCTTCTTCTCGCTCCTCTAGTTGGACTCAGCCTCTACTTGGACCTTCTTGCCCTTGGCTCTGCTACCTTTTCCTACCAAGGAAAAGTTATCCTCGTCCTCTGCTGGAGCTTCTCTACTAGCTCTCGTGCTTCTCTAGATATCTTCTTGAACATAATCACTACGTAACCTTGCCCAACAAGGAATATTCAGTCTACCACTTATTGCATCTTAGAAACTATACGAAGACTTATGGAGTCCCAGAAGCGTAAGACTCACAAGGTATTTTTCCACTACTGTCTCACCCACACCACCTAGCTCATCCTAAATTTGAGTGAACTTTGAAAGATATGTGATGATGGGCTCTCCTTTGCTCATTTGGATACTTCTTAACTTCTCTTTGAGAGTAAGATTATTGGCATCACTGGAACCTTGATACAAATCTAAGATGGCTTTGAACATCTCATACGATGTCTTCTTCTTATGGAGATTAGGAATAATATGGTCTTTGATCCCCTCAAGAATGATCTTTCTCATCTTTATGTCATTATTGTTATGTTGGGCCAATTGTTGGGGATCTTGAGGTGGAACTATTTGATTCTTCACAAATTCTATCACCCCATTACCCTCCAACACCATTGATATTCGCTCCTTCCATGCATAAAAATTTGAGGCTCCCTCTAAACTGTGATATGACATTAGTCCTAGGAATGTCATATTGTTATCCAAGGAATTGCTCTACTATGTTCTTCAAACTCTAGCACTCTCCTTTCTTGACTAATCTACGCTCTTCACTAATTGATCAACTTGGTTATGGTCTTTATACTAATCTGTGTTCTAATACTACGTTAAATTTCCATGAAACTCTACAACTACTTAAATGAATAATTGAGAACTGAAACTAGTTTACTTTCACCAAGATAGAGAGTTTCTTAACAATTCATATGCAACGGATTAAAAACACAAAGATAAAAGCACATCCACCAAATTGACACATTTTTCTCAGGAAACCCAATAAGAAAAACCTGCTTGCTTGATGTGGCTATTTTATTGATGGTCTTGGAGCAATTGAATCTATTACAAAGCAATTTATCTCTCTTGAGAAAGTGTTCTACTCCTCTCACAAATCTCAGTTGATACAATTGATCTTGGCCTCCCTTGATCACTACTTGATCTCGGTTCCTGCACATAATTGATCATTTGTTGCCTCCTTGACTTGCTCTGCAAACCCTGTTGTCTTGCTTCAATTCTGCTCATCCTTCCTTACGCACTTGGCCTCCTTATTCCTTGCGTTAAACTCCTATTTCCTAGCGCACTTCTGGCCCTATTTCTTAGTGCACTTCAGCTCCTATTTTTTAGGACCCCAACTCCTTTTTGTACACAACCAATCAGTGCCTAAATCCTAGCGCACTTATGCTCCTATTCTTTAGGAAACAATTCCTACACTCCACAATCAAGGCTCTCTCACACTAACTCGTGAGTTGTCTTGTCATAATCCTTCGTGAACAAAACAATTAATTCTTTGTGCCTTCATCGTCCTCTTTAAAGGTTAACTTCAATCCATGCAAAGGGGACCAGCTTGATTTAGAACTCGAACTCTGATAGCAAGTTAACTGAGAGTGTTACTCGCTCTCTTTCTAATCATCATTGGAGTTGTTAACCCGTGCTCGTTTCAATCAACATTGGAGACTAACTCGTTCTTCCTTCAATCAAGACTAAAGATCCAACTTTTTCTAACTGAACTAGGCCTACAAACCAATCATGTGGTTAAACCGATGACGACTTCTTCTTAACTGAAGCTACAACACTACACATGAACTCGTGATGATTATTCCCACAACTGGAAATTAACTCACCACAACTGAAGTCTATCCTATGAGCTCGCACCCAAACTAGGAGAAGGACAAAATGAGGTCTTTATTGTCTAAGGCACAAGCCATAAGACCTTGCTCGCTACAGTTTCAACACAGATCCTTGCAGCATAACCGCGAGAAGGGAAGGAAGGTTTGAGCCCTAGTTCTGGGTTGGATATATAATAAATCATGGGCTGAGGATTAGAAAAGGAAGGTCACACGTCTATAGAAATCTTATAGGACAAGTCGCAACCAAGAGGACTAAGTTAAGAAGGGCAGTGGGTTGTAAAAGGCTACAATAACGTTGGCCAAAGGTTATAGGACAGGAAAAGACAGATTGTAGCTAGGTTGAAGGCCAAGGGCTAGTGCAAGGTAACCACGGTTGAAAAAGAGTCTACAGGACTAGATTTTAAGGGTTTTGGATTGTCAGTAAATTATGTGGTGGATGTTGTAGGAAAGAACAATTGGGTGGATGAGAGCCTAAGGGACTTGGCCTCAACCCGAGAGATTTGGTCTAAGGGTTTGGCATTATATTTAGGCATCTTCTAGGATTGTAAAGGGCCATTATCCTGGTATGGGAGCCCTAAGGAATCTTGTTAAAGGAATAATAAGAAATCATTTTTGGCAATAGATATTGTGTATTTTACATGATCTAGTTGCTAGTAAATTCTACTATGCAAAATTTGTTTTTCAAAGCTAGGCATTTCAGTGTGTTTATGTTTTCTATTTTGTGAAACTGCCAAAACTTAAACTAGACTTGGGGTGCACAGAATTCTAACCCAACAAGCCTAGTAATAGGAAATATGGTCTATATCATCCCATGTTGGTACCCACTCGTCTTTGGGAAATCATTCCCATGGCCCATGTGTGGGAGGTTTACCAACAAGCAGGAAGGGACATGACTACTTGTTCATGGTAGTTGACAGGTTCAATAAGATGTGTGCTCTAGTGCCCTTTAAAAAGACCATAAGCAGGTAAGAAGCAACGAAGTTGTTCTTTGGACAAGTCCAGGTGCACTTTTAGATACCAAGGAACATTTCAAATAGAGACACGATATTTCTTAGTGCATTTTGGACTACATTGTGGGAAAATATGGACACAAAGTTGAAGAGGTATATAGCATTCCATCCACGGATAGATGGGAAAACAAAAGTAGTCAACAAGACTTTGGGTATTTTTTGAGGGGTCACAATATCTCTACTCCACTATGGCTTAAACAATCTCCAATTTGATCTCCTTCGAGACGAAATCATCCAAAAGATTCTCACAAGCATGAACATCCCAAATAAAAGATTCCCAAGGCAAAAAGAACACATTTAATGCTATTGGCACCTGCCACAAACTCCTCGGCCTTTACCTTCACTCCAATAGCAATGAGATAATCTTGAAAATCGATGATCTTCATAAGGTAACTACACATTGTGTTTGTATCGCTCATGTGTAGCAACCAACACTCTTTGCAAGAAATATTCACTCTATAATAGAGTGATCTCCCTGGGATCCTACATATCTTGAGTCGACTTCTTCTCCACGATGTGAGGGATCAAATGGTCCTTCATTTTGAGATTTGTAGCTTCGGAGGTACTATAAACCCTAGGCTAGAGGGTTTTGGAGAAATGGGCACACAAATAAGTTTGTGGGCTTAGAACCCAAGCATGTGGGTGTAAAACCGTGATAAGAAATTGACATGTGAGTGATGGAGATGATAGAGGACTTCGAGAGCAACAAAAATCATTGAAATCTGAGTTGTAAAAATTGAGTTATGAATTTTTGAATTTGAGTGTGGGTGAAGAGGCCTACAAGGTCAAGTCAGCCAGCATGTTAGGGTGCCCTTTTAGGGTTGTTTGTTGACACCCACATAAATTTATAAAAGGAGGATTCACCGAGGCATTTTAGACACATTATAAGAGCATCTAACATCAGAGAACATCTCTGCAATTTGAGTGAAGTCTTCGCCAAGGAGGACGAGCATCTTAAGGAGTATTATCTCTGAGTTTGGGTGCAGGGTCATTGTGAAAGAGATTCGCAGACCTGAGGCAGCTTGAGTGAAGTCTAGAAGGATTATTTGGGCAGCAAATCTCTTGTTTGTGAGTGTGTTTTCTTTACCAGATAAGGCCGCAGCTGTAGAGGTATGTTTGGATTTGTTTTGTGCATGTTTTAATGTAGGTCATCTATGTTCATAAGGTTGCAGAGAGGTGTTGCTACAAAATGTGTGGGAGGTGGATTTGAGAGGGCCAAGAGGCCTAGAAGAGACCTTCTAACCCAATCGCAACCATCTCAAGGATCAGCGGAGTTGGACAGAGCCTTTCTCCATGTGCTTGTGGGTAGTCAAATATAAGGTGTCTTGTGTGGATTTTACAAGGTCCAAAACGATGCACAAATAACCTAGATTGGATAGCAAAAGGACTCGATTTATTGAAGGATACACAGGTTTTGGAGAAGTTGTTTAGGGCTATTGGTGTGCCCTAACCAGACTTCAGAATGCACATATCCCAAGGCAAGAGGCAGTAACAGTGAGTTGCAGATGTCATCTTGTTGATGGTTAGATGGTAGTGGATGGGAGGTCCTAGGAGAGGACATCGTATTGAACGTTTGTGGTCTATTGGAGGGCAGCATGAGAGTTGACCAAGTGTGGGCCTAGATAAGGCAGAATTTGAGTGGCCTAAAGAACAACTTGGAGGATTGTAGAGGCATGTTCAAGCCTGAAGAAACAAATCTCTTAAAGGACTAAGGGATTATTAATGTCGTAGAAGAAGACATCATAGGTTTGATCAGCTAGGATCAGTTTGAGCAGCCCTAGACTTGCCTTGTGGAAAAGGACATCTACAACAGAAGAAGGGTAGACCTCCTAGTCCATGTTCATTGTGAGAGGACATTTTGTAGTGATAGGTGGCAGCCCTTTGTGCCCTATGTTAGTCTTCATTGGAGCATCGTAGGAAGATTATAGTGGGCAAAAGTCCCTAAATAGTTGAGAAGCAGCAGCGGGAAGATGAGAGTTGTTCACAAACGGAGTTGTGAACACTCGACAGGAGTCTTCATGTGTTTATGTGTTGAAGGACTAACAGTCAACGAGAGAGGAGGTGGAGTCGAAATTCAGTGGCCAAATGGACTTGGTGCATTGATAGAGGCGGGTGTTGCAAATCGGGAGCCTAAGGACCAGGAAAATGTGTTCAGGGTACGACCAAGAGGAGTTTCAAAAGTGTGATACAGTCAGATGGTCAGAGTTTTTTTATCAAGGTAGATTAGTGGTCATCACGACAAACACCAAGCCCTAGTTGTTGTATATATTTGTATCAATGGATGTATGAGGGTCATTATCCCTAGTACGAGAGCCCTAGATTGTTGTATTATCAGATTTATTAATATAACGTAGTTGGGTTGTTGTAAAATTGTGTAAAATGTTGTTTATATTTTGTGCACTAGTAGATTTAGTGTTGTTTATATTATGTTTTGTAAATTAGACTTGTTGTGATACTTGGTTTGGCAGCGATACTTGGTTTGGCAGCGTCAGTGATTTAAAATTATATCCTAGACACCAGTATCATGGAAAAACAACATGGTATCAAAGCTACTTTGAAAGACCAGTGACTCAAAGTGTGCAAAGCAAAGTGACTTAGAGGGAGTTGAGATTGTCTAGATCATGGAACATATGGTTCAACTGAAGACACGAGATGTGGTCTTGACTAGCTTGGCAGTGAGATTGGCTCGGAGTTTTGGTGGATTGGTGGTGAGCCTGGTGAACAACGATTTGTTGTAGGGCAGATTGTTGATCATGGACTCCCGGTGATTTTCCATGGATCGTTGGGACAGCTCGAGGATTATTTTGGCATGGACGAGATTGGTATGATCGAGATTGCTTCAGGTGATGGATTGCAGATTGAAGTGTTGAGGTCTTCAAGTTTAGATGAGATGAGGCAGGGGCACTACCGAGTGCATGGTTCATTCTACAGAGTATGTTGTAGTGATGGATGTCATATCGGCTAGTGTCACCGTGATGTTAATGGAGACTTCCTAGTGTTGGAAGTACCTCCCTCGCTAAGAGGGAGTGTTGAGATTTGTAGCTTGGGAGGTACTCCAAACCCTAAGATAGAGGGGTTTGGAGAAATGGGCACACAAATATGTTTGTGCGCTTAGAACCCAAGCTTGTGTGCTTTTCACCCAAACATGTGGGTGTGAAATCGTGATGAGAATTTGACATGTGAGTGACGGAGATGATAAAGGACTTCAAGAGCAATTGGAGGCAGTGAAAAACATCAAAATCTGAGTTGTAGAAATTGAGTTATGAATTTTTGAAGTTGAAGGAGGACGAGCATCTTGAGGAGTATTATCTCTGAGTTTGGGGCAGATTCGTTGTTAAAAAGAGCCGCAGACCTGAGGCAGCTTGAGTGAAGGCTAGAAAGACCGTTTTGGCAGCAAATCTCTTGTTTGTGAGTGTGTCTTCTTTACTTGATCGTCGCAGTTGTAGATGTATGTTTGGATCTTTTTTGTGCATGTTTTAGTGTAGGTCATCTATGTTCATAAGGTCAGAGAGAGGTGTTGCTACAGCGGTGTCTGGGAGGTGGATTTGAGAGGGTCGAGAGGCCTAGAAGAGACCTTCTAACCGAGTCGCAACCATCTCAAGGATCAACGCAATTGGACAGAGCCTTTCTCCATGTGTTTGTGCGTAGTTTGTATTGTTAATGTGGACAGTCAACTGTAGGGTGTCTTGTATGGACTCTACAAGGCCCAAAACAATGCATAAATAGCCTAGAGTGGACAGCAAAGGGACCCAATTTGTTGGAGAAGGATACACATATTTTGGAGAAGTGGTTTAGGGTTGTTGGTGCCATAACTTTAGAATGCACAAATCCCAAGGAAAGAGGCAGTAGCAGTGAGTTGCAGATGTCATCTTGTTGATGGTTGGATGCTAGTGCTTGAGAGGTCCTAGGAGAGGACATCGTATTGAATGCTCGTGGTTTGTTGGAGGGAAGCGTGAGAGTGGACCAAGTGTGGGCCTAGATAAGGAAAAATTCAAGTAGCCTAAAGAACAACTTGGAGGATTGTAGAGGCTTTCTTCAAGCCCGAAGAAACAAGTCTCTTGAAGGACTAAGGGATTGTTAGATGTGGCAAAAGAAGAGCTCATAGATCTGATCAATCAAGAGCAGTTTTAGCGGCCCTAGACTTGCCTTGTGGAGAAGCACATCTATAACAGAAGAAGGGTAGTCCTCCTAACCCGTGTTCATTGTGGGAGAACGACATCCTACAGTGATAGGTGGCATCCCTCCATGCCCTATATTAGTCTTCACTAAAGTAGCGCAGGAAGACTATAGTGGGCAAAAGTCCTTAAGTAGCTAAGGTGCAACAGTGGGCAGATGAGAGTTATTCACAAATGGATTTGTGAACAACTCAACAGGAGTCTCGATGTATTGATGCGTTGAAGGACTAATGGTCAACGAGAGAGCAGGTGGAGTCGAGATTCAGTGCCCAGATGGACTAGGTGCATTGATAGAGGCAGGTGTTGCAGATCAAGAGCCTAAGGACTGAGAAAATGTGTTCAAGGTATGACCCAAAGGAGCTGAGGAAGCACGCTACAACCAAATGGTCAGAGTATCTTGATCGGGGTATATTGGTGGTCATCACGATAGAAACCAAGCCCTAGTTATTGTATATCTTTATATCAGTGGATGTATGAGGGAAGTTATCCTTGGTATGGGAGCCCTAGACTGTTGTATTATCAGAATGATTAATATAACAAAGTTGGGTTGTTGTAAAATTGTGTAAAAATTGTGTATATTTTGTGCACTAGTAGATTTATTGTTTTTATATTTCGTTGTGCAAAGTAGACTTGTTGTGATACTTAGTTTGGTAGTGTCAATGATTTAAGATTTTATCCTAGACATCAATATCATGGAAAAACAACACTTCACATAATCAAATATGATTCCCAACTTTGGCCACTTTTTCGTTGTGTTCAACCAATTGTGCAAGATCAATAGGGACTCTAACCTTCCCCTCAACAAAACACCAAAGATCAACCTCCCCTAAAAGCATTTACAATCTACTCTCTGGGTGTAAAGTTGAAAGTTCCCTCTAGACAATTGCATTCTATAAATGATAAGAAGAAGATCAGCGATATCTGCAACCTTTGGAACACACCTCAATGAAGCAAATCAATTGGAAAAGACAAATGAAATCGACAACTTATCACAGGTGCATATAGCCTCTAACAGAAATAAAACAACAATCATTGGGGTATCTTGAGGCATCTCACCCACTAACCCTTCACAGGTCCAAGTGCCTATCTCATGCATGGATCACTTCACTCATTGAAGACTCTTGGGAATCACACACATCGAAACCCTCTAACAAATCCCTTCCACAAGCAACTCATATCTCCATACATAGATTCTTAGAAGGTTTCACAAAACATGCTACGATACCATGTTAAACTTCCAGATCATTGTACATAGATTCTTAGAAGGATTCACAAAACATGCTATGATACCATGTTAAACTTCCAGATCATTGTACATAGATTCTACACTGAAAATTTCAAACCCTAAAACTAGGAAGCTTAAAACTAATAAACTTCTATAAAAACTACAAAATTTGAATGCTAGATTCTACAAACACATCACATTGAAAACAGAAACTACTATTACAAACCTACAACCCTCGGTTGCATCTATCTCCTATTCAATGTTGTCACACTCAAACTCAGCAAAGACTCAACTAGCCTGATACTACATTCAGTGACTTGTGAAAGACTCAACTAGCCTGGGACGCATAAACACTCAGTGACTTGGGAAAGACTCAGCAAATACGAGTTTAATAAAAAAAAAAAAAAACATGCAAACAAACAAACTTAAAATATAGTAAACTTTATGGACAAAAAATATGGCAAGTATGGGGAGTTTGTGGTCAGTGTTTGAAAGTATGACGAGTTTCCCACAAGTCTGGTGTTTGGAAAATTTTAAGGGTAAGCCTTATGTGAGTACTTGCCCTATTAAAGACTTGGCAAGACTTGTGAGTCTTAGCAAAAACAAACTACACTGATCACATTAACTAGAAGAAGGAAAATATCATGTAGTAGCTTAAAACACCTATCTATCTCTAATTCTCATGAAGCACCCTATCTATCCTTCTATCACTTGAGAGATTAGGATTGTGAAATAACTCTACGTACTACTGAGACGCACCCAAGCTAGGGATGAAAACCCTAACCCTAATCCTGCATAGAGAAAAACACCTTGTCTAGTGAATTTTCCTTATACCTTAGGTATGGTCTATGGCTAGACTTAGCACAAAAACACACTAGCAGTGTTCAACCAAAACAACTTTGTAAAGCAAAAATATAACGACAGTGGAACAATAAAGTGCACAATTATTATAGGCCCAATGCTTCTTATTATTTGTCCTTCAACAAAACAAACATAGGGCTCTTGTACCATGGATCATGGCCCTTTAGAAACCTGATACAAGACTACAGTACAATAGTACAACTACGGCTTGAGGTCAGGTCCCCTTGACCTTCAATCTACCCAACAAAAATAAAGATAAAACAATCAACTTATTTGTTGATTAAGCTCATTTTCAATCAGTCCTTTCAGTTATGTTGTCCACAGAGAGTCAACTCCATTTGACCTTTGTCATAGCAATACATTGCAACAAAAAATCTCACAAGGATGACTCCTTTTAGTGCCTTACACTCCTAGCTGCTCACAATCAATTTAGTCCTTCAAATTACTATATATATCAACTTTCAACCTTGATATTCAATCCTCCTTTAATGAACAAACTTTAACATATATACTCAGCACTCTTCCAACACAGAACAACTGCCTTCTATAAACTCTTCCACGGACTTCATCTACTTTTGCTCACAGTTCTAAGCCTTCTCAAGGGTTCAGCCTTCCCAGAGTGTGATCTGAACCAACCTGAGGCCTTTCCGCATTGTTGTACTTAGCCTGGGGCCCTCTCAACCTTCTTGTACTTGGTTTGAGGCCCTTTCAACCTGTTACCCGCCACCAGTGTGTGACCCCATATGAGAATTTTTCTCCTAGATTTGTCTTCAATCGGCAGCCAATGACCCATGACAGCCACCATTGTAACCAATATACTGTGCCAGCTGATCTTCATTTCTTGAGCTAGTCCTATGTCCCTCGCCCATATATCGAGAGCATATGTTTGAAGGTGGGCCATCTAAAGGTATATATTTCATTGTGTAATTAGGTGCTTATGCTTGTTTTTCCTTGGGCACATTGGGTATGGATTATTGGATAACTTGGAAGGAGGAAGGGTTTGGACTGTATTTGTGTTCCCTCACCTTAAATGGAGGGTTAATCCTCAACCTTGGTCCCATGGGATCTCCCCTATTGGCTTCTGCTTCAGGATGGGCACAACTTGGAAGTTGTGCAACCTAGATTTTGGTAGTGCAATGTTGTTTTCACGTGTCATAATTTTCACTCCCCTCTACACATTACATTCCCTATTTCATCATCTTCCCTCTCTAGGTCCACATGACCACAGGGTCCACAAGGCTTTGGTACTCCCCCTCCCCTTGCCCACATGTCTGGGTCAAGCTTGGAACATTTCCCCTGAGGTTGATGCAACTAATAAAAAAGGATTAAAAGAATATCATGGCCACATACAAAGAAAATAAGATCACAAAATGCAAAAGATGGTTAGGACACTATATTAGCACGTGGGAAAAAAACAAACATGAGCTCTACTTCATTGTGGCTATCACCCTAGTTCCTAGAGCCCCCTTGAGTGCCCCCTGCATCATTAAGGAACCCATGCATGTCCCAACCCCTGGTGGGCGATAAATTGCCCCACCTTAAAGGGGTAATCACAGCTTATATCATACACAACATGCTCTCATCTCTTGAAGCCCTAAGAAATATAATAATAAAAAAAATCAAGAAAAGGCAAAAGGCAAAAGGCAAATGTAGAAGGGTGGAAAAACAAAGGTCGAGGTAACTCATGTACCACGATTGCTCCCTCCTACATCTATATACTCAAATGTGTGGACATCCCTCATCATTACCACCCTTGAACCCATGGCATTTGGCCTTGAGACCCTCGTGTCCCAATCCACCTCACCATCATCCACATGACGCCTATCACTTGAAGGATGTACCTTGGACATGTCTTTCCCTTTAGGGGTTGGGAACACCTAATGGGGTTGTTTATTAGCCTCTCCTACCTAGGGAGGTAATATTATTACATGCCCAAAGCCCCAAGTTTGGAAGGAAAACCCATTATAAAGTCTCATTTGTGCCCTTGACTAACAAGCTTGGTTCACTTAAATGCACTAATGAATTATTGTACCTGATGGCGAGGACACGCATTGGATCTTATATGTAATTGGCAGGTGGTTTCATCGTGGGCCAGGCAACTTCACTGGGGCACAAGCCCACCAGAGGATCATATTAACACTTATAGGGGATGCGTTGACATCCATGGGATTCATTCATGTGATAGAGCATTATCTCATCTCACAGGCACCCTCAGTACCTTCAGCAACTTGTTCATTTCCCCACATATGTGCGAGATGATGCACTTGGACCAGCATTGCCCCCAGTCGTCTTAGCAATGTACACATGGTTTGGCAGCTAATCCAAGGCCCATAGGAGGTTTGTCACCCTTGAGACATGGGAGGGAAAACATCATCGTCAATGCCCTCATTTGGAGCAATCTACAGGCTTATCTTTCACCATGAGACCAGTATTTGTGCCCCGGATCCACTTTGGAGCACCACATGATGACTTACATGGATATAAAAGGGCCATCCCCTTATGCATCATTTATGGAGCCCTCTCTCTCATTTTAGCACTTTGAGGACTTAACGTGGCCTACCAACGACCTCATTTCGACATGACGTCATCATTTCAACCTATTATTGGATGGTTTACTCATAATTTTGGAGCTACTTGGTGGGCTTGTCACCAAGGCCTTATCTTTGCACGTTAAAATGATGTTAGAGGCTTTTGAATAGGAATTCAACCTCTAAAGGTCTCATATAAATAGAACTAGCTCTCATTGTGAGAGAGCATCATCATCATTTGGATCTTTTCTTTGGTACAAGGATTTCACATTCTCTTGGATGCTTTGGAGACTTTTGATGCATTTCAATATCTTTGGAAGCTAAATTTTGATCTCTCTTGGAGCTACTTCTTCTATGGTTGGATGTATCTGTCATCTTGTAAGTTCTATTTTGTTGAATATTTCTCTTGGAATAATGTCTAATGTGTGGAATTATTGTAGCTAGTTAATTCTCTTGTGCCCTAATTTGTTGAATAGCATTGTAAAAGGTTATTTAGTTGTAAATTGCGCATGTTACTCATTGTTTTTAGTTTTTGTAGCATCAAAGAGGTGTTCTAGTCTCGACTTTGGTCAAAGAGGCTAAGAAACACAAGATCTCCAAAACCTAGAAAAGGTTTTAGGAGAAAGCACCCAGAAGCAACTCAATTAAACTAATTGATCGATAATTAAAAAATGCCTAAATCTAACTTAAGGAAATCAATTAAGTAAAGGGAATTAATTGAGAAAAGTGAGAATGCTCTAGAAACTCACACAGAATGAGTTTGAGATGATCTTAAGCATTGATGGAGATCTAATCATGGTCGTTGGTTCACCAACAAGAGATTATAAGAGCAAGATGATGTGAATGGAGAAGATACATCGAATGAGTAGGTGATCTAGGCAGATCAAATTCCCTAGAGAGCAGAGATTCAACTGGGAAGAGAATTCGAGCCAGAGATCGAGTAGCAGAGGCTAAGAAGTAGCAACAGTGAGATTCCAAAGAAGTTTCTAGCTACAAAGAGGCAGTAGCAAGAGGTTGAGTTTTTTCCTCAATGAGGTTGCGCAAGGACTGTACAGGCAGCTTCAGAGGAGGGTTCGATTTAGTTGGAGAGGGGTGATTGGTTGGTGGACGAGTAAAATTCCACAAGGCCAAGCACGTCATTCTCAGAGGTTGAGTTGGGTAGAACGACAGCATTAGAGCAGTTCCGCAGGGAGTACGAATTGGCCTGCACAGAGGCAACACAGAGGCTAACGCAGGGGTGTTCGAGCAACTAATTTGAGCCAGTTTTAGAGTTGAGATCAGTTTTGGGTGAGACAAAAAATTTCTCACTCATTTTTGGCCAAATTATTTTCCTGAGGATCGCCAGCTTAGCATCCAAATTTTTGTACTCAGATTTCACTACTGCATAATAATAATAAAACCCTCATTTGTTGCACCAGTTTTCCCACATTGGGTTTTTCCGAGGACTTTTGTCCAAAAATAACGATGTCAATTTTATTTTGTTTGTGCTTTATTTTTTTAGTTCCAGTTTTGTCTCTGCAGCGTATTTATTTCGGTGAAAATTGCAGTTGTGATTTTATTCGTTGTTTGTCGTAGCAAATAAACTACACTTGATAATAATCAAGTAGAAGAATAATTTCCATTTGCTACAGCAGATTGAAATTTTCACATGGTATCATAGTAGAGTTGAAGACAGACCAGGAGCTTAGTAGCGAAGGAGAAATTTTGCACCGTCAGAGTTTAGGTCTGCACAGAGGCCAACTAGGAGTGCGAATTGGCAAATCAGGGGTTCGATTTTCAATTTGCAAGCAGCAGAAAAATCGAAGCTCCTCAGTTGCAATGATTTACAAGTAGTGGTGTTGTCGGGAAGTGATTTTGGTGGGCAAAACAAATATTTCGTTGAGCAAATCCAGGCACAGTGATTTTGCAGCAGTTATTTTGTAGTAACAAATCAGCATTATGTGGAACATAAAAAAACACACACACACAAAGGAAGGTGGTATCCTTTACAATTTCCTAGGCTGAGGAGGAGATAGAAAGAGATAACCTTGAACCACTTTCAGCTCAGTAGTTATCCCTACTGAACCATAGAGGGATATCTCAAAGGATTTATCAATGAATATAAGTAAAGAGACAGGTTTTAGGCTAGATATATAAGTTTGTTTTGAGTTCTTGTGAATTTAGGTTTTTTAGATTTGCTGGACTAGGGTTTCGAGCAGGTAATTAGGTCTAGGCTTCAAGTATGCAGAGACAAGTATAAATAGGAGCTAGATATCAGTGTGTTATGGTGCAATTGGAGTGTTTGTCAATGTAGTATAGATTTGTGAGCTTAAAAGAAACTAATGAGCATGTGAAAGCATGAATTCATTAGCTTTAGAAGAAAGGAAACACAAGTATGAATTCCACATAAACAGAGCTTAAATTCAAGATTCTTGTCTATATAACTGCAAGGAAATTCATAGGAAGAAGATAAAACATGTAAAGAGAAATGATTTATCCATTAGAAACTGATAGAAAGAGAAAACAAACACCATAGACTCACTGAACTAGAGTTCCTGAAATATAGTTGCAACTACTCATGTATTAGTTGAAGAGAACATAAACATACAAGCCTTCTCCACAAAAGTCAAACCCCTCTCTCTAAATGAGAAATGATACATATAGACTCAATTGAACCACTTCCCCACCTTTAGGAGTCGAATTCCTAGGTGGTGGAACTGTTTCCAAGATTCTCTCCACCAACAGGTGAGAGTGAGAAAGTCAAATACAAATACTTTTTTTAGACTTTGTTTTGGATTTTGCTTCCTTAATGAGGCCTAATAAACCATAAAAACAACCTATCATGTCTATTTATTTCATGATTACATCATCTAACCTCGAACTACTTCAATTACATCATGAGTTTTGACTTTGACCAAGTCAAACTGAAAACTAGGAAATTACACAGTGAAATTTAAAATAAAAACTCAGAAATTTGCAAAAGCGCAACGCCAACTTTGAGCCCACTTTAAGGTGTCTTCTTGAGGTCCAAATTGAGATCTGAAAGAACGGTCAACTAGCTTTTCTTGTCTAGTTTCCAGAACACCTTGAATTTTTGAAAATGACCCATGGGAAGGCCTTCAAAAACTCATTCTCCCAAGGTGTCTCCAGAAGCACAGCGCCTGTCAAAAAGAGTGGCAGAATGATGATTTTTTACCCCTTTTTCTTCTTTTTCTCAAAATTTGAGCCCTCTCTGAGAAATCTAATGAAACGGACTTTGAGAGGAGGCCATGAGCTTTCCAAAAATGCAAACCATTTGTCATTTGGAGGCATGAGGAAAAATCGCAGCGCCAAGGTGTTGTGCTTCTATGACTAGCCCAATTTCTGAATTTGGCACCAAAATTCTCAAAAAACCAAAAATGCTCAGAAAACCTTCAAAATTGGTCATGAAGTGAAAAATGAGGTATGTTATGCCCTCATGGATGCTTCAGCAAGCATCTCCAAGTTATCCCTCTCATTTTTGTCTTTTAGGGTTTCCTTTAGCTTATTTTTCAATTGCTTGAGCTTGATGTTGCAAATCATATTTCTGGTCTGATAATGATGGGCCATGTGTCTCAATAGCTAATTATCCCTGTTGGCTTTGTCAAGAAGATTTTCTAAGTGGTCATTGACCTTACTTAGCCAATACTCTCTATCCTCATTGATCTCCAAGGCAATTATGTCCTCCATGTCTAGGTCTTCATCTAGCAAATTATGTCCTTTCTCCTCCTTCAATGCCCTTTTGAGTCCCTTGGTCCTTGGCCTCTTTTTCCAACTTGCTTTTCATGCTCATCATGTTCAATCACTGCTTTACCTTTGCCTCCTTGTTGTAGCATCTTGGACTACTCCTTCTCCATGATCAGTTGTTTAGTCTTAAGCTGACTATTTTCTTGCTCAAGGAAGGAAATGATGAAATGAGGGAGTTAGGGAAGGGAAATGATGGTAGGGGAATTTTGGGAGATAGATAGGGGTTGTAGGAAACTTAGGAAGTTTTAATGGAGTGGAATGAGAGAGAGAGATGAGTAGGAGAATTTGAAAAACAATCTTGCTAGGAAATTGCCCAAAATGATAGGTATGAGCTAGGGTTTGTGTAAGGATGAGGCAATATGATGATTGATAAGTTATTTAGTGAATCAAAGGGTGTTTTAAACATGTACAGAGGTATGAGGTGGAAGATTTACATGTTTTAAATATCAAAACTAACCAAACCATCAGTTACACAAGTGCTTGCAGCATAAAAATTTCACCTAAACCCTAGATGAAGAGAACTTGCATTTGCATTCATCTTGCCAAAGGAAAAAGGTGATCAAAAGGATGATACTTACTTGTGAACAAGCTTAGAATAGCAAGAAGTAGGATTGCAAACTCAAAATCAAAATTTGGGTGAGTTTGGATGAGTTTCGCGCTGCTTTGGCACAAGCACAGCGCAGTGTCCAGAAGTGCAGCGCCACCCTCAGAAGTGCAGTGCAATCTCCAATGCCCTTTTGAGTCCCTTGGTCCTTGGCCTCTTTTTCCAACTTGCTTTTCTTGTTCATCATGTTCAATCACTACTTTACCTTTGCCTCCTTGTTGTCGCATCTTGGACTACTCCTTCTCCATGATCCGTTGTTTAGTGTTAAGCTGGCTATTTTCTTGCTCAAGGAAGGAAATGATGAAATGAGGGAGTTAGGGAAGGGAAATGATGGTAGGGGAATTTTTGGAGATAGATAGGGGTTGTAGGAAACTTAGGAAGTTTGAATGGAGTGGAATGAGAGAGAGAGAGATGAGTAGGAGAATTTGAAAAACAACCTTGCCAGGAAATTGCCCAAAATGATAGGTATGAGCTAGGATTTGTGTAAGGATGAGGCAATATGATGGTTTATGAGTTATTTAGTGAATCAAAGGGTGTTTTAAACATGTATAGAGGTATGAGGTGGAGGATTTACATGTTTTCAATATCAAAACTAGCCAAACCATCAGTTATACAAGTGCTTGCATCATAAAAATTTCACCTAAACCCTAAATGAAGAAAACTTGCATTTGCATTCATCTTGCCAAAGGAAAAAGGTGATCAAAAGGATGATACTTACTTGTGAACAAGCTTAGAATAGCAAGAAGTAGGAATGCAAGCTCAAAATCAAAATTTGGGTGAGTTTGGATGAGTTTCGGGTTGCTCTAGCACAAGCGCAGCACAGTTCATGGAAGCGCAGCACAGTGTCCAAAAGTGCAACGCCACCCTCAGAAGCGCAACGCAGTCTCCAGAAGCGTAGCGCTGACTTCCAACCAGCTTTTGGAGGCCTTAAAATGCTCCAAATTGCGAACTTGATAGCTCGTTGGAAAGCTCTTGAAGTCTACTACAAGATGGACTCATCAAGAATGTAATTTGGACACTCCAGCAGGGAGAAAATTTTATTTTCCTAAGGTCACTCCAAAAACCCCGGGTGTCTCTGACAAAAGTGCAGCACCAACTTGCAAAGAACTTTTGGATGCCTTTCACAAATCCAAATCACTATTTGAAGGTACCATTGGAAAGCTTAGGATGTCTGCTACACAATAGAGTCCTTAAGCACTGCCAACACTTGCTCCAAATACCTGAAAATATGTCTTGAAGTCAAACTGTCCAGAAGTGTAACAACTCTCCCATTGCAAGTGTAGTTTGGGCATTTCTCTCAAATCATAATACATGTGCATAAACTAAATGAGGTTTTTGTTCCTTGGCCTATCATTGACAAAAACCTCTTTCACTTTTGTAAAATTCTTCTCCATTTGGTTAGAAACATAATTTGAACAAAATTGTCCCTATGAGAAATGATGAGACGAGGTAGTGTACTACAACATTGTCTTATTTGAAATAAAACATTACCTTTACCTTTATTTTGCTTTCCCTAAGCTACTAACTCCCTTTACCCACTGAATTACATGATGGATATGTTTTTGTTTTGACCTTTGGTATCATGATGACAAATGGAGTGAAACCCTAGACCATGACCTAAAATGAAGAATTTAACCATTTCATGACCCAAGACACGTAAATGAAGATATGATATCTCCCTTTACCCACTGAATTACATGATGGACATGTTTTTGTTTTGACCTTTGGTATCATGATCACACATGGAGTGAAACCCTAGACCATGACCTGAAATGAAGAATTTAACCATTTCATGACCCAAGACACGTAAATGAAGATATGATATCTCGAAGAAGACAATGACCACGATGAGTGATGAAGTCCATGAGTAAGTGAAGGGAGCAGCAGTGACCTAGGCACAACAATCGGTGACCAAATTTTAATTTGAAGACTCACTGAAATGACAAAAATTTGACTTCACCCCCTAACAACACCTTGTAAGAGCATATTTGATCACTTGTGACAAGCTAAACTGACTGACACTAACAGAAGGAATTTCCATATTTTCCTCGAGGGTTTCCAGATTCAGTTTTTTGGAGGAAATCTAAGATTTCCAGTAGTTGAGGGCAATAACTAGGCAGAATTGTGCATTTTAGTAAGGAGTGTGAGTTGCAGAGCCAGTAGTCGAGCAGGAAAGGGAGGAGATTCCCATTTATTTTCCCAGTTTTGAGTTTTGCAGAAAGGGCCTCAATAGGTCTTTGAGATTAAGATAGGCTAGATGGAGCCTCTAACTATTGTATCGAGAAAGCTAGAATGTCTTTCGTGCTAGATGAGCATGGTCTGAAGACGTATGCAGAAAAAGTTATAGCCATAAGGAGATGGCCAAGGCAAAGCAGTTGATTCTCGATGGAGTTCAAGATCATATTGTTGAAATATGTAAATAGGTTCGGTCTTCATAATGACATATGTAATCATGATTTTATGTATTTAATGAAAAAATAAATAAATTTATTCTTATTGTTCTTGAGGCATGGGTTTCATGCTCAAGCAAAATTTATTTTTAGGTCAAGCACCCATTAAGTGCTTCTAGGGCTTGTTATTTAGTCTACAAGTCAATTGATTCATTGTCATGTATTGAAGACCCGTTTGGGCATGTTACCTATTATAAAGAGAATTTATTTTAGTCAAAATAGAGTTAAAAGACCTTCCAAGACCTCGGCATGGTGCAAAGATCAAGTTAGCCTACATGAAGGGACAAGTCGACCTAAAGATAGCAATTCATACCCCTCACAAGCCTATAAATAAGAAGGAACTCGACCTCATTTTGAGACTCACTTAAGCAAGTGCAATCTTCTCAAGATAGAAGTTGTAAAAGGATGAAAAAGAAGGAGAAGAACTAGATCGAAGTTTTTGGGCCTCTCTCTCTCTGTCTCTCTCTCTCGTTTTAGGGTTTCTACATTTGTAGGGCAGAAGATTTTGCTGGGCAAGTCAAAGTTGAAAAAGAATATGTTGGGCAGGTTGAAGTTCCAGAAGAATCTGTTGGGTAAGTCGAAATTGCAAAATTTGTTGGAAGCATGGTTTGACTTGGTCTTGGAGGGTCTTGGTCAAGGGTCATAGGTCTTGGAATTTGTCAATTGAAATTCTATAAGAAGAGAAGAATTCTTGTGGGTTTTCCTCTCAATTGGAGAGGTTTTGGCCCTGGCTGATCGCCTTCATCTTGTGTCCTATTATCTCATTGATTTTTTTGTTTGGTAATTGTTTGATGATAAAGAATAATAATAATAATCAAGTGAAAGAAGAAGCTAATCACGTAAAGTAACATATATCACAAGCAGTTATCAAAGTAAGAGAAATCACCTGATCTAGCCTCCCCTAGATTTCTCAACATGGTATCAAAGCTAAGGTGACAAGACAAGGAAAGGCAGCTTAAAGAAGGACACTCAAATGCCGAAGCACTAGAAAAGCATCTAAGAAGCATCAAGAAGTTCGATCAAGAGAGAAAAATAAGCCTAAAACCTAATGAAGAAAGAAGAAGGAGAAGCGAAGAATCTTAGATATGTTTTTGGGCTATATTCCTCCACACATGCAAAGATTAGGGCATCATCTTGTAGCAAAAAATTCTGAAGTAAAAGCTACTCCAAGAGAGCCGAATTTTTTGGACAAAAAAAGTCTCCCTTGCAAGTTGAATTAATAAGAATAATATTCCATCTCAAGTGAAGGAGAAAGGAGACAAGTCCATCCAGCTTCTAGTCACACGTATGAACTAGGGTTTCTGTAGAAGACGCTGAAATTACAGTCCTGTAATAGCTAGATGAAAATCTAAAGAAGGGTCGAAATCTGAAGTTGTAAGTTTGACAAGCATGACTGGAAGGAACTAAGAAGACCTCAAAACCCTAGCTCATCCATAGAAGAACTACACATTGAAGCATCTAAAAGTCTCTACATTCTAGAGAAGTAAGAAGAAGTGTAACCATCATCATCAAGGAATCAAGGTGATCTCCCTCTCGTTGAAGGATCACTTTTGAAGGAAGACATATTCATCAAGAAAACATCTTCTATCATCATCAAAATCAAGAAGGCATCAAGTTGAAGATATTAACAAAGAGCATCTTCACTGGAAAAGTAAGTATCTTTATATCTATATTTGAATCTATCAAAATGACCTCATTTTGCAAGGAGAGCAACAAATTAGTTGGGTCGTCAAACTTTCTTGCATGGAAGAAGAGGATAGATTTGATCCTCATAGAAAATGAAGTTGTTGAGCATGTTAAAGGTTTTGTCACTTAACCTCCAAAGGAAGAAGCTCAAGCTCTAGATGAATACATGAAAAAGGGAAATAAGGGCTCAAAAAAATCCTTATGTCTCAAAATTGGAAAAGTCAAAAGACATCTATGACAAACTAGTGGAATTATTCGTCGTAAGTATTGTAGGAGAACTGATAGCATTGAGAACCAAGCTCTACAAGATGATGATATCAAAGGAAGAAGGAATAGCCTCATACTTCATGAGGGTTTCATAATACAAGGCCAACTGCAAGAGTTGGGGAAATCATGAGAAATGACCCCGTGGTACTAAATACACTACCTGATGGATGGGACAACTTCGTATGAAGCATTTTTGGAAAGAAGGAAGCCACCTCATTTAGTGAACTCTGGTCATTGTGTAAAATTGAAGTAAACCAAGTTAAAAGCAAAAAGTGATGTGGGACCAGGTGAATAAGTTCAAGCATTTGTTTCCATGTCTAAAAGAAAAGGGAAGGTTTGAAAAATTTTGGTCCTCAGAAAAAGAAGAAAGATATGTTGAAGATCCAATGCTATGGTTGTCAGGAATATGGGCATCACAAGAGAGATTGTCCGAAATTCAAGAAGGACAACAAGAGTAAAGAAAGAAATAAAGCTCATATCACCAAAGAAGTGGAAGAACCTGATAAGAAGAAATCCTAAGGGGTAGATCTTCATTATTAGGGTTCCTCCAATGCATAGCAAAGAGAAGTAGGAGGTGAAAAGAACTCTACCATGGAAGTCAAGATGAGAATCATTATGAATAAATGCACCTTAGTAGAAGATGGCATCATATTAGAAGCATACCATTAAAACAAGACCTCATTAGAAAAGCTTGAAAGGATAGCTACATGATTGCAGTAGTCATCATAGAAAGGAAGTAACTCATGGTAACCTCATTGAAAGCATAAGTAGTACTTATGGGAAAATAAAATTCATCTAGCATAGAAAGAACTGATCATGTATCATCATCATTAGGAAGGAGCATTTGCTGGATCAGGATAACCAAGATCCTCCATTGGAATCTTCATTGGAAGGTTCACCTCTCTTGGTAGAAGCAAGTGTCTTGTTGAGAATTCCATCTTGTATGGGATTCATGGGATGATGGTATGATGAAAAAGGAGTGCCGCAGGTCAAGATGGTTGAAGTACTTTCAATCAAAGAAGTTGTTAAAGGAAGTCAAGAAAGAAGAAATGAGGTAAGTATGCATGTATTTTGAGTCATGTCATCATATAGTTTCAAATAGCATGGATGAATGCTCTATCTCATGAGCATGATCGAAGAAAAGATATCTCTTTCGTTGGAAAGATGCACGAAGGCATGGTTCACATATTGACAAGATGAAATCAACATAATATGTCCTCATATGGAATATGAGGTGGTTGACAAAGATGAAGGAATTACAAATGGATGTTCCTGAGGAGCAATATGTGAAGAAAGAAAGAAGAGATCATGAAAGTTGCAACTAACATCACAAGGAATCAACATGCAATGAATATAATGTGACATCTCCATGGGAAAGGTATGAAGACCTTAATAAAGTCTGAAAAGGAAGAAGACCCTTGACATTGAAAATCTTGGAGATGTGTTTATAAATATGCAGGATGTTGATGTCTCTAGCAGCAGATGTCATGATGAAAGGCCATCACAAAAGGTAATTTTGATTTCATGTTCATTTTTGTTTTTGAATAACATCTGGATGGGTTAATGTAGGGCTACCGGAAAAAGAGTTGTGGATGTCACCTAAAACTAGCACTCATGTGGTGGGATGGAAGATCCTAAAGGAAACATGATGTGGAAGAGGTAGTTGTATGAAGGAAAGTCGAATGTGGACTAGAAAATCACTTTCCGATAAGGGGAAAGATGACATAACTGACTTGAGGAAAGTGATGGATGGTCGATTCCCTACAAGATGAAGGCTCCATAATAATGAAGATAAAATTCATGACATCGAAAGGAGGAGCTCAACAAGCAGCTAAAAGTCCCATGATCTCCACTAAAGAAGAAAGATGTTGGAAACAAGTCCCTGCTTAAGAGGGAGCTTGGAAGCAAGTCCCTAGTTAAGAGAGAGCCTGGACAATTCCCTGGATAAGAGGGAGCTTGGGCACATTCCTTTATAAAAATGAGTATAACCTCCCCTGTTGAGAGGGAGAAATAGACACATCATTCTTATCTTCACTTTGGGAAGAAATAATGGAGGATTGGGTAAGCATCTGGCATCCAATACTCTTTGAGGATGTGGTAGGGCATCCAAGATAAGAGTAGTTGTAGAGGACTGATATTCTTTGAGGATTAGGAATCCAAAATAAGAATAGTCCTGGAAGGACATACCCTGTGAACACCCGGGTGGGGTATGTTCCTTGAGAGACAATGATGATGGTGTCTATAAATCACTAGTCTTTCCAGCATTGTGCTCTAATCTTGTTTAGAGATAGAGTTGTTAGTCAAGGCCTTGCTATGTGGCAATGTTGGATGATATGATGTTAAACAAATGGGTTACCAATTTGACTCCTCTTATGAGAATTCTTCAGATTGAAAATGTCCAAGTACCTTGTATGAATTATGAATACCTCCCTAGTTAAAAAGGAGTGTTGAAATATGTAACAATGTTCGGTCTTCATAATGACATATATAATCATGATTTTATGTATTTAATGAAAATTGAAAAATAAATTTATTCTTGTTGTTCTTGAGGCATGCGTTTCATGCTCAAGGGAAATTTATTTTTAGGTCAAGCACCCATTCACTACTCTAGGGCTTGTTATTTAGTCAACAACTCAATTGAGTCATTGTCATGTATTGAAGACCCATTTGGGCATGTTACATATTGTAAAAAGATTTATTTGAGTCAAAATAGAGTCAAAAGACCCTCCAAGACCTCGTCATGGTGCAAAGATCAAATCAGCCTACATGAAGGGGCAAGTCGGCCTAAAGATAGCAATTTGTACCTCTCACAATCCTATAAATAAGAAGGAACTCTTACTCATTTGGAGACTCACTTAAGCAAGTTCGATCTTCTCAAGATAGAAGCTGGAAAAGGGTGAAAAAGAAAGAGAAGAACTAGATCGAAGTTTTTGGGCCTCTCTCTCTCTCGTGTTAGGGTTTCTACATTTGTTGGGCAAAAGAATTTGTTGGGAAGGTCAAAGTTGTAGAAGAATTTGTTGGGCAGGTTGAAGTTGCAGAAGAATTTGTTAGGCAGGTCAAAGTTCCAGAAGAATTTGTTGGGTAAGTCGAAATTGCAGAAGTTGTTGGAAGCATGGTTTGACTTGGCCTTGGAGGGTCTTGGTCAAGGGTCATAGATCTTGGAATTTTTCAATTGAAGTTCTATAAGAAGAGAAGAATTATCGTGGGTTTTCCTCTCAATTGGAGAGGTTCTGGCCCTGGCTGATCGCCTACATCTTGTGTCCTATTGTCTCGTTGATTTTATTGTTTGATAGTTGTTTGATGATAAAGAACACTAATAATAATCAAGTGAAAGAAGAAGTTAATCAAGTAAGTAAAATATACCACAAGTAGTTATCAAATTAAGAGAAATCACCTAATCTAGCTGCCCCTAAATTTATCAACACATATAGTCTCACACTTAGCGGCTAAGAATACAGCCAAAGAAATGTGGGATGCAATTGCTACGCTTTTCCAGAATCTTTCTGAGAATCGAAAGATGTTCTTGAAAGAAAATTTGAGGACCACTAGGATGTATAAGGGTGCAGTCACTCCTTATCTCACTAAAATTCATAATCTTCGAGATGAGCTTGCTGCAATTGGAGCGACACCTCTCAAAAGTGAGCTAGTGTGTACAGCTCTCAACGGTTTCACCAAGGAATGGGCAACTTGCATCCAAGGTATTACTAGATAAGATCAGCTACCTGGATGGGATCGATTGTGGGCCAATTTCACCCAAGAAGATATGAGGCTTGCTCTGGTCGAGGGTAATATCAGCGGCAGTAGTAGAAAAGGACCGAAGAGTGTGAAAGACGAGGATAATGTTGCCCTTGCATCAAAGGGGGAGGCAAAGAAAAGTCCCAGTCAGGGACAAGGCTCAAAGGGAGAAGAAAAGAAGAAGAAGGATTTGTCGAAGATCAAATGCTTTAGATGTGGTAAGCTTGGACACTACAATACCCAGTGTCCCAAGAAGAAGAAGGACAAGAAGGAGGAGGAGGAGCAAGTCGCAGCTTCGGCAAAGATTGATAATTTGTCCAACAGGTTAGAGGACGAATTTCCTCTGTATGCATCTATACCTCCACGACAGAGGTGGGAAGACCTTGATCTCTAGTTCCCAAAGTTGCAGAGATTTTGTGCAAGATCCATGGAGGACAGCATCAGATAGATGCTTCCTCACGGATGAATACCCTTGTTACAAGGGCCCACAACTTTTCAGTAGCAGATGGATCAATATCAGTATGGCAAAGTCAATTCTTGAGGGACAGCTGTAGAACTAGTAGCAATCAGTTAATGAGGGGTGCAGAATCAGTCAGGGCGCAAACAAACTCAGTAAACAGTGCAAAGGTTAGTTTCAATTAAAGACTCAGGAGACAGTGACAGAGCTAGTCCAAGGACATGGTTGATTCAGAGTTTTGTTCTTAGTTGCAATAGTTAGGCAATAGCAGCAGCATGAGAATAGTTGTAGCATAGAGCACAGTTGGCAACAATGCAGTGTCAGCATTAGTGCAAATGCGAGATGGTTTAGTTACAGGGTTAGCAGATGAATTTGAGTATGTGCAGTAGTTAGTGGGCAGTGGTAGATTGTCGCAGATGTCAGGCATCAATAGCGTGAGGGAAGATGTTACGGGAGAAAGATAGTAGAACACCTTCCTCGCTAAGAGGGAGTGTTAGTTTTTATAGCATCAGACAAGTGTTCTAGTCCTGACTTTTGTCAGAGATGTTGAAGAATCTAGGGCAATTAGGTGTAGTGTGATTCTTCTTGACTTGATAAAAAATTGTGGAGTCTTTTTATAATTTGTCTTGTTAGCTTAATCTTCTTCTTCTTATTAATGCAGGTGTGTGTACTTCATCAAACTGCTACCAAAAACATAAGAACAAGAACACAATATGTTGGCTCTCTGCCAAGGCCAAAACCTCTCTTCTCTTGAGAGGAAAACCCTTCGGTAAGTTTCTCTTATTGAAGTTTCTTATTGATCAATGCCAAACCCTAGACCCTTGAGCAGAGTATCCTCCAAGCATAAGTCAATTCCTTCCTCATTTCTTGCACTTTGTCTTCCCGACACTTTTGTCTTTCTCCTTCCGGCACTTCGTCCTCCTTCTTCCGGCACTACGTTCTTCTTTCAACTGTTGATAGACCTTGTTGCACTTGCTCTAGAAGAGACACCTTTTGATGAGTTCCTTTCCTTGTGATGATCCCTTCCTTCTTCTTGACTAAATGAGCTCCTTCTTCAAGGTGTAGGTGCAGACTTGATATGACTGTCCTGCAGCCCTAAATTCTCGCATGTGTGGGAGGTTTACTTGATGTTATAGGCTCTTTTCTCCTTCGCTTGAGTGCCCTTCTTCTTCGCTTGAGTAGGAGGCCTTATAGGCCTAGTTTACTAGCCCAAATGGTGAGATATGTTAACTGTGAGTTTCTGTTGTTATGACCACAGGTAGCCCTCCCTTTTCTCGCACGTGTGACTGCAGCTTGCCCTAGAAAGTCCTTGTTTACTTCAGTTTGTGTCTCTCCTTCGTTGCACTAGAGGCTCCTTCTTCGTCCTTTGTTCACCCTTTTCTCGACTTCCTTTACTTCGTTGATTTTAGAGATGAGTTCATGACGTTATGAGGGAGTGGACAGCCTCTATATATAGAGAATTGTCCCTCCTTTAGGCTGACTTGCTGACTGTAGGTCGACTTGACTTCTTTGCCTCGGATGGCTTCTTTTGATGGTGCCTTTGGTTGGAGGAGACTTGACTTTGCTTGGAGGTGTTTTCTTTGACTCTAATACATAAGTATACCTAGTGTAACATGCCCTTAAGGTCTTCAACATAATTCTTTTGACTCTTTGACTCACCTACAACACTTTAACATGTGCTAGACCTATTTCAATGAGCAAGAAACTCATTCACATATATAATAAAAATAATATTTCTTTTCTTGAATAAATACAAATATCAAAAGTACATTTATGAAGACCGAACCTAGTTACATTTCCTTCAACACTCCCTCTTAACTAAGGAGGTATTCATACAACATTACAAGGTGTTTGACTATTTTTTCAATCATGAAAATTCACATAAGAGAAATCGGACTGGCAATCCATATGTTATAGCATCATAGTAACCAACATTGTTTCCACAACAAGGCCTTGACTGACAGCTCTATCTCTCAATAGATTAGAGCACAATGTTGGCGAGACCAATGACTTATAGACAACTTAGTCGTTGTCTTTCAAGGTACATACCTACCCAGGTGTTCACTGAGCATGACCTTCTAGGACTATTCTTATCTTGGGTTCCCAGCCCTCAAAGAATATCAGTCTTCTTACCTACTCTTGTCTTGGATGCCCTACACATCCTCAAAGAGTATTCGATGCCAGATGATTACCCATTCCTCCCATTCTTTCTTCCCAAATGAAGACAAGAATGTTGTGTCTATCTCTCCCTCTCAATTGAGGAAGACGTGCCCAAGTATCCTCTAACAATGTACTTGTCCAAGTTCCTTTGTAATTGGGAACTTGTTATAACTCCCTCTTAGCTAGGGACTTGTCCATTCATCAACAACTTTTTTTTTGTGGGTCCTCCAACTGCTTGATATCCTTCTTTCCTTTGATGTCATGAAGTCTTTGTTCAAACTTCTTCTTGGTAGGGCACCATCCATTGATCACTTTCCTTCCTGGTTTGTCATGTCATTGCTTCCTTCGTGGAAAGTGGCCTTCTTGTCATATATCAGGTTCTCTTGTCATTTGGCTACTCCTTTGTCATCTTGTCTATGCTTCTAAATACTTTTTCATATGGATGCTTCGTTGTAATTGCTTGTTTCCATACTTTGATCTAGTAGCCCTTCATGACTTCATTATGATATTGCTTCACATCTTTGTAGAGTAGAATCAGTTATCTACACATTTCATATCTCCAAGACCTTCATAGGTGTCAAGGGTCCCTTGATCTTTTCCCTCCTTTATCAGAGTTGTCTTGCCTGCTTTCGAGAGATGTCTCCAACGGATCTTTGTCAGATAGTGATTCTTTCTGACCATGGTGTTCTTCTCATGCTTGATCTCTTTCTTCATTGGCTTCTTCTTGGATAGATTGGTCAACCACCTTCTACTCCTTGTGGGAGCACTTCTTCATTGCCTACTTCTTGGACTAGTCAGCATTTCTTCTTGCTTCTTAGTCAACAATCTTATACTCCTTATGTGAGTATTTCCTTTTGTTGACCTTCATTGCATTGTAGTACATGCCTTCGAGCATGTCATTGGTGAAAGAGATTCTTTCATACTTGATCATGTCATAGAACTATGACTCAATAATATACATATGATGACATGACTTAACTTTGATGCATACATACCTCATCTTGATTCTCCTTTGATCATCTTAGCTTCATTTGGTTGTCCTTGGTGTGGCCCTTCTTGCTTCATCTTAGCTTGCTTGCATATCATCCTTTTCTTGAATCCCATGAATGGGACTCCCAATGAGACATCTGCTTTTGATTATGAATCTTCTTTTGAAGATTCCATCAAAGGATCTTGAAGATTCTTACCTTACAAATGTTTCTTTCTTTTTTATGATGGAGGTCTTCTAAGATTCTTAATCATGACCAATTTTATTTCATTGTGGATTAGGTCCTATACTAGGTATGCTCCTTCTACATGAATATATTGAGCTATATCTACCATGCCCCTATATTCTAGAAGATATTTCTAACCATGCATTTTGTTGTATTTATAAATGCTCTTTCGACATGAGTATTTTGAACTCTATGTACATCATGCTTCTAGATTCTAGAAGATGTTTCTAGCCAAGCAATTTTATTATTCTATTCCTACATGCTCCTATACCACTCAAAACTTTGAAAGAAGACTTTAAGTAAAGAAGTAGACTTAGTCATAGTAGAGATCCAGAGGATCTTCCTTCTTTTGCTTCTTTTGCTTCTTTTCTTCTTCTTTCACCTCTTGAGTCATGTGAGCTTCTTCCCTTTTTCTTTTTTTGTTGTTGTCCTTCTTAAGTTTTGGACAATTCCTTTTGTAGTGTCCATATTCTTGGCCTCCAAAGCATTGGATTTTGTACATATCTCTATTGTTTGTTCTTCGCGGACCAAATTTGCCATATTTTCCCTTTTTCTTGGCCATGGATGCAAATTCTTACTCCTTTGATCCAACATCCTCTTTTTCTTTGAGTCTAGTTTCCTCTATCTTGCATAGAGACCATAATTCACTTAGTTGGGTAGCTTCCTTCTTGGCATATATGCTTGATGTGAAGTTGCCCCAATCCTTCATTGGGGCAACTATGATTGTCATTTCTCTGTCAAACATTACTTCTTCCAGCTCTTGAAGGTGATCCCTCATCTCAAAGATCTTCATGAAATATGGAGCTATTCCTTCCTTTGATATCTTCATCTTATACAAATCATTTCGAAGAGATATCACTTCTCCAGTTGTGCTTACCGAGAATAGCTCTATTAGCTTGTCATAGATTTCTTTTTATGTTTCAAGTTTGGAGACATAAGGAATGAGAGAGTCTTTGAGAACTATGATTGTCATTTCTCTATCAAACATTACTTCTTCCAGCTCTTGAAGGTGATCCCTCATCTCAAAGATCTTCATGAAATATGGAGCTATTCCTTCCTTTGATATCTTCATCTTATACAAATCATTTCGAAGAGATATCACTTCTCCAGTTGTGCTTACCGAGAATAGCTCTATTAGCTTGTCATAGATTTCTTTTTATGTTTCAAGTTTGGAGACACAAGGAATGAGAGAGTCTTTGATGGATTTTATTAGAATCCTTTGAGCTCTTGTCTCATCTTTATTGTACTTGGCTAAGGCTTGAGTTTGTTCCTTAGCAGGGATAGTGATATTCCCTTTGATGTGTTCTAGAAGTTCATTCTCCTTAAGAAGTAAATCAGTCCTCTTCTCCATGCAAGAAAGTTATTGGTACCTGCCAATTTGTTGTTTTCCGTACAAAAAGACATTGATGTAGTGGACTTGCTTTCTCCTTGAAGACTTGATGGCTTGCCTTCCTTAGATCTTGATGTTCTTCAAGTTTCTTTCTCCAAGTGCACTTGCTTGATGATGAGATTTGCTTCATGGCTTGTAGATGATGTAGGTCCTTCTTTGATTTGTTCTTCTTGTAGGTGCCTTTATAAAAGGCTCTTCTTCTTGCCTTATAGTCTTCCTTGATGAATGATAGATGGTAGACCTTGAAGTGATTTGAGACTTCTTGGCTTGATGCTTCAACTTTTGTAGATGCCCTTTCTTGATGAGTGTTCTTGAGATGCCCTTTCCTTGATGTGTCACCTTAGCTCTGATACCATGTTGAAGAATCTAGGGCAATTAGATGTAGTGTGATTCTTCTTGACTTTATAACAATTTGTGGAGTCTTTTTACAATTTGTCTTGTTAGCTTAATCTTCTTATTATTATTATTAATGTATGTGTGTGTACTTCATCAAACTGCTACCAAAAACATAAGAACAAGAACACAAGATGGTGGCTCTCTATTGGGGCCAAAACCTCTCTTCTCTTGAGAGGAAAACCCTTCGGTAAGTTTCTCTTATTGAAGCTTCTTATTGATCAATGCCAAACCCTAGACCCCTAATGAGAGTATCCTCCAAGCACAAGTCAAGTCCTTCCTCCTTTCTTACACTTTGTCTTCCCGACACTTTTGTCCTTCTCCTTTCGGCACTTCGTCCTCCTTCTTCTGACACTGCGTTCTTCTTTCAACTATTGATAGACCTTGTTGCACTTGCTCTAGAAGAGACACATTTTGATGAGTTCCTTTCCTTGTGACGATCCCTTCCTTCTTCTTGACTAAACGAGCCCCTTCTTCAAGGTGTAGGTGTAGACTTGATATGATTGTCCTGCAGTCCTAAATTCTCGCATGTGTGGGAGGTTTACTTGATGTTATAGGCTCTTTTCTCCTTCGCTTGAGTGCCCTTCTTCTTCGCTTGAGTAGGAGGCCTTATAGGCCTAGTTTACTAGCCCAAATGGTGAGATATGTTAACTATGAGTTTCTATTGTTATGACCGCAGGCAGCCATCCCTTTTCTCGCACGTGTGAATGCAGCTCGCCCTAGAAACAATCCTTGTTTACTTCGGTTTGTATCTCTCATTCTTCACTGCACTAGAGGCTCCTTCTTCGTCCTTCGTTCACCTTTTTCTTGGCTTCCTTTACTTCGTTGATTTCAAAGATGAGTTCATGACGTTATGAGGGAGTGGACAACCTCTATATATAGAGGATTGTCCCTCCTTTAGGCCAACTTGCTGACTGTAGGCCAACTTAACTTCTTTGCTTCGGATGGCTTCTTTTGATGGTGTCTTTGCTTGGAGGAGACTTGACTTTGCTTGGAGGTGTCTTCTTTGACTCTAATACATAAGTATACCTAGTGTAACATGCCCTTAAGGTCTTCAACATAATTATTTTGACTCTTTGACTCACCTGTAGCACTTTAACATGTGCTAGACCTATTTCAATGAGCAAGAAACTCATTGACATATATAATAAAAATAATATTTCTTTTCTTGAATAAATACAAATATAAAAACTACATTTACGAAGACCGAACCTAGTGGCATTTCCTTCAACAAGAGAGGCTAAGAAAAACAAGATCTCTAAAATCCAAAAAAGGTTTCGGGAGAAAACACCTAGAAGAAGCTCAATTAGATTAATTGATCGATAATTAAAAATGCCTCAGTCTAACTTAGGGAAATCAATTAATTAAAGGGAATTAATTGAGAAAAGTGAGAATGCTCTAAAAACTCACATGGATTGAGTTTGAGATTATTTAAGTTGTTGATGGAGATCTAATCATGGTCGTTGGTTCACTAACGAGAGCTTATAAGAGCAAGATGATGGGGATGGAGAAGATACATCGAGTGATTGGGTGATCTAGGCAGATCGAATTTCTCAGACAGCAAAGATTCAACCGGGAAGAGAATTTGAGCCAGGAATCAAGTAGCAAAGGTTGAGAAGCAGTAGCAGTGAGATTCCAAAGGAGTTTCCAATTCTGCAGAGGCAACAGCAAGAGGTCGAGTTTTTTCCTCAGTGAGGCTGCGTTGGCAACTTCAAAGGAGGGTTCAATTTAGCTAGAGAGAGGGTTGATTCAATCGCTGGTGGCAAGGAAAAATTCCAGAAGGCCAAGTGAGTCATTCTCAAAGGTTAAGTTGGGCAAAACGACAACATCAAAATAGTTTCACAGGCAGTACAAACTGACCTGCGTAGAGGCAGCATAGATTATGACGCAAGGGTGTTCAAACAACCAGTTTGGCCAGTTTCGGAGTTGAGATCGGTGTCGAGTGAGACAAAAATTGTCTCACTAATTTTTGGCCATATTGTTTTGTTGAGGATAGCCGATTTGGCATCCAGATTTTTGTACTTAGATTTCATTACTGCATAATAATAATAATACCCTCATCTACTATACCAATTTTCCCACATTGGATTTTTCCGGGGACTTTTGTCCAAAAATAATGGTCTATTTTATTGTGTGTGCTCTATTTTCATAGTTCCAGTTTTTTTCGCAACATATTTATTTTGGTGAAAATTGCAGTTGTGATTTTATTCATTGTTTGTCGTAAAAAATAAATTGCACTTAATAATAATAAGTTAGAAAATAATTTCCAATTGTTGCAATAGATTGAAAATTCCACAATTGCATAACAATAGATGAATGTTCCTAGTGGATGGGATTTTGTTCTTCTTCCATGAAAAGCCATAGATATTGAGTAGGTAATTATTAAAGAGTGGTTGTTAGGGCATCATTCTTTAGCCTCCTTGAAGACAGTTTTGGCCAATTTTGAATCATCATAAACTCCATAGCCCAAGGATTAGGCATTGTTCCAAGAAAAATTGGTGATCAACCTTCCCTTCTCTCTCTTTTCTTCTCCTAAAAATTATGGCCCCTCTCCTTTGGATGTCTAGCTAGGGTATCTTGAATGGCACCATACCTGACCCTCTTACAACCTTTTGACTCTTATCGCCAACCTCCACATGAAATTTAGAGTCCCATTTGTTGGAGTCTCAAATACTTCCCACGATCATGTCATATGCTATGACACTCCTTGTTAATGAACCATGCACCCTCGTCAATGGTGCCCTCAGAGAAAGGAAAGGCTAGAGAAAAATCCTCTTTGAAAATTCTTGCTAAGTCATTTTGCTCGACTATAGATGTAGCAACCATTACTATCTCTTTTTTCTTCTCATTATCTCCTTTCTTATGATGCGGACACTTACTCGCATAATGACCATGCTTGCCATATATGAAACACTTCACCTTGTTCAAGTCCTTCGCTTTGCCCTTCATCTTACTAGCAAGAGCCACATACACTCCATCAGACTTCTTATGAAAATCCTCGTCCCACAATTCCTCTTGGATGAAGTCATCCCATAACCTGTTCCAATCTGGCAACTTGTCTCAAGCAACTATTCCTTTGATAAATGGCTTCCATTCCTCAGTGAAGCCCTTCAAGACAGTTCTTACTAATTCAGATTCTGGAAGGTTATCACTAATGGCAACAAGCTCATCACAAAATTGAGAAACCCTTGTGAGATACGAAGCCACATTCTTTCCATCCATCATCTTGGTGCTCTCGAGATTTTCTCTCAATACCATCAACCGATTCTCGTTCTTGTTCTAGAACAAATCCTGAAGAGCCTTCCACATATCATGTGCAGTGTCCTCCTGGTAAGATGAGGCAGTGTTGTTAAAATCCCGATAAAATCGCGATTTTTTCAAAAAATCGCGATTTTAACCATAACCCGATCAAATCGCGATTTTTATCCATAAAAATCGCCAATTTTTTTTATACCCGATTTTTTCGAAAAAATCGCGATTTTTTGTGAAAAAATCGCTACAGGCGCGGGCAGCGGGCTTTTATATGCAAAAATCGATTTTTTTTTTTATTCATTTGGCTGTCCGCGCGGAGGAGGAGGAGAAGAGGTGAGGGAGAGCAGCTGAAGGGTTTCCGTCGGATTTGGGAGCGAATCCAAGCGTTTTTAGGAGGAATCCAAGCCAAGATCACCAATTTGTCCGTAAAAAAGGTATGTAGATTAATTTTTTTTTGTTTTGCTTCTATAAAAACTTTGTTTTTCATTGTTTTTAAAGAATTTTTTGAAATTTTTCATTGATTTGGGATGGGTTATTTGTTATGACTATGAGAACCAATTTTTTATTTTTATTTTCTCATTTTTTTTAAACATTGTTTATTTTTTTTGAATTTTCATTGTTTTTTGGCATTTGCCATTGGCATTTGGTTGGGTAACTTGGGTTTGGAAATTGGGATTTTGGAAATAATTAACTTGTAATTTTGTAAATGCTAAATTGTAATTTGTATTATGTAATCCTAAATTCCTATTTCCTAATCCTTATTTTTCCATAGGTTTGCAAATTCAAAATTCAAAAACAAACATGCCAAGGAAATTGGATCCTTTCTGGGAATATGGTGAACCTAAAACTCCGAATGATAGACAAAACTTGTATTGCAAGTTGTGTGGAAAGGAGATATTCGGGGGGGTGTACAGGTTGAAGTTCCACCTTGCACAAATCCCTGGACGTAATGTGGAGCCCTGTAAAAATACAAATGCTGAAATTATCCGAAAAGCCATGAAATCATTGGGAGAATTAGAGCACACTAAAGAGGCCAAAGAAGAACTTTTGAGGCAACTAAAAAGGTCAGCTGAAGGAAGTGGGCCAAGTGGCACTGGTTCTACTGCAGCGTCAGTCAATCCGGTAGCTGCATCATCATTTTTTGTTCCTCGAACCACACCTGGTGCACAACCAACTATCGGTTCAATGCTAAAAAGAAATGAAAAACAACAAGCTGACAAGTTGATGACAAAATTTCTCCTCTGGAGTGATATTCCTTTCAGCATTGTAAGGAATAATCCATTTTTCCAACCTACTGTTGATGCTATTGCCAGTGTTGGCCCGGGGTACAAAATCCCTTCTCTTCATGATTTCAGAGGCCGGCTTCTTCAAGATGAAAAGCGTGACTGCACCCAAAGATTGGAGGATTTTAGGGCATCATGGGCACAAACAGGATGCACTGTTATGTCAGATGGTTGGACTGACCAAAAGGGGAGAACCCTTATAAACTTCTTGGTTAGTTGTCCCAAGGGGACTATGTTTATCAAATCTATTGATGCAACTGATCAAATCAAAGATGCAAGAACTTTATGTGATTTTTTGGATGTGTTTATTTTGGAGGTGGGTGCAGAAAATGTTGTCCAAGTCATAACGGACAATGCTGCAAATTATGTTGCTGCTGGTAGAATGCTTATGGACAGGCATCCTACTTTATTTTGGACACCTTGCGCTGCCCATTGTATTGATTTGATGTTAGAGGACATAGGGAAAATTCCCTTTGTCAAAGAGACTGTTGACTCATCAAAAAGCATCACAAAATTTATTTACAATCACACATCTGTGCTTAGCTTGATGAGACAATGCACCAACAACAAAGAGTTGGTGCGCCCTGCCATTACACGGTTTGCGACGAGTTTCATATCTCTTCAATCCCTCTTGAAATCTATGTGGGATTTGAAGAGAATGTTTCTTTCAGAGGAGTGGCGTTCTTCGCCAATGAGCCGCAAACCAGAAGGAGAGGCCATGTGCAGACTTGTTTCATACCAAGAAGACTTCTGGGCGGGAGTGCAGGAGGTGTGCGCTGTCACTGAACCTTTGGTAAAGGTTCTTCGGTTGGTAGATGGTGAGAAGCCCGCAATGGGCTATTTGTATGAAGCCATGGACAGGGCCAAAGAAGCCATTCGGTCCTACTATGATGACAAGGGAGATGATGGGTTCCAGAGACAACTCCTTCTATGGAACGTCATTGATGAGCGATGGAACAACACACTCCATCGTCCCATTCATGCTGCTGGGCTTTTCCTGAACCCTGTATTTTCTTATGCATGTGGGTTTGATTTTGATACTGAGGTCGTGGAAGGATTATTAACCTGTGTCCAGAAGATGGTGAGATCTCCAGAACAACGTATAGAGATCTCTAGACAAATTGAGACATATAAGATGTCAGGTGGCACATTTGGCTTTGAGATGGCTGTCATTGATAGGACGATTAAAATGCCAGGTATTTTTTAGTTTGTACTTTGTAACTTTGTTTCAAATTTCATTGTCTCTTCAAATTCCATTTTTTTCTTATGTTTATTTAAAATTTTATTTGTAATTTTGTTGTAGACGCATGGTGGAAGATGTATGGTGGCAGAGTACCCCTTTTGCAAAAGCTTGTCGTACGCATCCTCAGCCAAACATGCAGCTCCTCGGGATGTGAGCGCAATTGGAGTGTATTTGAAAAAATACACAACAAGAAGCGCAATAGGTTAACAACTTAACACTTAAACATTTAAAATATTGCAAATTTCCAAATAAATTTTTGAATTCATTAAACAATATTTTTTTTTATAATATTAATTATTAATTATTATTTCATGAACTTTGTACAGGTTGGAGTCCCGTAGACTTAATGACATGGTCTATGTCTACTACAATCTTCGATTGTGGGTGAGGCAACTAGAGAAGACACCTGATATGGATGCCATCTCATTGGATGGGATTGACACCACTGCTGAATGGAGGGTTGAAACCGAGAGACCTCTCATGGATCCCACTGAGGATTGGTTAGTGCAGGATGAGGGGGAGGAGGAGGGGGAGGAGGAGGAGGAGCAGGAGCAGGAGCAGGAGCAGGAGGAGGAGGAGTTGGAGGAGCAGGACGAGGAGGTGACACCGCCTACCGGGTTACCACTACCACCAATAGAGGACGTGGTCTCCGTCTACCTACAGTAGCTGCTACTTCTACAGCTACTCCTTCAGCTTCTAGAGCACGTCAGACTCCACTGCCATTTCCACCACCACAGGCACCAGCATCTTCATCTAGGGGGAAAGAGAAAGCAGTGACATTTTCTCGCAAGAGGGGCAGAGGAAATCAATAGGATTAGAGTCTTAGACTTTCATTTTATTGTATATGACATTATGACATGATGAGATACATTATCATATTTTTTGTTGATATTTTGAGGCTGAGTTGGGACTTAGGACTTACTATTCAGGACATGATTCAATGTTATGTGTGATTTTAGCGCTAGAAATGATATTAAACATCTTATATATTAGTTTTTTTATCATATTTATGTGTCAATGTATTTATTTTATGTTGTAGATGGTTTAGATATTAAAAAAATTGAAAAAAAATGAATATTTTTGTGCCAAACGATTTTTTCCCGATTTTTTCCGCTTTTTTCCCGATTTTTACGATTTTTTCCGCTTTTTTCCCGGCGCCGAATAAATCCCGATCGCGATTTTAACAACATTGAGATGAGGTATCAAGTGATCCTTTACTCCATCTAGGATGATCAGCTTGGCCTTCGCATCCAACTCTTTAGGAGTTGTTGGCTTCGCAATCTCCTTGTCAGCAAACTCCCATACTTGTTCACCAACAAAACCAACCTGATCCTTTCTTTCCAAGGGCTATATTTCGACAGCCCATCCAACCTGTCCTCATATCTCAAACTAGCAACTATCTTCAACATGTTGTTAGTCCTTCAACAAGTCAACCAGCTCCCTCTTAGGCTGCTGCCTGTGCACACTCTGATTCAGTTGTCCCTTCAAAGCAGCTCTGATACCATGTTGAATTTTCCTTACACCCTAGGTATGGTCTATGGCTAGACTTAACACACAAACACACTAGCAGTGTTCAACCAAAACAACTTTGCACAACAGAAGTGGAACAATAAAGTACACAACCATTATAGTCCAAAAACTTCTTATTATTTGTCCGTCAATAAAACAAACTTAGGGCTCTTGTACCAAGGATCATGGCCCTTTAGAAATCTGATACAAGACTACAGTACAGCAGCACAACTAGGGCTTGAGGTCAACTCCCTTTGACCTTCAATTTGCCCAACAAAAATAAAGACAAAATAATCAACTTACTTGCTGATTAAGCTCCTTTTCAATCAGTCCTTTCAGTGCTGTTGTCCACAGAGAATCACCTCCATTTGACCTCTGTCCTAGCAATCCATTACCACCAAAAATCTCACAGGGATGACTCCTTTCAGTGCCCTGCACTCTCAGCTGCTCACAGTCAATTTAGTCCTTCAAATTACTGTATATATCAGCTTTCAACCTTGCTGTTCAATCCTACATTAATGAGCAGACTTCAACATATAAACTCAGCACCCTTCCAACACAGAACAACAGCCTTCTCAAGGGTTTGGCCTTACCACAGTGTGATCTGCACCAACCTAAGGCCTTTCGGCCTTACTGTAGTCAGCCCGGAGCCCTCTTCGCCTTCTTGTACATGGCTTGAGGCCCTTTTGACCTACTCTGAGACAGACTGAGGTCTCCGCCTCTTCCTCAGGGCTTTGGCCCTCCTTCCTGGACAGAACAGATCCTCAGGGCTTCGGCCCTCCTTCCTGGACAGAACAGCTCGGCCAGCTCCTTCTATAACTCGGTCTTGGCTCAGAAAACACACAGAATAGTCACTCGGCCTTCTTCTAGAGATCTCCACATCTTAGATTGCTCCAGATCGGCTTCTTTAGAAGTTCTGCAGCTCACTCTTGGCTTACTGTGCACACAAGGATGAGATGCTACGATTGTGAAATGACCTCCAAGGTCTATCAAATATATAGGATCTCTAATGTTGACTCAGGAGCCCCTTTTGTCCATCAAAGGTGTCCTCTACAACAAATAGAATAAACAAATGATTTTTTTGGACTCTACGCCACGAATTTGGGTCCAAAACCCACAGACTTGGGTACTTTACCCACAAAGTGGGTTTTCTCCTCACACGTCAAGCACCCAGGACTTGTGGGAGTGCCTCCCAAGCTACACGATTTTCAACACTGTCTGCATGAGATAGAACTTGCTGGATTAAAACACCCTCAAGGCGATAAGTCAACACGTCATGCATACATGCACTAGCCTTCTTAAGATCTGTGCCCTAGCTGAATCTGAACCTTCTCATGCAAGGTGCCTAATCTAAAAATACAACAGTGGCTAACTAAAACAAACAGCTAGTCCAAAATAAGAAAAGCCAACACTTTCCTAACTTGGAACAGCACTTTTAAATAGAGATGGTGCATGGGCATGCCCCTCTATCACAAGGATGCCTACTAAAAGCTGTTGCACCCTCACACACTGACCTCTCTACTGCAAAGAAACTAGGGCATAATGGATCTGCTGAAGCGTGCCAAGCTGCTGTGAAGGAGAACAGTGACCAAGTAACCAGGTAAAACTAACATAATATTGTATTAAAACCTTAAAACAGGATTTGAAATGACCTTGGGAGTCTTGCATTGCAAGTTGCAACCCCTTTTAAATATCCTTCTATGGGAGGAATAATTGAATTAAAAAGAATCCCATAAGAAACCAGAGCGAGTACAAATCAATGATTCTAAATGTTTGTTCCAAAACTATGTATGTCACTCCATGAGACATGCCTATGGACAACAGCAGAAGGAAATAGCTGCATTTGCCATGGTTCCAAGACTAACAAGTTTACAATAAGATCTGTAATCATTCTAAGCCTTTCAAATCCCTTCATAGGTGATTAATCCTAATATTCTAGCTTACTCAAAAAATTATATCATGTTTCAACTAAATAGTTCCTAGGCATTTTACTATCATATTTGACTTAGGATCTACTTACCAGGCCATTTCGTCTCACTTTATTTCCAAATTCTTCACTTTATTTTCTGTTATCTTACCTTGCTGGTATTCAAAATATTTAGAGACTACTTCAGTCCGCTGTTTGCTCAATGTTTCTCCATTTATAGCCTTGCTCGGAAGTTTTTGCCCTCTATGAGGGTGTATACATTGAACTACAGATGTTTTCCCTCCTAGTGTAGAAGCAAGTATACAGTATGCATTGAACTGCAAGTTCAAATTTATCTATTAACTGTAAAGCCAATCGGCTATAGAAAGACTATCCATAGAAAAGATTGTAACTAGAAATAGATAGTAGATACAATATTTTAATCAAAAGTTAAAAATTTGAAAGCCATGTTTTACAAGCTCCGTAGCTGGGGCAACTTTAGCATATGTAATCGGGGGACTTTGGAAAATTTTCAAGGATAAAATTTTACCAGACTATACAAGTCCCAATTACCTCTGACAGAACATTCATGTTCAAATTTTCTTTTTTCAGAAACCATCAAGCAGAAGAAATGTTCTAAGGAAAAAAAAAGCTAGAATATCAAACATCAACAAAACAGGTATACCCCACTCAAATATGATTATTATCCAAAGCCAAATAACTCACGTCAATCTGAAGTGTTGCAATCCACAACTAAGCACATTCAGATGTGAACATAATTTAAGAAACCCGACTGATTCGCTGCTTCACTGATTTACGCTTGTTCAGCAAATATGAAATCAAGCTCTTGCTTCTAGCAGGAGGCTTGCAAATATCTAGTTGGTGATCATCACTGGGCAAACGCATCGATGCAGACTTAGAAAACCTAGAAGAATCCTGATGACAAACAGATAGCCAGTATTAACATGATGATATTACATCTTTGCAATAAATTTGGAATAAGACATAAAATTGCCAATATAAGATTGAATTTTAAATTCAAGTCCTTCAAGACGCACATAAGTAAGATACATCAGAAGTCCTAATCAACAAGATATATCGAAGCATAGTTAAGAAAATAAAGCTAAGTAGATCTAATGGTGGATCAGTTATTTCAAGCAATATAAAAACTCTTTATTTCTCAAAAGTTCACCTAATATAACTGACAGTCGGAGTAAAGATTCCAACTTGTTAACTGAACATGATAGGTCCAAAAATGCAGCAATATCACTGTTTTGTTTTCAAATATTTATGCAAATCAGTCTTTCTCTGTTATGAGAGTTTATGGCCACCAAGGAAAGACTATGCTTGAGTTTACATGCTGTCGTAATATTGTCTTTTTCATAATGATTTTATTACTACAGATTAGTTATATAAGCCTTATAAACACCGCAATTAGATCCCTATAAATAAACGTCTGAAAATTCCAAACATAAGAGAGAGAATTAGAATGAGTCTCCTGTGGCTATAGGTCAAAACAGTTGGTGTAAAAAAGTATTTAGGCTTTATAAACTTTCTTGCAAGTCCATGCTTCAAGTATTGAAGACCACAGCAATGGCATGTCCTCGTCTATAGAGATCCATTACTACAGGAAGCTTATGCATGTTAGCAGTATAGCACCACTCATTCATCCAGATTCCACATCCACAATCTCTACTACATTTTCATGTTGGTGTCTTCTACCCAACTATCCCCTATCACTTTGGATGTCCTAGGACAATTCCTTGAATAGCCACCATTGTAGCAGACTGATCAGCATAGATTCTAGATGGAGGCTCCATCGCCTATCTTTTACATATCAGAATACTCATATTGCCTAATTCCAGGTGCATACATTCCCACATAAAGCCTCTTTTCTGCCCATTTCATGGGAGAATTTATGGTGCTTTGTTCCAATTTTTCATGAAATTTGCATCTCCTAGATTCATTTGTGGCTTGGTTTCATTTCAGTGTGGGCATTTACTTTATTTCAGCTTTACATTTTAAACCCCAGGATTGTTAAATTGCCATTCAATTTCCATTTATTTTACCACTCATGTTGCTAGGGTAACGGAAAAACATGAAAAGGTATGCTAGCACCAAAGAGCACCCATGAGAGTTTATTCCCCTTGTAAGATCATAAACTTCCAGTTGAATCTTCATACATCCAATCCTCACATTCCCTCTCACAGAATCCACCAAACAAAGGAAAGGTACAAGCTCACACATAACATCTAATAAGGAAAGAAGAATTGCAGAATCCTAAAAATAAGGATCAACAGCCGTGTGAGAAGCCTCCTAAAATGACTCTTTTCAAATTTCATCTCCTCTCCTAAGCAAGGAAATTTTGATAAGAAGATGTGAAAAGCCTTAGCAATGTTTTACTTGTAGAAAAAACTCATCATAGGAATGATGGTCCTGAAAATAGGCAATGAAATGATGGTCAAAAATAGCAAAAAGGGGTAATTGTGATTTGCAAAGAAAGTCTACCAAGAAGGTAATCCTTAAAGAGTTAGCATTAAGCACTTCAGAAAATTTCAACTAAACAACTTTCTTTACATTGTAGGGATGAAAAATGGTGTTGAGACACATATTTTCATAGATCTTAAATGTACTCATACCTTTTTCTCCAAAAAAATTGTTAAAAAGTCATAAGCAAAAGTTAAGGAAGATCCTTATGCTTGTGAATTGTAGTTGATGTGAAAAATATGAATGCAAATACACAGGAGATGTGAAATGTGATATTTTATTCAATTGGAGCCATTTGGTACAATGCAGTAAAACACCTCATATTTCATCCACTAGGTAATTATTCTACCTACCTTATCACTAATAACCCTCCAGATAAACTCCTTTACCTACATCCCCATTTAGGAAAGGACTTTTTGTGTCCAAGTGAAAGATTTTCCACCTACATTGCACAACCATTGCCATGAAAGATTTTCTACCTACCCTGATTGTGATAAATTTGGCTACAGGAGACAGAATCTCTTCATAAACTATATTGAAGTTATCACATTTGGACTTAGATCGGACTTGGTGAGGTCCAAAATTACGACCCAGCCCGAACCCGGCAAACAATTTTGTTGAATAAACAGCACATAAAACATTCAAATTGTGTGTGTCACCTTGATTGTGATAATATTGGCTTCAAGAGACGGAATCTCTCCATAACATATAGCAAAGTTATCACATTTGGACTTATATCATGCTTGAAATGGCCCAAAATTACAACCCAGGTCGAACTCGACAAACAAGTTTGCTGAATAAACAACACATAAAACATTAAAAGTATGTGTGTGTGCATATGCATCATGGGAAACACCGACCTAGGCAACATTCCATATTAGAAATGCCCTAAAACATCGAAATGGGTACAAAACACCTTGGAAATGTTGTCAGCCATATAGTTAAATGTTTCACAATTTGGAAAAGCTGTATGATACAGCCAGCAGTGTTTCAGAAATTTCCAGCTGAGTTTCAGGCACTTTTTTGGATGTTTGTGGGCCCACCAAGCAAACCATGAAGCGCATGGGGCCCATAGGCAAGCTAAAAACATTTATTGAACAGTCTTTTATGAAGAGATTAGCCACAATCACCTGCATAAAACAAAATTGTGAAGTCGATAAGCCAGAGGAATTATCTCGAGAAGATGTTCAATTACCAATAGCATGATATATTCCAGCTCATTTGAGGAAGAAGGATACTATCCACAACAGTCTAGGAAATACTCAAAAAAGGAAACCAAATACCCTGAAGTTCAAAAGAAGCCTAAAAGGAAAAGGAATCACAATATTAGTAAATTACTAGATATTGGGAGCACCCACAATATCATGGACATTAATCTTGCAATACAACTAAATCTGTTCGTGCACAATGTAAAGGATCTCATAGTTACAACTGTTGATGGTCAACCAATCGAAAGGACAACGTGATGCATAAAATTTTGATACATTTAGTGTTATGAGCAGAATGGCTAATGCCATTAGGAACCTGTGCCACAAATATCCAGGAATAATTCATAGAATTCAAAAGGCAGGGAAGGAACCACAAGTTGTATGGCTCGACAAGACAAAATCTTCTACAAAACGAAATTGCAAATCCCTCATTTCTGCTGCAAACAAGCGGCCTAGATAATCTCAAACAAATCCAAAATCAAGATGAAATCATTGCTACTTGTGGAGATATAACCTCTCTTAATCATTGTTACTTGTGGAGATATATCACTACTTGTCTTCTTACTTCTCTTTTATCTAAAAAGCTATGTAAGGATGACTAGAGTGACTTCTTGTGAAGATAGTATTATGGAAGATCTTGCAATTTTCATGGGTTTTCATGGCTAGAGTTTATGGATGCAACTGATTTTTTGAGTAAGTGTTCTTATGAATGATTATGGAATGTAATTGTAATTTTCTAGTGGGGAGGGTGCATTCTCTTGGTTTCTTCTTGGATAAATCCCTTCGTAAAAACCCTGGGAAGATTTCTAGTGGAGAGTCTTCCCTTGAATTTATTGGATTTGTAAGATACTAGGTGGATCTTCTAGGGTTAGTAGTGGACAGCCCTAGAGCTGTCCACTACTAACCCTAGAAGATCCACCTAGTATCTTACAAAATCCAAGAAGTTCAATTTCTCTCTCCCAAGAGAATGTGTAGTTGACCCCATATGCCCAAAATATACGTAGTCACTTGTCTTCTCACAATAGTCAATCATAGAACTCAAAATTTAACTTTTATTTTATTGTTTTAGGGTAAGATAGGGTTTATATCAAAAATACCTTCATTTTCAGCCGTCAAAGACTAGGGAAATTTGGTATTTATGTATATGCTTGACTTGAAAATCATATTAAATCCTAAATTGCAATTGCTGATTTTATTTTTAGCCCAATTCAGGCTGACCTTCTAGGGTTTTTTGGCTGCTACATTCATTTGAAATTTCTGTAACCATTGTTTACTCAAAACCCTAGTTTTATCCATCGCCTAAGCCCTATTTTTACTAGCTTATTACTTGTCTATAGGGCTGAATTATTGCTATTGTCATAACTTGTTTTTCTGCTTAATTTATCATTTTATTTCAAATTTTATAACACCTAGTAGCACTTTCTTTGTTTGTAGTTGTTGGGTGTCATCTTGAAATATATATTGACTTGATAAACCTTCTAAGCAGCCCTAGACCCTCATCCACTCAAATATGGAATTTACATTCAACAACCACCTAATCTTTAACTTGTTGAACAAACCTAGTTAGGGTATTTTGAGCAGTTAGATAGATGTCCTTAGGCTTGATCCCTTCTTGCGTTATAAACCCTAGAAGCCACTAAGGAAGATTCCCTTGTATAGGATCCATACTTCACTAAAGAGAGGGAAGTTGTTGCCTAGGTGACAATGATAACACTTCCATGTTACACTCGTCTTAGCACCTTGTAAAGGCTTTGCACTAAGGTGCCAGATTTTTTGATAACTGGCCTCCCTCGCTTCATATAAATAGAGGGAGGAGATAATCATTTGATCATACTTGTAGTTGTTCACTCTTGTAGATCACACACTTGAAGAAATGAGATCCTATTGCAAAATTGTCTTCTTGTAATCTTCTTCATGCATATCTGCTCTCTTTATCTTGGATGTTAGGTTCTTGAAGGAATTTTGAGAGAAAATTTAGTGTTAGGGTTTCACCATAAGGATGTGTTACCTCCAAAATTTGCACAAAAGATAAGTCCAATCACCAAGCAAAAACCCCCAAGATTTTGCTTAAGTGATAGGTACATTTTTAGTAGGATCATTGTAGAGGAGTTCAACAATCAATGCTACTAACATCAAGGTACATAGACAAATTGGTGCTCTTGATTAAATGCTAGTTCGATACCCTCATACATGACAAAATCCAATGGAAACATTGCAATCCCCCCAACTCTGAAAAACTATTAAATCTACTGGATTTTGAGTGAGATCTAAAATTCTACTTTCTCCATATGAAATCCAATGAGATCGGAACCACTCTCAAACATCCTGAGTCATTTCATGTTTCATCCTTTTACTTCAAGAATTTAACATTACCATGAATTGCATAGTAATAGTAGGGCCATAGGCTTGAATATTAGGCACCTATTGTAGGGTATTGCCCAACTAAGGAAAAAAATTAAAACAAAACAAGCCCCACTTGTTGCGTTCTACATGGTTTTACTGAACCGATACCAAATCGGCCAGTTTGGTACCAAATCGGCCAAAAACAGTTTAAGTAACTGATTCGAACTGGTGTTTGCCTCAAAACAGTTGGACCAGCCGGTTCAAACCAATTCAGTCTGGTCCTAAAAACACTATACCTAACACAATTGCCCTTGAGAGAGCAAAGCTTAGAAGGATGTTCAAATACAAAATGAGGGTGGGTTTATAAATAGCTAGCGCCTCATAAAGTGTGACCGTGGCCAAAATATAAAATATAGCCGATTAAAATACAAGTGAGAGTTAGTGTGCAGATAACCAACAAAAAAGAGTGATCAATTGTAGTTAAAATAAAGAAGTGCGAGGATTTATGATTACCCATGTCACCATAGGATTAGCCCTATGCATAATATCCTTCTTGGAGATGGACAAGACACCAAGTAGAGAAAGCACTGGATAGCACCTTCCCCACAATTTTGAACAAGGATCAACTGAAGATAGATCCTCCCCAAAAAACCATAGTACCAATACTAATATGGATCCACAACTAGGAAAATGGGGTCTTTGGCAAAGATATAAAAATAGGAACCACTAGAGTGTGTTGCATATAGGATGTCCAATAAGGACAAATACAATAGGTGTGTGAGTTTATGGCTACTGAACATAGTTTCACCTAAGAGAGCAAAGCTCAGATGGAAGTTCAAATTTAAGATGATAGTAGGTTTATAAATACTTAGCTCCTCATAAAGAGTGGCCATGGCCAAAATATAAAATATAGGTGGCTGAAATACAGAGTGAGATTTGGTGTTTGAACAACCAACTTGAAAAGATAGTCAATCGCGATTGAAATAAAGAAGTCAAGGGGTTTAAGATTACCCATAACATCATAGGGTCAGCCCTATCCATAACATCCTCCCTAAAGATGGACAAGAGGCCAGAAAGAGAAAGCAAGAGATAGCACCTTCCCCACTATTGTTGAATAGGGATCATCAGAAGATAGATCTTCCCCAAAAAACCATAGTACCAATACCAACATGGTTCCACAATCAAACAAAGGGGGTCTTTGGCAGAGATCTAAAAGGAGCCACTAACATATCTCCACAATGGTATGATATTGTCCACTTTGGGCCTAAGCCCTCATGGATTTGTTTTTGGGCTTTACCCCAAAAGGCCTCATACCAATGGAGATATTTGTCCATCCTTATATACCCATGATCCTTCCCACTTCTAATCAATGTGGGACTTTGTTCGTATACCCAACAATCCTCCCCTCGAACAAAGGACCATCGAGCCTCCCCTCAAACGATTATCCATCCGCAGGATTCTCCCCTCTCTACCAACCAGGATTCTCCACTCCAATGCGTTGGAAGCACACGCCTTACATGGAAGCACCACCTGTCTCAAGAGCTTGCTCTAACCGAGCTCATCCACGGGCTTACCGGGGCTCACCACCTTCGTTCGGCATTCTGAGGATTTGGCTAACTTCGAATCTGGCTCTGATACGAGTTGTTAAAAAATTCACTGCATAACATAAATAATCACTGAGAATTACTGAGAGGAATAAATATAAAAATAACCAGCAACAACCATAAACACAAATGTTTATCCGGGAAAACCCCAAATTCGGGGAAAAACTCAACCATAATGAAATTTCATTATCCTTGGCCAAAACCCTGGCCAATCCGACCAAATGAGCCTTCATCGCTCACCTCCAGGTCTTGCATTACAATGAAGTCCTTCCAGTCTTTTATAAGCTCCATTACATATAATAGCACTGGCAGAACACTATGAGTGCACAATACTATGTGCCCCAAAACCATCACTGTTTAACCTGGTCAACTTTGACTCTATCCTGAGTCAAGTTTACCTAACAAGATCCTCCCCAAAAAACCATAGTACCAATACTAATATGGATCCACAACTAGGAAAATGGGGTCTTTGGCAAAGATATAAAAATAGGAACCACTAGAGTGTGTTGCATATAGGATGTCCAATAAGGACAAATACAATAGGTGTGTGAGTTTATGGCTACTGAACATAGTTGCAAACAAGAGAGCAAAGCTCAGATGGAAGTTCAAATTTAAGATGATAGTAGGTTTATAAATACTTAGCTCCTCATAAAGAGTGGCCATGGCCAAAATATAAAATATAGGTGGCTGAAATACAGAGTGAGATTTGGTGTTTGAACAACCAACTTGAAAAGATAGTCAATCGCGATTGAAATAAAGAAGTCAGGGGGTTTAAGATTACCCATATCATCATAGGGTCAGCCCTATCCATAACATCCTCCCTAAAGATGGACAAGAGGCCAGAAAGAGAAAGCAAGAGATAGCACCTTCCCCACTATTGTTGAATAGGGATCATCAGAAGATAGATCTTCCCCAAAAAACCATAGTACCAATACCAACATGGTTCCACAATCAAACAAAGGGGGTCTTTCGCAGAGATCTAAAAGGAGCCACTAAAGTGTGTTGCATATAGGATGTCAAATAAGGACAAATATCATAGTGTGAAGGCTAGAGATCATACACTCAAAATAATCCATCAAAACAAGTTTAGAACCATCCATAGAATCATGGGTGAGAGAAATCATGTGGACTTGTCAATGGAATTGCATCAAACGAGGAGAAAGGGGTATCCTTTCCAAAAAAACGGCCATATGCTTGTTAAATCACTGTGAACTATAGAAATTTGAAATTTCAAGAACCTAACTTTTATTGCAAATTCAGAAATTTCAACTCAACCTTGAGGTTTCCCAGATCTATTTCTTGTGGCCTTTTAGCCTTGGGACTAGATCTGAAACATTAATACTTCACTTCCCTTTAGCCTTGGGGCCTTACAGCAGCAAATACTTCACTTCCCTTCAACCCAATTGACAAGACAGCCCAAGAAAACATATAATGAACGAGTGTACTTCAATACCACAATGTTATAGCCCTTAGGGCACACTATTTCAAACCAGTGTTTTTAAAACCGGAACCGGTGACCGAACCGGTCCACCTAGCTAACCGGTTTACCGACCGGAACCGGTCTAACCGGGACTGGTTTGGTCTAAACGAACCGGTTTTTAAAAAATACATTAAATAATTAATTTTTAATGAAACAAAACTATTTTTAAGATGTAAAACCATGATTCCAAGCCAATAGAGACAAAATATGCAAAGTTTGCTCATTTATATACCATGCAAAGGTGAATATATCAAAATGGCACCGAGTGCAATACATATCATCGACAAAATAGCAAAATACATAAGAAATGAGGCTCTAAATGGCCTATAAAGTCCAAAAACAATGCTGCAAGCTATGAGGCCATTGGCCTACTACAAGTCTACAGTGTACACATGATCAATCATCAAGTCCATCACCACTACTAGACACAAGATCATCATCAGGAGCTACATAGACATCATCTGGTTCAGAGTCTGAGGATGCCTCTGCCTCATCTGCAACATCAGTATCAATGCCACCAATGACAATAGAAGTGGACCTAGTGGAAGCACGAGTTTGTCGACCTGCACGACTAGTGCCTTCCATTGGTTCCTTGCCTTTCCTTGATGCCGCTACTGATCCTGGTTCTGATGCCGCCACATAATCTGCCTCATCCTCCGCTAAAGCCATGTCGATATCAAAATCAGCCTCAAACACAGGATCTTCAGTCTCCTCCACCCATTCTGATGTTGGATCAATATCGTCCAACACAATGGGATCTAGATCAGGTGATTTGCTCATCATTTGGTTCCTCCTCAGTCGAAGGTTGTATTGCACAAAAACAAGATCATTTAACCGTTTTTGTTCCAAACGGTTTCTCTTCTTCGTGTGTATGCGCTCAAAAACAGACCAATTGCGCTCACAATCTGAAGCACTGCAAGTTTGACTGAGGACTCTAATTGCAAACCTTTGCAATTGAGGACACTGGCCACCAAATGACTCCCACCAATGTGCTGCAAAGAAAAAGACAATAATTAGTAACTTAGTTTATAATTTGAATTGTAAAGAACGTAAACAATTTTAACTTGAAATGAAAAACAAAATGGAAATTGGAATTGCTTACCTGGTTGGTCCACATCTCTTGCCATCTTTGCCAAGTTTTTGCCAAAAGTACCACTTGCTTGATTGAAAATAGTAAGCTGTCTATGTATATCCAACTGGTCTACATGGTTAGGGACCATGCGCTCCAAGCAATCAATCAATCCAGCTCTGACCTCCCCATCATGTTGATCTCCTAGCCGATTTTTATAGTGATACCTTGGGTTCAAAAAATACCCGGCTGCATGTATAGGACGATGGAGTTGATTGTTCCATCTGTTATCAATGATCTCCCATATACGGCCATATTTAGCTAACCTGTCATTGTAAGCTGCCCGTATCTGCTCCTTTGCCTGATCCATAGCTTCATAAATGTAGCCCATGGCCAATCTTTCCCCATCCACCAACCTTAGCACCTTAAAAAGGGGCTCGGTAATTTTCACAAGCTCTACAGACCTTTTCCAAAAATAAGTGTCTAACACTTTCTTTTTGGTGTCTTTTCCATCTGGTCTACGAGCCCACCGAGATTCAGACCATTCATCAGAGGAAAACATTTTCTGCAATTTTCTATGTTGACCATTGAGACATTGCAACGTGAGGAAGTGAGTTGCAAATCTCGTAATTGCAGGCCTAACAAGCTCTTTGCCTCCAGTGTGTTTCCTCATTAGGCTCAATACCCATGAGTGGTTGTAAATGTATTTTGTAATGCACTTGGCATGCTCTACAGTGTTTTTTACCCACTCCACCTTGCCTATATCCTCAAGCATGAGGTCTATGCAATGTGCAGCACATGGAGTCCAAAATATGGTCTTATATTTGGCCTCAAGCATCTTTCCAGCAAGAACATAGTTTGAGGCATTATCAGTGATGACCTGCACAACATGCTGCTCCCCAACTTCCTGAATAATGTTATCCAAAAGCTCAAATAGAAGGCTTGCATCCTTTACCCTATCAGATGCATCAACTGATTTCAAAAACATGGTTCCTTGAGGGCAAGAAACAAGGAAATTAATGATAGTGCGGTTCTTTCCATCGGTCCATCCATCTGACATAATGGAACAACCTGTTTTGACCCATGACTCTCTAAACTCAAACAAATACTCATCAATGGAAGATATCTCTTTTTGCAAAAGAGCTCCCCTCAAGTCATGCATACTAGGGCCTTTGAAGCCCTTTCCTGCAGCTATAACAGAGTCCCACATAGCTTGGTAATAAGGTGAGCGAGCAGCATTAAATGGGATATCTGAATCATACCACCATCTAGCAATGTATTGGTGAGAAGTTTCTTTGCATTGTTTTTTCCAATGCTGATCCAAAGTGGGTTGAGAACTTGGCTGGGAGGAAGTGGGATTAGATTTAGAAGAGGCAATGGTGGCAGAAGATGAGAAATAACTTTGGATGTTTGGTCTCTTTGGTCCTTTTGATGGTTGGCCAACTCCAACAGAAGGATGAACATAGTGAAAGGGGTCATTGGTGGAAGGGATAGAAGTGGAGTCTTGAATCTCATAATCATCATACCCACTCTGTTTCATAAGATTCATGGTTTCCATTAATTCCCTCTTCCTTGCAATTTCATCTTGGATGGCCTTCTCCCTAGCCTTATCCTCATAAAAATTTTCAAGCTTGGCAATGTATTCTGCCCTAATAGGACCTAACAGTTCTTTTGGTGCATCACATGGCTTTACTTGGCCTCTTACCCCAGCCAAGTGTTGTTTCAACCTAAGAATACCCCCACCTCCAATAGATTTATGGCATAATTTGCATATCATTTTTCCCTCAATTACATCACAATGAGCCCATGCACTGTCCTTTCCTTTTGGAGCCATGTTTGCTTGAAATAATAACAATTTGCAAATAAATCTGCCATTTAAAAAAAAAATTGCAGCTAAGGAACATGGAAAACCAATGATAAATGTAGGAAAAAAATGCACATGCAAGCTACAAAATTTGATAGCATAGAGCTAGAGAGTTCATAGGCTTAGCATAGATGATAGATCATTGAAGTGAGAAGTTTATAGCACAAAAAAAATAATTCATGGACAGCAGACTCAAATGAGGAATTATCAAGTGCAAATCCTTACCTGGAAATGCAAAGTAGCTCCCTTAGCCTCCTCTTGATGATGGCAACTCCACTGACAGCTACACACTATCTCCAAAATAGCTCCAACTCCAACTCCAAGATGACTACTTCAGCAAAAACTCCACACTCTCCAAGCTCACAAACAAACTCACAAACACTCCAAATCAGTTGTGTGAGACAAATGAGAGTGAGAGGGGTGTCTTATAGCAAGTGTGAGGGTGTTTTTGGAGGGAAAACACCTTTCCCTCACCCCCAAAACCCCTAAACCGCCCTCAGAACCTAAACCGCTGCGCTTTTTTGTGTTTACCGGCGGCCTGTCCATAAACCGGCCGGTTTAGGACGGAACCGGCCGGTTTGCTATAAACCGGCCGGTTCCGCCCTAAACCGGCCGGTTTTTACCGGTTAGGGCCTATTTCTGGGCAAATGAGGGTCTGAACCGGGTTAGGAGGGCCGGTTCCGACCGGCCAGGCTTCCAACCGGCCGGTTAGGCCGGTAACCGGTTTTCTCCACCGGTTTTTAAAACTATGTTTCAAACATATAAAACATCTGAATTCTCGGATTACAGCAGAGTATAAGAGCATTACAGTTGCTCCTTTATCTTGAAGATATGTGTTAAACCGCTTAACCAATTTAGAAATATGTTATGTCATATCAAAATGAACAACAAGTGCTGGAATCTACCCAATCAAAATGATAGCATAAGCTGAAAATCAAATCTGCAAATACATAACATTTGGACAGCTGGAACTTTCATTTATATAAAAGAGATGAAGTACAAGTACATACCACAGCTTTATTACAAAGCTGATAAATTCAAGCTCTCCAAAAGCTAGGGAAATCATAAGAAAACACTAACCACCAACTCCTTCTAGCTAGAAATCGCTCCTAACCAAATGTAGTCACTCTAAAGATCCTCAAAAAGCTAGCATCAACACCAACAGGTCCTCCTTGGCACCTACAATTGCATGCCACAAGTGTAAAGACATCCCGCTTCTCTTCTCCTCCATAATAAGCATAACAAGTAGCACTAGGGCTTCCGGATGCCACAAAACTCTAGTCATATTCTCTTACAAGAACTACAAAATAAAACGCTTTCATTGCTCCTATAGGCTTTATCCCAAACCCTAGTCTTATTTTCCTCCTTAGGGTGAAACCCTAACCCTATACTTTCCCTTGAAAATCCTTTAAGAACCTACCATCCAATAAAAAGAGAGTAAATAATCATGAATGTGATTACAAGACAACAATTTTCCCCCAATATCACATATCTAACACAAGTATGTGATCTACAAGAGGGAACAAGTGCAAATATGATCAAATGATTCTCCTCCCCTTCTATTTATATGAGAGGTTATGGAGGCCTACAATACAAAGCGAACCAAGTTCACTACAAGCAACCTAGCTCTACACAAGAAAGGTCGACATGTGGGGCGCTCCAACTAAAGGTAACACATGTTAGGCTCTGAGGCATGCACATCCAACAAGCAAGGCTACAAGGCTAAATGCTCTTCAAGAAAGATCCAAAGCTCCTCCTCCAAGGGCTGCCAATGCTCTAACACTCACTCCTAAGCATGGGGGATTCACCTTGTTGATGAATATCTCACCATTTATTCATAAAGGGAGTTTTTAAATTATGAAAAATAGAGTCAAAATATTGGAGGTATTTGGGAAGGGATGTAGGGTAGGGAAGATTTATAGGTATTGTGGGATATAAAAAGGGGTATTTGGAAAAAATTAGGGATATCTATTAAAAATAGGGGTTATTTTTATTAGAAGAATGTATTGGTAGGTGGCTCAAAAAAAGGACCTTAGGAGGTTTTTATCAATATCTAGTAAGATTTGGGGTGTTCTTCAATATCCCATGATTGTGGGAGCTATGACACAAGTTGACCAAGTGGAGACCCCAAGCTCCTAATGTTGAAATAGGTAACTAGGTTTGGTCTTCGTAAATATCAAATGTACACTTGATTTTGAATATTGTAAAAGAAAAGAAAATTATTATTATTATTTTTTTAGCATGGGTTTCATGCTCAAGTTCAATTTTATAGGTCAAGCACCCATTGAGTGCTTCTAGGGTTTGTCATAGAGTCAAGAAGTCAATTGAGTCATTGTCATATATGAAAGACCCCATTGGGCACTTTGTATCATGTAAAGAAAATTTATATAAGTCATTTAGAGTCATAAAAGACCCTCCAAGATCAAGTCAACCTAGCTACAACAAGTCGACCTTCAAGGAATGACAAGTTGGCGTCATAAGGGCCATTCAACCACCATGATAAGCATATATATAAGAGGTACTCGACCTCATTTGAAAAGCATCCAATCAGCTCATGGAAAACAAGAAAGAGACTAAGAATAAGAGCGAAGGACATTACAAGGTAGAAGAAACTGGATTTTTAAGGATTGTTTTTGGGCTAAATCTTCCCACACGTGCGAAGAGAATTAGGGCATCATCTTGTTGTGGGGAAGACCGAATTGAAGCCATCACAAGGAGCCGAAGTTTGGGTGTAAAATCATTAAGAAAAGAAGTCGAGTTACCAAGGAAGAAGAAGCACTTTGAGCAAGTTGAAAAGGAGACCTAATTTACCATCTTCCACCCACACATGCGAGCTAGGGTTTCTACAGTAGAGGCCGAAGTTGCAGTCAAAGAGTTGCAGGTCCGAAATTGTAGTTGAAGAAGAAGTTGCAGCAGTTGTAAAGCAAGGTTGACTTGAGTTGACTTTGGGAAAATCAAGTTCATCAACAAGAGGTTTGACTTGGTCTTGGAGGCGTCTTTGTCAAGGGTCATAGGTCTTGGTATTCGTCATTTGAATATTCTATAAGAAGAGAAGAATTCTTGTGGGTTTTCCTCTCAAGAGGAGAGGTTTTGGCCCTGGCTTGCAGCCTACATTTTGTGTCCTCTTGTGTCACTGATCTTCATTATTTGGTAGTTGTTTGATGATAAAGAACACTATAATAATCAAGATAAGAAGAAGTTAAGTACAAATAGATCAAGTTAAGTAAAAGAACATCACAAGCAGTTATCGAAGTAAGAGAAATCACCTAATTAAGTTGCCCCTAGATTTCTCAACACCTAATTCATGTGTGCCTCTAGGTCCATCCCAATGACATTATCACTCTTAAACCCAAACATCCTAAAGTTAAGTACAAGCCTCCATGCAAGCAACCATGTGTCCTCGTGCCACCTAGGGCTCAATGTCCTCCTCCAAGATTCCTAATGTTCCTCCTCTAAGGCAAGTTGTCCTCCTAAGCAAGTAACCACCCTTCAATTGACAGCTACATTAAAAATTCACCAAGCTTCATAGGTCGACAATGTCCCAAGGAAGAATGCCACACAAACATCAAAACAAGGCATATCAATCAATGAGCAAGCCAACTCCAATGTGTATGTCCATCACGGTACAACCAAGGGTTGTCCATACACCATGCACCTGACATCACATGAAGCACCCCCAAGTATGGTGTACACTGTAAACACTTTCAAAATGACCCAAAAATATAAGACTCCCCCTTTATGATGAAAATGTTTTCACCATCATTAGTTTGCTTCCTCTACAACTCAACCAAACCTACCGTCTACGAATCTCAACCTACTACAATATCAGATTCAACCACTAGCTCCTAAAAAATAATTGCCACCCAACCATCACATTATTCCATCAAGGTATTGTTACACACCACCAGTGGGTGCCCCATAGGAGAAATTTTCTCCTAAAGGTGTCTTCAACCGACAGCCAGCAGCCTTTAACAGCCACCAATGTAGCTGATATATTGTGCCAATTGATCTTCGCTCCCTAAGCCAATCATATGTCCCCTCACCCATTTGTCGAGAGCATATGTTTGAAGGTGGGCCATCCAATCCTAAAGGTATGCCATTCATTGTGCAATCAGGTGTGTGTGCTTGTTGTTCCTTGGGCACACTGGGTATGGATTATTGGGTGACTTGGAAGAAGGAACGGTTTTGATTGTAGTCGTGTTCCCTCACCTTAAATGGGGGGGTTAATCCTCAACCCTAGTCCCATGGGATCTCCCCTATTGGCTTATAGCTTCAGGATGGGCACTACTTGGGAAACCTCGATTTTGGTAGCGCGGTTTTGTTTTCCCGTTTTACATTTTTCACTCACCTCTGCACATTACATGCCCTATTTCATCATCTTCCCTCTCTAGGTCCACATGACCATAGGGTCCACAAGGCTCTGGTACTCCCCCTGCCCTTGTCCACATGTATGGGTCGAACTCAGAACGTTGCCCCGGAGGTCGATGCAACTAAAAAAAAGGGTTAAAAGCATATCATGGCCACATACAAAAGAAAATAACATCACAAAATGCAAAATATGGTTGGGACATTATATTAGCGTGTGGGCAAAAGCCAAACATGAGCTCTACCCCTTCATTATGGCCATCACCCTGGTTCCTAGGGCCCCATGAGTGCCCCCATCATTAAGGAACCCATTCATGTCCCAACTGTTGGTGGGCGATGAACTACCCCACCTTAAGGGGGTAATAACTGCTTATATCATACACAGTATGCTCTCATTTCCTAGAGCCCCAAGTAATATAATAAAGAAAAATCAAGAAAAGGCAAAAGGAAAATGAAGAAGGGTGGAAAAACAAAGGTCAAGGTAACTCATGTACCATGATTGCTCCCTCCTACATATATACACCTAAATATGTGGACATCCCTCATCATTACCACCCTTGAACCCATGGCATTTGGCCTTGAGACCCCTAAGTCCCAACCCACCTCATCATTATCCACATGACACCTATCACTTGAAGGATGTACCTTGGACATGTCTTTCCTTTAGGCGTTGGAAACACCTAATAGGGTTGTTTACTAGCCATTCCTACTTAGGAACGTAACATTATTACATGCTTAAAGCTCCAAATTTGGAAGGGAGGCTCATTATGAAGTCTCATTTGTGCCCTTGGTTAACAAGCTTGGTTCACTTAGATGCACTAAAGAACTATTGTACCTAAAGTTGCGGAGATTAATTGCATCTTATATATAATTGGCAGGTAGTTTCATCATGGGCTAGGCAACTTAACTAGGGCCCAAGCCCACTAGAGGATTATATTGACACTTGTAGGGGATGTGTTGAGAGCCATGGGACTTTGTCATGTGATAGAGCATCATTTCATGTCATGGACACCCTTAGCACTTTCAACAACTTGTTCATTGCCCACATTATTCATGAGATGATGCACTTGAACTAGCATTGCCCCAGCCGGCTTAGCAGTGTACACATGGTTTGGCAGTTGATCCAAGGCCCATAGGAGGTTTGTCTCACTCTTAAGACATGGGAGGGCATGCACTATCTTTAGAGCCCTCGATTAAAGGAGTCTATAGGCTTATCTTTCACCAGGAGACCCATGAGACCAGTACTTGTGCCCCAGAGCCACTTTGGAGCACCACATGATGACTTACATGGACATTAAGGGGCCATCCCCTTGTGCATCATTTATGGAGCCCTCTCTCTCATTTTGGCACTTAGAGGACTCAACATGGCCTTCCAATGGCCTCACTTCATCATGACATCATCATTTCGGCCTACTATTGGATGGTTTATTCATAATTTTTTAAGCTTCTTGGTGGGCTTGTCACCAAGACCTTATTTTTGTACAATAAAATAATACTAGGGGTTTTGGAATAGGAATTCGACCTCTAAAGGTCTCATATAAATAGAACTCGCTCTCATTGTGAGATAGCATCACCATCACTTGGATTTCTCTTGCAAAAGACATTTGCCCTTTTTCTTTTGGACGAATTGGAGACTCTTTGATGCATTTTGATATCTTTAGAAGCTAGAATTTCGATCTTTCTTGGAGATACTTCTTGATTTGTGGTTGGATATATCTCATTGTCATCTTGTAAGTTCCTTTTGATGAATATTCTCTTTTGAAATGATATTTAATGTATGGAATTTGTTGCAACTACTTAATGTTGTTGTGCCCTAGTTTATTGAATATCATTGTACAAGGCTTTTTGGTTAGCAATTGCATATGTTACTCGTTGCATGACAATAGATGAATGTTCCTAGTGGATGAATTTTATTTTCTTCCGTGAAAATCCACAGATCATGGGTGGGTAAATCTTAAAGCTTGGTTTCTAGGGCATCCATCTTTAGCCTCCTTGAATACGGTTTTGGAAAATTTCAAAATTTTGAATCATCTTAGACTCCATAGCCAAGGGAAATAAGCACTCGTCCTCTATCTTCACTAAAACTCCATATCTCATCCACCTTCGGATTTCTTCTTGGACACAGTCTCCTCATAGCCTTTCCTAGTTGGGAAGATTCTCTTTGCCACTGACTACATCTTGGAAATTCTCCCAAGACTTATGAAGTCCCAATAGCGCAAGACTCACAAGGTCTTTTCCTGCTACAATCTCACCCACTCCAGCTAGCTCATCCCAAACCTAGGTGAATTTGGAAAGGTACGTAATGATGGGCTCTCCTTTGCTCATCCAAATATTTCTTGACTTGCCTTTCAAGGCAAGATTTCTAGCATCACTGGATACCTAATACAAAGCCAAAATGGTTTTCCACATATCATTTGTTGTCATCTTGCCATGGAGATGAGGAATAATGTAGTCTTTTACCCCCTCAAGAATGATCCTCCTGCCATTGGTGTCATTCTTGTTATGATGGCTCAAGTATTGGGCATTTGTGGGCGCAATTTGTGGGTTCTTCACAAAATTTAGCACCCCATTATCTTCCAAAACTACTAAGATCCATTCCCTCAATGAGCAGAAGTTAGAGGCTCCCTCTAAACAGCGATCTGCCCTTCGTCCTTGAAATAACATATTGCTTATCCAAAAAACATTGCTCTTCAAACTCTAGCACAAGCCTATTGACTGAAATGTGCTCTTCATTGACTGAACAATCTTGGTGTTGGTTTTTATACAGAGCGTGGCTCTGATACCATGTTAATTTTCTTGAAACTCTGCAACTACTTAGATGAATTTACTGAAAAATCAAGGCAACTGAAAACTGAAACCAAGTTTAACTTTCACCAAGATACAGAGTTTCTTAACATTCAACATGCAACGAAAAATAGTTGAGATAAAAACACATGCACACATAAAATTGACACTAGCGTTTTACCCAAGAAACCCAAATGGGAAAACCTACATTCGTTGTTGTGGACTTTTTATTGATTGTTCTTTGAGCAAATAGATCTTTTACAAATTCAATTTGTTGCTACTGCAGCCAGCAAATAGCCTTTGAGAATCTAATTTCCTAGCTCCACAATTGCTCTCGGCCCTGCCTTGATCACTGCTCTCAACCTTGAGAAGATGTTCTCAGCCTTGCCTATTGATCTTGACCTACATACACAATTGCTTACTGTTGAAACTAATCTCAGCTTGCTCCTCGAATTCCTGATCTTAGCTCCTCAACCAATGCACACTGCCAACAACAAAGAATCATCAATCTTTGTGCCTTCGTCCTTCTCTGCGTTAATAGACTTTCGATACATGTAAGGAGGCCAACTTTGAATGGTTGTTCACACAAGTGTAACAAGTTCCTTTTGTTAGTTAACTAGAGAAAGTCTTACTTACACTTTGACTAGCTCTCAGTTAACTAGCTCGAGTTGCTCCTTGATTTCCTCTAGTTGTGAACCGAGTTAACTGAGAACTTAACTCGTCCTTTCTTCACTTGTCTCTGAAGTCTTAACTCATCCTAACTTGAAATTGACTTTGTAGTCTTAACTCGTCCTAACTGGACTTGTCTCTGCCACCTCATCCTATAGTCTAACTGAAGAAGACTCCAATGAACTGAAGCTCCAACACTACGCATGTAATCTATTGATGACCATTCCAGTGAACTAGAAATCAACTCATCACAATTGAATTCTAACTTATGAATTAGCATTCATGCTAGAGAAAGACAATTCGAACTCTTTATTGGCTAAGGCACAAGCCAGAAGACCTTCCTTCTCTACATTTTCAACACTCCCTCTTAAAATCCCACTTTGTTAGTTTTCCCCACACTGAGGTTTTCCAGGGTAAAAGTTGTGTAAAATTTTATGTGCTTGGATTTCTTGTTTCTGTTGTGTATAATTTGTTAGAAGCTCAGTTGTGTTAATTATGCGTAGATTTCATATTTGAATTTTCTGGGTTTTCAGTAAAATATAAAAATTTGGGTATAAAAAATTATTGTCACAATAATCATTTTGTTGGGCTTAGAGAAAACTAACATGGTATCATAGCAAAGCCTCTAAAATAAATTCAAGTGTTGCACAGGTTCAAGCTCAAAGGGGTTCGTGGTCTTTCTAGGGTTTTCAGTAAACAGTGATGCGAGGGTTTGATTTACCATGGCAATCAATGTCAGGTATGAAGATAGGTTAGAAGGAGCCTCAAACTATCTTCAGTGGAAAGTCTAGATCACAATTGTTCTCAAGGAGAACAAGTTGTGGAGCTTTGCTAACTCCACAGTGGTTGTTCCAGTGTCAGATTTTGTTGCCCTAGATCTCCATGAGGTGAAAGAAGCAAGGGCACAAAGGATCATCTTGGACAAGGTGAAAGATCAACTAATTCCCCTTCTATATGAGAAAAAGACTGTCAAAGAGATGTGGGATGCAATCACCAAATTGTACCAGAGTGACAACCAGAACCAGAAGATGGTGCTAAAGGATAAACTACAACACGAATGTCAAAGGGAGAGAACGTGGCTTCCTACCTTACCATGCTCACGCAGGTGCGAGATGAGATGGTAGTTGTAGGGAAGACAATCCCTAAATCTGAATTGGTGCCTGTAGCCTTGAATGGCTTTACAAATCAGTGGGATGTATTTGTAAAATGCACCGTGGGATGAGAACATCTTCCCACCTAGGAAAGGTTGTGTGATGATTTCACACAAGAGGAGATCTGAGAAGGGTCTCAACGTGGAGACTAAAAGAAGTAAGGAAGAAGAGAACTTGGCCCTAACCTCTAAGGGCGAGAGAAAGGCCAAGAAAGGCTCCGCTGAAGGAGCTACTTCGAAGGGCAATAAAAAGAAGTTTGATGCTAGCAAAGTGAAATGCTTTGCTTGCCACGAGCTAGGGCATTTTTCCAATGCCACAACTGAGATGGACGAGTTTGTAGGTAGATTTGAGAATGAATTCTCACTCATCGTGTGTTTCTCTAGTTCAATGGCCACTAGCGTGTGGTACATTGACAGTGGCACTTCAAGTCACATGACTGGAGTGTGAGACTACTTTACCAGTCTGAAGGAGCACAGTTTGGAATTCCACATTGAGCTTGGTGACAATGCGAATTACAGGGCAACACGCAATGGAACTATTAAGTTTCAAGGGTAGTCCGGGAAGCCTCTACTAATGAAGGATGTGCTATTCGTTCTAATTTTGACAAAGAATCTAATTTTTGTTTCAATCTTGGGGGAGAAGGGTTATGTGGTGATTTTTCGAGATGGAAAGGTGTATATTTGTCCCAAGGGTTTGAACTTCAGCACAACAAAGGTGCTTGGAGTGAGCGGAAACAAGCTATATAGACTCCAATTCGAGCCAGCCAAAGTGTTGGTGAACAGCAGTAGCAACAGCAGTAACTTGGGGTAATTGTGGCATAGGAGAATGGCACACTTACCCATGGAGCACTCAAGTGTTGACTGAGGTCGTGACCGCACTCCCTGATTTCACTACAGATCAACATGACATGTGCAAGGAGTGTACCATGGGAAAGTACACCAAGACCATGTTTCCAGTAATGACAACAAGTCCAAGGGGATCTTGGACTTGATCCATTCAAATGTATGTGGGTCATGTCAACAGTGTCTATTCAAGGGTTCATCCATTACGCAGCCTTCATAGATGACCATTCTCGGAAAACCTAGATCTATTTTATGAAGACTGAGGATGAGGTCTTCAATCGATTCCAAGAGTTTAAAGCTCTTGTGGAGAACCATATGAGCAGAAAGATCAAGGTACTTAGATTTGAAAATGGAGGCGAGTACAACTCGAATGCCTTCAAGGAGTTTTGTGTAGATTTTAGAATTAAGAGGGAGTTGATAGTTCCATATAACCCATAGCAGAATGGAGTATTGAAGAGGAAGAACGGAGCCATTGTTGGGGCAGCAAAAGCAATGTTGCGTGATCAGGATCTACCTATGTTCTTATGGGTAGAAGCATGTAACGCAGCATTTTATTTGCAAAACAGGAGTCCACACAAGGTGTTGGGGAGGATGAGAGGCATTCATGGGGAAGAAACTAGAGGTTAGTAATCTTTGCATTTTTTGGTGCTCGGTTTATTGTCACGTTCCATCAGAGAAGAGGGCAAAGCTCGAGCCTACTACAAAGAAGGGTATCTTCATTGGATATAGTGAGACCTCAAAGGCTTACAAATTCTACATTCATGCACTCAGGAAGACAGTGATGTGGAGGGATGTGAAATTTGAAGAGGACAAGGCTTTAAAAATGTTCTATGGCTCAGTGCCAATTGTATCAGAGGTTCAAGAGCAGGAAGCACCAAAGGAAGAAAGGAGACAATGATTATAGATTGCAGGACCCAATACTTATGTGCAAGACAAGCAACATGAGCACGAGTAGGAACATGATGCTCCATTTGCCCAAGTCGAGACTTCTAGGAAGAAGAGGCCAAAATGGGAAAAGCGTACCTTAAGGGAAGCTCAGGAGCAGGTGGATGCTCCTATAACTTCAGTTAGGGAGAGCAAACCACCACAGAGATTTCCCAATTACATGGCTCTTATGAGCAGGTTGATTGAGGCTGAGCCTTCCAGTTTTCAGGAGGCATCTAAGCAGCATATGTGGAGGGATGCCATGGTGGAAGAGTACTCTTCATCATGAATAATAATGTATGGGAGGTTGTGCCACGACCTGAATGAAAATCAGTGGTGGGATCTAGGTGGATATATAAGATCAAACACGCTATTGATGGTAGTGTTGAGAAGTTCGGATCCCAGTTCATGACTAAGGGGTTCTCTCAAAGGGAGGGAGTTGACTGTGATGAGACATTTGCCCCTGTAGCCAAGTACTCCTCCATCAAGGTTGTGACTTCCAATGCTGCAAAGATGGGTTGGAAGATCCATCATATGGAAATCAAGGCAGCATTTCTTAATGATCTGATTGAGGACAAGTTATATATAACACAATCAGAGGGCTTTAAAGTGCATAGGATGGATTCCCATGTTTGCAGGTCGAAGAGAGCGTTGTACGAACTCAAGCAAGCACCACATGCATGGCTTTCCAAGATAGATAGCTATCTGCTAGGGATGAGTTTCACCAAGAGTGATGCTGACTCAAACCTGTACTACATATTGGTCAGGGGAGAGCCACTCATTCTTGTGTTATATGTAGATGATTTGTTTCTTATAGGTTCAGAGAAGCTCATTGCAGATTGCAAGAGGGATCTTGCTTCGAAGTTTGAGATGAAGGATATGGGGTTGATGCACTACTTTTTGGGGCTAGAGGTGTGGCAGAGAGATGGGCAGATCTTCCTTGAACAACAGAAGTATGTTGTGGAGATCCTGAAGCAATTCGGATACATTTTAAAGACCATTACATTTCTTTAGATTTTCCAATATCCGTTGCGGGTTTGAGCTTGACTATGGAGGCTCAATCCAAACCCTCATATGAGTACTCCATAATACAAAAATTTTATTCCCTTTCCAACTAAAGATTTTCCAAAATACTCCCAAGATCCAAATACGTTTACATTCTAATTTTAACTACTTTTTGGTTTGATTTTGACTAGCTTCTTGTTTTCCTTAGCGAGATATTTTTGCCCTTTTTCCCAACTCGGATCCAACCTGTGTTTTATGTTGAATCCAAGGGGTCACCGTTCTGTGAGTGATCTTTGTTGCCTTTGGCACTTTTTTCATTTGCCTGATTAGCCCAAGAAATTTCTTTTTCAATCCTATTTCCAAAGAGTTCAATGGAGGAACCAAGATTTGCAAGAGTTTGATGTTCTTCCTCTAACTTTGCTTTCGGTGGATCCTCTTTGGCATGTGTTTCTTCCTGCCTATTTTTTGCTTCCTCTGGTGGATCCTCTTTGACATGCACTTCTTCCTGACTTTCTTTTGCTTCCTCTTTGTCTTGGGTCTCTTCTTCCTTGTATATAGTATAATGAGCACCTTCCTACCATTTAGGCCTCCAACTATTTTTCCGAAATCTATTATCCTGCAATCGCTTGAGGCAATTCTTGATTACATGCCCTATTTCATAACAAGGTCGGCATCAGAATGAAACATTTTCATAACCAAATTTCTGAACCCATACATAATTTGGAGTCGTTAAATTTATCTCGACAGGAAAACCTTTATTAAAGTCCATCTCCACACATATTCGAGCATAAGAGGTCTTAAGGAAATGCTTAGTTTTTGAACCCATACAATAAAATTTCCCTAGTGCATTTCCAATAGATGTTAACGAAGAAAGATTCCAAAGATGCAAGGGCAGGTTCAAAAGCCTTACCCAAACTGGAGCTGAGGAGATTGCCCCATAACAGGATCAAGAGGAGACCAGGGCTGCATGAAGAGACCAACACTACCCCAAAACCAAGGACCGGAATCCCAAATAATCTTCTTATCCTTGGGATTATCAAAAACAACAACAAAAATCCCCAAACCAGAGGGTAAATATTCAGATCATCAGACAATAGAGGTTTCCACAAATCAAAAATCCACTTATGGAGACCACTCAGCGACGGCCAAAACCCATTAAATCTACATATAAAACATTGTTCTAAAAACAAAATTGCACAGTTGAAGGCTTCATCCTCCAAGGGAACATTAACAGCAAGAGATTCTTGAACTGTCAGAAGAACAAATCCAGATTTCAACATGGCACTGTAAGATACCTTGGCTTGAGTTGCCTGAGAGGAAGAACTTGCAAATCCAACTGCCATTCCTTCAAGAGATGTTGATTTCACCGCTAAATCACAAAAATTTGTCATTATGCGGGGGGGCTGCGGGTAGATCCACACAACTGAGCACTAACTAGACCGAAACCCTAGCTGTCACGGGAGCCTTCATCTGTCTGGTACTTATTTGCGTCCTTCTAGACTGGATATATATTTTTTTGTCAATACATTCAGTCAATTTATGGTTGAGTGAAAGCGAGTGCAATGGGTGGCAGCGAAACACATACTTAGGCATCTACATGGTATGATGGAGTATGGGTTGAGTTATGTCTAGGGAGATGGAGTGAAGCTAATGGGTTATTCAGATGTTGGTTGCGCAGGCAGCACAATTGACAATTAAAGTACTTCAGGTTGTTGTTTCAACAGGGTCTAGAATTGTTTCTTAGTTCAGCGGGAAACAGAAGTCAGTTGCATCGAGTTCTGTTGAGGTTAAGTACATGTCAGCAAGTTTGGTATCATGTGAGACCATTTGGTTTCGAAAGTTACACATGGGGCTATTTGATCAAGAGCTGGAGCCAATCATGATACATTGTGACAATTAGAGTTGCATCAGGCTCTCAGAAAATCCAGTGTTTCATGATAGTTCGAAACATATAGAGATCAGGTATCAATTCATCTGGGACTGTGTAAAAAGGCAAGGTGAAGTTGCAATATGTACTTACAAATGAGCAAGTTGCAAACATCCTCGTGAAAGCATTGATAAAAGGTAAGTTTGTCTTCTTCAAGGACAAGTTAAGGGTGGTGCAGAACACCTTCCTCGCTAAGAGGGAGTATTAAAATTGTAGCTCGGACAGGTGTCTCTGCATATGCCTTGTGTCCAAGCATGCAAAAAATACCTTAATAATTACTTATTTCAGCAGTTTCTTTCTTCTCTAAGTTTAAACTTAGGAAAAGCACGATAATTAATTTAATTAGTTATTATTGCCTTTGTAACTAAAATCTATAACTCTGGAAATTAATATTTCTTTTTTGACGGATCGAAAGAAAGTGATAAGATCAAATTTTGACCTTTGATCTTTTCTTTGAAGATCTCAAAGAGGAAATAGGGTTATGAGAGAAATTATGAATTGCTAGAATGTGTGGGTGAAGGACACAATTTGGAGATCACATCAAGTGAGAGAGAAGAGATCTGATTTGGGTGAGAAGAAGGAAGGTCAATCAGCTAAGGAGGGGCTGAGTTCACAGAGAGAGAGAAAGAGTCATTAGGGCCGAGTTCTCTACAGGAGGAGAGACTGTGTCTTGGGCCTAGTTCGCTGGAGAAAAAGGGTGTTACACTACAAAGGGAGAGGCCATTTGCAGGGTCGTACTGTGCAGAGGAGAGGGGCCATTTTCTAGGGCCATTCTTGGCTGTAAATTCTCTGGAATTGCTGCTGTAATAGTTTCCTGATTAATTCTTTATAGCCTAATAAAATACTTCTTTGCTAGTTTTTCCCCACATTGGGGTTTCCAGGGTAAAATTTGTGTAAAGTTTATGTGCTTGGATTTCTTGTTTCTGCTGTGTATACTTTGTTAGAAGCTCAGTTGTGTTAATTGTGCATAGATTTCAGATTTTAGTTTTCTGGGTTTTCAGTAAAAAATAAAATTCTAGGTATAAAAATTCACTGGCACGTTAATCATTTTGCTGGGCATAGAGTTAACTAATATTTAATTTATATTAGTTGTTTAAATATGGTAAGTAAGATAGATATTACATCAGTGCTTCCTTTTCCTTTTCTTTAACAATTTGGTGTTGAAAAGATATAAGACATTAGTTTTTTTATATATTTCTTTAGCATTGGAAGCATGCACACATGCGAAAGTGTTCAAGATCCCCCACCCAAGCTGTAGAGCACCTCACTTCTCTCAGCACAATTATCCAAATTTGTATTGGAGCATTACAATTCAAATATCATCCAAATGTGTAGCCACAGCCACAATTGCACAGTAGGTGTTGACTTGTTATGAGGCATTAGGAGACCGAAACATATATGATCTTTTGAGCTTAACAAGACATAAGTCACCATTGTAGCCCTGCATAATGTTGGCCCTGAAACAATTCCCATTCATGTGATAAAGTATTATAATACCTCCGCATGTAAAGATGATATCTCTCATTGAATTAATCAAATTGGACCTGTTTTAAAACTTACTTGTAAAGCCTTGGATATCAAATCCAACATCCAGTCATATTTAAAAAAACGGTCGGAAATGCATCATTTCTAAGGATGATCATAAAAACAAGTAGAGAAGCTTCGCAAAGCAACTGTTTCACTATAAGCAATTTCAGTATTACCATAAACAATTTGAGCTATATTTTAGATATACAAGATGTCATTTCTTGTGGCTTCTCAGAACAACCACAGGAATGATCATTGGTGCAATCAGAACATTCTAGGACAAACTGCAGCATTTTTGTCAGAGCTTTTGAGCTTACCCGACGTCCAGCAGCAAAGGATTTTGAAGCAGCTAAACGAGGAGCCGCAGCTGTTGATTGAACTCCAGAATATGGAGAAGAAACTGACGGAATAGGAACTTCAGTGTCTGACACAATTCAACAAAACTTGTCAGTGCCACACTTTTCCAGGAATTTAAATACACATGATCATTCAACCTTTAAATGACATTAATATAGAAATCAAATAGGATAATCATTTCTGAATTTTAAACGCTTCACGATATTCTTAACTTTCAAATAAGAACAATTAATCTCGTGCAGAAAAGCATCCTTGTAATGCTAGAAATTAAATATTGTATTTTCTTCCAGTCTAAAGATACCTAGGAAGAAGAAAGATTCAGATTCTGAAGCAGGAGGCATAAACTGAAACTCCTCTCTGCAAGAACAAGAAATAGTTAAGGCACATAATTTCAAATGAGAAAAATTACTTTCTTAGGATACACAACAGCGCTTATAGTTCTTTCCAATGTACATTACGAACTCCAACGCTGGTTGCCTTGAAAGATCGAATGAGAAATATTACCTGAAAGAGTTGTCTGGGTGTGCATTTATCGCAGCACCAAATTCTGTTGCAAGATTCAATTTTAATTTAAATATAGACTTTGTAAGGTGTAACTAACATCATGCATGAATAATTTTTCAGCATATCAACAAGTGGAAAATGTTTGTCTTGTGCTCGTCTTCGACAGCTATTTTAGGTTAAGAAACAAAGTACCAGAAGGCTTTGGTCGCAGTATTGTCTGCTCATCGTTCTGGCTCATGTCTGTCAAATTGTCTGCACAGGTCTCCAAGTCTTCAAATACCGAACCTATTGTCAGAAGATGCAATAGAATAAAAGACAGTCAGATCAAATTGGCACTAATTACAGAGCAAACACAAAAATATGCCAATATAGTGAGAGACAACCATGATAAGTTGAACTCCCCAATTGATCGAAGACATAGTTCAAACTTCAAACTGCATTAAAATGATTTCAGGGGCTTTGACTCATTTCCACTTATTGGTTGCTATATGGGGGTTGGACTAGACCTGCTAAGTGTCGATAACAAACTCAACATACCTGGTAAAACATAATGTTTGTGAAATCTCGGGATTCTCTCCACCAAGCACTGCTGCATGAGACCCTCGCCATCTGTATATTCTTGGCATTTGTGAAGCCTCTGAAATTTACCGAACAATTATGTTAATGTAGCACAGGATTTCATTTCAAGATTCAGCATCAGTATACAAATGGATGGAAGCATAAGGTATTAGTTAATATTAAAGATAAAATATCTTTGCTATTAAGTTGAAGAACAAATACATTAAATAAAGGTTATTGATCATAAAGATTAGTTTCTATCTGAACCATTGACAATTGATCCCGTACGGAATTTGGATAAAAGTCATCGAGCTTCGGCATTCCGATGACTCCGCTACCGCCATTGTGGATTTAATGGGGTTCGAAGTTTCGACTGGTTTTCAGTATCTGTCTACCATTTACCAGAAAATCCACACAAGTTCCACTTTGATCACTAATGCGACCAAGCTAATGCACAGTTAAGGGGCTTATCAAGTTTTTTCTCGAAAGATTTCATTATTCTGCCTGTTGTTAGGAACCAGTAACTGATTCACACAAATACCAATATTCATAAAGTTTGAATAGTACTAATTAATACCTAACTTCAGAGAATAACTGCAAAAGGATCAAAAGGGAATTCACAAATCATGAGAGAGAAAACGTACGTTTACACACAAACACAAAATTTGGAAAAACAAAAATAGTGATTTTGCAGGAGAAACACAAGTACCTGGTTAAGGCAAGCTATCCGAAGTTCTGAGGAGGAAATATCATTAGCGTGTTGATTGAGAAGATCGTTTAATTTGTAGGAAACAGTACCCAAATGGTCTACAGTGCTTACCATAGCATTCAATACATAATCTTTCAAATTCTCCAGAATCCTGAGCAGGACAACCCCATCTTGACATAATGAATGAAACTATATTTGAACTGAATCTAAAAATAAACATGAAAGTAAGAGTAACTAGCCATATTTTGACATACATCTGTTTGTGGTCACTGTTAAGGCAGGAAAACTCATAGTATTCCGCTGCAGAGTAGAGCTGTGGCCTCAAGTTCTTTAGCTCCTGTGATTACCACTTTACCAATCTCATATATTTGTAAAACGAACAAAAGTTATGGATCACTTTCAACTAGAATCACATGAGAAACATGGGTGGGTACCTGCAGACTGTGGAGGAAATGCCTGCTCTGCTGCATTGATATCTCATCATAAGTCATGGGCTCTTCCTCCTCTTCTTCCTCCTCCTCCTCCTCCTCCTCGGGTGGAAAGGTAAAGGGAAAGGGAAAGGGAGGCGCCCCTTGATCATCTGTCATTGCAATCTCTCCTCTGACTCTAGGGCGCTCACTCCACTCCACTTCTGTGCTTTCCTGGTGGCTCTGGCTATTTGAAAGCCAGAAATTCAATGAATTCATGGGGAAAGTGAGCTTGGCAATCGTTTTGGGTGGTGACTGTCACAAGGTTTTGTGTGTTGCTTTTTACTTTTGGCAGGTGAGGGTGGGAATTGGATGATTGATTTGATTGCACCGATGGCCCTACAGCTACACCTCTTTTGAAATTGGAAATTGGGAACCCTGCAAATTATGTCTAACAAAAGGCCGGTGACTCGCCCTTAAAGGAGACAGACTCATTTTCTTCCGCGGAGGAAAAGGAATGTTCTTTTGCCATGATGGGCTTGTCCATACGCTGGCCTGCACTGCATCAGGAGAGTTGGTATTATGTCAAACTTCACACATTTTTTAAGATTTTGTGGGAGCTGCGTGGGCTCGAACGCGCCTATTTGGCAATCACGTTCGGGGAGGTATGCTTAATTTTCGACTTAATGTGAGATCGTGTCTATGTTAGAAAAAATCCAAACAGGGTAATGACTTTCTCATATTTTCAGATTCAAGGGGTCCACGTGTTCTGTTTTGTGTTAATTTTTTCAATCGAACTACTGCCACGACATTTCTTGCACGTGCTCGACAGAATAACTTACCACAGATTCTAAGTCATTTTTTGATTGGCCATTAATGTCAATTGATTTATAACAATATAGGAAATTAGTGTGATAATCAATAAAAATTATTTAATTGATTAGGTTAATTGAGTTTTTATATATTTAAAATATAATTTATTTTTTTAATAATATAATTTTCAAAACATAAATATTTTATAAACTTAATAAATGATATAATAATATGCTATTAATTTTATAAACTTAATAAATGATATAGTAATATGTTATTAATTTTATTGTAATTATAATTCTTCTGTTTTCATCACTATATGATGCTTTAGTATAGAATATCAAATACTCAAATTCATGAATACATTAAAATAATAATATTACTTAGATATGTAATGTGATCATTTTTCCATGTTTTTGAGAAAGATAATATCTATTATTTAAATGTTTTATTTTAATTAATAGATTTTATTTTATTTTTTTATAATATTGAGGTATTTTTTAAATCAAAAAATTAATTTAATAAAAAATTAGAAGATAAAATAAAAAAATATGTTTTTTAAATCAAAAACATATTTTAATAAAAACATTTAAAAAATAAAATAATAATTATTTCATTATTTAAAAAATTGTATTTCCAAAATAAATTCACAAAATTATATTTATATATTTTTATTATATATACACTATATTTATTATAAAATATATATTTTATAAGCTTTAAGCCTTATAAAATTAGGTGTATGTGTTTACAAAGTATTATAAGAAATAAAATAATAGTTATTTTATTCATTCTAATTTTAATTTTAAGTTTTAAATTTACAAAATTATATTTTTGTATCATTATATATATATATATATATATACAATATATTTATATAGAAGTTACATGGGAAGTTAGGTTTATGTGCATATTATTATGAGTGTGTCATCTACATTATTCAACCGGAAAAATGAACATGTATTTCCTTTCAAAAGGGTTATCTTTACCACTAAACTGAACCCTCTCGATTCTTTCTTGAGCCCAAGCGTTGGCCTTCTGCTTTTCCTCCTCCGTTAGTTCACATCTCGGATTAGAACCTATTTTCGCATTCTTCCCCCGCGCCTTCTTCTGTTTAACCGCAGAGGCTGGAGCCTTACAGGACTCGACCCCATTCGTAATATCACCGAGAGCAGTTCGAGGTGCAACCCCTGCGCGCCCATTCTTAGCAGAAGAAAATGTCCCACCGAATGCCCCCTTAGTATGATTCTCCGTCTTGCGAGGGGCGATAGGGCTCACCAGTCCAGAACTTCGAGGTTTCGGCTTGTTCGTGATGTAGGCTCAGTCAGTGAGGCGGCATCCATGAATACCTCCGCCCCTAAGGCCGATATGCAGGTAATGGTGTCGTAAAAACCCGCTAAGTCGTTTCCTGAACGAATACGGGAAAAAATGCCCACTCCGCCAGGTGTCAGATGAGAATAAAGCCCGAACGAAGACGAAGCTAATTGTCAATTCGCCAGGTGTCAGCGTCAGAATGAGAAGGACGACGAAAGGTCCCTTTCAAAGGAAGGCCTATCGGCCTAATTAATAATAAGTTTAATATCTTAAAATTTAAAATGTAAAGGATATGTGCACATAGAGTGGGATAAAAAAAAATAAGGGTAGTAGTTGTGATGTAACATAGTCTTTGTCTCTACTACATTTAATTAATTTTTTTCATGGTGTTTTTTTTAGTAATGATGTATTAGTTTTCCAATAATAAAATAAAATAAATAGTTTCATACAATGAGTTAAGTTTTGCACAATGGACTAAGTTTCTCGCACAATGTTATTAGTTGTTTTCACGATAATTATGTATTCATTTTCCAATAATAAAGGTAATGGCATATTCATTTTCCAATAATAAAATAAAATGAATAGCTTTGTACAATGAGCTAAGTTATGCACAATAGGTTATAAGCTCTCGACAATGAAGTAAGTTTTGCACAATAGGTTATAAGCTTCATGCAATAATGAACTAAGTTTTAGACAATGGGCTATAAGCTCCGCACAATGAGCTAAGTTTCGCACAATACGCTATAAGCTTAGCGCAATGAGCTAAGTTCTACACAATGGGCTAAGTTTTTCGCTTCTGTGCAATAAGCTAAGTTTCTTACACAAAAGTTATTAGTTGTTTTTTCGGTTATGATGTATTCGTTTTCCAATAATAAAGATAATGACATATCTGTTTTTTAATAATAAAATAAAATAAATAACTCCTCACAATGAGCTAAGTTCCGCACAATAAGCAAAGTTTCTCGTACAAAACTTATTAGTTATTTTCTCGGTAATGACGTATTCATTTTCCGATAATAAAATAAAATAAAAACAATTGATTTTTTTTCATAGTGTTTTCTCAGTAATAACGTATTCATTTTTCAATAATAAAATAATATAAATAGCTTTGCACAATTATTAATAATATTTCAATTGTAAATAATTAGGCATATATGTGGAACTGTGGACGAGTAGTATTAGGCAGAGGAAGCTTTCAATGTGTTTCTGGATAGCTCTCTCCGCACAGCGAGTCGTTTTCTCGTATATATGTTACTAAATCCTTATTCAAGAGTGTTTTTCACACTCACATTTTCTCGTTATTGTTGTCTTTGTTTGCTTGTATATGTGTTATTAAATCGTTATTCGAAAGTGCTTTTCGCACTTGCATTTTCTCGTTATTGCTACCTCCACAGAGCTTCTTTCACATAATTAGTCATTGTTTTGTCTTTTGTTCATAATTAAATCAAAACATTGGAACAATACTCTATGGACCACCGTGAATAATGGAAACTAACAATATTAATCATTCTGCAAAGATGCATAGCTCTAAAATCAAAATCCCTATGCAATTGCTCTTCTACATAAACTTTGTAATCCGCATAGTAAAAGCTCCACATAACAAAACATGCTAATTTTCTTCATTCTCCCGCACATATTTCGTTCTCCGTAAACATTCATACAATATACGATCTGGAAATTTGTAAAATTATCTCCACACAACAACATGTGTAGTATGTCGCCCCCCCACCCCTTTATCTTATTAATAATATTTTAATTTGTGTGGAAGTGCGAAGAAAGTTCATTGTGTGGAGGAAGCTTTCAATGTACAATAAATAATGTGTATTTGTTTGTCTCTACAACTAATTAAGTGGGGTTTGCATTTCGTCCAAATTTCTGCCTCAACACATGGGTAGACTATACCAAAGCAAGTAGTTATTTTAGTAAATCGTTGACATATACGAAGTTATTGCTAATATTTTAATTGTAAATATTTCGAATATTTGTTTCTTCAAGCTTTTGTGCAGGCAGATATATGCACTTTGTACTAACTGCTAATATTATTGCTCATATTTTAGTTATAACTATTGTTATTTAGGTGATTATGTACAAAAACCGCATTAATATTGAATGTGGGTGTGGTTGTGAGTGCATATTTCACCCACATTTATGTGTTAGACTATGCTTGTTTCGCTCTACTTACTCCACATAACGATGTCTACAAAGCTTCGTTTGCACACACCATATCTTTATGCTTATGTTCGTATCTCCAAATATGTTTCAAATAAGGAATTTGTTCGAAAGTGCATAAAAAGTCTATTGTGCAAAGGAAGCTTTCAATGTGTGGAACGCCACACTTCGCACTAAAGGTTTTTATTGCTAATATTTTAGTATTAAACAATGCATATTTTTTGCTTGCAATAAGACCAAGGCAACTGCTAACTTATACGATATTGTTGCTAATATTTTAGCAATAAATAGTGCATATCCCCCTGTATTTGCAGCTTATTAAGTCGAGCCCGCATTTCATCACACTTCATGCTATAAGAAACAATAACAACCACACTCAGTAACGCCCTTTGATCAATCATTGACATTCAAGTTACACACAATACTCATAAATTTTTTACTAAGATAATAAATATAGTAAGCAGATATGATGTAGCATGGGCCTTGCCTCTACCGCTTATTAATTGATTCTCCATGTTCTCCGCAAACACTTCCTCCGCATAGCCACTTCTACATAGCTTCCCCCGCACAGTAGAAGCTAGCTTTGGATGTAAAATAAACCTGGAAAATAACACCAAAAAGGAGAAGCATCTAGTTGGCATGTGGCAGTTTGTTGTTGTATTGCTAGCTTTTATTGTTTAGTAGAACAAAGCATAGCATAATGCACAATTCTATTTTAACATCCATGTGGGTTTTTTTTTAGGAAGTTAAATTTAGTTTTGCATTTAAAAAATAGAATTTATATAGATGCCACACCTCGGAAAAGAGATTTTAACAGTTACTTTGTCAATGAACATGTAAGTGCTTCGTGTAATTCAAGTTTCATTGTGTCGAGGTTTACATTGTGCGGAGGTGCAGAATTATGTTAGCCGATGCTTGTTTCACACTAATTTCTCTTCCCAATGATGTCTGCATAGCTTCCTCTGAACAAACTATATCTTGAGACATATGCAAATTTATTGCTAATACTTTTAAGTGTAAATAATGTTATTTTCAAATATTTTGAATATTTGTTTGTTTAGGCTCTTATGGAAATGCTCTTTGTGTGGATTTCCAGATTTTGCACTAACTGCTAATATTATTGATATGAGGAAAAATCCTTCTTATGGACAAGAGCCATCTCCCTAGGTTTCTAAGAACCATAGTAACAAACACACATTAATTGCTACCTTTCTTTAAGTTTTGATCATTTGAAAGCAATAGAATGAAAGAGGCCTCTTATTGTTTAGCCATTGATTGATGAAGTCCCTCAAAGCTTTCGATCATGCACTCTTTGATGCTCTAAATGTCCTCTCATTGCTCCCAACAACTTCTCTGCAATGTTCTGAAAGAGATCTGCAAAGACAGAGACAAACAAGAGATCAAAGCATACAAGATATAATCAAAGAGATAATGAACTAATTAACCAATTATACAATGCAAACTGATCAATTATGCAACCAAAACTCATGTAGGTGATCAAGGAATCCTACAAATCAAATCAATATAGATTTAACTGAGAAAGAACAATTTCTTATATTCATAAAATTGGAGAAAAGCCTTACAACCATGTAGCCTTGATGTAGCAAGCCCTTTCTGCAATCTCCAACCCTCTCCCTTGCAAGACAAGCCTTCCAACCTAATCTCAACAGCATAAACCTACTTCCAACAATCCTCTCTCAAACCCCAGACCTATAATGGCTTTATAGGCCAAGGATGAGAAGTTATGGATCCATTCTCCAAGGGATGAGATCCACTATTAGTGGGATAGAGGTACCATAAAGGAAGGGGAGTTACTCCATGATGGGAGGGATCAGCACTGAATAGGCACTCATTCAAAGCTTGTTGGTTGGGATAGATGCTACCAACAATGCTTCTAGACTTTACTTTTTATTTTTACATACTTCAAGTCATGTTCGCAAGTCATAGTGGAAGACAATGTGTACTTCTGCGCAAATAATAATGGTCTTCCCTGCATATGCGCAGGAAGTGACTAAGAAACTGTGAACATAACCAAAATCAGGGTTTTGTACCATAGGATCTAGAAATTCCACCTTCTTTGGGATGATTTAGTTTCAAAATATATAGGGTAATGCTCCATAACACGTGTGGATAGAGAGAGACCCAAACCGATAGTCATTTGCCTAATGCGACAAAATGGCGTGTAACAGATTGCCCCCTAAAGCACAAAGTCAAAAGAAATATTTTGATGACTAAAGTGCTTTATCATGTGAAGGTTTGGGTTAGAGACTACAGTCGGAGACTTGAAACAATCAAACAAATGTTACAATGCAATATATAATATCATCACTGAGGTAGGCATTCCCATACTTAGAACATAAATGTCTCAAAGCATAGTATAGAAATACATTTGAAGATCCATGTCAAAAGATGGCATAGTATGTACACAACCATCAATGTATTTATGTTTACAATCATGAATATTTAAAACTCCATGCAACCTGGATAGATGAAACTAGATCCAGGGTCTTGATCTCCGTCTCTTGATCCGTAGTACGAATCTAGCCATGCGAGTGAATGTCTCAAAGTCAAACATGGTAGAAACTACTTCATTACCAGTTAATGATGTGAATTGTTAACAAGTGCAAGAGAAACCACCAATAATGACAATGGCTCTCAAGGTACTTCCAGTACAATCTATGAAATGTGAATAGATGGTTTGATGTCGAACACTTATAGAATCATTCAATCAAATGCCATTGATGAGAACCTATTGTCGAAGGCGAGAAACCTACCATTAAGGCATGCAAGCCTCAAGGTACTGAAGGTTTCTAGATCATCTTCCTAGATAATGAGTTGAAGTTGATAGGAAGTGATCCGTCACAAGAGGGCCTATGACACGAAACTTGTGTCAAGTTTTGAATAATAACAGTTTAGAGTAATTCAGGACTGGCTCAGGGATGGTCTATGCAACTAAAGGTGAAGACTGACAAAGTAATTTTGATTGAGGTTGAACCTCTCTTGAACATATCAGAGATACAACATGATGACTTGGCAGCATTTGATTCAAAAAATAAAACCCTACCCAATTAAAGACTTTCAATGAGGTATGGTCAACTTAGTAACAAATGTATTTCCCAACCCGGACATGAAAGTGACGGAGTGTCATGTTCAAGAGTTGCGTACTGCTTTTTACAAATGTAAAACAAAGATTCTTTCTCACTTTTTCCCCCACCATTACTTGCAAGTACATCTTTATTTTTTACAAGCTTGAGGGATATAACATATGCTTGTCTAGTAAGCTCACCCTTCGGATGATTCCTCCAAATTATTTTTAACGAACCCAAAGAAGGAGTGGTTTGGTCTCATCATGCTTAATGAGTCCTATACTGTTTAATTTTTACGAGTCCAATAAAGGGGTAATTCGATGTCGTTTTCATGTTTTAAGGAGTTTTAAAAGACATGAAAAGAAAACTCATTCAGTTCTTTACCGTAAAATTTTAACGAGCCCAGAGAAAGTAAAGCTCAGTGTTTTTCAGTTTTAGGGAGTTAGAAGAAAAACATAAGTAAACTCCACAATGTTCTTTTTCGTAAATTTAGTCCCTCAAGCCCGAAAAAGGATAAAATAATGTAGGAGAGAACTCTATTGGCCATGACTGGTCAACATATACTTTTTTCGTAAATAATCTGGTTCAGTCCGTAAAAGGGGTAAACTTACACTGAAAGGATGGTTATTCATTTACTTTTACGAGTTTGAACAATCAAGTACTCGATGATCTTTTCATTTTTAAGGAGTCTGAAAAGGGTGTAAAGAGAACTCCATGGTTTCGCTTTTTCACAAGTTTTAATGAGTTTGAAAAAAGAGATAAAATGATCTGTTTCCGTAATTATCCCGTAACCTGCACACTTAAACTCAAAATAATTATCTTTGTTCAACAATTAAACGAAAACATTTATAAAATCGGACTTTAAAAAGTTTAATAGGTGTAAAATTATATTTAAATAGCCCTTGAAACTTATAAAAAACCCAAAAAGGTAAAAAGTTTTCACCATTTGCATTTTTACCATTTTGAGAGAGATAGAAGCCATTTTTACCAGAAACTTGTGAAGCTGATTCTGGAAAAACTATTGGATGAAATGGTGAGTCACTTTCACCAGGTAAATGGTCTATCCATGCTCTTCATTTTCATGTCATTTTTTTAGCTTTTCATCGTGGACTTTAGGTTTTTGGGGAGGGTTTTGTAAAAAGTTTTTCACCCTCGATGTGTGCAGGTACCCTTCATCGGGCCTGCGCACACCAATATAATTTCTAATGCAATGTGTGCATTTTCAAGGAACAAAATTGCACACATGCACACTTTCCATTGAAGTTGATTGCGCACAACGCCGAGGGTAAAGAAAAACAAATGAAAATGCCCCAATTTTTTGTTAAATCTCTCCATGCTTGTTTCTAATGATTTTTAATGTTTAATTGCAGGTGTTTGATCCATAAACATGGAATGGAGAGAACATGAGCATGAGGAATAAGATATACTTTTTCTTAATGACCTAACAACCATACAAACACAGACAAATTGTGGCTTACACAAGTTTTTCACCATTCCGGGCATGAGGGCCCAACTATACTTGCTTGAATGGATGGTAGGCAAGTGGAATGTTCAAGAAGAGTGCTTTATAGTTGGAGACCACAGACTTATCATCGATGCTGATGACATTTACTTCCTAAGTGGACTTCCACATCATGGCGAGGAAATCAACTTGTATGGCCATATGCGCGGTAGTGAAACCAATGCTACCTATTTGATACAACATTGCACTGATGGGGCTGCTCTCAAAGATGGTTGAATTGATATCAAGACCATACGTGAGATTCCTTTGAAAGCCATCGGGTTTACTATTGTACATTTGTGTGGTAGTGCATCATTACATTTTCTCACTAAGGCTCAATTGTATACTTTAGTGGATTGCTTGACGATGAAGGTGATCGTACTGCCAGTGGAGTCATTAACAGAGGAGTTGGATTTGCAATGTCTTGTAGTTCTTTTAATTTCCTTTTCAGCATATGATTTTTTGCAAGCATGTTGGTAACATTTTGAGTAATTGCATCATTGGCAAATTGTTTCAATACCATGAGCCCCATCGTATCAATGCTAGACAAATCAATATCCACATGTTCTTGATCAATAATCTTTTCATTTTCAAGATTTACCTTTTCAACTCTCAATTTTTTGTCGGTATTGTCATACTTTGCATTTTGCAATGTGATAGGACGTTCATCGAAAATAATGTCCTCTTTTGCAATTTGCTCCATTATTTTCTGATTTTCTGCTAAACGAATAGCAACCTAGTTAGGTTGTTCACTACTATCACTTTCTAGGTCTATAGCATATTCAATGCTTTCTCTATTGATGACACTTTTGGACTTGGGAATTTGAATTGTATGCTCATGTTGATGACTTACTAACTGACCAATAATTAGTTTTCCAAAACCATGATTTTTTTCTTTTTTATTGAGTTGGGGATGACGTTGGATCAGTAACAGATGTCAAAGGTGAAGATTATTATGTAGGATTTAGTAATTGTTGTTTATGTTTTTCCTTATCTATTCTTTGGGTGTTCATTTTCGATATTTGATACTTGATTTCCTACCAATTTAATCAACTATGTGATGTATAAACATATTTGCTTGCAAATTATGGCATGCAAAAATTGCATTGTTTCTTTCTTCGCATGCAATTTAAGTTATTAGGGCAAAGCAATTGCATATACCAAAGGAAAAAGAGAAAGCAATAATGAATTGATAAGATGTAATGAAAAAATACAAACCACTAAACAATTGGTAGAGTTCCCGTGTTCATAAAATGCACAATGAGAAAATACAAATCACTAAACAATTTTGCACAAAAAAAAATCGTTGTAGAAAGAATTGCAAAAGAACCTGAGCAATTGAGAAAATTAATTATTGAATACTACCAAATCCGCTGAGAAGTGAGACCATGAAAGTATTGTAGAAATTCCTTGTAGATTCAAACTGCTAATTGTAATTTACTTAAACAATAGACTTGAATCTACTCTACCAACTGTGGAAATAATTAACGATCGCAAAATCACGAAGCATACAAGAGAAATAATTCAATCAACACATTACATAATGATTTTCTGGGGAAAACCCCTACTATCTGTGTATTGCATTAGTCAGAAAATATGAGAAGGTTACAATGCTTTGCTCAAGCCTGAGCAACCTCTACACTGTCTATAAATGACTTCCTAGACAAGCCTTGGAAAATACTTAACCAATTTTTTGCTTTCCCAAGTCCCTATTTCCTTGTGTTGTTTCCTTGGGAATTAGCCCCTATTAATTAGGGAAATTCGTCAATTGGAATTGCACAATCCATCATAGGCATTCCTCTGATGACATGCACCACTTGTACAATTTGGATGATTATACATCTGATAGTACACTGCCCTTGAACTCCAATCTCAACTGGGTAACTCGTAGATCACACATGCACGAGTTATTTATGGTTGGATTATCAGTTAATTGGTTGAACACTGAAGTTGCATCCCATTGCTAGACCTCCTACTAGTTCCTCCAACATTTATAACTAGTTAACTAAATTTAACTCAGTTAAACTAAATTAATTAATTACATCTCAAAATAAACTCAACCAGGGTTGCTATAAAGTAGGATCCACTCTACATGACTCAACTTAGACCCTCAGTTCGAATTAATTGATCCAACTAAGTCAAATTAACTTAGTTAACCCGTACAAGTTGTCTTGTGATGTGAAATTACAATTCTTCTCCCAATTTAATTCAAGGGAAAATTAAATCGGGATTTTCTTAATGTATTTTCAACTCTCCCTCTCAATAAGAAAGGGATTATCAAATACCCCAATCTTGCCTCTAAGGAACTCAAATTTTCCTCTTGACAGTACCTTGGTCAAGATGTCTGCATCTTGTTCCTCTGTAGGAATGTACTCCAGCAACATGATTCTCCTTTGCAACAATCTCGTAGATGGTGATACCATATGTCAATATGATTGGAACGATCATGAAAAAGTTAGATTCTTAGAGAGTTTGATACAACTCTGATTGTCACAGTAAATCACTGTAGGATCCATCTGCTAACCAAATAACCCAACAAGGATATTCCTCATCTAGATAGCCTCACAAGCTTCATGGCTAGCATCCATGTACTCTAGTTCTGTTGAACTAAGTGTAACTAATCTCTGCTTCTTGTTGTACCAAGAAACTGTTGCTGAACCAATACTGAAGATTCCCCCTGATGTGCTCTTCCTGTCTTATGGACTCTCTGCCCAATCTACATATGTGAAGCCTTGTAGCTTTACTCCCTTTGTTTGTCTGTACCAAAGAACAAACTGAGTGGTGCCTCTGAGGTATCTCAACACATGTTTAGTTTCCTTCCAATAGAGTTTGGTTGTCTTAACCATTTCTTGAACAAGTTGGTTAACTGTAAAACACATGTTTGGTTGTGTGTTAAACAAGTACATAAGTGAACCCACAAGTTGCCTAAAATGCTAGCCTCTGCCACTTCACTTGGAATAGCATCACCCTTCCTCCAATACCCTGCTAGATGAGTCTCCATGGGATTTCTTCTCTCCATGTGGAACTTTTTCAAAATCTCATTGGCATACTTTCCCTGAGAGACAAACAATTCCCCATCTCCTTTCCATACTTCCATACCAAGGAAATAATGCATGAACCCTGGGTCCTTCATCTCAAGTTCTCTTGTGAGATCTTGTTTGCAATATTTGACCAACTTCTCATCATCTGTTAGAATTAAATCATCAACATATAATACTATATGTTAGATCTAAGACTTTTGTGATCCATAATGTAGAAAACAGTCTTTCGGATATAATACTATAATCAATAATTTACTTTCAACCACAATATGGTAAAGGTTTGCATCTGCTTCACTTTTGGTGAATCCCAACTTGGTGAAATAGTTGTCGATCCTGGTGTACCAAGCACGGGGTGCTTGTTTCAATCCATACAATGCTCGTTTGAGTCTACACACATGCAAATCTTTGTTGAAGGTCTCAAATCCTTCCGACTGCTCTATGTACACCTCTTCCTCAATCACTCTGTCGAGGAAGGTTGTCTTCACATCCATTTGATGTATATTCCATCCCATCTACCCTGAAAGTGCTAGAATAGATTTGATTGAAGAGTACCTTGCTACTGAGAAAAGGTCTCCTTGTAATTAATTCCCTCCACCTGAGAGAACCCCTTGGAAATAAATCTGGCTTATGTTTGTCAACTCTCCCATATGTTGTTTGCTTCACCTTGTAGATCCACCTAGAACGTATGATTGACTTAACATCTAGCCTAGGGACAACTTCCCAAGCATTGTTCCTGATAATGGAATCATATTCCTTTACCATGGCATCAACCCATACTGGTTGTTGCATTGCTTCCTCGAATGAGGATGGCTCAGAATCTACACTCTCGCTCATCAAATCCATGTAGCCAATGTACCGATATGGTGACCTCCTCTACCTGCATTGTGATGTGGGTGATCCCACATTCTCTCTAGCATCATGCATCAATATGTCAGCTTCTTTGGAGTGCTTCCTTCCATCTCTGGATGTCCCTGCATGAGTGGGTGCTTCCACTCTCTACTCCTCTGCTCGGGGCTACTCCACATCATCCCGAGGTTCTTCCTTTAGAGCTAAAAGCTCCTCGACTACATGCAACTGAAGTTCCCTGTCAAGGGAAGATCTCGTGGCCTTCTCTTCATCGAACTTCACATCTCTACGAACAACTGTCATCCTGTGAGATGGAAGGTACACCCAATAGTTGTGAGGTGTATCGGTGTACCCCACAAATATTCCCAACTTTGTTATCAGTTCTGCATTTTTCCTTTCATCCTTGGAAACATGAAATTAAAATAATGAACCAAAGATCCTGAAGTGTGCCACATTTGGTTTCTTACCTGCAAAAAAGATTCTTATGGTGTACTTTGTGGGAAATACTGAGAGGGGGGTGAAACAGTATTCCTTAGCAATTATCACTTTTAAATATTTTCAGGGAATTACTTAATCTTCAATTATTATTAATGTTCATGCAGTGATAATAGTAAATAAAAGAACACAGTAGGTACAAGAATTTTAGGTGGAAAACCCCCTCGGGGTCAAAAACCACTGAACATTTTCCTAATAATTTCTTTAATCTTCAGCCCCAGCTGAAATGAAAGCAACAACTCTCGAGAATTCTAGAAAAGCATTCTTCTCCATCTCCCACTGGAAGGACGCTCCAACACCCTGGTTGTAGAAATTCCCACTATAGATCACCTAGTAATGCAATGTATTAAAGCAAAACACTTGATCTACTTCTACAAAAAATTTAGCGAAAGCTTACTCAAACATGAGCAACATCAACCAAGAAAAGATATAACTGAGAATGAGAAGTAATCAACCATAACGCAGAAGATATAACACTGGGGAAAGCACAAGCCTAAAGCCCCAACTCTGTATTATCATACAAGTGGAAATCTTGTTCAAGTTACAAAAATAATTAGCTCTCAAGCTATCCTGCTCTCTCTATAATCAAACAATATAGCTCATAGACTAAATAGACATAGTATATTTCTTCCTCAAGCCCTCCAAGCCTCCTATTTCCTTGTGTAGTTTTGATTGGGGTCCAATGATATCACATGTGTGAATTGGCCTCATCACACTCACTGTAACCTCTGATCCAACTGCACAATCCTTAAGGAATAATATTCCTTCTGCATGCAAGGAATATTCACAATGGAATATTCTTGCAACTGATAGTACATTGTCCCTCCATCTGATTTCAACTGGGTCTCTGACTGAACTGACATGCATGAGTTGTCCATGAGTGAATACTTAGTTATCTGAAATACAATAGTTACATGCATGCAAGCATTAACTAACTGAACTCTCATTAATTTAACAGACTGTTAAATTAATCTAACTAGACTTGACTCAGTTAACTAAGCCAACTAATTACAATTCAATATTACAACTCACGCTTATCTCTTTAACTGATAGATAAATCCCTCAATCAAAGGAGAAACTGTTGCATGTCCTCATATAGACTTCATGTTCATAATTCCTTAACTAATTAACTCAAGATGAATTAATTAATCAATTTACAAACAGTTGTTAACATCAAATTTGAATTTTACTTCCTATGTTTAGTCTAGGGACTAACTAAAATAAGAAGGGATCCTGAAATGTTATTTTTAGAAAAATCTACTTTTAACACTTTCACTTTTCACCCATTTTGCTAAGATCCACAATGGCTGAACTACTATTTATAGCTGGGCTATTTATAGCAGTGCTATTTTTAGCATTTCTTGTTGCACATTTCAACACTCCCTCTCAACAAGAAAGGGATTATCAGTAACCCCGATCCTGTCTCTGTGGAACTCGAACTTGCATTTTGACAATGACTTAGTCAAAATATATGCATCCTGCTCCTTGGTCGAAACACACTGCAACATCATGATCCTCTTGACCACACAGTCCCATAGATGATGGTAATAGATCTCTATATGCTTGGAACTATCATGGAACACTGGATTCTCATAGAGTTTTATGCAACTCTGATTATCACAATATATCATTGTAGGATCCATCATCTGACCAAACAATCCCACTAGAATCTTCTGCATCCAAATGGCCTCACATGTTGCCTGACTGGCAGCCATGTATTCAGCCTCTGCTAAGCTAAGTGCAACTGATCTTTGTTTCTTGCTATACCAAGAAACTGTAGCTGAACCAAGGTTGAAGATTCCTCCAGAAGAGCTCTTCAGGTTTGATGGTCTACTAGCCCAATCCGCATCTGTGAAGCCTTGTAGCTTCACTCCCTCTATCTGTCTGTACCACAATCCGTACTGTGTAGTGCCTCTGAGATATCTCAGCACATGCTTCGCTGCCTTCCAAAACAACTTGGTAGGCTGAACCATAGCTTGACTCAGCTGGTTCACCGCAAAGCATAAGTCGGGTCGTGTGTTCACCAAATACATAAGTGAACCCACCAGCTGCCGATAAACAATAGCAGCTACTACCTCACCTGAAGTAGCATCCTCCTTCCTCCAGTTCCCAGCTAGAGGAGTCTGCATGGGTTTGCACTTCTCCATGTGAAAGCGCCTGAGTATCTCATTGGCATACTTGCCTTGAGACACAAATACTTCCCCATCTTTCTGCCACACTTCCATGCCTCGGAAGCACTGCATGAGGCCCATGTCCTTCATCTCAAACTCTCTTGCAAGGTCCTCCTTGCAAGATTTGGTCAGCTGATCATTACCTGTCAAAATCAGATCATCAACATAAACTACAACAATCAATGGCTTACCTTCTACCATGATGTGGTAAAGGTTCACATCTGCTTCACTCTTGGTGAAGCCCAATCTAGTGAAATAATTGTCGATCCTGCTATACCAAGCATGGAGTGCTTGCTTTAGCCCATACGGTGCTCGCTTGAGTCGACAAACATGTGACTCGCGATCAAAGGTCTCAAATCCTTCGGGCTACTCAATGTATACCTCTTCCTCAATCTTCCCATTGAGGAACGTCGTCTTCACATCCATCTAATGGATCTTCCAACCCATCTGAGCTAATAGAGCTAGCATCGATCTAATAAATGAGTACCTTGCTACAGGAGAAAAGTTCTCATCGTAGTCGATCCCCTCAAACTGTGAGAAACCTCGAGCAACAAACCTTGCCTTGTGTTTCTCAACACTACCATCAGCTGCCTGCTTTACCTTGTAAAGACATCAAGAACTAACCACTGACTTGTCCCCAGGTCTAGGGACAACATCCCACACACTGTTCCATATGATAGAATTGTACTCTTCTACCATTGCATCAACCCAGACTAGTTGCTACACTGCATCCTCAAAAGAAGAAGGTTCGGTCGCTACACACTCCCCAACCAGGGCCATGTAGCCAGTGTATCTCTCGGGAGATCTCCTCTGTCTATACTAAGAGGATGGCTGCCCCACATTCTCTCTCGCATCTAGCATCAATCTGTCAACGTCCCGCGAGCATTTCCGCCCGTCTCTGGAAGACTCTCAAGGAGTGGTGGCCTCCACTACTGGATCCTCTGCATGTGGCTGATCCACATCATTAGGAGGATCCTCCTCCTTTGGAACTAAAAGTTCCTCATTTCCATGCAACTTGAGCTTCGTCTCAAGTGACACTCACAGGGCTCTTTGCTCATCGAACTTCAGATCCCTATGCACTATGGTCCTCTGACTGGCAGGTAGAAACACACGATAGTTGTGGGGTGTATCTGTGTACCCCACAAGTATCCCCAACTCAGCTGTTGGGTCTAGCTTCTTCCGAGCATCTTTGGTCACATGACAGAAAACTAGTGATCCAAAGATGTGGAAGTGACTCACATCTGGTCGCTTCCCCGAAAAAGCCTCCATAGGTGTCTTCATCCCCAAGATACAATGAGGACTTCTGTTCTGAAGGTACACTGTTGTATTGCATGCCTCAACCCACAGATGAAGTGGTAGGCTTGGTCATGCAACATTGCTCAAGCTGCTCCCACAATAGATCTATTCTTCCTTTCGGCCACCCCATTCTGTTATGGGTTATGAGGTGCCGTCAGTTCCCATTTAATTCCTTCTACAACACAGAAGTATTTAAACTGCTGGGAAACATACTCTCCACCATTTTTGCTACGCAAGGCTTTTACTTTCTTTCCAGATTCTTTCTCTGCCAAGGTTTTAAACTCACAAAACCTCAAGAAGGTTTGATCCTTCTTTTGCATAAAGTAGATCCAACATCTACGAGAAAAATCATCAATAAAAATAACATAGTACCTTTGCTTAGCAGTGGAGGCTGTAGAGAATGGTCCACATACATCTGAGTGAACTCGCTCCAGGATTGCTCCAGCTCTACTATCCCGATCCTGAAAGGAAGCTTTTGCATACTTACCCAGGGTGCATCCTTTGCATGTATCTGTTTGCTCCAGTTTTCCCTTGGGTAAGCCGGTAGAAATTTGCTGCATGATCTTCAAGGCCCCGTGATGCAAGTGGCCCAATATTCTATGCCACAGCTCGCCAACATCTTGGCTTTGCACCACCTTTGCTTTGGAACTCAGTGCAGCACAGTCATCTACCTCCAGCTTGTAGAGATTCTTTACTCGAATCCCAATTTGCTTGGTCTGTCTGGTGCCGATATGCCTCAGGAAAACTTTTCCTTTACTAAAAACTACATCATAGCCTTTATCTTCTAGCATAGCAATAGACACAAGATTCTTTTTCAAACATGGCACATACTTAATAGCAGATAGGGTTAGAGGAGCACCATGCTCCCTCTGAAACACAACTGTACCTTCGCCTGAGACATAGTACTTTCCATCATCGCCCATCTCGATCCGCATCTGGAGATCCTTCTCCTCCAATGTACTGAAAAGATTCTTGTCACCCAACATGTGGAAAGAGCTTCACTGTCCAGATACCAAACACATCCCACCATGGATGAAACCATGCATGCGATAAGCGAGAAATCCAGCTCAAACTGTGAGGCTAATGCATCACCATCAAATCCCTTGGAGGAACCCTTGTTGGATTTCTTTTGTGGACAATTCATTGCATAATGGCCCACTTCATGACAATGAAAGCATCGCACTTTCGACTTGTCAACCTTCTTCCCACCACAAGAAGATTTGGATTAGGACGCCTTCCCTTTCCCTTTCTTAGCTTTACTCGCTAAAGCTAGATTTTCTTCATCATCTTGTTTTGATGAAGATCCATCCCTGGTGCTTCGCCTTATTTCCTTCTGCATCAGATCTGACCAAAGTCGTTCCCAATCTGGCAGTTTCTCTCTTCCATTAACCAAGTCCTGGTAGCTATGCTAGCTCTTAGGAAGACCGAGGAATGCAAGACTCACCATGTCATCATTAGTTGTCATGATCCCTATGTTTCCAAGCTCATCCCTGCAGGTGGTGAGCTTGTTTAGGAACGTAGAGATTATATTGCCCTTTTCACACTTGATCTTTCGAATCTTATCTTTCAGCGCCAGCTTCCTCTGATCGCTGCTATTTGATAAAGATCTTTCAATGTTTTCCACATCAAAACAAAGTCTCCTTCCCATGGAGGCTCGAGACAATGTGATCTCGAACTCCCTCCAGGAGGATTCTCCTTGCCCTAGCCACACACTTTTTCCATTCCTCCAATTGAGTAGCATCAGTCGGATTCTGGACTTCTTGATCAATGAAGTCCTTTAGACCGTTATCTTCTAATACTGCCTCCATGCGATCCTTCCGGGCTATATAATTCGAACTGCCATCAAGGGCATATTCGAGTCTTAAACCACTGAACGACATCGGTGAAATAGATGTGATAATAACTCAATTCAATATTCAGAAACCAAACTTTGAACTTCTCCTGCTTGTATACTGTTCTTCCTTGATCACCTTTGCTCCGATACCATGTATAAATTCCCACTGTAGATCACCTGGTAATGCAATGTACTAAAGCAAAATACTTGATCAACTTCTACAAACAATTTAGCGGAAGCTTAATCGAACATGAGCAACATCAACCAAGAACAGATATAACTAAGAATGAGAAGTAATCAACCATAACACAGAAAATATAACATTGGGGAAAGCACGAGCCTAAAGCCCCAACTCTGTATTATCATAAAAGTGGAAATCTTGTTCAAGTTACAAAAAGAATTAGCTCTCAAGCTATCATGCTCTCTCTGTAATCAAACAATACAACTCACAGACTGAATAGACATAGTATATGTCTTCCTCAAGCCCTCCAAGCCTCCTATTTCCTTGTGTAGTTTTGATTGGGGTCCAATGATATCACATGTGTGAATTGGCCTCATCACACTCACTGTAACCTCTGATCCAACTGCGCAATCCTTAAGGAATAATATTCCTTCTGCATGCAAGGAATATTCACAATGGAATATTCTTGCAACTAATAGTACACTGTCCCTCCATCTGATCTCAACTGGGTCTCTGACTGAACTGACATGCATGAGTTATCCATGAGTGAATACTCAGTTATCTGAAATACAGTAGTTACATGCATGCAAGCATTAACTAACTGAACTCTCATTAATTTAACAAACTGTTAAATTAATCTAACTGGACTTGACTCAGTTAACTGAGCCAACTAATTACAACTCACTCTTATCTCTTTAACTGATGGATAAATCCCTCAATCAAAGGAGAAATTGTTGCATGTCCTCACATAGACTTCATGTTCATAATTCCTTAACTAATTAACTCAAGATGAATTAATTAATCAATTTACAAACAATTGTTAACATCAAATTCGAATTTTACGTCCTATGTTTAGTCCAGGGACTGATTAAAATAAGAAGGGATCCCGAAATGTTATTTTTAGAAAAGTTATTTTTAGCACTTTCACTTTTCACCCTTTGTTGCTAAGATCCACAATGGTTGAACTACTATTTATAGCCAGGCTATTTATAACAGTGCTATTTTTAGCATATCTTGTTGCACATTTCAACACTCCCTCTCAACAAGAAATGGATTATCAATAACCCAGATCCTGTCTCTATGGAACTCGAACTTGCATTTTGACAATGCCTTAGTCAAAATATCTGCATCCTGCTTCTTGGTCGAAACGTACTGCAACATCATGATCCTCTTGACCACACAGTCCCGTAGATGATGGTAACGGATATCTATATGCTTGGACTTGTCATGAAACACTGGATTCTCAAAGAGTTTTATGCAACTCTGATTATCACAGTATATCACTTAGGATCCATCATTTGACCAAACAATCCCACTAGAATCTTCCGCATCCAAATGGCCTCGCATGCTGCCTGACTGGCAGCCATGTATTCAGCCTCTGTGAGCTAAGTGCAATTGATCTTTGTTTCTTTTTATACCAAGAAACTGCAGCTGAACCAAGGTTGAAGATTCCTCCAGAAGATCTCTTCCAGTTTGATGGACTACTAGCCCAATCCGCATCTATGAAGCCTTACAGCTTCACTCCCTTTGTCCGTCTGTACCACAATCCATATTGTGTAGTGCCTCTGAGATATCTCAGCACATGCTTCACTGCCTTCCAAAACAACTTGGTAGGCTGAACCATACCTTGGTTCAACTGGTTCACCGCAAAGCATAAGTCTAGTCATGTGTTCACCAAATACATCAGTGGACCCACCAGCTGCTGATAAATAGTAGCAACTACTACCTCACCTGAAGTAGCATCCTCCTTCCTCCGGTTCCCAGCTAAAGGAGTTTGCATGGGTTTGCACTTCTTCATGTGAAAGCGCCCAAGTATCTCATTGGCATACTTGAGTTGAGACACAAATACTTCCCCATCTTTCTGCCACACTTCCATGCCTAGGAAGTAGTGCATGAGGCCCATGTCCTTCATCTCAAACTCTCTTGCAAGGTCCTCCTTGCAAGATTTGATCAACTGATCATCACCTGTCAAAATCAGATCATCGACATAAAGTACAATAATCAATGGCTTACGTTCTACCATGATGTGGCAAAGGTTCACATCTACTTCACTCTTGGTGAAGCCCAATCTGGTGAAATAACTGTCGATCCTGCTATACCAAGCACAGAGTGCTTGCTTTAGCCCATACAGTGCTCGCTTTAGTCGGCAAACATGTGACTTGCGATCGAAGGTCTCAAATCCTTCGGGCTACTCAATGTATACCTCTTCCTCAATCTTCCCATTGAGGAACGCGTCTTCACACCCATCTGATGGATCTTCCATCCCATCTGAGCTGATAGAGCTAGCATCGATCTGATAGATGAGTACCTTGCTACGGGAGCAAAGGTCTCATCATAGTCGATCCCCTCAACCTGTCAGAAACCTTGGGCAACAAACCTTGCCTTGTGTTTCTCAACACTGCCATCAGCTGCCTGCTTTACCTTGTAAAGCCATCGGGAACTAACCACTGACTTGTCCCTTGGTCTAGGGACAACATCCCACAAACTGTTCCGTATGATAGAATTGTACTCTTCTACCATTGCATCAACCCAGACTGGTTGTTGCACTGCCTCCTGAAAAGAAGAAGGTTCGGTCATTACACACTCCCCAACCAAGGCCATGTAGCTAGTGTATCTCTTGGGAGATCTCCTCTGTCTGTGCTGAGAGGATGGCTGCCCCACATTCTCTCTTGCATCTAGTATCAATCTATCAGCTTCCCGCGAGCGTTGCCGCCCGTCTCTGGAAGACTCTCTGGGAGTGGTGGTCTCCACTACTAGATCCTCTGCATGTGGCTGATCCACATCATTAGGAGGCTCCTCCTCCTTTGGAACTAAAAGTTCCTCATCTCCATGCAACTTGAGCTGCCTCTCAAGTGACACTCACATGGTTCTCTGCTCATCGAACTTCAGATCCCTATGCACTACGGTCCTCTGACTGGCAAGTAGAAACACACGATAGTTGTGGGGTGTATCTATGTACCCCACAAGTATCCCAAACTTAGCTATTGGATCTAGCTTCTTCCAAGAATCTTTGGTCACATGATAGAAAACTGGTGATCCTAAGATGTGGAAGTGACTCACATCTGGTCGCTTCCCCGAAAAATCCTCCATAGGTGTCTTCATTCCCAAGATACGATGAGGAATTTTGTTCTAAAGGTACATTGTTGTACTGCATGCGTCAGCCCACAGATGAAGTGGTAGGCCTTGGTCATGCAACATCACTCGAGCTGCTCCCACAATAGATCTGTTCTTCCTTTCGGCCACCCCATTTTGTTGTGGATTATGAGGTGCCATCAGTTCCCGTTTAATTCCTTCTGCAGCACAAGAGTCTTTAAATTGTTGGGAAACATACTCTCCACCATTGTCGCTACGCAAGGCTTTTACTTTCTTTCCAATTCTTTCTCTGCCAAGGCTTTAAACTCACAAAACCTCAAGAAGGTCTGATCCTTATTTTGCATAAAGTAGATCCAACATATACAAGAAAAATCATCAATAAAAATAACATAGTACATTTCCTTAGCGGTGGAGGCTGTAGAGAATGGTCCACATACATTGAGTGAACTCGCTCCAGAATTGCTCCAGCTCTACTATCTCGATCCTGAAAGGAAGCTTTTGCATACTTACCCAGGGTGCATCCTTTGCATGTATCTGTTTGCTCCAGTTTTCCCTTGGGTAAGCCGGTAGAAATTTGCTGCATAATCTTCAAGGCCCCGTGATGCAAGTGGCCCAATCTTCTATGCCACAGCTCACCAACATCTTTTCTTTGCACCACCTCTGCTTTGGAACTCAGTGCAGCACAATCATCTACCTCCAACTTGTAGAGATTCTTTACTCGAATCCCAATTCGCTTGGTCTGTCCGGTGCCGATATGCCTTAGGAAAACTACATCATAGCCTTTATCTTCTAGCATAGCAACAAACACAAGATTCTTTTTCAAACCTGGTACATAATTAACAGCAGATAGGGTGAGAGGAGCACCATGCTCCCTCTGAAACACAATTGTACCTTCACCTGAGACATAGTACTTTCCATCATCGCCCACCTCGATCCGCATCTGGAGATCCTTCTCCTCCAATGTACTGAAAAGATTCTTGTCACCTGACATGTGGAAAGAGGCTCCACTATCCAGGTAACAAACACATCCCACCATGGATGAAACCATGCATGCGATAAGCGAAAAATCCAGCTCAAACTGTGAGGCTAATGCATCACCATCAGATCCCTTGGAGGAACCCTTGTTGGATTTATTTTGTGGACAATTCATTGCATAATGGCCCACTTCATGACAGTGAAAGCATCGCACTTTCGACTTGTCAACCTTCTTCCCACCATGAGAAGATTTGGATTGGGATGCCTTCCCTTTCCCTTTCTTAGCTTTACTCACTAAAGCTAGATTTTCTTCATCATCTTGTTTTGATGAAGATCCATCCCTGGTGCTTCGCCTTATCTCCTCCTACATCAGATCTGACCAAAGTCGTTCCCAATCTGGCAGTTTCTCTCTTCCATTAACCAAGTCCTGGTAGCTATGCCAGCTCTTAGGAAGACCGAGGAGTGCAAGACTCACCATGTCATCATCAGTTGTCATGATCCCTACGCTTCCAAGCTCATCCTTGCAGGTGGTGAGCTTGTTTAGGAACGTAGAGGTTGTGTCGCCATTTTCGCACTTGATCTTTCAAAGCTTATCTTTCAGCACCAGTGTCTTCCGATCACTGCTATTCTGATAAAGATCTTTCAATGTTTTCCACATTGAAAATGGAGTCTCCTTCCCATGGAGGCTCGAGAAAATGTGATCTCGAACTCCCTCCAAGAGGATTCTTCTTGCTCTAGCCACACACTTTTTCCATTCCGCCAGTTGAGTAGCATCAGTCGGCTTCTGGACTTCTTAATCAATGAAGTCCTTTAGACCGTTATCTTCTAATACTGCCTCCATGCGATCCTTCCAAGCTATATAATTCGAACTGCCATCAAGGGCATATTTGAGTCTTAAACCACTGAACGCCATCGGTGAAATAGATGTGATAAGAACTCAATTCAATATTCAAAAACCAAACTTCGAACTTGTCCTGCTTGTATATTGTTCTTCCTTGATCACTTTTGCTTCGATACCATGTAGAAATTCCCACTGTAGATCACCTGGTAATGCATTGTAGTAAAGCAAAACACTTGATCTACTTCTACAAAAAAATTAGCGGAAGCTTAATCGAACATGAGCAATATCAACCAAGAACAGATATAACTGAGAATGAGAAGTAATTAACCATAACACAAAAGATATAACACTGGGGAAAGCACAAGCCTAAAACCCCAACTCTGTATTATCATACAAGTGGAAATCTTGTTCAAGTTACAAAAAGAATAAGCTCTCAAGCTATCCTACTCTCTCTATGATCAAACAATACAACTCATAGACTGAATAGACATAGTATATGTCTTCCTCAAGCCCTCCAAGCCTCCTATTTCCTTGCACAATTTTGATTTGGGTCCAATGATATCACATGTGTGAATTGGCCTCATCACACTCGCTATAACCTCTTATCCAATTGCGCAATCCTTAAGGAATAATATTCCTTCTGCATGCAAGGAATATTCACAATGGAATATTCTTGCGACTGATAGTACATTGTCCCTCCATCTGATCTCAACTGGGTCTCTGACTGAACTGACATGCATGAGTTATCCATGAGTGAATACTTAGTTTTTGAAATACGTAGTTACATGCATGCAAGCATTAACTAATTGAACTCTCATTAATTTTACAAACTGTTAAATTAATCTTACTGGACTTGACTCAGTTAACTGAGCCAACTAATTACAACTCAATATTACAACTCACTCTTATCTCTTTAACTGATGGATAAATCCCTCAATCAAAGGAGAAACTGTTGCATGTCCTCACATAGACTTCATGTTCATAATTCCTTAACTAATTAACTCAAGATGAATTAATTAATCAATTTACAAACAGCTGTTAACTTCAAATTCGAATTTTACCTCCTATGTTTAGTCCAGGGATTGACTAAAATAAGAAGGGATCCTGAAATGCTATTTTTAGAAAAGCTATTTTCACTTTTCACCCATTGTTGCTAAGATCCACAATGGCTGAACTGCTATTTATAGCCAGGCTATTTATAGCAGTGCTATTTTTAGTGTTTTCTATTTTTAGCATTTCTTGTTGCACATTTCAACAATGGTTTCTTCAGTAATCAACAGAATGGATGCCCCAACACCCTAGCAAGCCAGAATTCACCCTAGCACCACGCTACCACCCTGAAGTGTTCACATGCCCCAACCTATAGGCGACTTCATACACCTTCTTAGCAACTCCCTTCCACCCTATAATGACTGAAATAAGACAAGATTGTGGATTCCGAAATCAGGAAAACAATCCATGATACAATAAGATGGACAATGATTTTCGTGTACTTGACCAAATACCCAATCACTCTATGACCTGCAACCCAACCATGACATCATCCCAACAATGACTCCTATACCTTCCAACACTGCCTCTTCAACTCTCGCCATAATTATTGTTTCACAAATGACTCTTTTACAATCTTTACAATGATGACTCTGTTACAAATGATCTTTACAACTTTACAATGATGACTCTTTTACAAATGTCTCTTTTACAACTTTACAATGATGACTCTTGGCCTTGATACTTCTTCACAATATGCAGATAGTTGTCATGTCTTCAAAGGATGTCTCGTTGCAATGATTCCTTTGATTTGATACTTCAACTCTTGAATGCTTTCTTGATGTTGTCCTTGAATCTTCTTCTATCTGCATGCAAAATTTTCCAATGAAACCAAATCCCAAAACAAAACAAAATACCCTTCAACTTACGTCTGCTTGCAAAACACATGTAAGTGCATAATAATAAATAAATACAAATTAAAATTACAATGCGTACCTGAAGTGTGGTTTTCACTTTTTTTTGTTGACTTGTTGCAGCAGTAGACAAAGACTCTCACACTTGATATAGGCCTAAACTCTATGCAAGCCTAATCCAAAACTGATGTAAAGATATTTACAATAAAAACTG